>SMMW01000575.1:12507500-13763750 GCA_004794655.1 Marisa cornuarietis
CGTTTCGAAAAAGACTGAAGACCCATCTGTTTATTTAAGATGGACTTAAACTTAACCAATCAAGAAACACTTCTGTCTTTATTCTTTACTTCCCTGGTGTTTTATCTATTTATTTACTTTATTTTTTCTTATTTTTTCATTTATTTTGTTTTTGCTGCGCAATGAGCATTCTTCTGAATGGATACCTGCGCATTACAAATGGACATCATCATCATCATCATCATCATCATCATCATCATCATCATCATCATCACAAACTATATTTCCCGCTGATCTGGTCCGCAAGTGCGCTGAGCGCTGACAATTTGTCAAGGAACGGAACATTGCGCGGGCAATGCCCGTTACCGCTGGGCGCTATAGCTAGACTAGTTCAAAGTTCATAACAGACCTTACATTTCATACATCATCGTTTTGCTTCTGGGTCTCCTTACGGCCCTAAGGCATCAGTGCCCCTAAAAGAGTGACCAGCTCTGGCAATGGGAGTGAATGCCATTGCATTTGTATGTGTATGTGTGAGAGTTGTTTTGTTTTTTTTTCATTTGACGTACAACAGTGTAACCACGAACTAACTCGATCACCACCTTGAGGACAAAAGATCGACTTTCTTAATTTGCAGTCAAAATTGCAACACGAATCGAACTGTAGAAATGCAAGATATGTCTCAGCTATGATTATGGCTTATTGAAATTTAATTGAGGCTTTAATTGACTTGTTATCGTGTCTGCTCACCTTGTTTCTACAGAGTATTCTCGCTATGACACTCTCACAGACTTCAAAGAGCTCATAGAAGTCTGTGGATAATCTTGTTAAAACAATGAATTCCAAAATTTTGATGACCCTTTCTGTCGACACAGTAACATATATTTCCACTTTGCATATTTTCTAGGCCTAAGGAACCCTTGAAACATTTTGCGATATATATCCTGACAAAAAAATTATCAGTTAGTGAATTAAAACAATAAAATCTAACACTTGTCAACCAACTCACCAGTAACACAGACTTCAAATAAAGGGAAGAAACTGAAACGCTCTTTCGCCCAGGGAGATCTATATAGCATCATCGATCACGCTTTCTTAACGTTCGAAGGTTGCGTTTGTGGCACAGATTTCAGGTCACTTTATTAAGTATACATATTTTATAAGCAAAATGTATCTTAACTGAGAGTTTAACTTTTGACACCTATGGGATTTATTGTAATGTTTTGAACGTAATCGGTTGCTGAGCCTGACGAGCTCAAGCATCGTTAATCGTCCTCGCGTCCATGTTACGATGATAATGCAGTTAACAGTTTCTAGTTGATTCCACCTGCATTCTATGACTTATATTTCACGTGTTTTCGATTTCTTGTGTAGGTGTTATGTTATAGGTCGGGTTTTTCGGTGGAACGTAACACCACAGTGTAGCAAATAAACGTTTAGCTAATGAAGACTAAGGCAGTGCTAAACTTAAATATGACCGTGCTAAATATTGTCACCCATAGCCTAGTGGTTAATAGTGTCCGTGAAGATGAAGGCTATGCAGGGTGTTTGTGCTCCGACCCCCCCCCCCAGGAATCAGACAAATTCACCAGTTAATGTGTTATTTTAAATAAATAAAGTATATTGTATTAAATATTTAATTATAATTATCAAGAACAGTTAAGATCTTTCCAACTGTTGGAGCTATTAGGATGGCATTGCTAGAACTTCCTGAAATATTTAAATAATTATAAAGTTAGTAACATTTTATTAAATATTTATTATAAATAATTATAATTATCAAGAACAGTTCAGATCTTTCCAACTTTTGGAGCTATTAGGGTGGCATTGCTTGAACTACCTGATCACAGCAGGCAGTGGAAGGACTTATCATACCCTTGTGCTAGAGTTCCTGATGAAAATGGATTTTATACCCTACTAATGTCTGTAAGGTTGCTGAGTATGCTTTAACAGAATTATAGATATTACATGAGTGAGGGACAATAGTTGACTCACTAATGACTCATGTGTGTGATTCATATTTTTTAAAAAGTTTTTAAAAGCATCTATTTCAAAACTTGCTTCATCCACAACATCCATGTTTCTTGCATGATTTCAAGCCTAAATCCAGCGGGTTCCATTTCTTCTCTTACCATAGACCTCAGGTTCAGAATTCTGTGCCATTTATTATTAGACACTCATTTCTCAGCTTTCAGATATCACTGGAAAGCATATTTATTCAGAAAGTACTACTCATAATATGTCTTTCTTTGATTGGCTATGCCAGAGTATTGATTTTCATGGCCAGTTGAGTTGCTCCTCATGTTTTTAAAATGGTGTACTTGAATGAATGAGTGTATTTAGTACTTGTTGAATAGACAACTTGTAAATGACGACGATGAGTTTTATACAAGTAGTAGACCATTGTTAGTTCCTTTGCAGCGTAATTCTTAAGCTCATTACTAAAACGTTGGCGGCAAAAGTAAAATAATTACTGTCATAGCTTCAGTTGCAATGGGTTGCTTAGAACTGACAGCAGAAGTAGAATGATTCACGTGCATGTCTCTGAAGATATTTTGACTGATTGTGTCCTATGTCCTCTATGTGCACTGAACTTTGCTGTCCAGTATACGTCGGTGTATGATTCACCAAAACTAGACATTTAGGGAGGTGTTTGAAGGCCAGATTTGTTGTATTTGCTGGTAAGGTGTTGTGGTGCTTGGTCTGCTTCACCACACAGGCTTAGGGTTGAAGATTTTGTCCCATATCCTGATGAGGTGGCAGTGTCCTGTTTTCATGTAGAAGATCAGCATTTGTTCATGGAGTTGCTGGATGGCGACTTTGTGTTGAGCGTTTCTGCCATTTTTGTTGTAGAACTGATTTTTTCCTTTTGTTTGCAATTCGTGTACTTGCTTCCTTGTAAGACAGACTTGATGTTGGTTGCTCCGTACTGCTTTAGGGCTGAGAGAGCATGCATGAAAAAGACTGCTTTCTTGGGCTTGGCCTGCTGTAGAAGAGTCTCTGTAGCAATGAGGAATACCAGGATTTCTGTCTTGTAGTTGGAGCATAACCTATCACTGTGAAGCCTGGTGGCTGCTAAGAGGTTTTTATGTAAATGCCACATCTGTATTTTTTTGTAGTGTTATCAGCTAAGCCATCAGTATAGAAATGTGTGCAGCTTACGGCACAATAGGATTTGATAATTTTATCAAATGCCAAAGCTTTCAAAACAGCATTGTTTTGTTCATTTTTGATACCAGGAATAATGGTTCTAACTTCTACATATATAGTCCTCAGAGACCATTTGCTTTGGAGTACTCTCTCATTTAGAATTAGTTCAGCTGCTAGAATGTCTGCATTGTCACAATTAAGTGCTTTGATCAGACGACGTTCCGTCTATGCCTGTTCGTTGTAAGATCTTGGAGTTTACCATGCAGTGGGTTCTTTGATTATTCCACCATGGGAGAGGATTTTTGACTTTTTTTCTCTCAGGTGGTACTGTACTAGTGGCTGTCTCCATTGTTGTACTTTTCATGGTACCTAGGATTGTCTTCATACCTATGTTCTGGACTCTATCTAGCTTTCTGGCATGCATCTTGGCATCTATTGCCCAATCAGTTTTATGTTTCAGACTGGATGAACTGCTCATGGGTGGACAGTCTTCAAGGTCTGCACATTTGCTCCCCAGTTTGTTCTGGAGAACTTTTTCACGATGGCCAGTTTTTAAAATTCCCCTTCCCTCCATCACTTTAATCGGGTGGCCTTCACAAATGTCTTTTGTCCCGCTTGATGCCAAAAAAGGTTTGCGTCTATACCTGAGGCAAAGTTCTTTCTCCAGCCTTAATGTTAACCCTTTCTTTTTGAGGTACAGAGGGAGAAAATTGTGACTTGTATCTTTACCTTAGTCAGTTGGAGGCCCCAGTCTTCCGTCCACTGATACTTGCTTTTGACAGCACTCTAGGTTAGGGTTAACTGTTAGATGTTTGTTATCATTATACAGCTACAGTACAAATTGGACATAAATTTGATGTATTTCTCTTTAAAAGTTTAAAATATAATCATACAAATGCTTAGTCATTATATCCATACATCTTGTGGTCAAATGGGAAAATTTCCAGTAACCTTACTCCTTGCCTTCTGCTGTTCAGCAGTGTAGGAACAGTAGCTTCTATTAATGTCTTATAATGTGCATGTGCACAGACACTCATAGTACTACTAGTAAGTATGACTGTAACAAAACTCTTGAGAAATGTTAATTTTTGAAGCACTTAGCTACATGTTCTGTGGCATAATGCAGTTTTCTTTTACAAATGTTACAAGTACGGTCAAACTAGTCATGATTATTTTTGGGACTGGTGTCTCCTAAATCTCTTACCCCTCCTCCCCCCACTTCCATGCTTCCCATTTGTGGTTGCTTTATATTAGGAACATGCGCTGTGGAGAATGTATGTAGTAAAACACACTGGGCATGGTGACTGCATACAGGGGATCAGTCTGGAAAGTGGTTATTTACATGGGTTTGATTATCTTTTAGAATCAACTCTGCTTAATCTGCTTAATTTTTTTCAGAAGGGAAACAAGAATGTCTGATAGAAGTGAATCAACAGAAGGTAGTGGTGGAGATGCTTCTCAGTCCAGTTCTGCTGGTGCCAATGGTGCAGCAAGGGAGCCAAGTGGCAGCAGAGTCATGGTATATAACACTTTTCTTAAAATAGTTAAATTATTTGAATTACACTTTTCTGTGAGATACCAGATGGCCCAAAATCTTTCAAGAATTTAATTTTCTAGAATAATACCAAAGTTAATTGTCATGATAGCACAGAAAGTGGCAGTAAAAAGAAGAAATTGCATTTCATGTTGTCCATCCCAGACATTCCATCTCTTGGCACCAGGTCTGATGTGTAATTGTATCAGTGGTTCTTGAGGTCAAAGATTCCTGTTGAAAATTCAGTTAGAGCCTTCTTCATACAGTTGTAGAAAAAAAACACTCTTTGAACAGCATGTTTAGATAGAACAACCTTTGGCTCAGCTGCTTCGCTGAAATATTTGTTCAGCTTATAACACCAATCCACTTTTTTACATCTCATTACTCCATGCACCATAGCCTGAATTGTGAAAACGAATGTTGTAGGTAGTATTATTTAAAAATAAGTGAATAGCCATCTTTTCTCTGCAACATCATTGTCCAATATTGATCTTGAATAACAATTAACTTTTTAACTGTGTCGATCCTTAACAGTCAATAAAAGAAAAGAAACTACAGTGGTTAAGGAAGAAACATGGGACTCTAAAGAGTTAATCATAGTTCAAATTGTCTGAATGATAAATTTAAATAGAATAATCTTCTTCATTGTTGCAGAAAGACAAAATTGACATGGTACGTTTTTCTTGCAACATTTGCACTTAGTACATGTTGATTAATCGGGTGATAAATTCTAGTGAGAAAATTGTTTTAACTAGTATTGAAATATTTTTCTTTTCAGGAACATTTGATGGCCAACAAAGTGGAGACATTCTTGTGGTTAACACGAATTTTCACAGTCGTTTTTACCATCATGTTTATGCTTCCTGTATTTGGGTATGCATCACATATATATGAAATAGACGAAGTGCAACTTAGTAATGTCAAGAGCAAACTAATTTCCTGTACAGTGATTCAGATGATTTTACATAATGCACCTTCCTGCCAAGTCAATGTAACATATAGCATACATGATTTCTGTTCATGCTGAAAATGTGCAAAGTCATGGCTCAATTTTGTGAGAAGTTTTGCCCATAATTTTTGTCACCAGCTTTTGAAATCTGTGTCTTTGTTTGTTGGCAGAGGTAACATCTATACCCATTACCAAAGAGCATTGATAGCCAGTGCCGCCACATCGGCTTTAAGATTGCATCAGCGAATCCCAGCTGTTCAGTTCAACATGGATTTCATGCGGCATCTGTTTATGGAAGATAGTTGCCATTACCTTCTCTTCGCCATCCTGTTTATCAATAGCTACCCCATTACCAGTATCCTTTCTGTGTTCACTTCAAGTGTGAGATAAAAAAAAAGTAAAAGAGAAGAACCAATGTACTTTTGTTAATTTTGATGGATTCCTCAGTCTGGAGTAGTTCGCTTTTAATGTTTTCTAGAAATGTGTAATCATGTTAGTCTTGTTTTCTGTCTCTGTTTGCTAGAACTTTTAATGTACAAAAGAATATAAACATCTATAGTAAACTCATTTTTTTTCTTTATGAGATTGGTTTATCCTGTACTATTTCACCACCTCATTTTGAGAAACATGAGAGGGGAAAAAAATGTCACGGATAAGCCAACTAAGCCAAAGAATGTGTACACTTTGCTTATTTATCTTCCTTAACCATTTTACCAGTGGCTATAGTGCCTGTCTTCCTTTTTGCACTTCTTCATGCATGCTCATTTACCAAAGCATTGCTCAATGTGAGTTGAACTGTCATAGCAGAGTTGTGAGTTGTAATAATCCTTTCAGACATATTTTGCTGTGCATAATTTACCATCTTTGTTTTGAGCCTACCATATTAAACAGCACCACAAGGATGTTAAGGAAGACCATTTTTGTCAATTGTTATCTCGATCCAGCTGCAGTTATGTGCTGTTAATAATAAGTAATGGTATTATTGATATGTAAAGAGTTTTAATTTGGCTGATTAAACTTAGATTGTCATTTATACTCTTAAGCAATAAAATAGAGCACTATTTGTAAAATTGTAAAAGCAAAATTGGTTGAAGAAGTACAATTGAAGCAATAACCAAAATAAATAAAGGAAATTGGCTTTCTTTAGGGTGAACATCCTGTTTTACTGTTGCAGGCAATGGGTCCCCAGTCCATGCAGTTTTTGCGAAATACAATTGCAAAACTGGAACAGCATCAGACAAGCATCCTCCGTTTTATTGCCTGTAATGAGATATTTCTCATGCCTGCTGTGGTTGTCATGGTCTTCACGTAAGTAATGACTGTTGCTACTCTACTGATTTGTCATCACACTAAAGGTCTTTCTTAAGTTGCCCCAGCCACAGATCTAATTTTGTCCTCCCATGGTCAGCTTGCTGTGACAAGAAGGCTTGATTTAGTTGCAACAGGCCAGTCACCAGATGTTTCAAAATGGTCTGAGGCTATGGTGGTGCTTTGCATGTGGAAAAAATGTATTCTCTTTATGAAGTAGCTTACCACAGTGGTGTTGAAGACAACTGCATACATAGTTAAAACATCCAAGCCAGACATGAGAGACTTAAACAGGTATCACAAAGCATCATTGATATTTTCTAATGGTAAAAATGGTGTCATGCATAATGTTGGACATATTTTATTGACAGAGGCAAAGGCAGCTTCCTTTTACCTTTTGTATACTACCGCTTCCTGTGTCTTCGCTACACTTCTAGGAGAAATCCCTACTGCAGGTGAAGACTCGCACTGTTTCTTATAATAGTAATTATTGTAAAATAATAAGGGAATAAAAAGAAAAGCTGTTGAAAATGGAAGAATGGTTTTGTTGTAAAGCTGCCTCTGTAATGGGTATCCTGATTTTTTTCATGATTTTATGTAGTTTTGCAGACTTATTTTTGACACTAGTTTAGCAACTCCCAAAAAGTTAAATAAGGGATTCTCCATCTCATGCTTGCATCAGGGACTATTACCTTGCAGCTGTTGTAAAATATGGTGGATTTATTGCATCATCTACATTTTCTGTTACAGGACACTTTTTACGGAGTTCCGCATGACAGTGGAGTACATGTGCAGCAAACCACAGTGCCCTAACATTATAAGAGGAATATGTCTCCGTTCCATTGGGTTTATCTCTCGGTTGGCACCAGCTGTACCAGCCCAGTGAAAAAACTGTCTATTCCTGACATTGGTGTCACTTTCCGGCAGAATGAGTCTCATGATATCTTGTTATTGGTGACTGTAAGTGGTATGTAGATTGTGTCTTGATGTAGCAACTGTTCCCCTATCACAGACAAGCAGCGTAAGAGCTGCCTATGAAAAAAAAAGAGGGTACAAACTAAGAAAAGAGAATTGTCTGAATGAGTATTTGTATGCTGCATGTTTACATGCACCCAGAAATGTGTATTTGTGTTTTATACTGATCCATGCAGCACTTTTAAAACTTTCCAGCTGTATTTGGTAAAAGCTCTGACTTGTAATTTGGATACTATTATCCTTTTATGTTTTGATGCTGTCTTCTCAATTTCTTTTTATTTATTTAATTTTTTTAAGTCTCAGGTCTTTGGCATAATCAGGAAGTAATGAAGGGATTAAGGTTTCAGCCAGTTGTAAACATTTAGGAAGGATTTCAGGGTCAGATGAATGGTAAAGCTGATATCAACAAAGCACTGACATATCCTTCATAAATAAACCTGAAGCACTAAAGTTTGAGACATGACTTAAAGAGATAGTATAACTTCTCACAGTTCTGTTCAAAAGTTCATTAAAATGCAGATTTAAGGTAAGAAGAATAATTATTTTCAAAGTTCATGCATCTTTGCAGTGAGCATAGGACTTGTAATAGAAGTTTGACAACAAAGTGATTAACCATTTCAGCGCGAAAAGCCCAACAATCGTAATTCTCTCTTTGCACGATGGGCCACAATTGTGGCCTTACCGGCAGACAACGATATGCTCACTAACGTGGCTCGTGCTGCACGAGCATGGCTCTGCAGTTTCGCTATCGTCTTCAAAATCATAAATTTTAAGCCCATTCTTTTAAACATAGAAATATTTTCAAAACGCGCCAAGAGGGTTAAAGGGTTGGAATGTTTTCTTCTCTTGTGGCATTATAGGGAGTTCTAGCAGTGACCCAAATGGTTGACATCTTTATCTCCCTTGTCAGAGTTTTGTTGACAGCTGATTGATAAGCTCATCTATCTGCAAATCAGACATTAGACATGCAGAAATCAAAGTAAATCTGTGTATGGCCTATTCTCATGGCCATAGACAAGCTCAGTATGCTTTTTTAAAAAAACAATCTACCGTGCATAAAATCATAAGCTGACCATGCTAGTCTGTGGTGAAGACAAAAACAACGGCTCACTAATACATAATGTTGTGTCCCATTAAATTGTTTGAACCAAAAAAGAAAAAGGAAGTTACTCCAAAATCGTAGCCCTGAGTAAAATTTATGAATCAATAGTTATCCTGACCATCAGATTCATGATAGATTTAGTTTGTTACTATAAAAGTCTCTTGCTGTGATCAAAAGAAAGCTTCAATGCCTTTCTGTTAAAATTATTGATAGGATTAAAAAGAGTTTAGTCTTGTCGTCGTCTTATTTTCAAGGAGAGAATTTAGCAGCTTAAGGGGTTTACATAACTCACAACTTGTGGAGCAAGGCGCATTTAGCCTGCAAGAAATGCCTTTTTAGTAAATATTGCATCAGTGGTCCATTGTCTGGTTGAAATAAATCATTCATTACACTTTTGAAGAGTTGTTGTGATAAAGGTAACTTTTGTTTTCCTCTGAAGCAAAATAGCTTTCCAGTTCACAGTTTAACCTATACAGTTTACAAGTTGGTTCTAAACGTAGGTTTAAAAAAAAAAAATTTTGGTCTTTTTCATGCGGAAAATATCTGTAGGACTTTTTCACTTCTTTACGCATGAATTCCGTGCACTTCATTTCGTAATCACAGACTGCTTGTCAGATGTGACTGGGTGTATAATGGGCTGTAGTGCATTTCTCTTGTGAAACTGGTGGTTGAGGAAAAATACTGGAAAAAATCAGTTTGATTGGATCTGCAGCAAGAGGAATATGATTGGAGGCAAGGCGATAAGACTGTCTCCCAGGAAATGCCCCCCAAATACTCAAGAGATGTAATAAAATGCATTTTTTATTTTGACTAACATGCTCAGTTATTCTATATATTCCTACTGAAGTTATTTAATAAACTTTGGGATTAATACCTTTGGGTCATTTATATCTAAGCACAGAAGATAGTTATCAATTTGGTGTTGATGATTGTGCATTAAAACTCTGGCCTCAAAAATCATAATTTGATTTGTTGCTGAAGGGTATCAATACTGTCAATGTGTACACTGATTGGGTCAAAACGAGGTACTTATTAGACATTCTTTCAGTTCTTTTTCTCAATTATTTCACTAGTTATGAAATAAAATTTATATATATATCTATAATTAAATGGGATATTATGTGAACTTGTGCACAGATGGAAGTTTCTCTTGAGAATTTGTGGTGAGCGTCAACATAAAGAGGCACTTAACAGTTGCTTGATGTGTCCAGAAAGTGCAAGAGCATGTAATGTTAGTAATTTATTCTTCACATGGATAATGATCTTGTAATTTAAGTTTGTATTAGGTAAATATACATAGGGGGTGTGATGTGAATTGTTATTGAAGTCATTGTTGCAGTTTTAGACAATTGAAAAGGTTTCATACTGTCACACTTCACTGTCGTTTACAGCTTTTGATATCACCTTGCCATGCTTTGTGGTTTGTATCCAGGCTAATCTTAGTAGGCATATTAACCAGTGTAAGCATAATTGGATTTTTATGAAGTGTTACAGCCTTGTATTTTGGGCTGGTATGGAGTCATACAATTTTGGAACAGTAGTGATTTTGGTGTCATTTCAAAGTGCAAAATAATCAGCTGTTTGGAAAGGCAAGTGCAAAGAAAAAAAGTCACTTTATAATTGAAACTGATTACTTTATATCATTTTGTCTTATTTTGTAAGCAAATGTTTTTAAAATTATTACTTTGATGTGTTTAGAAAGATAGAAGCCACATAATGATGAACATTCACAGCTTCAGCTTTGTAGTCACCAAGGAAGGAAAATGGGCACAATTATGATACCAGTGCAATGATATTATTTTGTGGTAAATGATCTTCTTTTACATTATCAATTAGTAAAGAGACCACACTACTTGATAGTATTAATTTCATTTGTTGCATTGTAGGAAAACAGGCAGAAATTCCTGTTAGTGCCCCAACCCAACTACAAAGTAGGGACGGTTCTTATTGTGAAAGTTATTCATAGAGGCTCAACTAAATGGTGATTAGCTGTATAATTCTGGTTGCTGGTGCATTAACATGCCCTAAACAAAGGTTGCATGAGCTTAAGGCACATGAAGGGCCTGGTGTATTCATGAAATTAAAGCCATATGCATATCAAATTTGGTAAATATTTGTCGGTTGAAAGAGGTTTCCTTGCTAAGCCAGAGAGCTCGATGAGGGCAGTCAGTAAAAGAATAAATTAGAATTTGAGCAAAAACATTTCCTTAATTACTGGGGCCTTATGCATGGAATGGGCCAGTGAACATTGCTCAGTTCTTTGACTTAAGGATTAATTGATTAAAAAGCCCTTTCAAGAACAAACATATATCAAAGATGTCCCATGCTGATTTATTTTCCTTTTGTTGGTCAATCACTTTTTCAACACCTGACCATTTTGTCAAATTGTAGGGTAATGTACTTGGAAAAATGAACGAAATATGGTTGCTAAAGCCTTTATACAGTGTCTTTAAATTTTTTAATGGTTTTATTCAGCAAAAAATATCAGAAAAAATAGAGTATGCCATGGTATACATAACTAAAACAATGTAAATTTTGTTGTTTATTACTGAATAGCATGCTTGGACATTAATATGATAATATAAAACTACATTGTTTTGGGTAACTTAATAAAATAATAAAAACGTTCATTTCTAAAACGTTGCAATGGACAAGAGTTCCTAAATATTGCACAAGATCTGAAGCTGTTTTATGTTGTCACCCTGCTATTTGGCACTAATTTAATGCTGTCAGTGTTTGTAGTTTACCTTATTAACAAATAAAATGTTAGTGACACTAACTGTAATGATGCAATGGTCTTGTCAAGCTCACTTTTGAAATTCTTCTCTTTGACATAAGAAAGTTGAAATGCTTGCTGCCAGGCTCACTAAGGAAAAAAAGAAAAATGGTAATATACAAGTAACAGTGCACTGTTGCCACAATAGAATTTGAATCAAAGAAAAATAGAAATAATGAATGTGCATTGGTCAAGTTGGTGTGCTGTGGTATTTCTCAACTGAATGCTTAACAATGCTAAAACATGGGGTCCAATTTTTTTGTTATTGAAATAGAACTGTGACAGCAGCATTTTCAAAATGCCTATACCCCATGAACCAGGTGCATGCTGGGAGTCTGGTAATTTAATAAATGTGACACTTCAAATCTGCAATGTTCAAAAATGTAAAAAACTATAAATGCAAAAAAGATATTGGAAATAAATGGCGTGACAATTACACACAAAAAATGACATGCAGTTAAACAGAGCAGTGCACATATCTCTAAATAAATAACATTTTAAAGCATTCAGATGAACATAATTTTATCGTATGCTGCATAGAATAGTCAAGGACATCAAAGTGCACATTATAAGATTAAAAGCTTTGGTGCACAGGACATGGTAATAGATGCTAAACAGGGGGAAGACAACAAAATACCAAAAAATAAAGAAGAAAAAAAAGACATGCTGATGAAATATTCTGCATGAAGAAAACTTGATTTAAATTCCTTCTTTATCCACCCATAATTATTCCCTGACTAGGTACAGTTTGCAAAGACAAATGTAAACATGTTTGTGTAACGCCGTGCCAGCAACTAAGGCTATATCACGGCAACAAATGTAAACAAGCTTCCAGATTCTTTAAATATTCCAAATAACACATATTCTATCTTCCCCCTTATTCAAAGAGAACAAAGCAATTTGGCAGACCAAATTCTGGATCCACATCCTAGAAAGGGATATGGGAGAGAGGAGAGGAGTAGTAACTTTAATTCTTATCAGTTCTTTCCTAATCCAAAGATATTTCCAAACACCGGCCTTGTTTCACCATAACGTCATATCATTCATGGTTAAACATGATGTTACCCAAAGAACCCTCTTTTGGTCGTGAAACAGTGATGGCATTCAGGTCACGCAGTGATAAAGGTCTCACTAGCTGGACGCTAAATTTTGAGAACTCTTGCTTCACCAACAAAGGCCTGCTTTTTAAAATTGTTGGCTTGTGATCACCACCATGCTGATTGTTGATTTATTGGTTTTTGACTGTTTTGACGTGACATGAAATGGATGTGCAAGCAAGGCCAGCAAAGCTTGAGCAAGAAGAGACTGCGTGCTGCACAAATGTACCCTGAGATTCATTCCTGTAGATTTAAGTAGGGAGGCACAAGAATGTGAGGCTTTTGAGACTTGACATGAATGGCAATTGAAGTATCCAAAATTAATATGAAAAGGATTGAAGCAGGTTTTACAATACTCGTTCTCTTTTACACGGACACAGCCCCTCCTCCACATACACAATCATTTTTAAACTTTCATTTAAGTCAATTTATGACTGAAACATTCAAACCACCCGAGCAAACTGATTTGTAAATCGTATTAATGAAAAATTATACCTAGGTTGAGAAATAAATTTTGAAGGTCAACTTAATGTCTGGAAGAGAATAAGGCTAAGTGCACAAAATGACAGAAACAGTCTTTTCTATACCACAATCCAATCATATTGTACAGGTTGTTTCATGCATGTGTGAAAACGATGACAATTTATGTGTTAAAAAAAATATATATCGATGTCTGTAAACACAAGCCCAGGAACTTTACTGCATAATACTGCTATTTCATCAATGGCAGTGACCAAGTCACACTGACTATAGAAAATACTTGAAGCCAGACTGTAGAAGACATGCTTCATAACTACAACCATGTACATTTTTCAAAAAGTGAGGGAAGTCTCTCTTCATTACTAGCATTTAAACCCTCTCAATGATCAGCTACAGGTTTGTGCCACATGCACCTAAGGATTTCCCACACAGCTGCATGTGCATAAGAGTTTTCTCCACCATGAAGTGAAAAGGTACCAATGATCCAGATTTCAACATTACTGAGATGTAATCTGGTGGTTAAGCCTGAATTTTAAAGTGGTCTTTAACTCCTTCTGTTTTTGGGAGCAAGTCTAAATGCAATATTCTAGAAAATTTTGTAATTTGCCATTGAGAGCACAAATATATCCTCCATGTTAAACCATGTGTTACTTCCCTCAAAATCTCATACCTTTATTTTTAGGTCCCTTTTTTTTGGAAATGCATAAGTTACATTTTCAGACGATCCCCGCATATGCTAAAATTGTTAAAAAAAAAAAAAAAAAGTTGGAGTGCGAAAAACAAAAGAGCCAAAAGGCATATACTACAGCAAATTATAAAAGCATAATACTAAAGAATCCTTTCTTTGTTCTGCTAATCCTTCCGGTCCTCCTAGTCTGTGGAAAATACACAGTTCTGTGTGCCTTGTAGCAGATAGCTGTTTAATTTTTTTTATTTCTTTTTCTTGCCCATTGTGGACTGCTGAGCCTCCATGGCTGCCTTGCGCTGGTTGAAAAGATTGACTTCGTCCTCCAGTTTTTTGCGGCTATCTTCTATCTTCTTTTTCTCCTCTGCATGCTGCTTTTTAAGCTGGTCAAATCTTGCATGGAGCTACAAAAGGATATTACAGACAAAAATTCAGACACTGAGCAATTATTTGTGCAATATCCAACACCTTTTAAACATTCTTGCTGATTCTTGATATGACTAAGTACTCCAAAAAAACACTGTCTTTATTTGGTTCATCAGTTTTTGAAAAATTAACGGACTTGTTCCAGCTGGCAGTTTAACCTTGCATACACAACTGCTTGTAAATATGTCTGAATAACTTTATAGTACCTCTTTCTCTGCTTCCTTAAGTTCACTCTCTTTTTCCTTCACACGGATAACAAAGGTCTGGCGCATCTCATCTTCTTTCTTCTGCAGATTACTTATGTGTTCTTGTCTTTTTTGCTCATATGTCTCTGAAAGACTGAAAAGAACAAAGAAAAGTGAAATATCAAATGCCAAGACCTGTGTGTAAGTGTCAAGATATCAGGTATTTTATAAAAACCGAGGCATCAATTGTTGGAAGTTAGAGTAAGTGCTGTTTGAAATGCTAGGTATAGTATAGATGGTTATGGCTTTAGAAGTGCCATGTGCTGTATCAGAGTAAACTACGGACATAAACTTATTACTGACTAGGTGATTTCTCAGCTAAAAACTTTTTCTGTAACAGAGAAGTGGATATATGTGTGAGATGGAAACTTAAAGAAATTAAAAAAAATTAAAAAAGCGAGATTTAGTAAGAAATTAGACTACTGGAAACAGGATGTCAAAAGCTGGAGTCAGTCACCAGTTTTCATGTATATCAAACAGTGTGTCAACGAGTTCTACAAAATACATGTGCATGTATGTTTCTGAAAAGAAAACAAAATTAAGACAAACCTCTTCATTTCAGAGTCTGAGAATCCCATCTCTTCCAGCTTGTGGCGACGATAGAGCTCATAATGAATGAGGTGAGTGGTTTCCCTTAGATCTTCCATATTTGTGCGAATCAACATTTCACGCAGCTTTACAAAGTCACAATGGTTCTCGTTTTCCACTTAAAAAAGAAATGTTAAAACGGTCTTCAAAGGCAATTTTATGATTATATTTTTTGTTCTATTTGCTTTTATGTGTCTATCAAGATAAAGATTTAGGCTTTTGAATGACAGCTACATGAAATTAATGAAGAAACAGAACTCCATGCATCTGGTATCCAGTCTCAGCTTCTGTGCTTTTCCAGAGCTAGTTAATGCTAGTCATGGCGTCCACTATTTGTCTTTTCTTTCAATGGCATACTGGGTACTATGGGACAATGGCAATATCCATTGGCATATTAATAATAATACAGTGAACTTATATAGCACCATATCCTGGTCCTATGGATAGGCTCATGGTGCTTTACAGAAAAATAAAACAATACAAACAGGGACACACGCAACATAACATGCACAACTGTTGTCTAAAGAATGACAGATTAGATGAAAGATATCCACAATCATTTGAAAAACTGTGATCCAGGTTGCAAATGTTCCTGTCCACAATTTTTGATTACTTTTCTGCTTGATCCCTTCAGATAAAACTGCAGTAAGCCAACCACCTCAACACTGTCATGTTATTAGAGAGCACTTTCAATAGGATGTAAGCTTGTTTGTCTGTATGCAATATGAATCATCTGCCACAGATTTCAGATTTAATTATTTAAATGCATTATAAACCATGCACTTTACAAACAAAGAGAACCAATGCAACAGCTAACACACAACATGAAAGCACATGTAAATACATGTACATACAGAAAAAAAAGCCAGACGTATCCATGCACACAACACAGCACTATAATGTAGGACTGCAAAGGCTGGCACACACAACTGCCAAAAAAAAAAAACATGTCAAAATCTTGCAAAGTTTTGTGAAAATAATTTACACGTATTTGTAATTATAGAAGAAACCAACTGTAACAGCTGCTCCAGGTTCCAAACAAACAACTTCTCTTCAGAATTAATGAATAAATGTTATCACAATGACAGCCTCATGTTAAAGGAAAATCTGAACAGCAATCTCAACCAAGGCGTAAAAAGACATCTGTTTTGTGTAGAAATTTGAAGATTGACCTGAACGCTTTCAGAGAAGACCTGCTTCAGTCAGAGTTGTTATTAGATCCTCCCACAGATGTTGATGAGTTAGCAGACTTTATTAGGGCTGCTTGATAAGCATGCGCCTGCAGTTAGCAAAATTATTGTAGACAGACCAGATTGTGCGTGCTTTTGTGAGGGGGTGAGTGAAGCCAAGAAACAGAGACAGCTGGCAGAGAAAAAGTGGAGGAAGACCAAACTTGAGATTGACAGACAGCTGTATAAGTTAGCCAGAAATAAATATGTGTGTGCTGTAAAAAAAAAAGGCTAAATCGTTATTTGTACAGGAGCAGCTAAAGGCTGCGAGAGGAAATCCCAGAAAGACTTTTGATATTGTAAACAGCTTGTTGGGTAACAACGGAACTAAACCAGTTCTTCCTGAGGTGGATGTCAAGTCAGCTGCTGATCAGCTGTCTTCCTTCTTTGTTAATAAGATAAAGAAAATTAGTGCTGGACTTGAGAGTGCAGCTTGTGAGTTGCCAGAGTGTGAGGAAGACTATTCTGTGCCATTTGCTGGTGTTCCGCTGACTTCTTTCACGTCTATTGATGAGAGCTACTTGAGGAAACTTGTAGTGAGATCAACTAAAACTTCATGTGCTGTGAATCCTGTACCAACTAAATTTATTATTCAACTTCTGGACATTCTATTTCCTGTCATTTTGGACATTATTAATGCCAGTTTGAGAGCAGGATATGTTCCACAGTGTTTTAAACAGGCCGTTGTGAAGCCCTTGTTGAAGGCAAACCTGGATCCCTCTGACTGTAAAAACTATCGTCCAGTATCAAATTTATCACATATTTCCAAGTTACTTGAGAGGGTGGTCGCAGAGCAGCTTATGACCCATTTTATTACTTATGCCTGCCTAGATAAATTTCAGTCAGCGTATCGTCCTGGCTTCAGCACAGAAACTGCTCTTCTTCGTGTGACCAATGACATTCTTTGTAGTGTCAACTCTGGCAACTTAGTGCTTTTAGTATTACTTGACCTGAGTAGTGCGTTTGACACGATCAACCACTGCCTGCTGCTCCAGAGACTGTCGTCAGAGGCTGGTATCCAGGGCGCTATGCTGCAGTGGGTTGACTCCTATCTTGCTTACAGATCTCAGAGAGTGACTGTCGGCTCTGCGAGCTCTGAGGCAGTTCCTCTGGTGTGTGGCGTACCACAGGGATCTGTTCTGGGTCCGTTATTATTTTCGGTATATACTTCACAGCTTGGACGAGTAATTGAATGTTTTCAGATGGGACATCAGTTCTTTGCTGACGACACACAGATTCTGAACAGTTTTCCCCCCCGACCCAGCAGTGGCTAGGATTGCGCTTAAACGACTTGAATCTTGTTGTGTTGCGGTGAAGGCCTGGATGACCAGGAATTGTCTTAAACTCAACCCTGCAGTGGAAGACACAAACAAGAAGCGCACTGGAGCCAGGGCCTTCAAAAACACAGCACCTAAACTGTGGAATGCTCTGCCATCGTCACTGTCCACCATCACCTCACCAACCACATTTCGAAAAAGACTGAAGACCCATCTGTTTATTTAAGATGGACTTAAACAACCAAGCAACACTCCTGTCTTTATTTTTTACTTTCCTGGTGTTTTATCTATTTATTTACTTTATTTTTTATTTATTTTGTTTTTGCTGCGCAATGAGCATTCTTCTGAATGGATACCTGCGCATTACAAATGGACATCCCCATCATCATCATGTAGCAACACCACCTGAGTGAATTACACACATTTTCTTTTAATGCCAGGCTAGATCTTCTTGGTTTACCACACCCATTTAAGTCATCCATGATTTTAAAAGCTGACAGCACTACAGCACGAATTATCTTTCTTAATTTTGTTTTGACACAAGAGGGTCTAATTTTAGTAAAATAATGATCAGGCCTGACCTTGTACGGTGCCCCAAGGATACTGACGAGCTTTCACCATCTTGTTACCTATCTTCACCTCATCATTACTGCCCACTACAGCAAAGGGCAGGTTACTCTGTAGAAAGGGTAGAGGAGTGACAAAACCAGCCCAAGTCAGCATACAAGGAAAACATTTCATGCATACTATTTTTACACCTGGTCATCATTAAGAGTTACTCAAAGACTTTGAATAAGATAATGCCATAAGCAGGTAAAAGTGTTCAGGTTTAATTAGATGAAAGCAATCCTGAACAGGTATCATCAGCTAAAATTACAGATTTGAAATGACTGTAATTATGCTTAAAATATACTGATTTGTTAAAACCAATTATTTAGGAAGCAAAGGTTACTTCCATTTTCACACAATTTGTAATCTGTGCATATGTCTGCATTTCATCAAAAGCAAAATTTGGTAACATTCTTAATGAAGGTAGCCCACCACTATTCCAGAAAATTTTAAGCCTATTAAAATTTGATTCTGGATGCAAAAAAACTATTAAAAAGAATTGGAAATAAAGAAGAGGGATTCAAAAGTGTCAACGAAAGAGGAAGAGAGTATATAAGCATAGAAAATAAAAAATTGCACAAGAAATGATTGGACACTTATGTTACCCAACCTTATCTATTTCTTCACACTCACATTCATGGAGCCATTGGTCTCAGCAACAGTCTCATCATCAGTCGGAAACTGGTAGATCTGCACTCCATTGGCTGTCAATTCACTCATTATCTGTTCAGAAAAAGGAAACAAAAAATCGTAATTTAAAAGATGGGGATGGGACTAAGGAGCAGAGATGGAGTACTGGCACTTTATCTCTGTTTCAAAGATAAATATACTTACTTTAGCCTTGAACTTGGTCAGTTCAGTCTTTGTAATAGTATCAGCCTTAGCAATAACAGGAATGATGTTGACTTTGCTGTCAAGCTTCTTCATTGTTACAAGATCCAAAGCTTTTAAACTGCAATAGAGACAAATCTGGCTACAGTATTAAACCCAAAATGGAACAGCAGGTCTAGAACAGCCAGTCTTCTTCCCATTTGACAACATCCACTGATATGATTTATCAATAAATGCTTCCAGCTTTTCACTAGGCCTTAACAACACAGGCATGTGTACAGACTTTATAATGTGCCTCAGGGTTCCCATCACACAGAAACATGTGTAAATACAAAAGGCGATACTCCATAAAAGAGGAAAACAGTGAATATTAAGCTCAGTGGGATCCCATACAGTAGCTTGAAAGAGACCAACAGACCTTTCTCTCCTGGCTTTACATGGGCCACCATGATCTGAAGGGTCATCTACAGAAGCATTGCAGGCAAACCCAGCATTGAAGAGAGCACAGAGCTGATTACAAGTACTAAATTTAGCCCTATTATTCAAAATTACACCTTGGTGACCTGTTATGACACAGCATACCTGTGGACGAAACTTGTTCTTTGCAAGTTACTGTTGACCTCAAGCAACACCCCTCCCAACCCTCATACATTACACCAACAGACATATCTAATGTATGGCCAGTGTAGACTTTTAACTCACGAGTGTCCAGTGGGTGCGATAAAGTAAAGGCAGGCATGCACTCTGGAGTCATGGTAACTATGCAACATGCGCTTGATTTTGAGCTCTTCTTGCAAGTAAGCGTCAAACTGAGCATCAATATAGTCCACAATTGGCTTCCAGCTGAAATCAAAAGAAAATAGGGTCTCATTCATGTAGAAATAATACAATCTAAATTATTTCTGTTTGTGTTTTCTTCAGAGCTTTATAGTAAAAATGAATGAAGGCAGAAGTAGTTTTCTTGAGGTAGGACTATATCTTACATGAGTTACAGAAAAGAAAGAAAGCTAGAGAGGCAGATGAGGTGCTAAAAAGAGCTTTCAATTACCTAAGCATGTTGTTTTCATTTTTTTTTCTTTAGTAAACAGAAGGCACGAACATGCCAAGATACTATTGAAAAACTCTCAGAAGCTTCTACAAACATGCTGTTCTCTCAAACCGCAGTTCACCACATCACATAATACAACTGCAAACCCTGCAGCAATAAAACTTTAAAACAATGAGATCTGGTCTCATTGCCTTATTATTTTAACTGAACACTGTGATTTTTTTCTATGTTCACTGTCAATTTCTCAGAAAAGCCAGAAGAGGGGTAAAAACTTCTATAAACTAAACACAGTATGAAGTTTTTTTTTAAAAAAAAGCACAGTCGTAACCCTTGGCAATGGTTAACTATATCTTGCAAGATGAAAAGTAACTACAACTGAAGGACTTCTTTACTATAACAGAACTGTTCTTTCTGATGATCATCATGATTTTTCATTTACTCAGTATATGTATATCAACTTCCATACAAACACAAAATACAAAAATATGCTAATGAAATCATTTTTATCCACAAAATGAAGTCTTAAAATACCCAAATTTCCACCATCCCTATACACATACCCCCAAACATAAAACACACTGACACTCCATAATGCTGATCTGCAATAAGTGTAGTCTCATTGATTTTTGACTCTTCCTACACAGTTCACATCTGCAGATGTGAACATCTTCATAGCTACAGCTAAACTGTGCCAATTCGTATTAAGACTTCTGGATTCAGACGAGTTAAAACTATAAAGTTTAATGTTGTGTAAGCTGGAAAAAAGCTAACTGTAGGTAATATTACACACATAAATCCAGGACAGATTTTTTTCTTCCTAGAATTGCTAATAAATTCATAAATCTCATTGTTGTTTAGAACATAGCCTTAAAGGCAGATTTTCATGTTTAAAGGGTCAAACAAGCCTATTTGAACAGCCTCAGAACCAGAACTCTGTAAGCAAACAATCACTTTGCAACCCACAATTTGGCTCAGGCATGTAATTAGCTTGCTTTTGCTTTTGGGTAACCTACAACAACCGAAGAACACTGTTTACAGAAAAATTTGAAAGTAAGATTTCTTGAATGAAATAAAGCAATACAATATAGTGTCTACTTCTAACTCCACAAAGGAAGTGTTATTGAAACTGTTTTCTTTTCTACGCATCCAGAATCTCGCGGACCCCTTTACAGTTCACTCAACTGTGGATAGTAAAAAACCACCCCCACTTAGTCGTTAAGCAAGAAGCCATGAGCCAGTTGCACCACATGTTTCTAAACCTTAAAAATGTTCTAAAGAAGCAAAATCTCTTCTATGCCATTTAGATGCATTGCACAAAAGCATACAAAAAACTGTACTGACAAAACGGAAAGTCAGACAACCATCTCAGCGCGAAACGCCACGAAGGTGGCTTTACCGGCAGAGTGCGAAGAGCCACGATCGTGGCTCTGCTCCACAATCGTAATTCTCTCTTTGCACGATGGGCCACAATTGTGGCCTTACCGGCAGACAACGATATGCTCACTAACATGGCTCGTGCTCCACGAGCATGACTCTGCAGTTTCGCTATCGTCTTCAAAATCATAAATTTTAAGCCCATGCTTTTAAACATAGAAATATTTTCAAACGCGCCAAGAGGGTTAAACAACTTTGTCTTACTTAAAGCAGTTCTTGTTTTAAAAATTCTAAAATTGTGGTGTGCACTTTAATCTAAAAAGAGTTAAGGCCTAAAAGTGTTTAAAATTAGAAATGTGTTGTGCAACTGGCCCCAGATCTGTAAAATTTGAAGTCTTAACCATTAGTTTTAATTTTTCATATCCATATCCTTTCCTGCCTTGCCTTCCCCAACCCACTAAGGAGTGAGATGCCCATTTAATAGCTG
The DNA here is from genome assembly GCA_004794655.1 of Marisa cornuarietis. Taxonomy (NCBI): domain Eukaryota; kingdom Metazoa; phylum Mollusca; class Gastropoda; order Architaenioglossa; family Ampullariidae; genus Marisa; species Marisa cornuarietis. The sequence continues at coordinate 12,529,650 of SMMW01000575.1, forward strand.
GATCAAACGAGAGAAGCATGTTGTGCCATAAAGCATGCCTTTGACCTAACTATCCACTTCCCCAACTGGCTGGCTCATTAACCCAGGGATGTTTTTTGTGCTTAAGGTGTAAGAGGTTCCAGGTTCAAATACCAGACAAGTCTCTCCAGTAGAATTTTTCACCTAATGCTTAAATTTCATCAATCGACAAAAAAAAAAAAAAAATTCAAGACAAAACACCAGGCACACAGAAAAGAATTCAGCAAATTTAAATAAACAAGAAATTTTGAAAACTGACAGCCACAAAAATGCATTAATAAAATCAAATGATTGTTGCCATGCAAGACAATCACATCCTGGCCTAGACAACTTTGTGATGCCGCTGGCCATGTGTGAGACAAAACTTAGAGGAGTCCTTTTCTAAAATATCACGGTTAAATCTGCCTTATGCATCATCTCAGACAGCCTGATAATACTTTGGAAGGGCGAATGGATGGTAGGAAGCCTTTTCTTCTCCCTTCAGTTCTCTACTGGGTCCATGGCAATTTGGTTCATTACCTCAAGTAATACCTGCTATTAACGCCATTGCTTGCCCACTGTGTCTGCAGAATTCACAGGCACAATGACAATATCATGCATTAGCTGGCTATAGTCACGAAGTCAGTAAATATAAATGAATAAGATTAATCTTGTTTATAATAACAGCAATGGATTTCCTTTTCTCCCAAGCAAGACGCTCACTGCAAATTAATTCCAAGGCAAAAATAACATCTTCACAATAGCAGCAGCAAAATCTATGCCAGGGATTTTTAAAGGGAGAATGGATACAAGAAAGCAAAATGTAGTGTGCCTCTATGTGGACTAGTCAGTTATTAAGAAAATGAGGCTTTCAGCAGTTGTAACCTACAGATGGACAGATACCATCCTGTCATGATAAAATAAGCATGTTAACAAAGTGCAGCAATTGAAGACATAGGTTTGCCATGGACGTTCCACATACAACAAACCCTCAACAAGTGAGCATTAATGAGTGAGTAAAAACAGAGTAAATCACAAAATTGGTGATAGGTCCTATCATGCCATCTCCACCTTCCCACCCAAATTCACATGCAAAAGAAACAGTGAAACCATGACCAAAAAAGCACAAACACTTTAAAAAAAGAAAAGAACTACCATAAACAAATTTTTCCAGGCCACAAAAAAAACCACAAGCAAATGCAACATAAATGTCAAGCAGTCAACTCAACAAGCATGTAGCCAGGCTGATAAGCAAGATGCACGCAGGTCTCAGCTCTCACCTATCATCTTTGTTTATCTGATCCCCAAACCCAACAGAGTCCACCATGGTTAATTTAAAGAGAACATTCTTCTCGCGCAGCTCTGAAATATCAAAGATACAGAACAAATGCTGGTTAGCAACAGGCACTGAGTAACAGGTGGCTGTGATGGTGCTCAGGTGCACACACTGCTGCTATCATTCTGTGTGCTGGAATGTTTCTGGCAGTGGAATCTGGGAGGGGAACCACCTGCAAGTGTGCTTTCTTTACCTGTCAGCTTTGTTGATCTGATCACCAAAGCCAGTGGTGTCCACAATGGTCAGCTTCAGCCGAACGTTCTTCTCGGTCAGGTCTGAAATTCAACCACATCTAGCATTTTCAACTACAATGTTAACATAAACACAGAGGCTGTCACTCTCCTGACTATTCCCAGTAGTGACCAGCTTCATGCAGAAAGCATCTTAGATCTCTTATTGTGTTCAATTGTGTGAAACTGTTTTACTGTCAAAACATCAAAACACATAATTTCACTAGTTACAAGTTTTGGATAAAGGCTTTTCTTTATAGAAGCCACAAATCTAATAAAAGAGTGAAGGACATATGTTATCTGAAAACGCACCTCTTCCTTGAGCATTACTCCTAACACAGTCCACACAATGCTAGTCCTTCTTAACCCCGCCCCCTTCCCTCTTGCTACTTTACCCATCTTTCTCGCAGAATCACTATATTTTTCTGTTCCTGTTACTTGATGCCTTTTGTTTTCTGTTTTGTCAGTACTGTCGTTTTCTTTCGTCCCCTTTGTTCTGTATCTACTTAGTCCACGTCTCTTCCTCGTTTTAAGCGCTAAGAGCATGCTCTCTATGAGTGTGAATATGCGCTATAAAAATCTTCACTATTATTATTATTATTATCTGGACATGTACTGTAAAAAGCCATGTGAACAGTATCCCATCTGCTGCACAAAAATGGCAACACAGTCTGCTGACTTCCTGCTAATTGATCAAATATAACATGTAATCATACAGAAATTTCTTATATGATAATTATGTTTATTCACTAGTTACCAAAACTTTTGTAATAAAAATGTGAATATTTTTTTATTATCCTTTTTAGCGATATCAGTATCTGCATCTGACTGGTGCCAGACAGTTGCTGAGTGAAAAGACAAATGTGGATAAGAGTTGTTTTAAAAGTATACTGTTTTAATTCTATAGGAACACAGAAACCTTACAATTATACTGCACCCCAGGATAAATAACTATTTGATTTTGCTTTCAGTATCCACCCCCCCAACTAAAACTAAAAAGAAAAAAATTAAATAAAAAAAAAACTGTTAGCTATGTGTCCTTTAACATCGTTTCACAGGCAAGGTCATTTAGAAGCATCACAGCATGATTCCCATTAAAATATGTTGGACAAACATTAAGGCTATATTTTTTTAATTAAAGAAACCTTAAGTATCTTTAAACGTTTGTAGTAATGGTATCATTATCTGCTTCAGATATGTTTTGTTTTGCAATGTATATATATATATAAATTAGTTATATTTCTGTCATCTGAACATTTGTTCTTTTTGAGATAACAGTTTATGGTAAGGCAGATGGTAAAAATGTTTACTGTATGCATCTATAAACAGATGTGTGAGGGGAATGGGGTAGACACTTGCAAGTTGTGCCAACGGGCTGAAGGGTTTAAAAGCATGAATGTAGGCACCTCCCCATAGAATGGTTTTCTTGGTATAGGATAAATCCTAAACAATAAACAGCAAAATAGACAGATAACAGAAACAAACTTGCACAAAATGAAATGTTCATAATTCCCAAAAGTTAACATTATACTGTCCCAAAAGTTAACATTATACTGCTTATAAAGAAAAGAAACTAAGAATACCATAAGTGTGGGCCTTAAGTTTCACCCCTGGCAGATCATGGGAGCTTTGGGTAGAGTCAAAGTTGGTGTTGAAAAGTGTATCCATAAGGGTAGACTTGCCAATGCCAGTCTCACCTGGAATGAAAAACAAACCAAAAAAAGGCCATTTTGAACCTGTGCTGGCTCAGAAGGGTTAGAAAAACATTAACAAAAAGATAATGGTTATCTACTCCATAAAAAACAGGACAATTAAAAGAACATGAGCAAACAGCAGGACAGAGCAAAAAATGGGTATGAACTGTGACAAACTCTCACTAAGAAAGTTTAATAAAAGTAACTTTTTTCTGTTTACAATAAATCAGTAGTTTTGTTAATGATTGTCCTCTATTTACATGAAAAACTACACATAGTTTTACACACTGGAGCATTCTTACAGACAAGCAAATTCACTTGTCACTACACCATCAAATGATCAACTGTCAATTAAAACACTGCCATGGAGATGGCTGGGCTGTCAAAGTTACAATGGTGTCTTATAAAGAGTGGGCCAACATTATACAGAATCAATCAAACATCTTCACACAAATTCACCTACACTGTGAAAGAGAGATGGGAATGAGATAAAGAGAAGGCATATTTGCTCCAAAGCTCCAAACATATAAACATCTTAGAAAAAAAACATACCAACACACAGGATGTTGAAACAAAAGCCTTGAAATACTGATTTGTTGACCAGCTGATCAGGAAGACTATCAAAGCCAACATGACCCGAAAGTGTTAAATTTCTCATGTTGTTTAGTAAAACCTGTTTGAAAAAAAAAAAGAAATCCCGAAAAACAAAAATGTAAAGGCTAATTTCATTTCATGTAATTATCTATGAAACTCAGACATGCTTAATGCATGCCAAAGGTTTGCTACAGCATAAGTAAGTCCATTAATCTTTTACAATCTATTTTCGGCTTTGGTTACAAGCCTGTCCAATGGCATGCTAAATAATAACATTCCATGGAAAAGACAGATTATTATTTGATGTTTTATCATTTATGTGAGAGTGGATGCACAGTGATCAAATATTTCATGTGAAATGTGAATGCTATTTTGTCAATAACCTAATACAGTGATACACCATTGTCTGTTTGAGTTACTAGAGTAAAATAAGAAATTAGGCCTAATAAATGATTTACTGGTACAGAAGAGGTAACAGTAGGTTAGTTTTATACATTTCATAGTTTCCGGAGTATTTTGCATTAATATGCTTTGGGGCCAAAATCTGACGACAGAAAGGCGGGGTGCGTTATTCTGAATCTGACTGTGATCAGTAGCAAATGATCCTTTGGCTTCTTGAGATTGCGGACTGAAGACACTCTTCAATTAACTATTAATTTGAATTTCATGTCAAACATAATACTTATGATGCAAAACAGTATGCAATAATTTCTTTTGAAAACATACCCGGTATTATTAAACTCTAACATGAAACTCAGGAGCTGAATTCATGACATAAATTCATGAATTCAGACAGTATCCTTGTTATCACAATCTCACTATCAGTTTAACTAGATTCACCTTTAAACACACTTTGAAACTTTTATATTTAACACTGAAAACTGGTGTAAGTAATATAAAATTAGTGTCTTACCCTTTCTACTTCGACTGCAGCCATGGAAGTGTATGAATAGAACGGAGACACAAAAATTCCTTAAATTCTTCAGGAAAAGATAGAACACACTCCCTGTCAAAGAAACCGGAAGAATGGATGAGTCGATGATACTGTTGCGGGATAGTTTTATCTAATAAAAATATTTTTTAAATTTATGATAATATTAACACAATTTTGCAAAGATATAAAGGGGATATATTATATTTTTTGATCTCATGATACCAGCAGAAATTTATTCAGCCCGCAAATACGGAAGTCGTCGCCTAAACTCTGCGGCGTACACATCAAAAGCGATCTGGAGATTGGTGTACCCTCCCTCGGATGTTGTAAAGGTGTAAAAATTGTTGCGTACAATTTAATGCAACCCGTCCTGAAGCAAAGCCATGGCGGTGATTGCAGATGACTCGGGCAAGGAGATTAAGTCTGTTCAAGACGTTCTGAAAACGGAAGGGAATGACGAGCTTAAATTCGGCTTGCTTATTGGACTGATTAAAGTAAACCAGGTGTCAAGTAAGGATGTCGTCGACACAGTGCTGCACTTGGTAAGTTTGCTTCTTAAGCACAAATGCAATCATAGTGCTATGGCAGTTTATCCTATGTGCACTAATGATTTCGATGGATGGAGGATATCGAGATTCTATGCATATTCGAAGCAGAGTCTGGCCAAATGTCACTGGACCATAATGCTTATCGATTTCACCATGGTGCAACGTAAACGCTGATGATAGTTTCCAAACATGAGATCTACCACTAAAGAAATAACAGAGTACTTAAAAAAAAAATCCTTGCCTGTTTCGGCTGTCTGCCCGTCAAAAATTTGCAAACGGGATAATTTTAGACAATTGACGTGAGGACGAAAAACGAAGTCATCAATATTTAATCTAATAAAGTTTTAGTGGAAGATGCCTGCAGCTTGAGTAGCAGCATTGCTATATGAAACCACTGGTTAAATGGAGTTGATGGACTTTAACATTAGTGAATAATGCAGCAGTAAAGAGAAAGTTCCTCACTCTTAAATATGTGTGTGTGTGTGCATGCACATGCTATGAATTTATGTTTGTATAACTTATGTGTGTTCTTGTGCTTGTGTGTGCATGTCATGCATATTAGTGCATCTGTGTGCATTCATGCGTGGACATACTTATATGTTGACAATGTGAGGAGTCAAATATATAATAAAAATTTTTGTAATTATTGACATGTATTGATAGGTCCATCTTCCTTGTTCCCCCATATAAACAGATTTTGAAGACTGTATACAACAATTAATGTCTGAAATTGTTTTTTTACAAAGTATAGCAATTTCCACTTATGAGTTATAAACACTTCATTTCAAGCCACACCATTCTTTGCTTTTCTCCTGTTTGTAATCATTTTGATTTACCAAGTTTCAGATCTAGATGTAGACATACTCACCTTACAAGTATGTACCTTTTGGTCAAAGCAGACTTCACTATTACTGTCTTAAAAACTTAAATGTGTAACAATGTCAAATGTATATACTTAAGTCAGAAATTTGTATAGCCCTAACAAGTAGTATGAACTCCCACTTGGTCAGATTGCTTTGAATTATTAATTCTTTGTTGTTTGGCAGACTGATTTGTTATTGTATAGAGAGGTCTGACCTTGCCAATAAAAAACAAGTTCATGTTACATACTGTTATCTTATTATGCTCAAATGTCACTAAGTTGTAACATGATATGCAGTCATTGTCACTGAAAGGCCAAGGTTAACACATTTAGAAAATGCAACCTGTACCAATGCCTTATTTATTTCATAGGAAAACAGTGATTCAAGTGCTGTGCTATAACCCATTGAAATACTAAATGGTGTTTAATGGCTGCTTTCAAAGGCCATGAATTGTTAAAGATTATGATTTCTTATAATTCTTTTTGATAGAATATTTTTATGAAATATTTGATATTAAAAAAAAATCTGTACTGTTCTTGCATGGTGGTAATAATTTTACTTTTATGCAATCTTTTCAGTGGATATTATCTTGAACATCCATTTAACATTTAATAGTTGACAGCAAGGTTTTTGGAGGTTTTTAATGGTACTGTAAGATTTCATTATGAAATAGTTCACCATGATGTCCTTAGTTAAACATTAGCAGTACGGTGCTTTTGGAGGAAAATGTGAGCTGTAAGAGTTATTGAAATATTAGAATTTGGATATTTAGTAAATGTATGTTGTTTTCCCCCAGAGCATTGTTTCTGTATATGCATGTGGGTAGGGAGGTGGGTGGAATGGAGACAGAAAGAGAGAAGTTTGTGCCTTTAAAATTTTACATTAAAGGAGTTGCATAGCTGTTTATGCATTGAGATATTTTTTTCTTTCACCTTTAAAATTACCTGACATGTTGCAGCTTGTTGGAGGAGAATTTGACATTGAAAACAATTTCATCATTCAAAATCCCAAGAATATCCTGCACATGTTGAAGCTGCTGGAAGTCTGCCCTCACACTCTGCAGGTAGTGTTGATGAAAACATAAAATTCCTCATCATCATTGTCGCCATCATCTCAGCATCCAAAATTGCCATCAAAAGTACTAATAGTCATTTAGAAGATTACCAAGGGAGACAAAAAAATTATGCAGCGATGTGGGGGTTCCACTTCATTTTCTGTTTGGTGATTTCTTGATGTCATTTTTCCCTAGATGATGAGATAGGATTCCTTTTACAGTTAGTTAAATTATCAGTGGTGGTTCATAGTGGGATATCCTGCATATCTTTCTACTTAGATCTACCCATACAGCTTTTGCTTTCTAATGTAAAAAGTTATTTTTTAGTCATAACTGTCCTTGATTAAAATGAGAGAGATATATAGGTAAAAGGTAAGGTAAAGGTCATCCTCTAACATGTAACCCCCCCAACGACCTGAAAAGGTTAGACCTCACTTTCTCGGGGCCAGGTTTAGGTGAGGGCGGTGCCCATATCCTCTCCCTCGCTGCCTTACATTCCCCAGCTCTCTTTGGAGTCATGTACCCATTCCTACCAGCTGGGTCGACTGGGGGACGTTTGCTGTGCTAACCGGGTATTGAACCAGTGCGCCCTCTCAGTTCAGATGGCAGTGCTCTAACCACTCAGCTGTCCGCTTCGCATATATATTGTTGTAGGCCGGCATCTTGAAAACAGAAGTTGGTGGAGGAGGTGTTTGCCAAGATTCGGAGTATAGTTTTTTTGCACTGAGTTTTTATTCATAAGAAAAATTGTTTGCATCCTTTAAAACAGTATTTGAGTGTGTAGAAGGTAATTATGGATATTTAAATTGAAGGTATTTCTTTTTATCAACATTACAACATGTTTTTTACTTTCTCTCTTGTGTTTTAATAATAGCGATGTGTTCAATGTGTAAGTTATCATGATCAGCCTGAAAAATAGGAAAACACTTGTCCTCGTACGTCCTCGATTCCAGAATTGACGACTGTAGGCCGCTAGCATTTATCATGTATGTGTGGTGTTCTTGTGTAAAGCACTTTGAGCTCATCTTAATGGTGGAGAAAGGTGCTATAGAAATCATCATCATTATCATTATTATCATTATTTTATAAAGTTTAAAGGAAGCACTTATTTACAAATAAGTGGAGAATAATCTAAAATATCCTACATCAAAACAAAAATGAGCTTGTTATGAACATTCAATAGCCATTAAATTCTTTGCCTATTAGTAAAATTAAGTTCTCATCAGATGTTGCAAGATTTCACGAGCTCACAAGTTACAAATCCATTAAATTTTGTAAAGGGTTATACTAGTTACAAAACCTGATATTTTATCAGAACACGCATTTATTGAATGGTTTAGCTAAATAGAGGAATGGAAGAAAATGATCAGTCTCATCATGAGCCTATTTTCATCATTACTGATTGACTACAGATAAAAAAAGCAAGAAAGAGGTTGACTGGGTCATGTAATTGACCACTTAGTAATAGATCAGTGATGCTGCTTATGCACAGCAGTAATGGAAATGCCACTTTGAGGGCCTAGGAAAGGCATTTGTCCATAATGTCCTTTCATGCTGTGTTTACACAGTTTTATTTTTTTTCATTCTCTGTTAATGCATGTGTGTGAGTAATGGTGATAAGGTATTCCAGTAGCACAAACTTGTTTAATTTACAGCTATGAACTGGTAAGTAACAATCCCATTTATACTGTTGACTTCTCCCTTGTTTCCAGTTCACGAGACTTATCCCAGTTTCTTCCAGTGATCTCATAAATTATTAATACCATATCTGCATCATACTGCATTGAAAAACAAATGGGACATCATCTTTTGGTTTCACAAGGACTGATAAATTAGTTGTCCATGTGCATGTAGTTTTGCTTCTGACAGTAATCTAACTATGTATTCTTTTAGCTGACAGTCCACCTGTCACACTCAGACACTTATTTATACTATTATTTATTTAAGTTATAACACAATGCTGGTTTTGCTAGGGCCTGAACTTCATTTTGCTGACCATTAACTGGGCTTGTACTTATTCTGAAAATGTTCTACTTGAGAACTATCTGTAGTTTGATGTCTGCAGTCACTCAGAAAAATGAGATTTTTCACAACATCCTGTGGGTTAATTAACGGATGGGTTTTGGAGGCTGAAATTTACAGGTTAGGTTTGTATAACCTATATCTACCGATATCTGCAAAAAACGCAAACCATTCAGGTTGGTCTTTAAGTTTAAAGCTACCTTTTCCCTGATTTTCTTTGTCCAGTCCTGCTAATCTGATCTGACTATCTTTTAAGTGGGATAGATTTATTTTTACTATTCTCCACTAAACTACCCCACTTAGGTCCTTTCATTTTTTCTCTCCTCTCATTTTCTCATCTTACAGACAAGTATCAAGTAACATCGTGCTGACATAGTGTCAAAGCAGGAAACTGGTTTTCTACACTTCCTCTGTCCAGTCCTGTTAATCTGATCTAACTGGTCATTAATTGTGATAGATTTATCGCTACCCTTTCCACCTAGCACCTCCACAAGTACTTTCAATCTTTCTCTTCTCTCTTTTTCATCCTACAGAAAAATCATTAAGGAAAACTCCACTGACTACAAGTTTGCTGCTTAAAAATAGTAGAAAAGTGGTTTTCTACAAGAGCTCATTACGACCAGAAGTGTTAGAACCCAGAAGTGTCAAAGAATATCTTACTAAAATTAAACCTTTTTCAAGAATTTGCTCTCTGTCTTTGATCAATAAGAATTACTTTTTGTCAAGAAAAAGTACATCTGTTTTTCAATTGCCGGTGTGCATCATGCACACATGGATACTTGCATGCCTACCAAATCAGACCTACACTTATGAGTAGGGAGATTTCAAACACTCGTCTAAAAGGCTTTATGGAGTGGTGACATGTCTGTCGCGCACTGATGCAGACAAGAAATCTGCAGCACCTTCCTCTAGTCTTATTTTGCTGCTTGGTCTAAAGCTCAAGCTATCACAGCTTCTAGCATCTAGACCACCCTTATTGCAGCTACCCCCTTCTGCATGTCACCATATTGAGAGTTACGCCTGACAAGTGGGCATGGAGTTACAAGGGAGATTCTTCAAGACGCATACAAAGTTTTAAATCATGTTGTCATGGTGCTGCTGTAAAACATTCCAATAGCCAGCACCACTCGGTCCCACCTGGTAGAGTTTGTTGAAAACTAGAGAAGTATATAAGTCTTAATATGCATTATCTCTTAATAACCAGTTTCAAATATTCTGTCAATAGAGCATAACAACAATCTATACGTTCAATATAGAGGCACTCTTAGATAATAAAAATAAATCAAAATAAACATTACAATTTGACAACTAAAGTGTAATACACCCATCAAACTGAAAATAATAAATTTAATAATTAAATAAGAAAGTTAAATATTCACAACCATGAGTTACAAAATAAGTACAAAACTATAGGTCGTCAGATCTCCATTCCCAGTAGCATCACAGTTGTACACAACTCTAACAAAAAAAAATGACTGCATTAAATAAAATTGTCTAAATTTGATGAGAAAAATAGATATATTACAGTGTATTTAACTTCAACTGTCTCTACCTTGATTTTTTTTTTTTTTTGTTAAAGGCTTTAATGCTCTTATTCACTAAGAATGCAGCTGTGACATTAGCTAAGTTCCCCCAGGTTCAAAGTTCATAAGTGTAAAAAATATTGAGCATAAAAGAAACATGGGTAACAAAATTAAACCAGTGTTGTTCTTCCTGAACTCAACTGCAGTGTTTCCAACTTAAGATATGAGAGAGAAAGGTGAGGCTGGTAAGTGGTGCCATCCATCCTAGGGGTTCCCTTCCCTATCCACCAAAGTGGCAACTCGCCCTCTAACTCACCACCCTCTTTTTCTCCTCTGGTCTCTTCAAATGCACCATCAAATGATGCTGAAGTGAGCCTACAAGCAGAGTCCTGCAAATGTCATTCTATGAAAATGATATTTTTTCCTAACATTTTTCATCACTTAAAAAAACAAACAGCAGACTCTTTTGCGCCACCAGCCCCTTCCCCATCCACCTCCTCCGCCCCTCTGCCATCCCTCCTCTGCCCCCTACTTCCCCGCTGGTTAGCTGGTCACTGCAAATGCGCCCTCCAGTGATGGGGTTTTCCTGTAATACATGTACTGGAAAACTAGCATGGTAAAGTTAATCTGCAAGCAGAGGAAAGATGTCCTGCTAATGTCATTCTATGAAAATGATATTTTTCCCTAACATTATTCATCTTTTCAAAAGAACAGCAGACCATCTTTTGCACCCCCTTCTGTGACTGCGCCCCAGGTGACTACCTAGTTCGCCTAATAGGTAGAACCTGCCCTGGTTATCAGGTATCATGAACAACATAATTATCTTTTTTTCTTTTTTTTGAACAGGCAGAAATATGGAGCGTGTTTACAGCAATGCTGAAAAAAAGCAGGAGAAATCTTGCAGCATGCACAGATGTTGGATTAATTGGTCTTGCGCTGAAAATGCTGGGTACTGCAGAGGATATGGCAGCAGGTAATTAAGTTATGTGTTCAAGCTTTTGGTACTCTAAGCTACATAGCATCTTTGTAAGGGATTGCTGTGTGTGCATAAGTGTTTGTGCGTGTGAAATATGCATTTACAAGTCTCTGTGTCATTAGTAAATGAGACTATAAGATTGTAAGATTTCTTAATGCCAGCGAAAAAGTATATCCCTTCAAGCAAACTTTCTTTCTTGGTCTGCATTGCATGTATTTTTTTTTTTTTATCTATCATAGAGTTTAGCTTTCCTTTGTCAGCTTCCTAAATGTAATGAATTATCACTTTTGAAATTCACTTGAGGGGTGGAAAGAGTGGGAAGAAATTCCAGCAAAAAAAAGATTTCATTGATTTGAAATTGATAACTATTTCTTTGTGCATTTCCCTTTGTCTAAATTATGAAAACTAAATCTTTCTGCAGCTTATTATTATATTTTTAAAGCTTAACTGAGCATCTGTAATAGTTATATCTCATTGCTCAAGTTGTAAATTGTGGTTGTTTTAAATGATACTTTGGCTAAACCCATTTTTTTCAGTTTGTAGCTAAATTATTTTCATTATTTTGTTAAAGATTTACACGGGACTGCTTTTATTATTTTTGTTTCTTTGCCAGTCTCCCTTTTCATGTGAAGAAATGTTGCTTTGTTTTGATATGAATCTAATAAAGAATGAAAGATGTCACAATAAACTTTTAAAACATCAATCTGCAACTACTGTTGGGTACATGTTAAAGATAAAGGATAATGGGACATACCATAAAACTGGGCAGTAATTGAAAACTGCTCACGCATCATATGCACATAACCCTTATTAACATTATTACCCTTACAAAAGTTGTCCATTTCTGAAGCAAACTCAAATGAGAATTTATGTGATGGGGGTGGGGGATGCAAAGAATGATCCAATATTGCTGGTGACCAGATGTTTTCAAGGAATGAGAAAAGTATCAAAGGAATGCCAAATATTGCAGGCTTAAAATTGCATTTGATAAAAGCATGGCTGTTTGTATAAGCGTAGAAAAAGTTCAAGTAAAGATTCAGATGCTTTTGATATCACACACTGTTTTAGCACTGTTACATGTATCTTGCCAAACTGTTACTTCTTCAGCAACTTCATTACACAATTTTAGTGCCTTTGAACTTCTTGATAAGCATAGCTATCTGCTGATCTGGTGCTGATTATCCTACACACTAATCCATGAAGTATATCACATATTTCAAAGCTTTCTTTTTGTTCTGGTCTACAAAGAATGCACTGAACTAGGAATACAAAAAGTTGGGCTTTTTTGTTTTTTGTTGTTTTTTGTTGTTGATAGGGTAAAGGGATGCGTATGTTTGGTGGTAGTGGCTGGGAGTCATCTTTGACCAAACCAGTAACACATGAAAGAATTTTAATCTTTATTATTTGTTATTAGTGTGAAAATATACACACTTGCATGAAACACATTTTAATTTAGTGCTATTATGTTTATTTGTACATAATTGGTCATGTTATTTTGCATATTATCTACTTATTTATATCTCTTCTTTCTGTAATTTTTAGACAAGGTTTGCACAACAGAGTCTCGTGTTTATGCATGTAGGTTTTATACTTTTTATATTTGATCCTTTTTTCCTATATGTTTTTAGTCCAGAATTTGTTTTTTTCTTCAGCCAGTACTTGAAAGCAAATCGTAGGGGCTTTTTGGCTTAGCGTGGTTGATGGGTGTTTTTTGCTTCTTCTTTCTGAGTAAAACTTACTTGGATGGATCGACTGCTCTTGATGGTGTTGGTTGGGATGGCTAATTTTTTTTTCAGTGTTTTCTTCTCGTTGATAGTGACTGGCAGTCTTAGCTTTATTTATATATTTTTTTAAAGTTCTTTCTGATTTGGTCAAGTTACTGTCAGGGTCTGTGTTATACTCCCTTCCCCACTTTCCTACCCCTAAAAAAACCCACAAAAAAAGACTCACTATGCATGACATAACCTTTTTTTTTTTGTTTTGACACAGTTTTCACATTTTTGTTCCTCTCAATCTGCATGTTTAGGCTTTGATGTCGAACTGTGAGGCAAGTAAAGTGACCTGCCCATTGTGCTTAAAACTTTAAGGAGAGCATGTGTCAAATATTGATGCACTACAAGACACGCAAAAGATATGTCCGTCTTGTTGGGGAAATGCATTTTATTAGATTTCTTGTTTCAACTGTTTTCACTGAATTCATTATGCTAACACTTGATATCCATTTATGTTTAAGACTTTACATAATAAAATTTTAAGATAAAACTATTAATCCTCGTTCATCATTCCATGATTTCCTCTATTGTGCTTTCTGCTCTGACTATGGTCCACCCCATCTGGTCATGCTGACTGGCCCTAAAGATGCCCAGTCTGTCTTCAGTAAGAATCTGCAACTTTCTGCTTGCATTTCTTGTGGATTGGTCCTTTTTGCCCTTAATTATTGTCTGAAACATTTTAGATGTATACATAAGCCTTTATGATTTATTTTACTCTTATGTAAGATTTGCACTCAAACAATTCTCCAGAATAGCTGTTGGTTGTGATCACGTTTATCTGGGTACTGTGGAATAGCAGAGCTTGCATTTCTGTTTGTATCAGTGCATCATGCAAGTTGATGCTTTGTTGCATATCATGATAATTATTGTATATTTTATATATTTCAGACTTTGCATGTTGTAATGATCAGAATGTTGTGTGTCACCTGCAACAAAGAAAAAAAAAAGTATTAAAAATTTGTTTGACTTGATAAAAATTTACTGGAGTTAAAATATTTTTAGTTGGTATTAACATTTTAAAAATGACCATCTTACTTCAGACACCATTTTGTTGACTGTCACTTTGGAGCAGAACTTTATCGTGTACATTTCTAATTTTTAAGATTAAAAACAAATGTTTCCTTTAAATAAGTTAGTTGATGAATGCCTTGACTGAAAGCATTTAAACTAATTACAAAGTTCAAAGGAAAAAATAATAATTAAAGATGGTGGATTAAAAATATTGGTAGAAAAGAATTTTTTTTTTGAGGAATTGTGTTATGTGTTATAAATATTGGTATCACCAAATTTCTTTTTAAAAGAAAAAGTTCAAGCTATCCATCGATTGAAGTGTATGTGCATGAAGAAATTCTTTTATATATTTGTTGTTTTTTTAATTTTTTTTGTATTTTAAATTGTTTGTTTAGGACCAGCCATACAGATTGCACAGCTATAGCTTCAAATATTATCAGCAAAATAATATTTTGACTAAAAGCGTACAATAACAAGTTTAAGACATTAGCAGTAGCATCTTTGCATGTGTGTGTGTGTGTGTGTCCCCATTCCCAGGTGCCTCTGTGTGTTAAAGTGTGAGTTTGAGAGTAGTGACAGACTTTTTATGATGTATGCTTGATGTGTGATGCATGTATTTCTGGTCCAGGTATGTTAGTGTCTGTGTGTGTTTGTATGTATGTGTGGTCACATAAAGTGTGCATGCATAAGCAAGTTCAGCATGTTTAAGTAGATATGGTGGTGGATGTGACTGCATGTGAACTCATGCTTGTGTGACCCAGGGCATGCAGGTCTGCCTCTGCATCATTCTTCTAAACACTCACCACAACACAGTCGACCCCTTTCTTGTAATGTTGTGCATGATGTGTCTGTTGGCCTTTTCATAGTTAAAAATGCCATATTATGTGGCGATTAACTCCAAGTTTTCATGCTTATGTAATTAATAATTTTAATCAGTAATGTAAAATAAAATGTTAATAAAGTTGCTGTCAGCAGATTATTTAATAAATTAAGAACTTTTTTGAATTGTTGGGCTTAAAATTGTTTGCCAGTATTGTGTTTCTTTAATCATAATAATATATTAGTTTTATTGATCTCGGTAATTTAGTCAGTGAGGCTGGCGTTTAATGCTGCGAAAAAGATTTTGTTGAAATGTGCTAAGCCTTGTTAGATATTGAAAATGAGTGGAGAGAGTTGTCTGCTCAGGTACTGTTGCTGCTAATTAAAAGAAAGAGAAATTATTACACTCTGTGAATTACAGAGATGCATTTTTATGCATATATAATTCAACTGTACAGACTACATTTCAGTGTTAGATGAATGCAGTTAATCTATAAAATTCGTATCTAACTTTCTTAGAAAAGTCAGAAAGACCCCACTCACTATGTTGAGATCACATCAATCAAGTGGACTTGCATCCATTATAAACTGGAATAGTGAGAGAATGGGTTCTAGTTATCACAGTCTAAAAGACTGACTGGAGGGAAAATTTATTTTTCCTTTTGACCGGGCTTAATTCATTATGCGATATACAGGTCTTCAAACAACATTCTTATGTGCACAGAAAATCACATCCATGACATTCTGATAGCACATAGATCATGCATATGCTCCCAGCTCTCCTATGGGCTGTAGTCTTGATGGCAGAAATGCATCCACCTAACATGATATCATGGATTTGTGTTAAGCTTATATGTGTGAAATAGAACTGAGTTATTTGCTCACAAATTTTGGAATTAATATCTTGTAATGTTAAGAACTTTATTTTTTCATTTGAGAAAAATGCACTGTGTTGGTCTTTATAGGGCAACTGAAAGATACGTTTTCATTTTTCATTAAAATAACTTTGGCACTTATTAAAGTGGTTGAAAATTCACTTGTTTAAAGTCTTACCCAAGGTATTTTCAAAACTATTTTCAAATAAATGGATTTGGTCATATAAGATGCTAGTTCCACCAAATATGAGCAATTAACTGTTTTATTTGTAAGATACAAGACTTTAAAGGTAGAAATCAGCATCTTTTGCTTGGAAAGTGGCCAGAACATAAGCAATGTTAGTGTCACTTGATATAATGACAGTATCAACGAACATGTGCTTCAAAGCTGATACCTGACATTTGATGCATTAAATGAGCAATGTCGTTCTTTAGTTTATTAATAAAAAAAAAACCACTGAAACATTGCCAGGTCAAATGATACATTTTTATATGTTAACATAATTATTTGTTTGTTTTTCTTAAGTTGGAACCTAAGTTGTCTGCCATAGGTTAGAGTTAGTCAGAAAGCAGATTTTTCAGTTTCTAAAACTGGAAGATTGAATCAGGATTATTATAATAAGTGGGGTTTCTAACACCTCACTCCCCAACGACCTGAAAAGGTTATGGGATGACCTTTACCTTTTTTATTATAATAAGCTTAGAAACCATACATGTTGTTTCACTTTGAGGCTTGATTCAAGGGAAAATATTTTTACATCTGTTAGACTTAGAGTATGAGAACATTCACTTCTTGTCCTTCAATAGCTTTTTTTCCCCTCCTCCAGACTTAATTGTCGAGATGCTGGGAATTTTAGCAAGCTACAGCATCACTGTCAAGGAGTTGCGAGCACTGTTTGCTTTTCTCAAAGCAAAGGATGGGAAGTGGGTAAGTAAGCCAGAATATTTAAATGCTTTCTTGAAAGTATGTCCAGTGTTTAGAGTTTTTGCTCACAAAGCAAATCTCTTGTGAATTGACAGTTTACGGTCTGGTAGTCTTAACAACATTCAGGGAGGTTTGAGATATTTTCATTTTAAAAGAGGTCAGCTTGTTTAAATTAGCAAAAGAGTATAACCCTGCTCCTAGCATGATTATTTTCCAAGGGACAGCTTTTAAACCATGTAGACAAATAGGAGTACACCTCACTCCTTTTCCCCAAGAATATGTGTACTTCACATATCTAAGATCAAGAGGATATGTACACTTAATCATGGATTATCTATTTGCAGTTTCAGATTTCTTGCAACTATTTATAGCCAAAGATGTGACTTACAAAACTCTTTTGCATGCATGCACATCATCATAATTTAGAAGTCAGAAGTAAAAATCTCATTAACCGTACTATGTTAATCTGCTGTTGAAATTTTGATAAGGTCTAAATCTAGGAACAGTATTATCACTGGATGTAATAATTATTACTAATAATTCCCTCAGTCAAATTTAAAGAGATTGGTTGAAGCTGACTGTTTGTGTCACAGAGGTTAACCACATCTAAGAACTGTGACAGTCAACCATAGTAACTTGTCAATCGGGCGTTTCAGGGCTTGTGCTGTATTTGTACATCATTTTCATTTTCAATGCTTATGTCGTGTGTATTTGTCACCATCGGTAGTTTTTTGTGGGTTTTGGGTTTTTTTTTAAGGCGTAAGGGGATTAGTCTAGTAGCAGCCCAGTCTCTCAAACATGAAATTAAAAGTATTCAGGCTCTTTCTTCTGCCAGCCTGGTTTCATTTATCTCCAGCAGTCTCTTCTCCACCCAGGGAAGGAAGCAAAAAGTATTCAACCCTGCTTTCTGTATAGTCAGCCAGTCCTGATATTTATATTATGTAGCACCAGCTCACCCATACACTTCCCCGCCTTTTTTTGAGATAATCAGAGGACAGCATTGCTAGCCAGTACAAGCAAGAACTGCTTACAGTTGACAGCTCCCTCACCAGAGCTTTCACCACATTAGGGAGGGCTGCTCCTGTGGCTGTGGTTTTAAGTGTGTTGCTCTGGCACCTATCTTATTGATTTTGATGGAAATCCTGTCCTGCTATCATTCTCACCATTTGCATTCCCTCCTCCATATCTGTTACAGTTTTCTAGCACATGGCCAACTCCCACACAGTTATCATCTGAAAAGAAAAATTTAATGGTTTATATTTTTTTATGTTGGCTTTGTGTTAGTTCTGCTGTGAGGTAGCAGTGTTAAAAGTACTGTAGTTTGTACAGCAAAAAAATACCTTCATCTGTCCATTCACCACCTGCGTCTATGACTGGCATAGGTATTTCTTGGATAAACTAACTAGCCATAATTTTAGAGCTTCTTGAAGCAAGATTTAAAAGCATCATTTACCAGTCATTAGTATTTTGTTCAAATTGAGCATTAGTACCTAAAAGATAATTAGAGACTGGTAGATTGAAACAATTTCTAGCTCATCCCAATGGAAGATCTTAATGAATAATCAGGTTCTTTATTGTTTCATTTATGTAAAGGTTAGGTCAAAGTAAAAAGAGAGATTAAAAAAAAACTAAAAAGTGGTCACATAGGTTTAGGATTTTGAAAAAAAAATGATGAGCATATTACAGTTTGTTCTTTCATCTTCAGCTTTGAAACCAACATGCTATGCATGGTTTTGGAGTTTAAATATAATATTTGTGTTGCATTCAAGGATAAGCAAAAGGCTTGTGGACAAAGATGAAATTTGATTTCTTTTACCGTCAAGTTCTGAATTTGTATTTCACCTTAATATATGTTCACCATAGTCATGAGCTCATTATATCACTTGCAGCTAATTACTTTTCTCTGCCCACGTTTTTAATTTCTTTTTTAATTTAAACCAATTTAAATTTGTGTTTTAACCCCTTGTATGTATTATGTGAGATCACCAATAATGTAGAAAATGTAGTGATCAGAATATGAGTTTTGTCATGAATCATCCCCATCACATCTTTCTTTCTGAACAGAAGCATGAGGGTATTCACTTACATTTGTAATTATGGCTTCTTTGCATGCTCATTTTCTCTCTCTCATTGCAACCACACACACACACACACACTTTTCCATAGGAATTCTAGGACTCTACATATGGCTTGTGATATGTTACCAGTCATTCCACACTGGTTTCAGTGATAAACAAGATAAACCAGTATCATGAAGACTGTCCTCCCATCTCATCCTACAATCTTTCATAAATCTTTGCTTCACTGATTATATGGTCATCTTCTTTCACACTTTTTTGGGGGGTAGGGGTAGGAAGGCGCTGACATTGGGTGCATTAGGTGTAAAGTATTTTTTATCCAAGTTATTTACTTATTGAATGTATTTAGTGCTGGCAGATATCACGCAAACAAGTAGTTTTCATTCAGAGTGGAATTTTCAAAATGACAGTATATAATAAAGGCAAAATATAAATAATGCTGTACTGTGCAGACTGTCAACAGGAAGTCAGAGCTAGGAGTAGTTTTATATACAGCGAAGCTTGCTGTTAAGGACATTTGAGGGTCTGTGTGCCTGAACCAGGATTAGCATCATGATTCTGAAGGTCACCTAAAATATCAAGTGCACTCAACCCAGCAACACTTTCTATACAATAAATGTGCCAGTACATTTATATTCCAGACACTTTATGGTGACTGCTTTCACATATAAACTGCCCTTAAAAAAATTCTTAACCCGGTAACATGTCTGATCATCAGTCCTGTCAGCATAATATTGTTAATGCTATTGTTTTATGTATATAAATACATTTTCTGTAAACAAGTTTTATCAGACTGCACTGTACATGATACCATGAAACAAAGTCAGTGCCTGTTGCAGTCTGTACATATCGCCTAAATACACATCACTAAGAAGACTGGGGTGTTTGGTCGATTACCTTTGGTGAATTTGTCCTTTTTTTTTTTTACTCCCCCTGCTCCATGCAGGGTGTTCAGAAAGAAATTGAGTTACAAAAGGAAGCCTGAACAGATACAAATGTGCATGCATATATATATAGCTTCACACACACACACACACCACCTGCAGCATGCACACATGCATTTAAACACATTTTTAGGGTTATCTTAGTGTTAAAGAAGTAGAAGTAAGTACTCTGTAATAAATTCCACCACAAGCTTAGACTCCACACCCTCTACGGAATTTCTAGACCTGCCCTCTCATGGTTCAACTCCTCTCTCACTGATAGGACCCAGACTCTGTTCATTGATGGTCAGACATCTCGCACTGCTCCACTTCTCTGTGGTGTTCCCCAAGGCTCAGTACTTGGCCCAGTTCTGTTCATTGTGTACACTAAACCACTTTCATCATGCATCCAGTCTCACCTGGTTTCTCGGTAACCGGTCGTTTCGACTAGGGTCATTTCGACTAGGGTCAGTTCGACTAAGGGTCGTTTCGACTAGGGTCAGTTCGACTAAGGTTGGTTTGACTAAGTCGTTTCGTGTAACGGTCGAGTTGTCTATAGGACGCATGAAATGCTGTAGGACGCAGGCTGCTTCATGACAGCCTGCCTCCTTGCAACTCTCACTTCAACTTTCATTATAAGGTGCATCAGGGAGGGGGGTTGTCTTATGTTGTATCCGCCTTACGTGTGTACGGCGCTGCGTGGGTTTCCATTAATTTGTTCATTCTGCAGGGACGTTTATTTGTATCTGTTATCTTGACAGTATTTTTGGCAGTGTTTGCCCTTTCTTCTTCTCTCTTAAAATTTTCTTCCATCTTTAATAAACGCGTTTTTAACTGTTCCCACGTGTGCGCGTCAATTTTTAAACTTAGGGATGATTGGATGTGTCGCCGGCATCGGGCGTTTCAGTGCTTGTTGAGTCTGTGTGACAATTAGCACTATTTACATGATAGATTTAAATCGTTTATTAACATTCAAATCACTTCAATTTTTTTCCATTTCATCCGTTCTATAGCATTTCATGCATCCTATAGATGAATCGACCGTTAGACGAAACGACTTTGTTGAACAGACCTTATTCGAATCGACCTTAATCGAAACGACCCTAGTCGAATCGACCGGGAACCGGTTTCTCATCAATCCTATGCTGACAACACGCAGCTTTACTGCTCCACTCCACCGGCTGAGCCTTACTCTGCTATTAGCACTCTAGAAGCTTGTATTAGAGATGTCAAGGGCTGGATGGTAAAAAATAAGCTTAAACTAAACGATGATAAAACAGAAGCCCTCTTGTACCATAGAAGAAGACATCAACCTTCACTTTTCAGTCTGCCCAATCACATCAAGGTGGAAGAAATCAACATCACCTTTACATCATCCATTAGAAAACTGGGATTTATTGTCACTGCAGACATGACTCTTGATAAACATGTTACAGCTGTCTGTCAGTCTGCCTATTATGAGCTCCGTAAGATCAGTGCCATCCGTCACTTTCTCTCTACACGCGCCACCAACACTTGTCTGTGCGTTTGTTCTTTCTCGACTTGACTACTGCAACTCCTTGCTCGCAGGCTGCCTCTCATCCCTCATTCAGAGACTCCAGAAAGTACAGAAGTCCGCTGCTCCGCAAAATGGAACCATGCCACCCCTCTCCTTCATACTCTACACTGGCTACCCATCCGTTTTCGCATTCAGTGCAAACTGTCTATGCTTTGTTTTAATTTCTTTCAGGCTCCTGCCCTGACTATTTCTCTGAACTTCTCATCCCTTACGTTCCGGCCAGACAACTACACTCTTCGTTTGATGACCATATCCTAACTGTTCCTGTCACCAGAACAACAACATATGGTCACAGGATTTTTGGTTACTGTGCAGCTAAACAATGGAACTCTCACCCTTTCCATATCCGCCACCTTCCTACAATTGAATCCTTCAAATCTGCACTGAAAACGCACCTCTTCCTTGAGCATTACTCCTAGCACAGTCCACACAATGCTAGTCCTTCTTACCCTCTCCCCTTCCGCTTTTGCTACTTTTCTGGCAATGTTCCTCTGCAGAATCACTATATTCTCTGTTCCTGTTACTTGGTGCCTTTTTGTGTTTTCTGTTTATCGTCAGTACTGTCGTTTATTCTTCCGTCCCTCGTGTTCTATCCATTTAGTCCATTATTATAAAGTAGAAGGTACTCAGAGTAGCTACTCCCATCATATGTCACCACATTTTCAGACTACACAGTGCTTTCTTAAGAGAAAATAAAATTTCTTTGTTGTCAGCCTCGACATTCCGTGAAGCTGATATCAGTTCTTCGTCAGATGCCTCAGCGCCAGGGACCTGATGAGTTCTTCAGTTTTCCAGGGAAAAAAGGATCGGTAAACTTGAAACATATGTTTGTCAAACATTTTACTGACTGCAATCAAGAAGTAAAAACACACTTGAGGGGAGGTGTGTTGGTAGAATGTGGGTGGAGAGTGTTTTACGCTTGTATACAAGGTATGTCTGAAAAGTAACAGGACTGGTGTCACAAACAACTTATTTCAATTCCACCCAACAAACTACATGGTATCCCCTTCAAAGTAATCCCCCTCGAGTCTAATGCACTTTTTCCATTACTTTGAAGGAGAAACCATATTGTTTGTTGTTTGGATTTGAAATAAATTGTGACTCCAGTCCCGTTACTTTTCAGACACTCATCTGCTTTCACATTAAACGGTATTTTTTTCTTCTTTGAACCATTTGCTAGAAGTTGATAATTTTGAAGGTGGACAAATAACAGCTAATATAATATCTGTATATTTGTATAGCATATTGCACTACCACCAATCAAGACATGGCCCGCACAGAATGGATGGACTTTTTCTTGTTGGCTGCGATTGGACCCTGTGACTGGTGCAAGTGTAGAACGAGAGAAACCATACATCTATTGGTGGGTAAAAGTGTCTTTGCTTATTATATTGTACAGTGATCTTGAGTTTCCCTTAAACTTTTTAAGGAAATTTGAAAGAAAATTCACAAAATACATTTTCTTATATTCTTCCAGAGTTTCTGAAGTAAGTGAATAATTAAGTAAGTTAAAGAATAGTATATATTTTAGAATATATTAAATTATCCAAATTGTAATTGTTGAAGCATTCCTTGTCATGATGTCCTTATAATTTAATTTCTGGTAGTATTTGAAAGCTGATTTCATGGAGCAGCAAATTTTCAGAAATTCAATTTATTTTCATTGTTGCAATCTGCTTATGTTGGAAATAAATAATCATCATGCGTGCAGCTTCCGAACCAGCAAAGGAATTGGCTATTCAGCCCACTTTGTGGGAGAGTCTCTTGTCATCACTTCTATGAAGGTCAAGGGCAAAGGGTTTCAGCACTGTGTCAAATACGAATTTCAACCACGCAGGGTAAGTAAGCCAGCTTTTCACTTTTTTCAAAAGTTCCTGAGTCGTTGAGTGCTATCTTCAATCTGTGTGGCTGCACATGCTTTTTCTGGTTTTCCAAAAAATATTCCATTAAGTTTCCTTTAGAAAGACCAAAAGAGGAAATTTAGTTTTTGAACTTCTCTTTGAAGTTTTCCCACTTAGAGTTCAGATCAACTTTGACTTGTAACTCCTTCAACTTTTGTGAGAGGGATGTGCTTATAATAATGTAACATGCAGCATCAGGACCAAGATAGACCACACTCTCTGCACAGACCATTAATGACTATGCTTAGTTGTACATGACAAGGCAACAACATAATGGAACTGCATTTACAAAAAGGGTTACTCCCCACCCCTCAAGGCTTTGTAGAGTACCATTTCATAAAGTTTAAAATCCAATTCTTAGAACACATTTGCTTGAAAATTTGATGTTTTGACAATTTGTGGATAATTTCTGGCTGTATTGATATAATTTTCCAGCTATCTTTTATTAATCCTGATATTTAACATTACATATAAAGGTTACCAGAAGATTGGTATAAGCCTGTTATGAGGTAAAGGTAAAGGTTATGAGTAAAAGAAGTGGTCCAATACTTCACTGTGTGCAAAGTTTGCTAAGAAGATTTCAAGCAATTTGGTTCAAAAAATTTCCACCAAATGTTTGCTATAAGATATAAGAATTTTTTCTTTCATACTCTCAGGGGTACTGAGTTATTCAAAAGTCACTTACCTGCAAAACATAAAATGTCAAACCTAAACAGCATCAAGTATATACACACATACTCATATGTCTGTATGCACACATTCAAAACTCTATGATACTGAACATTTACAAATAACATTACTATGGTGAGGAATGGCAGTAGGATAAAAGTCTTCATCTGCAGTTAATATTTGATCTTTAGTTTTCACTCATCAAATTATTGTTAAAGACTTTTTGTTAACTGCTGTTTCTATTTGACCATCAATCCACCAAGGTCGGCTAGAATGATCTTGACCACCTAGTTTATTCAGATTTAAAGGCTGAGCTTCCACCATCTGGCAGGAAAGAATGGTTTGACCCAGGGGAGAAAGTTAAGGGTACTTGTCAGACCAGATGGAAGCAGCAAAGTATGACCACTATGGCAAAGTATGACCACAGGGGTATCTGGCATTGCATGTGCTTCCTCCCCAGCTGAGACTTCTCCTACCTTCATGTAGAAGTTCGGCCTTTTAGTTTCTCCTGGTTAGTGGCGTCCCCTCACCTAGCAGGCTTGAGGGAGGCGGTTCTCCGCAATTTTTGTATTTTTATTAGTTTGTTGTGTTTTTGGTGTCCACTGTGTAACCCGGTGCTTTTTTCATTGCGTCGTTACAGGACTGTTTGAAATTTTGTTTACTTCAGCGACTTTCGGATTTCCTATCGACTGCCGGTCTTTTCTGCCTAACGGTTTCTTCTGAAGATCTTGAAGATCACACAGTCAGTCATTTGCTATAAAATTTTCATGCAGTTTTCCTCCGCTTTGTGATTAAACCGATACCAGCAATCTTCTGACGATGTTAGCTCCGTTGACCCGAGTCTCTGTTAATGTATTCACAGTATTCTGCGATCCTACAGACGACACAATGGCTTTCTGAACTGTAGATCTAAACTCAGGGCTGTTGAGAGCCAGCACGGATGTAGTCTGATAGTGTCTACTGTCTACGCCCTAATGTTCGGATGATTCATCTTTCATTTGACTATCTTTGCTGACATTGTGCATCTGTGTGAAACTAATCTTACTGTGGCCGTTAACATGATGCTTTAACAAGAGTTGTGATTATGGAACCGGTTTCAGTCAGTGAAAGTTAAGCCACTGAACCAGAGATTGACAGTTGATCTTCTATGCAAACATCATAATAATTTTTTGCTACTTTTAAACAGAACTTTATTGACTTACTGAAGATTTCATGCAATGGCAAGGTTACTGACTGCATCTGTGCTGATGGCGTTCACCTACTTAACATGACTGGCTGCTATACCGGGTCACACAATAATCTCATTGTTTTTGAGATCAGCGCCCATTATTTTATGTTTATGTGTTTTACCTTTTTTTAAGTGCTTTGAGCCTGCCTTTGATGGTGGGGTGAAGCGCTATATCTTGCAAGTTAGATCCGATGCAAGCCTTCTTCTCGAGTGCCTAGATACTCTACTTCCTGCCATCACAAATATTGTAAATGTCAGCCTGTCGTCAGGTGTTTTCCCATCTTTGTTCAAAAATGCGGTGGTGAGGCCATTTCTAAAGAAATCCACGCTTGACGTCAATGTCCTGAACAACTACCGTCCAGTTTCCAACTTGTCTTTTCTCTCTAAGATCATAGAGAAAATAGTTTTGACACAGCTCTGGGCATACTTACAAGAGCACCATCTTATCCCACAAGCTCAGTCGGCGTATAGACCTTTCCACAGCACCGAGACCACTCTTATTAAAGTAACAACAGACATATTATCTGCTCTTGACAGTGGTGATGTCTCTCCATTTACCCTACTGGACCTGTCTGCTGCATTTGACACTATAGACCACTCTCTGCTTCTTCACAGACTCCACACCCTCTACGGGATTTCTGGACCTGTGCTCTCGTGGTTCAACTCCTATCTCACTGATAGGACCCAGACTGTGTTAGTTGATGGTCAGATATCTCGCCCTGCTTCACTTTTCTGTGGTGTTCCCCAAGGCTCAGTACTTGGCCCAGTTCTGTTCATCCTGTATACTAAGCCCCTTTCATCATGCATCCAGTCTCACCAGGTTTCTCATCAATCCTATGCTGACGACACGCAGCTTTACTGTTCCACTCCGCCAGCTGAGTCTCACTGTGCTATTAGCTCTATAGAAGCTTGTATCAGCGATGTCAAGGGCTGGATGGTAAACAACAAGCTTAAACTAAATGATGATAAAACGGAAGCCCTCTTGTGCCATAGAAGAAGACATCAACCTTCACTCGTCAGTCTGCCCAATCACATCAAGGTGGGCGACAGCAACATCACCTTCACGTCATCCGTTAGGAATCTGGGATTTATTGTCACTGATGACATGACACTCGATAGACATGTAGCATCTGTCTGTCGATCTGCCTGTTATGAGATTCGTAAGATCAGTGCTATCCGTCACTTTCTCTCTACACGCGCTATTAACACTCTTGTCTGTGCGTTTGTTCTTTCTCGACTTGACTACTGCAACTCCTTGCTGGCAGGCTGCCCTGACTACCTCATTCAGAGACTCCAGAGAGTACAGAACTCCGCTGCGCGTCTGGTGCTTAGAGCAAGGAAACGGGACCATGTCACTCCTCTCCTTCGTTTGCTACACTGGCTCCCCATCCGTTCTCGCATTCAGTACAAACTGTCTGTGCTGTGTTTTAATTTCTTTGCTGGCTCCTGTCCTGACTATTTCTCTGAACTTCTCATCCCTTACTCTCCGGCCAGACAACTACGCTCTTCGTCTGACGACCGTATCCTAACTGTTCCTGTCACCAGAACAACAACATATGGTCACAGGACTTTTAGCTACTGTGCTGCAAAACAATGGAACTCTCTTCCTTTCCATATCCGCCATCTTCCTACAACTGAATCTTTCAAATCTGCACTGAAAACGCACCTCTTCCTTGAGCATTACTCCTAACACAGTCCACACAATGCTAGTCCTTCTTAACCTCCCCCCATCCCTCTGGCTACTTTACCCATCTTTCTCGCAGAATCACTATATTTTCTCTGTTTCTGTTACTTGATGCCTTTTGTTTTCTGTTTCGTCGTCAGTACTGTCGTTTTCTTTCGTCCTCTTTGTTCTGTATCTACTTAGTCCACATCTCTTCCTCGTTTTAAGCGCTAAGAGCATGCTCTCTATGAGTGTGAATATGCGCTATAAAAATCTTCACTATTATTATTATTATTTATTATTTATTTAAATATACATTATTATTATTATTATTATTAGCATCATTCTAATGGAAGGAAACATCTGACTGAACTGAATGTGTACAAATTACTAGTAGAGAACTCATGTACATCATTTTTTCAGTTCATTGTTTATAGATTTACTCCACAACTTTTCAGTGGTACATGGTGACTCTGGTGCATGTTTACAATCGCTGGAGTCGCTCTGAGATCCGGTGCTATGTCGACGGACAGTTGGTGTCATCAGCAGATATGTCATGGCTTGTCTCCACAAGTGATGTGAGAATGATTTTCTTTAGAGGCATGCTTATTTTAGAAAACAAAATACCAGGATTGTGTAATCAGTGATTCTGAATGGGTCATCATCACCATCTTTTTGCAAGCAACATCCTTTGAGTGAGCTGACATGTGAAACTACAGGTGAAGAGAGTTAATATGATGAGTGATGTACTGTGTTCTCATCAGTTATGTTCACTTCTAAAACTAAACACAGATTTGTTTTTATCTGCTCAGTGCACTTTGAGTGTTAGAAAAAGTTGTTGACAGTGACCCTATTCAGCATCATTTATATGCATTAAAAAGAAAGTCAGTTTTTTGAAAATTTATGTACACATTAATTTTAGGGAAAAAAGACATTAAATTAGTAAATCAGTTTGATCTTTCTGTTTTTTTTTATGCACAGCCTTTTGACAAGTGCTATTTGGGTTCAAGTGTGGATGGTGATGCAGAGAACATGTTTTGTGGCCAGATGTCTACAGTTTACCTCTTTAGTGAGGCGCTTTTACCCCAGCAGATACAAGTGGCTTACCAGCTAGGTCCTGGCTACAAGGTCAGTTTTGCACAGATGTTTTTGAAAAAGCATACTCTCTCTTGTTTGTCAGTTTAGCCCACTATAAATGTGGTTTAAAGGAGTGTGAAGAAGATTACAAGCAGCTGGGCCGAAATTAATCTTGCTTTTGTGTTGTAATCACATTTTTTCTAAGGTTTTTATAAATATTTTTGATGTCATTTGCTGCTTACATCATTGACAATCAGCATTTGGTGTAGAAATGCCCATTTTATTTTTCTTTTACTCTGGATTTTTTTTACGATGTCTTCTTTCCTGAGCAGAGCCAGTTCAGGTTTGACAATGAAAGCACTGCTGTTCTTGGAGACTCTGCTGCCAGGGTAAATGTTAACCATGGATGCTTCTTTTTTTGGATTGGTTACCTCCAGTTTTCAAGTAGTGGCTCTGTGTACCTTGTGACTTAGTGCCGATAGCAGTGTTTAAAGTGTGTGTGCTGGCAAGGTATCTAACCCTTGAAGTTTAATCATTTAGTTCGTAGCTGAAAATCTTGAATGAGCTCCAGAAACAGAAAATTATAGGTTGCTGTGCTGTCTTTATTCCTTTTTGTTATTTGCTGCTATAAAACATAATTATTATCTGTTGTCCAGCTTCAGAGAAGTATTCACTAAAAAGAATTATTAGACATTTTTCCCCCCGTAAGAATATGGGGGGTCTGGTGGTGCAACAGTTAGCGCCTGTCACCAATACAGTGAAGGTTGGCTGTCCTGGGTTCAGCTCTCGTCTCGGACATGCTGTTCTTTCTCTGCATGTGGCATCTGTTTACAGGGCTGGCTGCTTTGCCGTGATAAAGTCTTAGTTGCTGCCTCGGCACAAAACACCAATCCCCTCCCCATGTCGTTAATTTGTCAGTAGATTGAAAACTTCTGGATTAAATGAATGGAAAAGTTACTTGTAAACCAGAGTCATTTTAAAAACAAGTTTTATCCCTTAATTTATAGGTTGGTACAACTGCCCATAGACTATTGCTGTAATTAGGTAGCTTCCTGCTATGTTTATTTTAAACACTGCTATTTCTTGGCTCCCTTTTGTATGTTGCATGACTTCATGTTTTCTTCATCTGCTCATTTTTCACTTATAAATAGAATTTGGTGAGAACTTTTTTTTAAAATTCATTTATTTTTATATTCTGTTGTCATAATAAACGTGTTTTGTTGGATATTAGGCCAGCAGAGGAATTCTGCCATGTTGTTATTCAGATTTTCAAATTTTAGAACTTGTTCTTTCATTCACTAACAGAACTTGACCAGTTAAACATGAATAGGTAGTACAGGATTATATAATAGTAATATGTAACCAGATATTTTAGGCCTCTTTCTTTTCTGTGAAAATTTTGAAATTAAACAATTTTTGCATTTATAATCCATCATGGTTTAGTTAGTAAATTAAGGTGTATTATTTAAATAATTTGATTTAAGTCTTTTAGTAATAAAATAATAAGGAATGTGTATGGTTTTCTTGTTTTTTTTTAAGTGTAACCAGGTTTTCATTATATCTTATATATAACTTTATTTTGAGAATATATTCTAGAATATTATTTTGTTTGATTCCAGAGTGAATTTTGTGAGGTTTCATGAAAGATATTATGTGATGTAGAATGTATGTCTAATGTATTGTAGGATATTTTAAAAGATGATGGAGATAGAACAGCATGGCGCAGACATATATCTAGGGACTAGTGTTCTAGCAGCATTTAATAATTAAAGCAGTAAATGAAATGTTGTTTTATGCAGGGATGATTATGCCAAATTATTGAACAAAATTAAGGTGCTGGTAAACAGACCAAGTCTTTTAAAATTTAAGCTTATTTGATTTTTACACTCTGATTAAGCAAGAAAAAAAAGTGATTGGAAAATTGAGGATGCCAATTTCAGATGATTTGATTTTATTTGAAATGAAACTTGTCTTACACAGGCATTTGAGAATGAAGGCAACAGGAAGGCTGACAGAGGATGAACATTCAACTATTTTATCTTTTCATGCTATTAAGAATCCAATTCTTTTAATTGTTTTTTTTTTCAGCAGATACTATACGATGGACGGCTAACTAGCAGCATAGTGTTTATGTACAACCCTATTGCTTGTGATAGTCAGCTGTGCTTGGAATCTTCTCCTAAGGGAAATCCCTCCTTCTTTGTCCACACACCTCATGCTATGATGTGCCAGGCAAGTCACTGGGATACGAACCACAATTTTCAAATTCAATACTATGTTTTCATTGATTAAATACTAAGTTTTTCCATAATGTAAATATTTTATGAATGTTTCAAAATTATGTTTCCTTGATTTAAAATGAGACTTGTACTTAACTGTTTCTTTCAGGATGTGAAGGCAGTGATAACTCATTCTATACACAGTACCCTTCATTCGTTGGGAGGAGTGCAGGTGAGTAGGGGGATACATTTTTGCTAAGGTCAGTGCATTCTTATGGTAGGATAGAAGAGTTCACCTCTGCATCTAGTTTGTGGATGTTGATTGCTGGCTTGTTTAGATAAAGACCTGTTTGTTTCAGATCCTTTTCCCGTTGTTTGGTCAGCTAGACATGCCTGTTGATCAAGGCCCTGACAAACAGAGTCAAGTGGATTACACAACCTGGTATTGTAACTTCATCTTATTTTCCCTGCAGCTTATCAATTGAAGATTTGTGTGGCATCTGTACTAAGCTTTTAGGACTTTTTTGTTAATTTAGTCTTATAGTTATATGTAAGGGATTTTTTAAATTTTGGTGAGGTCAAAAGGTTTGGGGCTTTTGTGGCATCTGTAATAAAAAAAAGTGTAAGGTTTGTTTCCAACTTATGAAATTTACAGCTTATACATTTTGATTACTGCCAAGATGAAAATGTGTATTATGAATTGCATGCCTCATGCTTGCTTGAATTGCATTTTCTTTTATATAGTACAAATAAGGACGAAACATGAAGATAAAATTAAGACTTCTCTAGTTGACGAGTGTTGGTCTTCTCCCAACAGTGCTAACCTGATGGACTTGCTGTGTGATCTACTCAAGAGTTCCTCCACCATCCACCAGCAGTTTCTGCAGAGCAAAGGCTTTCTTGTCATATCGTACCTTCTGGAAAAAGTGAGCATGACTTGTATGATTACATTCAAGCATTTTACTCAAGCTTACACTGCTAGTTATAATTCAGGATTATTGTTGTCACTTTACAGCACATCTTTTCTTCCATGGTGTTCCAGGATTCTACAATGACAACTGTAAAAAAATTCCCGTATCACAATGACCGTATTCAGACAGGTGAATGAAGTACTAGATAAAGATTTTTTTTGTAATAACTTCAGCTGGAGTACAACCAGCTATTCCAGTAAACTACTGATGTGTTCATAGTGTTGTTCTTCAGTCTTCAAGGGATCACATCACACCTGCTGTGCTGGAAGCCTTTCTTGACCTGACTCAGTACTTGGTCAAATTGCCTGCTGGTGCCCCGCTACTCAAGCACTTGTTTGATTACATCTTGTTCAACCCCCAGTTGTGGGTACACACTTCTGTGGAGGTTAGTGTCATGGGTCATGTTGTTTATTTGAAAGGTGTTGTTTATGTGACATGCTTTCAAAATTTTTAGCTTGCTCACCTTGCAGAAAGCTGTGGTGTAGGTAAAACACCTTTTTTATTTTGGTGACAAATTATTTAATTTTTATAAAATGTTGAACTGGTACCATATATGTGGCTTTGATAAGGTCTCAAGGTTGCTAATTGTGTGTGTATATATATATATAGCTACTTGCAGAATATTTTTTTCTTGTTTGTGTGTGTGTGTGTGTGTTTATGTATGAAAGGGGATCATAAATTACTGAGTTCTCTTAACATACTAGTTATGTTTTTTATTGTTACCTGTCTTTGGATAGTGGATAAAATGGTGAAAAACGAAAATAATAATTAATAATAATAACATTCATGTGCACAACAACTAAAGCTGTTGGTCATTTAACAGGTGCAGACAAAGCTATACTGCTACCTTGCTACAGAATTCATCAATGACGCTCATATCTATACCAACATCCGCAGAGTGTCCGCCATCCTCCAGACAATGCACTCTCTTAAGTTTTTCTACTGGGTAGTCAGTCCACAGGATCGTAGTGGGATCATTCCTAAAGGCTTGGGTAAGTTGGTGTTAAAGCAGTGGAGAAACAGAATTTAAATAAAGAAGTTACCATAAAATACACTATTTTAGATTAGCTATCTTAAATGATAGGAAAAATTTAATGAAGCATAATGCATGTCTTGCTTGGAAGTTTGTTCAGATATTCCTGACACTGATTGCCTGCAGATTTTTGTGCAAAAAAGTAAGATTATGATTTGTAGTTTAGCTTCTTGCATCTAGTATCAGAGTGATTGTATCTGCCCTGAGTATGTAAATAGTCAGATGCATTCCTGGTAACCTTGGTATTAGAAATGTTGGTATTCACAAATGTTGATCATCCCAAAATAAAAGTATGGCAGGGCAAACAAGAAAGCTAGACTCTTCAGGTAATTTATTCAACTGAAAATATGTGGCCATTGATTGAAATCTAAAAAGTTATTGATCATCCGCCAGAACTGATGATTCCTCATCACTTTAACTGTTGTTGCTTTTGATCCATTTTGTGTTGCTTAGATGGGCCTCGACCAACGTGTGATGAGATAGTCAGACTGAGGTCTTTCATGCTTCTCTACCTGCGAGAGCTGATCATCAAAGGGCAGGGAATATTAGAGGATGAGCTTCAGAGCATGCTGAATTACCTGACCACACTACATGAAGTACGGAAACATGCATCTTTTGGTTTACTTGCATATAGCTATGCTGAATAGAATGCAAGAGAGGAACAAAGGAAAGAGCTTACATGAGTGGGCGCTTGCATGTCTGTGCAAACACATTACATGCATGTTTGCTTGCACATGTATTCAAGAAGGGTTTCAGTTGCTGGTGTGTTTTTGCAGTATACACCGCGTGGAAGTCCTGTTAAAAAAAAAATTCCAAAGAGTGGCTGACACTGAAAGAAACCAAATAGATTGAGAAAAAAAATCCACACACAAGCATGTGACAGCTTACGTTGGTCATAAAGTTGTTGGTCATAAAGCAAAAGTGCTTTCGATTGCACAGTCCTGCATGTTTAAAACTGCTCCTGACTATTTGCAAGAGGTAGTTCCTCCCTACCAGCCGTCACGTAGCCTGCGCTCTAGCGCCCAGTCACGCTTCTGTCTCCCTGCAGTGGAAGACACAAGCAAGAAGCGCACTGGAGCCAGGGCCTTCAAAAACACAGCACCTAAACTGTGGAATGCTCTGCCATCGTCACTCTCCACCATCACCTCACCAACCACGTTTTGAAAAAGACTGAAGACCCATCTGTTTATTTAAGATGGATTTAAACTTAACCAATCAAGAAACACTTCTGTCTTTATTTTTTTTATTTTCCTGGTGTTTTATCTATTTATTTACTTTATTTTTTCATTTATTTTGTTTTTGCTGTGCAATGAGCATTCTTCTGAATGGATACCTGCACATTATAAATGGACATCATCATCATCATAAATAAATGTATAATTGATCTCTGCCAACAGGATGACAACCTACTTGATGTTTTGGAGCTGTTGGTGGAACTGATGGCTCAACATCCAGCATCCATGGTGCCTGCTTTTGACAAGAAGAATGGTGTATGGTTAGTACAGTCTTTGTATCATGATTCTATTGCCATGAGAAATAAGGCTGGGTCTCCTTGACATATCCTGAAGATGAGAAGCAGATGTGACAAACAGTCATCCCTGCAATAATACTGAGCATGACATGTAAGACATACTGCTCGAATGCTATCAATATATTTGATTTCAATCTGTTGTATTCTTTCTGTGTGTATGTGTGTGAGAGACAATGACAATGACCAACTTTTTTTGTCCCAGTGGGCAATTTAAATATGGAAATGTGCTCTAGTCGCAAGTAAAAGTTAGAAATAAAAGTAAAAAATCAAGTTCAAGGGAGAGAGTGTGTGTGTGTGTGTGAAAATGAGATGAGTTGATAAGAAGAAAGCACTGTACATGTCACTTTCTAGCACAGTCCATTTATAGGCATGCATATAGTCTGATTTGAATTCAAACCATTTGATTAGTTTTCTATAGCACTATACTATAGTCGTGCATAATCTTGGTCCCTTAGGCAACTAGTCAGTCTAAGCAGCTTCTTCTGTAAGTACTGGTGCTAGAACACCTACCATTAGCCTTATGCCTTATTGCTGCTTGAGATCTCTGTACATGCTTGTAACCATATGTACTTGTGAAAAATCCAGTTTGTTCTTGAATTTTCTTTTATGTGTGTGTCTCTCTTGCTGGTGACAACTTACAACTGCGATATGTGGTAATCCACTTTCTCATAGTCACATCTGCTGTTGTTTTTCCATACTTAAACCAGCCGTGCCAGTTTAAAAAAAAAATTAAAGACATATAACGCAACACAAACATGTCTTGTTTGAAGAAATTGCAGCATTTTGTTGTTAAAAGCAGGTACTGAAGCTATTTAAACGTGTTATCGGGAAGCAAAAAGCACTGTAGTTAATTGAACTAGTTGATATTATTAAGGGATCAGATGCACAATTTGTCTTTGGTAAACATTAAAGTATCCAACTTAGCACCATTTACAAAAAAATTATATTTCAACTTGGCTGACCTATCTTTGAATTGACGGTGTGACTGATAGTTTTTTTTTAATTTTTTATTTTTGTCTACCAGATGCCACATGCTAGTATTATAATGGCTATCATGCTAGTATAAATCTTAATGTTCTCAACTTCATGTAGTCAGTGATCTGCATTTTCAAATATATTTGCTTTGTTTTTATATGAATCCGTAGCATTTGCACTCTAATACCATGAGAATAAAAAACAGCTTGATAACACTGTTTTTTCATTAAATTTTCAGCACGGTGTTTAAGCTACTGGCCTCACAGAGAGAGGACATCCGTCTGCTGGCACTGCGGCTGCTAGGCTTTTTCCTCATGCGTAGCACATACAGGTAGGAATGGGCTTGTCTGTTGTCAGGGTATTTAATACGGGTGGAACTTACAAAAAATATATATATATTGTGTGTGTGTGTGTGTGTGTGTGTGTGTGTGTAAATCTACTCGTA
The DNA here is from genome assembly GCA_004794655.1 of Marisa cornuarietis. NCBI lineage: Eukaryota > Metazoa > Mollusca > Gastropoda > Architaenioglossa > Ampullariidae > Marisa > Marisa cornuarietis. Next base: position 12,565,094 of record SMMW01000575.1, read on the forward strand.
TATACAGTCGATTCCCCTTAATCAGATCAAATCAAATCAACTCAAACTTTATTGTCTGTTTGAGGAAGCCCAAGACAGAAATTTTTCTTTAGCTCACAATCACATATAGCATAACGGGCAGGCATACATACTCATACAGACATTTAACACACATGCGCACCTACACATTCTCACACATAAATGGGAAACTTCCCAAGCAGGATGCCAGTAGACCTAGGGGTCCTTGTGCCTTTTATTTAGGATGGTGATGGCTGCTGGCATAAAGGACCTCTGATAGTTTTTTGCACACGTCTTTGCCTTGTCTTTGACGAGGAGGTGACCGTACCAGGCAGCGATGTTAAATGTGAGAATGCTCTCAACAAGAGACCTCCAGCACCCCGGAGCTGACGTTGAAGCTGTGGAGTTTCCTCAGAAGGTGCAGTCGTTGCTGGCCCTTTTAGTACACTTGATGCGCACGATCACTAAAGGAGAACCTTCAGTCTATCACTGTACCAAGGTACCTAAGCCTAACAGCCCTCTGCACCTGCTGTCCCTTGATTTGGATTGGCGGGGGAAAAGGGGTATTGCCCTCTCTTCCATCCTGTAGTCTCCCAAGGACCATCTCCACCATTTTTTCGATGTTCAACTCCAGAAAGCTGCGGTCACACCAGTCCTCTAGTTCCCCCATGCAGGCCAGGTACTGTGACAGGGACTGCTCGTCTTTGAGGCAGCCCACAAGGGCCATGTCATCTGCATATTTCACAAGTTTGAGAATAGCACTGTTGATGGTAATCTCATTTGTATATACAGAGAATAGGATAGGGGAAAGCATTCATCCCTTAAGGGTACCCATGTTGAGGATCTTCTCGTCCGGATTTGTTCTTTACAATTTGGCCCAGATTGAAAAAGGAAACCCCAAAGAAACTAACTCATAGGCATTTGTTGTTGTTGTTGTTTTTTTTTACTAAATGAAAAAATTTGGTGTTGTAGGCGAAAGCAAGATGCCATGAACCCATACAACCTCTTCAGTCTTCTGGCTGAACGCCTTATGCTTCACTCCAGCAACATCTCCATGAACATCTACCATGTTCTGTTTGAGGTATATGATATAATTTATATTTGAACATATTTTGAGACTTAAGGAAATTGTGCATCCATTTTGGTTCCATCATAGATTTATAACATTTTCTCACTGCTTTGAATGGCAGAATCTTTGTGTCTGTCATCAGGGTCTCTAGTTTCTTATTAAATATTGCTTCAGTTTCAGCTGTCATATAAAATCTGTTCAAGTTCTTTAAAAATATGTCTGTAACATTTCTTTGAAGACCTGAGCTGCTCAAATAAATCATTAGCTTGGAAAGGATATACGCCTAACTTAGATTTCCTAAATGGTGGGGGATTTGGGTCTGTTCATTTGTAGTTTTGTCTGTAAAATATGAGACAACATATGTGGTGCATACGTACATGTTTGTGAGCGAGTGAAAAAAGAGGGAGATAGTATTTAACTGCTGCTATAATTTGTATTATTATATTAATATATATTTTTATTATAATTTTTTGAAGTTGATCTTTTATCTTGGAATTAGATTTTGACAGAGAGAATGAGTCTGGAGAAACCTAAAGATCTGGAACCAGAGTCTACTCATAGGATTGAGAATTCAGGTGAGGTGGGGATATGTTTAGATTTCTCAGTGTTGAGGGAAAAATACGATTGTCTTACTATTTATTGTGTTCACTGTGTGGGAGTGTGTGTGTGCATGTGTGTGTGCGTGTACTTATTAATCCACAGGGTTTTCTTCTGTTTTAATTAACAAGCGGCATCAAGCTGTTTTCCATGAAATCGGTCTTGGTTACACTTTTCAGGATAGGAGTGTTAAAACAAAGTCCTTTCAACCTTATTAAGGCTGGAGTATATTGAGTAGCTAATCCACATAACAACTTATGCTGGACCTCAATTAGCATGCAGCTGTCTCCTCTGGCCGTTCCCAGAAATGAAAGAAATGAAACTTTTCATCAGTAAAAGTGTTTTTCTTTGTTGTGTTGCTCTTTACTACATAGCCATCCTGAAAGTGGTAGCAACCATGATCAGGCAGTCAAAAGCTACTGCAGAGGTCCTGGAGGTGAAGAAGAAATTCTTGTCAGACCTCACGATTCTTTGCAATAACAACAAGGACAACAGAAGGTTTGTATCATTAGAAAACTGTGATGTACTGTAAGCTGTTACAGAAGGTTTGTGTCTTTAGAAGACTGTAGGCATACTGGAAGCTGTTACAGAAGGCTTGTGTCATTAGAAGGCTGCAACACACAGTATAAACTGTTACAGAAGGGAAAGATGTGAAGGAGGTTGACAGATCTGTCAGATTTTCTTGAGCTTTATGACTTAACTTGCTTTGAAGAAGAAGATAGCTTATAAAAAAATTTCCACAGGCAGAAAGAATATTTTGTTAGCATTTTGATAAGGGAGATGGTAACTTTTAGACAACATCATTTTTTTCTTGTAGGACTGTGCTCCAAATGTCGGTGTGGCAAGATTGGCTGTTTTCTATGGCCTACATCTACCCACGAAATGCAGAGCAGCAGAAAATCACAGACATGGTCATGGCTTTGTTCCGCATGCTGCTGCACCATGCCATCAAGTATGAGTTTGGAGGCTGGCGTGTCTGGATTGATACTCTGGCCATCTTGCACTCAAAGGTACATTGCATGTGTTTGCGCTCAAATATAAAGAAAGAACTTTTTATTTTTCTCAAATCAAGAGTCCTGTAATGATAAGAAAGAGATTAGAATGACTTATACTTTTATAATGCTCCATTATTAATCACTCAGGCATAAAAGTCTGTAAAGTAGAAAAGAACTCATGTTCTTTTACTTTTTAACAATGACTACACATCTTGTAATTTATGTGCAGGTGACATATGAAGACTTCACCCTGCACATGTCTAAAGTATACCACCAGTATGAGCAGCAACGAACTGATGACATCTCTGATCCAAAAGAGCGTCAGCAGAGACCAATCAGCACCATTTCAGGTCTCAGCAGTGGAGACACCAGGCCGGCACCAAAGTCGACAGTTCGCATTTCTGAGGTCACGGAAGATGAAGCAGCTGCTATAGAGAAAGAGAATGGAGAGAAAAAAGAGGACCAGTCTGACGAAGAGAAAGGCATCAAAGAAGATGGGGACCATGAAGAACAAAAAGAAAATGAGGAAGAAAATACCATTAAAGATGTTGAGACAAGAGAGAGTGCAGATGGCGCATCTGTGGTGCCAAGCCAAGAGACTAGGGAGGAGGAGGAGGAGAGTTCTAAAGAACAGGCTGACGCAGAGAAATCTTCAGAAGTCCAGGGCACTGACAGCAGTTCCACAGAAGTGTCTGCATCAGAATCAATTGCTTCGGCAGGCTCAGCACCACCAGAACTACCAGTGTCAGAGTCAGCACCTTCTACCAAGTCCAGAGGGAAGCCCAAACATACTGCAAGCCTTGACAGTGAAGAGCAGAACCACAACCAGAGTGCTTCAATACATCGTCACCCTTCCAACGCCAGTCGCAGTGGTGACGAAAGACAAGGCCGCACTATTTTTAGCCCAGGCCCACGGGCTCCCCCTTTCCGTATTCCTGAGTTTCGGTGGTCCTATCTTCACCAGAAACTGCTTAGCGATCTTCTGTTTGCTGTGGAAACAGACATCCAAGTCTGGAAAAGGTGGGCATACTCACTTCATAATAGAGAAAAGATTTATTGTAAAATTCCTAATAGGAGGAACCATTCATACTTGTTGAATGAGAAATGGTTTTTCCCCCTGCCCCTCCATCTTTTTAATGTGATAATCACCGCTCCCATTGGCTGTGGCTTTGTACACATAATAAACTTATCCATCTGACTGATAATGTTAAATCAACAAAAGGGGTTGTAAAGGTTGTGTCATCAAAACAAGAAGAGGATCATGAAGGGATGAGGTTATTTACAGTGTGTGACAATTGTCTGAGAGCTTAACAAATGGGCTCTCCATTTTAAATGTCTCACTTGACCAAAAGAGACATTCTGGGGATTAACACATTTTTGCTGATGCTAAAATACAAGCAAAATTATTTTTTTACATTTTAAATGTCTGTTTTTCAGTCACAGCACAAAGAATGTCATTGATTTTGTCAATGCTGCTGAAAACCACATCTATGTGGTAAATGTTACTCACATGATCTCTCAGCTGGCAGACAACCTCATCACTTCCTGTGGAGGTCTTCTCCCTTTACTTGCGGCTGCCACATCACCAAACGTATGTGGAGAGCCTGTGATGAAGTAGTTAGATGATTTCTTAAATGTGATGACTTAGGAGGCAGCGAGCTGAAGATTCAAGAAGCTAAATAAAGTGTGAAATAAATTTGGTTGACAGCCACTGAAATAGAAAAGATTTTGAAGAGATATCTTTGTTGATGGTCAATTCTTACAGCTAAGTACTGATCTGTTAGCTAGTCTTGTATTTTTATGTTTACATCTACATATGAACATGCATGTGTGTATGTGCATGCAATAATTATTTCTGATGGTATTTTAAATTTTGATATGATGCATTAAATGGATTTCTGTGCAGCTTTTTCAAGGGATTTCCTCAAGCACAGCCATAACTGTTAATAGGGAACATGACATAAGGCCTATGGCAGAAGCCCTAAGTGATGAATGAGAGATAGGCATTAGTTACACTTTCTGGTTATAGGGATACATGCTTTCAAGTGTTGTTTTGTTGCTATGTAGGGAGAGATTGAAATATTGGAACCAAACCAAGGCCTGAGCATAGAGCAGGCTGTGTCCATCCTCCAGCGCATCATGGCCATGACCGATATCTTGGTCTTTGCCTCATCAACTAACTTTGCTGAGCTGGAACAAGAAAAGAATATGCCATCTGGTGGCATTCTGCGACAGTGCCTTCGTCTGGGTAAGCAAGTTAATTTGAAGTTGAGCGACTAAGGTGAAGCAGAATAGAGGGAATGAAAATAATTATTACTGAGTTCTGTTGCTGTTATTATTCTTTCTCTATCCAGTTTGCACAGCAGCTGTGCGAAACTGCCTAGAATGCAGACACCGTTATTCCCGTCCTCCATCAGAACCCCCATCACCAGGAGCTGGAGCAGGAGGCAAACCGGTAAATGGAGTGAATCCTATACAGTCCCTTATTGGAGGATCACACCCATCCACAAAGGCAAGATCCATATCAGCCACTGCTACAGATTTTGCTTGATGCATGATAAATAATTTTCTATCAGAATGAAATACATTAAAAGCCTGTCTTGTGCCGTGAGTGATGTTGGAGCATTTTCTTAGTGAAAACGTTAAATCAGAGTCACATTACGTGCAATACGCATTGGAGGGACTAGGAAAAACAAATGTTATTTTGAAGAAAACAATAATTCAAATGAATCTATAATCAAGGATTAAAAAGCATTGAGACCGCCAAAAACGAACATGATACTGAGGAAATTGTTACATCGAGGATCACAAAATTGAAGTTTTACTGTACTTGTGAAACTTTTTTCCTTTATTGTTTTTCAGCATATGACAAACCTTTTTTTGACATCCTTGGTCCAGATAAATGTTTTTTAGTTTTTCCTTAGGCTGTGTAGGTTCCAGAAAGTATTATGTTTATCTGTGAAAGTTTATTGTTACTACTATACTCAATGTAATGGGTCAGTAAGTTTTTGCAGTTTATTTTATTTCATTTCATTCACTTGATGAGTAGTTAGGCTGGTCTATCACTACCAGTTGTTGTGGGAAGCTGCTGGTAGATACAACAAAACTCACCAGGTAGGCCTGTCTTAGACAGTGGTGAGCAGGTCCTGCATGGAACACCCAGTTTTGGCAACCAGTTTTTTCCCTGCAGTTTTTGATTTCGGCGTTACCATGAAGATTCCCTGAAGGATGGTTTTAGACATTGTCATGGTGAACCAGACCAGCTTGCACTACTGTTATGGCAAGGGATTCTTGGTGTCCTACATAGTGGTGGTGATGGTGGGGGGGGTGCAACCGTGCTCTGTACAGAGTCATTGGTTTTATGTTCCCTGTATGAGATTCAGAGGAGCTTCCTCAGGCACGTTCTCAGATGTCTAGATTCTCCTCTTTATATCAGTGAGCAGACTCCACATTTCACATCCCTACATCCAGGCTGGAATTACAAGCTGTACCATCTGTACTTGTTAGTATACATAATGAGGCTGCTGCACCAGATCCTGCTCAGTCTGGTGATTGCTGCTGATATAGATTGCTGCCATGGAGGGGCCACCTTTGGAAAGAGGGTTCAAGTACTTGACACTGCTCACCTCCTTGGCCTGTAGTCTATTCTTGTAGATCTCTGCTTTGTCATTGCCATTTACCAAACTTTGCTCTAGTCTTTGCTTTTCATTCAATATGCCTTTGTTTTATTTCATTTTAAATGGAATTCTCGAGCGATGAAGCAAATACTTTTTAACGAGAGGATTTTCCAGACAAGCCAGGGCTTTCATCAGGTAGTTTGCTGTTGGTGATTCACATGTCATATGTCCCATCATCTGATATTCTGTGTGCTAAAATGAGAAAAGATTTATGACGTCTGTTTTTTTTTTTAATGTTAAAGAACATAGTGGAGAACTTGGCAGGACAAGTGGCCCCCATTAAAGACCCTGAAAAGCTTCTGCAAGATATGGACATCAACAGGCTGCGTGCTGTTGTGTACCGTGATGTGGTGAGCATTGGTTAAAACAAGCTTAGTTCTGATCTCATATTGTCATCTAATAATTTTCTTCAGTGAATTAATGATTTTCTTTCTTGGCAAAAATGCATCTTTTCTTGGAAGACACTTGTGGAGAACAAGTAGCCAACAATGAAGATTAGAACTTTTGTCTGCTTGTCTATAGCTGTCAATCTTTTATTTATTAAGTGCACAGTATTCTTTCAAATGTATTGAAATGTATATACCTAAACAAAATTCTGTTCACTACAAAAAGTTTTCAGCTTTGTTGAGCCAGTGATTTTTCCGCATTCCCATAAAAGCAGAACTAAGTACTTGTAGGTTTCAGTGCTTTGTTTATGACCTGGGGTTTCAGGAGGAGACAAAACAAGCCCAGTTTCTGGCCCTGGCCATTGTGTACTTTACATCAGTCCTTATGGTTTCAAAGTATCGAGACATCCTGGAACCACCTACACCAACATCAGCTGCTGGCAGCTCTTTTGGGACAAGTCGCAGGGACAGCACTGGTATGGGCATCTCATTTTCTTTTGTGCACAGGCTGCATGTCCAGAGAGCTTTATGGTGGAGGGTTTCTTCCCCTTCCTGCTTCCTTATGTAGTTTGTTTAATTCTTGTCATATGTTACAGAGCTCGATCCTTTTCTTTATGATAGTGACTATATTTACACATGGCTGCATCTGAGAAGTTATTTGGGTAATGGTGACAGTTCACGTGCAGCTGTGTTTGTTTTTTCTTATCTTGTTATCTTAAACTCATCATTATAGGGCTTTTGCTATAGGGTTTATTTGCTTTAGGGTTGTCACCTTTGACTTACTCTGCCATTTCTGGCACTGGTCCTTGGTACCTCTCCAAACTCACTCCCATCATGCGATACAACTTCTTTGCTCATTTGACGACACCAAGCTTCTGTGAGTCCCACTAGCTAAGACAATGACAGAGGTCTTTCTCCTACCAAGCCCTACCCGCCAGCCTTCGTCACTCTGATTCTTTTACCACCTTTAAGTCTAAACTGAAGAAGCATCTTTTCAGAACGGTGACTTTACTGTGACCCTGTCCTGACCATGAGGATGAATGACGTGTCTGTAATTTACTCTGTGTATGAGCAGGTGCCTGTTGTAGAAGTGAGCGTGTCTGTTATACGCTAATAAGGGTGCATGGTTGTTGGCGATTCAGTCTATATATTATTTATGTAAAGCACTCTGAGCAAATAATTGGAAAAGTGTTATATAAATCCTCATTATTATTATTAATGTCCTTAATAACAATGATGGCTGTGCTCTAGGCGATGAGAATTTAAGGGAGGAGGGTTCAAAGAAGTTTACAGGAATGGGCTGGGCTGCCTTAATGCCCTGCATCTATGTCAATGGCTGTGCAGTCAAATTCTGTACGCACAGATCTTAACAAGTTTTATCTTAAATTGTGAGTTGAAGATTAAGCACTTAAATCTGGACCAAGGTCCTCCAATATCTTCAGATGGTTACTTGGAAACAGAATGGTTTACAACTCTAGACACAAAGTATATGAAATCCAGTTAAAACTGTTTGCATGCTGATCTTGAAAATATTGATAGACAGTTTGGGACAGATGCTTGTATCATAAATCAGCATTTGTCTTCCATCAACTCACTGACACTTGTAGCTTACTAAGTAAGTTGTACATGCTGCAAAAAATGAATCAGGACTATGTTGTCTTTTACAACTTTATTCCTTATTGCCACCACATTGCCCTCGTCCTACTGCCATCTTCCATCCAATAAAATTCTCAGCCTGGCAGAAACTGAGCTCCTCAGCGATGCCCCTTCTGCCTGAAAGCAGTAACAGCAACAATGGCAACAAACCTGCAGCTACCACAAGCAAAACTTCTTCTACGTCCAGTGAAGAGGTGGTCAACACCAAAGGGGGCGAGATGAAGGGTCCAGCCATCGACAAGCCCAGCACAGTCCCAGAACTTACTCCCACAGCAGCAGAAGCAGACACTGAGGACGATGATGGTGGTGGTGGTGGTGGTGGAGGTGGTGACGATGGGGGCAGCGTGTTAGCGCAGATGGCTTCTGGCAGCCTCGAGTTATGTCCAGAGGCTACAGAACAAGGTTGTCACATGTTGCTTTGGTGTCTCTGGTGTTCTACTGTCATATACTTTGGATTTTTTTTTTTTATGTACGAGTGAGGTTTCTGCAGACTGTGGAAGGCTTCTTGGCTTTTGTTTTTCTTTGTCATTCTTGATTGACTTATCTTTTGCATTTCTTAAGTGATGTGCTTTTTGATTATCATGTTTGTGAAAGGTGGCTTCGATGATTTTTTTTTCTTTCGTTTTTTGTGCCTGTCATGGAGTCTTTAGAGTGGACACTACACATTTTCTGCATGATTCCTTTTCTTGTCATTTTATCTGTAGGTCGATTCTGGTGACCTTTTGTTTAAGTTTGCAAGAAGACCAGCTTTGTATTAATAGTGTATTTTCTTTACATTAGGATTCCGTTATCCTCAAATTCTTTGGTGTGCTTTATGGAGTGAGTTGTGTTTGTAATCAGGAGATTTTTAAGTTTCTCAGTGTTGTGCCATGTTTCAGCTTTAATTCTCTGCTGTCAGATAAGGCTCAAAACCGTTTTCTTATTTTTGTATATGCCTTTAATGTTGAAACACCCATTCAGATATGTTTTTAGTAGGATTTTAGTATTATTTAACATTATCTTTTTACAGTTTATAGGCTGTCGAATTATGAAGGATATAATTGACATGGTTTTTCATGAACAAAGCTCGTAAACCTTGAAAAAGTTAATGGTTACATGGTTGCCTTGACAGGCAAGTGAAAGCCAACAAAGGAAGTCTGTCATGAGACTGCATCATCCTTTGGTTGCCCTATGCAAGGATTATCCTGAATAGTAAAGCCCTGGTATTCAGCATGAGACTTTGGTGGTCTTAGGGCCATAGTGCACTCTTTCCATGTCTGTGATTGTACTGGATATGGCATAGATGCAGTGGAATGTGGCTTCTGAGTTCATGAAGAGATTTAGTGTCACTCACAGTAGCTGTCTCAGACTGGACTGTTATAGATGATCCTTTCAGTCTGGGCTTTTGTCTGTTGACATAAGGTCATATTTCCTGTCTTCAGGGTGTGTAGTAAAAGACAGGAACTGAGACTTTATGAGGTACCACTCAGAATATGTGGAAGTATTTGAAGTTGCAGTATCATTTTTAATGAGATGAATGTTTCTGCAGTGTATTGGAAAAAAAAAACAACTTATACATGAACTGTCAAAAATGTGCACACACTGTGAGAGAGAGAGAGCATGTGTGTGAGTGAGTGAGAGAGAGGGGGGGGGGGAATTATTAAAAAAAAAAAATTAAATCAGTAAAGATTTATAAGCTGTACGGAATATTTCCACTGCTGAAATCATGTAATTTCTTTAGTCATTTGCTAGTGTAAATTTAATTTTTTTCCTCACCTTAGCCTGAAAAGTGACTATTTATTGAGTTGCTTGAATCAGAGTGGTGCTTTGCCTTTTAAAATATTTCTTTTATATCTTTTACAAGATTTAATATTAAGTTTTAAAAGAAAATGCATGTTGAATAACAAATAGGATCTTTACCATGAGGTGAAGAATCCATTTACTTGAGCATACTTCAGCAGTTGTCGGGATTGGATGACTAGCTTATAACCAAGTGACATAGTATTTGCCAGACAATTTTTAATAAATGTATTGATTTGACAAAAAAAGATTTAAGATGAATTAATTGTGCTACATATGGAACTCTTGTTTCTCAACATAATAGGAGATGAGGAAGAGAAGGAACAAGACAGGGAGGAGAATCAAGACAGCAAAAATAGTGACAGGGAGGAGAATCAAGACAGCAAAAATAGTGAGACCACTCCAAGATCTGAAGAAAGTTCTTCTGCTGTAGAAGTTAGCATATCGAAGGGTCAGTGCAGACTTTATTTTCCTCCATGTTTTATTTTCAGCCTGTTATGTCTTGATGTTTTGTTTCTGCACCTCTGCACACTGAACATGAAATCTAAATTGTTGGTCATTTTCATGTTCAGGCTCTGCCATTTATTATTCCTTGGCCAGTTTCCTCAAAATGTGTTAATAGCACATGATTTCAAGACTTCCATTGACTAACTGACATTGGTAATTTTCTGTGTTATTCTGACTGCTATTGCATTGGAGTGTCTAAATGTCGCATGACAACTATAGTTATATAATGCAGGACTTTTTGTTTTAATACCTTTTAAATGCCCTTTGATTCTCAGAATCCTGAATCTTTCTCTGTTTCCTTGTCACCATCGCTTCATCTTTTTCCACAATAGTCACTTTTTTACTTCTCTAAAGCGCATGCAAATGCTCTCGTGGGGACACACACACACACACATATACAAGCATGCACACACAAAGCTTTATACACGATTTTGTATTTGATTGGGATTAAATCCAATGCTACTTATGCCTAAATTCAGGTGAGAAATTTGAAATATTGGGCAGGGGTTTCATTTTAACAGAGAAATAAGAACTACTGTAAGAATCTGAGCATTTATTTATCAGGCAAACAACCCAAAAGCTATTTACAAGATGTGTATTTTATTTGATTCTGCAGAAGCAAGTGAGGAAAACAAAGATGAAGAAGCATTGAAAGATACTGGTTCTGTAGAGGAGAATAAAGAAGTAGATGTGGCTGCAGCCTTTGGTGATGATAAGGAAGATAAAACAGAGGAACCTGTTGAGACTGAATCTAAAGAACAGCCAAGAGAAGGTTGGTTCTATGTAAAATGTTGGTAGAACTGTTTTTTTAATAAATATAAAAAGAATCTGTGAGAATATTGTGTCAACATTGTGTCTTTCTTTCTAATTAGATAATTATAAAATCAGTAATTTTGTCTTACTATGTTAGTCAAGATTGATAAAAACACTAAAACTATGCTCCACTATTGACAGCTGCAGCTACAGTGTAAGTAACCAGAAAGCACATGAAGCTCATAAGAATGGAGGGTCAGCCAACGGTCTTAATTCTCTCCACTGCTTCTCTAGAGAATCTCTTGCAGCATAGCTTTCCAGATGGAACCCAGACTTGCAGGTTCAGCTTTTTTGGTGCAGGGTGGACAAACAGAATCCTGGTATGTTTGAGCAATTGAGGAAGAACTGGTAGGGCCCTTGGACCTAAAGGGGTAAGTCCACCAGATCTGTCATCAAGGCTTGCTCCCATCTCACTAGGCTGACAAGAAGCATTTTGGCCATTGACTCCCAGAGTTTTGGTAGAAGCTGAAGCAGACTTGCTGGTAGAGAAGTGTGCACTGTCATCCAACCTCATGGAATGGAGAGGGTGCTGACTGCCCAAGCCTGAGGGTCAAGAACCAGTGACACAACCTGGCAGCTCTGCAGTCGATCGAGTGGCAAAACTGGTTAGTATGTGGAGGATAAAAAGTTAGATATAACTACTGAAAGACAAATGGAAGCAAGAAGGATCTCTAAGGGAGGTTCCTGCGCTATCCTGATGAGGGCCTTGGCAAGGACCTGTAAGCATCTGGGAATGTAAATGACCTTGAGCCTAATCCCATGATCCCTGCACCAGCCCCAGAGACAGAGTCCACGAACATCAGAAATGCCACCTGCAAACAGAAGAATGAGATGACGACAGAGTGCAAAAGCATCTTTTAGTGTTTCTGTAACACAGAAGAAGCAGGCAAAACCAAGTCAAGACCATCCAGTGTCAAATAAATGATGCTGATGAGGACCAGTAAGAGACTATATTGGGCCACTCTGCTAATAATACCACCAAAACCAAGTCAAGGGTGGATAGGTGAGGGGCAACTAAGGAGTCAGAGTTATCATGTGGAAAAGCTTTCATTACCCACTTAGTACTGGTGAATCAAAAGTAACTGGTACTGGAAAATTTACTTGTGGTCAGCAAATTGCCAGGGCAATGTGCCATGAGTGAAGTGAAGAATAACAAATTTCTCACCCAGGAATGTGGGTGTACCCACGCAGGAAATCCCACCTGAACATTTAAACCTTGTTACATTCTCACCAGACGTAAAGTCTGTCCTTCTATTTGGGTCTGAGACATGGCATGTGGCAAACACCATCACCAACAAGATTCAAACATTCATCAACAGGTGTCAGTGCCACATCCTCAACATCAGATGGCCTGAGAAGATCTCCAATACAGACCTGTGGGAGAGAGCCAACCAAAAACCTGTGAGCCAAGACATCAAGAAGCAAAAGTGGACTAAGTTGCAAAAGCTGAACACAGTGCACAGCTCATGGCTAAAGAACTGATAGCATTGTATGTAGTGAGCACCACTGTAACGATAACAAAAAAACTGCTCCATGGCTTTGTTGTTGCCTTGTTAGCTGTTTGATGGCTGTTGCCTACCTGATGAGTGGAGTGCATTGCAACCAGGCACGTGCTAGCTCACGGTCAGGGAGTTAATTTTCCCTGGTGAGAGAGCAAATATATCCTGTTATCTCCTGTGATCAGGTCATCAGGCTAGTATTAACTTTATGAGGCCAAGCTGACCAAATATGTCCAGCCGCGTCAACAACTATTAAGTCTGGGTCACCCACTCATGTCTGTCATATTCAATAATTTTTACTTAAAAACTTTGTAAACAAAAAGGGACAAAATCCAAGCATTGAGCTAGGTAAATCACATTTGAAAAGAGTTACATCCCTTAACATGAAAACAACGACTTTTATTTGAAGATTTGATTTTTTCCAGATGTACCTTTTTTTTTTTAAAGATGATGGCTACGTGATGCATATATAAAGATGACTAGCAAAATTTCACCTTTTTTGAGCCTGTTCCTGACACTGAAGTTGGTTATTCATTTCTGTATGTTTTGGGACCATTAACATCCACCAAATACAAGATCAGACATTGCAGTGATCATCATTTGTGCATAACCCAGTGTTGAAATTCTTCATATTGGAAATAAAATTTTATATGCCTAATTTCCTTTGGATTTACAAGAAAGTTCTATTTCACAATGGAGTGAGATATAAATGGTTTAATTTTTTTAAAGTGCAGCTATGCTTGCATAGATTAGTATGCTTGTTTGTGTGTATATATATATATATATATTTGTATTATTGCTGTGTTAAGCACTTTTGTTTTATTTGCATTCAACAGCTCCTAATGAATCAGATGGTGTGAAAACAGATGAAAAATCAGAGGCTGAAGAAACCATCAAAGAACTGGAAGAAGTCAACTCTGAAGAACAGAAACCAGAAGATGTAGTTCCAGCAGAAGCTGAGGACCTGTCTGCCACTTCTGCTGGCAGTGAGAACGAAACAAGGGAAGCTGTGAAGTCTGCTGACAGTGACAACCAGCCTGCAAACAAAGAGGAATCAGAAGTCTCGGAGGGAACCGACAGAGAAGACAAAATAAGTGAGGAGGATAAGTCCAGGAGAGAAGATGACATCACAATGGTCAGGAGAGGTGAAAGAGAAGAGGCAGAAGGAAGCAGTAACCAGCCCATCTCCTCCATCACCGTCAGCCACAAACCTGAAGAAGGTGCCACTGCAGCTACAGACATTCCTAAGCCAAGTCGTCTCGATCTGACCCACCCAGATATTCCAGACCACCTTCACAACCTTCCTGTTGATGGAGGTTCCCTCACAAAACGTCTAGAGAGAGCCTTGGGCTCCGTGGCACCGCTGCTGCGAGAGATCTTTGTTGACTTTGCTCCATTCTTGTCGAAAACATTGATTGGTTCTCATGGGCAGGAACTCTTGATAGGCGGTAAGTGACGTAGCAGTGTCAAATAATACCCAGATTGCTTATCTACAGGTCAAAAATCTTGGAGAGAACTACTCTAACTTCAAAAACAAAGGCTAAAGCTGGTTATTGATCATTGGTACAAAAAAAAGATTTGGGATATTGTACTTTTTTGGCTTGAACATGCCAGCTGATACCTGAGCTTTGGTTACTGTGGTAACAGGTCTAGTGACGTTGAAGCAGAGCACCTCAGTGGTGGAGCTGGTCATGTTGTTGTGCTCTCAGGAGTGGCAGAACTCTCTACAGAAACATGCAGGACTGGCGTTCATCGAGCTAGTGAATGAAGGGAGGTCAGTAGTGAGGGCGAGTTTCCTATAGTATTAGGCTGTCTCCCTTTGATTGGAAAAATTCTTTGGGTCCGAGACTTCGTTTTTATAAAGTTTAACTCATTGCAATTTATAATATAAAATTGTAATAGTTTTGTAATATTTAATGGTTAGCACTTAAAGATAGTGGAACATGTTAGAGAAGTCACTTCTCAGCTGTTGATAAGAGAAAACTTGATAGCTTTTTGTTGTAGCTATAGACAAAATGTTGTATTACTGCTCAAATTTTGCAGGCTACTGGCGCATGCCACAAGAGACCATATTGTGAGAGTAGCCAACGAGGCAGAGTTCATTCTTAACCGCATGCGAGCTGAAGACGTACAAAAACATGCAGAATTTGAGGTATGCCATCACACTGACCCACATTGCGTGAAGAAAAGATTTTTTTTACATCTCAGTGTTTACTTTCACTGTCTGATTGAGGCAGTAAGCTAAGAAAGTGCAGTTGATGTCATCAAAGAAGTCCAGGTCATGCTTCATCTTTTGTTGTAGAATTGAAATACTTTTCTAGCCTTTGAATTTTGCTGTCAGTTTTATTGGAAGTCAGGAACTATAACAAGATTAGAACGGTTGTATTTATTTTTGCCTAAAAATTGCTGTGGGTTTTATTTGTTTTAAATGCAGGGGTTCATTCTTTATTGAGCACACTTTGTTTTGTGCTGTTTCTTTTCAGTCATTGTCTGCCCAGTTGATGTTAGAACGTCGAGAAGAGGAGAAACTATGTGATCACCTGATTAAATCAGCTAAAAGACGTGACCATTCATTAGCTTACAAGCTGCGCGAAAAGGTTGTAAATATCCTTACAAACAAGCATGGTGCCTGGGGTGAGGGAAAAACAAGGTAGGAGTTGTCTTACTAGGAAAATTTAAAATGGGAGGCAGATGAGAGGATGGTGGCTTGTAAGAAAATTGAAGAAGCATTTTTAACTCTGAAGGCCTTTGCTGTTAATAATTTTCACGTAAAAATAGTATTATGATTTATCATAAAGGGAAGAAAATTGTTTCTTTGTGTTATGTCTTAGTGTTCTTACATGAACAGTGACAAGCCATATCTTCTTGTGAATAAGATAATGTGGAACCACCAGCCTATGTGAATAGATTTTTTGTTTTTATTTTTAATTTTTTTTTAACCAGTGATGCCATGGAGTTCTGGAAGTTGGATGTTTGGGAGGATGACTCTCGACGTCGCAGACGTCTAGTGAGAAATCCACTAGGCTCTACTCATCCTCAAGCCACTCTAAAAGCTGCCATTGAGCATGGTGGGCATTTAACTGCTCAGATTTCTGGAATTCACAATGTCATCTCCAGACAAATGCATTGTATAATGTAAAAGTTTCACAGTTGTAATTAAAGAAATGATTTGGTGCAATTTTCATTAATAACTCTGTCCGTTTTTGGTTTATGCCAAGAAAGTGATAATTATGAGCATTTAACATCCCATTCAAAGGAGACCAAATCTTATCCTATTTATAGCTCATCTGTTTTATTCATTTTTTGGTTCTCTGTGTGTGTGTGTGTGTCCATGCATTTGTGTATATGCATGCATGTGCAGCCTTTTCTGTTCCTCTTTTCCAAGTCCATTCATTTATTTGAACTGGTAATTTAAATATTATCTTATATCTTATTATATATACTTGCTTTAAATGTACTGCTCTGTGGCCAGTTGTACAACATGTTTCTAAACCTTAAAACTGTTCTAAGGAAGCAAAATGTCTTCTCTGCCATTTAGATGCATTGCACAAGAACATACAAAAAATTGTACTGACAGGACGGAAAGTCAGACCTAAACAACTTTATCTTACTTAAAGCAGTTTTAGTTTTAAATATTCTAAAATTGTGGTGTGCACTTAAAACTGATTATCTAATAAGATTTAAGGCCTGAAAGTGTTTAAAATTAGAAATGTGTTGTGCAACTGGCCCCTGCTGTTCAGGATAGGCATAAGGTTAGCATTCACTTAACAGCACTAATTGCATATTATTCAGGTGCCACAGAAGATGCAATAAACCAGGCTCGGGAAGCATTCCATGCTCACTTGACTCACCTGCGCAAAGTACAGAAGGAGACAACTGACTACACTGACGAAGAGCTTATGATGGAAGAAAAAGACTTTGAGCAAGATTTTTCAGGTAGGAAACAACAGCCTACCTATGGATTTGTTTTCCTCTTCAAAGAATAACAAGTAGTTTGCACACTTTGTGCTAACCTGATAATACAAAGTGCAGGTCAAACAGATGAAAGGGCTTTAAGCTTTCCCTCATAATATCCATCTCCATTTGTGTGGTAAACAGGGTCTATGGTTTGTCGAACTGCTAGGATGAATTCTGAAGAAATAAGTCAGCCAATCTCATATGCAGCAACCCAGAAACAGACATGAAAAAAGACCTGGAACAAAGAGCACTTGTAATTGGGTCTGTGTCCTAGACAGAAGTAAGCAGGCCAAAGAAAAAGATGAAATTCGATAGCACACTGGCTTTTCCAGTGAAGGGCCTAAATCTTATCCTGTAAAGATAAACTGTTTTGTCTGCTTTCACTATTTGTGTCCACTTATAGTAAACAGTGTCACTGAATACATGTGGTGCACTATAAAGTATTTGCATGGGACATAAGCAAAGACTTTGTAGTCCACTGGACATCGGTAGGCTCCTTACATCAGGTTGGAAGAAAGCAGCTTTCTGCTATGGCTGATTTTCAAATATTCTGCTGTAGCACATTTGTGCATAAGACTGCTGTTGAAATTGTAAATAAAGCTTTAAATTTCAGACAAGTTTGAAAAGCTGCTTTTAAAGTGGCTAATTTTTATTTTGAATCTTGTGACAAGGATTACCTTTGGGTACAGATAACACATATTTACAGCTCCCTTTGTGATGTGTGTCACAGGCCCTGTGGCACTGTCCACCACCTGTAAACTAATCGTGCCAGGTGTAGCTGTTAATGGCACAATGTCCATCACCAAGTCTGAGCTGTACTTTGAGATGGATGATGAAGATGTAGAAAATAAGAAGATTGACCCACAGGTAGGACATTCACAATCTATCTGCTGAAAAAAAATTCAAGTGCAAGCTTTTTTTGTTCTCAAATGACTGGGTTTGTTTTCAAAAATTCTAATTT
This sequence comes from Marisa cornuarietis, assembly GCA_004794655.1. Taxonomy (NCBI): domain Eukaryota; kingdom Metazoa; phylum Mollusca; class Gastropoda; order Architaenioglossa; family Ampullariidae; genus Marisa; species Marisa cornuarietis. The sequence goes on from SMMW01000575.1 coordinate 12,582,987, forward strand.
CCAAAATTGTAGTAAGGTCATCCTCTTTCTTTTGATAAGGCTATCATGCGTTTTCTGTCCTCTACACAAAATAAACTCTGTGACCTGTTGGAATATGGAAAGAACTAATCAACTTCTAGCTCTGCTGTTGGCTTTAGCACATCCATGATTAAGTGTGAACTCATGGATTTGACATCCTTCTGAGCAGGTTGATGTGCAGAGGCTCATATCTTTGCAGATGAAAAGTATTTTGCGTAGACCTTAGGAATTTGTACCCCTTGATAGACAACCTAGTCATTTAAACAAAACACTCTTTGGTTGTGCCTTGTTCTCACTACTTTGTTATGCAATATATTGTGGTCTAGCTGTGTTTTGTCTAGCTTTTGTTTACAAGGCTGGCTGCATTACCATCATATAGCATTAAATGCTGGCTCTGTGTAAAACAACTTCCACTCCTCTTTTTGGTCTCTTCTATATTTGTATTATGTGCTTTAGGTCATTATTTTTCTTTGTAATCCTGCCAAAGATCATAAACAAATCAACTTTTCTTTTCTTTATGTTTCACATACATTAGTTGCTTTGTGACAGAAAACAGCTGCTGACAGAAGCAGCTTGTATATGCTCTCAAGAAGGGGCTTTTTTTTACAGTTTTCATCATAGTGTGTGATGTTTGTGTGTCTGATGTTCTCTCTGGACACTCCTCAGGCTGTTTTTCATTCAGATTGTATGTTGATCCATTGTGCAATTGTAAATTCCCCAGCATTATGTACTGTGAAATGTGCCCACATCACACAATATGTATTGCCAATCCAATGCCACCTATCTCACACAAGACATTGTTTACTGAAGAAGAGAGCATTTTCTGCAGGTAAGTAACTGTGCATCATTCTTATTTGACCAGGTGTGTATACACCTTGTGTGCACTGTGATGCACATTTAGTGCACACATTTTGCGAGGTTTGTCATCTTTAGGATGGTCAGAATTGGCTTCTCTTTAACTAGCCTTCAAGAGAGCAGCCACTGATTCCTGGCAGCTTTAACATTTTGATTGAATGGTGACTTTGTCTAGCCAGTTATTTTTTTCTAGCTACTTTCTTTACACTTGGTTATGTCACGCAAATCTCGGATAGGGGAGTGAAGGGCCAGCGTGAAGATATAGGAAAAGAGCCAAAAGTATGGCTCCATTCGTCCCTGGTGGCAATTGAAGCAAGAGTTGTAGGTTTTGCTGGCACCAGACACCTTGTAGAAACACTGCTATAGATCCATAAACGCCTGCATGGTGATTTCACATGTTAATCCTTCATTGATTCTTGTAGAGCAGGCATTTGACCAACCTGCACATGCAAGATTATTCATTCCTTTGGCGTTATGGATGAACACGCCGATATTTTTCTCCTTTTTTTTCAAATAAAAAGAAAGATCCGAAATAATAATGAGGATGGCTTCACAGCGGACGGGGCTTCTGAAGGTCAGGCGAGAAGCATTTCGTGTTTTTGATGATGATGTAGCGGCGATTACTCAGAGTAACGCTGTGCATCGTTCACCTGATGCTCCAGTTGTCACGTCTTGTTGAGCGCAAGACATACCGGAAGTGCATTTAAACCCTGTCGTAAGTCTAAATTGCAGGATTTCCTGGTGCTAAACTTATCTTTATGGAGATGAAGCAAGATTCATTAAAATACAAACCTCTGTTAATGAGGTCATTTCGAGAGAGAGGTAGCAATGGCTTGCCTCATCTTTCTCTCTCTTTTTTGAAAGTGAACTCGCGAGTTTGGTTTGGGCAAGGAGTGTGCGAAAAGAGATAGTCCGTTCGAGAGGAAGGCAGGCTACTGCTGTCACATTTGATTTACTCCCTGTCATTGTACTGCCTCGACCCCTTTTCTTCTGTCTCAGGTTCTCACCCCTCATGGTTCCCCCCACCCACCCAACCTCGCAGTCTCCTCCCTGTCCATCTCTTTTAACTCTGCTCCCTTCTTCCCTCTGAGTTGTACGTGTGTCGTCACCAAGTGCAGTCACACATCACTTTTTTGTTTTTAATGTCTTCGAGAAATCATTACTGCTTGTGCAGACGCCAATCTTTGCTTGAGCGCACGAGAGAGAATGAGAGGTGGAGACATGGCAAGTCTTTGCTCCCCACGAACGTAAGTAGATGAGAGAGGCGAGCTGTGTAGGGAGTGCGGAGGTTTAGAGAAGAGCCGCCCCGTGCTATGACACCGGCTGACGCTAATGCAGTTGTACAGGTCAGCAGCACAACACCGCGCGCTGCACCTTGTCGCCTGTCGGCGTGACGTGTAGCCGTGTCACGTAGCCACGTAGCGCGCGTGTTTGACGTCACCCGACGTACAGCCAGTCGTTACTGTTGTTAGTAGCCTGTAGAAGTCAGACATTTCCCTCCATCAAATGCTCAGTACACTGTAGTCACTTTTGGGAAACTGGCTGGAGGAGGTAGTAGGGGGCGGGGGAGACATTTTGGTCAGTTCCAAGAAAATCGGGTGTAGATGCAGACCTAGCATGAATTTAGATCAGAACTTTTTATTTTTTAAAAATGGGAACAATAGAAGCGGAATAAAATGGTGGGGAGTGGAGGACAGTATAAGCAGAAAAACATTTTGAAACATTTAATTTAATTGGCAAGAAGCCCTGGAGGCATTTTTAGCCATAACATCAAAGAATACATGTAATCATACAACAACAACCTCATCACACAGTAACAATCTCACCACAGATGGTGACAGTGTGACAAAATGTATAGACGAATACATGATGTTAAAACTATATATATATATACAGTGGCGTAGAAACCAGGGGGAAAGGGGGGCAGCCGCCCCCTCAAAAAAGATGCTGGGAAGGCAAGAATGTGAACATCGTTCCCTGTCAACATGGGAGTTGCCCCCCCCCCCCAAAGCCGACCATCTTCCTACGCCACTGATATATATATATATAGGGATTACTTAGTGATTATAAACGAGGATTAATAGTAGGGCTGGGAGTGTGTATGTGGAGTGGTGGGGGAGACAAGGGTGAGAAATCACAACACATGCTGGCTGCTTAGGCAGACGGCGGACTGGCAGGTGACACGTGACATGGCAAATCGTACCTGATGGTCCTTGCCGCAAGGCTTGTCTTGGTGACGTGGCGAGAGTTGCTCTTTGAATGGTAATCTCCCGCCTCCCCAGCACACCACTGCCCCCCCCCTCCTCCGTCTCCCATTCGTGCCTGCTGCCAGGTAGAAGATAAAACGCTGCTTCCTACCTCCTCTCAGTTGGCCTAACTCTGTAAGGTACCCTAATGTCAGAAAGATACCTGGACATGGAGCGCACACACACACACACACACGCATGTGTAACTCTGAGGTCGTGTACTCAGCTAACGTCTCAGAAAACGTCATGCCAAGACATTTTCATGTTTGATGGCGTCAGTGTTTTGCTGTGGCCTTTTTTTTCCTTGCCCAAGCACAGGAACCTGAAAAAAACTTATTCCACATTTAAGTAATACATACACAGTATAAAAGTAGCATACAAACTAGCCAGAAGATGTCTGCCAACAATAATAATAATTTTTCAGAGTTTTGAGCATTACATCGGCCTGTTTGTCAAAATATCAAGGTGTTTATAGCTTATTAAATGACATAAAACATCTTTTAAGTAGTAACAGAGAAAGAACACTGGCCGCTGTAGGTGCTCGCGCCCCCCCCCCCTCCGTCCTCCTCAGCTTTCACCCTCTCGTCTCTTTCTGTGTGTGTGTATGTATGTGTGTACGTGCGTGCGTGTACGTATGTGTGTGCGTGCGTGCTCCTATGTTCCCGTCAGCTGCCACTGCTGGCCACTCAGTAACTGTCGGCACGGTGATTGATGAGGATGTTCGCCACCAGATGAACTCAATATTATCTGAGCCATTGGCAGACAGTTTTATATACCAGTGTCAGAGGACGGGCGACTGGCCCAGCGTAATCAGTGTTCTCCTCACAAAGGGCATGGTCACTGTCACCCGCGCACGGATTACGAGAAGCCCAAAAGACAGCAGGCACAGGGCAGTGCACCGAGGCGTGATGAGAAAAGTGCACATCCTGTGTAGCTGTCGCAGTCCATGAAAGTCGATTTGGAACTTGAGTGGAAACCCACTAGGTTTGCCGCATTGCACTTTAAAATAACTTTCCAAAATTATGCGTGACTGCCATCAATTTCGTTGCTTTGGTTGGGTTAATATTATAATTATAATATTATATACTCCTCAACTTTCATCCTCTCGTCTCTTTCTCTCTCTGTGGTGTGTGTGTGTGGTTGTGCGTGAGTGTGCGTATGTGTTTGCTTGTGCTTGTATGTTCTGTATGTTAACAGATTTGTAGGCTTGTCTGACGTAACTAGCTGATTAACATAAAGCAAAATCGTTTTTGTCGGATGGAGCCTTGATCCTTGGAGCAGTCATTTCCCCATCCCTCTTGTCACCTGTCACTGCGCGCCATTTGCCGACACGAGCAGCAAGATGGCGCAGGTGTCATTAATTACATTAATTACGCACAAATCAACAGAGAACGCGGGATGAGCTCCTCGGTTCCCAGCAGTCTTGAGTAAAGTATCACAATAAGGACAAGAGACCACTGAATAAAACAAGAAAAACTAACAGGGTTCTCTAAGCTGTCTTTTTTTTAACGGGAGTACATTGTCATTCGTCTTTTGACTGAGACCGGTCTTTGGGGAAGAGAGGATCACATCGAGTCCTGTAAGGTTGACGTCATCACCTGCGAGTGACTTCCCTTAGTTGGGGGTAAACAAAGCCGCCCAAGAAGCCGCCAGCTTCGTGAGATTCTAAAACTATAAGACCAAGACATTATTGAGGTAGTGTTAAAAAATCTGAATGCGCCATATGCTAAATATGGAAATAAAGTAGTAAGTCATTCTCATTTTTTCCTTGTTAAAAGTCCATGTGTGCTAGTTCTGTTACTTATCCAAGTGCAAAACTATGTCAGTTATGTTTACAACAGGTGACGGATGAGTCGCCAATACCGAAATCACTGTATCAATTCTTTAACAACGCCTTTGCACCATGGGTCCTCATTAAGCTCATATTCATATTAGTCTAACTCTGTGGTGTATAAAGATGATAATATTTTATATTATGATATAAATATCTTACTTAAAAGATGCATATTATCCATCCTGTTTTGTGGACAAATATGTGGTAAAAATCGGATGAACTGAATTTTAGATGTAAGGTAAGGTCTATAACTTTGTGTGTTCTTGTTTTGTATTTTTAACAAACATTGATAATCAATATAAATTTAATATAGCATTATTAATAGTTCACCACAGTTTAGATTGTCATATATAAGCATACAAATCAAGATATATATATAAGATAGAACCCTGACTTTTAACCTACTGTAATTAAAACTGACCCATGGATTTCAGAAGTTTTTAAGTGGTGGATGAACATTCAATTAGAATATTCTAATCTTAAAATTAATTGTAAAAAATGTTATAAGACAGGACTACAAATGTTCTCTAAAAATAGCTGATGATTTTAATAGTCCTCCTAAAGCTTAACTTTAAAGAAGAAAAATTCATGTCTTATCAAAACCAAAAACAAAATGGTTAGTTTATCCTAACTGCAGGATTCAAACAGATGGGAACTAAGTTCCAGGCTTTTTTCTAAACATCTTTAAACATTTCCTAGACAGCTACTTTTACAATAGAACATAAAAACAGTACATTGATGATATATGATTTGGACAAGAGATCTGTAGCATCAGAGATGCTGCTCTTTCTGTCAAACATTACAAGTGACTATTGAAGTGATTTAACATTCTTGAAATAATTATTACTTTAAGAATAAATGTAGGTTTTTGTAACTTTAGAGAAGTAGTGTGAATGAAAGGACCACCTATCAAAATTAATTAAACTGATATGTTAGTATTTTATATTACCAGTTTTTACTAGATCTTGCAGTGAGAAAAATGACTAAATTTGGGGTGCTGCATGATGCAGTCTGTAATTAGTTCTTTTTTTCTATTTCCTTTCTATGAAATATTTTATGCTTGTTTTGAACAAACTGTACCAAATGAACAGCCTTTCCATGAAATAAAATATTCATAGAATAAGTTTTTTTTTGACTGTTATTGCTATTAAATAACAGGCACATACAGCTGGTGTGGCCAATATTTTGACTAACCTACATAAAACTCTTGAAGGCAATGAGATGGTTTTCTTTGAGTTGGCGCCACTTACTATCAGTAACTATGTAAGCGTATTACAACTGGGACTTTGAGTAAGTTGTGTTGATTTATTAGCCAGCAAAAAACAACAACAACAACAACAAAACAAATGTATGTAGATTATTCCACATAATATGACCATGTATTTTTCACAGAAAAAAATCGTGTGAAAACAGATTTTAAATGCTTAAAAATGCGATGCTGTCTCACACAGCCGCTTAGTCTTGATCGTATTTATTTACCTCAAGTAAGGGCAAGTAACTCTCGCTCACATCAAACCTTACAGCTGACGGGGCAGCTGACAAGGCTAGCCACTCACACCTGCTCTGCCTGTTCTGGGCGATAGTGAGCAGGTCCTGTACAGGACGACCAGTCCACTCCTTCACGTTCGTAAGCCAGTTCTCTGACCAACCGCGGCGTTGACCACACTTCAGGGTACCTTCAAGAACAGTCTTCGATGAAGTATTGTGTCGGGTCACATGGCCAGATCAGACCAACTTACGTCGCCTGTGGTGCAAGTAGGGGGTTCCTGGTATCCTCAGTGGCGTAGGAAGATGCTCGGCTTTGGGGGGGGGGGGCAAGCTCCATGCTGACAATAAAGAACGTTCACATTCTTGCCTTCCCAGCATCTTTTTTGGGGGGGCGACTGCCCCCCTTGCCCCCCCCCGTGTTCCTACGCCACTGATCCTACGAGCGTGGCAACCGTGCTATCGACAAAGTCGCTGGGTTTATCTTCTCTGTACGAGATCCGGAGCAGCCTCCTTAGACAGACACTTGTTCTCGAAACAGGACTCTCCTTTCCAAGCAGAGTCCACGTTTCACATCCATTAGTTCCCAGCCTTACTGATGGATTTGTCGTCATTTTTTTTTTAAATGAAAGAACTGTTCAAACAGGGCACCATCCTCATCTCCCTCAGTCATTCTGGAAGCATATGTTTCTTGCGTCATCTTTCACTGAAGTGAATTCACGCCTTTCAGCAGCCCCCATCCTCTCTCTCAGCCCTTGTTGAGGACGAACGGGGCATGTTGGGTTCGCTTCGCTAGGCACATGGCAGCTGGCTTAAGAAGAAAGTCTATTGTTCTGTCGCGTTGATTTCATTCCACCTCCATGAGCAGATTTCCTAATTACCGCTGTATATTTTTTTAACATGACAGATATGTGCAGTCAGGGCAAAGTTTGGTTTTGAATGAAGTTTGCAGCTTGCGCCGTGGCTTTACTCACGTCCTTGACTCTGTAATTAATATATAATGCATTGTGTTTTTTAAGTCTGACCTTCTATCTCTTCTTTTTGTTTCTTTCAGCGCGCCACCATGGGTGTGTGTGTGTGTGAGAGAGAGAGAGAAGGGGAATATGCGCACACACGCATATGTATGTATGCATGAGAGAGAGAGAGAGAGAGAAAAGGTGTGCGTGAAAGATTCCATGCTTTTTCTTTTGATGTCTGTGGAATTGTTTTTCGAAGTAATCACATCAAATGTGGTTGAGTCTTCTTTTTCTCGCGTGAAGTTGTAGTGTCACCTAGAAGACGTGCTGTCTTTAAACTGTGATAAAATCCAATGCTTTTCACCCAATCTCCTGCCGTCGGTGGAACATTTAATCAACAAATCTTTCGGGTAAAAGCGTTTTTCATTGTGTGTGTGTGTGTGTGACAGACAAAATATAAATCAGTGGAAAACAGAGGTTATATATTCTCAGTATATAGTCTCAGTTCGTTATCTCTCCAGCCGTGTTTCTCGCCACACTTTGTTGTTGACCGGATATCCCCCAAAATGACCTTTTGTTAAGGATCCCACACTCTCTAATGTCGCCACCATCGCCTCTCGCTCAAATCTCGTGAACGGATGGTGGCGAGATAACAAATCGGGACTGTACACATGTATATGACTTTCTGTACGAGTCAGTACGAGGACCAACCTGCGTCTGGCACTGACGGTGTGCTAGCTGGCCGGTCTACGTTCAAACATCCATGTGGCCTCGGCTGCTTTAGAACTTCGCCCAGAACAAGGTGGCGGTCCTGCACGTTCTAACAGCTCGAATGTTGTTATCTTCGGAGACCGAGCTTCTTCGGCGTGAGGCGTATCACGTGGGGTCTTGGGATCAGATGGCAGGTCATCTGTGGCACGTTCGTCATTCTTTCAGGATCTGAGGGATTTGAATGCCTGTCGTAGACTCACTTTACCGTGATGTATAAATTTGACATTCAGCAAAAAAATAAGTAAATTTGAATGCATTTTTGTACGTCCGTCTGCCTCGTCTTACATTTAATCAGGCAACATATTTCGGGGATCACAACCTATTGACACCGGTCAGTTGAATGAAAAAAAAAATTAAATGGGAAATCTTTGCGTCTAATCGACTGCCTGCCTCATCCCTCTTTAGAGTTAGAAATATTGGGTGACTGAAGTATCTGGTGATAGTGGGCTTTTAAAGGTCTTTCTAGAAATATTCCTCACATTTCTGTTCCTCGTTCACATCATCACCTCCATGATTAAGCTGGTGGTAAACTTGATCAGAGAAGCTGAATTACGCTGCGTGAGCACAGGCTGTGTTAACTATGTAAATAAATAAAGTTTCAAAACTAACTTTGGCTGACATCTTGACAGCCTTTTATCAAACAGCGGAGACAAAAAGATTCAAATATATTATTCCGACGAGCCGACAAGAGAAGAGAGAATTCGAAGTGTTACGATTGGAATGCCTGTATTATGGAACTGCACGCCATTTTTGACACGACCGCAAGATGCCAGGTCGTGATTACAGATGAAATGTCATTTGGAAAGACAAACAGCACAGGGATAAAAAGAGTTACAACCCCGTTCGTCTTGTAGATAGGGGCCCGCTGCAAGAGAAAGGTGACTGGTCTCCCTTATCGACTGTTGTTACCGCTGCTGGTGGTAGAACTATAATTGGAGGAGAGAGAGAAAGAGAGAGGCGGGGGGGTGGAACGGGAGGAGGGTGTGTTTTGACAGAAATGCGCAGGCATTTGCTTCACATTTTCAGGAGCACTAGATCGTCATAAACGAACGACTTTGATGCGATAATGTCGAAGTAGAGATTCGGCTATGGCTGGTAATTCACAACCAGAGTTTCTTTTTATATATGTGTGTTTGTGTGTTAGGTCGGGGTGAAGTGGGGGTTGCGCATGCGCATGGGTATGTACTGGGGAAAGATCAGTTGAGAAGCGTTCCATCGCGGCATAGAATCGGTGCACCTCAGCCTAGCGGACGGTAACCCGAAGCCGACATGTTGTAGGCGCGGACAGAGATCCTTCGACCTCAGCGAGCGCTCGTCTGTCGACACGTGAGTATTCTCCCCTTGTAGAGGAGCTTGGGGGCCAGCGAGATCAAAAGAATTGTACGCTGTGTTGCCTCTGTCCTGGAGAGAGGGGGAGAGAGAGAAAAAGATCCGGGGCCCTGTCACCTTATGCCGCCTCGTCACCAGATGCCGATTAACTAGATAACATCCCCTCCTCTAACTCCACCTCCACCATCCCACCCACTCACACACACACAACCACAACTGGATTTGTTAGTGAAAATGCGTGGTACATCGGGAAGGAGGCTAGCCGCGGTGTATCTGCCGATGCGATGATGTCCGCGATGCTTCTGCACTCCTTTCGCACGAGCTGCGGGAGAAGTTAACTTTTCAACAGCCTGATTCGCGCCTGCGGAGTGCGGCGAGCTTTGAGCCCCTTAGCTTTATTGTCGGCTCCTTGCGGAAGATGTCTTTATACTTGATCCCACTTAGATGATGAGAGTTGGGCGAGTGTGTGAACTTGCAGGAACATAAACGTGTCACTGGTTCTAGTGTTGCCGGTAACTAGACGTCTCAGGTGGTGTTTGTTTTATTCTTCCTGGCGACAAGAAATTTTGCTGACTCGCTTGTGTTCTTTCTCTTCTGAGAAAGCTTTTTGTTGTAAGGCAAGGTAAGGGTGGGTGGGTGGAATCTTAGTTATGGCACTTCGCTTTCGTAATGTACAGTCTGCGAGTTTGTTTTGCTTTGCTTTGTGTGTTTTATTTTGTTGGTTTTCCTCCTCCCTTTGGAGAGACCTACCGCAGGTGACGGCGCCTAGGTTTTTTATTGCTTTACCTTTGTTCATGTCTGATTTTGAACTTTCTCGCATCACTAGGACTGCAAGTACGTGTAATGCCCGACGTAGTGTATACGTGTGTTAAAACAAAGGCACGAACACAACGCCAGTGTATGCTGCTTCCTTGCTGTCCGAATTACGTCCCAGACGTTTAAATGACATCAGAAACACAGAACAAGAAAATTGTCTCAAATGGCTGAGCACGGACATACATAATATGATTAGCTGACACCATTCTTCCTGTTTCTAAAAAGAAAAAATGAGAAAACTTTAAACATTACATTCAAAATTATGAAATTATCTCAATATCCAGGAAATGCACAAGCACGTCTTCGCATGCATGCGCCAAGAACCATTTTTGGTTGAAAGTAGGTGAGCGCGGGTACAATATAGTATAATCATGCTGATAGCTTTAACCTCTTAAGTCTCCTCGGAGGATAGGAATCAGTCGACAACAATTACAAGTGTTTTTTCTGATGGGAAACAATCAAGTGCGAACTCTGACTTCCGGTTTCCATCAAGGGGCTGATTAACCAACCACCTTACGTCGCAGAGAGCTTGCACCACAGTTAGGAGAGAAAATTCAGGCCCGAAAAAGAATAGAAATAAATCGCCGTGTGTTGCATTAATTCCCACAGCTGAATTTTTATTTCAACCGCACTAGGGTCGCCACACGATTAAACTGTCCAGTGATTGTTTAGTGCCGTTCGTGACAGCCTGGCGAACCTTCGTGACATTTCTGAAGCGCTGTCCTAGCGCAGAAAGAAGACCGTGGCCTTGTAGGGATGGGGTGGCGTAGTTGTTTTTTTTTTCCTCCGCTTTTTTTGCGTGAAACAATTACAGTTGATTGACTGGTGTGTTCCAAGTGTACACTGTTACAATTTTACTTTTTATTTTATTAGTGAATTATGAAGATGCTTACCATAAAAAAAGGATCAACCGATTTAAAGAGAATGCATTGTAAGGAGTTTTAAACAACGTAACATAACATCTGGTTTTAATAACTGCTCTCGAACTGCTAAGACACTTTGAAGGTGTTTCGTATGAATATTATATCAAGCTGTGTTTAGTTTGCTAGTTTATACCGAATAGACAGTAGTACGCCAATAGATTTGAGATGGCGTCGTTATTTCAGTTTCTGTTCATCAGTTACCATGGGATAAAGCTACGTCATGTATTGTCCAGAAAAATAAAAACGATTACTTGAGCATGATTAGAGCTAGTTCTTCGAATGGTTCAAATTGCTGTTAGTCGTTAAAATGGTGAGCCGAAAACTGGGAGTTTGTTTTTCTCCTGGCACATGACTGATCAATCAGATCGGTCTTCGCAGAAACTCTCAGAAGTCGTTCACTTCATCACTTCTGCCGTCTGCTGACGATGTTGAAAGCTGCAGCACATTTTGCACCGAGAAGACAGCGAAAAAACCGAGTTCAAGCGGGCAGGCGGGGCAAGGCACTTACCGGGCGGACAGTCTTCTTTTGACAGACACTGAGACCGTTTCTCCCACCCCTTCCCCACTCACCCCACAACCCCTACCTCCAGTTTCACGTGCACTTTGGTAGAGCGTGAGGACGGTTTTCATTCTTTACTCCCTAGTCAACCCCCTGCCACACCCCGTCTCCCTCCCCTACGGGAGAGATTTCTCTGAATACGCACATTTTTCTTCTCACTCACTCGCTCACACACCACACATACGCATGCACGTACGCACGGACTGTATCTGTCTTGACCGCCGTTTCTTCTCCTCTCTTAGTCCCTTCTTCAGTCATTGCTTGAGTGCGCGCTCTGGCCTGTTGAGTTCCAGCAGTATAGCAATAAACATACGTGTATACTCACACTCGTTAGGAACGTGCTCTTAGCGCTTGAGACAAGAACGAAACATGGACTACATACGAGGGTCGAACAACAGTACTGAAGACTAATTAAAGACAAAGATAGAAAACTCTAAGACGAATCAGGTAACAAGAACTAAGAGTGTCGTAATTCTGCAGAGGAAGACGAGTAGGGAAGCAAGTGGAAAGTGGGAGGGGTTTAAAAAGGACTAGCATTCTGCGGACTGTTGTCAGGAGTAATGCTGAAGGAAGAGGCGTGTTTTCAGCGCACATTTAAAGGATTCAGTGGTGGGTAGGTGGCGGATATGGAAAGGAAGAGTTCCATTGTTGCACAGTAGCTAAAAATCCTGTGACCATAATTATGTTGTTCTGGTGACAGAAATAGTTAGGGTACGGTCATCAGACGAAGAGCGAAGTTGTCTGGCTGGGATGTAGGGGAGAAACAGGGCAGGATATATTATAGTATCTCCCGTGACACGTGATACACTGCTTGGAACTAGTATGATAACACACAAGGCCCACAATCTAGACGGCAGAAAAGGACACGGTAAAGTATCAGTGATGGGAAATTCCTCTTTGATGAATGCTCATTGATCTGGATTAACAGGTATCCATTGCATAGAGGTCTTTAATACCCCACTCCCTAACGACCTGATAAAGGTCATGGGGTGACCTTTACATTTACTTACCATTGCATAGCAGTGGCAGTATCGTAGACTTTCTTCAAACTTTGGGTTGTTACATCGCCACCGCCGTCTTCTTATAAACACCATTGTTTATAGTTTGAAATAAACCGTCATAGACGTCATTCGACCTTCTACTGTTTTGATGGTTTACCTGCTGTCCGAGGAAACAAAAGGGGGGAAGCATTGGTACAACAAAATACTGTCGTCATAGGTTGACATAGGGAGAGAGACTCTGTGTGTGTGTGTGTGTGTGTTGGGGGGTAGGGGAGTTAATAGAGGGACAGAGTCCAAGTAGAGGTGTGTACTGAGAGCGAAAGGTTCCAACGAAAAGACGCTATGCCCACTTTTCCTAGTGCTCCCTATGAGCACAAGCTACCTGCCATCGTTACCTTGGGCGAGGCTGCGAGGTCGCAGTGCTGGTTGCGCGCGGGGCGTTGTCCTACGCACCATGTGACATAGATCCGCTGACGTCCCACGAGCATGCGAGGGGGCAGTTAGGTGTATGTGTAGATGACGCTACTTTATAAGCTTCATCCCTCCCCCACTCCCCTCTCTTTCTTTCTCTTTGCAATGATAGCATTTATTAATGAAATCCGGCATGCATTTGGCTGTGTCAGGGACATATTGCGTCCGTCAATTGTGTCACCGTATTATAAACAAGGCCATGAATCAGTTGAGTGTTCCATCAGGAACTTGACAGAGTGCGTACTCGACTGTATGCAAAGTGTGGGGCAGTCTTATTGTTACACAGTTCTGAGCGATTTTTACGCCCGTACTGGAATTTTATGCCCGTCATTACCGGATGTAAAAGATTCAGATGGTTTTGCGATAGTTTTGAGGCAAACTGACAGTCCCAGGACCGGAGAGTTTTAAAGTTTGGTCGAATATTAATAGGATTCTTTGCGACGGGGGTCTTACTATTTTCAGCGATACATGTCCTGGGGACGAACTAGCCTATTTTACATATATTTTCCCCACAGGTGGTAGTGTAGTGGATTATATTTTGAGTTTCAGAGAGCTATCTATTAATATATCTCTTGTTGTAACAGAACGCTTCGCATCCAGACATCTTCCCCTGGTACTTTAAGCCAAGTAGGCATGCAGAATGTCGCAACAACAAGGCAACAGTGGAAGGAGTAATACGAAATAATGACAAGCCCTATTTGTGGAAAGCCCTGCAAACCACGGACATATATCTTGGGACTGCTGCCTGTTTGCCGAAGCCAGCTCTTAGCCTCTAGCGACGTTTTAGGCTGTTAGGTCTGGCGAACCATTTAGCGGTATAGTATCTGAAGCCGCGATAAAATTCTAAGTTAACAATAGACTTGCAATAAATTTGTTACTGAGTTACTTTTTCTTTCTTGCTTTTTTTTTGGGGGGGGGGCAAACCTCCTCGACCTCCCCTTCCCACGACGTAGAGCCAATAAAATGAAAACACAACAGACCTGAAACCTTGAGCTTTTGTACCTCCGTCAACATGAGAGTTCGCGTTGTCTGCTCTTCTTCCTGATGATAGTTAAGCCGGAAGCGATTTTGTGCTTTGGCCTCGTTCTAAAGTTAAACGCGGAAAATTCGTCGGCAAGCAGTCTATCTAAGATATACGTTCGTGCCCGCAAACTAAAAGTTTTAAAAGGTAGAGGATGAAGCACATGTACTGTTCTTCTGTAAAACTTATACCAACATTAGAGCGGAAGTCCCGGTGCTGCAAGGTGTGCACCCTGCAGATCCAAGCTGTGTATCGCGTGTCATGGGAGAGGACGAAACTATGAGGCAGCTTTTGTGGTTTTCATATAGTCTTTATACTGCGCGGTACTGGTTCTAAACAAGACAGATTAGCATAGTAATGCAATATATATGTTTGTGTATGTGTGTGTGTGTGTGTGTGTGTGTGCGCGCGCGCGCGCATACATGTTATTGAGTTGTTCTTCTGTGCTTACACGTTTAAGGCGTTAGCACTCACTGTACATTGTATACGCTGACCACAGTGTACAAGATTATATTTATGACCTCCCATGTACAAACCACATTTCGACTACCATTGATGCTTAACGACCCAGTGAAGTGTAAAAATCGATGACATGCCTACAGTCGTGGAATCAGTAAAATGTTTTCTCTCTCTCTCTCTCTTTGCCTGCGTGCGAGTGTGGGCTGCTGTTGAAAAAGATGCCTTCGGGATATGGGCTGCAGATTCGTACCATCTAACGAGACGCAGTTTTTAAAAGATGCTTTTACAGGCCCGAGGTCCAGACACGTGAGGTCAAGGAAACAGCGCAGTTTTTCGCTTGGTAGGTACAGCAGTCACACGAAGGTGTAAGCCTCATACTCGGAGAATATGCCAAAGATCAGGGCGATCACTGACGAATGAGTCAAATTATATTGTACTTGCTATGTTTCGTTTATTGATTTTGTTGTTGTTCGTTTTGCCTATCATGTCGATAGTTTCACGCAGCAGTGAAGAGGCATCGTTAATTTTCGTTGATGGAAGAGGAGGAAGACAAGAAAGTTACAAGAAAGTTACGGTATGCAGCGAGGAACATTGCGGCGGAGAGTAAAGCGCAGGAACTGTGCGGGTGCTGGGGTGGGGGTGGGAAGCGGGTAAGCGGAGAGGCAGGCGAGTGTCACAGCAAAACGAAAGACGTTGATGACAGCACGTCCAGATTGAGTCATTATACGGCGCCACACGCCCATGTTCTGACCTTGATAATGAACTTGTTTCCTCCCCCTCCTTCTCGTACCTTAACGCTGAGCAACGTGCTCACATCGTTTGTACCGCGGGACATAGCCCGCTTGTTTCTCTCTTCCACTGCCGACGAGAGATCGCGACGTAATAATATTTCCTTAAGGTAGGGGGAAGGGGTATATGCCCCGTTTGGCTTTGGGGTTCGGGTAGCGATGATGGCTTATCGGAGTGAACCGAGCGCTCGCAGTGTCCCACCCAGGCTTCGGAATTTGGAAGACATCAGCAGCGTGCGTTTGTTCCTGCCAGTACCCGCCAACACCCACTTAGTCACTGAAAAATTAGTTCCAAAATTTTGGGCTCTGAGAGGAGGCCGCGAGTTTTGGCTTCGTAGAATCGGAGATCGGCTGTGGGGCTGGGGGTGGAGTGGGGGTGGTAGAGAGAATTGTAAGGGTATTTTCGTATCCGCTGATTTCAGGGGTTTTCAACTTGCTGCACATTGGGGATCATAATAATAAATAAACACTTTTCTATGTTTAGTAGAAATGAAGACGCAATGACGATGCGTTAGAAGAAGTGGAGGAATGCTTTTAGAGGGAAACAAGAGTTTCATATTGTTATTGAAAGTGATTATGAGAAATGAAGACGCAATGACGATGCGTTAGAAGAATTTGGAGGAATGCGTTTAGAGGGTAACAAGAGTTTCATATTGTTATTGAAAGTGATTATGAGACTACATTTCGTTGAAAAGTTTCAAGCTGCACGGTCGGAGTTGGTAAGCTTCCTCGTGTCACTGGCGCAGTGGAGGCTGTAAATAGCGTATAACTCTGTATAATCTGCTGGGCCACGCCGTGCACGCCTGTCAGCCACTGCCTGCCAGCTTACCATTGTCGTCTGCCAGACAAAAGAGCAGATAACCCGATGGCCTCGACGTCATCGCTGGCGCTCAGAGGCGATAGCGGGGGGTGGTGGTGGGGAGGGAGGGGTAAATGATATGCGCGGACAGTTTTTATTCTGAAGCATCTGAAGTGGTAAATGTGGAAAGAGCATATGCGATGGTAAAGGACGCTTTGCGAAAATTGTATTTATATGTTGTAGGTTTACTGCTTTTTTCCGGAAAGGGTATAAAAATTGTCAGAGCTCACATCCAGTGAAATGTGTAAACTCAAAAAATATAATGTAGAAATAAAAAAAATGATAATTGAATTTGTTGAGCGCACTTCTCCGGCTGAATGTCATGTGAACAAAAGACTGTAAACGAACTGGAAGTTAATCGTGCAGCGAAGAAACGCAAGCAACAGCAAATGGATGACACGTGGACTACCAATTGAGGAATTGGGTGAACGGCAGAGTTCGCTGGATTATGAAAGATATTTATTAAAGAGGCGGGCTTTGAGGTGGGACTTAAAAGCTTCGAACGTAGACAGTGCTCAGAGAGAAAGGGGCAGAAATTCGGAACGGTAGGGCCAGACAAGGCGCGTCTTCCCAGTTTCTGTCATCTAAATCGAGGCACAGAAGTCAGCATTAGCTATGTAGTCGGCATACACCTAGCGCGACTGTGCACCCGGACCCTCACTTCTTCATCATAAGCCTTCTCGTACTTACTTTTCTCGTCCCTTGTTCCTTTCCATCTGTTGGAGCCTGCCCTGTCTCTTAAAAACAAAAGGAGAAAGGCAGGATGCCCTGATGCCTTTGCATTGAAGCTTCACGGAATTTGTTAATAGTAATGATAAATTTTTTATTTATTGTTTGCTTTTAATGGTGTTGTCCAAAACATCGCCGTTGCGTTAAGATGTTGTCAACAACTTGGGAGATGTACAGCACGCTACATTTCCTTTATGAGAATAATGGCGAAGGCAGTGCACCTGACATTCTGAATATCCTATTCTCAGTTTTCTAGGTTTTATCTTAATGACTTGGCGGAGTGGAAGCGAACTTAGGGCATGACACGTTCCACTTCGGCCAGGCTTCGGAGTCAGCCCAGGCAAGAGACAATAGAGGGGAGATAATAGGAAAGGCCCTTTTGGAGACAATAGAGTTGCCTGATTTATTCCCTTGCTGGTCGGATAAAAACTTAAATTTTCGCGGACCCTTGCCTTGGCTTGCGTGCTGGGCCGTCTATTTGCATAGTTTACTGGCCAAGATACACCTCGGAGCGCTGCACAAGTAAACAAAGATAGAAGCAGCTTGGCCATGCTTACGAATTTGTCTCCTTTCACGCTGCTTGCTGTGTATGCAGGCTAACTGCCCATCTCGACTGTCGAAACCGTTCTTGAATGTTTTGTTGAGGAAAATCATTTGATCAGGTGGCTGAAGGGGGTATTCTTAACTGGGCACATTGTCGAATTTGTGACCACGTTTATCAAATTTCTACATCAATTAGAGAGAGAGAGAGAGAGTGTGTGTGTGTGTGTGTCCCCTGTTAGAAATTCCCACAGCAGAAGATGGATTTTGGACTTTCTGGACGTCTGGTAACTTGATCGAAACCAGCAGTAGGTCGTATTTCTCTTTCTTCTACTCTTCAGTGCATCGATAGTCAAAGCGTTGTTGGTAGACATTTATTTATTTTTCATATCCAATTCTAAACTTGCGTAGATGAGTTTGAGCTTCGTTTTCTAGTTCTAGTCTATGTCCAACCCCTACCCCAAAAGCTGTAAAATAGACGTGAAGAGACTAATTTTTAAAGAAGTAAATATATTATTAAATACTTTCTATAGGTATTGTGTAAATTGTATATAGTTTATTAGTTTTTTTTAATTCTGTGTACATTTTGTAATAATAAAATAATTTTATCCAATGTAAATGTACAGAAAAACATTTATCAGTATAAAAGGTACAGTGCGGTGGCACGCGCTTTTGCACTTTTCGGCCATGGCGAAAACAGAAAAAAACACCACACACACACACACATCCTTCCTCCCTATTGATCGATCCGTTAGAACATGTCGGACACTCAAGTCGTGTCGTAAAAACCACGCATAACGTTGAATTGAATTTGTTTAGATGCGGTCAGCTGGTGATTTCAAACATAGTGAAGGTAGGCCAAAATTGTAGCAGCTGATTTGCGAAATAACAGAACTTGTACAACTCACCACCGAGACATGTGCTGGCTTGCATTAGCAATAAAGGGTATGTGGCAAGTATTAAGGTTAGTAAAATCACTTCCTAAATTTTGTATTGATTTTTAACAAAATTTACTAGCAGTGCAGTTTGTTTACAGGTCATCATTCTGAATCCGCGAAAGCTAGTGACACCTACCTGTAGCGGCATCACCTCCCTCCCCGACTTTACACACTTACACACGCACGGTAGCAACATACTTCATTCAAGTCTGACGGTGAAAGTAGAGACGGACAGGCGGCTGGAGGGACTTATGGCGATGGTGTATTGCCTGAGGCTGAGAGATGGCGGTGTTTATCACTGTCACAGTCAGTGTATTTGATATGCCCCGTGTCAACACGCGCATCTGTCAGCCTCGCTTGCTCTTGCGCTCTCCACGGTTCGCTGGCCTTGGTAACACGGGAGTTCCAACCAGGTCACTACCCAGAGCAGATGACAAGCAGATGATACGAATGATGTGCGGGGCGAAGTCTGCTTGTTGGGTTGCGAAGGGTAAATACTAAGGATGCTTCATCCGACGATTAACATGTTGAATGATTGCCAGCGTGCGCACAGATACCAAAGCAAAACACCTCAGTGTGTGCGTGCGTGTGTGTGTGTGTGAGATAGAGAGAGAGAGAGATATATCTCATTGCTTACCTGTGTGCGTACCTGGTAGTCATATGCAGGGCGGAGGTAAATGTTACGAATAAGCAACTTTCATATTTTATGTTCATATATATATATATATACTGGTCCCTCTGAACCGCAGTCTGGAATAATAATAACAATAATAGTACAAGATTCCCGTCTCTGTATCTTGTTTGAGACGTAGTTTGAAACCGACAAGCTGGGATTTGGAAACGATTGTTTGCGACAGTTTTTTTTTTTTTAATTAATGGGGTCATCGCTATATCCGTATGTCAGCGCCCAGGGAAGAGCCGCATATATCATATCTTATTGGACACGCAGAGGACCATCGGTCTTTGTTTTATGAGCCAGGTGCCATCGCCCCCTCTTGTCAGCAGGCGGTTTGCGGGCAACAAATCATAATAATCTACAGCAAAAGAGCAGTTAATTTTCCTGAGCGCGTCCAGGCGATAACAGGATTTTCGACGTATTGTTTGTCGTTTTACTTTTATTTTTTATGTATTGCACGCAGCTTTCTGGGCTGCATTCAAGCGTGTGGCCTAGGACGTACGAATGTGCGACTATCTGCGTACATATTTGTCTGTGCGTACTGGTGTGTGGCGTGGTGGTGGTGGTGGTGGGGGGGGATGGGATAGAGAGGGACTCTGTCGTCATTTTTCGCCGTAAATCCTAACTGGCATATGTTGTTGTTAGGACACTGCTGGCCTGCAGGCGTTCAGATGACAACACAATCATGCCCCTAGTTCCCTATGTCCTTTGCCGAGCTGAGCACTGGTCATTGCTCGCCACACCATTCTCAGGAACAAAACAAAACTAGTTCTGTTTAACCGAAGAAAATCCACCGTTTCGTTAGCAACGTGCATACAAGACAAGCCAGCCTGAGTGCACTGAGGCCGAGCATATGAGGCTACGTGAAGACTTTTGAGCGGAGGAGCCGCAGGAACGACCCGCCTGTCCGCTGGTGCACCAGAGCGCCCTCGTTGTGACGTGCGGCAGTGTCAGTCAGTCAGTCTTGATGACTGCTTCTGTCACGCGCTTTTAGACTTGAGGCAGCTTTGGGCCGGAACCTCGCACCTTCTGCTTGTCTTTTAAAGCCGAGCCTGAACTGTGTTTCTCACCGGTATGTAATAACTGTCGGCGTGTAGCCGCATGCTGCCAGTGAGGACCTGGGTGAGCACTTTGATCTCTCGGCCCCCTGTTGAGGCCGTGTTAAACGGTAGCAGACCTCTCCGTACCTTGTGATCAGCATTGTTTATTTTTGACAATCATGATTATTTTAATAAATAAGACGGAAGATATGCGTGTGTGTAATCATCAAAAGAGGTGAAGTACAGAAAGAATGTCTACTTCTTCAGTTGTTGTTTTTTTTTTGCGAGGGAGGGGGTAAGTGATTTATATTTTTGACATAAAAAATCTCTGCATGAAGTTATGTTGAGAAATATTAAGGAACTATACCCTTAAACAAACTTTTGAACATCTCGTGTTGTGCATCTTTGTCTACAGAGAAGATTTTGAGGTTGGTCTAATCTGAAACAAAGAAATAAAACGTAATCTTAATTTCTTGATGGAAATCCACAATTTCACTTTGGTTACCTTTTTTTTAATACAGCAAGATTTCCATCTCTGTTATTTTTTATCACTGCCACTTGATTGAAGTTGTTTCATCTTGCCTCGCATTCACACATAAACGAGTTGCCTGTGTGAGTGCCTCTAACCCCGTTCGTCAAAATGGTTGGCGTCGAAGGTTTTTTTCCCCCACCCTAACGGAAAAGAATATATATGGAGGTTGGGGGAAAACAGAAGGTGGTCAGTGACATTTCAAGGTGCGGCAACTAGATTGACAGTATCGTCAGGAAGATATTGTAGAGACAGTACCATACAGACAAGCTAAACACACTTCTGGGCTTGTTTACAGATTGGTTACAACAATTATTCAGGATACGATTTAGCGCTTTTCACAAATAATGTTGATGATAATAGTGGTAGTGATGAGGAGGAAAATAATATAATGATCAAGAAAATGTTTTAAATTTGTTTTTCTTTTATCTTTAACTTTCTCTCCCTTTATTTTTGGGCGTAAAGTTGCCGGATTCATTGTTTCAGTAGTTAGGAGTTGGGTCTTGTCTGTCGAGCTGTGCAGTTACAGGGGTAGGATCAATACATAATCAGTGTTGTAATAGCTAATGACACGCCCGCCGGCAACGTTTGCGTGACGTCTCCTATTACAGCGCGTCTGTGCATGCGTTCTTCGTTTAGAGGGATCTAGCTTGCTAGTAAATTACCCGACCATTTCTTTTAGTTGTGTCCTGTTTTTTTCCCCTTTTCCTGCTAGCCCTTTAGTCAGGATTTAGGCAACGATTTTTGCTTGAGGACACGCTGAAGCAGCATAGTGCAGACGTATATGGGAAATGACATGAGCACTGAAATTACGAGAGTTGACTGACGTAACATCATTAGAGACTAGCTTATAGGGCTGCAGCAAGTGCATGTATAGAGGCTTTATTTCTAGCCTGATTATATCACTTGACTGGAAGTGGATGCCGCTTAAACATGATAAAAGAGAAGATGCACAGCATTACAGCCTCTCCCGTCTCATACTATTTTTTGGTCCTCGGGCGAGAAGCAAAGTCTTCATGGGACCAGTATTGGTACAAAAAAGTACTAAAAAGAGCAGAGCGAATTTTTAACAAGGATCAGGTCTCGTCTCCCTCTGTTGGTGTTGAGTTGAGACGTGACAGAACGACCCTCACAACACGCGTGGTTTTCCAATTGGTCTGGCACCATTCACCGGCGATGAGGGCGCACTGCTTACCGTTCTGCCTGACGCTAGAATCTTTTTGAGGGTTCGCACAACGTTAAGTCATACTCGTCCACCATGACAACCTTTAGTTTCATTGACCACCTGATCAACCACCGATGTCTGTTGTCGCCTTTTTTGTTATTTTTTTAATTATTTATAGATATTTGTTTTCTGGGAATCTGTAAAAGAAGAGGCGGGGGAGGGAGAGTAGGGGAGGGTTATGACATGAAACTGAGGGTGCAACAGAGAGGACATAGCAGAGTGTTCGAAGGAAAAAATCCCACTGCACACCTCGGCAAAAACCCACAGCCCGCAATTAGAAACCACCTCGGATCGCTGCTATGACGCACTGTAAGGCGAGAAGCTGAGTCTTGTCCACCCGATATATATATATAGGCAGCTTTAGCGACGGCGTGGGATGCGCACACTTCCACGTCAGCTGCTGCAGTGTGTGGTTACCGCCAGACAAGCGGCCAGACTGCCTACTGTAAATGGAGCGTGACTACGGTCTACTAGGCAGCCACTTCTTCATGTTGCTGTGGGATAATTACATTTATTCGTTCGCAGAACGGAGATACGACCTATTCGTCTTGTGAGCGCCAGCAAGGCGGAGATAATAGGCGAAGAAGGTGTCATTTGATCGAAAGCTGTCTTCTGACCGCCTTATCGCACTGTCACGTTGTTAACACTCGTTAGATGATTGTGAAGAAAATACAAATGAAGGTGGGAAATAAATGAGGAATGTTTGTCTTCACCATCGTCATCATCACCACTACCACCACCACTCACCCCTCCCCGTTAAACGGCACTTAAAATGGTGCCGTGGTTTGACCTCGGTATGCGCTTATTATTAGATTGAGGTTATTCTAGATTGCTTTCGTGTGCCCTGGTTTACTGGGAAATGATCAAGCACGGAAATGTATTAAATTGCGGATGAAATTAATATTGGGGTGGCGGTGGAATGTGCCGATTCTCTGTCCATTCCGTTTAATTGAATTAAAAGAAAATTGTACTTCTTGTGTCTCTTTTTTGTGAGTTTGTGGACAGACTGGGGTGGGGAGTGCACCCATCCCAAAATCTAGTAAGAAGTTCAAATAATTGATGCACATTACTGATTTTTTTTCTTCTGTTGTGTCTTTTTTTAAATTCCTGCTCTCTCTCTCTCTCTCACACACACACACACACACACACGGAGAGAGAGAGGGGGGGAAGAGAGAGATTGTGGTTGTAGTGGAAAGATCGTTGCTGCTATCTTCAACCAACCGCACGGCATCATCGATTATTTAGGGCCACGCGGGGCGACCAATCGACTGCCGTGTCGTTCCGCATTTGTTACGCCCAGTTCAACTGCAGGAGGTAATTTTCAGGCGTAATAGGCACTCTGTAGTCAGTATAATTTCTCTACTCCTCTCTTTCTTTCCTCCCGTCTCCCCAACTCAGTCCCCTTAACTTCTCTCTCTCTCTCATAATTAACCATTATCCCACGTGCACACATGCTACGCTGGTGATAAGATTTCTTCAACTTTTGAAAACTTATTTCATCCGTTATTCCAATTCTTCGCATTGTGTCCTTTTATAAATTGCGATCGCCACAATTCATTTATCCTGGAATAGGAGAGAGGAGGAGAATCCGTTTGGGTTGGCAGACGGGTTTTTGATGGCACTTTCACTTACTCCTCTTCCGGACACGCGCGCGCGCGGTTTCGCCTCGGCATCGTGCCTCCATCATTTTTGGTCGCTGCGTCCATTTCTCAGGCGGCTGACGTGTCCAATTTCTCGCCGGGAGGACGCTATGGCGGAGACGCAGCTGCGGCCGTGGGCGACTTGATTTTCCGCTGGCTGCCTCCATCTTGCTTTCTCTCTCTCTCTTGCGTCCGTTGGCGTCGGCAGTAAGAGACTGCTGCAGTCCGGCCGCGCATGGCAGCGTTGCGGCAATTGCCGTGGCACTGTTCCCATGCAGCACAGACGATTGACGACTCTGAATAGACGACCTCGCGCGCTCGTGCGTGGTCAGACGAACTTAAAAAGTCTGGGTCGTGCAAATTTCTCGTTGCTGTGGTCGGAGCCTGTCCGATCTTTGAGTAGAGAGATGCAGAGCCTCCCCGTGGAAGTCGGCTGTAGTCACATTTAAAAAAAAAAAAAGTGAAATATACCGACATACAAGTGAGCATTTCAGGAACGTACAGAGAGATACAAGGTTATACAAGTTAAAATTGCAAGCCGTCGTTGAGAAAAAAAAAAAACCGGACAGAATCTGGTGGGTTTCGTTAATTGTTTCTAATTGTTTTGGGTTTTGTGGTGTTTAGTTTTTCTGAGTTTTTTTGTTTTTGTTTTGTTTTCTGTTCGGATTTTGTTCTTGATTGTTACCCCAGTCTGCGGAAACCAAACCAACAAGCAACTTTCTGCTAAAATCTGCTGCTTTTAAAACCCCGCCGAATGTGCGGCGAAGGTTCGTGAGCTCGACATCAGCGAGAAAGCTGTGCGTCATGCACGTACTAAGTAAAAGATGATGATGTTTGGAGACTAACGGCCTCATCTGGCCCAAATGCTTCAAGGTACCTTGTTGGGCCTAGAGTTTGCGGCAACGATTGATGAATGATAGTCGCTCTTACACGTTCGGAGGTAGCACATCGAAGGTTTGAATTGGACGAAGAATTCTCTTTTTACTCAGCTATCTTGTGCAATAGAAATGTGTATACATAATTTAGGTTGAGCAGGTAACTCAATGTATAAAACAAGATGGCGATTTAATGTGAATAATGTTAGTGTTAAGGTGTATATGACTTTTGAAAAAAAAATGTTGGTCACACGGTTTCTCAAAGCATGAGGTATGCAACATTACTCGTTCCGTTGTGTGTATTTCTGCGTTATTTAAAGAGCATTTGAAGGTTCGGTTTGACCATAATAAAAGTTCCTTTGGTTGTCTTGAAAAATCTTCAGGAAGAATTCAGAACTTTTTCCTTTCGTTTTTTTTCTCTCTCTCATGGGAGGACAGCAGAACGCAGGTGGTATGTGAGAAAACTTTCGTGGCGGCCGGGTGAAAAATTGTTCGGTTCAGTTGGGCAGCAGAATGCTTAATCTGCTCGGACGTAACGGGGAGCCGGATGCAGGTGTGTGCGAGTCCGTGACTTCTGCGCACCATCTTGCTTGTTTGCCTCCCAGACGAAGCAAGTGGCATGACTGCCCGCATATATTTCAACGTGTGCCGGTGACATTCGTGTCCTTGTTAATGAAGTCTGTGTGGAGTGTCAGGAATAAAATATGGTTTTGTTGTTTTGTTTGTCCATCATAACCGTAGACTCCAGTGCACATAAACAGTTATTGTCTAAAGATCTCCCCCCCCCCCAACCCGCATTTGTGTTACACGCTAATCGTTTAGACCTGATTCACGGATTGTTACTAAGGTATGCAAAAATTCAGGTTTTAGAAGATGAACATACAGCAATGTCGACTTTTTCTTGCCGCCAGTCGGCAAGTGTGTGTGTGTGTGTCTTCTGAGTTCGTTGTAGTTAAACGCAAGAACGCGCTTGCTAGTTAACGAGAGTGGGTGTTGGGGATGTGTGGATAGTACTAGGGGCATCTGATAAAGTTTTAACATGACGATTATATACAAACTTCGCCAAACTTTGGTCAGGCTTTCGTCCATAATCGTCCGGTTAAAAAAGACCTTAGGGTTAAGGTGAAGATAGTCCTGTGACTTCATGATCGTCAAGGAATGAGAGGTTAGAGACCCTGTGTACAGTTAAGAACATTTGAATGGCACTGGTTACTATAGTGATCCCACGTCATTTATTTACATGGCCTATATACAGCAATAGTTAATTATGAAATCCGTTATATATGTCAGACATGCTCTCGTCCATTGTTTTCTCTTTCTCTTCGTCTCTCTCTCTCACACACACACACACACGGGACACAGCGGCGAGTGCTGTTTTTTTTTTGTTGTGTTTATGTTTCGCCTTCACGCATTTCAGTGTTTCTGTTTCGGCGGGCTTAGTATGACTAGCTGAAACTCCGGGTGTAACGGGTAGGACATGTCCAGTATTACAAACGAAGGAACCACCAACATGTAATTCGCCTGTAAGACTTTCAGTTTGCAGGGACAGTTATTGGAGCTTTGTCACAGCCTGTGCTCGGTCCCTTATCGCGAGTTACCATTCTTTGGGGGATTCGAGCTGCAACGCTGACGTCAAGTACGAGTGATGCGACCTGACACGTGACAGCTACCGTAGCACCGCCAGTGGCGTTCATTTGTCTCCCCTTGCTGCTGAGCGCCTTGAAATCCGGGGTGTGTCGGGACTTCGAATCACGCACGGCATCTTGGCACTAGGCTTGATAAATATTTATTTACGTCTGTGCACCTTGCGATCTTGTATGTGTGTTGCGCGTGTGATTTGTTTTAAACATTGGACTTAACCTTGATGACGTGGTATATGTTGGGGCTTTATGTAGGAGTGGTGAGGGAATTTTTTTAAACGGTCTTTTGTGAACAATTAATTTTCCTGTTTTGTAATCTGGGATACACAGTCCAGAGATAAATACTGTTGTATCCTCTTCCAGCACCATCAAATTTCTGAAGGGTAAACGCACATATATTTTTAGCACTTAAGTCTTCGTCAAAAAATTATAGTCACCGTTATTAGTGTTATTGTTTCGTCAGAGTATTAGCTTTTTTCTGAACACAACATCAAGCGTAATAACTGTCGGACTGTCTATGCCAGTAACAGTCGCATTGCACAAAAAAGCTTAATTATGACCAAAGGTAGCTTTGGAACCGTCATAGTGCTGTTACCTAACTAAGGTGGTCAGTGACTGAAAATGAGCAAATACATAAAACTTAAAATATGAGGATTCGCTAACTGATGATAATAAGATAGCAATGGTGGTTCAAATGGATTGTAATATTTTTAAATGGTGGCGTAAATAATTATTTTAAGATCCGCTCACGCAGGCGTGACCTGCTTTTCCGCTAGCCTACGAAAGGGACCATTCGGAGACTGTGTGCATTTTGTGTGTATTGTGCAAATAGCTTTCCCGCTTTTGTCTAAATCACTTTACTTTGTTATCGTGCATTTCTTTTGTGTAGGTGGTCGATACGATGATTTTTAACTTTTAAAATTATGCAGACTTTATTTTTGGACGTGTTTGCGGCGTTTTGTTTTAGTAACACGATACTGTTTGTATATCAACTCGGCATTATAATCGGTTTCGGTGCGAGCTTCTTTTTTTTTGTGTGTGTGCAACAACAAAAACAAGAATAGTTATGAAAAAGTAAGCTTAAACCAAACTATCGTTTTCTAATAATTACAATTCTGGAACGCATTAGGGACAGAAATCTCCATGCGAACCGACCTCGCAGCCTCTAGGCCCTGAATAATTTTGCTTTGAATGAATATTTCTTTCTCATTTCGCATGCGTGTTTATCGTTCCATTTCCCACTACGATGCGGTCCTAATTATGCAGCTGTTAGACATCGGCCCCAGCCGAAGATTATCCGCTCTTCTTCGAAAGAAGACAAAAAGCGCAGCAGCTAGAGCTGCGTCCCCTGGCGCGACCCGTGGCGGGGGCTAATGAAGACGGAAGGGACGGCGTGTCCGCCTTTTGCACTTTCTGCTGGCTGCTGCTGTCACGTGATACGCCCCCGGGGGCCCTCGACTTTCGTGTCGCAGCTCCTTTCGCTGACCTGGGCTTCCTTCCACCCTCTCCCCCACAAAAGTCCTTCGCTCCCTGTGCTAGCCTGTCGGTCGCCGAAGGTTCCCCCTTCTATACCTCCTCTAACGCAGTTCCGGGCCCGATTGCATGCTTGATGAAGAGGCATAGGTGTAGAGCATCGGTGCTGTGTGGTTTATAGTTCTGTGAATGGTGCTCTGTTCGGGTCGGGTCCCTGAGATGGAGACGATATTCGCGCTGTAGTCCGTGGGTTGGTTGCTGGACATAATTGGCGCTTGTCATCGCTGGGGTATAGCGTTTCCCGGGTGATGGGTAGCTAATGCAGCCCATTGCGGTGCAAAAGTGCGGTTTGATCCTGTCATTTTATACTCCCCGTAGGATGATTGTTATTAATATTAGAACCCACAATATTTGTTGCCAATCTTATTACCTACAGAGGCAAGATTTTTTAAATAATATTCGCCCTGTACTCAACTGGCTTGAGGTTACACTTATTATTAACAGTAGTATTAAAAAGTTTAATATTTAATACTGATAATGCGGTGTTAGAGACAGTGTGTGTGTGTGTGTGTTCTCTTATGTATACATGCACACACGATGTCTGGTAGTGTTTTTTCTGAATGTGTTCGTCCTTACAAGAGATATGCAAAGAGGTCTATACAGATCTCTGGTCCTCAGAATATTAGTGGATGGTGTGTTTGGAAATGGCTCGGGTACATGCTTGTTGTGCGCAATATCACGAGACGGCCTGTCAGAAAGGTACGGTGTGATCTAGCCTTGCAGGGAGGCAGGGTTTGGCGCCAGACCAGATGGCGGGAGAGTCCCAGATAGCCCTGTTCACGCCAGCTCTCTGTCAGATACCCCATCGCTCCCCGCGGACTGCCCTGATCATCCGATGAAGACAGTCGGGCCCGAACCTTGCTTCTGTGGCCCCCCTGATTTCATGTCCTCCCACAGGACACTAAAATGCCGGCGCCTGTACTTTCGACTGGTCCCGAGAACAAAGCGTACAGGGCTACCATGGCGCTTCGGAACAGAGTTGTCTGCCATTAAGCTGTGCTCGTGTGCGTGTGTTTGGAGGGTAGCATGGTTCCTTTTTTTTTTTAATAAGTCTGTAATGCTTTGTTGCAACATTCAATTCTCCGAAACGTCTCTGCCTTCTAAATGGCGATTGAACGATTGCGTGAGAATTAAAGTGTGCAGATGATGAGAACGAAACTGTAGGTAATCGGCATGGATTGCCTTGAGCTCTGCAGTGTTTATTCTGGAAACAGTGGAAGAATGGCCCAGTCATTGATTAGTGTATTCGGTGTTGTTCTTTCACCGGACTTCATTATTTTTATGTCTGCTCTGGATAGTGGATGCATGTGGGTATTTGGATCCGACGCCATGCTGCATCTTGATGGCTCCAGTTCCCCTTTTTTTTCTGCCCTCATCCGTGGAGTTTGTGTTGCTGTGATTTCGCTGATTTGCCCTGCAATGTTTCACGTGCCGCATCTGTTGGGTGGACACTGCGTTATTACGTGTGTAGCAACTGTGAACTGGGTTTGACTCGGTGGGAACTGATACATATGCATACGGAAATATTTTTGTATGTATTTGAGTGCTTTCATTGTGTCGGCTATGCTGAACTGCGCTGAACACCCCTACATCATTTTTAACTACTGGTGGAATGTCGACATCGAGCATAGATTAATTTATCTCTCATTTCGTCGGAGATGACAAAAATCACAAAATGTGTTGCCCATTCACGAATTTCAGATCTCAGCTTTACATGTAAACTCGTAGAATTTGAAAATAAGGTGCAAGACAGACTGGGCAGCTCGGATCCTTCATCAACTTCATCATCCTGCCTTATTTCTTGTTTTCAGTGTTGAACACACTTATTTACCGATCGCCAGTGTATCAAGAGATTTTCCGAAGCCTCACATGGAGAAGAGCTTTGTTTCGCCGGTCCTGGGCACTCTCCTATAATTCTCGTGTAGCACAAACATCACCGTCCCAGACCGTAAGCTCGCACACCCCGTTGACGGCATTTGCTTCCACCCCAGTATCATTGGGGGGGGGAGTGGTGGAAAGTGTTCAGCACTGTGGCAATGCCGATCAGTCGAAGTTGGGAGGGGGGGAAGAGGTAAGGTGGTGAAACGGAGGGAAGATTAAGAGACAAATCAAATCTCCCCAAGGGGGTGGGGGGTAGACGGGGGGACCCGGCAAGCAATGCATTTTCTCTACAGAGAGAGTTTTGTTGGGGGTCGGATTGTAGGGTGGCTGGGGTGTGGAGCGTCTGGTAAGTTCTAAGCCTGCAGTAACAGCCCGTCACTCAGCGAAACTCTAAACAAACCGCAAGAAGCGCGTTAGCTTTGCGTCCTCCGTAATCAGCGGGCTTGTGTGGGCCACTTGAGGGCCTACTACATTTAGGTTCGCCCTGCAACTTGGCGTATCCAGCCACCTCCCCCTTCTCCCCTCTCCCAACACAGACACTTTTTTTCTCATCCCCCTCCCTCTCCGCCTCTCCTCTTACAGATATTTCGTGACTCTCGTTATCCGCCGGCTAGCGCGCCGTTCATGTTGGTTTGGCTTGAGAACTCCGTGTTGCTATAGTGAGGCACACACTGGACGATGTTTGGGTTGTTTCTCACTCGCTGATGTCGGACTTCAGGTGACACTAGAATGGAAGTTACTGTCCCAGTTTTATCAGAGTTAGTGTTAAAAGACAACCCGTTTTTCGAATTTGTGACAATATTTTCGTATACAGTATATATATATATATATTAATCTTGTCATTTTCGTCCCTTTCTCATTATATGAAATTTCTATTGATTGTCATGGAAGATGATCAGAAAGGATCCGTGTTGCCTTTGACATGCTTTGTGTCTCCCCTACCCCTCCCTCCCCCCTCTCACTCTCTCTCTCTCACACACACACATTTACCCTCAGTAGGTTGTGTTCCGTACAGTCTACATAGTGACTTATAAGGGTATTATGGCCTAAGCCGTGTCGGTTGCACATCTTTTTGAATTAACATGGTAGTCGTAGTGCGTCTTGAGCAACAACAGCAATCTGTATTTCAGTCCTATGACGTCGATGTTTTAAACTATATATCCACCACCACCGTTGCCATCACCATAGTGGTTGCATGATTTTTTATATTAATATCTGTTCTGCTTGCTTCCACCACCACCACCGCTTCAGGATTTTTTAATCCATTATTTTATACTCTCTGCTTGCTTGCAGTTCGAACGTCTGGTCCAGTTCTGTGGCATAACTGCATCTTCGCTGTAAATACCCGGATCTGTGGAATACATCTCACACAGAGCATGTAGTTGTTGTTCCATTTCCCCCTTCTCTCTTTCTCTCTCAGTTCTACGGAGGTCGGTTGGAGAGGGTGGGGTCTGTTAGCGCAGAACTTTACAATACAACGTCGGCGCATCAAAGTCGCTGTTTAGAGGCTTATGCTGTTTATCAAATGCGCTTTCGAGGAATAAGGTCCACCAGACAAGTACTTTTTTGAACGGTCTTGATTTACAGGTCAATTGGCTACTGAAGCCCTTTCCATGACCTCAATTTTTTCTGCAGCTGAACTCTGTCCCGTCGTCCCTCTCTCTGGTGATTTTTTTTTTTCGCCGCCATAGTTTACCACCGAGGTCCGCGCGGGGCATAAACGCCAGGTTGTTTATCCGCGTCATTACCGCCGGCCTTTATGTTACAAACTTATCTCGTCCTCTTCCGCTCAACATAGGGCGGGTCTGCTCTCCTATCTGCAGTAAAAGTCTTCAGAGAGGTAAGCTGGCAGAGAGATCAGAACAGCATTACTAGTACCCTGTTACATACTGGGATTTTTTTCCCGACACTTTTTATAAAATTCTTTCCCTCTCCCGTCTCTATGCCCCTCTTACACCCCAGTCACCCCGTTCCCTCCCAGTTCCCTCCATTGCGATGATCGCTAACCCTTGCCGCATTTTATGCTCGTTCTAAGCCCGTTCCGACATCAACTTTTGCCGTATCGGGTGGCGCGGGGACAGATAACCCTTCCCAGGGGGGAGATAACACGCGCGACTGGAAGCCTCGTTGCCGTGCGATTGAACGCAGACGGACACGATCGGCCAAAAAAAAAAAAAAAATCCAGGGAAAGTGTTCTCACGAGAAGAGGTCCGTGCCCAGACCGTTAACAGCCGCGACGTGACTGTAGAGGAGTTTTTCTTCGTCGTCGACAAGGTGGCTTTCCTCTACTTTCTTCCCGCTACCCTAACCTTCAAGAGATCCGGTTTAATCGTCATGTTGTGTACGCAGCACGCGCACCACATGCGGGAATCCTCCGTTCTGGACGACCTGCATGAATCTCCACACGGCCTCTTATAATAATCTTGATTGCCGGGGTCACGGGAAGTGCACTTTCATCTGTGTGTGTGTGTGTGTGCGCGCGCGCGCGCGCACGTTTGTTCCAGTGTCACTGGTATCTGCAGGTCTGGTTGGGGAGAGGGGGGGAGTGAGGAGGAGAAGATACGATAGACGGGTGTCTCCCGAGTCCAGCGCGGTTTCGTCTCATGGTGGAGTGGCGTTTCAGTGACATAGCAAGCGTCGTGAGCAGAATACAGCGTGCACGCAGTCTGATGCGACTAACGGTATTCTAGGATACTGGTTCCAGAATGAACTGTTATTGCTACTTTGTGCACACGCCAGCCTGTGCGGTCGTGAAAGTCTCCCCTTCTCTTTACTCCACCATCCCCCCTCCCGACTCCCTAGGCCCTGCTTTTCTTCTCCAGCTGTGTCCTACAGGACAGGAAGAAAGAAAAAAAATACTGGGGGGAGGGGGTGAAGTGGTATCTTTGGCAGGTCCGTTGCCTGTTGTTTCCGAGACCTGGGGGTCAAGATAAGTACGGTGTACCGCCGAGGCGCGCGTGACACTGGACCTTGAAGACGGTTAGACTTCGATAAGCCACGCTCTCATGCCCTCCCCCCCCCTTTTGTGCTTCTTGAACAAATGGATGTAGTCAGACTCGGTACTGATTGCGTGTGCATACAAGGCGCGCACGCGCGCACACACACGAATGCATTTTTCTGCGGCTCACAACGAAATGCTTTGATTTTTTTGCATTTTGACAAGAGTGCAAAACTAGTTTGTGCTCGATTGTTTTTAGAATTAGTATATCTCCCGCCACTTCTTGCCCTCAGGATTCGTAGCAGCATCTTGTCGCGATAAATTAAACTTGTTGTCGTTCGTGACATTTTCATCTATTATATATTCTTTGTTCTCATGCCTACGGCGCGATTATTAAGCTTGCTTGTCTGTGTGGTTTGTCACCTGAAGGAATCAGGCGAAAAGTTATGTGCTGCGTGTCCGCACAAGCTCGCGCAATGCTCCTCCCATTAGCCTGGAGGTAGGCAGATGTTGCATGTCCTGTTGTTGGACCGTGGGTGCATTGCTTTTTGCCTAGTAGCGTTTCCAGAGGGACAGTTTCCTTCCCAAATACAATTATGAGTCACTAGTAATAATAATAATCTTAACAGTATGGCTGTAGCAGAAAATATTGTCTAAAATAAGCCGGAGAGTGGAAGGAGGTGGCAGCAGCTTGTGCTACATGTCAGAAAAAAGAAAAACTATAACGCCGAAGTTTGTGGGTGTGCAAGCATGCCTAGCAATACTTCAAGCCATAGACATTACATCAGTATCGGAACACATTTTTCTCGGCTATTTTGCATCCAGTGGTCTTTAGATTTTTTTAATTTTGATTTTTGATTTGGTCTTCTTCGTACCTAAGTGGTACATAAGGCATCCACTAGAGACTTTAATTTTTGTCTGTCATCAGCAAGTTTAGTTGTGCTGTTCCATACTGTTACTGGTGCTTAAGTTCTCTCTCTTCCCAGTGGTCTTTAGACGTTTGCTGCAAAAGAAACATTGTCATCATCCTTTGTTCTACATCCACCATCGTCTTGAAAGAGAACTAAATTTGTTGCGATACATTACTCGACATGTCTCGGCTGCACCCTAAGAACAAAGAAGCGATGAACGCTGGCCGCACTGAGAGGAGAAGAGGGGGGCGGGGGTTGACATCAGCGCACCTGGCTGACGCAGAACCTCCGAGCCTCCTGTGCTCTCCTCCACCAGCAGGTGTTAATCGAGCGTGGGACGATGAATTTTTGCGGGTCGCGGTGCCACATTGTGTATACCGCGGAGTTACATCTAAAACTTCGTGGTGTACACAGCTCATCACCTACTTTACTTGTACGCACCGCGACAACCTGGGCCTACTAACCTCACGCGCTTGCATGCTGCAAAGAAGTGGCGACCTCGTACAAGGACGTAATAAGCTGTGATGTAGGTTTGGTCTGTGGATTTGTCAACCCAATTCGCCAAATGTGAGATCTAAGAACTTAAATTAGAATCAGGTTTTCTGGGAATTTTTTTTTTTTAATCATGTGGGTTATTCTCAGAAGCACCTCGTGGACACAGATGGAGTATTGTATAGTTTGTTTTTTCTTTATCTGTTTCTTTTAGAGGCATGTCGGAAAGGAAAGGGCGAGAGAAGATATTCATTCTCTCTCTTATTCTCCGCATTGTCATAGTTGACTCGAGTTGACAACCAGTTGAAAATTTATCATGGCAAAATTTGGGTTTTGTATTTTAGATATGTCTGTCCACTGTTGTAGAATTAGAGTTTACATACACCAAAGTTTAGTGTGCCCTTTATTGTGATCTACATCTCTAGGTTCTTTGCTGCTATCTTTCAACAATTAGGCTGTCAAAAAGTTGTCAGTAATTTCCTAAAAAGCTTTCTCGCGTAACAAAAACCACTGTAACGTAAGCTACTTGATGATTGATGATGATTGATTGATGGATCATGATGATTGATGGATGATGATGAGGAGGAGGAGTTCCACTGCCAGCTCTCGGGGCGAGTCTTTGACCCTGCCTCCCTCCCCCCCCCCCACACACACACGCATAACGACACGCTAACGCAGACATGCGCGTGCGTCCCAGCACACACACGCTTGTTCCGTGGTCCTAGGTCCTGAACTTTCCGAGCTAAACTTTATTTTTCAATCGAATTGCTTTCAGGTCCTCCGAAGCGATTTATCGTGACGTATAACCTTGTCGAAGCTGTTCCTTGACATAAAATGCACCATGTGTTGCGAACTCAGGCATTGATCTTGACAACAGACCTTTGAACTAACGACAGACCAGACAGTGCACGCAGCGCACCGAGAATGTAGTGTGGTAACTGCAGTTTATGACAGTGCCTGCATTCCTTCCTCCAGCCGTTCGGCCAGACAGTCGCCAGCGTGCAATCTGTTAATTGATGATGATGATGATGATGAGTTCCTGAAATCTGTCATCATCTTTCTATTAAGACTAAACCCGTCAAAGGAGCAAAGACAGGCACACGTGAAGTGCGCGAGCCGAATGGTTCGGTTCCTTATGAGTGGGCGAGCAGCAGCACAAAGAGCGTCTCCGTAAAGTACTTATTTAGTCTTGTCATTAATTTAATGACCGAGATTTGTTTATGACTAACTGAACGATCATTCCGTGTGCAGTTTAGCAGTGACAGGTCGGCTGATGAAAGCCAGGCTTACGCTTGCTGGGGATGAGGGGTAAGTGGGTATATTTTAGAGACCCCGCAGTTTGCTCTTGGACAAGCTTTTCTTCCTCTTTCTCTCTACCCAACCCTCTAAAGGGGTCACGTACCTACTCAGCAGCTGGGTCATCTGAGGGAAAGTACGCAGCACCATTTGCGTATCAAAGCTGTTATTTCGCACGTCTCCGGAGGACAGAATAAAGAGAGTAGGATAAATTATGAGTAGTTTGATGTAGATGTCAACAGGCGTTGGGACTGATGGGCATCTCTGATGACGTCAGATGCATGAGCGTGTATGTCACAGATGTACGAGTGCGAGAGAGACTATTCGCTACGCGTATTTCTATTTACGCGTATTTCAGGTATCATTCGTGGTTTGTGTCTTGTTTCGGTTGATGGTCGCTGTGTCAGAAGCGCTTTTTTTATAACTTGTAAGGTGTGAAACGCGTCATTTGCGTTTGACAACTTATCAGGTTCGTAAGAAGCCCAGGAAACATTCTTTTGCAGTAACTGAAGTTCTGTCATGTGTACCAAGATCGAGAATTTGCTTTGTTTTGTTTTTTGTTTTTGTTTTGTTGTTGTTTTGTTTGTTTGTTTTTTGTTTGTTTTTTTTTTTGCACAAACCTCGACCAGATACCGCATTATACAGAACGTCATTGTCTTACCACCAATGAATAATGTATTTGCGAACGTCAACGGTTTGGACGTCGATCCGCTGGCGAGTATGAACGGTAGGATCAAACTGCCATCCGTGGCAAAAAAGGATTTGCATAAAGCCGTAGATGCTATGTTGGAATATTGTAATTTATGGAGGCTAAAAGTTAATGTTAAGGCAATAGTCGGTTTTATTTCCTAGAGGAAGATGTTGTCTTAAGTCTAAACTTAAGACAGACTTAAGACACATCTTTTCAGAACAGCAACTTCACTGTGACCCTGTCCTGACCATGAGCGTGTATAACGTGTGCCTGTAATTTACTTTGTGTATGAATGGGTGTGTGTTGTAGAAGTGAGTGTGTCTGTTTTATGCGAATATGGGTACATGGTTGTTGATGATTTAGTCTATGTATGATTTATGTAAATCCCTCTGATCTAGGTATTTAATTACATTTCAGTGTTGCACAGACGAAACTACTAGAGCTGTGATTGGACTTGTGAGAAGCTGTCAGTTGTAGTCACCACATGAATTATTTAATGGAGTGATTGTCCCTATTCTTTTATATGGTTGAGAAGTGTGGTGCCATTCCTAGTGTAATCTGGCTAATCTTGCTATTGTAATTCCTCAAAATAGTTTTTTAGTTAAATAAAGCCACTCCATAAGAATGATATATATATATAATGAGCTTAGGCAGTTTCCATTAGAGATCCAAGCAAACGATAGAATGGTCAATTATTGGTTTAAATTAATTCAACCAGGTAATACATTTTTCAAGTGTGGTGTATCGCTTTCTGCTGGATCTATACTACAAAACAGAATATAAATCGCATAACATGGTTACATTACAATCACTCCTAAATGAATTTGTACTCTCTGGTATGTAAATTAATCAGCTTCGCTTGTCTTGTTCAATACAGCAGCTTAGACTTAAAGAAATAATAATAATAATAATAATTGGGATCTATATAGTGCTACTTCAATGATTTGCTCAGAGCTCCTTACATAAATTATATACAAAATGAATGATCAACAACCATGCACTCATACTCGCATATAACAGACACGCTCATTTGTTCAACATATACTCACTCATACATAAAGTAAATTACAGACACACGACATGCACGCTCATGGTCAGGACAGGGTCACAGTGAAGTCGTCGTTCTGAAAAGATGTGTCTTAAGTTTAACTTAAAGGTGGTAAGAAAGTCAGAGCGTCGAAGGCTGATAAGTAATCCATTACAAGTTGATGGGGCTTGCCGCAAAGATCAGTAGGGACAATACTGGCTTAGTGACATTGAAACATCTGATATTTATTACAATTACCGTTGGTACAAGCTTTTTTTTAAACCTGAGCGATATCTTTACCAGATCGGCTGTTATTTACAATGACGCACTTTAGAACCTTAAATCATAAAATGCCTATTCAGACAGGAAGAATTGCAAATCTACCCCGAGATGAGAAGTTGTGCAGTCTGTGTAATGTTAAAAAAATAGGAGATGAATTACATTATGTATTACAATGTAAACATTTTGCTAGTGTTACAGATACTTGTATTCCTTGCTGTTGTAGAAGCCCGAACATTTTGAAGTATTATCTGCTCAATACAAACAACAAGAAGTTATTGACAAACTGGCACATTTCATGCGTTTCTTATTGAAAACATTCAGATGAAATATTTCAGGTACCCCACCAAGGGTTTTTGAAATGAAAATTGTTGCTGTGCCATGTACAACTTCTACACCCACAGCGTGGAAGAAGCAGCACAGGTGCGTGCAATCTTGTGCGGTGACGTCAGATCACTTCCTCCTTGGGGTGACGTCACACGTTCAGCAGTTTCCGCGTCTCTCGTGAGATGGGATGGTATGGAGAGGTGTGGGGTGTACTGGCCTTACTTATGCTGGAGATGTTTCTGCACAAAAACAAACAAAAAGCCAGTGTCCATTCCTGAGGAGAGCGCAAAAACCGTGCAAGTGTGGTTTTCCAGTGAACACAGACACGTTTCCCACACAGCTTCCGCTCATTGTGTAGCTTTTTTTTCTCCGCTAAGCTCTGTAATGATTGTAATAGCCATACAGCGGTTAAGGTTGCGAACTGTAACTGGGCGATTGGTGGGTGGGGCCGAATTAGCGCTGAGTGGTCGGATACACTATAACCCGCACGTCCCCCAACCACATTGTCTGGAGAGCGACCTGCTGGGTTCTGCGTCTTCGTGGTGGGTCACCGATTCAGCCCCTCGTGTCATCGTCTCTCGACAGCAAGTCGGAGCGGAGGCAAAACAGCGGGACTGCCATCACTGCGCCCTCGGTGCCTGTCACGCGGCTTTGTTCTGGCAAGCGAAGCGTCCGCTGGCAGGTCGCCCTTTTCGTCATGCCAGTGCTCTCAACACGCTAGTTCTTGCCGAGTATGCAGGACACTTGTTGTCACGTGACTGGTGGCACGACAAGACGCCTATCCTCCCTCTCTGTCTCTCGTGTGTGTGTTTGTGTGTGTGTGTGTGAGCGCGCGCCTGTACGATTATTTTTTAGGGGGGTTGCCGAACAGTGGCATCGCTGAAACTACCTTCCAGGTAAGCACGGCTGTGGACAAAGGTTTTTACTAAGCCACTCTCGGCCCTCAGAGCTTGCTCTCCCCGCTTTATTATGAAGAGAGGGGGAAAAATGATGCTGTCAAAATTTGGCTCGCCAGTTGTGTGCTCTAATCCCTGTAATGCATCACCTTTCAATAAGATAATTGCTTTTTGGCTTGGCGTGCATCAGCGGGAAGGCAAGGCCACGGTGCTAAATCACCAGCCGCCCATCGCCGCGGGCGAGCAGGCTTTTGCAGCAGCAGCAGCCGCCTCCAGCCCGAGCAACTGATGACGTCACACCGAGGCGGGACAAGCGCGGTACGCACTGGATTATTTATATGTCGTAGCGTCACAGCAGCTGCTGGTGACGTATTCGCATTATGTTAGCTCACACAGCAGCAGGCAGATGCACAGACACACACACAAAGGAGGGTTGGGCACTGCTGATTTTGTTTTAAAATAATTCTTTGACGTGTAACTCACATTTATGACAACCTTTGCAAGGAGTGTTTTTTAACTCTCAGGTCATAGCTTTTTTTCCTCACTGGCCGACTGTAAGTCGCTTTAACCTTTGTTTTTGACGCATCTCTTCAGTCATCTATTTTATTTTCTTTGAACCTTTTCTCTAATATTATAGCAAACATATGACATATTTAAAACAAACAACGTCACATTTCAAAAACATGCGAGAACACAGCATTTATTTCGCTGCTAGTCATTGCCAACTCAGAGCGTTCGCAACGTCTGCGCCATGAAGTGTGTTTTAAGGTCGTTCTTAATCGGACAAATGTGGATGAATGTGTAAGCAAGTTTGGCATAGCTTATGTTTAACTGCCAAGTTTGGTCAAAGCGTTCGTACGTATTTGTCGTCTTAAGAATTGCTTGAACACATCGGACTTAATCGTAGTTGTCAGAATACGGTAGCTTTGCTAGCTCGGAAAACATCATAAAATAGGAATTGGTAACTTCATACAATTTATTAACGTTTGGGTTGAAAAATTGTTTTAACAAGGTGTTATAAATATTTTAAGCAACGATCGGTTTTTGTGAACATTTTGTACAAACATACGTAAAGGTGTGGGGGAGGGGGGCAGGGTAGGGTCCGACAAACAAATACATAACTATGTTCGTTTTTGTCCAGAGATCATGAAATAGAAATTATGGGGCCAGCTGCACAACATGTTTCTAAACCTTAAATCTGTTCTAAAGAAGCAAAATCTCTTCTCTGCCATTTAGATGCATTGCACAAGAACATACAAAAAATTGTACAGACAGGACGGAAAGTCAAACTTAAACAACTTTATCTTACTTAACAGTTTTAGTTTCAAAAATTCTAAAATTAAAATGATTATCTAAATAGATTTAAGGCCTAAAAGTGTTTAAAATTAGAAATATGTTGTGCAACCCGGCCCATGATCTTTGTTTTATCCAGAGGTTAGTTGTACAAACGTTTTTAAAACTTTAAACTGTTCTAAAATAGCAAATTTAGAAACTTTTTTTTATTAAATCTGTCCTACGCCATTTAAATGTGTTGCGCAAGCGCACATAAAACATGCGAGCTACGAAAGTCTTGCTTAATCAGTTTTATCATGTTAAAAACAATTTTTAATTCTAAAATTGTGCACTGCTTATCTATAAAACGGATTATCTAAATAGATTTAAGGTCGAGAAGTTCATTATTAGAAATATGTTGTATAACTGGCACTAAGGATTATACAATCTCTGTTTTGTCCAGAGATCAAGAAATAAGGCTTTACAATCTCTGTTTTGCCACCTTTCCCACCACCTCTTAGCCCGGGCCGGACATCTGGAGATGACGCTAGCGGGCGACACCTCGGCCCGGACCGATTTCTCACCGTCACCGCTGTTACACGCGCCCCAACAGTGGCTGCCTTGTGTGATGAACTCCTCTGTCACGCTCTATCTTTCCGCTGACCCGTGAAATCACTCTATCGCGGGGGGCGGGGGGGATCGTCCTCGAAGCCAGTTTGCCTGGCGTTGACCGACAGGCGGCGCCGAGGCTCTTCATGGTTCACGGGCTCACCTTGACGCGGTGGTCGACGCGCGAAGTGGCGCGACGGAAGTGCAGTTGTGTGCGTAATACCCCACCTGCCCACAGCTGGCAGACACTGTGTCTCGCACCCACGTAAATCAAATTAATAGTAATGTTTTGCTTTTTTTGCATCGGTTAAAATGAGAGTCTGACTAGGATAAGCAGACGACAGAAGCGGAGTGAATCACAGTATCTGCATAGCTTCGCCCGCTAGCACGCCATTTTTGTAATGGCTGTCGACTGTTTTTTGAAAACAGTACCTGTTCGAGCAGTATCTATTTCGGGGATATCTGGGCGAAGTGTAAAGAGATTTTAATACGGGGCTTACTCCTCTTCCTGCTTGTCGCTTTCCAATGCTGCTATCTATGCATGTCAAAGGCTGCACGTCTTCTAATGCTACTAAAAATGTATGATTAATTTTAATGGGCAGCGGCCCAGCCCCCAGGCACACAGTGCCAGCCAGTCGTGTTGGGGGATGTCTTTTACAACCTTCAGAAGTTTATAGCTGTAATTATTCGTTATGAAATGGCAATGCCGCACGCAGGACTTGCTGTTTTGTGTGCGAGTGTCTGCCCGATGAAAAACTGGTCTGGTCGCAGTGTTTGAAGAGGGGAGGGCTGGGTGGGGGGGGAAGACAGCTGTCAGCTGGGTACACCAAAGAGTTGGGTCAGAAAAGTCTCACGACTGACGCTACGAGTGAGTGAGAGAGAGAGAGAATGTTAAAATACAACATTTAATTTAAATCTTAATATAAAATTTTAACATTGTACGTCGGCATGTATTTGAGGGAGGTATATAATGGTGGGTGAGAAGACAGAAACGTGCAGTAAAGTAACAAAACCGGTCCTTTCATATTTTTCGGCTTCACAAATAATAATAATAATAATCCATGAAGAAACCAAACCCCCGGAGCTGTATTGTCAGTCTTGCACACGCGGACATGCAGGTACCGGCACTGATAAACATGGATGAAGGGATCTTTGCCCAAATTAAAATATCTATTCCCAAAGAAGTGGATTTATGTGAGAAATTATTATTATTATTATTATTATTATTATTATTATTATTATTATACGTATTATCGTTTCAAAGCCGCAGTGAATAATTGCTGAATTTATGCTGAGTAAAATATAATTATATAGTAACAGGTATCAAAAATATGAATTATTCTACCACTCTGATTTAACTATGAATCGGTCACATTATTAACTTTTTTTCTCGCTGCTGTTTCAAGGAAAAACACTCTCTGAGTTTGAGCGCGTGTTTGAGTTTAGAATAATAAATGTCTTGGAGAAATGTATATCTAAGAGAAACAGACATTACAGAAATATAAAGCAGTTTATTTGTAAAATGTTACATCACCGGCCGCGTAAATTTTTATAATAGATCAAGACCGAGTCAAATATGATGGCATAAAGATATTACAAGTCGCTTATGGGCTTATTTGATCATTATGAAACGTGTTGCATAATGCAACAGGCCTGTGGGCGACCTCACGATACTGCTAGTATTTTATGTAAAGCTCCTGTAATTCTCAGTAAATTCAGGCTTAGGAAGGATGAGGGCGATTCGGTGGGAGGGGGGGTTAGGGGGAAAGCTGAATTTCGAATAAAGAAATTTAAAAAGCATGATAAAACACTGCATTCATAGCAACAGAGCTACAAACCACTGAGTGGAAGCAGCATCAAATAAACAAAAGAGAAACTTGCTACAAAAGAGAACAAATTTGAGTAAGGCTTTAGTGAACAAAAATTACACATCTGAGTAACGTAATTTAAGAAAGCAGGAATAATAATAATAGATTATAAAATGTCCGGAATACGCCCTTTTAATCGCATTCTCTGTTTCTGCTGTAAATTATTTTATTTTCATATGCTAAGATTCATGTTAGGCTTTGTAAGCAGACAGGTGTAGTAGGCCTGTGTCATGACAGCCCCAGCCAGTGTCGGCACACAGCCGACCGTCAGTTACGCATTTCCAGCATTCATCAGCATTACCCAAAGACCTGTACGACGAGATCTGCGTCAGAATTCATGCCGTTATTTGCTGCCCTTGCACGTGGAAGTGGGTAGTCACAGATGGCAGTGCTCGTTCAGTACTGGAAGCTGTCATACGTGCCTTTCCTTCTCATTGTCGTCGTCCCGTGGTGAGCGCAGTATTTCGTTTTAGTGATTATTTTTAAGCCTCTATGAAGTATTGATGAACTAATACGTGCTCGGCTACTCGCATCAGAAAGAAAATCTTCTCGTCATTTCTTCCTCCTCGTTCGTCATGAGTGAATAGAGGCGGTGGAGTTGGCATCTGTCGTGTCACCGAGGGCAGAGACGTAGAGTCACGGCTGTAGGCTTTATGCTGCAGTTGTCATGTTTGTGTCCGCCTTCGGCGGCTCGATTATCATGCAAGGTCCTAGCATGGGTGGAAACAATGCTCGTTTTAAAGGTTTGAGACGAAATGTGCATTTCTGCGCTTGTTAAAAGAGACAGAAAAAAGCGAGAAATGAGGTAGATGAGTGGGTGCAAGTTCATTCACTACAACGGAAGACCTACGCTTTCGCTTAGTAGCTCTTAGGCTGTAGAGGGATGTATAGGAGCCGAGCCCTCGACAGTCTACTCAAAGTTCGCCTTGTAACGGCCGGTAGACGTTGTAAGTAGAGAGGTTCAGCTCCTCGTTACTGTCGCCTGGAACAAACTTGACCTTCGGACCCAATTTATTGAATAAGGCTTGACGGATTCTCTCTGTGTGTGTGTGTGTGTGTGTGTGTGTGTGTGTGTGTGTGTGTGTGTGTGAGCGCGCGCATGAATGAGGAAATGAGAAGAGAGTAGGAAAATGAGAGAACGAAAGTTTGTAGTTTTTCTTGTTTCCTAATGGGAATGGGTCGGTGGGAGCTTTTTGTCATTGTCATGTGTGTGTGTGTGTGACACGACGACACGACGCCGGTCTTGCTCCAAAGACACTGCGACACAGGTTTTGGTCCAGAATCGAGACAGTCAGCTACCCTCGTAAACTAGCGAGAATGTCGTAAAGTGGAAGAACACCCGTGTGTGAGGTGTGGCTTGTCCAGAC
Source organism: Marisa cornuarietis (assembly GCA_004794655.1). Taxonomy (NCBI): domain Eukaryota; kingdom Metazoa; phylum Mollusca; class Gastropoda; order Architaenioglossa; family Ampullariidae; genus Marisa; species Marisa cornuarietis. The sequence goes on from SMMW01000575.1 coordinate 12,626,597, forward strand.
GTAGGCAAGGAGTGTTTCTTTTGCTACTGAAGTGACTCCAGAACTAATTATTTTGCGTAGACATATTAGAGGCATTGCAAATATCGAGCAACGTTCCATTTACATTGGAAATATTTACTGAAATGATATGGATTATTTCTTAGTCCATTTGAACATACTGACCGTTCCTTAACTTGTGTGAACAGACACATGATCTTTTGTAGTACAGTGGCATTGCTAGCATCGATGAAATGCTAGTTGAACTTTTATTTTTTGTTTTTAGCGCTTTAAAGACATGGAAACGACCGAACAGATGACGTAGCTTATGGTTACCCGAAGAAGAGCTGCAGGATACCTGATGAATAAATAAATAAAGCAATGTCATCATTAGCTCTCTTACTTTCAGAGCTTATTTTCAACTTTGTCGCTTACTTCTGCTTGGTAATAAAATATACGCAATCGAAAAAGCTTATCATATGTGGAAAAATGAATGGTTTACGGGGAAACTGCTTTTAGTAAACGGATTATTCTGGCAGTCTGAGCAGTTGGCAAGTAAGCTGGTGAAGAAATCCTATCCGTTGAGCTGCGTGCAGGTCGTGCGATCTATGCCTGGGGAGAAATGTCGCTACAGTAAGCTGAGGGAAAAAGACAGGGGGGTATGGGAAGGGGGAGAGAAGAAAGAAAATGAAAAATGGAGAAGGCCGTAAACGTCATCCTATCAGCCAGCGTGTGGTTAACGAGCGGTCACTGAGGTTACAGCACCGCCCACCCACAATCTCACAGTCCCTTCCTTCTCTTCCCCTATGCATGCTCGCATACACACAGAATCTCGGCTTGCACCCGAAGAAAACAGGCACATAATATCTCTTAAATATTGTTAGATTTTTTAAAATTATTGGCAAATGTTTTCCTTTCTGCGTTATGCACACACACGCTTGCACACACACACACACACACACATGGCAACAGAGAGAGAGAGACCTTCGCGGTTTGCACGCGAAAAAAAATACAAACACATAATACTTTTTCTTAAATATAATCAGGCTTTTTTCTTCTTTTTTAAGTACTAGCCGTTGCATTAAAAGAATACATGTACTGTTTTCAACACTTTTTCCTGAATTTCTTTTCAATTTACTGTTCACGCGATCGCGCGCATAGGTTTCTCTGTGCTACTCAGCTCCACATTTGAGACTCCGAGAGTTAACAGAAAAGTTTTTTTTTTAATTTTATCGAGTGTTCTTTCTTTTCAAATATCGCTGAAGTCGTCGTTGACGAAAGGCGGTATCGGTTCAAACCCTGTTCGTACACCACACGCTCGACATTCACGGAAACAGCTTGGAAAATTTACAGTTAACGGTTTGTAGCTACTTCTTGCATCGTGCAACTATTCCCCTGTTCCCCATTCTCTCTCTCTATTTCTCCCCTTTCTCTCTCTGGAACACGTTTCTGTTATTGCCACTACTTCTTATCAATAAATTATATAAAGATAATAAACTTTCTGTAATATATATATATGAGCTTTTTCCCAGAGCTTCTACGGCTGATGGTTTCTGAATGCACTGTTTAGAGAACTATGTACACCGTGCACACTATTTTATTTCAGGAACCGGATTTTCTCCGCATAGAGCTTTATTGGTATTGCTTTCCCACACAGTACTCTGCGCTCTTAATTCCCGAGGCGCTGAGTAACTTGGAGAGTTTTCTGCGTCTGGTACAAAATCTTTGCTTCGCGTGCTGCGACACCGGCAAAGGCCGGAAAAACGGCGTGTCCGAAGTGCGCGTACCCTTTGAATTCCAGTTGTCCAGGAGAAGCAGTGTCTAGAAAACAAATCAATGGAGACGGCATTTTCTGCCACCGCTTTCTTGGCCAGTATCAGGAGAGGACTAGACTCTACTTCGGCGTGCGTGGCAAGATGTTTATCATGTACATAGATCACTTGCTCGTTGACTGGATGGCTAGGTGCATATGATTATAGTCGCCTAGAAATGTGACTTTTGTTAGTTTTTTTTCCCCCTCTGCTTGTAAAAACGTTCACGAATTTATTGTTGAATGTCGACAATGAGCGATAACGAATTTCGCCGTGTTTGTACTGGACAGTGCTCATATCAATATTTCACAGACTTTTTATGTGTTTGTTTATTTATTTCATAAAAAGCTTTCTTTAATTTGTGTCTGAATGTGCTTAGTGGATAAACCGAATTAATTTCGAATCTTTAAAATTTGTTTTCGTGTTCCCTCGTCGGCTGTGGGCTGACGTTTGGGTAGGTCGAACAGGAAGAAATGACGAACGTTTGAATGACAGCGACTGACGACTGAGTATCGTCAGCCCTGGTTCCAAACAGCCGAAGAAGCTCCACACCCGACCGCTTATTTCACTGTACTGTTATGCCGTTTCCTAGTGATTCTCGACGATTTTGCGTGTTCGTTAGAGTAACTACGGGTGGTCTGCGCTGTTTAATTAATTTGTTCATTAATTAATGTTTTTAGAAATACTATATAAAAATGGAAGGGAAATAGTTATAAATCAGGAGAAGACGGATAATATAAGGATGAGCTGCTTTTCGCAATTTAAAAGTTAAAATATAAGTAGCAACTTCTGTTCATGTATGCACCCTTGGCAGTAACTGCTGGAACAAGAGACCATTTGATTGTCTTTAAAAGCCCCCCCCCCCGCAGAACACTTTCAGTAATCACTGAATAGTTAAAACTGTTCGCGGGTCTTTCAGTATCTGCCGATCAGTCACACACCACAACAAACAGCAGTAGCAGACCGACCTCCGTCTCCTCAAGAACTGCGTTTAAACATAGTCCTAGAATTCTCCTCACTTGAGGCTACGCCCCCCCTCCTCCCTCTCACCATCACGACCATGCTAGTCTTAGCAGACGGCAACAGCTGGCACCTTTGACCCCACCTCTACCTCTGATCAGTGTCGTAACGTGCCCCCAGCGACGCCCTGCTCCCCAACCGCTCACTCGGCCCTCTTCCCGCCCGGTGACTAGCCGACCGCGTGGCCTAGCATCCTGTGTTGTCATCGCTCTGGGGGACCACACATCTTACAGGGTCGACTCACAACTGCTACATAATAATAATTCGCTTGCTTAAACATTATCTAACCGCCGCTGCTGTCACGACAACCATCATTGTTTATGGGTGGTTCGCGTGTTTTGTGCTGCTGTCTCATGCGTGCGTGACGTCATTATACGTGGTGTCGCGTGCATGTGGGGGACGTCGCACAGAACATCCCAAGGATACCAAAGAAGAAGCAGCGGATGCGATAAAATCAGTTTGTTTCCCTGTTTTTTTAAGACTTGCAGCTTCGCTTATTTCCGTTACACGAAGGAAGAGACGTGTGTGTGTATGAGGGAGAGAACAAGCTTACCTGCAATTATAGTCTCACCCATTCAACAAGAGAGGAAGAGTGGTCCATAAACAATACACGGCTTATTCATCGTGCTCTTTAAAAAGTACACATGATGATCACGCATAAAACCTCAGCTAAGAAGTTCCCGCCTCCATGCCTGTCCGTTTTTCCCTTTCCACTGCCCACCAACTAAGTACTGTTATTGCTCTCATTTGTATTATCACTAACATTTTGCGTAATGCATACGACTTAGTGTGCGTGATAATAATAGTAGGTAGGTGAATTCAGCAAGAAGAAGGTTGAAGTTGCGTGCGTGCGCGCGCGTGTGTGTGTGTGAAAGAGAGAGAGAGAGAGTATTGTGTATGGATGTGAGGGGAGGAGTTAAATAATTAGCCCGTTATACCTAGTTTACTTTTTATTTATATATAAATAGATAGGTCACAAAGTATTAAAATAGAAGTTGCTAACTTGATAATGGTATCTGGAGACCGTGAAGTTAGCACGAGTTTGAGATGTTCCCATTTTTAGCCGTGTTATTTACCGTTGTTTATTATTTACGGGTGCTGGTGTGGAATACCACTAACGTCAGAAAAGAAAAACTTTGCTAGCAATGTTAAGAGACGCTATAATAAAAGCCCTTTCCAGCCAAGGACATCTCCACCTTCGACACCTGACACTAAGCCATTCTTTCTAGTCACTATCGATGTCCGGGATTCTTACTGTTTTTGTTGTTGTTTTCTAGACTTTTGTCTCTTATAAGTCTTTTCGTTCCGTACTGTTTTCCACCCGCCCCGCCTGCCCCATCGCCACGAGAAAAAGCAGGAAGAGGAGGAGAAGAAGAAGAAGACAGACTTCTGGCGCCTTTGTATTATATATTTGCGCAGAGTCCCGGCTAATTCTGTCCAGATGAAACCTGTCGTCGTCAGCTGTTTTTGCTAGCTGCCCCAGTCACATCAGATGCAAATTTCAGCGACGTAAACAGATTGTTGTAGTCATTGACATCAGGAGGACCCGAAGAAACGGGCATACGCTACAGACTGTTCAGGAAGGAGCTCATGGTTTTGAGTGTCTGAAGTACAAGAACGTCTTCTGCAGACTTGCCGCAATCTGGCCTGCGAAACCCTCCACTCTCGCTATTTCTCCTCGTGTATGATGACTTCTACAACTGTTGTGTATTTTGTGGAGGGCGGGTGAGGTGGGGAATTTCACATTAGAGAGGTGTTGTTAACGTCCAACAATAACACCACCCTCACAGCCTTATTAATGGGGCGTTTACAGTTTGGCAACGTGTTACTGTAGTCAAAGGTTTGTTAGTAAACTTTTGCCAGCAGCCAAATTGTGAGTCGTTCAGAAAAGGCAGACGCTGTCCTAAGCCCTTATTCTCAAGTGGCAGACCGAGGGCGGCTGTTTCTCGTGTGGACGTCGTCCGTTTTGTTAGTGGGGGTGGGGTGGGGGGAGACACGTTTAATCACCGTGCCAGTTATTAATTTAGAAGTCTGATTGCCCATCAACAGGTTAGCTTCGAAGGGCAAAGGACGGGATTCTTGAGCTCATATCTGCACGTCAAGCGCCACTTGACGATGGCCTGACCCCACCTACCCACCCACCCGTCTTCGCAAACCCTCTTTACTGCCCGACGTTTGGCGCGCGTGCACGAGCCAGCAGCAGTCGCACACAGGAAATCGACACGGGAGGAACGGCAATTTCACCATCTGGTCATTGCGAACGGTAAACATGCTTGCCGTTTGTTGCAAAACATGAAGGCGGGTGCACGCTGCGACGTGGCGCCGGAAGATTGCAAGTAGAAATAAACTTTGTCCCAGCCACCTGATTCGTACGCGTATTAAATGCGCTTCTTTTTGGATCGTCCCATCCGCGTGCTGGAGGTGGGGTTGGGGGAGGGGGATGTTTGTAAGCCGCCGTGGAATGGGAAGGTAATCATCCGATAAAACGTTGTTACTCTTCTTGCAGTCATCAAAGATATTCATGCAGAGCTCTGTTCTCCGGCGGCACTTACATCCTTGAAAGGAGCAGTGGAAGAGATCTCAAGCGCCGCCTTCTTTTTTTTCTGTGAACGGGAAGCTTAGATCTAGACTGTACTGTTAGGTGGTGAATGGGAAAAATGACTAAAAAAAAACACACGTATTTTCTTAATCATGATCGCATTATCTTTTCTGTAAAAACGTCTTGCGCTGAAAACGGTTACTGAAATAGGAAAACATTTTTTTATTGTTTATTTATACAGTACCCCACCCCCTGCAGCTACAGCTTTTTTTGCGGAAAATTAAAATATGTTTACATATTTTGTTTCCATTAGTTAAATGTTACTTTTATCAACGCGTTTAGTATTAAACATTAGGCGTTTATTTCAAGATGCACATCCTTTGCACTGTTAATAATGGCTTTATGATCATAAATTCCATTTTAACTTGTTGAATTTGAATAGAGTGTGATTGATTATTTTTTTCAAAACACTAATAGTTAGTCCTTAAAGACTATTACAGTATTTTTTTAACACTGCATCCGCGGATAATACTTTACGAGAAACCGAAGATAATGCCGCACGCAGAGTGACAGGAAATGATACGACAGAATTAATACTACTACTAGCCTGAGAAAAATCCTGAGAATACTGGCCCTCAAAGACAACCAACAAAGAACCCCTTACAGGCTGTTATCAAAGAGACATAGCCACAATTATGATGGTTAAAAGATGGAGGTGGATCGATCACGTGCTTAGAGAACAGCTCCCTAGTAAACAACACTCATGTGGACACCTGAAGGGAAAAGGAAGACCAGAGATAAATTGGCGTTGAACAATTAAGACGGAGATGGAAATTTTGAATGCACTGTTAGGTAAGACGGCCAAGGACAAAACGGAAGACCTTAGTTTTAGCCCTACATGCAAAGGAGTAATAGGAATGAATGAATGAATTCGTGTGGCATGCATAAGTTAGGTAAAGCTGAATTGACAAACTACGCGCAAGAAGACGTTGCTAACATTAAGTACTTAGGAAGTGTACTGTACACTGTATAGTACATTTCAAGTCTATCGCTCGCTATTGGGCCGGTGAAAGTAAGGGATTCTGATTTTTGTTTTTGTTGATGTTTGTTTGTTTTGTTTTTTAGAGCCGAGGTAAATCGTGAATAATTAATTAATATGGGATACGTGGGTACTACTGTTGTTGCTCATTTGCTTTGTAATAATATTGAATTGCACAGTGGTGCCTTGGCACTCGACCACTGTCGGTTCTGGAAAGTTAGTCGAGTGGAGAGCACTATCCCCCACTCCCGCTAAGAAATAATGTGAATGGTTAATTGGTTGCGGCACCCACCAGTGGCTATCTTGTATTAATCATAGTATTTTCAAGTGAATTGAGTGCCGAGGCACCACTGTATCTATTTTCTTTTGGGCCATTTTGCAGTCTCGTGTTTTTGCTTTCAAACAGGCATATGAAAAAATGCGAAAGAAACGGTTTCTTTGTCGTCATCAAAAATTCAACTTTGCATCAAAATGTGCGTGCTTACACCACATACATTTGTGCGCTATCACAATACATAAACTTACTCGCAATTAAAAATATAGGCGGAAGTATTAAGTTATGATAGCGATGCTTAGTCTAATGCACTAGAAGTCAACTACCAGGATCCCTTCTCCCATGGATTATGTCCAAGATGGCTATTTCTTTATGCCGTTTATGGCCTTTCTTCTTCTTCTTCTTCTTCTTCTTCATAAACTGGCGTTTAATCTGGGATTTAAAAAAAAGACTCTAGCGAAAACACAAAACATAAAATCTGTTACATGACAATACGTATGCTTTTCTGAAGCTTCGAGAAACAAATCGACATGTTCACTCGGATGCCTGATGCCAGTGTTCAGGATTTGCTAAACAAAATGAGTCCCATCCACTTACCCTAACCCCTGGCTTTCATGTGAAGCTATCTGTTTTCACTTTACGTCTGTGTTGTGTATACCAGTTGGTTGCATGTGCCCAAAGTAACGACAAAACGGCGACAGCCAGGGACCACCCTTCATGTAGACAAGCTCCGAGTGTATTATATGCAGCGTCCTTTATAGAGAAACTAATTTCTTCTGTTTATTTACACTCTTGTGATGTGCTGCTGCGCATTTGCCCCTGTAGCCCGTGCTGCTTAGAAAGGGTGAAACATAACTACGGCATGTCTCAGACCTTATCTGCGCTCCAGTACTATTGGAAATAAATGGAAGTGTCAAAAAAGAAAGAACGAAAAGAAAAAAGAAAGACGGGGGAGTGCACGCATAGGAGGAACAAAAGAGGCTAGAGTGAAAGACAAGAACAAGGTTTTGGCGGTCGCAAACCTCCATTTCCCCACACCATTCGCTGTTCTCGCTCCATCTCCCCCCCCCCCCGCTCTCTCTTGCTCATGGGATCAGGGTGGGGGGGAGAGAGCGGGGATACGCTCTTGTGCCTTAATGTATCTGTGTACGTGCGCACATGTGTGTGTGCCTGCGCGCGCCCGCAAGCATGCAGACATTGTGCATTTACAGTTGTATAGGGAGGTTGAACTTGCATGAGCGTAGTGTTCTGTCACGTCGTCTCTACATATATCTTATTCAGTCACCCCCTCCCTCACACATGCACACACACACAGGCGCGCGCGCGTGCACATACGCAGTGAGTGGTGAATAAAACAGGCACCGTCTTTAATGCAGTCACTGAAAATACAAAGAATCACGAAAGTATCGGTGGAATATGTGACCATCACGAGAAGACTACCCGGTTATTTTTTACTTCCTCTAATCCACCGAAAAAGTACCCCTCACAAACAGCTTCTAAAAGCACGAAGAAAAAAATACAGTTATTTTGGTTGGTGCAGGATTTGACACTATTTGACACCAGTATTTTCAATGAGTCTTTTGAGCTTATCTAGCAGCAATAAGAAGAAGAATGCGTTTGAGAGCAGTGCTGATTGCTGCACTACCGACAGAGGAAGATATAAAGTCTGTGGTATGAGTGAAGGTGATGATGATACGTTAAGACATGTATTAGACATGGCATCCAGCTTTTGTAGCAGAGCTTCTCTCTGCTCCAATCTTTTGTTCTGCGAGCATCTGGAGTGGCAAATTATTATTATTATTATTCGAATCTTATGTTATGTGAGCAAGGTTATTATTATTATTCGAATCTTATGCGAGCAAGGATATTATTATTATTATTATTATTAAAGACATTGATTTTTCTTTGCAAGGAACATTGAGAGAACTCAAGGAAAGGTCACTGACCGCACATGTGGCTGGATGTATGGATGTAAATGGATGATGCAGACATATCAACAAATCTGGCTTTCTTCTTTTTTGGGGTGGGTGGGGGGGAAGGAGTGTAAATAATTCACACGCCATGCTTCCTGTATTTGTTACGCTTTTCATTAATCATTTTACTGAGTTAATCAAGTAATGATTCTCATGGAAAGGCGGTACATTTAAATAGCCACATTAAAAAAAAAGCAATTGAGTCACTTTCCTCGAAAGAAACGAATAGAAATAAATTTTTAAAATTTCTTATCAACGTATTCATGAGGAAGAGTGGCCGGGATTGGGAGAAAAGGAGGGAGAGGGGAAGGCTAACAACGGTTGGCATGGGGAAGGGGGAGGAGGGGAACATGAACAGCTTATTTTTTACTGTCCTCGTGCAAGAGCTGGGAGGTGGATGTTGGAGCACATGTTTGTAGAATAAGCACCACATTCCTGCGCGTGTGGTGTTTGAATATTTACTTCAGTCTAGACTTTTAATCGCTCGTTCTCATTATTCCGTGTAGCAGTTCCGCGAGCCTTCTTCTCGACAAGCTTCCCTCGCGCGCATCATTAGAAACGTCCGAAACATGGACACAACGCCTTCTGTCATTGAGTGCGTATATTATTAAATTCTAGATTTGACTGGCAAAAGACAACTGAACTAAATGGTATTTATTTATTCGCTCTCAATAACGTGGGGCAGCTCGGCGTGAGGTCTGGTTATGCTGACAGGGAAGGATTGTTGAAAGCAAGTGGCAGACGCGGGGGTATGGCAGGGGAGAGATAGGACCTATTAGTCTGATAACAGTGCTTGTAACCTGAGCAAACCCCCCTCCCCTTCCCATCCAGCGAGTCCGTCATTACTTGAAGGAGTGTCTGGGCCATTCTGTCCGATGAAGAGGAACAAGAAATGTTCATCTTGGGAACCGAGTTAATGTGGTCAGAGAAAGAGAAACGTCTGAAAGTGTATGCGCGCTAAGCTCTCTTCTCCGTGTGTGGGCCGGTGGGCGGGTTTGTGTGTATGTGCGCGCAAGCATCAGCGATCGAGCAAGATCGTGTGTTTTAGGAAGACGTGCTTTAGATGAGACAATACTCGGGATATTCTCGTAAGCGAGTACAGAACACAAAATCTGGACTTTTAATGTCATTTTTCTCGTTCATAGAAACATGTTATTTTGAACAGACTAAAAGTAAAATCTCGACAAAAAAGTTAATGCGATGTTGAGATTTTTAATGCGTTTTCTTTGGGTTACATTGTCTTCACAGGCGGGAGATTATTATTATTATTATTATAATATCCTGCGCTCATCTAAAACTTTTTTCCCCTCATCCTTTCATCGCTCTCCCTGCTTTCAGAAGGAAAAAATATTTTTACAATCCCTTCATGCAAGTTGGAAAAAAAATATCCGTGTGATATTAGAGACTGTTCATGCACGCACATGCTGGCAGTAACAAGTCCAAGAATATTCACATTTCTACTCACCTGGGAAGAGAAACTCCAGGGCCGCGTCCTATCACTCAGGTATATTTTTGATTGTTCCAGAAGCAAGATAATCTCGTTTCCTGATTTCACTCACATCACAGAGATTTGGACAGCCTCCGTTTAGAGACTGAATCTGCTGAAGCTCTCAATTTTTACAGTCGAACCACAGTTCTTTGGTTGTCAGAATCCGATGCGCTTCATCGTTTTGCGTAGATGATATTTCAGAATCGTTTTTTCCTTGCAGTAAAAATCATTTTACTGTGTTTAAGCTACATGTTTAAAGCCCGCTCTGCTTAGCACGTGTGGCGGTGGGGTGCGTGATTGATGTGGGGCGGAGTGTGAATAAAGGAGGGTGGGGGAGGACGGAAAATGAGGCATTTCCTTCATTTTTATGGCTTCTTTTTGACACCACAAGTTCTAAATAATATTACCGCCCTAGTGAGTAGGGGGGAAATTGCTAAATGTCAGTGTGCTTTGAGTGGGGTAAAATGAATACACTTCGCTTGAAAGAGCTGCCATGAGCGCAGAGACAGAGAGAGAGAGGGGGGGGAAGGAGGGAGTGGGAGGAAAAGATAGGTCTCCGTAAATTTTTACGGCTTGAGCATCAGGATTGTTGTGAAGTGCCATCGTCGCTGCGAAAATGGATGAGTTTTTGAAGATGTGACACTGCTGCTTTGTCTAGGTCCTCTCGCGCGTGCTGCGCGCGATCACAGGTGCGTGTGTAATGGATGGTCAACCTTGGGACGGTATTAATTCTTTCTGGAGGTAAAGATTTATCTTTTTTCTTTAGTTCGTTGTTGCCGTCATCCGATGCGGTAGGAAGGCTATAAGGGGTTCGTTGAAATATTGTCTACTATACTTTTTGTCATTTTTTATATTTCTGTTCGGTCTTTATATTTGGTTGTAATTGAAAATGTGTGTGTGTGTGTGTGTGTGTGTGTGTGTGTGTGTGTGTGACCTTAAGATAGTTGCAGGACACATGCAGGACACATGCTTTAGTTTTAGTCAGCTAAACAGACAATGGCCCTTGCCTGTGCGCAGGACAAGGTAAAAGGTTAGAGTACTGGTCTAAACTCTAAATTTCGAGGCGACTGACCGTACCAGAAGACGCGAATGGTCTTGCGTGTTGGTAATACTTGCTACTAGCTGTCTTCTGCATTAGTTCCGCCCCGTGCATCTTGCCAACCAACTATGCGAAGAAAACCTGGCCCCGGAGACCTCTTAAAATGTTTTGAGAAGGGAGGGAGAAAGGTTATTAATTTGTGGTGTCCTTCACGCGGAGTGAGCGCTCTGTTTAGATTTAAAACGTGCGTGTTGTTGCCAGCAGTAACCAAAAAAGTTTCTTTGTCTTTCTAGTTGGGTCTCTAGTTATCTCTGCTAAAATATTTGCTTGTGTCAGTGAAGATGAATAATAATGTGATTAAGATTTTCACTCGCGCTTATGAAAAAGGGCTATAAATAGAATGCAACCAAGCGTGTAGCACTTTTTGCGTTGACTAGTTGTTCGGCAAATTAAAAATAATGAAAGCAAAATATATGTGTGACAAAGGACGGGGAAACCCCATGTACACGACATGTTCACAGTGAATACCTTGTTAGGGAGTAGAAAGCGGTTTTAATAGCTTTTGACGTATGTATACATATACATAAATGTGCAGCAAACCTGCTTTGCACCTGTTCCCACATATACGAAAAAACCAGTACAGGTATTTGCGTATTACAACTGACCGCGCGGCTGCAACAGTAAACCTATGAAGCAGCCTACATATGAAAGTTGCAAGAGCGTGTATCTCAGTTCTTTTTTTTTTTAAATCAAAGTGCTCTGAAGACAATTTTGAAAAATGGAAAGGTAACGTTACCCACATTAAAAAAAGAAAAATCACCACAGACCAGAAGTATTCACATATAGTCACCAGCACGAACGACAGCAAAACATCTCGACGTCTTAACTGTAGTCTCCACAAAAGGAAAAAAAATCCCTTGGCTAAGAATGGAAGTCGTGGGAAAGTTTTAGAAAGTGGAAGTCGCTGGTTTGCATGCACGACTGTGCTGCCACTTTGAAGCTGCTGGAATTTGAAACGAACCGTTGACGCCCGTCGGGGGGGGGGGACCCCACCCACTCCTGGTATCGCCGTCTGGAGGTAGCGTTGCAGCGGCACAGGACACGGGTTACACCTTGCGTAGAATTTGTGCACAACTTACACATCCTGCAATCCTTGTGGCTGTCTTGGGATATTGAAAAGTAAGCCAGAGGGGAGAACTATAGCACGAAGGATGGACGTATTGCGGGGAGAGAAGGATGGGTTGAAAAGGAGGGTGGGGGGGATCCAGGACAAAGCGGTCTGGCCTTCAGCATAAGCGAGCACAACGACACAGGTCACAAAATAAGATCTGGTCCATGCCCGTAGCGCACTGTCAGCACTGCTGTGAGATTTTTAGTCGTCACACGTGGAATTTTTTTTTTCCCACTACGTCTGCTGTTTTTCTCAAAACATGCCTCGACCCTCACATGGGCAGCAAATAGCAGCTGGAGATGACACGAAGAAAAGAAACTGTAGGTCGCCACGTTGGCGTCAGACTATTGACGGGTGGAATACAACTCCTAGCCAGGAGACACCATGGCTTTCTTCACTGCTTTCTTTTTTTCCTGCAGACCTTTCAACAACCGCTGTAACCATCCCACGGAAGGTTTGTCGCGGCATTTTCCTTTCGCAAATCAGGAGCGAACAAGAGCATTTCCAAAGTGAGCCAGGGCCTTGGGTCCCGCCCTAAGCTTTCTGAGACGTTCGCACTCGTCTTTCTCACATTCGGACACATGGGAGTGGTTGTCGATACTGTCAGGAGTCTCGTAAAGGAAACTGCTTGCGCTGTTTATTTCGGAGCGGGTGTCCCCAAATCCCTTAGGAAAGGGAGCGGGGGTCTCACAGAACCTCCAGACTCCTGGGGTTGGTCAGAAGCTCCCGGACGATGCGCCACACCTGCTTGGCCACCGAGTCCATGGCGGCTGTGGACTTGCCTTTGAAAAGATCCACCGTGGGCAGGAAGTACTGGGGACAGCGGCGGTTCTGGAGGCAGGAGATGAGCTGTAGCAGGATGCCGTTGATGCGGTCCCCGATGCACATGTCGTCCCATTCCATCTGCAACAAAAAAGCTGGCAGTTATCACCTTGAAATAACTTTGCAAGTTAGGGGGAGGGGGCATCGATTAAAAACGCTATTTCTTTGCTGATCGATTTTAGCTCCTTAGAAGTACAGTTTATCGTTTTGCTGTAGCATACGCTGCACTCTTCTGTCAACTGATTGTTGTTGGCCTCACCTCTCGCGGATGTTTCTCGCACTCGTACAGCAGGAGGGTCTTGAGGTGGTAGCTATTGATAGGGTGCCCCGGAATATCAAGGTGCCGATCCCTCAAGGTCTTGAGAATGGATAGGCACTTCCGCCGACACCCTCCGTACAGCAGACGATCCTCTGCATACCGGAAGGACATAACCCAGGCGTCCCCTTCTGCTGCAGACTGCTTGTCCTGGCAAAGAAATAGCAATTAGACCTTTGTGCATAAATTATTTCGCGCGATGTTACTACTGTTAAAGCGACGAGCGAGGGAATGAATTTTAGATCACACACACACCGATGAACCTCGCCTCCTACCTTCATGTAGATGCTCTCCTTGGACAAGAGGTCGAAGCCCTCCGTCTTGACCTCGGCCACCAGGTTGGGGTTGGGCCACGACACGTGCGGGTTGGGCCAGTGGGCGGCCGAGCGGCACCAGATGCCCCCACAGCGGAAGGCCGGCGTGATTTGCACCACGTGGCGCTCCTTGATGCGCAGCTTGACCTCCGTGGTGTCCGGGATCATCTTGACCACGTCGCGACAGCTGCACTTGTCTACGGCCTGTGCCACCAGGGTCTGGAAGCGCGAGCGGATCTTGCGCGCCGACAGGTAACCTGAGGCCGTGATGAACTCCACCCACAACGACATCGAGCGCTTGCGGCCGTCACTCAGCTTCAGCACGGCACAGCCAGGGATGCTGCCGTCGTCCACGAAGTTGAAGACGCCCATCTGGTTGAGGTACAGCACCACCTCGAACTCGTTGGGCGAGATGACCTCCACGCCCTCAAACCTTTCGTTGTGAACAAGGAGAGGGGAATTTTTGTCTTTGTCAGTTTTTTGTTTTTTTTTAATAAAGGCTAACAGTTTCATTACACCAGTCGCACATGTAATCTATCTTTAGCTAGGCAGGAGAGTGGAGATGTAAGTCGCCGAAGAAATATAAAGATCGAGAGATACCAATCAACGGAAAAGATTTCCACCACTTTTGCATTACTGCGTTTGGCGGTTTTAATTGACTAGTGAATTAAAACAGTTGTTTGAATATTTATTCACTCATGACTATATAGGAATTTACATCTACAATCAGTATACAATAACACCAATAATAAGAATAAGATTAATCATGCATGGCCACTCCAAATCATTCTAGAATATCTGTTGCCCATACATACAAGATTTTTTACTTCTAGCTGTGTGTCGTTATCTTAACTGGTGGATAAGAAAGATAACTTATGTCAGCGCCAACATTGAGTCTGTAAAGTGCCTTTTTCATCCCGCACCCCCATCTCCTTAATCCAATGTATTTCCTTCCGACGTCACCTGCCCGCAGCCCCACGAACAACTTTCACTCTTAGGGGTACAGGAGTTGCAAGACCTCGAAGCGGGCCTTAGCTGGGAAGATGCCATCCGCGTGCTCTATTTACCTGCCGTTGACCTCCGTGAGGGAGGAAATGAAGCGGGGCTCCTGCACCTCTACCTCCTTCAGGACGTCCTGCACGACCTTGCACACCTCACGCACCGTCTTGGCCGACGCCGCCTTGCGCACGTGCACGCGCTCGTTGTAGTACTTGTTGATCTGGAAGAGAAGCTTGGACTGCGCCGTCAGCATCTCCGGACTCGTGCCTTCCAGCAGCATCCTGGCGGCTTCTTATCCCGGCGACGCAGACCAGAACCCGAGGAACTTCTTTGGCCAAGTCAAGATTCCACGCAACTCCGTCACTACCGAATCTGTGTCCTGGAAGATAGAAAAGAAGCCAGTATGTAGCAGACGGCATTGTTATTCTTGTAAGAACTTAATGCACTGAACAGCAACATCAGGGAAAGGTCGGGTTGATAAGTACTATGCCGTTGACTCTGTACGGATTACGCGGTATAAACTTTTGTTTGTCATGTCTCCGGGAGTATTGTGTTTCAAATATTAAGGGCAAAACGAGGCGTTCGCGGTAAAATAAGGGAATGCAGTGACCCACGGGCCTTTTTTTTTTTTAGGTGTGTGTATACATCTGATATCAAACAAAAGGGAAGAGCTATCATGGTGCAAAACCTTGGTAGAAAGAACAGCCCTGTTGCCATGGTAAACAGCATATGCAGTGTCAGGGTAATAATGATAGAGTGACACCCGCGTAAAGAAGGGTGGAGAAGCCACAACCAGCGTGGGCGACACTGGGGTGGCCGCGCACGCTTAGAGTGTAATCCATGGATCTCCTGTTCACAGCGCGGCGGCGCGTCACACGTCGTCACACCCTGAGGCTAGTAGTCCCTGACCTTGGCTCATGATCTGGCGACACTCTCTCGTCGATGGTTTACATCATTAAAGGCCTAATGAGGTCATATGCTTGTCTTCTCTAGCATCGTTATCCTCCGTCTACGAGGAAAAGTTTAAGCCTGGAGCAAACGTTATTTTCCTGCTCACCGAGGGAAGACGTTTAGACGAGTGTCCTAGCAAGGGGTTCTAAAGAGCAAGGGATTTGTGGTGGTGGTGGTGGTGGTGGTGTAGGGAGGGGGAATAGCGGTAGAAGGTAGGTAAACCTTACGCACTGTCGTATCCGCTTGTTTCGTTGGCAAGCGTCCCCAACGACTCAGCAGCCGCCTCGGTGGTAAAAATCCCAGCGTCAGCTCCTCTGCCGTGCAGAACGCAGGTAAATCCCAACAAACACACGTGCTGAAGACGAGAGCAGAGATGGTGGCAGCAGACAAGGGAGGAAAAAAAGGGGGGGTCGTGTGTGTCACTTGCAGAGCGATACGACGACGAGCACCACCGTTACGTGACGGTGACCTAGGGATCGGCTCAGTCGTAAGGCTGATCGTAACCCTCCCCCTCTTGCGCGCACGCTTTCTCTCACTCTCTCTCCTGCCGAGGTGTCGGTGTCGTGCAGGGTCGTGGTGGTAGTGATCCGCTGCGTAGCTGTAACGTTCTCTGTTGCCACTGTACGAGCTCAACAGCCTCCTCCGAGTCCGGTGCGCACGCGCGCGTGGTGTAGTGCCAACAGCCGCGCTGCTCGCCCGCCACGTGCTTCCTAATCCTCAGGAGAGTGGCGGGGTGGGGGGTGGGGTGGGTTGGTGGACGGGGTGGCCAGAGGGCGTCGAATGGCTAGCGTCGAGCTCCTCTCATTACGATTGTCTGAGTAGTTCTTTTGACTCGTTGAGAGAGCCTCCTCCAACACTCTTGCCTCGCTTGGCGGCGGCTTCTCTCTCTCTCTACCTTGTTGATCTCCAACACTTCACGCCAACGCCAAGACGTCCCTTCCCTCCCTTCCCCACCTCGGGCTTTTCCCAAACCTCGGTGAGGACTCGTAACGCGTAACGCCCACACACGCCCCTTTTTGTCGTTCAAGCGCACGAAGGGCGGAGCAAGCAGGCAAGGCGGTGCTTGATCCCAGCCAATCAGCGTGCGATGCTCGCTGACGCCGCTAGAAGTTGTCGCTTTTCTGCTGGGCAAGCAAACGACGCTGGTGACCGTCAAGTGGCGCGCACAGCCACGCCCCCCTCGTTTACCGCGCCTGTTTAGTGGGGAGGGTGGGGAAGGGAGCAGTTGAAAGTGGAAGGATGGTAACATAACGATGTCAGTTCTGCTGCGACACACGCAAAGAAATTGTTTCACTCTCTCCAACCTCTCCCGTTAGTCTGACGGACGGCCCGGGTTTTGGCTGGTGGTGGCCGAGATAATAGCATATCGATTCTTTTCTCGCTTCCCATGCCTCCAAGGCAGATTAGGTCTTACTTTTTTTTTTTGTTTTAAACTATAACGTTAGAACGTTTGGACAAAATGCATTCGCTTAGTAGCGAAAATCGGCAGAGTACCCTGTTAGTCTTAGTGAAAGGCGCACACAAGTGTCACGCGGTTTTGGTGCAACCGATGACAAAGCTCTAAAACTTCAAGAATGCAAAATGATCAGTTTTATCATCCTAATCTTGCGTGAGATACCGTGTGCCAGTACTCGATCTCTCTTCTTTTTGTTCGTTGCTGATTATTCTCAGATATATATATATATAGCCCATAAGAAATACCTTTCTTGTATGGTGGACGCATTGTTCATCCTGAACTGTTAATAAATACCGTTGGGTAATCTATTGTTTACCAGTCTTTTTCAGTTGTATGACAAATACAAATATTTATGGGGCGCCAAGAGGGGAATTTTCTCTACTTTCTCTCTCTCTAGCTAGAGAATGCATTCTGTAGTTAGAATTAGAAGTTGCTAGCCAATTCATTTTATATATACAATTCTGTTCTGTAGCTAGAGAAAGCTTTCTGTACTTAGAGAAATCTCTCTGTAGTTAGAGAAAGAGAGAGAGAATTATATGAGTGACAGAAAGAGAAACTGAGTGCAAGGTTACACGCGATTGAAATATGTGGGCCTGGATCTTCACGACGGCTGTACTGCCACAGTCTTTTCGGCCATCCTGCATAGACATATGCAGACCAGCTTGCATACATTGAAATACGCACGCGAGCGACACACATACACACATGCGCGCTTTTTTAAGTGGAAAAGATGGGGCAGCCCATCATCAGCGAGAGGCACTTGAGCTTTTATGACAGACGGGGGAGTGGGGGGAGTGCGGGCCAAGCTCGCGGGCAGACGACTCTCGTGGTAATGAAGATTGAACGTTACTGCGGGCCTGCCAGGCCTCAGGCAGTGTTGTGTGCTGCTGCTGCTGCTGCTGCTGCTGCTGCTGCTTCTACTGCAATGTGCACTCGTCCTGACACACATTTCAATTACCGCCACATTTTCTTCACATACATTACGCCACTTCACGTGGGGCAGAGACACATCGACTTCTTCAAATTGTATATAACAATAATAATAATAATGAGTCACGTGAGATGAGCAGGCAGAGGCAATGTTTAGCTCTTCGATGTACTAGGAAATACCTAAACAAGGGAAGAGAGTCTACAATGAATACCTGTTATCGGATTGTTAATTCTTATGATATTCTCAATGTACCCTATAAGAAAAGAAAAAAGAATGTGAATAATTAATCTCGACTTTAGGTGCCTTTCCTTCGACTGCAAGGTGCAAGGGAACTGTTGTTCGCGATGATCGCTAGTGTTGAAGCGGTATCCAACCCGACAGATGTTTTTGAAAAAGCCTGTAGCCGTAGTCATAAAGCGGTTGCAAAGATGTCCTGGGGAAAAGAAGCATGGTGTCCGCGGGGTCTGGAAAATGCATTGTGACTACGAAAACAAGACTTTCCCAGAGTTCCCAATTATGACCTGCGGAAGGGACACGCGTAACGGTCCCGGAAGTATGGGATTGTGCAGACCAGGCGATGCAGCTCCTGCGCTGCAAAAAGCCAGCTTGTTGGTCAGCGGACCTGTTTATCTCGCGAAGACGACGGTGGTTGAGAACGCTTCCTTACTTGTGACAAGAGCGCTTTATTTTACATCCATCGACCTTCCGGTCAGACGCTCATTGGTGGGAGAGAGCTCTGTGCACGCCGATGTCTGTTGTCTACTTTCTAGAGGTCCTTTTTTATATAAAATTCTTTGACAGAACCTGTTGAAACCTTTGGCGCTAACCCATTCCCAGCCATTTTTTTGCCGTCTTCAACTTGTTCGCTTCGTTCGTTTGCTAGTGTTAAAGGACCGGATGTGTGAACTTGGAGATCGCATTGAAAATACACAGCTGCCGGCGACGTTCGCTGGTCACAACAGTGTAACGAAGCGTTTCAAGTTTGCGAAGGTCGCCTGCGTCTGCGCGCGTTTTTTCCATGGAAAAGACTGCCTGTCGAACAGCTTGCCCTGTTTATTGTTTTTACGATCTCAGTACATGGTCCTTAAGTGAGAAGATTTGCACGTCACGACAGATATGGAGCGTTCGGACAACTAGGGACAAACGGTGACCATGTTGAACAAAACGTTTTGTACAGCCGTATCTAAAATCTTTTTGTACAACATTATGTTAAAAATTTGTACGACGTTCTGTAAAAACGTTTGCAAAACCTGTTCAAACGTTCTTTCATATTTTGGTTGGTTAAGAAGTGCCTCAGCAGGCATGAAACGTGACGCATCTCGCTCTAGGCAGGTAACTGCGAACCATTGGTTTGGTCGGATGTTTTTTCTGTTGAAACCAAAAGCATGTCCTTCCTTCGAGTACGAGCAATGAAACGTTTAAGAGAGAGAGAAGTAAAGAAAAAAGAAAGCCGTCCCAAGTAGGTTCACTATAAGGACGAATTCTTTCCTAGTTCTAAAACTGCAGTATTTCCATCATACACATAATTCATTAAAGCGTACACAAAAAGCCTCCTCTTCTCGAAAAACAAGCCCTTTCCATTAGCGTGCAGTACGAAATGCATACTTTTAACCCACGGAAGGAGGGGGGGGGTGTGTGGTGGGGGAGGTTCTTTACCGGTCGGACGTGCGCTTCACAGACGAGACTTAATACGGAACGGGGCCATGTCTGTATGTGGCGCGCGCGTGTTGGGGCACGGGTGGAGAAGTAAACACTGGCAAACACAAATGCACGGCTCATTAGCTAAAGAGACACAGTTACAGCGTCTTTGATTTTCGAGCGTTGATTCAGAAATCTAACTCGCCTTTTCCTCCCTGTCTCCCACCTTCCGCATGGCACACGTTAGATGAGCGATGTACATCTCTCTGCAGCCCCCCCCCCTCATTTCTTACTACACCTCCATCTCCTTTTTTTTTTCCTTTTTGCCTTTACGTAGCAGGCCTGTTATTTTGCCAGCTAATAGCATCTGGCAGGGCTGTTGACTGTGGGACTGGCTGCTTAGAAATGTTTTCATTTTCTTGTCACATCCACGCAAATTGTTTAAAAGTGGACTGGCAACACGTCAGAACTGCACTATTTTATGAAAACGTTGGCTAGTTCAAAGGAACATTAACACGACAGATCTGCTCGTTTTGTTTTGCTTTTCTTTTTTTAATGACAACATCTGCTGTTTTAAAAATAACATTCAAGCTTTAGAATTCCGTTCCCCCCCCCCACCTACCCACGACCTTGGTCTCCCCTCGAACCTTCTCCCTCAATTTATTCATTTGTTTGTGACGTCGGTGTGCCAGTCTTCAGTCGGAAAAAGTAGGTTTCAGTCGATCGAGTACACCGAGAGCACGAAGGAAAGGGAAATATTGAGAGTAGGATTAAGAGATATACGTACGTCGTTTCATCCCGCACTGTCCGTTTGTTTGATGGTGCAGCTATCCCTCCGCACACGAACTCTGTCCACTGAGTAGCGAGGTGCTCGGATGTTCTGGATACAGCCGTACCTATCGATCAAACAGAGCCTGCTGCAGTATTTCTACAATTAACCAAGCAAAGACAGTGTAATGTCTCCGCCTAAAGTTCCTGACGTCAGCGAGTATTCTTCCCTAAACTCCGAGGGTTCTTCTATCTTGAGTGGAACGAGAAACTGAAAGAGCTTGGGGGGTGAAGCAGCAAGTTATTTTGAAACGACAGATATTGAGTGTTTTGTGTCATCTCCGCTCAAAATTTCAGGATGCACAACCATCGCTTAGTTACAGTCCTGTCTAAAACACGGGTCTGGGACAGCGTTAGGAGACCGCCTTTCTTATCAAATGGTGCTTCCTACGTCACAAATTTGGGTCAATTTGATTTCCTTCTCGAAAAAATACGAAACATGGCGGCCTCCTCGTGCAGCTATGTTTTAGACACGGTTGTAAAGTAAACGGTTCATTTGAATCACGAAAACGATTCCGAACGTAAATATCATTTAACCCCAGCGTGCCATGTTAAAGTTCAAAGAATGGCAGCAACGCAGTTTTTAATAAGTTAATATTTTTGCTGTTGTTCCCGGTTGGTTTTTGTTAACAATCAAGGGCCAGTTGCACAACAAGTTTCTAAACCTTAAAACTGTTCTAAAGAAGAAAACTCTCTTCTTAGCCATTTTGATGCATTGCAGAAAAACATAAAAATTGTTCTGACAGGACGGAAAATCAGACTTACACAACTTTATCTTACTTAAAAAGCAGTTTTAGCTTTAAAAACTCTAAAATTGTGGTGTGCACTTTAAATTAATTATCTAAATAGAGTTAAGGCTTAAAAGTGTTTAAAATTAGAAATGTGTTGTGGAACTGTCCCCAGAAAAGCATATGTGACCTTAACAGCTCCGGATGTGACGTCTTTTTTCTTACTTGTGAAGGCTACACCCAACGAGCACGTCGAAGCACATTGCCACGACAGCAGCGTCGAGACGGAAGCTTAGGGTGGACTAAAGTTTTTCAAGCAGCCAAATACCAAAAGACGTTCGTGAATTTGCTCAGATTAAGAATATTGTTGTATAACAAACCAAGCAATCACGTCGGGTAATAAAATTACACTCAGGTAGCTATTGTGGTGACATCAGCGAGAGGATGAACTATGAGCCCGTGAAACGTCTGGGCTCATGCTTCCACAGATGAGCTCCACTACTTCATCCAGACACGGGGAAAGGGAGGTTCATGACGGCTCGCTCATGGAGTAGCAGTGGCTGTCTGGCGTGGCTGGCGTCGCCCTGGAGAGTACACTTAATGTTTTTTCCGTGTTTTGCGCGCGCCTCCCACTTCAGGCCGGATGCGCGTCAGCACTGCGTGGTCCTGGGGGAGAAAATTGTCTTAATTGATGGAGAAAGACTCGGCCTTAAAAACCCAATAGATAAACAGATAAATCTCCGCGGAACATTAGACGTAACGTTAACGAACGCAAGTGCTGCGTCTACTTTGCCATATTCTTTCATACGTCCTTCAGCCCCAGGCGAAAGACTAATACCTACCTCAACCCCACCCCACATACCCCTATTTTTCAGGGGGGTTTTGTTTTGTTTTGTTTCTGTTTTTTTTTTTTTGCTGCTGCTACTTTCTGGAGGGCATGGGTAAAGTAAGGTCGTGTTCGATTTCTTGCAGTCCGTCGTTTAAGTCTGTTCTTAATCGGACAAATATGAACATATTTTAGTGGACAAATATGGACAAACGTTTGATGACGTTTGCCAAACTTGATCAAACGTTCTCTAAACTTGACCGAACGTTCGCCCATATTTGTCCAGTAACGAAAGAGGGATGTTAGTGCTTGCTGGTTCATTTCTATGTGAAAAATGTGTCAGAAATTGTGTCCTGTTTTATGACGAAGACTTGAACTGGCCAGTACGGTGCAAGTGCCCCACACTATGGTCTAATGATGCAGCTGGTATCAACAAGGAAGCACAGAATCAAAGACATTCGTGTCGGACGTTTCTCTTAGAAGTATTGCTTTTATGGGCTTGGGGAAGGACACACAATCAGTTAATTGCAATATTCTAGGACAACAAGCTGGACCTGACAGTCTGGCATCTTCAGCCTGTGATACCTCGGAACCTTTCCAGCCATTGTCCATATTCACAAGGCGGAGGACCTGCCATCATTTGTACAGAACAGTACACACCAGTGCCTGTGCGATTTTTAACTTTCTCTTACGTAGCTCTCGACCATTTGTTCCACGTATCCATGACGATCCACGAGGTCTCGTATTGGAAGGACGGCGGAGCCGCGCGCGAATAAGATCTATTGTTCCTCACATTTCGGTTGCAGTTTGCTGGACGGTGTCGTTGGCTGGAAAAAGTGAAGAGTCGTATGGCGTGCACGGGGCCGCTGCTGCCAGCAGGCCGGTCGTTGGTTGGTGGCGCGGACAGTGTCGGCGGGGTGTGCGGAGGAAGGCGTCGTCTGATCCTTGTGTGGCGGCAAGTCGTGTTCTTTGATGTCACCGGAGCTCGTAGAACTGCAAGAGAATTACAGCGATAGACAATTGCGTTGGTTCCTTGTCAGTCTAGATTGTAAAGAAAAAACACTCCTGCCGTTGTACCTTTTGAATGCCATTGCTCCCTGTCTCATGCTTGCTTTTCTCTCTCTCTCTCTCACACACACGCATTCTGCGTAACACTTGCTGAATACCCGCGAGCCCCACTTGCGCGATATTTCAAAGACCGGTGTTGTCTTTTACACAGCACCTTTATATCTATGATCAAAACCCATTATATATGCTCATCGAACTGCACCTGAGGTTCCATGTAGGTAGCGAATTTTCAAAGAGAGCGAGCGCGTAATATTAGGAAGACCGGTGGAGGTATCACAGAAAAGAGACTTGCCAGGTCACTGTACAGTTTTTCCTGCAGGACTTGGCCTTCGCGTGGCGCTTCTCTCTCTCTCTCTCTTCGCCTGCGCTGCTCTGTCGCTGTGTGTATATTATTGACCCAATTAACCTTCTGCACTGCTTGTTTGTCATTACACCCGCACTTTTCCTCTGTTATGTTTGCTGGGCACAAAAAGGGGGGGGGGTTCTTATATTCGTGTCTTTGTTAACGAGCATGCATATGTGGGTGCGGGACGCGGAATTCTTTTTCCCACATGAGATAGGGGGGGGGCGGAAATTCAGCCAATCGGAGTGCCGGACTATGTTATTTTGTCAGAGGTTTGGGGTTAGGGTTTGGGTTTGGGTTAGGGTTAGGTTTAGGTTTAGTTTATTAGGTACAACTGGGCAATCGAGTGGAGCGAGCAGACGACGGCTTATTTTGCGTGCACTCCAATCGGCTGAATTTCCCCCCCCCCTATCTCATGTGGGAAAAAGAATTCCGCGTGCGGGACAGGGTAGATAGGAAATGCCTGTATGTTGGACGGTTGGGAAGTAGAGCAAGCTTACGTGAGTGCATGTGTGTGTGTGTGTGTGTGTTCGTGATTGGTTGAACGAAAAAAAAAAAACACTCGATGACATGTCTTTGAACTTGTAAACGTGTGCCCGAAACATGCACCTCTGAGAACGCCAAACTGAAAGAAGCTGTGTAAGGGTAATCATAAGAAAAGTATTGTTATATCGCACAGACACCCCTAGCCCTGACGTGTGTGTGTGTGTTTCTGTAGCCCATGCCTCACACACAAGGAGTGTAGGACTGGTAAGGGTACTCTCCAACCAGCTTGGATCCTCCTGCGAGATCCTTTTACGTCCATCGCAGCTTGAGTCAATTTTATTTTCATGTCTCCGAGACTTCCCTGGAATTACTCCCCGGATTTTTATGCGGGTTTAAACTCGCGAGTTGAGGACACTTAAATTGAGGAAATTGCCCGTAAAGTTATTTCTTGCGTCTGTATGGAACAGAACAATTTATCATCAGCTAAAACTGTCAGGCAGGGGTATGCTTTTTGGGGTAAGTAGTCTGCGCCCGCTCCCTCCCGCCCGTCCCCACCGTACGACGTCGTTCGTACGTACGGGCGGAGGGGGAGGAGGCGGAACATAAGTGATGGAAATGGAAGGGAGGAGAGGGAAGGGGTAGGGAGGTGAATGAAAATTGATTGTCGAGACCTCTGACTGAAGTTTCTTCTCTTTTAATGTAGTGAGACTCCGTGCGCTGAGCAGATCATCTCCGGAGGTAATAATTTCTCAAACCACAAGCCCGCCGCAAATGCAGCTATAAACAACAGACAGCAAAAGAGAATTCTGAGGGCGCTGTGTGTGTGTGTGTGCGCTGTGGAAAGGGGAGTGGTTGCTGAGTGAACAAGCTAGATGGACTGTACTGAGAAAAGAGGTAAAAGAAGATCGTTGCTAGCTTGGGCTCGGGTCTAATGTATAACACAGCTTGTTCAAGGACTGGACGACGAGCGGGGAGCAGTTGAAAATAGTTTGAAAATATAAGCAGTTTTGATGACCGCTGCATTCGAACCACGCAGACAGCGCCTTAAACGACGTTCTGTTTTTTTTTTTTTTGTTTTTTTTTTGTTACAGCAGTCGGGTGTGGTCACCAGCAACAAAGATTTCGTTGTTGGTGCCAAATGTTCTGATTAACAGAAAAGTACGTCGTGGACGAAGCAACGCGCGGCTAGCCATAGTTTCGAAGAGGAAGTCAAGTAGTGAGTGGAGCTCTCGCGGGTTGCGAACTGGTAAGACCTCGACATGGGACACGTCGGAACAAAGTGGGAAGAGAAGTGGCAGATGAGCCTCTACCCTCGCCGCCCGTCCTAAACCCAAGTTGGAAAGTTTTTGTTTACATGTAATGTTTATTGTGGGAAGTCGATCTCATGTCGTAGACCTCGAGGGGTAGGGCATGATGTGGCACGGTCGGGCGCAAATTAGAAGCAATTTTCGCCTTTCTTTCTTCTGTTTTTTTATTATTATTATTATACTTTGACCCTTGCAAGAGACCCTGCCTGCTTACCCTCCACCCTATCAACGTTCTTATCGTCATCAGCTTCCGTCCAGTGCCAGACGCGGACCGTGCGTGGGCCACCCGACTGGCTGTTAAAGGCCACACACGGGAGGAGCACTGCTGTATCTCCTTGTCCAGCGGAGCGGACAGTCTGACCATTAGTGCCGGTGCCATAATTGCTCTGTTATCTCGGCCATTACATCCCCTATCGCTCCCCTTTCTCTCCCTCTACCTGCCCCCCTCCCATACACATACACCAAGGCCTTGATTAACATACAGGTCCTGCAAGTGAGTAGGGTTGGGTTTCTCGCCAAGGATAGCAGCGATAGCCTGCAGATCTGGCAGTCGAAGTTGTTTATAGTCACCGCGAGAGACTTTTTTTTATATTGATTCAGATATCTTAGACTGGACCAAAAAGAAAGAATCATCATCATCATCTCTTGACTGGTATTGAGCTGATCACCAGACCTGCCGGTACATGTGGTCCGGGGAGCCTGGCCAGATGCAGCAGCCGACAAGGCTTACCACTCAGGACAACGAAAGACGGAAGGGAGCAATCCTAATAATCATCTTCCCTTATTCGATTGACTGAATAACACTCACGCAAGCACACACACACACACACACACACACACACACACACACACAGTTTGAACAGTTTCAGAAAACCCAAGCTGCAGTTTTAAACTATTCTTTTACTTTAGGTTGTTTAGTGCTTTCCTTTTGAAAAAAAAAAACAGCATGTACCAAATAAACATCTCATATGTGTGGCCACTTTGTATTCCATTCAATGAATTCTACAGCTGTCGTTTGACCATTGCTACAGTAAAGATGCATTCGTTACATCACATTCAGAAGTTTTTCGCCCATTTTTCAGTGGGTGAAAAGATAAGTGGGGATGATGGAGTGGTTAAAAGGTTCACTCCCATCACCGAGTGAGGAAGTGCACGATACTGTGGACGTCGAGCTGTTGACAGACCCTCCCTCCCCCTACCCACTCTCCTCCTCCCCGCAGTGACGGCGTCTTCACACCAGCTTGCATTCTCGCGGCGGTCAGGACTAGATTAGTTATCGAATGTTAGAGCTTGCTTCATTTAGTCTGAACGCATCTCCGTGCAGCTGACTGCCTGAACTGTCTCATGGCTCTGGTGAGACCACGGACGTGTATAGGTGGATTGCTGTCTGTCTGCCGAGACCAACGCTGAGCCTCTTGCGAAGTTCTCCGCTGTTAGTCTCGGCGAGCCTTAACAATGAATGTGACTAAACCGGAAGCTATTTTATAACCAGCCTCGTTCTATGACTTCACTGAAAAAAAAATCGTCTGCAAGCAGTCCAGTAATACAAGTCCGTGGTGAGACGGGGACAAAAGGACAGCGCCGTACGGAGCGCAAGACTCGAGGTTGGTTGGGGGGGGGGGGCACACAAGGCGAAGGAGGGAGCGGGTTTGCCGGATGGAAGTCCCGTGGATGCAGCTCTCTGGATCATAGACGTTAGTTGGGGACGAAGGGCTGATAGCTCTCCTTGTAACAGATTACTTGGTGACGCGTATGCGCTGGATTAGCGACTGCACTCGCCTTTTGCCGCTTTTCTTCTATGCAGTGTCCCAGAGCTTCAGCTGAGATGCCAGGTAGTTACTGTGCAGTTCCAGGCTGCCCTGTGTGCAAAACTCGACACAGAGGTTTGCCATTTTACCACCTACAATGACTTGGGGGTCTAATGTATTAAGTGCGATGAATACTAGTCTTAGTTGTTACCCGTGAGGCCAGCTTAGCAGGTTTTGCAGTAACCAATATTCATAGCTGTCAACTGATTTATTGTCATAGATCAATGTAGAGAGGTAAATGATAATGTAAAATCTTGGCTTTATAACTTGCCCCAGTATTAAAAAAGGGCAATTCAGTGGTAAATGTCAACGGCCTGTAGTTGATCATAAGTGCAGTGAACTGAAAGAAGTTCAACTGTTCATCTGCAACGTGCAAGAAAGAGTCTAAAAAATTTTTATGTTTTCATTCTCTGTTACTTTCTTGATAAATGAACGCGACATTGTTTCTGTCAGGGGGTAGTGGTGGTCAGGAAAAGGTCAAGGAAAGCGTTCCAGACCTGTTCAGTGAATGACAGTTTGTTTCTACTTTCTCTATTAAGTATATTATGAGCCGCTATGCGGAAGACATCAGCCAAACATGGACTGTGGGAGCGGGCGGTGCGATAGTGCAGTTGTTACACCCTCGCGTGTTGCCACTGCAGTGAGAATTGTAACGTTGGGTGCCAGTCGCGCAGGGTGGGGGTGGGGGAATCGGATACCCGAGAGGTCAGAGCACTACTGGCGTAGGCATGCCGGTTCGATACCTGTGTGTCACAAATGAACGTTTCCCCATCCCCCTCTCCTCAAGTCTCCTTCTCCCCAGTGTCTGGAATGGGTACACGACTTTCATAGAGGGTTGGGGAGGAAGGGGTATTGGTGTTTACTGCCGAGCCAGCAACTAAGCAGACGGCCCTGTAAATATGTGCCACGTGCACAGAAAGACTACCGTGAATGAGACAAGATCTGAACCCAGGACGGGGAATTCTCGCTGTATTGCTGACAGGCGCTAACCGTTGCGCCATCAGACCGCTAGAGAGTTGGAACATGTAGGCCTCATGAAAAGTGCGGTCTCGAACACCTTCTTCCCCCCTCCCCCACTCCCCCGACTGAAAGGTTAAGGGACGATCTTAAAAAAAAAGAAGTCGTGCTAGCTAAATGCTAAAAGCTAATCAATCAAATCTCGTCACTTGTTGACAGGGTTCGTCAGAGAGACGGGTGTATGTTGTTCTTTCACTCCTTTATGGAACTTCTGCATGAATCTGTTACCACCACCCGACTCCACCAACTGATTAGTTATCACAGGTTAGCTGCAGTCAATTTTTTTTTCAAATGACAGGGCATAGTTTATTACTTAAAAATCTGTAATTCCTTACTCTCGGAACGAATAACTCAAGACACAGGGCGAGCGGTGAACTTGACAACAGCGATCGATGGCACCAGTACCTTCTATCAACCCACATCAACTTAGATGACTGACTCGTGTCTCTTTTTATCAACCGACAGCAGTTCAGACCAGCAACACCAGTACCTTCTAACTCAGGCTTTCGAGTTTCACGTGGGTTAGTAGTAGCAGAGCAGGTCTCGCTGGAGACTATTTCTGCTTGTCACGATAATCTTGCTGTAATATAGGTGTTACAGGGAGGGGGAGGGGTGGGTACCAAGAGAGAAGGTCCTAAATGTTTTTTGCCTAGCGCAACGGATGACCGGATGGATGGAGCTGCACAATTTGTCCCCCTCCACCGTAGATTCATTACATCGCATTATTCCGAGAGATCGGCCATAAATGGGCTTTTTCTATCAGAGCCGAGAGAAGTTTGTAAGTTTACAGCGGCTATGTTATCTGATAGACAAACAATGAAAGCGCCCAGCAGTGCAGGTTAAGTTTCCTTCTAAGTGATCGGGTAATGGATTTTTTCTCCCCTTTTCTTATGACAGGATTTCGGAGATTGAATTTCCTTTGTGTAATTTTGTGTACCTAATGTCATTGTAGTGAGGTGCACAGAACGATATTTAGTTTCCTTTTTAAGTACTGGTAAAGCATTTACTTGCTTCTCCCCTCGCCATTTCGCAAAGAACAGATTTCTGGGGTTTGAAAGACAGGTTTAAAAAAATAAAAGAGGTCGGCTCACATTTTTAGACTCTAGGCTGGGGATAATTTTTTAAATCAAAAATAAAAAAGCACGAAATTCCCAAATATTTCACAGCTCTACGAGCCAAAAGATTAAACTTGATCAACACCCACATACATTTTTAAAGCGTGCACACCAACATGTGTGTGTGTGTGTGTGGAAGAGCGAGCTAGCAGACCGTCTACTCTTCTCTGTTAGCTGTTTGGGTGAAGCGGCCGTCCAGCCACTTTACTTTCCCCACAGAGGTGGGCGCCATGTATGGTTGTGTTCGGCCTCGAACTTCAACCTTAATCGAAACCCTTAACACTCTGACCTAACGCTAACTTTTTGCAGCATATGTTCACTTTTCTATCAAATCATCTAAAGAAAAGAAAAAAATTAGAAATGAAATGAAACATTTATAGAACAAAGAAAGAAACAAATAAATGGGACACACATTCATAAAAAGGAAATTGTAACTGATAAAAAAAATCCAACTGACGACGCCAGCACAAAATGAACTGATGTCCTTAAGTCACAATCGTTTCACAACATTAGAGTAACAGCTGTAACTATGTAAGAAAAGTCGCTTAGCTTGGCGAGAGAAGGAAACTCGTGGTTGGGTATCCCGCCTAGAGTACATTTGGTGGGAATTTCACGAAAGTGCACTAGGCTTGTCGTACCCTTTGATCCCGAGTACTCTCTGTGTGTGCGTGCGCGCGCGCGCCATTTGCGCAGAAGACGTATCCAAGAGCAATAATCTGGCTTCCTTCTCTCCTTGACAAAGCAGTGAGTGATTCACTGTCGCGCGGTCGGCCTGGGAAGCAGACGGTGCAGGTGTAAGGTGACTTCCTCGGGTCTCTCGACGACGTGGAGGTGACACTTTCGGGGGATACCCAGGGTTTGGGGCTCGCACAGGCTGGATCTGATCTGGAATTTATCACCCGCCGAAAGGTAAGGACGAGCACCATTAGCGCGCCAGCTCGCACTCCTCTCGGAGACAGGTCACGGGCTTTACGACTGTTCTTTGATTTCATTGTAGCGAGTTTGGGGGTCGCCTTGCACACGCGGAAGGGGGATAAAGAGGTGAGAGGGAATGGAAAGCTCACGTGGACCTTGGACTGGAAGCGGTCTCGGGAGAGGCGAGGCGAGAATAAGGTGCAGAGAATTACGAGAGTCCCAGAATGAGGACCTGTTGTTGTATGCAGCTTGAGTGCAGCACTGGCATATGTGGACATCATTCGCGCCTGAGCGTTTTATCGTCGACCCACAACTTCTGTCTCGCCTATCGGTTTTGAACTCTGGACATAACTTCACGCTGCCGAGCCACAACTTCACTGGGATGCATTTGTGTGGGTGATACTGTAGACTCTAGAGCAAACTGCTGAAGGTGTTCTCTGTGTTTATGTGGAGGGAGGGGGAGGGAAATGGGTGTTTTACGCCGAGCCAGCAACTAAGGCTATATTACGGCAAGGCAGCCTCCCCTGTAAACTTGTGTGGAGGATTTTTGGGTTGGTTTTTGTTTTGTTTTTCGAATGCAGTGTTCGAAACTTCGCGTTCGGACAGTTCAGCCTTTCTTCTGCGACACATTCTGTCAACAAGCATCTCGTTGCCTTGAGATGTTTCTTGGCTATCAGTCGAGCGCGAACTCAAAAGAGCCTAACGAACAGAGCAGAGCAATGTACTAAGACCGAGATTTTGCAGAAAGTGCTGTTGTCACTGACGGAAAACCATAACGGTATGTAGCGGGGCGTCATCGCAGTTTTTTCTCTAGTCTCTGACAGTGCTTTGTTGTCCCGTGGACGTACAGTTTCCCGTTATCTACACGGTGCTCTCTGTCTATTCGGTTGGTGACTAAGGCGCCTGTCACCACGACAGTGAAAATTGGGTGTCATGGGTTTGCATCTTGGCTCCTTACCTCTAATTGTGAGACTGTCAAGGCAGAGGAGCGCTACGCCAGTGCGAGAAGAGTGCAACTGTTTTGTTTTGTTTTTGTTTTTTTAAAGGAGAAAGTTGGAAAGCCATGGCGGTGGGAATTCTTTACTTCCTGCGCTTCGCGACAGGCAAGAAGAAGAGTGTGGGGATTTTATGGCCAGTTCAAGGTTTATTGGCTACCTCCATTGGTTAGCGGGCTTTACGTGACTTATTCGTGGTGCATCCTTACATTTCGATTCCCTAACCCTTTCCTCCCTTTTTCCCCAGAATTGTTATTGCTGCTGTTGTTGCGCTGTCCCGCCCCTTCTTTCGGTTTATTTAAGACTCTTTTCGCAGATCATAAAAACTCCAGTAATATCTTTCTTCTTTTCCTTCTTTGTGAATACATGCATAACAATTTCCTGTTGCAGAAATTTTTTTCTGTAGAACATTCCTTCGCTGTGCTTCTTATTGAATTATGCTGCTTGAGTGTACCGCTCTCATCATTCACAGAAGCCGTACATGTTGCAAGCTGGTAAAGCTTAGGTGGTAGACGTGTTTCCAATATGCAGACACATTGTCAGTGTTCCTGAAGAGGTCGTGAAGAAGCCGGTGCTTAAGATCATTACATAAGCACCATTATGCACATTACGCACATTGTAGGTGCTGCTTCGTTGTTCTAATTTTTTAACAGGAAAAGTTTGATAATTACTTTCAAAAAGAGGAAGGGAGGATTGGGGAAGAAACTGGGTTTTTTTTTCATTGTCTTCAGAATGTTCACAAGTTTTTTGTGTCAAGAGGAGAACGGTAGGACGGGGCCGGGGGGGGGGTCTGTTTGAGAGTGAAAACAAGAGGCAGCCATCTGTACCATGTGGAAAGACGTGCTTGTTTCTGACGACGGGGATGTTAGGAACAGTACACGCTCACTCTGCAAACGAAGCGGATGTTTTAGACACAGCATGGACGTGTATAGGTGGATTGCTGTCTGTCTGCAGAGACCAACCCTGAGCCTCTTGCGAAGTTCTCCGCTGTTAGTCTCGGCGAGCTTAAACAATGAATGTGAATAAACCGGAAGCTTTGTCGTCCAAAGCCTCGTTCTAGTAGTTAAACTGAAACGTGACTAAACCGGAAGCCTTGTCGTCCAAAGCCTCGTTCTATGACTTCACTGAAAAAAATCGTCTGCAATCAGTCCAGTAATGCAAGTTCGTGGACACAGCACACGCTCCTCTACGAACCTGAAGGACGTCCAGCGAAGACGTGGATGTTTAGGAACACCGTGCACTCGTGCTGCCGAACATGGTGGACCGACAGATGGGGAATGTGCTTCGACGGCACCGGGCCGGAGCAGCAGGACTCGAGAAGCAGCAAAGTGGTGCAGGGGAAGAGAGAGGGAGGGCTTTACGGATTACCCCGCCCGCACACAATTTTCTGTGCGGTCGAATCTGCGGCACGGCCCTGACCCCTATCGGTCGCTGGATTGACCCGGAAGACCTCGCGCCTCGTCCCCGAACGCCAAGAAACGCTCCAGAACTTTGTCGACGGGGACTGCCTGGCGTCATCTTCGAAAAGCACAGCAAGCAAGTGCCGTCCTGGTTTTATTTCTGAAAGCTCTGCCTTGTTTGGTGACCTGTGGGGAGGGTCACTGCGCAGAACACTTGCGACACGCGTTTCCGTTGGGAGAGGAAATTCATCACATCGGTTTCACGCTAGAGCGGCGAGAAGAGATCGTTAATCACATGTAATGACCTGCGCATATTGAGTGACTAAGGTTTTTCCCTCCCAGATTGTGGATCACGAGTTGTCGTCCGTGGAGAAGAGTTTGATGACTTTCACAATCACCGTAGATTATAGACGTAACATTCCAGCAATTCGCTGCACACTTATCCACGTTTGTTCTGTGTTGAGGATTTTTTTCCTTCTGTTGTTCTAGTTTATCTTTATTGTAATATTTAGATTATTTGTATTATAAACCTGCAGGCCCGTCCCCGAGCCTTGAAAGAATGGCTGGCTGATGTCGCTTGTTAAGAAGCAAGAGAGCAGTAACTTCCCGGTACAACTCTCATTTTGTGCTCTTGTAAAGACCTATTTCCACCTGTCTTTTCTCTTGTACATTTGCAACTCTGCCGGTAACGAAGCGTCTTTACACTACCTGTTCATCTTCGAGTAATAAACCGATTCTTAAAATGGGCTATCATGCATGCTTGCATGACTTCTTGCGACAGGAAGCCAGATTAAATGTTTCAAGTAGCATCGTGGCTTTATTGATACGGGATAACAAGCCGGCAAGAGCAGTCCGGGAAATGTCCACAACTAATTGCTTAAGAAAGGCCCTTCTCCCTCCCCACCCCCTCTACGTAGAAGCTTTAGTTCGTGACTGGGCTTTGTGAGACGTCCCTCGAGGGAGCAAGGGCAAGAAAGTACTAAAGTCGACACAATGCGTCCACAGCAGCCCACGGCTTCCCTGCCACTTCCAACCTCACTTCCTTCACTTGCGCGGCTGATGAGAGGCGACACCGCGTGGCGCTCATCGACGGCACAGTGTGGTTGACTGTACTGAACGTATACCGGCTAGCGCGGGGTCGGTCGAGTCGTACTACGTATGCACAGTGAACGGCTTTTCCGTTCCCTAGAAGCGAAGAGTTCTAATGTCGCCAAACAGAAGCGCTTAGTTAAGCCATTGCTGACGAGTTGTGTCCTGTAGCGTCGTGACGAGGTGTAAACGTAGTGAGGCCTAGAGGTGTGTCGCGCAGCAGCTTGACAATTAAGGTATGTCATACGTGGGATTGTGACGCGGCTTGAGTAAGTGTCATATAACGAGGCTGTGACGTAGGCCGTGAGATGACTCAGGGAGAAAGGTGTCGAGCAATGGTGGTCTTGGCGGTGGCAAAAGTTAGCAAAAGGCTGGGAATTGTAGTCAGAGAAGTAAACTTCTGGGTCTCTTGTGCTGTCAGCATATCGCGTCTTGTCGCCAGGTCCATCGGCCTCGGCACGACGCGGCGCTGCACGGCACTGCACGGCGCGGCCAAGTGCGCAGGAGGCCTGTCGTCTTTCATTTGCCGCCAGCCCCTCGTTTCCTGATGGACTTTCTGCCTGGCTGCTTGCCCTCCACCCTTTCGGATTCACACCCAGCTCAGCTGCCTAAACTCTGTGTGCGTGTGTGTGAGTGTGTGTGTGAGAGAGAGAGGATTGAAATTAGTATGTTTTTTTCTGCCCAGTCTCTAGTACCACTAATGGTAATTATCACTCTCTCACGCACGCACGGCGTGCTGCGACAATGCCTGGCCATCGATTAGCTTCTATTCGCCGGCCTTTTCTAAGTCCATTTGGCCCAGTGTGGTCCGCTGTCCAAACAGTGATAGCATATTGCCGCCCACCGCGCCCACCGCCGTCCCTAGGCGATAGATCTCTGGGACTTCTATGCAAAACCATGCTGGAACCAGAGAAGGACTTCCAGACTTTCATGCAAAACCATGTTGGAACCAGACAGGGACTTCAATGCAAAACTGTTGGGGGCCAGAGCGGGACGTCCTCAGAAAAACAGGGAGAAGGACGCTGCAGCTTAACCGCCACATTTGAACTAGTTTATTGAAAACTCTTAGTCGGCGAGCAGGTTCAAGGGGATTGGTCTGTTATTGTGCAAAGCACTGCAGTGGCATAATTACGATGTTCTTTTTGGTCTGTAAAGCAAAATAATAGCAGACCAAGAAAATATACAGCCGAAACTATTTTGAATGTAGTCGTCGCCGCCACAAACTGGTGAGCGCAAGCTCTTGGATTTGTAAAAATGATATTTTGTAAACCGTGCTTCCCAGATGTTGATGTTTCCGTCCCTTTGTAGAAGATGCAGGAAATGAAGACCCTTTTGATTACGTCATTACTAGAAGAAGGCGCTGAGAAGTGGAATCCGAAGCGCGAGTACTATAGTCGTGACGAGTCGCTTTATGATGGGGGATGAGTCAAGGGTTGCACGAGTTTTCGCTCGGTCTGGCACATTCCAGAGTGGAATAATGGAAGTTCACTTGTCGTGGAATATTTTTCCGACGGCTTTAGAGCACAAAAACGGAGAGATAACTTACAACAAAAAGAAAAAAAAATGCAGCAAAGACGTTCACGATCACCAGTTTCGTTTCGTGTACATACGCGTGCATGATTAAAATAATTTGTTTCTTTTTTTAAATCATTTTTTTGCACAAACACAAACGCACGCACAAAACACACAAACACACCCTCGTCCCAGGTTAACAGGTTATCTCTCAATCTCTCTCTTCATTTGCACATTTGCACGCAATGTTGATACTTGCAGGCAAAACACGTTTTGACATCCGCCTGTCAATGGCTCTCCGAAACCTTAACGCCGCCATGTTAGCTTTCATTAAGGAATCCCATACCACGCGTGCCGCGTGCGCATAGTGCGTGATGGCGGAGCGGCAGGCTAATGCATAACAGTGACAGACGGGGACGGCTAATTTGATAGAGTCCTCCCAACACCCCCCCCTCCCTTGTCCTTTTGCCAGGTCCACTGATGGCACCAGTTCCGACATCACTACAGCGCGTAATGGCCGCCCCGTGTTCTCTCATGGCGTCAGCAGGAAGGAAGGATTTTGAGGGGGGGTTGGTGGCAGGGAAGGGTGTGGAAGAGGGAGGACAGAAGAGCGAGTGATTGCGGAGGGGCTGGCCGAGTGTTTATGCAGCGTTAAATTATAGATTTGCTCGGAGGGGTGGAAAGGGGGAGAGGGTTGAGTGTATCATTTCAAGGGGAGAATGGACGCTGCTCTTCCCCAGATCGATCGTTGAACGGGCTGCCATCCGTTTGTAGTTTATTTATATGTGTGTTTTTTTGGGGGGAAAAAAGTAGCGCATCGAATACGTGATGAGGTCAAATGGGAAAGTGGACGGGTAGGGATTTGAATGATTAGAAACTTCACATGGCAGTTTTGGACCAGTCTTCGAGTAAACACTGACAGCGAGTCCCTGATGTGACCAGTGAACAGCGTGTTTGTGTCCATGCTGGTGGCTTCCGTGAGATTCTGGGGACTGGAGGCAGGCCGGTCGTTAGCCTTCAGCAGCCATCCTCACTGGGCCTGTCCGGTGCTCCCTGTGGTTACCTTGTCTCATTTAGGGTTATGGAGGTGAGGCTGGGGGGAGAGGGTGTGTGATAATGTGGGGCTAGAACAACAGTCAGAAAAGTAATGTGAGGCTAGCGTGCATTACGCGCTGGGGCTTCGTAGCCCTATCACAGACGACTCTGACCGGTCGCGGAACAATGGGATGATTCTGTGCTGCAGTTGATCATTTCGTTAGAAGGAAAGAGCCCTGATTCTGAGGATGACTGCTGTTTATATTCTCTCGGTTATTTCACTGCTTCCCTGCTTTGAGTTTCCTTAGCAGTGCCTTCTTGTTAAGACTTGGTCGTAGATGGGACCGTACACGTGCACAATACATGTATGGAAACTTTGCAAAACTTGGTCAAACGTTCGTCCATATTTGTCGGTTAAGAATGGCCTACAGAAGGCGCATGTGTTTAAAAACAAACCATAAAATATGTTAACTGCTTCTTTTGAAATAATGATTTGTATATAGGTCATAGTCTGCTATCGGTTTTCAGTTCCTTGTCAGGTTTTACGCATCTTTCGTCTCACAAGAGACGTTTGCGTTGCTTTCCCTTTGAAACATTTACTGTCAGTGTTCCATCACCCTAAAGCAGGGTGATGTACACCGCATTACCACACCACAGTGTGAGTGAGAGACAGAGAGAGAATGTCTCTTAAAAGCAGTGAACATCACCGTGGGAAAACACGCAAGCTCACTATCTTCTCTCTTCACACAAGTATTTTTATTATCGGAAGATGAATAAACGTGCATTGCCACGAAAATGATAAATAGCACTTAAGGTTACTCCAACATATTGTCACGGGAGACTTCGTAAGTAGCAGGTCACGCAAACAATGTATTAATACTCTCCTCTGTATCCCCCCCCTCTTCCCACTCTCTCATATGAGCGCACGCGCGCGCGCGCGCGCGTACACACACACACAGCTTATTTTCAGTTTGGAAATAGTCGCCGCTAGGTTGTCAAGACATTAAAGTGGTCTGTGACGTCGATTAAGGCTGTTTTGAGCAGCACCGTAAGAGTTCATGGTCTGCTGCTCGGCCGGCTTGTGACTTCTCTGTTTAAAAAATAAAACAAACAAAAAAAATGGAGCCTCGCCCCTCTGGACAGTGCGATATTTGCAGGGCAGGCTGCTGTGCCGTGATTTAGCCTTAGTTGCTGGCTCGGCGTAAAACAGCGATTTCCCCTCCCACGCCCTCTTCTGGACAGTGCGATTGACGCTCACAGGTCACATTTTGTTTGTGCGGGGAAAACCTTTAGCTGGACAAGCGACAGTAAGGTATCTTTTACTGTCTCGTGTGTGTGTGTGTGGTTGTGATGTCAAGCAAGCTGTCGGCAGCACGCCACAGTAAGAGACCGTGTGACTTCGAAGATCGTCCTCTAACAGGTTGACTAGATTTTCCGGTAGGGAGAGGGGAGTTGGAGGGAGAAGGGGTCCGATCTGATGTAATGCACGCGTGTGATCTGTTCCAAATGAGGGGCTAGGAGGCTGTCACCGTCGATCAGATGAAATGTGTAGTATCAATCAGTCACGTATTGTAGTCACTGTAGCTTCTGTCCTAATACCTCACTAGGATGATTGTCACCGGCTTTGTTGGTAGTTTGTTCATTCTCGTCACGGAACAGTTGCCCCGAAAACCGGGGCGGTTCCATCTCTGCGTTTACCCGTCCTTGCTTCATGCGGTGAGGTGCCGCTGTGTGTGCACCGTCCTGGTGCCGTCAAGATGCAGCGTCCGCCAGGTGCCGTCAACAACTTCTGAGAGCATTACATTCAACATGCTCAGCAGATTTTTACGGTGGAGGTGGAGTGACCTTTCTTTTCCATTTTCACTGGGGTCAGAGAGGTCAGAGGTCTTGACAACAACATAGCGCTCGTCACCAGGACAGTGAAGATGGTGGGCGGCGGATCAGATCTCGCCTCCCGCATGCGTCATTTTCTTGTAAATGAACATAGTGCCCGTTAACTGAACAGGACTAGCTTGCCGTGATATAGCCGCAGTTGCCGACAACTGGGCGATTTACACACACACACACACACAAAGAGAGAGAGAGAGAGTTACCAACCAACATTTTGATGGAAAGGGAACTTCCGCCGTTTGAATAACGCCAACGATTTTTAGAAAAAAAATAACTGCTGCTTATCATGCTTCAGTTTACAAACTTTAAATCTGAAATGACATTGCAGTCGTGGAAGGAGAGGATTAGGGGTTGGCGTGAGGTGGGGGGAGAATGTCAGAATTACGCTTTGGAGAAAGAACGACACGAAATGTGTAATTTGGCCCGCAATTAGCCCCTTTGAATCTCGGCCCAATTACCTTATCGTTTGATCTCGAGAGTCGTTCGCTGTGGACGAGAAAAGGGGGGAAATAGCCGCGATGAGCTGCTGTCGCTCACCAGCCGTGGGGTCCCTTTCACCGCCTGTCGCCCTGAGTCAGCAGGCGCAGGGGCGCTGGACTCCGCCACCCGTATTACTCGCTCCCCTGCTCTGCTGATGGACAGGATTCTGTAAAGGACGGGGGTGGGGGTGGGGGGGTTGCTAGGGATCCAGGCCAGCGCCCGCAGGCAGATCCGTGAGTGCGTTCACCTTGCACGTGGGGTTAGTAGAGCACAGCGGTTCCCCTCAGACAGCTTCCTAATTAGGCCGAGAGAATCTGAATTTGCAGAATACGTCCTAGTCGTATTGTAGTATATCAGATTACATTTGGCAAATGTGTATATATGACTGCCATGTATAAAGAAAGGGCCATTGCCACATCTTGCATTGTGTGAGAACCCACAGAGTGCAGGAGGAGACGGAGAAGGGATCTACTGTCAGCTTGTGACTTATGAGCACACCGTAGGCTGGCCCAGGTCTTGGCGGCTGTTCATAGGATGTGGGACCAGCAGTATCGTGGTGGGTGGAAAGGACAGGCAGCGCTACCAGAGGCAGACGACGACTGCATGAGCTGCTTCATCGCATTGATCCTCGCATGAAACTATGATGATGACCGTAGTGGTAAAGATCGTGGTAGTTACTATCGTCGTGATTAAACATCACCAACAGTCTTGCAGTCGTATGCTGAAAGTTTAGCCATTTTTCTCGGCCCAGACTGCTGTAATCAGTGCTCTTCCGGGACCAACACACACACACACACACAGATTAAACTCAAAAAGCAATAGGCATCTTCAGAGAGTGTGTCATGGGCAGCGCCTCAAATCATAGCAGCACACTAAGGTCTCGTAAGAAGATCCAAACAGTATTTACCGCCCCCGGACCCCACCTTTTACCTGTTCAGCCGCTGAAAAAGGTAAATAACTACCCAAGCGAACACGGTCCCGGGGCCCCTCGCAGAAAAAGAGACGGCGCCAGGGTGCAGGGCGCCAGCGCCGTGCTGTCTGCGGCGTCATTGTTAACGGCCAGACTCCACCCCAAGGCCGCTCTCCCGGCCAGTCCCCCCCCCCCCCGCCCGCCAACAACGCTCGTCACTGCGCTCTGCCGTCAAGACCGATTTGTCCCGCAGCCGACCAAAGCGAGACACGCCAGCTTTGGTCGCTGGAAGCTTTCCTCCTCTGGGCTGGCCCAGCCACGCTCTAGTCCCTCCTCCAACCAACCACTTCCCCCCGGTCATCCTCACCCCCTCCCTCCCGGATGCTTTTTTTTCCCGAGTGGTTCCCGCATGCCGCGTTCAACGAAAATATTTTTTTTAAACACTGTGGCGGTGTGTGGGTGTACATTATGGCTGTCACTTGAATGCTCCCCATCGTGTTTTAGTGATTAATTTTTTTTTTTTTTTGCGACTTGCTGTTGATGGTGAAGCAGGTAAGAACACCCGAGACACGAGCGGAAAGGGAAAGAGTTCTGCAAGGCTAGCTTGGTGGGTGGTGGTGGAGAAGGGGATACTTATGTTGGTACTGCTTGTGAAGGAAGGTGTGCGCGCGTTGTTGGCGTAAATTGGACAAGTCCACATAATGGGCCAGTCTGGGTCCTCGCAGCCTCGCCTTTCCTTTCAGCGTTCGTCTGTCGCTAAGAGCGGCGAGTAAAGAGTACAGCTTACCTCTCCTTGCCATTCCAGGAAGACCAACGTGATCACGAAGTCTTCGCATTAAGGACCTCGATCATCTTTTGTGTTGTTGCTGTTGTATTTGTTTCGGTAGGGTTTTTTTTCAAATTACCTTCAGCTGTCTCACCACTTTTCAGTATGTGTAAATGACTTGCAAAAGAGAGATCTGCTAAACGTTCTGTTTCAGCCCTGTGGTAAATCCCTACCCCTGACCATTTATTTTTTCAAACCCTCTGGTGAAAATCTTTCAGTCGTCTACCGGCGCCTGAAACCGATTATACCCTTCCTTCCACTTCCTCATCGCAGAAGTTTGCGTACTCTCCCCTCTTGCCCCCAACTTCAACGGGGTGAATCTAAGACACGCCATATCTTGGTATTGGCGGGAGAAGTTATCTATATCGACTTTTAAAGTTTCCAACATCATATATTCGTGACGCCATCAAGGGAAGATATGTTAAACTGTAGTCTGAAAGC
This sequence comes from Marisa cornuarietis, assembly GCA_004794655.1. Classification (NCBI taxonomy): domain Eukaryota; kingdom Metazoa; phylum Mollusca; class Gastropoda; order Architaenioglossa; family Ampullariidae; genus Marisa; species Marisa cornuarietis. Next base: position 12,667,374 of record SMMW01000575.1, read on the forward strand.
ATCCCTACATCACCATCATCTGGTTTGCATAACGGTATGGCCCCCTCTTGCAACGAGGCTGTGTGACACGGAGAAGGGAAGCGGGGGAAGACAACTACATTTCTCATCAGACATGGACATAACGAGTAGTTTTGTTCTTCTCACCGAGCGAAAAATGAATCTGCACGTCCTATGTTTCTTGGTGTTTGGACAAAAAGGTCGGAAAACAAACCCAGCACGTTTGTTTGATTTAGTCCAAAGCGTCGTTGCTTGCGTGCCACCGGAAGTTGGCCGTCATGTCGTATCGCCGAGCGATCATATTGCTTGTGGCGCTGTGAAGTGGCACCTTCATTTCGCGGAGCCGCCCGCAACAATCTTCTTGTTGAAGCATCATATTTTACAGCCGCAAACATGACGACCTTTCACCCACATGATCTTCGGCCGCCGCTGCCTTCGCCGCACCTCCCACACGTGCGTGCTGGTGCATTTTCTGCTTAGTTTGCGTGGCGCGTGCGCAATTTAGAAAGGGAGGGATTGTCTGGGTAGGGGAGGGGTTCAGTCCCCGGCTTCCGTACCACTTCCAGATCAACTGCAACGTCAAACGATCTCTTACCTTTTTTTCTTCTTTTTTTTTAACATAACCAGCAAGCTTTAGATTAAAGTGCCGTGAGTCTTGCAGGTGATATTGCATGACAAAAAACGAAAAGGCACCGTGTCCTTTTAGCACCATCGGAAATGCCGCTTCGCCACTTCATCTCCGTTGTCGAAACACAGTGATAAAAGAACTCGACAGTGATAAAAGAACTCGCTTGTCACACGCTGCATCGGGAATTGTGAAGTCCTCGCGCAGGGAGGGGTGGGGCTCACATACTTCTCTCTGGGCAGGAGGGCTGGTTCATCTCTCGAGGTTCTCGCTGGGTAATCTGCTTTCTTCCCTTCCTTTTCCGCGTGACCCCTTCCACCAACACCCCACCCCCTCCAAGCCACCACGCCTCACACACAAATCCGATGGTTTGAAATCACCTCTGCATTGAAGCCTTTTCCTAAACCAAACCCAAACTATCTAGCCAACAAAGAGACAGCCTTCGTGTCCAATGCTAGACACGCCCGTCGGCGCCGCTTTCACATCCATCGGGATTTTTCTCCCTGCAAGAAGCCGTCACACAGATTGAGGGATGCACGCGTTTTCAGTCAGCAAACGACAGGTGTGTCGAACGCAGGACACGCTCCTGCGAGCGCCGTTGTTGGTGTTTTACGGCAGGATCTTATCTGGGTAATCATGGTAGTCCCCCCTCCTCCCGAATCTCCCCTCTTCCCCCGCCCTCGCGATCGGCCGATATCGTGTAGCGTTTGCCCAAATTCTTGACGCTCTTCAGTCCGGGGGCCCCGCCATCACAAGGATAAGGTGCAACATAAACGCGAGTCTCTCACACCTACCTGGGATTATCGCCAGCCCATTAGTCCACCGCCAGACCCCCTCGGCTCAACCCCAGATGAACCCTCCCTACAACTCTCAGCTGGGGAGCCATGCTTGAGTGAAGCAGCTTTGACTTCCCTCCTCTTCCAAATAAAATTTGATATTTCTTGCATGCACATGCAGGTGGCTTCGGTGATTTTTCCTGCCTGTCCAAGAGAGTGTTCGTGTTCATCTGTAGCTCATTTGCCATAATGCATCTCTCTCTTTCTCATTCACTCTCTCCCTCTCCCTCCTCTCTTCTCCTCCCTCTCCCTCCTCTCTTCTCCTCCCTCTCCCTTTCCTCAACAGGTAGTTCATTGATTGGGACCTAGACTGTTCTACCCTGTTCACGGTTGAAAACAGTCCTCCGCTGTCGTACTTCACGGTTAACGAGCAGGTATTTCAATATCGTTTTTATTTTTCATGCAGCCAGTTCATGTGACAAAATACTTGATAGCAGCATGTATGAAAAATGCCTGTCTTAGTCCTGCGGTTTTGATTTGACTGAATGGCCGGAGAATTCACTAAAAGTCTTAAAGCCTTTTCTGTATGTTTACGTTCTGACAAGAGTTTGGGCGCGCTGTTTGTGGATCTAGTGCGCCGGAAAGCTATTATGCAGGAATTTTTTGTCACTTTATTGATGGCATCGCGTGTAGGTGCTTTGATATGTGTGTGCGCAAAAGAGAGAGAGAGAGCAATGGTGATAGGTGGTTATCAAGGAAGCCTTTCACCTAGTGACTGATATTTCCGAACAAATCGGTGGACGATCTATCTTGTAGCCTGCCAGCTGATCACAACAGTCCAGTCTGTAGATAAGTAAGTCCCGCGCTTGCTTCTCTATCTCCTCATCCCACCGGTTTTTTTCTCCCTGTTCTGCTACTCCCACCCCAACCGCCCCTCCCCCCCCACGTGTGGACAGACAGGCTGACGTCAGCGATTTGATCCTCACCTGTCACGGGGAGGGCGAGGGAGACAACTTCTGGTGACGCGAATAAGGCAGAGGAGCATCCCTTATTTTGATGTACGGAAGTCCGAGAACTCTTTTGCTGGCCACGACCCCCAACAAAGACATCGCCACCCATAGTCGCTTGCACCTGACACTTCGTCGGAAGGGTCAGACCAGATCTTAAAACTGCCTGGGGACAGAGAGTTAAACTGTTTGACGAAAACTATCTATAGAGAAAACTACGGGATTTGGTCTCATTTTTTTGAGGGATTTTTTTTTTTTTTTTTTTTTGCCACTGTCGTAGAGGGGTTGCCCCAGCCGGGGACGACGTCTGCCGAAGGGGTGGGACGGAGAAGGACGACGGAGGAGGTGTACGATTGCTGATGTCGGCGTCAGAGGGGGAAAGGAAGCTGTCACAGGTTCTCGGGGAATTGTTTATTTTAGGTCCTGTTACCGGTAAAACACCTCCTCTTCACAGCACGCCACTTGTCTTCATGTTCCTTTTGACACAACCATCTTGTTATTGAAGGCCAGACATTGTAGCATCTATACTTACCAGTTCGCAGAATGGCCGCAGAGATAATTATACAGAGAAACGGCTTGATTAAACTCTTAATTCAGATTTGACGAAAATGATTTTTTTTAAAAGGATTAGGAGCTCTCTGTAGGAACTGTTATTTCTGGAACCACAACTTCTCATTCCGCAGACTGAGCGACTTGAAGATACAGCGGAGCCTGAAAGTAACGCCTGCAAAAGTAAAGGAACTCGTGCTGTAGGATTAGAGAGAGAGGGGGGGTGGGAGAGGAAAAAATGGCAGTCAGCTTGATACATCTTGGAACTATCTCGCGCGCACCTGTCTTTTATTTGGGGCGCACGCACCAAAACTAAGGTCGTTGTCGGCGCGAGAGGCGCGGAGCAGACGACAGGCCTGGAGAATCGGCAGTATCCCGCCAAGCTGAAGGGTCTCCCGCTGTGTTTGTGGACATTCATACGACGGCGTTCCGTGGCAATTGTCTGGCTGTTCTTCTGGGCGCTACAGGCCCCAGACGCTGAAAACACTCGTGATTGTTAGTCCTTTTTCTCTCCCGCTACCCCCTCCCCCAATTATCATTTTTACTTACCTATTCACGTTGTGTATGTGTGTGTGTGCACGCGCGCACGCGCTAGTATGTGTTTCGATATACTTTATTGGCGTTTTGCACGCATGAGAAGACTTGTTCTCATCTGGACCACAATATTGTTAGTCATTTTCACTCGGTACTTGCAAGAGAGCACAGTGAGTGAAGGCAAGTTTGTAGACGGTCTTGACGTCTAGGAGGAAGGCACTTTCTTGTCTCATTGTTCCCTATGCAAAGAAAACAAATTGTGAAAATATTTTGCGCTGATATCTAGGGCCTAACTGCATAGGGGTTCGTGTTCCCCGTTACAGACCCATGTACACACGAAAATGGTTCCCAGAAGAACGCTAACAACGCAGTGGTGTGATATAACATAAAACTGGCTCCTAGAAAATCACTGACAAGGGCAGGGCTGACTTCGGGAACATTCGGGAACAGTCTTGGTTGATACAAAAACACTGTGATAATGCTGGCTAGTAATATTAATCGAAACTGGGTCCCAGAGAAACACTGCTGACACTACAGGACTGACCTGGTCGTCTGGTGATACTCGATCTGCAGACTGCCGGACATATATGTTTTGCCAGGCAAGTAGTGCCGGGTACCTGGCCGTGCAGCACTTGAGAGTAACATCCTCTTCTAAGCCCAAGGAAAGAAATGACACAGGTCCTGCCTCGCTAGAAACAAACCGAAGTTCTCCGGAAGCAAACACTGCAACAACTAGTAAACAGCAGATGGACGGACGAGCAGATTTTCTGCGAGGGCTGGCTGGAAGCAAAACAGCGACGACGACGGCGGCGGCAGATTCAAGTGCTAACAGCCGGTGCCAGCCGGGCCGTAATTGCTTCACTCAGCTGTCTGAGCGAGGAAGATGATGGCGTCGCCCGTTGACAACGGCTTGGCATCGCAGACGATAAGTATGAAGGTTTGGGCTGTACTGTAAAGCCTATCTACAATGGGCGATGGTGGGTGGGGAGGTTTTCGAGGGATTAGAGACAGGAAAACTGTTCACTTCGCATGGCAAGTTGTATATACAGTGTATATATATAAACCCAGCTGCATATCCAGAACGGTTGGCTTGGGGAAGAGAGATAATTTTATTTTGTGAGTGAACTGTTCTTACTACTTTTCTTGCCTTGCGTGTTCTCGAAGGTTGTTCTTCAACATCGTATCCGCTGTCCTGACTTCTTTTTTCTCAATGTTTTTCAGATTTGTCCTTTCGGGAGCGTCCATCTTGTCTGTAAGGCGAGCAAGATAGGTGTTACGATCTCTCGACAAGTGCTACACTCTTCTGTGTTTTGATGTACGGACCAGTTCTATGTAATCCAGCATACCGGCGCGTAATGTTCTGTTTGCGTCAAGGTTTGGCTGTATGTCGCTGTCGTCAAGTTGAAATCTGGACTGTGACTTCATCTCAGTCTAACGAGCAGAGAATTTCGCCATAAAAGTGAACTTTTTGTAGTACTTTGCACAAAACTGCCGTGCCGTCACCCATCTTCCAACATAAATTCTTACTGTGATTCTTCCAAGAACAGCTTTAGTTATGATCTAAATCTACAAGCCGCCGTGTTTTTAACTTGTTACACTATTCCTTAGTGTTATTTTTATAAAACGCGTGGAGTGTGTTGTAAAGTGGAGAAATGCGATATATAAATCATCATCATCATCATCTAGCACGTTTCAGCTGGTTCGTTTCCTTCGACCTGGATTCGCACCTTAATATATGTCCGCGACTGTCAACCAAGGTAGAAATATTGGTTGACGGAAATTTTATTGTCATTCATCAGTAACAACTGAAGAAGGTTGGTAATGGTGAGGGGAAGAACGAGGGGTGGGGGGTGGGACAGTCTCCGAGTGTGAGCCTACCCTCTTTCTCCAGGTAGATCCCTAGTGTGCTGCGATTGAAGGTTGTAGGTCCTGATGAGTCGATACAACAGACTTGTCTGAAGTGATTGGAGGAAGCATCTCATCAGCGTCCTGGAAGTTTCCATTTCACGCGATAATATCGTTTTGTAAGTCTCGGTGCTGCGTGGTGCATAATCGAACTAAAGACTGAATTAATAACGTTTAGTTAACTTCTGAGTTCAGCGCCTACAGTGCGGCCTCTTGATCGGAATTAACAGTTTTTATGGGTGAAGGCTGGGAGAGTCAGAACTTTTCCTCGCGTTACCTGCGCTAGGGAAAAAAAAAATTAGCAGATGTTATCGGCATCCTATTAGAAGAAATAACGTCGTTAAAATAAAAAAAAAACTACAGAGAGGGCGCAGGTCCTGCCAGAACGAGGCTGACATGGTGGTAGTGCATTCTGAGTGGCGTGTGTCATGAGGCTTATTTTCTGAGCCAATTGAGCAAACGTCGCCAGGGAATGCGCGGCATTCTGGACCAGGCTTCGCTTTCCTGCCCAAGTCTTATCTGTGCGATGAAACTGTTACCATATTTCCACGGTTATAACATCGAGTAAAATGTTGCACCACCGGTGCAGTTTCAGAAGCCTTGTCCTTTCTAAGCTGACGATCATCGATTTCTGTTGCTCTGCTCCCCCTCCCCCCTCCATGCTGCTGCTGCAGCAGCTGCAGTGAATAAAAGTGAATAACAAATAAGATAACCAGAAACCCTGCGGCACGAAGGTCGGTCGTCGGCTGGAGTGTACCACCAAGACGTTCGAGCTTCTAGTCCACCCCCACCCTCACAAAACTTCTTTTTCGAGAAGAGCGCTTGTGGAAAGCTAGGAGCGCATGGTTAGCAAACAGGGCCGGTCGGGACGCAGGTACTGTTTGCATTTCTGGCCCTGTCAGTCGAGCCCAGGCGAGTGCCAGGCATTCCGGCGCTGACGTCTGGCTCCGACACCAGGCGGCAGGGGAAGGGCCCAGGGGTCGTCTATCACTTACAACGAGGTGCCTGGCAGCCAGCGTCACACATACACACGCACACACATGTTGAGGGGGACGACCCAGCGGCACAGGCACAACAACGCTTTGTCGCGGACCTGCCGGCTTCTTCCTCATCTCCCCTCCTACCCGTGCGATGTTCCCTCCGTGCAGTCGTGTGGTTGGTACCTTCGAGAGCGGTAAGCGGTCGTACCCCAAGCCCCTCAAATGCCCCTCACATCAATAACGGGTACCTGATCTCTCTTTCACGTGTCAAGCTCTGGTTTCGGCGAGCCACTGACAGTCCACTGCCTCGGATGACTTTTCGGAGTTGGAAGCTTTGTATTATTTACATTTTACCCGCTCTGTGGAAGTGGTAGCGATAATGCCCTTTACACCATTAGGCCTCATTTCTTTTCTTTCTTTCACCCGCCCCTGAGTTTCTTGCATCTGCACGAAGGTTCCCCCCTCCCCCCAGTTTGTTTTCCCAAACAGCAGAAGGCAGGTGGCGTTAAAGACAGTGAAGAAAAACAAATGTCATTGTAGCTCGATAACCTCCATGTGCAGCAAAACTTAAAACTTTGCAATAAGCGAGACGCCAGCCCGAGATGTTGGGCTGAAATTGCGAGAACATCCACCGTGGTCTCCTGTCGTCATTAGTTGTCTACTGTCCAGCGTTTCGCCTAATCTTCTGTCTGGTGATACTGTCTTTATCGCGACTTTGTACCTCCTGTAGAAGATCGCTCTCCATCATTCATGCGATGAACGAAAAGGAGTTGATCACTCCTGCCAACAAACCGTCACGCGAGGCCAGGCAGTGCTGTTATTTGCAGCCGGTAAAGGGTAGGCATGGACCTTATTCACGCTTGGCTCTTCCGTCTTTCCAAAACGAGGCCTCGTGAGCCTCGTGATTACGAGTAAGAATGGCTTACAGCTCAGCAAATAAAGTCAAATTGTACATGTACTGCTGTGTGCTCCTCTGTACAGCTGATGTCTGATATGATGTGGCGGCCATACTGGCGTTTCTTTCTGTCGCAGGTGATTTAAAAAAATATTTAAAACGTTTAAAACAAAGACAAAGATACACGATTTTAGTGTTGGTGCTGAGTGTAGTGCAGGTCTGTTTTAAGAGTAACCAAAATGACAATGCATACAGATATAGTTGACCAACTCTACAAGACATACAGTTTTGACCAAGTTAAATTGCTTTTAAAAATACTTATGTTTGTGACATATAGTAATTTAGGTGTTCATTTATATTCGAAGTTTTAAAATATTTCTCTACCAGTTATAATATGTTGGAATTATCTCTTATTATCAAACTTCATCAGATAAGTATGATTGCTACTGGTTGTTAAATAATAGTATGATCTTTATATGGCTTTCGACGTACTTCAGTAGGCATATATGAACACAAGGCATGAAAGGGGCCCCCGGTAGTGTAGTGGTTAAAACACTCGCTTGTCACCACTGCAGTGAGCGGCACAGGGTTCAGATCTCGTCTCGGGACACTCTCTGTATGTGACACCTGTTCGCAGGGCTGGGCGGCGGGGGTTTTCTCCGGGTATTCCGGTTTCCTCCCCCTCCCTTTCCCCCCATAGTGCGAAATCACCGCAAGGTGGAAGCACTTTCCAACTAAATAAACAACAACAACAAAAAAACAAGGCATGAATTTAAAGCATAGATCCTCATAGTACATTGGCATATGGTAACATTTGCAACAACTGTTGTAAGATCCACGATAGTTCAGTAAAAGAAAGGCTGTTTAACTGTATAAAGTGCCTATATTTTAAATTCGCAGTTGATTTGTCAAAACTTGTTTCATAGGTCTTTTTTTCAAGTTAAGACTTCATTCATTTACGCTTAGTACAAAGTGTTGTTTGACGCTACCCTACTGTCGGACAGCTCGGCCACTTGTGGCCGTGCCGGAGAAAATTGTTAAGTGTTCTGGTGGAATTTCTTAAAATGGCTGGAATTTACCGTATGCCACATATAGAACACCAGTGGCCTTTCACGGCTGTATTCTGTTGAAATATCTGCAGACAACATAATCACAACTGTGAAATAACACAAAATAGAAATTTCTCAGTTTCAGGTACGAAGAAAATTATATTTAAAAGAATTCAAAATCATTAACATAAGATATGAATATACACACCATGTAATGTATTCACACAACGCAAAGCAAATTAAACATGTTAGTGACACAGTTATGCAAGAGACATGTACACATTGTGTAGTATATATTTAGACAAAACAAATTATACAGACTGGTGACACAAATGCAAGAGTTTTAATAATAATAATAATAATAATAATCTTATAGCGCGGTATTCCAGCCAAAGCCAGGCTCTCCGCGCATTAAAAACATAAAAACACAAGACAGACAAAATTCCTGTGGCTCTCTCAGTGAAGTTAATGTAAATGCCACCTCGTTCTTCTGTCGGATGACATTCATAGATCAAGATGAGACAGATCTATAGTCATTGGACTCGATCAAAATAGAGAAATACTCAAACACGTCGATCAAATCGTCAGGAGAAGATCCAGATGATCTCAAAGCAGAAATTGCAGCACAGTGTTGAAATGCAATGTTCGGCACTGATGTAAAGACTATCCCAGGGACGACTTGTAAGAATGAAGAAACTGTGATGGCGTCAGCCAGAGGATTAACGGCGATGAGAGAGTTGATATAAACAGGGGAATAAATACAAATCAACGAGCAAGTAAACAGTTAAACACAATGCCTATGGACATCAGAAAAAAGTGCAGGTCAGTACAAAAGCCACTACAAGCACAACAAATCCAAGAAGAAAACTAAAACGTGGAGAGCTGGTCCCCTCAAACCTGTTAGGCAAAGGGACACCACTCTATGTATACACAATGCAAAAAATATTTACATAAATCAAATAACACAGGTTGGTAGCACAGAAATGCTAGCAATATGGATTCATACACCGAATAAAATATGCAAAGTAAATAGTTTGCAAGTGACAAAATCCAAGTCGTACATGTTAAAAGTGCCTGGAGAAAAAATAGCCCATTACGTCTCTTTGATAATCTGTTGTTTCACCCATTCACACTGTTAAAAAACATTAATATGAACACATTACAAAGAATGCCATTGTCATCATGTTACCAGTTACAAAGCGGTGGCACACACATATATTATCATGATTGAAACGTGTATGCGAAGGAAAAATGCAGTATCAGCCGAGGGATTTTCTTTCTCAAGTTCTTCATAAATCATGAATGTGGGGATGGAAAGTGAATTCCTGATCCAGTATTACGGACCTTTTGATATTTATATATATAGATACACACCAAAATGCTTCGATAGCCACTATACTGGACTATGCGTTGATAAGGTCTGTTATTAGCGGCTTCTTTTCGAGAGCTTGCCGGTCCGTTTGTCGTTTCATTGTCGTCTTTGTTGCCTTGATGACGACAAAGCAGTTTAATGGCGACTCTTGCGATCTGCGACAATCCTCAATTGGTCTTCAATTGTTTAGCACGCTGATTATCATGCCTTCGAAACAGTTTCACAAAGATGCAAGTCAGATTAAAGAATTATGGATCTTAGGCTTTATCTCTCTAATAAAATGTATTATAAACTCTTCAGCTCTCACGGACACCTTAGACCTCTGACTCTTGCATTGGCACAGTAGTCTCGCAATCTCGTATCGGACCACTTATCTGTGGGATCCTGCCTGGCCTCGCCAAGCAGTTTTGTAATCATGTTTTGGACCGCGGATCTGTCGGACGTGGCACTGGAATAACAATCTTGCAGTCTTGTATTGGACTGCATTCCCACTGGGATCCTGCACTGGTCGTCCAGAAGTCTTGCAATATTGTACGGGACTGTGGGTCTCTAGATGTTCGTTGGCAGAGTGTAGACCAGTAGAGGTTCACAAGGAACTATCTTAGGAGGAAGAGGAACCGCATAGGGTTCACAAGGGGACGTGACTGATAGCGTGGCACGCGAGACACTGCCGTTGGGCCAGCCTTTCCCTCAACGCAGACTTCGCGGCGGCTTCTTCCGACGGAGCATGAACAGCAGGGGGAGAGGAATATCAGAGTTAATTTGCACCTAATAGCCCGCGCTGCACAAAAGGGGCCTCGCCGACTATACTGGCCCACTGCTGTGTGCACGGTGCCACCACGCGGCTGTTAGCGGCAGTTTGGGGGTAAATTGCCTGGGAGGTATTAATTATCCGAATGACTACTTGGGAAAAGGAAAATGACCAAACGAAGCCTAAAATTGTAAAGAAAGCGCATTACAGTCCACAGGCTAACTCGTTTTGATTAGAGGGAGAACTTAGGGTTTTGCTTTTTTTTTTTTAAGTGGATGGTGTGGGTGGGAGGGAGGACATTTGGCAGTCAGCATGGTGGTGACCTTACTGCTGCCTTGTTCAGACCCACAGATTCCATCCCTCATTTGGTAGTACTGCATCTACCTCCCATCAAATTTGTTTTCTTTTGACGCTTTATTAATGTTTTCAGATTATGTTGCCAATTTATTAACTGCCATTTGCGTTGGGTTTTTGGTTTGTTTTTATTTGTTTGTTTGTTGTTTTTATGTTTGTTGTTTGTTTGTTTTTGTTGTTGTTGTTTTTTGTGTGTGTAAATACTAGCTATCCTTTTTTTTAAAGCTCGGGATAACAAAATGGACACAGAGAGACCGAACTCTAAATGTTTCCTTGTTTGATTCCTTCATTCTTTCGTTTTTCGCTTGCTTTATTTCAGCAGAACATTTCCCTCTCGACTACTATCTTTTGCGTCGGCGTTATCATTAACGATGATAATATGCTGCTCCGATAATGTGTTTGTGGGCCTTGGCGGCATTTAATAAACAAGCTCAAACTGTAAACGCGTTACCCAGGCTGAGCCTGAGACAAGCATTTGTTCGGGCTAATCTCTGTGATAAGCTTTCTAGAGTAACTAACATCTGCCGCAAGAAGAGTCTGCCGTAAATTCAGGCTCTTTTCCCCGCGGAAAGCATTCTCATCGCAACCGGTAGAGCTGCCTCGAGCGCGGTGTGCCAATTCTGTTCAGTCGACACAACGACTGAACTTATGTCCAACCCACCTGGTCCAATCTGTTCGTTTCATTATATTTCTACCTCGTGTTTTGTTGACATGTTTATTTGTTTATCCTGGTGCACGCGAATAGTATCGTGGCGGCCCAGTGGCATAACAGTTAGCGCCTGTCACCAGTACTGTGAAGGTTGGATGTCCTGGGTTCAGATCTCGTCTAGGCCATCCTGTTCTTTCTCTGCATGTGGCATCTGTTTAGAGGACTGGCTGCCTTGCCGTGATATAGCTTTAGTTGCTGGCTTGTCGTAAACGACCAATTCCCCCCCCCCCCCGCGAGTAGAATATGAGTGTTTTGCCACTTCATCCCCCACCCACCCGTCACACACACCGCTACTGTGATGAAATGAGCTTTGATTATCAAGAGGTGATGAGACAGCAGCAGGATTGATAGTTCGAGTAGACAATATCATCAGTAAAATTGTTTCGGTAAAGTGGTTAAATCGTAACATCATCGTCCTTTTCCTTTTCATCTCTTTAACATCATCACGGAGCCGTAAACCTTCTGTTTTGCTGGGGGAGGGTCCTCTCTCGGGTTTTTTGAAACTGTTATACTTTTGCTGTTGTTGTTTACCTGAGCGATCGTAGCTGCTATCTTACGCATCCACCCGCCCGTTATTCAGATGGCGGCAGTCAAGGAGTGTTGCCTGCCTCCTGCCTTCCTGACCGGCGACGCACCACTCAGTGATGTTACTTAAAGGGATTCTCACCTCTAAATACAAACTTTTGGGATTCGTTTAAGTGTTGAAGTAAGAACCTAAAAATATCGGACATTCAAGCCGCTTCGGGCTGGTTCAAGTGTAATTCGTCGTTGAAGATGAAGAATTTTGCTGGTTTCCGAAGATTAACGAGCACTCGACGAAACTACCCGAGTGCTCGGAATTCCGGAAGTGTGACGTATCTTGTCAAATAACAATGGCCGACTCGCAAGATGTGGATAGCGTCTCAGAATCAGAGAAAGTATTTAATGCTCAGCCATACCATTTCGAACCTCTTGACCCGGCAGATAGCAACACAGTTCAAGACCGACCGCCAGCATCAAACAAAGAAATCGATCGTGTGGACAGTACAGACTGGTAAGTTTCGCGGATAGCCGATGTACCTCTTTGAACTCTGAATTAGAAAGCGTAGTATTTTGTTGACATTACTTTAAAGAGCAAAGTAAGAGAAATTTAAAGGAAATTTTCTCGAACTGTAGCAAAAAATGTTTCTCCTTCGGTATAATTTTAAAATTACGCATATACTTGTTTCGATTTGGCAAAATCACAATGAAACGTTTACAGTAATAGTTCTTGCAGTTCCAGTCTATTTGATGATAGCTAACTGTTTACTCAGTTCACACTGATAGCCAAGGTTTGTGCTTCCAAATAAATTGTAGGTGCAAATGCGACTTTTGTGAGAGAATGAAAACCAAAGAAGCGAGAGTCACTGCTGCAGCTCCAAATTTTTGTATATATGGAGGAAGGTTCTTGACTACAGGTGAGTGTACATATATATATGTGTGTGAATTTTCTATTTATGTTTTGTCATTGTTTTCATTATTGGAAGTAAAAGCACGAGTTTTTTTAAGACTATAAACTTTTCAAACAGAGGTTTCAAAAGCTTTATACATACAGCAGATTAAACATGCAGGGTCACTTTTGTGAATGGGTTGGTGAGGAGAGATGACTATAAAATAAAGTCACATGCAATTGAATCACATTTTATGACAGGTATTTTGGTTAAAATGTGAGTTAATATTTTTACTTATTTTTTCAAGAAAAAGGGAAGGAAAGAGGTCTTTCATTTCCAGTAGCTGTTTGCGCATTTTGTTTTTAATTCTTAAGAGAAATTAGTCTTAGAATATGGCAGGCTTCAATCACCTGTCTTGAATGTTTAGTCAATATTTCTTACCTTCTAGACTATTTTAACTATATTTTGGTGGGATGCAGACTAAGAAAAAAATTCTTAAACTAAATGACCATTTATGCTCATCAAACTGTTGGACTGTGTCTATCCAAATAATTCAAAAATACCTGTTATTATGTGTAGGGATCAGTCATATGGAGACAAGATAAGCTGCATCACACAAGTGGATGGGTTTGAACCTGTTTGCCTCAACCCATTTGTGTTAGAAACTGCTTACCTACAGTTTAAACAGGACCATGGAGACTTGGACAAAACACAAGAGGAGTATGACATGTTTCATTCTTTTTGTATACTGATTGAACACACATTCTGCTGTTTCATATAAGGTACTTTATAATATTTATAAAGTAGAAACATATCACCATTTACAAATAAAATTTATTGCCAGGTGACTATTTATTTTTGTTGAGGGCCAATATCACCAATCATAAAATCATCTATATAACAAACTCATAATGCTCTCTCACACATAAGAGTCGAATCCATTACATATGCAGTGAGTGAACTAGCCGACACATTTTTCTTATGATGGCCATTACTGTTTAATTTTTTCATGTCTTTTTGACACCCATGAGAAATAATTGTATAAATTTCTTTGTAACTGCCTTCCACTAACAATTGGGTCCTAATTCATTGTCATATAAAATTTATGGTGCACCTAATCCTTGATGTTTATAGCATAGACAATTTGCAGGAAGTTTTCCAACATTCTAAACAACAGAATACAAAACTTGTATTGCAGGAAATATTGATACACAGCTTATAGACAGCTCGTCAGATGGTACTATGGCATTCTTGGTCAAAGCATCAGAGTACCACTACCTTCATGTGGTGTTAAGAGAATAAGGATAGAATTTCCAAGTTCAGGAAATGCATATCAAGGTTTTAGATGGCCCAAGCTTTGACAATAAACAATAGTTGGATACATATTTCTGAATATGCTTTGTGTGTGTATGACTGCAAGTGTGAAACATATACAGTATAAATTTATGTTACTATTTATACAATTCAGAAATTGCCATTAATTCTATAATCTACTTTCAAATTTGATCTAAATCTACAATGAACTGTGTTTTTTATTTTAGGATTAAATAAAACTTGAATAGGTTGTATTGCAGGAAATATTGATACACAGCTTATAGACAGCTCGTCAGATGGTACTATGGCATTCTTGGTCAAAGCATCAGAGTACCACTACCTTCATGTGGTGTTAAGAGAATAAGGATAGAATTTCCAAGTTCAGGAAATGCATATCAAGGTTTTAGATGGCCCAAGCTTTGACAATAAACAATAGTTGGATACATATTTCTGAATATGCTTTGTGTGTGTATGACTGCAAGTGTGAAACATATACAGTATAAATTTATGTTACTATTTATACAATTCAGAAATTGCCATTAATTCTATAATCTACTTTCAAATTTGATCTAAATCTACAATGAACTGTGTTTTTTATTTTAGGATTAAATAAAACTTGAATAGGTACATAAAGTATACATTGTCTGCATATAACCAAAAGCAGAACAGTAAATGTAACATGCATACAACATAAACCTAACAAGTTTCTAATACAATAAGGTTTGGAGCAGAACTTATTGCTTACTGTTAATTATCTCAAACAAAATGTTGTGACACCTGTTTACAGGGCCTGCTATGATATAGTCAGACTTGCTGGCTTGGTGTAAACACCAATTCACCTCATCACCCCCTGCACCACAAAAAAAATCCCTACAATAATAATGTCATATTGCTCATGTTCAGTTTTTTCATAACTTTTGGAATCTTGTCACATACATGTGGACAAATTACACTGTATTGCTATGGTTCTCTGCTTAGGTTTTATCCAGATTCCTGAAACAGTAACATACAATTACCTATTGTATTGCAAATACACAATTTGTTTTTGATTTACAAATTTTGAGAATACTAATTTTAAAATTTTAACAGTCTGCATAAAATTCTTTTATACATATTTCTTAATTCAATTTTTTAAACAGTAAATATCTTGTCCTAAACTTTATTCCGTAAGAGAAATTTAAGTTTACTGCTGCTTAATCCTACAATAGAAAAATAAAGTTTGCGATGTGAAGTTGGTATCTGTGAATAAAAGCAAATCTAGCTTACCTTTGCTTCGCTCAAGAGGTTTCTTGTTTGCCAAGGTACCATGGTGGTGCACAAAAGGTGTTATGTTTGTTCCAACCCCAGAGTCTGTAAACTTTGGATCATAGTTGAAGGCAGAAGGCATTTCAAGTTCACATGATTCACTCAGTATATTGGAGGGTACATTAGCTGTAATTTTAATAACACTGGCACTGGGACTACAGCTTGGTGTTGCATCATGTTTGTCCAATGTGCTGCATGCAATATTTGCACCAGCTCGCTTTATGACATCAATGTTCTGCAATTCAAGTCTTGGTTAAATAGAGTTTACTATGCATGATAATACACAAAGCTGCATATTCTGCTAAAATGAAAAACTGGTGTATTACATTAAACCAACTGAAGAAAAAGTTCTGGTTTCTTATATCTTAACAGATAAGTAAATAATATTATTGAGGAAACTTTTAATATATATGTTTAACCAAACACATTTTACTTTTACCATAATGATGGAAGTAATTTTGACTGTTCAGCTCTATTTCTGATGGTCTGATCATACCTTATACAAATCTGCATGAACTCTGGTCTGATGAGATCTGTGTTGTAAAATTTATGAGGTAGGTTATTATAAGAGATAATTCAGTTTATTTTAATCACTTTAAAATAAGTACTAATTGTTGCACTTCTGAGTAAGTTCAGTTGTATTTACTCTGAAATAACCTTCAATTTTTTTTTTTACCTTCAACAGTTTTCTTTTTCTGATCCTTTTTTCTTTCACAGACTCCGTGTTTGCTTGTCGTGTGCTTGCTGCTGCTGTTGGAGAATGCTTTGACAATGCGGCAATGCATTTTTCTGTAAGAATACTTGGAACTGTATCCACAATTAACTTTCGATACTTTCGGAAAGCAAATATGTGTGTATTGATCTTCGAACCAACCGTCCGCAATGTGCAAGCTACAAACGCCTTGATACCGTAGGTGTTGGTTCAGAAAAAATTTGCCGCGTCGTTTTTACAAAATTTATCCATAATCGCCTGTAAGGACTTCCGCTGGCGGAAAACCATGCATACATACACCAGATTTGTGACCTGCAAAGATACCACAACCAAACAACGCACATGCGACCCATGACTGCGTACACAGGGTAACCGCGTGGTCTGTTATTTGACAAGCTACGTCATCAGCCAGCGACACGTCACAAATCGAAATCGAGGCTCTCGCGGCCTTTTCGGCTAGCGACCCAGAGGTTATGCATTTCAATCGAAGTTTTTGGATAGATGCACATCAGCAAAGGCGAAATAACTGTACAAATCGTGAATCTTAGTGGTATTGTTGTCGTAATTGATGCTACTTTTGAGTCTGAATTTTCGGGTGAGAATCCCTTTAACCTTACACTTCTGGAGTTTATCCCGCGACCCTCCCATACCCATCTTCCCACCACCACTTACCTCCCATTACCTCTTCGGCCGCAAAGCCCTCTTGGCGTCTGGCGGGGCAGGGTTGGAGGAAGCGATACCCAGAAAAGCTAATGAGCAATAAAACGCCTGATGGAAACTCGGCGACTGGAAACGTCCCCGGCTCAAACGCGCATGTAAAAAGGTTTTTATTCCTCCTCCTCCCCCACCCTTTTCTGTCTTCAGAATGCTAACTAGATAATGCTTACCACACAGCGGCGGCGTCACGAGGCCTGGTCTGGAAAATTGTGGTATTTGATAGTCGTCATTCCCCCCTCCCCCTTTACTGTCAGGTTGGGTGGGAGTTGGGGAAGGAGGTAGGTGGGAAGGGAACCTCGGATCAGTTTATTTTGATCTGTATCACCTGTTCCTGTGGATGAAAACAAAGATATGTGTGTGCTTGGGGGAAGGGTTGGGGTGGGATGAGGATTAGAATGTTATCACGCGAGGGCTTTACGAGACGACTTCACACTTCACACCCATGTCCTGTTGCTGCCGGTACCTCTCGCCATGTTCCCACTTTGTGGGACTTTAGTGTCTGAACTGAGGGAAACCAGGAGTCGGTATCGCGTGCTTGTTGTTTGGGGGGTGGGGGGTTAAAAAAAAGTCTTGATGACTTCGTGGAGTTGTGGGACATTTATTTCATTCCCTTCCCCTTATTTTTTCGATTCGAAAAAAAATCTAACTCCTGTCCTTTTCCCTTATATGTGAAGCAGTTTGAATTTACCTGTGAGTGACAACTTCCTACCTCTTCTTCAGTAAGTAGTAGAAATCTCATCTCCAGTCTGAGATGGAATGGTGTGTGTGTGTGTGCACACAACGCTTTACAGGACATTGCAATGTTTGCCAGCGAGACAATGCCGCCTGGTCGTCAGTGGTTTGTCCTTCTCCTGCCCTATTTGGACAGCGGTCTTCTGTGTCACGACGCAAGATACCTAATTCCTTCACCCTCTAAGAAGTGTTGAGATATTGAAAAGTCCACGATCCGAGTGGCAATGAGAGAAATGATGAGAGAGGAACAAACAGTATATATTCTTCTGGAGCACGCTGTTTGTGAGTGCGACATAATCGGCTGAATAAAGCTGACGTGGGTAAAGACCTCATATTCTCTCCTCCTCCTCAATTCTTGATCATCATCACTCATCCCACGAGCTTACTGCCCGCCCATCCCACGTGGAGGTGAAGGAGGACGGTTGGGGGGGGGATATTGGGAGCGGACTGAGGAACCCGAGTTGAAACTAACGGCTTGACCCTGGCCCAAACTTGTTAGGTGTGTTTGAAATTTATCATCACGCGCGATACGGATAGGCGTCTAGGGTCGGGAAGATGTTTTAAATATACTTTCGTCGCCTACCAAGACGATGAACTTTCGTCGGAGCTTGCTTGGGATTCCCTCGAGTTCGGCGGCGCTGCCATGATTGCCTGCATATAGGACGGCTGCAGATGGAGTTGGTGTGTGTGTGTGTGTGTGCGCGCGCGCGCGAGCCCGGAATAATGCATGATCTGGCATCTGCACCAACACGTCAGAGGCTGCTGTTGCGTTCCTGATTTCTCAACTTTGACACGGAAGACTCGCTTTATTTAAGTGTCAAATGCTTTGTGTGTGTGTGTGTGTGTGTGTGTGTGTGTGTGTGTGTGTGTGTGTGTGTGTGTGTGTGTTGATTTATTTTGGACAAATGGTGTGGGCAAAAAGTGCTTCACTTGAATGCAGCTCCCCGAGTCATGCAGCCTTTTCTTTTCTCGATAAACTGAAAATTTGGACGAATAAACTCACTTTTTTCAAAATAGTCTCCTTAAGCTTCGTAATAACACAATTGTGCTTAGTGAATACTACATATTTGTTTAATTGTTTTTTGTGTTTTTCTTTGGGGAGGGAATGTTTTATTTGTATTCTTTTGGAGATGCAAAGTGCTGGAGGAACCTTGGTTGCCCATTGGTGGTCTTCTTTCCTTTCATAGGTAGGTATCTGCCTGTAATTAGTACACACCGAAACTACCATCTCAGCCGTAAATCTAAGCAGAGGTGATGTCTGCCTGGTTCCTCCCCCCACCACCGCCACCACCGTCTCTCTCTCGCTGCTGCTGCTGCTGCTTATTTTGCGTGGAGGCTAGACATGTCGTAACGAGTGGCAGTGAGCGATAACCGCCACCCAGGAGGATCTTTGAACGTCATCTCAGAGTTATCGGGGCGCCGAGTCGTGCCTGTCACGCAGATCTCGAGACCACGCGTTGAGCTCTCGCACGTCATCACGTTGATGACGGGCGTCATTAGTCATTCGTCATAGCCAGGTAAGTAACCGCGGCAGCTCAGTTGGTGTGCCATCGACATTGCGGATAAAGTGCAGTTGCAGCCGCAGCTTCTCGGGCTATGCACACGAGTTTATTTACGAGGCGACAGAGAGTTATTGTAGTTGATGACAAGTGGAGGCTGCCGTAGTGAGGGATCCAAACGAGACTTCATGTTGCTTTATAATTGTTTCTTTTATATTTTATTATCACTGTTACCTGTTGTGAAATAGATAAATGTCCGTAATGATGGCGAGATGTTTAACGACTCGTAAGGCCACATATTCTGGTTGAGAGGCGAGGGTGTAAAGTTAGGATAAGTTTTTCCTTAGAATAAAGGTGATCATTGTCTCAGCTCCAAATCACAGTTTCCCTTCGCCACACATTCCGCCCCACCCCCGGAAAAAACAAAAAAATTAAACAAGTTAAAACCCCTTTATGTTTTCCTATTGTCTATACAAAGAAAGCAAACAGATGCTGATAGAGAAAAATCTTAGATGGTGTCAGGAGGCATGTACAATGTACATGACATCACTCGGAAACACAGGTTTATATAGATGGAGGAACAACTCGACCGTCTTCTTCGGACAGCGTGAAAACCGATTTTGTTTGCCATTATGTTCGCGCACTTTCCGGTATAACCTTCGAGAATGGCGGAGTCGAGACTTTTGATCAATCACGGGAAAAAAGGGTTCTTGCGGTTTAAAATCTTGTGTACCATTGTGCAGCATCAACAGGGCCAGATGCCAGGACTGAATTTGTCTGCCTGTGCCCAAGCTAGGCGTGAGTGTGGAGTAAGATGAGAGGAGAAGGCACCGAGAACACAAGCAGACGCAATGTTTCTTTCAGTCCTGATGAGCGACTATTTGCAGTTATTTTGAGGAAGACTGCATAAAATACGGTAGACTAATACTTTTTTTTATAGAAAAAAGCAGTTATCCCATCCGATGACACGAATGAATTAGTTGAAATTACGTACACTAAATATGACAGTTACAGTCTAATTATATTTGTGTACAGCAGGCTGCATTGAAGTGGTTAAACATTAGGAAAATGTACAACACAAAGTTTAGTTTACCAAGCTTGTAAGGTAAAGCAGATTGTGTGAACATTCTGTGTAGCAGCCTAGAAAAGGCAACTAGACCTGTCTGTGAAGGGAACGTAGTCGAACTGGAGCCGTGCTTCATCCCGTCTCAGACTTACCACACATCTTCATACGCAAATTGTGAAAACATCTGCTGTTTCCACTGTTGTTGTGATAATTGGGTCTCTGCTAAATGTCAGGACTGTGAGTGTCCATCTTGGTTAAAGCAAACTCTTGCATCTGATAAGCTTGTTCTTTGTGGACGAGTATATTGACGATTCATGATATATTTGTTTTCGCCCTAAGGGGGCATTGAGAATATAGAAAATTTACGCTAGAAGAACAATCCCAAGAAACGTTATCCCTCTCCTCCTGTCTCTTATTATATCATGCCCTCCCCCCTCCCCCTGTTCCTTCACCACCCTCTCCTCCACCACCACCATTTGTTACCATCGTGTCAATATAAAGATAGAAAGAAACAACGAATTATGGCCAGTGACGGATGGCACAGTCTTGTTGGAGAGACCCCGCTATAGCGAACTGGGCCGGCAGTAGCACCGTGGAGGCGGGTGTGCTAGTGCTGGTGCCGCACTGCGTCTGCCGAGCTTCCAGACATGCAGCACCCCGAGACGTGGAGGCGATGACAAGGGTCTTGCCAGGAGGAAGTGAGGAGCCAAGAGAAGACAGGGGGCAGACAGGAGGTCCGCAGCAAATCATCGGGGTCTTAGGGAAGGATTAAGGCTTCTCTCCAGACCTCTACCGCCCAGCGCGCGCCTGATTGCCTGAGAGCAGTCTGTGCACCCCTGTTGCCTGCTTACCTTCCCGACTCCCACAGGCCGCCAGTCCTGTTGTATTTACTCGCTCTTTTTTTTTTCCTAAGGAGCCTGTCCTCCGTGATGTATATAGGCTTTTATGACGGCATTTTTTCCATTTGGGTGAGTGGGGTAGCGGGTTGGGGTAGGGGGGAAGGCTCGATTCTCAAAACAGTTTCCCTTTAGAAGATTGTCAGCATCGTCCTCGCAATCATTGTGGATTGCTATTCTTGGCAGGTGGGGTGGGGAGAAAGGTTAAAGTATATACCACACCCATATTTAAGGGTGGTCAACTACAGATTGAATTTTCAAACGTCCTTGTATGGTGTGGTTCGGCGAGGGTGAGTAGGTCGTCGCGTGACATCAGAATAGTGGGGTTTTAAGGGACCTCGTACCCTCCAGATCCGTTGTCGCGTTTTTGTTTTGTTTTTCATAGCAGTTGACATTCAGGCACGTTTCTCGCTAGTTGTCTGTCGAGATCCAGGCTTCCCAAACCCTTGACCGCTTTCCCCGTGAAGCCGTGAAGGCATCAGAAGGTTCCACCCTGCTGTAGGAATACATGTATTATCCATAAAAGAGGAAATGAAGTCCTGTTTTCGAATTGTTAAGTGGGTGCAGGCTTGGGGTAGGGGGTAAAGAAACTCAGAAACATTGCTATTTACGCAGTAGTTTCATACGCGGATACATGATGTATGCTCAGGGTCTTGAGAGCTGTCTGTAGTCTCACCTTTTGTTGCCCTTGACCTTTCATCTGCTCCGACTTTACCTCTGACCTCTGGCTGTCAGTCCCTCTGTACAAACTACCCTGCGTGTACTTCGGTGACCATCATGTTCGCGTGTCAGAGTAGGGCAGGAGTGTACCCCACCCCTCGTTATGAAAGAAAAATGATACACAAGATGTTTAAATGGCCTGTAAATAAAAGCCGCCGTTTTTAAATACAGTTTCAACATAAACTTATAATTAGGGAATAAACAACAGTGCAGATAACGAGAGAGCATTGCTGTGGCGGCTAGGCAGGCAACAAGCGATGTAAACAACCGGTGCCCACCACTTCGGAGCGAGGAGTCCCTCCAACCTGAGGCCACCCAAGCTCAGCGTCGAGGTGCAACCAATCTGTTGCTAGTTGCAGGGCTGTGCTATCAGGCGCGGACCTAGCTGACGTGTTACAGGAACCCCAACTCGCGCCCAAACTCCTGCCCGCGTCATGTCTCCGTCTTTGATGTCCCGCCTGCACGTGCAGACTGCATGTCCCGAGGGACGGCCGGCACAGTTTGTCATCCTCCCTGTTGGAGAGTTAGACGAGCCCGCACGCGCAACAGGCCCAGAACCTCGATAGCAAGAAGCCGAGAGGGGACGTCAGGTTTCAAAGGATCCGCGTGCTCGATAAGCTCAGGGGTTTTGGAGCTTGAAGTTGGCGCGGGGCAGGAGAAAGCTTTATGTCTGGCGTGACGTTTCTCTGCTGTCGGTGTTGCAGCAATCAGAGACGTGGAGAAGGGAAGGCCTGGTCCTGTTTCGACTCGCAGAAGGGACTCTCCTTGTCATGTTTATCGGCGGTGCAGGAATAACATTGCCGCTAATGCCCGCATGAGCTACGACTGAGATTTTTTTCGGTTGGTGGAGGAGGGAGGGCAGTCAGCGGCTCCACTAACCTCCTTCTTACATTCCTCCACTCCCTTCTGGTTCCGTCACTATTTTTTTTTTTTTTTTAGGATTACGCATGCAAAATAAGTAACGGGTTATCAGAATTGAAACAATGGTTAGTCAGTGATGAGCCGCACATTGATTTTTCTCACGCTCCCCTTCCACCACCCCCCCCCTCCCACTTCAAACAAAATTCACATATCTTTCTAAATCAGTTGCACATTAAGTCTTCTTGCGTGGAAGTGAGCTTGTTGGCCTTCTCCCTTTCTCTCTCATTTTTATTTGCCTGACATACAATTGAATTCGAGAGAAATTCGTACCTGATTAAGTTCCGTAAGTTAGCTTTGTTACTTAGCATCACAAATGCTAAAATCCGGTCCAACCTATTGCTGTTTGCTTTTAATGCATTTCAAATTTGTATGGATGTTTGTTGAATGGCAGTATTGTATTACTGGATTGTAAGACAGAGCCTTAATGTAATTGTTAACAGTTTGTAAATGTATATACTTCTTATGCTTCTTATCTATTTATGACCTAAGAGTTAATCTCTGAATATACTTATAAACCATTTACCACTTGAAATGGGCCGAAGGCCGACTCACTAAAGTTCGTTCGTTCTCTGGGCCGAGACAGCTCGTGTACACTGTTCACACGCACTCACTTATTTAGAGTACAAGTATTTGTTCGCTGCAGCACGCTTACACATTCTCACGCGGACTAAGAGGCGGGCATCTTTAGAAGATGAAGGATTGGCTCTACTTTAAAGATTGCACGCAGAGATATAGATGGTGGACTGAGGGAGTGTCCAGCCCTTTGGTCAGGTGCTGCACTTCTTGCCTGTCGTCTGGTGACAGTTTCGGGAGACGGTCAACGCCCGTGACAGTCTGCGTGTATGTACTTGTCACAAGGGTTGTCCGGACTGACACGATGTCCACGTCCGACTGCAGAAAGTTCAACCACTTGGTGGCCACGTCGTAGGGGCCGGGTTCGTCCCGGGAGATAACGTCAGATAACGTCGATATACAACTGGTGGGGTGGGGGGGGACAGGGGGGAGGTATGCGTCGTAAGTGTGCATTTGACAAAAAAAAAAAAGAATAATGGAGAAGAAATTAAAAAGAGACATAATAATAACTCTAATGTCCATTATAATAATAACTCTCCAATGTCGATTTAAAAAAATCTTAAAATGTTCTTTGGCACGACTGATCATTGAAAAGCTCACAGTTCATGTGACCTCGTTTGGAATGTGCTTTTAATAAATAGTTCATAAATATTCTGCCTAAGCATCTAACGTGTTTGTATGCGTGGGTGTTTGTGTCTCTCTTCACACACACACACACACGCGTGCGCAGCCTTTGCTAAGGAATGTAAGCGGACACAATGCTGTGTGTATTAGACTAGTAGTGAATTCCACTTCTTATTTTGTTTGAATTCCGCGCGGTTGTAATGAGGGCTTGAGCGTTCTTTGTCAAAAGCTGGCGATACCCCTTGTCTTTCCTTACTACCTACACCAGGGAGGGTCCTTCTGTTCTCTTCTAATAAAAAAAAATTGTTTGTTTTCGGTTTTGGTGTTGTCGGCAGTTCTTATAAGTCATTTCTACAGTACCCTCCTGTATATTTGATCACGTAAGATTTCTAGACGAGCACAGGTGATCTCCAGGCGGTGCCCATTCCTCGGCAGCATTGGGGAGGTGTGTGTGCCGGGAGGGAGGGGGTAGGATGTATGAAGCATAAGAAGTTACGCCTCTCTGGCGCAGCAGAAGCGCCTGTGAGCTGTCAAAGCGTAAACGGAAATTGCTTCGACTATCTCAACGCACATCGCATTCGCATTTCGCTGTCATCCTGCTTGACCATACGTCTCTGCCAGTGCCACTCGCAGCTACCACCGCTAGCTTGTCCCTCCCCAAGCAACCCCAGGATGTAGTTCGGTTGTAACGTTGACGGTGGTGTGTGTATGGTTTGTTGTTGGGTTTTTTTGTGGGGTGGGGGGAGACGACTACAAACTATCGTAACGTCAAACACGTAACTTATGGAAAACCCCAACTTTCACACTCTTTTACTGGCACATTTTCTCCCAAAGTGGAAAGAGCACGGGAATTTATAGGTTGTCATAATGCTTCACATTCGCTGTCTGAAAATTACGTTTCTAAAAATTAGAACCCGCTTTGGAATTTAAAATTAGCATTGTCTGGGCAGGCAAATTTTGTAAGGCTGAAATTTCTCTTGTTTTAGAGTCAGAAAGAGATTTTTCTTACCTTTAGCAAACTTTGAATTTCGTTCTGGTCTAGAAATAGCAAGAAACCATTTCCCTTCATTTCTGCATCATGTGTAATTGCCTTTGAAGTTGTGACATTTTTCGGCCAAGTATTTAGTTTAGGGCAGAATGTCCTCGCGAACATTAATCATCATCATCATTACCATCACCATCGTCATCTTTCGTCATCACCTCCACCACTACTGCTACCAGTAAGCTTCAAAGCTATATTGTGTGGTGTTTCTTTCCACGATGGAGTAAATACGAAAGATCTTCTCACAGAACTAGAGAAAGAACAGCGTGCCCGAATCTCATTATACTGTCGCCAAGCATCCGGTCGTTGCTATAGCCACTTGTGCGACGCACGCAGTCTAGCCGGTTCGATACCCGTATAAAGCGAAATACGATACAGCTTACGGTTGAAGATGGGTTCCTGACCCCTCAAATGGAAAAATGGCAAACGGTTAGCCCCGAGAAAAGTGCCGTCTCTTACAACTCCGCTCCACTAGTACCGAAAGGTTACAGGGTTTCATTTTTTTCAACGTAATGTATAAAATATGGAGAAGGTCGAGCCACGAGTCGTCTTGGTCTGAGAAAACAACCTAAGCGGTCAGCACGAGACGTAAAACTCCCTTTTCCACAAGCGATCGCCCAACTAGTGTCTTCCTAGTCGTTTCTTCTTGTGACATCTTTGTCGAGGTGGGTGTGAAAGGAAGAGATGGAGGGGGTAGAAGCAAACTTTCCTTTCACTTTATTATCGTCCAAGATAAATTCGCCTGCCTTGGGATTGGGGCTGGAAAGAGCAGCTAATCCGTGGGTGCCGACAGCGCGGGCATTAAGGTCGTCAGCGAGTTGTCGGCCCGTCCTACAAACGCTGCGCAACTTCAGAAACTGTGCGCTCGTATGCAGTTTTCATTGGCTTCTGCCCATCACCGCCACCCTTTTTTGTGGGGGTATAGGGGGCTGGCGCTGTCCATTTTCAGCCTCTTCTCCACCCGAGTTCTCGGCTAATAAGAGAGATGCCAAAATATTTAGTTTTATCGCTTTCTTCGCGCTGACTTTACGAGCCCGTTTCTCCTTACTCTCGAACGCCGCGTGGCAGAAGGCAGTGGAGGACCAACTCGCCTTTGGCCCCCGGTGTGGGAGTCTTCAGTTTTTCACCGCACTCCCTTCCCCTCCATCTTCCCTGCGCGGGTGTTCCGTGGCAATTAGTCGACTGGAAGCAAAGAGGAGTGAGGGGGATTGTAGTGGTGTTGGGGGGAGGGGACCTGATAGCGGGAGCTATTAGTGCCAGCACACAACCATCACAGACTTCAGAAACAGGCGTTTGGAGGGGAAAGTGGATAGTGCGGGCGTCGTCACGTCCAGCGTGGTCAGCCACCACGTCCCTGCACGGCGTACGTCGTCGTCAGTAAGGCTCGGGCCCACAGTGAGACTACGGCAATCCATGAGAGACATAGCTAGGTTTGCAAGTGGGGGTGGGGTAGGTCGGGGGAGAACGAAGTTAGCCCCGGTGTCCTGCAGTCGGCACTTGTAGCTGCTGCGTTTGTCTGACAGTTTAGAGACCACTCGCTGGTCTTCAGGTGTCACCAAGGATTCCAGACTGTAGTACGCGTCATCAGCACAAACCTTGATCTGGATTTTGATCTTCCACTAACCTTGGTCTCGTCTTTTTCTTCGGTTGCGAGGTGACAGTGGAAAGGGGGTTGTCACAACTCTGTCAAAACATACTTGTTTGTGAAGGGACTTATTTTCCTGCTTTGTTTTTGGGTAGGTTACTTAACTCCGTGTATCACTTTTGTCGCAACGGGCCATTATAGGAATCTGAATGAAGGCCTTATTTTGTACATACATATGTAGGGGACTACGTCAGATCTTTGAAACTATTCATACTAGCTTGAGACGTATTCCACCAAGCCGCCTTAGCAGATACATGAATGACGGTGGAAATGAGCTGTAATCCATCCTCCCCCATCCTAACCTGCCCCACAAGTTCTCTCTCTCTCACACACGCACACACACACTTCTCGGACTCGAAATTGCGCAAGTCAGGAGGAAGACGGCTAGGGCATTCTTTATGAGGATGTAGGGGCAAAAGGAGAAAAAGAGGTTGGACTGGGGGAAAAAAAACAAGGAACTGAAGGGAGGCACGCAACGTTTATCGCGAAGTGAGAACGTTCCACACCAACGATAATCGGACCATCAGCCGCAGGTCATACTTCGGGCCCCACTCCGGTGATTTGTCACACGTGTCACGCGCTGCCAAACTCTCGGCGCCAAGCCTGACGGGGTCCGTCAGCGGGCGGTGCTGGGCACCTTGACAAAGGTTCGACTGAGCAACCGAGTAACATCGGCGTCGGTGATGTTGTTGCGCTGCGCCGCCACCATCTTTGTGTAGGTGACGCTGCAGCAGACCAAAATTTCGAAAGTAGTGGCGTTCCTGACAGAAGCAAAACATTGTCAAATATCAAATTGATAAGAAGTTGGTTGGGTTTCTGTGACTCGACTACACTGTGCTGTTAGGCGTGAACACTGGCACGAAGATGACGATCACGTGATGGTCATTGCGTTCCACCATGTCCTAGCCCAGCTTTCGGTCAGTCACAAAGGATACACCCAAACGCTGTTGCAATCAGTGGATTATCAACAAGCAGACAGGAGCACAAAAGTGTTTTTTTTTTCCTCCCACTAGATGGCCTGTTAAGACATCATGGCAGCCTTGTCCTCTTGCTCGTGGATGTCACTCTGTCACGTTGGTCTTCGCCTGCGCAGTGGAGGAAGCATAGAAAGCGTGTTCCACAGTACTGCCGGACCTGAGCAAGATTTTGAACGAATTTGCATATTCAGCCCTCAAGCGAAGGAAGACAACTGGTGTTGGGGGAAGCGAAGATATTGCAATCTACACATGCAAGCGGCAGGTGAGATGTTGGCTGCTGGGATCTCATTGTGCATGTGTGGTCCCACGAAGAGCCGGATGCTGTAGTAGAAGCTGAACCTAGATGTTATTTTAAAGTATTTAATATGGCGAAAGAATTGTTGATTACAAGGGGATATTTCATGTACTCCCCAGCCGTTTGAAGATGCTGTTCCAGACCATTGTGCATGGATGTTTCTTTGCAGTCTTGAAAAAGTGTTTTCGAACACTTGCTTTTACCATTTCACAGCTTCAGCTTCACTTGCTGACTCGGCGTAAAACACCTACAACCATCATTTGCTTTCACTGGCTGATTGATTTTGGGGGTAGCAAAAGTTTATCCTGTTGACTAGGTCTTGTATTTTTGGTTGCTTTACCTGTCTGTGTGCCGTATCGATTCATGGATTCTCTCACCCACTCTCACCTAAATGTCACGTTTTCCTAATCCCGTGTCCCTAGACTCAATACTTTCGTGCACTCCGAACTGATTTCCTCCTGTTTCAGAAAGCTCCCAACGTTAAAAACATTAAATTAAACATTAAACTAAAAGTTAATCATTTTAATGTGCACTTCTAGACTCCTAGAAAGCGTCCATCCCTAGAATCAAGCCACGTAGCCACCTTGAGCAACGTAGGACGTGAAACGAAAAAGGCGAAGAAGGAGGAGTTAAGTGACGGGTTCGTGACTAATTCCTGGGATTAAAATTTACGGATTTGGACTTAAAAGGAGGGCCCGAGACAAATTAACCCGTCATTCCTCGTGACACCCTAACGAGTCATGCCCTGGGGCTCCTGATGGATGATGATGTAGGTCAGTCGCTGCCACTGCTCCCGTTCCGGGGATCGCTTCTCCCCCTACTACCGCCGCGTGTTGCAGCGATGTCCGGCGGAATGCTGCTGTGCTGTAAACATACCTCCGCTCCGCCCCGCCTGGCTGGCATTGATGGCTGAGTGTTGCCGCGGGGGTATGGGTGGGAGAGAGAAAGAAGTAGTTATATATATATAGCGTGTTTACTACTTTATCTTATAGGCATGTTTCATTGAAAGAAAAATATATTTCGCCCTATTAGCATTGAATCGTTTTGTGTTTGGTAGTGGGACAAATTTACAGGTTGGTTTAGCGCATGACAGTACAGATCGTGGAGATTAACCCCCTCGCCCAAAAAAAGATCCCTGGATAATTCGCCTAGGGCGTGGATAGCTAAATGCTGTACAATTAACTAATTCACAGCTTAATGTGAAAAGAGTACAGCATGACGACGTATTAACAGAGATAGCCTCGCCTGTCTGCATGTTTCCTGGTAATTTGTAAAAAAGAAAGAAGAAAATTCATATTGTTGTCATAAAGAACGTTGTTTATATCTAGATTTCCGCCTTTTTGATGGTATGACGGAAAGTGTGTAGGTAATTATTATTTTTGAGATTAAGAGTAGTCCTTCTTGTAAACAGAATGGGGGTGTGGGGAGAGTGTAGGAGGGGTCAGTGGTGCCGGTTCAGGAACAGGAAGTAGCAGGGGTGGAGGGAAGTATGGATGAAAAGGATGTTAAAACACGAAGACAAAGTATGAAGAGAACATTTCCTTGTACTTCCCGATGGCTATCTTCCCGGCACCAGCCAACCTCAACTCCACCTTCCCTTGATGGACGATGCCTCAGACTCGCCGCGACATCAGCGGCTAGAAGCGGCGTGCCTCGCTGACCACGTGACCTGGCGTGATCGATCGCTTACGCCGAGGGAGGTGCGCGTGTGGGGCAGGAACTGATGGGGATGTCCAAGCGATCACCTACACAGCTCCTTGTGTCATTGGCCAGCCGCACGTCAACTTGCAGCTGGGCGGGCATTGTATGCGGCGCTGCAGTAAGCGTTGTCTGCAAATGGAACCTGGACGCAGATATTTTTAAGATACCCAGCGAAGAATTCGCTTGTCGATTCCAGTTACCTCGCACCACGTGTGACATTTTGGTTTTATGGTGCTGTCGGGTAGGGGGGGGGGAAGGTTGCAGTTTGTCACGATGGCTTTCCGTGGACTGGAATCCACCACTTTTCCACAATCACTGCAAGCATTCGAGCTCTTTCCACTAGCCTTCTTGTCCCTTGTAAACTAGTTTGGAGTCAGCTATATTGAAATTACTCGAAGCTAACTCTCCGAAACAGCAAGCTTGTGTGTGTGTGTGTGTGTGCGCGCGCGCGCGTGCTCCATAGAACCAGTAGAGTGGCGCTTGTCACCAACACAGTGACGATCGGCTGTGCTGGATTCAGGTCTTTTCTCGGACACGTTCTTTCTCTGCCTCTATCATCTATTTACAGCACCGGCTGTTAAGCCGTTAAACAGCCTCAGATATTGGCTCGATATAAAACGTAAATTCTTCCCCCGCAAAGCTTGCTTTGCTGAGGGTTTTGCTAGATACAGGCTGTTCGAGAGTTATTCTCAGTAAAAGAAGGATGGTAACGATGGAAATAATTCTTGGTAAACAAAGTCGAAATTTTCCTCGTCTGTTAATGGCACAGTAGTAGTGCGCACTAGGGCCGGCAACACTTGTTATTTTGCTGGATATGGGAGCTGTAGACTGAGTTTACAGTCTCGTGGGCTACAGGCTGACAAAGAAGAAGAAAAAAGCTGTTTTCTCGCAGTTCTTAGAAATCACGCCCTGCTACAGCGTCATGGACGACTTTTGATCTGCGCAGACGACAAGGCGACGACACTGCGGACAGCACTCCATTAGGGAACAAAGCCTACAAGGAGAGATCACCCCCGGGGAAACAATTAGCGCAGCTTCCACTGTGTACCATGAATCCTCCAGCGGCTGGCCGCGCAACAAGAAGGAGTGGGCAATTAGGGGAATTAAGCCGCTCTTTTACAAATAGCTTCCTGATTTCGCTTGACAGGCCAGCACCATGATTGATCCCTGTCTGACATTCCAGGAAACAAAAGGCGGAAGACGTGGACCTGAAAAGGCCGCCATGGCACACAGCTACACGACTGAGCCAGCTATGACCCATCCCATCATACTAATGTGACCACGGGTTTTCTTTCTTTTTTTTCTTTTTTTTTTTTTTGAGACAAATCCCTGGTACCTACGTTTTGTGACCTCATTACCATAAATTTAAAAAAAATTCGTTTATACACAGGTGTTATCTACAAGTCAGTTCCACCCTCTCATCACACCACCACGCCTCCCCCTCAAGTATGACGGGTAGAAAGATATAAAGATATATAGATATAAAGCGTTACGAGAAGGTACAAGAACAATATTTGCATAAATCAGCAATGTTCACGATCTAATCTCTATCAACCGAGATATTTCGCTGTTAAGGCTATGGCGGCCTATTTTTGTTTGTTTGTTTTGGGTTTTTGTTTGTTTGTTTGTTTGTTGTCATTTTTTCCGTCATCTGCCCGAGCACTCCAAAAACGATCCCTGGAATTTGACGGGTGGAAGAGATGAATAGAAGTCGAATGCATTATGTGTCCCAAAATGCACTGCGCGTCTCGCTTAGCGGTGAGGGGCGGCGCGACAGCGCAGTGGTAAAGCGCTGTCACCAAGATAGTGGGAGTTGTCAGGTCCCGGATTCAGATCCCCTCCTGCAGCAACTCTGTTTAACAACTCTGGTTTACCGATGGCAAATTAACATCAGACAAGTCTGCCTTTAGCAGGGTGGATACCTATGGCAACTCTGCATCAGACAAGCCAGTCTTTGACAGTCCTGGAGTCGGGACATGGAAGCATTCGGCGTGACGAACTCGGAGAGGAAGGTCTGGACGAGATTCCTGGGCTGTTCCGGCGAAGTCTCGCAGGCCACTTCCCGACTGCCAGTCGTGATACTTATCGTCAGGAGGGACATTCCTAATACAACCGTGACCGGCGTCGGGGATTTTCTCCCAGCCTGCTTCTTTCAGAGTTTTTGCGAACGATTAGCCGCTGCAACATTAGTTGAACGAAGCACCATATACTTTGCAAAGGGGCGTGCAGGCAGAGTGAAGAGTACGTGGTCAGAAAAAAACATGTACAGAGGCTCATGTCTCAATTTTAAATGTTTCTTTGTTTTATATTGTTTATAAATAATATATATATATATATACAGTGTTAATGGTCTCATATCTCTTAAGTCTTGGGGGGGGTTTCTGCAATTATTTGTTTTAATTATAGTATTTCGTATATTGGAAAGGGATGAGAGAATTATTCAGGTGTTTGTTTGTGTGTATGTTTGTGTGTGTGCGTGCTGCCGCCAGCTTGCCTCATCGCCTTTGTACATATGGTAGGCAGAAGCTGAGTGGATCTTATGGAAGGCGGCTGGGTCTTGAAATGTTAGTGATGTTAGTTTCTGTAATTAAGACGTCGACCAGTCCTTAGGAGGTCGGCAGGTGCAGATCAGGCGCTCTCCACCGGACTTGTAGAAATTGAAAAAGGCTGCGAGGACCGTGGCATCGGGAGGGAGAGTGTCTTAGGAGGGGGACATGGGTGGGAACAGGTTACAGGAAGAGGGAATGAGGATAGGGTGGCGGTGGCGGGTGGAAGCGAGACAAGGAAACTGTCGACGACGGACTGACAGGTCAGGCGGAGAGGAGGGTTGGCACTTTGACAGTCGTCATTCCAAGCTCGGCATTCTTGCACCTGTTCCTGATTACTAACCCGCGCATGCGCACACCGCTCGGCGCCTCTCCAGTAACAGTGATGTAAGCGGTGGCAGTGGTCAGATTGCTGACAGGCGTGGGGAAAAAGAAACACAGAAAAGGAAAAGAAGGGAGGGGAAAAAACTCCTGGGGTAGATTGGCACTCGCTGATTCTTATCGAAAATTGGGAGGAGAGGCGGTGATTCTGCGTCAGTCCACTCTGGCTGCTTGTTGTGCGCTTGTGCCTCCCCCCCAACCTTCTTCCTTTATTATTATTTTTTTTAACCCCCACCTCGATTCTCTCTCCCCCTTCCCCCCGCCTCCTGTCGACTGTTGTGGAAAATACAAGTTAGCTTACACGAGTCTGAAGCTAGCAGGTGACTGCTGGGTGAGCGCCTTTTGTTTTGGTGCTTGGAGGCTGGCAAGGCCTCACGTTGAGAATTGTTTAATTTCGTTTTTTTTTTAAACTACGAGTAATGCGAAAAATAGGAATAATTGTGGATCTCTATAGCGCTTCTCCACCACTTTACAGCAACGTGCTTTTACAAAATTGAAAAAAAACAAGAAAGTAAAAACTCTCTCTTCCGCTCTCTCCTTTTCTCGCATGGGCACAAAATATTTTCGACTATCAACTTGTGCATGAATACACGATTTACACGCGCCTCTACGCGATGGGAAACACTGGCCAAGGGGATTAATGGCCCATTTCCAGCATTTCCTTGATTATCTACCTGTGAGTGAAAGGTGCACCTTTTTTTTTTTTTACTTTGTTTGTGTGTGTGTGTGTGTGTGTGTGTGTTGTTGTTGTTTTTTTTTTTTTTTTTTTTGAAAGGCCGTTCTAATCTACTACATGGACAAATATGGACGAAGATTAGCCAAGATTGGCAAAGTTTTTACAAGTGATGGTTATATTATACAAAGTTAGAGTGCAAGCTGGAGGCAGCGGTGTGGCTTTGTGGGCAGGTAGGTACCGCGTGTCAACAAGAAGCCACCCGGTGTTTCCGATTTCCGTTCCCTATTTTTAGTTTTTCCTGCCGCTGCCGCTGCTGCCACGTCTTGGGCATGTGATGAATGATGATGCTTATCTTGCGCATCGAAGAAAAGCATCGACGTGATGTAGAGTTAATGGTGACAGTTTCCTTTGGAGAGTTTGCAGCGTTAAGGGAAATATTCCGTAATTTAATTTATTTCTTCCCGTGTCTTCTTTCCGACCCCGTACTCCCCAACCTTCTCCCAGCCCTCATCCACACACCCCTCAACCACACGATTGCAACCCATGTCCTTGCTTGTGACTGTCTCAACTCGCGATTCTAGTGAACGTCTTTGCGTTACTTTATCCTTAAAGGAAAACCCGAACCAGCTGCGCGTAGCCATCATGTTCTACTTGTTTTTTTTTTTAATTTTCTCATGTAGTTGTAGCCAGCAAGGAGGCGTAGAGCGAGAGTAATACGAAGTAATGCAAAAAGTTGACCCCATGCAGCGGACCTTATCCACCTTTCTCTTCGCGATGCCACAGATGCAGTTTCTCGTGTTTTAAGTCAAGCTCGGTGTTAAATGCAGGCAAACGCGATAGAGCAAAGGTACAAGTTAAGCCTTGGGTGCCGACCTGACACAATATTTGCTTAGCAGCCTTCCGTTTCTTTCAGGCCTAACGGTGGCGCGACAGGGTGCCGGCTGGAGACCTAAGGGGTCAGGCAAACTGGCACCACAGATCTCCGCTTTTTGTACAAGTGCGAAAGAAATTTCTCCGATTCTTTGTTTCTTCCACCTTCATCACTTTCCCTCCGCCTCATGTCTAGTGTTTACTTTTTCCTGCTTCTCAATCTCACACACACACACACACACGTGCCCAGCATAACGATCACCATAGTGATATCACCTTTTCCAAGCGCGTACTGTTTAAAACAGATTGGATACATTTTATGTTCACGAAGATCTTCGTTAACAAATTGGGGGAGAATTCCATGTCTATGTCATAGTGTGCAAGTGACGCATACATGCTCTCTGTCCGTCTGTCGAGAGAGGGAAGAACACTCCTTCTCTTTCTGACACACACACACACACACACTCATTTTAAAAGAAAATTTTAAACTTAAATCTTTAGCTTCCCTAAGCAAAGTGAATCGCCTAACTGGTTACCGTGACCCTAAATTTGCGCCTGTACTGTTAAACGTATAGCCTATCCCTTGGAGAAACCAACCGTTGTCCTTTCACTGACAAGCATCGTTCGTGCCCGCGGTTGGTGTACCAGGTACGCGCAATTAGAAGCAAGATGGTTTCTGCCACAACAAATGGAGCCTGGCATCTAGCAGGTTCCTTCCTGTGCGCCACCGCGCCAGGAATCCTGTGCCTGGGGGTAGACAGACTTCGTGAGGGCTGGCACTGCCGTAATTAGGAGGCAAGAGCTCATGGGTCGCAGGCATCTTCCTGTCTTACGTCGACATGGCGACGGCAAGCTTGAAGTGGGTAGAGACGAGAGGTGGGACGGAATGTTTGACTCGTGGCATCAAGCTTGGACACGTCATCCTTGTGGTTTTGAGTCACCTTGGTGATGTCCATGTCACGTGATCTTTCGTGGGTTTTGTTGTTGTTGTTGTTGTTTTTTCTTAAGTATTCGCCTTTTATTCGTCACTTTGAGCACTGTTGCACGCTGAAGGGGTTTGGTTGAGAATCCTTCATTGGTCTTGGCCATGCTGCATGGTTGCCAGGGAGGAGAATGGGCAATAGTCGGGCTCAACCGTCGATCATGACTGGGGAAAATATAACACGTGCTGCTTGAAGGGCGACGCGTGCAGTGGGCAGAGCGGCACGTGTGCTTGGCCATCTGAGCTTCATGATGAGGTCTGCAGGGCGACTAGGAGCTCTCGCCAACGTGCGCACTTTGTGCGGGCATGCTCCTCACACGTGCGCGCGCTCTCTCCTTTTCTTTGCTCTCGTTAATCCTCAAAACCAGGGTGTTTCTGCTACATCTAAACCGCAGGTAATAATGCAGATGATAGCAAAGTACTTTTTTTCTCCTCTCGGTTAAGTCTTAACGCTTAACAATAATCCATGTCTCTCTTTCTTTCTCTCTTTCAGTCTCCCGTGTGCGTGTGTCCCATATCCCCTCAACTCACATCTGATCTTTGAAGTAGTTCTTTCCTATCGTTTTTTTATTGACAATTGTGTGTATTCTGTACATTAAAAAACTACAGATAATGGCCAGAAGAAATGAGGTATGTCTTCTCCATAATTTTGTTGTTGTTGTTGTTGTTTTTTTTGGGGGGGGGTCCCAAATCATCGTCCGAACGTTGATTGTCTACAGTTCTGTGCGTTAGCACATGATAGTCCAAAGACGGTACAGTACTGCTTGCTTCTGTTTCATCTCGTAGTCCCGTGTCGAAGGCTGAACCATAACGACAACAGCTGCTGGGTGGGGTGTTGTTTCCTAACCCCTGTTCACCCTCGACTGGCGGCCCGATATCAATATTTGATTAACAAAATGGACGAGCATCACTTTAATGAGGGGACGAGTGCACTGCGGCGGGAATTTTACCCAACTCTTGCCAGCTCCATTAGAAATTACGCCGTGCCTGATCGCTGCCCAATCGAGTTACCTCCCGGATAATTCGATTTACTTCCCTTTGGCCATCCGCCTGGCTTCGATCGTGGGGAGAATGGAGTGCGGGGTAGAGCACTGGGCTCTTCTGGGAAGCCATCAGGGTGTGGGGGGGGGGTAGAGGGTGGGGGTGGCCTTGATGGGGTAGAAGGCGGGCGAGGGTAGTTCATCTCTGACCCTGGCCAGGGCCCCCCGATTGGCCGTCTTGGGAATTGTGCTTTTCGCATAGCTGCATCTCTTGATCTTGATGGCTCACGCTGGTAGTGTGTTTTTTGTTTTTGGCGGAGGGGCGGGGGTTGGGGAACGATCATATGCGACTTCGATTAGGAATTCAACGACTTCATGCGAGGCTATGACTTTGTTTTTTGTTGTTTTTTTTTAAATCAATAAATGTATGCGTTGAATAGATACGGATCTGACTCTTTGAAGAATGTGGAAAGAACAGAGCCTGGGGCCAGCTCCACAAGGCGACGCTAAGCGCTAGCCGGATTGTTTACGCCATCCAGTCAGCTAAAATATTGGTTATGATCAGCAGTGTATGTGATCTGGCCCGCGCTTATAGCGACTCGTCGTGCACCTGTCTCTTGGCTGTCCGTCCACGTTGATCTCGCAGAAGAGTCGCCAGAGACTGTATTCTCTCCCCCCTCCCACTTAATAGGTTATGGGTATTCGTCGTTTTGTCAGATTACAGAACCAGTTGAAAGAAACTTGATGGAAAGGGAGAGGACTGTCGGCTTGGTCAGTTTACATAGGATGAAATAAGTTTGTTTTTTTTTAATGCGACACCAAACAACAGCATTTTGTTAACAGCGCTCTTAAATGTTTCTCTCTGTCTCTCTTCCTGGACATATGAAAGCGAGGTTGTGGCGCGAGAGACAGACGTCAGCTATAGAATCCTCGACATCACGATCTCTCTTCGGCGTCGTCCTTATTGCGGCAAGGCCCCTGTCCTCAGTAGTTGTTCACGTAGACCGTAGAGCATCGAGCACAACAGAGGTCAGGGTGTGAGGTTCCGCCCGCAGAGAGGTCCCGTAATCATTGTTGTGTGCGCGTATCGAGTGCCTTGTTGGTGGCTGTTGGCGTCTTCTCGCAGGTCCTCATCCTGTTGTCAATGCTGGTGCTCTCGCAGCTGGGGACCGCCGTGAAGTGGACGCGTCTTTAGTTTGTATAATTTACAAGTGGTTCGTTTGCAGTAAATTGTATTTCGCTGCTTTCCATCAGCTCTTGTGTTCTTGCCCGTGTGGTCAGCTTCAATTTCCAGTCGAGTGGTGTGTGTGTGGGGGGGGGGATGGAACAATCTTCTGACGGCACCCGGGTCTTTTGCTCCGTAATAAATTGTTGATATGACCGGCAAGCGAACTTGACAGAAATGGGGGAGGGGAACAACGGGTAAGGCCGGGTGAGAGACGGCATCAGTTGGGGGTGGGGAGCGTAAATTAGAGGGTAGGCTGGGGTATGTGGAGGTGTTGGGATGGGGAGGGGGCAGACTAGATTAATGTGTTTGGATTGAAAGGAGGATCATGCGAACATTATTTATCCATTAAAGACTTTTACTGGGCTTGAAATTTGCGCATTGTGGCTCTACCCCTGCTCGCCTGTTTTTGTCTGACGAATTCTTCCTAAAATTCCCTTTGCGACGTAGTGACAAATCTCTTGACTTCCTCTCCTTGTTTCCCTGCTAAACATAACAAAGACAAAAGGTAATGGTAAAATAACTAGGACGATTTTTGCCTCCACTCCCCACCCCATCCTATCCTGCTGGACGTTCACTGCAGCGTGTTAGTCTGACGTGAGCGAGGCTATCCGGCTATCCTCGATTGTAAAACGTATCGGACTAAGCATGGGGACACAGGGACCACTTCCCGTCCGGCCACTACCGCTGTTTTGTATCGCCTTGCTATTGCTCTTTATTTCGTCTTGCTTCCTTTGCCACCAGGTCGCTGGGTTATGCACGCGCGACACACACGCGCGCGCGTGCAGATACACTCACTGAGGCGCGTCAGTGCTCGTATTCCAGTGTGTTTTTTAGGAAGTAAGCTTGGCAAATTGTGTCGATAAAACCAGGATGATTTTGGTGGAGGAGGGAAGGGGGGCACAAACCCGCGAGATGTAACGAGTTTCGGAAGACTGATGTAGCCCGAAACAATAACTGTTGTTCAGGTTCAGGGTGAAAAGGCTTTGATGGAGTCCTTGAAGGAAGTGTTTTGATTAAACGACAGGCCATTGCTTCCGATTGACTTAAGTGCAACGCTGTCGAGTTCGGCTGTTTATCATCGGAAGTGGAAGATACGCTTCGATGGCTTTTATGGAAGTGGCTGATAGGTCATTCCCGGTGATATGACTTCTATCGTTGTTTTCTTTGTCTCTATTATTGTCCCCTGGCTCTCAGTTTCTCTGATTATCTGTCTGTAGTGCTAGAGGATTGTGTGCAGTCACAAATAGTGAAAGTATAAAAAAATGTATTTTATTAGCATAAACGCTCGCACCTACGCACGCATGCACCCGCGTAAGTTCACGACGCTTGTTTTTGCACAATGTTGACCTGTCGCCCCTTCAGGGTCTGAAATGGCCTCTGATGGAGGGTATGCTGTTAGAGAAACAGAAAGCACTGGCAATGCCTTGGCCGATGTGTTTTGAACCGATCAGTCTTCACCAGGCAACGGTCTTCGGCGTCCTTGAGCAAACTGGAAAAGACGTTCGTGTGTAACCAGAAATTTATTCTATGTTTCCGTACCTCTCGGTTAGTCTGCCTCTTTTCACCAAGTTGATCTTTCCGGACAAGAAGGTCCCGTACAGATCTATCAACGGCCCGTGAAACGCGATGGCATATTGAGCTTGAAAGTTCAAAAAAAAAAAAAAAAAAGAGGGTGGGGGGCCCAAATAGTGACACTCAGTTTTATGGATTTTTTTGTATTTCTCCAGGTACTGCTCCAAGCACTTTCTTGACGAGTTTACCCCACCTGTGATCAAGATAAAACTGTTCGTCGTGTCAGCAAGATTTATTTTTTTGTATAAGATCGTTAAGAATCACCCTTCTTCTCCCTCACCCACCCTGTACCCCGCTGTAATAAGAAACGTATTCGGCAACCACAGCTGGGTAAAAATTTCTGTTGTCGAGTCCTTGAGATTTATTTGCATTCTCTGGCGCAGGCGCAGTTTCCAACTTCCGTTTAAAGCTGCAGTTATTTATTTTTAACAGAGCTCCGCATTTGTGTCTCCCCTCCCTTTGTCTGTTCCTCCTTTCATTCGTCCGTTTGTCTTTCTGGCCTTCTGCCTGCCTTTGGTTTTGTTCGTCCTTCTGTGCGCCAGTTTCTCTAATATTTTTAATCACTGGGGTACTCTTTCTTTCGTCGTTATCGCTATGCTGTAGTTCTGTGTAGCAACGTAACACTGATTTTTAAACGGCTGCCTGAATAATTGATTTGAATTTTGCATTGTAGAACACCACGAATGCTCCCGCTTAACGGCGTTTGTTACTTTGCTGCTGTTGCAGGTGCTGGCTTACGTGGACTGTCTTCACGGCAAATGGAACTTCTCAGAGGTGCGAGCCATTTTCTCCCGTCGTTACCTCCTGCAGAATGTTGCCATCGAGATTTTTATGGCCAACAGGAGTAAGTGACCTTTGAAGATTTTTTTCTTCTAGACAGACGTTTGTCTTGTTCCGTTTGCGTCCACCTGTCATGGCGTGTCACTTGTATTTCTCCTAAATTTCTGTCTTGTACCATCATTTATTTATTCATTCACATCGCAGCCTTGGTTCGTCGAGTATCTTGGGAATTGTCGTCGTGACCTGCTCATCCAGGACCTAGAAACTGGTAAAGTTTGTAACTATAAATGGTTTCGTGCAAAAGGCAGAAACTTGTGGTAAGGGTTGTAGGAAGTTTCCTGCTCAGAAAATTTACGTGACAATATCTGTAGTTAACTGTTATAATTATTAATCGCACACAACGCTATCTCTTCTTTTTTAAAGGCCAACCCGGTCACAAAAGTATTCTCCAGTGATAAATATAAGCTAGTAATTCTTTTAATCTAAGCGAAAGACTGCTGCGATTGTGGGAGCCCAAGCCATGGAACAAGTGAGTTTACACCTGCGTGTTGCAGAGAAATCATTTCCTCTGATGTCAGTGACTGGCCAAGGTCATGTGCTTGAAGCTCTCGCATTAGTGACACCAGAAGGCAGAATGTGGAGTTTTTTTATTATTATTATTACAAATTCACAATGCTTTTTTGTTGTGTTTGTTGTGTGTGGAGGGGTTGTTTGCAACAGACTATTGGAAGTGCTACTTTCTGTTTACTTGCTAGCAATCTGGAGCTTCACGTTTCATTCTGGCTAGCCATTAAGCTGGATATAATCATCGATGTCACATCAGGGTTAGACATCAAGCAAGATACAGCAACCATTCCCAGCTGTGTCGATGTCGATATTACACATGAACAGCAGGATTTCTTGTCATGGTTGTTCCTTTCGTCTCCTCTTCCTCTCGCTCCCAAGTCGTTTTGACAGTCATTTCCGCTACGATCCCACGTGTGCGCGCGGCGTCTTGATGATGACGATGCACGAACCAAAGAAAATGCCAGAACGTTGACGCCATCGCCGTGGGCGTCCTTGCGATGATAGGACTACACGTGCCGCAGCGCGAGGGGACGAGCATGTGCGGGGTGATGGTCCCACGAACGGCATGGGATGGCAAACTGGACGCCTTTGCCATAATAAGGACGAGAGATGGCTGCAGCCAGAGCTCCTCCCCTTTCAACTACCAAACTCCCACCCGCTACCCGCTTCCAGGCGGATTTTTGTGTCGTGGAGATAATATCGTCAGCTCTCCTTGTGTCCGTTGATGGCTTGCCTAATAATTGACCATTCTGTGTTTACGACAAATTGGAGTTGCTGGAGACAGCCCTGACACGCCCTTTGCCAAAGTTTGTTTGCAGCTGAGTTGGTCGTCACCGTGTCTTTTGTGTGTCTTTTTCCTCTCCTTCCTTCGCTTCGCTCAACGTGATGCTGGGAACTGGGGAAACCTACAGGAGGATCATACATGTGAAAAGTTCCGGCAAAGTTTTTACACGACGTTCTGTTTGTTTTTGTTTTGTTTTAAATCTTACCACGTCGGATGTGTGGCCATGTATATAGCTGTATGTATTAAAAACGTTGCGAAACTTGGTCAAACATTCATCCATACTTGTTAAGAAGGGCCTTTGGAAGGCTTTTGTTTGCTCTGGAGAAAAGTGAATGCTTGTGTACTTAGCATTTAAAAACAATAAGCGTACTACTTAAAAAGAGCACAGTAAAGTTTATTATGGTAAAACTGAAGCATAAATTGGGATGTCTCTGATTTAAAACAATGTTATCGATTACAGTATCATTACAATTATTATTATTATTCATTGAATAGAATTGGATACATTGTGCTAAATAAGATATTGCGTAAAGGTCTTTATTTTAATTTCTGAAGCTATTGTATTGTATTTCTGCTGAAACCGAAAAAGGCCTGTATCGGCTCAGAGTAGAAGCCCACTGAAATGGAGTGAAGTAACCTTCAGTGGAGGAGATGTATTCTCATCAGTAGTGTAGTAGCAGCGGTGGTAGAGATTCTCTGAATCAACCGTTAGCGGTGACCGGGCCTTGCTACGTGGCTGAAGAATACGGCCATTGTCAGTGAATGAATGTGGCGGTCCAACTGTCCAGCTGTGGAGAAATAGAAACGCAGACACCAACGACAGCAATATGATATATATATATATATAAGTGTGTGAGAGAAAGCATTCGTACCGCTAGATAGGCCCTGTCCTGTTCAAGCCGTCCAGTGACGTTACTTGAATAAACAACTGACATTTATCCATTCGCTTCCTCCCACCTGGGCTAGTCTCCTCCTCCTCCTTTTTTCTTTTCTTTTTTTTTTTTTTTTTTGCAAGAACTAGAGAGCCTGTTGGCTGCGGATGTTGCGACTTCGCACGTATCCGTTCAGAAATAACGCGGATGAAAGTGGTTATAAATCGTTTGGGTTAAATGGGGAAAATGTTGGCAGCCATTAATCAATCTAAATCCACATGCCGACCTCGGTCCCAGGTGTCAGCGTTTCTGATTGAGCGTCGACCTACAGCAGGCGGGAAGGTGGGGTGGGGGGGGAAGTCTTGTGGAGTATGGGGTGGTTGGCGTTGGGAAGTCGTAGCAAGCGATCGGACAGTTTCGTTGCTTGTCATAGTCGTGTCCAGTCGGAAGCTTTATGGGTGTGGAAGGAACAGGGAGGCAAAGGGTGGGGGTGGACAGACCTGGGCAGTCTTGATAATGCTAATTTCTTTAACTGGTTTTGGCCAAGGGAGGAGGATGGAGCTAAGAGATAAGCTCGATACTGAGATGCAGTAGGTGATGGGGAGTAGTTGGGAGGGGGTGGGTGGGTGGGATATGGACATATATCTGGCAGACTGGATGCCGTGACATTCTTGGGCTGGTTGCGAGGCATGCAGTTTACTCGCCACTTTTCTGGACGGCCTGATTTATGGCCCAGCTCTCCCGCCGCACAAGCATGACATGCCAGCGGCTTCGGCAGGCAGGCAGGTCGGGATCGGTGATGGACACCGGCGCAGCATCTGCTCTTATCGGACCCGGAACCCGCACCCCGTGACTACGTTTTCTCCCGACAATCCCCCGATCTATAGGGATAAGCACCGGGGCCTTCCCTCATTGCTACCTGCCGCGGCATTTGTTGCTTTCTGTCTCCATTTTCCCCAGCTTTCTTTCATTTGTCTTTCCCATCTGCATCGATAGGGTCTAGAGTAAGTTTTCTTTTTTTGTTTAGTCATCTTTTTATGTTTGCTTCTCTCCTTCCTTCTCTTTCCTCGCCTCCTTTAATTTCTCCTCCTTTGAGTCGTGTTTCACAAGTTTACTAAAAAAAAAAAAAAAGTATCATCAAAATG
This sequence comes from Marisa cornuarietis, assembly GCA_004794655.1. NCBI lineage: Eukaryota > Metazoa > Mollusca > Gastropoda > Architaenioglossa > Ampullariidae > Marisa > Marisa cornuarietis. Next base: position 12,710,408 of record SMMW01000575.1, read on the forward strand.
TGTGTGCGTCAAGACCATAGGAACATATGGCGAGAAAAGTTGAAATTGCAAAAATGTTAGGCAGCAAAAAGTTTGGATGAAAGCAAGTAGTAAAGGAATTAGAAGTCATCACATGACAAAATCATTCTGCTTATGGTGTCAGCTGGCATATATTATAATAATAATGATAAATAATAATAAATAGCACATTTGTGTAGCGCCTTTTTCCAGCATCAGCCAGACTCAAGGCGCTTTACGTGTAGGCACGCGAGCACACCTTTTTAGGGGGTCATTTCCATAAATACACAAACATGCAAGAAAATTATAGCTCTAGAAGATCTTTGATAAATGTTATCAAACGTTCATCCATATTTATCCAGTTAAGAAAAGCCTGTACAATGACAGGAGTGTACAGGTTGCTGCACTGCTTGCACAATACCAGCGGCGATTCCAGCAGGAACAGTCTCTGGGCCACATGGTTGAAGGGGATATCTTTTGGGGCAGTTGTTGTCTCAAGAACGAAAGATTTGTTTATGTTGCCATAGTTATAGCCACAGTACCAAGGCACCAAGAGCAGCGTGTAGCTGGTGGAAGGCGTGAGGTCGCTGACAGGTAAGGCAGGTGAGATAGTCACACTCCTCATCACCTTCGGATTCGTCAGTAGAGATATTTGGCTGTATCTCACATGTGGCGAGCAGTGACAGATCTTCATTCCCACCAGCACCGGCCTTTCATGTGAAGTGACCTTCGCAAATTCAGCCCAGTAAAAAGTTTTAGGGCAACATAGTTGAAAAACAACACAATCCTGGCACTGACGAAGTGAACACGACAGCAGACCAGAAACACGCAGGGAGCAAGATGCAGGATGACACGAAAGGCATCTTATCTTCATACGGGCATCACCGAAGTACATCGATCCAAAATCTAAACTTCACAACATGTAGCAACGTGCATATGGTCCTACAATCAAAAAATGGAAAGCACGGAAAAGTGAAAGTGCCGGGGAAGAAAGCTCAATCCTGCTATTTGTAAAGTCAAAACCCCGAAGCAAGATGGCAAAACGAAGAACAGAAGCCGTTAGTGAATAAAGGTGCGATGGGAAGAAACGATGCAGCACAAGCAATGAAAAACAACCGAGAACAGAGGTGAACGGGGCAACAAATGTCACAAATCAGCAGGAGACATTCGACATAGATCCTTGGACAAAACAAAATGACAGAGAGCTGGTCCCCTCCATCCAGCTGAGCGAAAGAATATCATTTTTATCTCAAGTTACTGTTCCTGGGTATAGAGTTCTATGGCGTGGATACATTTTTAGGAACAGAACACATGTATGTAATAAATTAGCAGTGTATTAATGATTTGCGGTTTACTGCAAGGCTAAATCTTGTGTTTTTGTAGCAAATTCTTTTTGAGGTTGATTTTCACCGTAGGTAAAGGTTAATGCAGTTGTGATAAACAGCTATTGGATAATGACAGTAAGTCACAGTTTTCTGTTAGGAAAGAAGTAAAATGGTTGGCAAAGACACAAATACCTGTAACGAGCAGTGTCTGGAAGGCGGTACTAGACTTCAACCCCTTGTCTACTCAGAGTGAAAAAATTTTAAGAGACAGCTGTCCTACGCAGCAGGAAGGTCCTAATGTACACGCGGAAACTTGGAGAATATAAGATTACACAAAGGCTAAACGAAGCAGACGAGCAACATAGTATGTTCTTTTAGGTCCAGAGAAAATTAAATTTTTGTATAGCCTTTCAAATCCTAGTTTACATGGTGCTCACGGCAGGGGAAAGCTTAAAGCTATTTCTTCTGGTGGCAGCTGCTTGCAAAGAAAATGGAACTAAGACGTGGAAAGGTGTCATTGCTGTCACAAAAATCCTCGATGCCTTTGTTTTAATGCACCTCGAGGTACTCTCCCTCTTCCCCTATACACGACGAAGGATCGTTTAATTTCTTGAGTTTTACACATTTCAAATTCCAGTTCTATTCAGCTGTTATCTCCGCACACTCAGTGAGTTGAACCTCTCGCAGTATTGAAAAATCTGCATTAAGTAGGCAGAGAGACTTTCAGCATGTGCGAACACGCAAATATCAGGCATGTCATGTGCCATAATCAACCCATCACGAATATCATCTGCTGTCGATCACTTCTTCTGTTGTTCAGTCTGTGATTGCAGAGCGAGTAATTTAAAACGTGACCCTCAGATTCCTTGAGTTCTTTTTTTTTCCAAGGGCGATGCCGCTTTGGAAAATAAAAAAAAGGTCCTCCAGATGTTCTTATCGTAGCTGTGCTTCATGCGGAGAGTTGAATATGCCCTGACTGTTACAGCTTTCTTGTCTAACCTTTATTCTGCATTCTTCTATGGTTTACACTTAAGTTTCTTCGTTGGATTATTTTCCATTAGTTCCTTTTAAGTTAGTATATTGCTAGTGAAACATTAATGCTTCTTATTTCACCGTAAAATATCGCAACACAAAACAATGGGTGAAAATTATCAACATTTTATGTATCCCCACATTGTTTTCTGTTCACTTCGAGTACTAAATGACAAAACTGTTTAGTTGTTTCGGATAAAGTGACAGAATGAAAGCTGATAGGGCAAAAGCCACGCTTGCCGTTTCGAGGACGGTAGGCAAGTGTTTCTCACCGCTGATCTAGGGTAGACAATTCATGGTTAGAAAAAAACCGCACATCCATGATTAAGTCCCCTCTTGGGATCGGCAGACTATTTCTTCTTCCCCATCAGTCGAGTAGAGATGTCGTTCCGTGTCTAGATAATTCGAAGTGATGTATTTCTCAGAAGTAGATTTAGCAATAGCTGCAGCTGCTTTTATATTGTAAGTGTATGTTTCCTTGATAAGAAGTTTTGTTCGAACCCCTCCCTTGCATGCTCAGACTCTGTATTTTTGTGTATTGGTGAAGTAAAGTCTCAGCATGAGTTTTTAAATTACTTCTAAATTCAACACATTGTCACAAGTTACAAAATTTCAAACATTTCAGCGGCCATGATGTTTGCTCTGCCTGACCACAACACTGTAAAAAAAGTGATAGACCTGCTACCAAGAGTTGGTGTTGGCATCAAATATGGATTACCACAGGCCAGGTACACTTATATTGACCCTGACAAAGTATCATTTTTTCTTTTGATTGTTTTACTTTTTTGTTCAGCCATATGTTACATGATTTATCAAATAGTCTTTGTTGTATTCTGCAGCTAAACTAATTAGATTAGTAAAACGGAAAAACTGAAGTACCAATATGGTTTCATATCTTTCACTTGTTATCAAAGCATGCAGATTACTCTTGATAAAAATAAAACTACACTGAAACTTTTAAAAGGCCAGTTTTTTTATTGTTTGCATGAAAATGATGTTTTTATATCATAAGCATACTCTGAGTTCGTTTAGTTAAATTTGGTGTAAAACACTGTTTCCAAGTCTTGTCCTTAAGAGTATTTTATACATTTGAGAAGTATGTGTGTACTATGTTTCACTTATTCGTGTTAGTAGACTGCTTACCATTTGTATCCAAATGAATCAAGCAGATGTTGTTCCTGTTTAGGCGCATGTCCTTAGCTTCTGGCAAACAGCTTTTTAAACTGTCCAACATGACTCAGAAGTGGCAGCGCCGAGAAATCTCCAATTTTGACTACATTATGTACCTCAACACTGTTGCAGGTAATTGTGGGCAAAACTCCTTCCTTTATGTAGCAGTTTTAAATAAAAATGGTTTTTGCTGTTTTGATTTATTTATATTCTCAGTGCACAGAGCTTTAAAGGACAAGCCGAGTGCAACATTTTTTCTTTATGATCGGGTTAAGTTCATTGTAAAATAATAATTCCCAAAATATGAGTACATACTTATACTTTATTTTCAAGATATAAGCCTTCAACATTCGGCATTCTTACCTGCCACTAGGAAAGCAGAAGATTACTTTCCTATACTGAAGAGTTCTCCTACGCACCAGTAGTATTTGTAACAGTGAGCGTGGCTCAGTTAAAGAAATCTGTGCATGTCTTCGAGTCAAAAGAAACAACATCGCACAGGTTGTTGTGTTCAAGAAGCAATTTTGTTGCCTATAAAATAAAATGGCTGATTTTGGAATACAGCCCTACAGATTGGAACTTTATGTAGAAGCTTTGTAGTTTTAAAAAAATTAATTAATTGGTCCAAACCAAATTCACTCATCAGACTGGTAAATAAATCTTCACCAGTCCAGTGAAGATGGTTAGGTCTGATCTTGGGACACATTCTCTGGATGTGACACATGTTCACATTGCTGGCTTTTGGTATTGGGTGTGCAGATACTTTGGTTTCTTTCCTAAATATTGCTCCTTTAGCCCATATAAATACAAAGCTAGTAATTGTTGTCTTTTTCAGTGAGTTGCATGCACTATTTCATGTTCAGTTGTTTAAAAAAATTCAAAGTGTCCACAAGCTCACCATCTTTTTTTTCAGTTCTAATGTTGTGGTAAAACAGTGCATTCTAAAAGTTTGTTTCATTTAAAAAATAATAATAAACATAGAGCCAAAGAAGAACTGTTGTTTGTTTGCTCTCAGTGCTCACTTTATGAGTGACAAATGAATTTGTATTTCCAAAATATTTACTCAAGGGCGTACATACAACGATCTTAACCAGTACCATGTGTTCCCGTGGGTGCTAGTCAGCTATGACAGTGAAGAGCTGGACCTTTCAACTGCCACTACCTATCGTGATCTCTCAAAGGTATCACATTTTTATAATTTGAATCTTTCTGTAGATTGTCCACCAGTAACCTGAAAGTGCACAAGAATCATTTTTTGTCCAATTCCATGACATTCCAAATTTTAAATGAAGTCAGGTTAACCTTACCATTTAAAAGTTGTGTGTGTTTTTTTAAGAAGGCTGTCCAAAGCATCTAAAGCAAGGAAAAAAATGTTTGTACCTAGCAGACTGCTAACTCTTTGTAATTGCCAAAAAACTGCAATGTTTGCAAACATAAATTATCACATTATCCCATCAAGTTGTTCAGTTTTCAATATTTTTTGTTTTTAAAGTGCATTGCTGTGGCATCTTTTTGTAATCCGAAGGATTTTTAACTTGCGTGACTTTGGACTTTCTGGTTCAGTCCACCATCTTTGTAATCTATATTGTACTTAGTGTTGCCTTATTGCTGGTAGAGTGTAAGTGTCTGAGTCATGTGACCTGAAAGAGTATTCACTTTTCTTCGATCTGTGTGCATGAAACTCATGAGAACAGTAATAGAGGGTTTTACACTCATGTGCATGCAAGCGTGCCTTAACACACATGACAAACATGACAACAGTGTTTTGTTAGGTGGAAGCAATCTACATTTGGGGACTAGTCTTGCCAGCAATGTTAAAAGTCTTTCAGTTATCCTAGGTGTAGCTAAGACAAGACTGTTGTGTCTTACAGACTAGCAGGCAAGCCCACCATACTTTGGGGAAAACCTTACAGAATCTAAAGTATGGGAGGTTGTAATTCTTTGCACCACTGTCATGATATCCAAAGCTTTGAAACTGTGGGCAAAGGTTCTGCCCAGGAATGAGGACGGCATGCTAGTGTTCACAAAATGTGGCTAGTGATCTGTTGGTGCAGCCTGCTGTGTCAACGCCAAGAATTTCAGAGTCGCATTTCTTTGCCTTGTGAACATGTCTGTAACTACTACAGTGATGGCAAGTTGAAACATTACTGTTTCCCTGATGTATTTTTATACATCATCTAGACCTAACAGTGATACAGTAGGCATGCAAGTACAAAGTACCCTAGTAGATATTCATTCATAGTTTTGACATGCCAGGGACTGATCTAGGAAGTGGAAAGAAACAAGGTCAGTGTACATTGTACATAAATTATTTACTTTATCTGAGCGTTGTCAGTATAATAGTGAATACTAGCGTATAATTTTTGCAAATTAAATATATTTTGCTAGGAAACTTTTATAAAGAACAGTTTTTAGTGTGAAAAGGTTGTAAAGTGTTTACTTTTGTCTTTTCAAGCCAATTGGCGCTCTGAACGAGACAAGGAGGAGTTATTTTGAAGAGCGTTATGCTACTTGGGAACATGAGCAGATCCCTCCCTTCCACTATGGAACTCATTATTCCACTGCTGCCTTCACCCTCAACTGGCTTATACGCATTGTGAGTTGCTTTTACTTGAAATTTGTTCAAACCAATATTTTTTTTTAATGCTTTTATTGTAGTTTTGTACTTTGTAAGAGTTAGTGACTTTGCATGCCTGTTTGTAGATGGTCACACATTTTAGTCTATTGTGCAGTCAGAAATACTTTCTTGCTTGTGACTTGTTTGGCAGGAGCCATTCACCACCCTTTTCCTGAATCTTCAAGGGGGCAAGTTTGACCACCCAAATCGCATCTTCTCTTCCATTGCCCAGGCATGGAAGAACTGTCAGCGAGACACATCTGATGTCAAGGTGTGATACTCTCACAAGATTTTTTTCTTCCTCTGAACTTAAAAACTGTTATCATGTAAGATAGATCAAGTTTTACGGTGCACAGCATCCACAGAAGGGAAAAGAACCTTTATTTTCTGACAATTATTATTTTTATGTGCACAATTTTTGTCAGAGTGAGTGGTATTTTTGTGGCATTTGTATGATAAATGTTTATGGATGATTGTTTCAATTAGCCTTCCTTGCCCTTTTCTGTAGGAACTCATTCCGGAGTTTTTCTTCTTGCCGGAGATGCTTGTGAACAGCAGTAGATATGAACTAGGAAAACAGGAAGATGGCCAGGTGGTTTCAGATGTTGAGCTTCCGCCATGGGCCAAAACGCAAGAGGATTTTATTCGTATCAACAGACAGGTCTGTTGTGCAAGAGAGAGCAAGTCTCTGCATGAGTGTGTGTTTAGGATGGGGGAAGGGTGTGCAGGTTGGTCTGTCTACCTGTCCTTGTGTACCTCTGAGAAAAAATTTGTTTGCCATATTATTCATTTTAATTTTGATCAGTTTATACTTCAGAATACAATTTCTGTCTTTACTGTGGAATTGTGTATGTGTGCTATTGTTGTCTAGTTGCTCATATTTATCATTATACTTGTGAGTGCTTATTTAATATTGTATTTAAATAGAATTCCTGTTATCATCACTCTGTTGATAACTATCATCAATGAAGATACAGTAGTCACAGAATTTTTTTTTGTTTTTTTGTTTGTTTATTAACTTCTGTTTTCTTTCTTTATAGGCTCTGGAATCAGAGTTTGTTTCTTGCCAGCTACACCACTGGATAGACCTCATTTTTGGCTACAAGCAAAGAGGTGAGTTTCTGTTGTTAAAATATTTATCTTTTGACCTGCATGCAAGGACAGATTTGTGAAATTTAGACAGTGTTTTTGTGTTTATGAAGGTTGACTTAGACAAACAGCCGTAAGAGTGCACATTCTCTGGATAATCCGTACAAATTGCATAGCTTCATTTAGGGAAAAGTAATGGGCTGCCTCAGATGTTTTTGATTTTATTTTCCTTCTTGAATGCAGGTCCAGAAGCTGTGCGAGCAACCAATGTATTCTACTACCTGACATATGAAGGCAACGTCAGTCTGGAGGCTATAACTGACCCTGTCATGAGAGAGGTTATAAGCACTTTATTATATTCTAACTACGGCTTTTTACGAAGAAGACGTTGAAAGTATATAGGGAAATTTCAATGATAAACCTGAATGCAAGAGGCGGGCAAATAAAATCCTCTTATGCATTGACACGCTCAGATTAGATATCAGCTGCATCACCACCACCACCAAATGCACATCTCTGGAAGAAAGAGACTTGTTAAGGTTAAGCATTCTTTCTTACTAGGTTTTTTGTTTTTGTTCACGCCCACCCACAAAAGATAAAGCTTCAGTCGTAGATGTTATGTGAAATTCACACCCACCCACAAAAGATAAAGCTTCAGTCGTTATGATGTTATGTGTAATACAATGGTCGCCATTAGGATACATATCAAAATCCAGAAAAAGCATAGTGAAAATACTGTTTTAAAAAAGTGATGTTTATAAACCACCTGTTTATTAAATTTTCTTCACCATTTTCAAATTGCATATCAATGGTACATAAGTTTTATAGCTTATTGGTGCTGTCTTACGTCCAGAAAGAGAGTTCTTTTTCAAAATGTGCCAAGTTTCATTTTTCAAATGTTTTTTCTGTATTATACTTCAAGCAGCGAAACAGACCTTTATATCTGTCTGACAAAAACAGGTATATCAGAAGCATTGGAGTCTTGCTATTTTACTGAATGTCAGGTTTTTTTCTTCAGCCTTTTAGAGACTCTTCAGCTTTGAATATTTCTCTTTTATGTTCAATTGTTTTTGTTTTTTTATGGGTTTCATACTAGAATCCCTACATCCTGGATATAATTGGTGGTTCTTTCTAGTTCATTTCTGCTTCCCAGTAATTTACCGCTCAGATCTGTTGCATTAGGCCACATGGCAGATCTCTTGGGTATGTAAAAGGGTATTTTTGCAGGAAGTATTTTGGGTTTTGGAAATTTTTTTTAAGTGTGTTACTGTTGTTATGAGTTGTACATATTTTTATAGCACATTCTTATGATGAGTCGTGTCAGTGACAGGATTGTTTATCAGCTCTGATTCGCCGCTGATCTAACCCTGCCACTTAAAAGCAAAACAGCTTTATGAATTTTGTGGGGTTTTTTTTAATCCATATTACATGTTTTATCTGGCAGGCAGTAGAGAGCCAAATTCGCAGTTTTGGTCAAACTCCATCTCAGCTGTTAACAGAGCCTCATCCACCTCGCAGTTCCGTCATGCATCTGGTGAGTTACCTCCCTCTGTTCATGTTGTTTCTCCAAAATCATGCCAGTTAGCACTCTATTAGATCTCCAGAGCACATTAGAGGAATATCTTGCCACGGGAGCTGTTAATGTGCTTTTTTGCTGTGAGATATTCATTCAAAAGTATTCTCTCAGCACATTAAGTTCATGCCAAATAACTTGCACATGTTGAGCCAGTTAACATAAAACAGCATTCTGATTGTATCAGCATCCCCGGATTTTGTTTTACTGTGCTCAGCGTGCACTTTTAAAAATGAATTTTAGTTGATGTGGAACAGAAAATCATTCTGTCTGCAATTTTGTTTTCTTTTATAGAAACAGCAGTGTCATTTGCTATTTTAGTTTATTTTAAATTTGTGTCTTGGTTTTTCTGCCCTGCTGCTGTTTGCCAGCACAGGTCATCAGACTTTTTCTTGAGCAGCTGCTGATTAGCTTCAAATAATGACCATAATAATCCGATTCAGCCTCTGGTGCTGATAGCCATCACTTCTCACTAAAACATTTACAGCTGATGTTTTTTCAGCAAAACTAAAAGAAAATGTGCATGAAGTATAAGGCAACCACATAATCCAGAAAATACAACCTTTTTTCACTTCAAGATTTGCTGCTGAAAACCAAAAGTTAAGTAAAGACATGACTTTTGAAATGAGAGGGCCTCACTGACTGAGATAAGGTATAAACCAAGTCATGCCAAATCAAGAAGATAAACAGATTACAACTGCATAACCAATTCAGCTGTTTATGTCTTATTTAACAAATAATTAAAACAGGGTACAGGATGTAACTACGTAGCAGTAGATAGTTGGGCTATAATTTTAAATTAATGCTTTGACTTCCATTTACTGCATTGGTGGGCAAGCATTTTTATGTTAACAAAAATGTTTTGGAGGTCTATCTGAATTTGATGTGGTGGTAGTTAACTAATGCCCCAGAGCTTTTTAACTAACATATAATTGCATGAACTAATGTTACATTTTTGCAAGCAAAGTTCCCTTGCTGCAGCTGTAGGCAAAGAGATCTCATTGCAAAATTAAATTCTTGTATACAGATGAGCTAACAGCTGAGTCTGTTCCTTATTTTCTATCCTGTTTTCCCTGTTGTACTTTGATCAATAATTCTGTATTTTTCATTCTTGACAATTGTGATGTTATGCAACCTTTGTTATGCGTATATGTCGAACTCCATTTAAAAGCTGAAATTTTGTGTAGATGTCTAGCCTAATCTGGAAAAGTTTAGGAAAAGTGGAATTCATTTCTAGTTCCTGAAGAACTGCCACAGTATCAAATGGTAGCTGAATTAGCTCTAGGGATGTGCTTCTGTTCACATTTTCTGAATGTCTGGACCTGCACAGCAAGTGCATTTAACTACTGAGAGGAAAGATTTTTTTTTTTAAATTGTCTGAAGGATACTTAGGCAGTGGCCTCAGGACACAACAAGAGACAGTAAGAGAAATAACTAATTAATTGTCAAGGTGGTAAGAACACTGTCTTTTACAGCTTTTAGAGCATTTTCATATGGATACTGGATTTGACAAATGTTCTAAGGCCCTCTAAAATGCAGGATAATACTTCTTGGTCAGGAGAAAATGTGAAAGAATGGTCTCAAACTTTAAAAGTTTTGACAGTTTTGAGTCTTGAAACAAACTGAAAAACGTAATCTTCGGCCAGATATGTTAATTAAACTCTAATGATTTAGAAATTTGTGTGTGATGTAAGCAAGGTAGAAACATTTCTGTATTTCTTGTTCATATAGTTGTAATTAGTGTTGTATTTTTCAAAATAATGTTACATGTTGTGTATTTTATTTTCCTTTTCAGTTAATTGAAAAGCACCCTGATCGTAGAAGTATCATAAACAAGGTCTCATTAACCATTTGTCTCAGTATTTGGGGGATTTTTTTGTATTGCATATATTTTTTCAAAAGTCCAATGCTTAAGCTAGTCATTGCAACTGTTGATTTTTGTTTTGCATTTTTTGTAGTAGTCTTGGACAAAGTGAAAAAAATTCTTTTGATTTCAGTTTATTTCTCTTTGTTTCTTCTGCTATTCACCCCATCATGTCCTTCTATCTAGCTTTTAAAAATAAAATAAACTGTGACAGCTTGATGGAGATGGGCTTCTAGTCTTTTGCATGCAGATTTTCTCTTTTGCTTGTCTCATCTGTGTAGCTTTTATGGGCATCTTACTCCTCACATATCTGCATGTATTTGTGTGTGTATATTGTGTTATGAGTAGCATTCACCTTTAACAGTTACAATCTGCTTATGTGGCATGGTGTCAGGATGTGGGCAAATTTTACAATAGAGTTATGGAAAGGTCTCCATACTGTTTTAAAATTTACTTGGCCTGTGAACCATTATAAATACTTGCATCAAGTTTTGCTTTACAAAAACTTTAGGGAATTGTACAAAATGCTCTGAAATAAGGAATCACACAAAGTATTTGGTAGGTTAACTTATTGCAAGCACTGGTTCCTACTTTGCTATTTAGTATTTAACACATACCTCCAGTTTAGATATTTGTGTTTACATTTTAATTCAAATTTCTTGCAGTGTCAGGCTCTCTATTTTTCTTTTTAATGTTAGTACTGTCAGTTCATCAGAAGCTCTAAATAAGCTAATCATTTCATTTTTATGTTCTTAAAGATTACTATCATTCTGTCATTCTAATCTCATTTTATACTTTGTGCATAGGTTATTAATTTGTCCTGAATTCATTGAAGCTATTAATTAAATTCATGTACATGTATTTCATGTACTAAATTAGGCATAGTGTGTAACAAGCTGTTCCTTCCTGAACTGTAGTTTTGAAGTTAATCAAAACCTGTCCAGCTGTGATGTCATATTTTATCATTTTATTCTGAGATTTAAAAAGAAGGAAGAGGGCACACAACAGTGAAAAATTTTTTGTGACTTATTAGGGTGCAATTACTAAGTTTGTCCATTCATCAATGCATCCACAATTAAGTATATGTTTTTGGTCAATCAAATGTAAAAGACAAAAGAAATTATCTTTTTTACAGGAAACAAATTTGATTCCTGAGAGAACAAGCATAAGACTGTATGTCATATTTAGTTTGCAATCACCAGTTACAGACATAGCTCTCAGCCATGGCACCAGCATATGATCTCCTTTTCTTGCTTGGCAGAGCCCAATGATGTTCTCACAAAGCCAGGAGGATGTCTGTATGATCATGAAGTTCCTGTCCAACTCACCTGTGGTGCATGTTGCTGCCAACACCCATCCAGCTGTCCCCACACCAGCAATTACCACAATCACAGCCAACCATCATTTTGCCATCAACAAGTGGAATAATGCATATGTCCGTAAGTAATCCATTCGTTAGATTATTTAGAAAGCTGAGGAAAACATGACACTTGATGGTAAATCTAGAAGTAACAAGTGTCTTTGAGTTATTGACTCTTGAAAACTTCTAGGCTAGAAGATGATAACATGTGTTTTCCCAAACTTTGTATTTCACTTTTATGTTTGCTGTACAGTACACACTCCATTCGAAATGCCAGAATGATTTAATTAAAAAGAATACACTGTTTTTGATTGTGCAATGTGATCACTTTTAAAATACATTCCTCTTACATTGTAAAACCAGTACGTCAGTTAAATAGAATGAATACTTAGTCACTTCATTTTTAAAATAAATTTTTTAAGGTAAGAATTATTCTTTGTTTAAAAACTGACACATGAATGTTGGAATATATGCCAAAAAGGGAGAAGATGATCTACATAGTTTTATTTTTTAAACATCTATAATTATAAAATTAACAAATGAGTAAAGCAAAGATCCCAGATGACGACATTCTTGGAATATGGAACAGTGTTAGCAGAAAAGCACTACACTAAAAATATTTGTGGTGAAATAACAACTGTTGAATGTGTGTGATTTTTAATTCCCTTGTGATTCTCATGATTTTCTTTTATTTGACAGCCCAGTCTTCTGGGTCCAGTTTTTCTTCAGAGAAGCAAGACCAGCAGAATATCCCTCAGCTGCCACTCAGCATGGATCAGTTACTAGGTACAGCTGAAAACTTGTGCAGTGTGTGCCAGTGGTTCTTATGTATGTTTCTCTTTAAAAAAAAAAATATATATATATATATAGGTGGTCATCAATACCAGTGTGGTCAAGCTGGACGTCAGAACCAGAACTGGCAAAGCCACAGTCACATTTCCTGCAGATTATTCGGATGTTAAAAGTCTGCATTTCTCGTGCTAAAGTAGAAGTTTTTCAGAACCACGAGAAATCCAGACTTTCAGCGTCCAAATAACCTGAACTGTCGGTCATTCTCTTTCTCTGTTTGGTGTTGATGGCTGGCAATATTGTGAATGGTCCACTAGCGTGACGTAGTAGACTGTTAGTGGCACTTGTTGATTCCAGGTGCAAATAATTAATTAGCGGATGGGTCTTGGAGGCTAAAATTTGCAGGCTAGTTTTATATTGCCTATGTCTACCGATATCTGCAAAAAACACAAACCACCCAGGTTGGTATTTAACTGTTGATAAGCTAAACCAAAATCAGTTCGCTCAAGATCTACAAATCTTGTTTTTGATTTGTTTTATTGTTTTCTTTATTACTTTTTTTGGAAGTATTTTCACCCACAAAAGCTTGCTTTCATGAACTCTCAGTGAATGAGCTAACATGCTGGATTTGTTGCAGCTTTAAATACAGGACTGCAGCGTCGTACTCTTGGAGACAACTTTGATGAAAGGTTGACAGCCACCCACTCTAGCTTTGTCACAACAGCTGACAATCGCTTTATCTTCGCCTGTGGTTTCTGGGACAAGAGCTTCCGCCTGTACTTTGCAGAAACAGGTGTGTTATGATGTTCATTATTTTACTCAAAGGTGTGAGGGGGAAAAATGTGTTTCTATAAAAAATTACAGTGGTGACTCTGAAGAAAATACATTCATGTTATTATTAAGACATTGTTCTCATTATCTCCCAGTAACATAGCAACACAGTTTTTTTACAAACACCTTTGCTGAAGAATAACTTTAAAGTGCTAGGAATAACTAATGCTCATTGTTTTGGATTACTGTTGATTGAAACACATATTATAGACTGCCTACACAAAGATTAGCTTGTTTTATATATATATATACCTTCACTCGTATAACATCAGACTATGCTTACACCTTAAATTACCATGCTTACGTTAGGACATTGTCCAGTTTTTCCAGTACAAAAGTTTGCATGAAGAGAATTGTATGCTTCATCATTCCTTGCTACTTCTCGAGGAGCATAGGGCCGCAACAACACCTCGCCAGCGGACCTGGTTTTGGGCTGCCCCCCTTAGTTGGGCCCATGTGGTTCTGCCATCGTTTGCCTATTGTATGCTTCAGTTTTGTTGAATGAGTAGTTCCTATGGTGTGAAGTGCCAGAAGTTTGGCATGTTTCTAATTAGTCAGTATGTTTGTATTATAGGAATTGGCTAACATACTGCTTGGTATTTCAGCCAAAATACTGCAGGTGGTGTTTGGCCATTACGATGTGGTGACAGTGGTGGGGCGGTCAGAGTGTAACGTTAACCAAGACTGCTACGTTGTAACTGGAGCGAAGGATTGTAGTGTCATGGTGTGGATGTTTAACGCCAAAAGCCAGGCTGTCCTTGGGGACAATGGCAGTAAGTGTTTTTGGAGATTTTCTGTTTCCATAATAAAATGTTGAGGTCAGGAAGAGTTGCTGTTGATTTTGTTACTTGGAGGTAAAAGAATGCACAAACGCTGGGCAGTTTGAATTGTTCAGCATCTTTGAGATGTGATGGCTAAGTGAGGGGGTTTTTTTTTGGGGGGGCGTGGGGGGGTGGTCTTTCTTTGTTTTAAAAAGAATTCCTTATTTATGCCTGGAGATTTATCAAGCGACCATATTGTTTGATTTTTTTTTTGATTTTTTTTTATTTTTTGCTATCATGAAATTTTGAACAGGCAAAAAAAAAATTCATATTGAAGCAGATTTAGGATTAAATGTTTACTTTATTAGATCACAATACCTGTCATGTGATCAAAGAGGAAAAAGATAGCACATTTTATCCAGTCTCAGTCTCCTGTTTATGTGTGGCATAATGCTTCATTTCTGCAGGTGTTGAAACCCCAACTCCAAAAGCAGTGCTGACGGGTCACCAGTCAGAAGTTACCTGTGTTGCAGTTATTGCTGAGCTGGGTATTGTTGTCAGTGGGTCTAAAGGTGATTTCAGCCACAAAAGTTTCTTGTCTCATTTTATATTAAGGAATTTTGTGTGCTTTTTTCCTCATTGACTTAAAGTGTTACTGTAAAGCCAAGCTATCTTTTAACTTTTAGTCTAAACCAGAACATGCTAAACCTTGGGCTTACTCAGTGATCAAAATCAAGACTTTGAGCAAACTGTGTCATTGACAGAAAACCATAAACAAGGGAGTACTGCCTTACTATCTTTTGCATCATCCCAGACTTTGGCAATATTCCTACATACATTAGACCCTTGTTCGCACAGGTCCCTTGTTTACTGGAGAAATTAATTTTAAAAGTTGCTAAAAGCTGCACAATACTAACAAGCTAGATGGGAAAATCTCTCTTATTGATTTGTTTTGCTGGTTTTAGAAGAAACTGAAGTAAATCTAACTCAAAAAATCAAGTTTTACAAATAAAAATGTTTTGTATTTTATTGATTTCTGAAATTGCCTCCATGTGCATTTGTTGTTTTATTTGCTTTTGGTGAAGGCTGGTTTGGTTTGGTTTGGTTTTTGTACTGTTTACGCCAGCAAAACAGTATTATTTTTGTATATAATTTGTACTTTTTTTAGCCAGGCTTTCTTTTGTCTCTTTAAGCACTTTTTTTGGGAAATTATACATATTAAGACCATTTTCATAGGTGAATGCTGAAAAAGGTGGTTGTTTGGTGTAAATAGATACTTTGACACCTTGTTGCTAATTACAGATGGACCTTGCCTCATCCACACGTTGGGTGGGGACCTGCTACGCTCTCTTGACCCACCAGAAATCTGTGTCGTCCCACACCTGATCACAATTTCACGTGAGGCCTTCATTATTGTGACATTTGACAAAGGTCATGTCTGCTCTTTCACAATCAATGGCAAGCTCTTGCGTTTCATGGAGCACAAAGATTCTCTGCAGGTTTGTAGCCATTATGAAAATTTAATTTAAAGTGCTGCTTTGTAGGGAAGTTGTAACTCTGGAAAGTGACATTCTGGATCATGAGGCAGACAGGGTTCAAACAGGTGGAGAAAGAGTATGGATCACTTGACAACTGCCACCATATTTGTTTGTATCATATGATTTTAAATTGAACTATTTTGTTGCATTTCCATAGAAAACAGATCCATCTTTCATAGCGAAGAATTTCACTGGGTTATTCTTTATCTTTATGAATCAAATAATAAGCTAATCTCTAGAAAGAAAGTGTAATTTTTGTTTAAACTGATCAGATAACAAGAAGAGGTAATTATTTTTTGAGAGATTAGTTCTTGCATGTTAAATGCATTTTCTTAGCAGTTTTATCTTTTAGTAAAAATGAGGCTTAAGGGATAGTGTGATAGTGGCTGATGTTCCCTGATCATCTTGCTGCCACCAGCTTGTCATGTGTAATGCTGTACATGTAATGTGTAATGCAGTGCATGTACTAACATCACAACACATTCAGGTCAAAGGAAATGCTTTTTTTTCCTTCTCCTCCACAGGCGCAAACACTAAGTCGTGATGGGCAATATCTTATTTTGAGTGGAGACGGGGGTGTTGTGGAAGTTTGGCGTTCCCATGACTTCGCTCTGCTCTATACTTATCCACAGTGCGACAGCAGCATCCGGTCCCTGGCCCTAACCCATGATCATAAGTAAGTGCCACCACCATGTTCTGTCAGATTTGTATTCTTTTCTTACATTCAGCTGCTATGCATAGTGATTCATTTCTCTGAATGGTCTTACTAAAGTGTGTGTTTGAGTGTTGATTTCGGACTTTTTGCTTTGATGGCTTCTTTTGTTGGTAATTACCTCTTCTGACTTCAACATAGCTGCTTCAGATGATGTTGAAAAGTATAATTTTGAGAGTAAAGTTTCTTTCTTCGAGACTTACTAGATGGCATGACCGTCAGAGATATAGGGCTACACTAGCTTTTAACCATCAAAAAGTTGTCTCCCTGACTGAGCTAGCATGTGCCTAGCGTGCAGAGCACTCTACTAGTCAGGCCAGTAACTGCCTTCTAACAGCTTAAAAGGCCAATGCAAGGCCAATACACAGCCAATACACCATTCTACCCAAACAGCAGGGAGGTCAGGAGGCCATTGACATCATGTCATCTGGTAAGTCTCGAAGAAAGAACATTAACTCTCAAAATTTCTTCTTTCCAAAGCTGTCGCCTTTAAATTATCGTTGCTCAGATGATTACAACAGTGACTGGGTCCTCCCTTTCTTCTTTGACTTTACTTGATAACATGACCAGAGAAGAATAAAGATTAGGCGGAAGGAAGAACAACCATCTGCAACAGTCCCAGAGAAGCAGTGTGCACAGAGAGTTCTCTCAAAAAAAAAAAAAGGAAACCAAAATAAACACTAGCCCACTGCAGACATAAGTACAGCAAGGCACCGTTATGACTGAAGGCGAGGCAAATGCAATCACCTACACATCATGGTGGCACACTTAAAGCAGCCGCTATACCTGTGGTGAAAGAAAGATGCAGATATCTTAAATCACCACAGGATGATGGAGATTAAAATGACCTCTTTTTTATGGGTACCCTCAAAGGCAGACAGAGTTGCACATGGTTTCCCCACATTAACCATTAACGCCTCAGGTAATTGCAGAGAACCCGGACTGAGTCCTGCAGGGTAGCTGGCTCACGCTTTCCATAGACTGGAAACAATAACCATGATGCTGTTGAAGCATCCAAGGCATCAAAACTTAGCAAGGAAAACATAGGTGTCATCCCACACACACACAAACCAACTTCTTGGAACTGCAGAAAACCGAGTCAGCTGAAAGAGCATTAATCACAGTACCCTTGCTACAGTGGCCAGGGCCAACAGGAAAACTGACTTTTCTGTGGCCTTGCTAAATGGCACCAAAGACCATGGCCCATAGGTCAACATCAAGACCCAGGCCTGGTGCCATGTGGCAAAAAAGAATGAGTGGCAGGCCGTTTTCAAGAGAGATTAGTTGGCAGATCTAAAAGTCACTGTGCAAACCAACATCCCACAAGCCTAAAACACTGATGGGAGCCAGTTTACTTTCATGGAACACCCATAAAAAGTGCAACATTCCAAAGTAAGCTGCCGGGAATGTTGCCTGCTGGAGAACTTGCTCCTTGTCCTCATAGACTCTAGAATGGAGGGCCAGTCATGAATCTGTCCACTGGAGGGAAGGTGCTTCAGAAGTCTTTTGTCAGAAGACCAAGATCCCTGACACTGAAGAAAAGGAGTGGGTGAGGAGACACCCCTGCCCATCAAGCTGGTGTCGTTGTCAAGAGTGAACATTGTAGGTCCCTCTTGCAAGAGATGCCCATCTGCAGCCAGGTCAAGTCCATCCAACAAAGCAGAAGTAGGGTGATGTGTGACTGGGACACCATATCCTCTAGATGCCTGGTTGCCCATCTCTAAAATTGAAGAAGGTACAAGTGTCTCCATACCAAACTGGAAATCGGACAGGTGCTTGTTCATGATGCTGAGGTTGAGGATGGGATGTCATTTTCTGCCTAGCTGGGGTACCAAGAGATATGTGAGTAGAACCCAAGTGACTTTGGGTTAGTCACTTTTTGAACCACTCCTTAGGACAGCAGTGTCTGTCCCATCCTGTAGAGCAACGGCTTCTGCAGGGCACACTGGAGATGGTGTCCATATTGGCAAGGAGGTCCATGGCAGTCATTAAATAAACACCAGATGAAGTCTGTTGCTGATAAAGTCATGAACCCAAGCTTCTGGGATGAGCTGATGCCAGGACTGAAGGTGATGATGCAAGCACCTGAAAGAGGAGGTTGAAATCAACAAGAGAGGACACTTCAGCAAAACTTTTTGTGGATGTCCGAGAACATTCCTACAATCTGTAGCATTTCAGGATGTGGACATTGATCCAGCCTGCTGTCTGCATGGGTAACATTGTCGTCCAAAAGTAGCATAGGGTTGCCAAATTCTGTTCTCAGGCCAGGATGGCATCTCCTGCTAAAAACCTGTCCCATGCTGGAGGCAGTTCACTTGTCTGAGCATGTGCTTGAACAGGCAGGGCAACATCAACATGAGAGGCCACCCCATCAAAAATTCTGAGAACACTCCTGCAAACAGAAAGGAAAAAACAACAAAGCCAAATGTAGCCACACCTATGGTAGTCAAGAAAACCGGAAGATATAGATGACACCAAATCCTGGGCAGTCAGAGTAAAAAAAAAAAATCTTATGCTGGCTAAGACCAAAAAACAGGCAATGCTGAGGCACTCTAATGAGGAACCAAGTACAGACTGCACCTTCAGCAAAAAAGAAAAAATGGCCTGCTGGACAGTGTCAGACCCAATCTAAAAATGAGTCTATAATGAACGTGTGTCTGAAAACTTTCACACCATGAGGCTCAAACAGGTAATGCAGTGTGCAGTGGGAGGGTTGTCGTTCCACTTAGAAGAAAACGAGTCCAAAACGAACTCTGAGGGGAGGGGATGGAGACAACTCTGTCACCCCTCCACCCGTTAGCACAAACTGGAGCAAATCTGGTTGCAGGTAACATGTTTTGACAAAGTGAGAAACCACCTTCACATGAAGGCAAATCCTTTGGTTCTTCCATGTTGCATACTAGAAGAATGTAACTAAAAAGTACACATGGAAAGAACAGAGGCTAGGGAATATCAGTAGTAACCATGGGGAAAAAACAGGTGCATTGGCCTTGTGTTTGACCTTTTAAGCTGTTAGAGGGGAGTTGCTCACCTGACTAGTAGAGTGCTCTGTGCCAGGCACATGCTAGCTCACTGTCAGGGAGGCAACTTTTCGATGGTGGTCATGTCATCTGGTAAAGTCAAAGAAATGGATATTTGTTTACGTTGTTCTTTCTTATGATCTATATATATATATATATATCTGACCTATTTTTACTCATTCTTTATGACAGGTTTCTGATAGCAGGACTTGCAACAGGCTGTATCCTGGTGTTTAACATTGACTTCAACAAGTGGCATCACGAGTATCAGGAGCGCTACACATAGCCATCTCACACAGTACCTGTCTGGCAGTCCTCTCACCAGTCTCTTGCCTTGAGCAGCAAAGAGAGGTGGTGTTGACCTTCCGTAGGTCTTTTTATTCATGGGTTCCTTTGTTTGCTTTTCTTCTAAGGCCTTCAGCAAAGCAGTGTGGAAAGCAAACAATGAGGTCCATGTCCCTCGAGAAGTGGATTGGATTTAGTGGGTTAAATGAATATTACTATTATTAGTGCACAGTGATACTTTGCTTTCCTCCACAGTTACAAGAATTGTAAATACTGCTAGTTTCATGGGTTATCACCCCCCCTTTTTTTATTTCCACTGATATGTGATAATATGTGTAAATGTCTCCTCAGGAGAGGAGTAATAGACCTTTAGGAATTTTAATTGAGTAAATTCGCATCACTAAAAGTGACTTTTCCTTATCAAGTTTTTCTTGTAACCATAAATTTCTGGACTTGTCAAAAGGCTCTGTCAAATGTTGTGGCACAGCAAGGCAAATGTATGATCTATGTAGTACTTTGATGACCAGCAAGTCCAAGCTGGCTACATTATTTACATGCAGCTGAGATGAATAAGGTGACCAGCATATGTGCTATGCTTCAACCTTTGTATACAATTTACTAAGCATATCTGTCATCACACTGCCCGTCCAAGACTTTGAAGTCAAGATGATATAATTTTCAGAATTGGTTACAGGGGAGAGATTTAATTATCAGCCTCTCTTATATTTCTTAAGAATATGCAAGGTTATTTCCTGTCATCAGGCATGCTCAGTGAATGAATCTTTCCTTCTTAGAGTGACAACCAGTAGAAACAATTAACAAAAATAACAGTTTCAAATCTATGCTACTATTGTACAAAATCATGCCGCATGGATACATGAACCATCGTAACACAGTCATGTAGCTGTTATTGGATTTCTGTGTGTATATATCCAGCCTTTGTTAAAATATTTCAGTGACCAATCTCTAAGCAAAGTACCTTGAGTCAACCCTAGTTTTATCATGCATTGTGAATGAGGTTCGGGATCTGCTGCTTATGCTTTATTCACTAAAAAGTTTTTTTCATATTTATGTTTATTTTGTTGTTGTCCTTGCTTCCCTGCTGGGTGGTTTCTTTTCCACAGTTTTTTCTAATGATTGTATATCAGTAATGATAATGGAACTACTGATGCCTCACAAGTCTGTGGTCTAAATACTGAGAGCCTTTTCAGGAACTGATGTTCCAGGGCCTAGTCAGCTGTTATTATCAGTACAAATGTTCTTCTCTGCAATTGTCATGTGTTGTTTATGTTGCGTCCTTAAAATTCTTCATAAAATAATTTGAGATTATAAGTATTTGAAAGCAAAGCCTGACTTTATAAAATAAATATCTACTATTGTTTAGAAATGTCACATCCACAGCTGTTTTAGAGATTCTCAATCTGCTTAGGAAATTTTGATAGCTTATGTTGGATTTTTTATTTTTGTGACAATTACAAAGTGTTAGCTGTTCTCTGTGTAATCTGATATCCAAGTTATTCTTGTGAAAATGTAATAGTTGTCATTCCATTTCTGCTGCTTCTGCTTCTGGAAGGAGAAAGTGGAGATAGCGTCATGAAGAATTACCAATTTATATGTCCAGTGACTGAAAGTTACAAGATGTGTGGATAAAATGTTCAGACAAATGTTCTTTAGCACATGGATTTTATCAACTCAAAAAATATGGCAGAGCCATCACTGCTCATGAAATGAAGAAAGTTCATCTCTTGGTGGTGATCCATTCTAGACATAAAACTTGATTGTTTGCTATCTTATCTGTAAATATGAAAACAGTAGACTCGGAAAACAACACATTTAAAGAGTATGGTTACTGTATACATCTCTATGTTTCAGAAAATAATACTTAAAAGTCCTAAAAGTTCTTAAATCCAGCCCTGTGACTTAATGAGTGAGAAAGTGCCTACTTTGCTTAGCATCTTATCTGGATTCAATTCAAAGTTCTGTAAAATGTGACTTTTTAAAAGACAGAAACAAAGTAGCACTTGGCGTGTCTTAAAAACTTTGTCTCTAAAAAGACATACAAAATGAATGTTAATGCTTATGTAAGCATACGCTTATTTGGTGATGGAAGTGTTGTTTCTGTGTGTTTATGCATGTGCCCATGTTTTTGTATGCAAAGCATGAGCAAGTGGGGAGACTCTTGGAAATAATCTGGAATCTTTGTACCAGCTTAAGAAGACTCTTAACTGGTTCACTTTTATTTCTGTTCAGCATTCTCTTTAATCCATGTTTTAATGTACTCAGAAAATAAGAAAGAAAGTTCAAATATGGGCGGCTTGATTTTGTATAAGGCATGCATTGCTTTTTTATTTTTATGATTATAAATGTATATGGAGGTTTCTGTGCATGAGCATAAATATTATTATTTGTAAGTTGTTGTGTGTGCTGTCACATGATTGTTTATCAGGCACAGCAATGTAAGCTGTTAGCCTTTTCACCTATTTTTATCATATACGCTGAATTGCCTAGCATCGTTGTCAGTCATTGCTTATTTAAAGCATTCATTTTTTTCCTCTTTGTGTTTTTTTAAAATTTATGGCTGTTTAATTTTCAAAAAATAGTTTAGACAAGAGTTGACTGTATATTCAGTGTTTAAATGGCAAGTACATCTATGACATGATAACAAAGCACATTTAATACAGTTTGCTTTGTTAGTTTCCTATATTCAAAATGTATCCAGATTCAAACTATTTATTTCTTTTGTGATTTCTACACCATGGTTGTGGCAGTTAATGACTTTTGCCCTTCAAAGTTGTTTTCATATTTGTACAGATTTATTATTTTCTTAATAGCCCACCGCAATATTTTGTGTATCGAAATACATGGGCAGATGCAAGATGAAATTTCTGCTTGTTTTTGTTTCTGCATATATGCATTTGAAACTTCACTTTGCAAATCATATATGATGTAAGCATTCCAGTATACCAGTTCTATGATAAATCTTTGGTTTAAATATCTTCCGTATAAAACATTCCATTATCAGTTTATGTCCTTTGCTGAGAACAAATGACACTGGGACTCAGATAGCAGATTAGTAATTCTTATGGAAAAGATGACATATTCAGCATGTACTCTGTGAAATATTGGAAAACTGGAATTTTTTATGAATGTTTCATGGTGCCAGACCAAGCCCTTTGCAGTTTATAACTCAGTGTCTGAATGTATGATTGCTATTTAGAGAACAGATATAAAAGTATTAATATTGCTACATTCCATTCTTGTTTGTTATCCACTTCATCAATCTAATCTGGAAAGTACCAGTCTAGTTTGAGAGATTTTGGTACCTGCGTGAACGTAGAGCTGTTGTACTTTTTTGCATAAGAACAATACAATTGTTGTGAATGTGGGTGGGTTTCTTTGTAGGAAACACAGAGCATATGTAAAATTCATTGTAAAACTAACACTACCTGCTGCAAAAGATGTTTCAAAACAGGAAATAAAACAACTGGTTTGAAGCTGATCTGGAAAAGACTTGCATAAGTTTTTGATAGTGGAAAAATATTACATCTTACATTGATTACGTACAATGTTCGGAAAATAGCATTTGAAACATATCATTGAAGAGACACTTGTGTAATGTGTGCATAGAAAATGTTATCTTGCTAGATCAGATTTCAGCATCAAACTTGATGTTTGCACTGTGATTCAAACTTCTAAGCTGTGTGACACATGATGTTGATCAGTTAATTTTCAGAGCAGCCATTGTGGTTAGCAGTACGAATTGTATAAAAGTATTTGTCTTGAAAACCTATGTAACTCACATTGTATGCAGTTTTTATATTGTTGTTTCATTTTCTTAGTAAACAGATTATTTCTTATGTGGAATTTTACAGTTTCAACTCTTTGCCATGTGTTCTGTTCGAAGGTATTTTTTGGGGGCATTGGTTGACAAACTGACCCAGCATCATCAATTTAATAATCAGTAGGAAAAACAAAATAACGTACAAGAGTCACTTTACCATTCGCATAAAAAATTTTCAGCATGACCACAATGACGACACAGTTATCTGAGAATTTTCAAAGGCCCATTACCCACTCTTTCACTTCTTCTGAAGATAGAAATGGGGAAAAAAATTGCTGTAAGTAAAGTGCCATTTATGGTTTAAACTCAAAATAGTAACTGTGTAAAAATGTTCTGTTTATAAAGTATCTTACAACAGACAAATGGCTACATTACAAATTTAAATGATCTACTAAAAGTATTGGTGCTGTTTAAAATGTTATCTAATATCTAAGTGTGTAATGGAAGCGGCAAACAGGTTGACAATTTTTGGTGTGGTAATATTTCATTTAATGAGACCATCGTGACTAAACTATGTACCTGAAAGCACTTTCAGTACTCTAAATAGATGTTTACTTCAGAAGCACTTCAGTCATGGTATTTTAAACAGGTATAAGTAGATTGCCAACACACAAAACTGTTCCTCAAACTGATAGCAAGCAGCATTTTAAGCTGTAAAAGAACTGAGTCCCTCTCTCTAATGATGGTTGCATGTTTATAGCAAAACACACGTATGTCTCTGTTTTTGCAGGTAAAATTCTTGTTTCTGTTTTAAGATGCTTTGGGGCTTTTGTATGTTTTTATTCAGCTCTAATTTGTTTATATTAAGGTTCTTTTTCCAGCTGTGAGCAAAATGGGTTGTAAGAGACATGACTACCATTTACATATTTATAAGCTGCAAAGCATTGAAGTTACTCTTGAGTTATGTATATTCTTTGAAAAGAAGAGGATGGACAGCAAGTAATCTGTTTATTTTCCTGAATATTTCTCTTTGATAAATGAAGAAAGTCGAGAATATTTTTGACAGTATCAGAACATAATACAGGCCGCCATTGAGCTAAACAAATGAAAGCTGAAACAGAAATTTTCCACTTTTTCTTGCCCCACAATGATGAAATAATTTACTTTGATGTACTTTGTCACAGCTAGTATATAAACACTTCTCTATATGTTGGCCTATATTATTACACTTGTTATCTCCGTATACTTGTAGGTTGTGCACAATTTTTCCTTGAGGGGTTGAAATTGAGAGACAGCTGATGTATCTCCTAACCCTCCACCCTGTATCAGTTTGTGATATATAATAAAACATGATGCTTGTGGCTTTGCATTATTCACTCTTTTAATTTGATTTGAATTTAATTTTTCATTTGATATGGGGTCTGCTCTTATAAATTGATAGTTTTTTATTATGTCTTTCTCATAAATCTAATTGTTGCAGCTCAAGTTTTTTTTTTAAGTCTACTTTTAAGAGGATTGAAACTGTACAACTTCTGTTAATGCTGCTTTTGTAAAGGACTGAATGTTAGAAGCAGTAATGAAAATCATCAGTGTAGGTAAAAGAGCATCAGTGGGTGCATAAGATTTAGCCACCAGTGACCTTTTAAAGGTTCCAGCACTAACAAATGTATATGAAATATGATAAAGTTTGTGTAGTATGCAGTCATCTGTTTACGGGGATCCAGAGGAAAGGTGGGGAAGATATTATCACAATTATTACAATTATTGTATATGTAGCGTGAGAAAAATATGCCCGCTCTTCGGTTCACTTGAGCAGGTTCTACCAGCCAGCCCTATAAGCAAATGCCACATGCAGAGAAAGAACAGCGTGCCCAAGACGAGAGCTGAACTCAGGGCATCCAACCCTTACTGTATTGGTGACGGGCGCTTACCGTTGCGCCACCGGACCGCCCTTTCGATTATGTAGTAGAGACTCTATACTTGTAAGAAAGATTCTTGCAGTGCATGCCATTGATAAAATTGTCTAGAGCTGATGCTATACAGTGCTGAGCATCGAAGCGGGAGGCAGGTATCGTTAAAAAAAACGTGTTACATAATCCTGCACAAAGTCATATAACAGCGAAACTGCAAGGATACATGTCCTTTGGAAAATCTCGACCTTTAATCAACAAAAACAATATAGCTCACGGGTTTGAGGTTTCTTTCTTGAGTAGGGAGTGGGGATAGGAATGGAAAGAATAGCACACGGTATCACTGTTGAACGAGGTTTATTTTCAGCGCATCGTGAGTTGCAGATAGCCGAACATGATTTTGAGCCGCCACTTACTCTTTCGAGTCTGCAGCCTGACCAAGAAGGCTAAATAAAATATTTTAGGTTTTGCTCCAGGATGACTTCCTGCACTGGTATGTCTGAAGAGATGACTTCCTGCACTGGTATGTCTCTGAAGAGATGACTTCCTGCACTGGTATGTCTCTGAAGAGAACCTTTTTATAAACAGAATACGCTGGATGATATATAGTCCTCCGTTCATTGGGCTAGCGACCAGATGATGGTGGAGACGCTATAGGTGGTGGGGGTGGAGAGTAGTCCACGATATCGCCCGTGAAGGTGAGCACATTGTGCTTGATGGTGTTCGCTATGTTCACTTCTTGCAGCATCCACACATCATAGACATGGACAAGACTGGTCACCGTCTGGTCTACTGGTGAGCGTTAACGTCATTGTTGACGGTGGTGGCTTCATTTTCCGAGCCAACGACACCGTTTTCGCCATTGTTTAACTCGGCATCTGCAACTTCTGCTCTGCAAGGACAAGCAAAGGGAGCAGCTGTCGTAGGCAGGGTGATGTATTCAGTTGTGGTGGTGAGTTCGGTGCTTGTGGTGGGGAGGGCAGTTGTGGTGGTCAGCAGTTCCGTCGTGGTTTCAACGGCGGTCGTGGTATCGGCCGCTGTAGTCGTTTCTCCCTGAAAGAAATGAATACATAAATAGATCTACAACAACAAACGCACATTTTCTGGCAGGGACACACATTCACCATGCTCATACAAAAGACATTAGCAACCAAGCATGCAAAACTCAACAAGAAAAACCTGCATATAAACTTGATTGTCTGTGCGACCACATGCACACTCATACAAGGATTGTGTGTGTGTGCGCGCGCGCGCTTATAGTTTATACGTTTTGTATGATCGCGTACTCTAACCCCTTATGCACGTGTTCGAACTACACACATGCACGCGTGAAGACACAAAAACACACACACGCAAAATCTATAAAAAAAAATAATAATAAAATAAAGGAATATGCCGAAAAGCTGTCTCGACGTGGCACAGATTGTCGAGGGTTATCTGCGCCTTGTTGCATTACCGGAATGAAGAACCGGAACTGGATCTTGGTGTCCATTCCTTCCCCACACACTGTAAATGTGACAATTCCTGCTGTCTGGCGCTGCACTAGGTCCACCTGAGTGTCAGACAGTGGAATTAAATCATCAGGGACGGAGGCAAAAAAGTGCATGAGAGTAGGCGACATATTATATCTCTTTCTCTTTTGATCGTTCTTTCTTTCTGACTTTCGCTCTTTCTTTCTATAAATTTGCTTTTTTAAAAAAATTTACATCGTAACTGAGAGTGCAGCATTCTCTAAATTAAAGAAAAAATATTTAAACAGTGGAAATTGCTCTTGACTTAAATATGAGGCAGAAAAAAAGTATCGTGTTGTCGACGAGCTGAAACAGAAAACGGTCTTGGGAAGAGAAATCTCACATTCCACAGATGTCTGAACTTCTGCCTTAAAATATCATCCATGGGTTAGACAAATGTGCACACAGTGAACACTCAAATTCCACCATCACAGGTGACTTACTACAGCAGAACGAGTGACGCATTTTTGCAGCGGAGCTACAGTCGGCTGCCTTGGTCGCAACAGCTGTCCCATGGATCTGCTTATGACGTCTAAGACCATCTGATCTGCAATCTCTGCAAAATATCGGAGACCTTTCAATCAATCAAACAGGAGGTTATCAATCAATCAGCAATCTTGTAAATAAATCAACAAATAAAAAAATAGCAGCATGTCCACGTAAGCCGGATAAAGAGAAAGCCTGACTCACGCCTTAGGCCCTCGGTGCCTTCCACCAGCTCCTGCAGCTCCTCTTGTTGCCTTTCTTGTTCCTCCATCTTCGCCTCGTGCAGCTGTTGAAGGTATTCCTCCCTTATCGCCTGCTCCAACGGCTGCAAAAGACAGACGACCACTTAACTACCTCGGAATTTCCAAGCCAAACGACAGGGCCGAAACAAACTGGTCATAATAATGGTTTGCTGCGAGAAGAAAACATCCATTTTGACGCATGATGTAACTGACATTAAATGAAAACCTTTATCATCGTTACTGCTAATACTATATTGATTCCTGCTGATGATGATGATGCAGCTACTACTTCTATTCTGGATGATTTATATCACGATGAGTTTATGTGGGTTATCTTGAGATCCCCACCTCTCAAAGTAAGCACTGAGATGGCAAAAGATGTGATAGATAAGCAACTATGCTCAGTTTTTATTTCTCTTGTGTCATCTTTCATGTTCACCCAGCGCCTCGATGCATTACCAATTCTTCGAGAATAGTCACAAGGAATATTGGTTGCTGTTCTTATATATTGAGTGCAGAAACCGCATTAGAAAAAAATATTTTTTCTGAGAAAAGAAACAAGAAGAAAGAAACAAAAGAAAAAAAGAAGGAAAGAAAAAGTGAGCAGATTATCACGTAGAATAAGTGGCACAACATTCTAATCTCGTTCTCATCTCATTCACCGGACTGACTATTTGCGTCATCTCCACTCACCATTCCGTTCTCAGCACCCCGCCGCGACTTTTCCGTCTGTTGCGGACCGCAGCAGGCCGGACTGGACAGAGGAACCCCAACGGCACCTCCAGCCAGAAAAAACAGGAGGAGACACCTGGCAGGAGTCATGTCGAATTCTTATCTTAAAGTCGGCAGTGAACGTTTAAAATGATGCCGATGTGTAAACTGTAGCTGGAGGCTGGAGTTATACAGTTCTGGTGGGAACAATTAAATAATATTTTTTCCCCCGCAAAACACAGGAAGAATGCCTTGTTTAGAGATGAGCGATAAATTTTGAACACAGATTTGGCCCTGGCACTTTTGGGGGTTAAATCTTCTTCTGTTCAAAGCACAACAGCCAAAATTCCTTTTCAGTCTGTGC
Source organism: Marisa cornuarietis (assembly GCA_004794655.1). NCBI lineage: Eukaryota > Metazoa > Mollusca > Gastropoda > Architaenioglossa > Ampullariidae > Marisa > Marisa cornuarietis. Next base: position 12,739,376 of record SMMW01000575.1, read on the forward strand.
CCAATCTGGACAGCCAGCAGATTTTTATAGGAAAATGATAGGTGAGTCACTGCACAATTAATCAGATGTAGAGATGTGGACGTGCACAGTCAGCCCACGTGAAAGCGGCGTCAGAGACGTTGTGCGTCGTCAGGTAGACTAGGGCCCGGTCTTTTGCGCACATTGTCTGTATCCAGGGAAATGTTTACACTTTTTTGTCATCTAAACTTCGATGAATTTACTGAAAGAAGGGTGATCTTCAGATTCTTTCTACTGGCTTTTAAAGCGCAAATAAACCCGTTTGCAAATGTTGCTTACACACGTGTATAATAACCGGAAACATTAGGCACTTGCAAAAGGAATTTTTCATCACCGGTATCGAAAGCTTCCACCTAACAAATTCTATAACGAAATCGGTGTTTATCAAAACCCTACCTCAAAGGAAGAAAAGAGAAAGCATCCTGTATCCTCTATTTAGGACAGATTGCTGAAAACCCTGGCAGCCGTTAAGCAAGTCCCGTCGCTCATGTTGATCTTCGTTCTGTCCCACGTATTAGAAAAGTGTTAGCGCTCCAGCCATTGTTTCCTTTTTCTGATCCCATTATTTCGATTCCATTGCCCTTATTTTTTTCTTCTGCTTCACCGTTCCAAGCATTCAAAAGAGAATTAAAACAGATTTTTTTCTCCCAGAATCTCTCATAACTGAAGGATTCTTTCTAAATTCTTCACTCTCCCTCTTTCTGTCTATTAATTCCTTCCTTTCTGTTTTCTTTCTTTCGTGCGTAACTCTTTTATTCATGCTTTTTTATAGATCTTTATTTATTTTTGCATTGTTTTGTATTGCACTATTGTATTTCATCACTGTGCAAAGCTCGGGGCTTCCACTATGTTACAGAAGTGTTTAAATCATCATCATCATCATCATCATCATCATCATCATCATCATCATCATCATCATCATCATCATCATCCGGAGAAGACGGCCAAATATATACATGAGCATTCTGTACCCAGATATCCCACTCAAAGAAATTATTCAGCTCGGAGATAAAACACCCAAAGCACCGCACAGACTGTTTGGAGCTAAAAGTGTTGGTCGGAAACCGATCTTTGATAGATGGGAGGTACTGTGCTCGCAGATGGTGCTGAGAGGTGCCTGCCGAAGAGTTGTCCTGCACCTGTTTATGCGTCGACGAAGAGCAAATTAATCAGCTGGTCATGCGACGGGTTAGTTTGTGTTGCGCATCTCCAGCACTCATGATCGCTGTGAGAGTAACCTCACGGCTGGGAGGTGTTATGGTTATAGATGGAACATTTGTTACCATACTTAATCATTCAGTGAGAGTGAATGGACAGATTCTGGAACAACTATTCACAACTGTACTTGCCATCCTGTAAACTATATATAGCTCAGAAGCAGAGCCGACTCTGGCTAATAAAATCAGTTAATATCAATTGTTCCCAAGAGACTGTTTGCTGTGTAGAACTTTCTAATAGTCCAAGAAGAAATTTAATGGTTATATTATGGAGCGTTACGAGAAGACATATATGACTCGATCCCCAAGAAGTCACCGCACATGAGATAGTAATTGTGTCCCATTCGAAGGAAGCGATAGCCTTATGCAGCTTTGGACGATTTCGACGTTCGTCTACACCAGCCTGCTAGATACTTTTCTTGCACTGAAGCATTCACGCTTGTTGTGTCAAAGCAACAATCCTACCCCCACCCCAACAATTTTAACGAAACTTCCTTGCATTTCATATAATGTACATATTACTCGACGGTGTGAGCACTTCTAGTACCCCACCCACCCCAAAAGTTCAGTACAAGTGCATCCTGCACTATTTATCGAATTTAGTGCAAATACATCCATTTTCTTTCAGCTCAGACCGTTTTTCAATAAATAACTGTTGAAAACAGCGTGCGTTGAACTGTATATAACTCGATGTCTGTAATAGCAATTGAGAGTCGCGATTGAACGTGTGCTCACCATAAACAGACGCAGACCTCGCGTCAAACATTTAGCTTTCTATACCGTCTGGGTGAGAGCGAGTGGTTATATTCCCCTCAATAAACAAGTATTGTATGCGCAGTTGACGCGACTCTCTGCTTCCTAGGTGGAAGCACCAAATAGTTACAACATGCGCCATCAGCACTCTCACCGCAGTTTGAGTCACCCGAGTCATCTTGTAATCAACGCAGAAGGAAGGGCGTCACCAGCCACGGACACAGCTGTCGATGCAACCCCCACACACACACACACACAGTTCCTCTGCCAAAGGTGAAAATCGAACATCTACAACAATCACTCTTGCTCACTCACGGGTAGGGAAAGGGTGGAGAGAGAGAGCATCGGTCTTTTGGTTAAGAGATACATTACAGAACAGAACAATGAACATCATGAACATAGGTTGGCAGAATGTTTAGTTTGAACATCATAGTGCTACTTCCTATGCAGTTCAGGAAAGTTAAACAGGGTATCCCACCAAAAATGTACTCGCACTTTAAATGACAATAAATGCAGTGTTTATCGACTTATAAACAAGATTAATGGTTCAAATTTAAAATTACATGTTCAAAAGTGCACTCATTCTTTAAATGGCAAAAAAGGCATTGCTTATTGACAAGATTGATAGTTAAATTCGAAATAGACAAATAGCGCGTCGCGTTGGTGGATCATTGTGAAAATGTCCTCTAAATTGTCTTTTCACTGCAATGATATTATTGTGCTTGCAACAGCATTTTATGATAAATTTTCTTTCTTCAAAACTTAATCGTGCATTTATTGAGGTCCACTTGATCTGAAAAGAAATGAAAAATTCAGTGAGTATAGAAAATGAAAATGTGAGTACATTTTTGGGGACACCTTGCATAACGATAAATATCTGAATAGGACGTGCTTGTTCCAAATACAGTCGGACCTCGCTAAGTCGAACTCAAAGGGACCCGAAAAAAAATTCGACTTAGGGAGTTTTCGAGTTAGGGAAAATGGCGTAATAGGCGCAGGTTAATCATAGACAATGTTTTTCCGGCTTAATTACTGTATTATAACCGTTAATTATACAGTATTATCGTTTTATATGGATGCATGTACTGCCATTTCCGCGGCACGTACCGCACGGGAAAAACCACACCGACACGAACTCTATTCAGTGCTCGTCCCGATCAGAGACTGACAAAGTGTAGAAAACGTATTTTTCATAGGGAGTAAGTTTGCGTGTAAACCACCAACTGTCCACTGGTCAAGTTACCACCGCCACCGCCTGAAAGGATGGTCAAGGCTTGTGGCCATAAATCTTGACCAGTGATGCTAGGCCCGCCGACTTGAAGTGGCCGTGGGAAAAAGTCTAGTGTCGGCCAGTTCCCCTAAATCGGTCAACTTCAAAGCAGGAACTGGTGTGAGAGTCAGTTAGTTGTCCACTGCGTAACAGAGCACGCAACGAACCTTTTACACAAAGATGAAAGGAAAATGGGATAAAAGCGTCTTTCTTGAGACAGTTTGGAACATAGTTTGGAACAGTTTGAGACATAGTTGTGTCTGGTTGGTGATGACTCAAAATTCGACTTACGGAGGTTGGAAGCCAAAAAATCTTCGAGTTAGGGAGATCTAAAATACATTGTTCTTAAGGGAATTTGGCCGGGACCTAACAATTAATTCGAGATAGGGAGGTTTTTGACTTAGGGAAGTTCGACTTAGCGAGGTCCGACTGTAAATACTTATGTCTTAAATCATCATACAAAGAACAATTGTGGACAAAATGGACTTCATCTTCAACACCTGCAGACTGAACATAATTGACAGAATCTCCGTACATCCATCAACTGATAAAACGCCATGCAATGTGTGTGTGTGTGTGTGCGTGCGCGCGTGTGTGTGTGAGTGAGGCTTTTAGCGTCAAAGTTTACACGAACGGCACCAGTATAATGTATAACCCTTCTTTCTCTTATTAAAGTGGAGCACACCTGACCACTCACGTATCTTGTCAGTAGTGTACATATAACGACTCTGATTTCGCTTCACACCGGACCTGTACAAAAAAAAAGATTTTTGCCTTATGATCTATAGAGTGGCAGTAATATGAATAAAAAGCGCAGGACATTACTATTAGTAGCAGTATCCATTTTGTGTGAAAAGTAATCTCATTCTTCAGAAGATAAGCCACTGGGTCCCCGCCAATTTCTAAAAGACGAGAAGTATTTGTAATTGTAAGATATAGTAAGAAGCATTACTACACGAACAACAGATATAGGTCCATGATTACTATAAATTAATATGTGAGATTTTTAAATATCTCTTTTTTTCTACAAATCTCTGCATATGGAAGAAATTATACGGAAAATTCACGTAATCATCAGGGGAGAGAAGCACGTACAACACTGGAGATCTTCACTTGTGTCCCCTACTGCATGAGTTGGGGAGGGGTGTGAACGGATCGACCTTCATCTAGATGACAGGTCCAGTGTGAAGCGAAATCAGAGTCGTTATATGTACACTACTGACAAGATGCTAAGCATTTCATGCTAAAACGTTGAGGGAAGATGCTACAGATCTAAGCAGCTCAGTAATCAGAATTATTAACAGACTGATTCTCCAGCAGAACATTTCATTGGCACTTTGTGGATACAGACCGACGCCTACTGCATTTTAAATGAATTCTAGATTAGTGTGTTCTAGTGCTTTAAAAACAAACCCACGAACTTGTATATACGTCCGTGATAAAACAACCCTGGTTTAGAACTGTTCTGGCCCTCCTGTTCATTTAAGTTGCAAACAACTCGATCTGAGCGACTTAGTCTGTACTTTTTCTGTAATCTGAAAATCCTTCCATTAATTTTTTTTTCACAAAAATTGGCTGCCGTAAAATCTATTTTTCGGATAATTAGTTTATTTCTTGCTACTCCTTGAGGAGCATATAGAGGGCCGCAATAATTTTTTTCGGATAATATTATGATATGTATAGTTTGGAATATATGTTGTGTAAAATAAAGATCATATTAAGTACTGTTTGCACGTGTAATGAAACATAAGTAAAATAATTTCTTTATTATTTTAATACGTGTATTTTCTAAATTTTGGTTTCCTACTGGGGCCAGTGGCACTTTTCGGCATTAACATTTTTTTAGATGCAGTTTAAAGTGCACACCACAATTTTAGAATTGTTAAAACTTAAACTGCTTTAAGTAAGATAAAGTCGATTAAGTCTTACTTTCCGTCCTGTCAGTACAGTTTTTTGTATGTTCTTGTGCAAATATGTATCTAAATGGCAGCCGCAGAAAATTAAGAGATTTTAATTGCTGCTTTATAACAGTTTTAATGTTTAGAAACATGTGCAACTGGCCCCAGACTTTGATACGACACATTTCACATGTACAACAACGTTTTAAATGTGGTTCACGTTTTACTTCTATTTATCTACGCTTCAATGTGTTCTTTCCACGCTAAGAAACAAATTGACTCTGTGTTTAAAAAAAAACAAAAAAAAACACCTGGAGTCTGGACACCTTTCACCTACACAAACAGGTGTCACATTGTTGCGCATGCGCAGTCGTTCATCCCGGAAATCTTGAGTAGAAAGTGTGTCATTTGTGTTTGTGACTTGGCTCGAAGTTCGTTTCGATGTGACTAGGGAAAATTTACGTTCCTCTCTTGCTAAATCATCATGTCTGTCACTGGATGGAAGCATCTTGCCACTTTATTTTTTACCTGTAGCTTGACAATTTTTATTGGCACAGGTAAGTCGGGTAGCATGGTATGTACTGCAAACATGGCTGGTAACGCTTGATAGATGCAAATGGCAGCTGTAAGGGATAGCTTTCTGTCTGTCAGTATTTTATTCAGACACAATCTTACTCCCTAATATTATACTGTGGTCACAATTATGTGGCCAGTGTTTTAACTTCAGTATGTTTGTATAGTTATGCAGATCAGCAGCCTACATTTTTGAACTAATTCAAAAGGACGTTCGAAGTAGGAAGTACGCGGTTATGAGTTTCTTAGGGATGCATGGTATTAAGAAGTGTACAGTGTTCATGATAATATCAGGAATGGTCCGAGAAATGGCCTCTGGTTCGATGATGTTAGGCTAAGACAGAAAACCCCTGCCATGCGATGGTAATTAACAATTTGTATCGTATCCGGTTTTTTTCCTTGCCTTACAGTAGTACACATATCAGTCGATAGGTGTAACCAAACTATACAACTCAGTGACCACTACGATAGTACATGGAACCAGTGTGTCAAACACAGAAAACAAAACCCAAGCTCTTAAAGGATAGTTTACCTTTCACCGCTGCATGGTCATTGTTTTTCACTCCACAGCCAGTGTTTAAACCAAACACTCCCTTTTGGGAAGCCCAGCCCAGTATTTGTGAGCATTTTTAACCAAAAATGGAATAATGATAAAATGAGAACTTAAGTGCATTAATGCAGTAGATGTGTGTTATCTCTTTCTCCTGCAAGACAGAGTTAAAAAGGATATTAATTGTAGATAAATGTGGTTATGGTATGGTGATGGTTTAATCAATGTTTTTGCACTGTATTTAGACATGTTATAGCTTAAGTACAAATATTGCATGCCCTTCATTTCATGCCCATTACCTCTTTAGTTGTGAGAACTATTGTAGCAGCTTTTTAATTTCAAAAGTAAAAATCTAAGTCTCTGTTACTTTCATGGGTAGATCACTACATTATAGCAGTTGCCATTTTTGTGCTTTTGTTGCAACAGCTTTTTTTGCTAGAACAACCTCAGTCACAATAGGCTGCATTTCTATAAACTATGGTTATTTGTTTTCTAAATAGCAACATGGTTTCCTCTTTATTGCTAAATATTAACAAGTGGTATATGTGAGAAAGAGCACAAAAGATGATAACGCCATGTAAAAATCTTAACAATTAATACATAAAGATTTAATTCCTTCCACTTATTATTAGCACAAAAAATTGGTGTATGGCAAACTTACCTAACTTCTCAGACCAAATGTCCTCAAAATTCCATTTTCAGTGCCAAATAATGCAACAAATCTCTTCATAATAAATATGTTTATCACACAAATTCAAATAATTTTACCTTGGTTTTGCCAGGAATGTTTATATTCATAGTATTTTCTTTCTTTTTGTGTTCCAGTTGTTGCTGATGATCCCATTGTGTCTATTATTGAGACAAACCCTGTTATAGACCCAGTAGAAAATAAAATTGTGGCTGAGACTAATCAGGATGTCCAGCTTACTTGTGTGGTTGAGAATAAACCACTTAACTCACAGGTAGGTTGACTTCATGTTTCCACTTCTAAGCAAGTGATGAAATTAAACACGTTAGTGTGATGCACGATTGCTATTGTATTATTAACTTGACATAGTGAACCTATAAGACCAGATTTCATGAACACCTTGTTATTTCTCATGACTTGGGGATATGTTCTTTCAGTCTTGAATCATTAGAATAATTTTTCTGACTTTTGTAAAGTTTACAAAACAGCAGTTAGCAGTGAAACTAGAGCACTTATAACAGTGCATGTATCATGGATAATAATTACTGTTAGACTTAATGACTACTTATGATAACATATTTTTATTTTTATGTTTTTGTGCTGTTACTCAAGTTGTTTATGTGTAAATACATTAATTTGTAAGTGGAATGTGTTTGCATAGCTACCTGCACCAAATCTGATAATTTATGGTGTGACCAGGTCATCTTTACTGTTTTAAACTGTTTGTATTAATTTGCAGGTTCAGTGGAATGGAATCATAAAGAGGAATGGATCAACCATTATTGTACCCATTTCGACAGCCACGCGGTCCTACGACTCCTTCAAGTATATGGTTGACACACCTGCACCAACCTCTTGGAGACTGCGTATTCAGAATATACAGGTTACTGATGAAGGTACCTACAGGTGTGAGGTTCAAACAATGGTTCAGACCTATGCCAGAGATGAGGCAGATCTTCTTATTGTGGGTGTGTAAACTATTTACTTGGGATCATGCTCTTTTTCAGAATAATTTTATTATTTTTTCTTCTACACATTTTTTATGCAGAGATCTATCAGGCAGAATTATCAGAGGAAGCGTTAAAAGAAGTCATATTCATGCTTAGAAATTAAGTATCTGTTCATTGCTGGCTCTTAATTTATATAGTATTGCACTTCTTTAACTTTTACTCACTCATGAGCTTCAGTTTTTCACTTGGAAAATATCTGTCTAATATCTGTCCATAGATGTAGCCAGGGCCCACAGTCGTTGTGTCTGTCATGTTTGAGCAAATCTCGTTTTGTATTAGAGATTCAGGAGCTTGCTGGTGGATGTTGGACATTTTGAAGTTTTACTATTTTGACATTTCCATCGTCATTCAGCTGTCATTGTCATCTCTTGGACTCCTGTCTGAAGTTTATAAATTGTAGTGGTTTCGAAATATGGTTGGCCAAAATTGTGAACTTCTATGCACGACCACAACACTACATCGTTCTAACGGGGAACTGGGCATTCTTAATTCTTAAGCATTTCCTATAATAGTGTTATCCCAGCTGCTGTCAAACATTGTTCGGGGTTTAATATCGGCATAATGGAGGGTGTCCATGCCATATGTAACATACTTATATAAGTTTCTTGAGTTATTTCTTGAGATCACCTTTTCTTGTTTACTTGACCTAATGTTTCGATTCTCTAGTATTAGTAGTAGTGATCATAATAGTAACTCAAATGTTGTTTCTCTACTGTAGGCTGACTGAAAAAGTATCTTTGGCAAGTTTATGTGAAATTTGCATTATATCATTATTTTTCCAGTCACTAATGTGCATAACTAAATGCAAAACCTAATTAATTCCTAAATAACTAGTAGTTTTTTTTATTTTTCCTTTGTATGTTAATTTGTGAAAAAGACAACTCTTGTATATTGTAAACAATAGCGCAAAAAACATCAAGGAACAAAAAGGTGCAGTTCTCAGAAATCTAGTTTACACTTGACTAAAGTTACTAAAGAGTGTTCATGTAAGCATGAAATTTTTTTGTATGCACCTGAACTGTTGAAAGTATCAGTGATTAGATGTAAGGCATTTAATTCTTGAATATTGAAATTATTTTCTAATCAGTGATTATATTAACTGATTTCACAAAAAGTTTCATCATACTTTATTTTAGCCTCTTCAGAGGTAACCACTGTGTCTAAAGGAGATATCCTACAGTTGGGCAGTTCTACATAAAACAACCAGCTATCATTTCCTGTTTGAAAATGAGTTAAAGTCATCTCTAACTGCACATTAGTGGTTTATATGGCATACAACAGCATTGTGTCTCCCAAACTGAGTGCAATGTCCCATTACAGAATGGCAAAATTTTATCTTGTCTATTAGGTAAGAACTTGAAGAAGTGATGATTACAACTGTTATAAGCTAACAATCTTAATCAAATCGTTCTTCTGACTGATTGTGTTAGAAAAACCCCAGATTGCTGATTTGGAGACCAGCAGCGACGTAACAAAGAGTGTTGGTGAGAGTTTGACTTTGCAGTGTGCTGCATCTGGACGTCCAACTCCGTTGGTCAAGTGGACACGCATGGCAGGAGAGCTTATGCCTGGTGGTGGGCGGGAATACCTGGCAAGTTTCTTTTAAATTGATTGTACATATGAATCTTGTATCTTAGCAGAATCAAGCCACCATCTTGCACTTTTTTTGTATTATTGACTTGACCTTTTTTCATTTTGACTATCATTTTTTAAAGTTGATGTAGAAAGAAATATTTCATGCTGTATTTATTTCATGCTATCAAAAATATGAAAGATCTGATGTTTGGTGTTTGATGGAAAATGTTTTAAAATTAGCACTCTGACTCAAACAAAGCCTACTTGTACTCACATTTTCAAGGGTGTGAGGGTGGAAATGGAATGTAAAAATATTTGACACTTTACCAAAAGAATATGACAGTATGACAAACATCCACTGTGCCAGTGACATATCTCTGGATAGCTTTCCACATTAACTTCAAGAATAAGGCTGCTGGTTGAATATTCTTCCATTTTCTTTCACCATGAAAAAGGAGAGCAAATGATGCGAGATCTCATGTGCATGGAGGTACAAAAGAGAAAGCTTTATGGGCCTGTTGAGTTTACAGTTATTAGCTCGAAGCCATGGGAAGTGAAGGTCGGCAACTTTTGCCAGAAAGAAAGAAATAAAAAAGTAACTAAGCAGCAGAATAATTACAGGTATACTGTTGTCATCAACCGACAAAACGGACTACATAGAGAAACTGGCAGATGAAGCAGAAGAAGTAGCACGAAAAAATGACCTGAAAACACTGTATAAAATCAATAAACAGCTAAATAACAGGTTCAAAAACAGTGAAGTACCAGTGAAAGACATAAACGGAAATGTTGTCCAGGGAGAGGCAGAAAAACTACAGCATTGGAGGGAGCATTTTGAGTCAGTTCTTAACAGACCAGACCCCCCCTCAGCTCGCAGACATCCAGCCAGCAGATACAGACCTTGACATCTGCACAGACCTGCAAAGCCTGGAAGAAGTGACAGTAGCAATCAAGGCAATGAAAAGCGGCAAAGCACCAGGGGCAGATGGAATAACAGCAGAGATGTTGAGAGCAGATGTGAATGTAACAGTTCCCATGTTGACTGAAATCTTCAGACAAGTTTGGGAATCAGGACAGATCCCCGATGCGTGGAAGACAGGACTCATCTTTCTGTTACCCAAGAAAGGAGATCTTGGAGACTGCAATAACTGGAGGGGTATAACACTTGTTTCCATCACCAGCAAGGTCTTCAGCAAGATTGTTTTGTCAAGACTGACGGCAACCGTTGAGAAAGACCTCCGGCCCCAGCAAGCAGGATTTCGCCCTGGGTGATCCTGCTCTGAACTCATTTTCACTCTGTGTCAGATTCTGGAGCAGAGCAATGAGTGGAACGCACCGCTGTACATCAACTTCATCGACCTGGAGAAGGCTTTTGACAGCATCCACCACGAGTCCTTATGGAAGATCCTGAGGCATTATGGAGTCCCTGCAAAACTTGTCCAGGTCGTTGCAATGTTGTACAGCGACTTCAAATCTCAGGTGGTGTGTGACACGGAGCTCACAGCCCCCTTCAACGTCCGTACTGGGGTGAAGCAGGGCTGCATTCTGTCGCCGTTCCTCTTCATCCTGGCCATGGACTGGATTATGAAGAATTCCACCAACAGAGAGAGGAGAGGGATCAAATGGACCATGACTATGACAGCAACAACAATGCTGGAAGACTTGGACTTTGCTGATGACATTGCCCTGTTGTCACACCGCCACCAAGACATGCAGGAGAAAACAAATGCCTTCTCAGAAACAGCTGGAAACCTTGGGTTGAAGGTCAGCGCAAAGAAAACGAAAAGTATGAGAGTGAATGCCAGAGTCCAAGAAAACATCAAACTAAATGAAGAAGAGATTGAGGAAGTTGACAGTTTTACCTATCTTGGGTCCAAGATTTCAAACATCGGGGATGCGGAGGTGGAGATTCGAGCCCGACTGGCAAAAGCCAGCCAGGCCTTTGACTCACTCAGGAGCACATGGAAGGCAAAGAACATCAGCCAGAAGACCAAGCTGAGAATCTTCAAGTCAAATGTGGTCAGCACCCTCCTTTATGGATCAGAATCATGGAAGATGACCAAAAACATCGGTAACAGGCTTGACGTCTTCCAAAACAGATGCCTCAGGCGCATACTTAACATCTTTTGGCCAAACACCATCACCAATGAAGAACTCCACCGAAGAACTGAAACCGAATCCATCACCACGCTGGTTCAACGAAGGCGTTGGCGATGGATTGGACATGTGCTTCGCCAGCAGACAGCAGACCTCCAGAATCGCCCTACGATGGACTCCAGACGGCCGAAGAAAACGAGGCCGTCCAAAGGAAACCTGGAAAAGAACAGTGGAAAGGGAGATGAAAGGAAAGGGCTGGACATGGGGTCGCCTGGAGCAAGTTTCAGCCGATCGACATCAGTGGTGGGCTCTGGTTGAGGCCTTATGTGCAACTAGCACGAAGAGGATTGATTGATTGATTGACTGTTGTCATCAAGAATTTCAGCATGGTGCTGGATGTGGGCTGTCAAATGGTTTTCCAAGACCTGACTGCCTACAATTTTGCAAACCATTAAGTGTTGGTCTCGGCAGATTACCAGCAGTCTAGAGATATGTCTCTGGTTGTACCCACTAATAAAATTATACACCATAGAGATTAATGTGCAGATTGAAGGAAATTATTATTTTATGATATTTAAACTCCATTTACCAATCTGTGCAATAAACAGATCTTTTCGTCTTGAAAGCTCGTATTCTTTTTGCATTAAATGGATTTTGAGGCTGCTTGAATGTGCTGGGACCATTAACTTTGTTGTCTGTCATGACATGTTGCTGAATGGGAAATCTAAAGTTTAACACTAGCTTAACTTGTTTTGTTTTTTTTTTAACAGTCTTCATTGTAGTCTTGTTGTTTCACTGGTTCATCATTTTCAATCTGTGATTCTTTTTCAGAATCCAAGCTTGGTGATACCACTTCTTCAACCACAGCATGCTGGAATCTATAAGTGTTCAGCATCAAACTCTGCTGGATATGATTACAGGGACATTCAGTTGACAGTCAACTGTGAGTACCAAGTGCTTGATTTTTATTTCCATAAAGGAATTAGCCTTTTCCATGCTGTTTAAAAAATGTTAAATCTTTGTGGATAAGTATTAAAGTCTTGCATGTTTTAACATGCCTCTAGCCATGTCATTACTTAAGTTTTGTTCAAAAAGCGGTTGAAATACTCAATTTTGAATTCCAGTGGGGATTTTTACAAAAGTGAAAGGAGGTCACTTCAGTTGTACAAAAACTTGCATTGTCTGTTACACAGTTCCACCAGTCCTGATCTCAGCAAATCCTGTTGTACAACAAGCAGTAGGATATGTCAAAGAACTTGTTTGTGACATCAAAGGATATCCTACACCTTCTGCTGACGATGTGACCTGGACTAAACAAGGGGCCTCTGTTCTTCTTGGGGGACAGTAGGGATCAGATTTATTTCACATCTTAGTTATGCATTGGTTGACATTTGCTAATAATGTAAACATAACCGTTCTTTATTTTTTTTTATTTTTTTTTTTTTAAATAATTTTGCTAAAAACTTCAAAACTAATTTGGATCAGTATGGATCAAGTGTATTTTACATCTTGTAGTATTTGACATATTTTGGTTTACATTAAATAAATTCCAGATGAATAACATTTGCAGATAAGTAAACATAACCATGCTTTGTGCTTTGCTTTATCACTAATTTAGTTCAAAACTTCAAATTTGATTTTGAATTCAATTTCGACCTTGTCTAATGAATGTGCACACAGTAAAATAGTGGCGCTTGAAGTCTCTTCTGAGTGAATTCATTCCATATAGATCAACTGTCACCTTATGTCATTTATTCTATTGTCAGAAACATGTCAGTTTCCATAATCATCACTTCCTTTTAGGCCAGATGCTTAACCCACAAATTTTCTCATTTCCAGCATATACATACGCAACATACCAGGAGCTTCAAGCAAGATTACCAGTATCCTTGTATTCTGGGGTGTGCGAGAATCTGATTATGGAGAATACACTTGTGGAGCGAAGAATGATAAAGGATCCAGCAGCATTAAATTTGTGCTTCAAAGATCTGCAACACCCACAGAAGACAGAACAAATCAGATTCGTGCGGGTGCCTCCATCCTGGCAGTAAACGTAGCAACAGTTCTTATGGTCCTCTCAGTCTGCCTGCTGCAGCGTTTTGGATAAAGTGAAATTTCAGTGGATTAAGACTTGTGCAACTGTTTGATAATTCCACAAACATATCAAGACTGGACATTTACAATATTTTCCCCCTCCCTTCCCAACTCCAAAATTGTCATCCTCTTACTGAAAATCTGCTAATGCATGCTGCATATATTTTCAATCTTTGGTTCTAAACATATGGAAGGAACAAATCTTATTCAGTTGTTTTCTGAGTGAGGTAACAGTCATCCTTTTTTCTTTTGTAACAAATGTATCATCCTCATCACATATCTTGTTGATATCATGTGCTCATTCCTAACAATTTTAGAAAGGGTGTCTCGGAACCATACACTCCTTTTGTGTTTATATGTAAATAGATGTATATCATTTGCTTTGCCTTTTATCTGATTACTATTTTCTTACCTCATGTATGTCAATATATTAAAACATATTTGGTACATAATATTAGTTCATAATAGAATTTAACACCTTTCAGTGGTTACTGTTGCAGCTGCATCATTTTGTGCATGGGTGTGACAAGGAGCAAATAGTATTTTTGGGGAAACTAGTATATAGATAGAATAATATCTGAGGAAAGATCAAACAGCCAATTGAAAAGGCTAGTTCATTAAGTATCTTTAAAAATCTTCCAGTATTTTGACAAATTTTGTGAAGAGGTTTGATTAAGCATCTTGAATTTTAAAGGTCATAAAGCACTTGCATTAGTTTATCAATAATTTTTGTTGTCCTTAAAAGAACAATTCATAGAGCACTACCACACAAAAAAAAGTAAAAATGTCTAAGATTGTTGTTACTTATTGTTTTTTATGAGGAAGGAGGTATTTTTTGAGAAATGAAAGGTGTGGCAGCTGTAGAAGGCACTGGTGTGCTTGCATTTTTTCATTTACAGTTACTGGGGTGGTTTTTTTTTTTTAATTCGTGTTCATACGTGCTCTGTCCACCTTAAGACAATACAGCCAGCATACAGTTGTGAGAAGATAAAAATGAATGGTTTATGGCATGAAGATTTCCATTTAAAAATTATTTATCTCGTTAAATACAAAAGAATAAAGAGATACTTTTCATTGTATGATCTTTAGTTTCAACATCTCATGCTGAGAATTTGTTAAGTTCAGTCATTCCACAAGTACATTCCACTTCATATGCTGAATCCAATGATTGGGAGGTGGTTTATGACCGTTGATATGAATGTTGAGAGCAAGAGATCACAGACTTGAATGTTGATGCTTAAGAAACAAGGATGAATTACATGTATCCAGTCTGTATAAAAGGACAGAGTTTAGGCATGTTTTCTTTCCCAAGTATTGTACATATTCTTGTAGCAGAGTGTTTAATTTTTTAATAAACCGTTTTATAAATTTTGGAGTTGATTTACTGATTAGTATTCCTTTGTAGTTAATGTGAACATTGTCTTTTGGTTCTCAGTGGTTAAAATTGTCTAATATGAGATGGTGGGTAAGGCTCCATATTGTTAAAGAACAAAAGGTTCAAGAGCTTTCAAATTCATATCATCAGTTTGATGTCAGGTGAGATTTATCTTCAGATTGGTTTTACATGCCCAAGGCTGCTGATATGATGTTAAATTTTTCATATCTGAATCCATGTAAAAGAATGACAGACTTCAAAACAAAATGTACATACCATTTTTATGTTCATTTTCATGCTGTAGCATACTTTTTACGATGTAACATAGCATGTGCTAAAATTTAAAAACAAACCTCAACAGCAAATAATATATCTTATTTTTACAAGAACTGTTTTCATTGTTAACAAAAACCATTTAAACTAGCCTTATGCTAGCACATTTACTGTCTTATTGGCTAAACTATTCGTTTAAAAACATCCTTTTTTATCACCTGATGAAGAATGAGGCAACCAAATGGGAAAAAATAACTGTGGACATTTACTAGTTCAATATCAAACCTATAGATCCGCGGTTCTCAACCTGGGGGGCGCGCAAGCTGCTGAAAAGGGGGCCGCAAAGGCGGTCATTTTCTCATATCTCATATAGGTATTAGTGGCTAAGGGGGGCGCGCGGACGTACCTTTATTCGTCTGGGGGGGCGTCACAAGTAAAAGGTTCAGAAACGCTGCCTATAGATACACAAGAAACGCCTATGTTTAAAATATGCTTTCCCATAACAGTAAACAGTATGAGAAGTGCTTAAAACTATATTCACCAATGACAGTTTCTGGCAACTTAGTCAAATGAGACTCTGAATGGCATGTTAGGCCAAAGCTTAGGTTGTTTGACATCAAGACTGCGGTCAAAGTTCATCTGAAGGGCAGTTTCCATTCCATGAATCATGGCAGCTCCTTTCCCATACAGAAAGCGCATTTCTTCTGTACGACGTGATCCAGGCCTTTCTGTAGGGGCTTCCACAGTACGATCTTTCTGGTTAGCACGCACTGAAACAAAATGAATTTCTCTAAGTTGTACACAGTTCCAGAAAATTATGATAAAACAGAAGCATGAAAGTGTAAAGATATTCACTTTGTCATGGATGGAGGCCGTTAAGGACAATGAGCATTATCTCTTACAGTTCAGTCAAAATCCGTTCAGTTTTGTCACTCTGTCACCAAGCAACCCTTGTGTGAAGAGTTGATCCCCTAAAATAATAATTTTAGGAATGTGTCCTTAAGTTAGTCCTTGTCCAGCATCAGTTTACTAAGTGAAGTGTACTATTTTCTTTCCCCTCTTGTGTTCACAACATGTAAGGCTTTCACCATGACTATATGTGCCTTTTGAAATACCTTCTCCCACTAAAATAAAAGGATTGCTCCTCATTAATAAATACAAAGTTCACTACACCTTCTTCAATGTTAATAAGTTTGTCCTGATTAGTTCCTTTTGATTTTTTCTTCAAAGCATCTGTTGGAGAAAAAGGTAAATGTGGAGTTAGTAGCTGAAAATCAAAACAAACTGACATACATTGGTGATGTAAATACACACTCTTTGTCTGCTCTTCACAATTCATTTGAAGACAAAAGTAGAGGCCATAACATTCAGAACAAATTGCTTGTCTGTTTTAAAATTTAAGTTTTTTGCAAGAAAAACCATTATGTTCAATCTCGAAAACTCTAAATAATATGTCATGTAACTCTTAAAGACATTGCTTTGGTCTGATCTTCAATCCAAACAGCACGACAGACAACAAAACACAAGCAGCAAATAATTTTTTATCTACTGCCATAAGATAACCGCTAACTATCAATTAAAGCCTTGGCAAGCACTCCACAAAAAGGGGGGTTCAGCTTAGACCTGTTGAAGCTTTTCGGTCCTTTGCCTAAAATTGTTGAGAGTTTTTAGGTCCTACTCCCCTCCTAGAAATTAAATTGTAGCAGCCAAGTACACTGGGACTAGGCTATCCACAATCAGGTAGCTGGGCAACATCCCCTAATCTAAAATGTATCCAAGTGGTGGAGAATGGTCTCTAGATATGTAGGTTAGCTGCAAAATAAGCCTGGTTCTCCATTAATCATTAAGCATTTGCGGACCAACTGGTGATCATATTAGGACAAGGCAGGGTAGCAGTACCACAGCATATGTCCAACAAGTCCACCATGCGATAGAGCCACGTATGCTCTTGGCCCTAAAGTCATCGTCATCATTCCTTGCTACTCCTTGAGGAGCATAGGGCCGCAATAACACCTTGCCAGCGGACCCAGTTTTGGGCAGCACCCCTTAGTTGGGCCCATGTGGTTCTGGCATCCTTTGCCTCGCTCTCTACTGATCTTCTCCAAATCTGTTTTGGCCTCCTAACTCTCCTCTTCCCCTGAGGGTTCCAGTCAAGTGCCTGCCTGGCAATGGTGTCAGCTGGTTTGCGCAGAGTGTGTCCTATCCAGCCCCACTTGCGCTTTTTGATGTCTTGACTAGTGTCATTCTGGTTAGTTCTTTCCTACAGGCTGCTATTGGAGATCTTTTCAGGCCATCTTATTCCCAAAATATGGCGAAGGCATCGGTTGGTAAAGGTCTGGAGCTTGTTGTTGATGGTGTTCGTCACTCTCCAGGTTTCAGAGCCATACAGTAGGACTGCCTTCACATTGGTGTTAAAGATGCGGGTCTTACTGTGGAGGGATAATGCTCGGGAGTTCCAGATGGGGCACAGGCTGTTGAAAGCATGCCTGGCCTTGTTTATGCGGCTTCTGATGTCGTCGTCCTCTCCACCATCCTTGCTGATGATGCTCCCCAGATATGTGAAGCAGTCTGTTTCTAGGATGTTCTCTCCTTGAAGATGGATTGGGAGTTCATGCTTGTTATTGATTTTCATCACTTCGGTCTTCTTTCTGTTGATCTTTAAGCCAGTCTTCTCTGCTTCCTCTGCTAGCTTGCTCAGTTTGGTGGCCCTGGAGTGGGGTCCCACCAAATAATCTCCCCTGTGCACACAAGTCAGTACATACAGGCAATGAGCTAAGGGCAACCCCCACAAAACCTGGAGTGCTGAAGAAAAAACATATCTCCTCTAACGATCCTCCTTGGGAAGAGACAGAATCACTTAGTACCAGTTACCCATTTCAAAGCCAAGGATGAACACAGCAATATAAGCAAGAAAACTCTGGCAATGCCATGCTAGAAGAAATGTACCCTCAAGAAGCATAGATATGGAGTGACACAGATGGGTCAGCGACAGAAGCCATTCTAAATGGAGACACTGGGATATGCATCAGTACCCTGATGGACATGGCCAGACAGTAGCCATACTGGCTCTCGTTGAACCAGTTACAGAGCCAGTCAAAGCCCTGATCTACACAGTAAACAGTGTCAACAGCAGAGCAGGCTCAGACTCACAGGTTGTGTTCCTAACAGATGCCCTGTCAGTGCTGCACGCTGTTAAAAATAACTGGATGCCTAAGCTGACAGTAGTACTGAGAAATATTAACAGGCTTAAAATGGTACTGCAGTGGATACCTTTACATTGCATTACTAAAGGCAATAAGCAGACTGACAGAATGGCAAAACCTGCGAGTGAAGACAGGATGAAAACAAGGTCAGCCTTACAGAGATGAAGACCACCATCAAGATAATGCACTGACTACCTCAACCACCAAACAGCTACTAACATCTGTTTAGATTAGACCATGTGGTAATCATCCGCCTCAGGACAAGGCACAACAGAATAATGGACCACCTATACCAGAAACTACATCTATTGTCATCCCCAATATGCACCTGGGGGGTGCAGAGCAAACAACAAAACATATCCTACAGAAACGTAGGCTCATTCAGGCAACTGAGGGCAGATATTAGGCTGTCCCTGATGTCCCTAGATATCAACCTGTGAACCCTCTACAGATCTTTACAGATTACTGCCAGTATCATCTTGAGAGCTTGAGATGTAACCAAGGAGAACAACAACTTGATTCTAAATGTCAATTGCTTTGTTAGTCAAGTTTTTATACATGTAAATCTATCACCAACTGGTGATGAACCAGTGATAAAAAATATCAGCTTTTATGTCTGGCTTACAAAATACACCGAGATCTCTGCCCTGAACCCTTTTACATTTTCAGAACACAATACTAAATCGTTTATGTTTTCAGACCCCCTTGGCAGATTTTCTTTTTATGAATGGTTTGGGGCTCTTTTACTTGATTTATGCATATTTCTATGTGTTAGGATCCCTGTTTTACATTTTTCTCAAATGAACGGATGTATGGATCTTTATGGAGAGACAAGAACACAATATTTAAAAGTACTACCTCTTTCTGCTCTGTGTTTGTGTGTATGAGCAAAAAAGTCCAGCATTTCTTCACTGATGTCCATTTTTACTGCTAAATCTACATCATCTCCATTAGTATCCGTTGCATCCCCTTCATCCAAGGAATTAGAAATACTGTTCATAGCCTCTGCATGGCTAAGAACCAGCCTCATCCGTTTCTTTGCTTCCTTTCTTCTACGACGGGCTTTCCGGTTTCGATGTGTCTTTACAGAGACTGGTTTTTTGAAGATACCTTTATCTGCCTCCTTTATGCTTGTGGGAACTTCAGAGTTATTTGACTGAGATCTAAACTGTTCATGTATATCCCGATAAACTTCCATGTGTTTCTGGCACCACAACGAGACAAAATGGTAATGGTGCCAGTAGTGGTTGAAGCATTGATTCTGATACCAGTGTTCAGAGTTTATGCCAACCCTATGGTTAAGACTAGCACTTGAGTTTCTGCAACTGCTTTTGGTGTTTATTTCTGAAGGTGAAAAGTTTGAATTGCTGTTTGAATCAGACTCCATTTTGACATCCTCATCACGAGTTGTATGTCGAGTGGATGAAACATGAGTTGCTGGAACATGACTGTCAATGTTGGCATTTGTATCACTGGTGGTGACAGGAGAACTCTCAAAACCAGTTTCTGTTACTTCATCTGATTCATCTGTAATGGTGGTGATGGTAGAAGTGCTGGCACATTCAACATCCTCCATTACGGTGACTTTCTGCCACCATGAACAAATAATACTTTAAAGCATGAATTGTTACATAAATAATGTCAAGAAATCTAATACTACTATATAATGCTAATTTAAACAGATTTATTTACAGCACAATTATTGTATGACAAAATTGGTAACAGAAGAATATGTGAACTGTACAAAAACATATTTTGATTTAAACCCAGTCAACAATGGAAGACAGTCGATCCATACTGAGCATTCCCGTTAGCACTAATCACTGATATATCTCTCTCACACACACACAAGCGCTGTCTGCTGGTCACAACACGAGTCAACGTGTGCCAGACCTTCCAATGTACTGCATAATGATTGTAGATTTGTAGCTCGCACGATTTGCTGGCTACCCAGCCATAGTCTTCGTAACTATCTGATAATCAACTGTGCAAATATGAATAATCCTTTCATACATGTATTTAAAAAACTAGTTTTATCAAAACTTGTTTGCGTAAATACCTAGCAAAACCCTTCTCTGCCCACCTGCTTTCCAGTACACAAAATCTGATGACGTATTACACGAGGTGAGTGTTTATGGGGTCAGGCGTGAATGAGTAAATTTTTATCAATGAGATTGTTTCTAAGATTATTGTAATAAAACGCTAGAAAATATAGATTGGATTATATTCAAATTATGTGACATTGAGGTAGAATTACCAAACACCCAAGGGACGGAAGCATCGTTTAAGTTATACAACTACAAGACTATTAGGTTGTCGTGTCAATCGTCGGCACAGAGTCAATTATTGATGGGGAAATTGTAGCTCAGCAGACAACAAAGCTGTTGGTAAGTAAGACTGTTTGTTTTCAGCATAGCAGACGATCGATTACTTAACAACTAGCATTAATGCCTTGATTGCAGCACGGAGGTACATGCTGTGATAATGTACCTCTGTCAGAGCACGAACTTGTATTACACGTCCGTGGTCAGTGTGGTTGGCAACGCGTTCTTGATTCACCCATTCTCGGGTTACGTGGTTTTTACCAACTAGCGTTTTAATAAATTCTTTTAGCAACATAATATTGTCTTATATTAGACATCTAGGTACCACGGAAGTAAAATTGGCAGAACTTGGCCTCTTCCCTCTTGGACTTATTTATTTGTTTCAGAAGACCCCAGAAGAGGTTTAATTAGTAAGGGATAAGACGGGCATTATGAATATGAATACCGATATTTATTAAGTCTTTTTTATTTTTGTCATTCAAGCAAAATGGATGTTCTTAAATCATGAATATTGTGCTAAAGATAGTATCAACAGATGTATACTTTTAATAATGAAATGGACTTTTCATCACCAAATGAATCTGGGTGCCAGCCATTAAACCTGTGGTTACACTGGCCCACTCTACATTCACCCTATCAAAAATTCCAATAAGTGGAAAGAAGGTATGGAACTGATATTCACTGGACAACTCAACCATTTTCCAACTTACTTGGATGATTCAATCAAAACAAGCGATTACTGCCATAGATGGTTTAATTGCTAATGACAGATACAGTTGGTAGTCACATCAGACATTGCCTACCAAATTAGATCAAGCCCTGCATTATTCAAGGACTGTACTGAAGAAAGACAAAACAATTGTTTTAAAGGCAAGCTTTGTAACATGACTGCTATATGTTGTCAACTGTCAAAAAATAAAATGGATGCAGGTTGCAGTTAGATGTAAGCTGAATATGGTTTTTACAGACACATCAAGATTCCTGTAGAGTGGGGTTCACACCTGCCAACGTTGTTGTCTGTATACCAGTATAGTAAGATGTGCTTTGAAGTACTTGAGTACCATACTAGCATCAGTACCTGTTTGATGTAAGCCTAACACCCACAAAACTTGATGTGTGATAAAAGATCTGTCTGTGCCCACACATGCAATTAGCCGAGCGGTTAGAGTGCTGGTATCCGAACTGAGAGGTGTGCCAGTTTGATACCCATGTAATAGAGCAAACTCTACTACACGGTTGGAGATGGTAAGGCAGCGAGGGAGAGGAGATGGGCACTGCCCTCACATAAAGCTGGCCCTAAGAAAAGTGAGATCTTTAACACCTCACTAGCTCCTGAAAAGGTCAGGGAACAACCTTTAGATTGACCGTACACATGCAGTGCACATCCCTCACACACACACACACACACATGCATGCAAATATGTGTGCATGTGCAAACACACACACACGCTAATACACTAGACACTACCCACACATTTGAGTGCCACCACTGACCATGCATAGACATACCCAAACACACATTTGAGCATGCACACTTGCATGCACACTCACTCCGTGTCCACAGAATTCAAGGAGACACATTCAACATTCAGACCTAGCTCATGCCAAAGCAGAGTTCAGAGAGACTACTGCTTTGGCATGAGATCTCTCTTAGGCAGGATGTTCTGACATGGATATTTCTGTACCTGATCTCAGAGGGAATATGACAAAGTAAAGTTTCTGCTAGTTAGCACCTGGTTGAGTTGGATATTCTGTTTCTGAGTAGTGCTGCCATACCAGACCATGATTTAGAATGTCAGTACACACTTGATCACTGTTCAGAATGTTCCTCTTAAATCCAAGTGTTTTCAACTGGTGCAGAAAGTAAAGTCAGTGTCAGGCCTTCTTGATGACAGAGAACATATTGGGTCTCTTGTCCTGTGGAAGTCTACTACAATCTCCTTGGTCTTAAGTTGAAGTCTGTGTTCACTGTACCACACCACCAAGTGACCCACCTCCTGGTAGTGCACAGACTCATTGTAGTTTGTGATGAGACTTGCCACAATGATGTCATCAGCGAACTTCACCATCTGTATGTATCTGAGAGAGGAGACAGTCATTGGGGAAGAGACAGCACAGGAAGGAGAGAGGATGCAAGCTTTTGGTGCATCTGTGAGTACCAGGATATTGGCGGATAAGATTAATACTTTGGGATCCGGTGCAAGAGGAAGTCAAGAATCAAAAAGCTGACTGACTCGGAGAGACCAAAAGCCAGAGCTTATCAGAGAGTTTCTGTAGAATTATGGTGTTCAAGATGGAGCTATAATCTACAAAGAGAAGGCGTGTGTTGGAGCCAAGCATTCAATGTGCTGAAGGATGAAGAGTTAGAGAGACGGCACTGAATGACTGACCTAGAAAGAAAATTGGTGGAGGGCTCTAGTTGTTCACAAGAGATGTCTAAGAATCAATCTTTCCAAAACTTTCATCATGCTGGATGCCCAGGGTATGAGTCTCTAGTCGTTTAGTGACGTTGCCACATACTTCATGGGGACAGATGATAACGGATGCTTTGAAACAACGGAGGACGTCAGAGTTAGAGGAATGTTTTGAGGGTATCAGTAAAGGCATAAGAGAGCTAGTTGGTGAAGTGCCTCAGTGTGGGAAAAGACACGCCCTCAGGGCCTGCTGCGTTCCTGTTTGTTGCCGGAATAAGTTGTGCACCTATAATAGAGGGACCTGGTGGTAGGGATGCAGGGGGTGTGGCTAGTGTGGTAATAGAGATTGCCACGATCAAATTAACCTTAGAACTTATTCAGCCTATAAGCGAGGGTGGAGTCCACATCAGTTGGCGATATTGTCTTGCAGTCGGTAACCGTTTGTAGGCCATGCCACACAAGTTGAGAGTTGCCGGACTGAAACTGAGAAGGGTTTGCACCTAAAATACCACTTTGCTCTGCGCATGGCTTTCTGTAGTCTGCCTGAACGCTGCGTCATCACCAAAACTGTATTCGTCGTTTTTCACCTTCATTTTATTTTTTAGACTGGCGTGGAACCACTGCTTTTCGCTGGGTCAGATCTTGGTGTGTTGTGTTGAAATGCACAGCTCCTCTCAGAAAGCGATGTAAGAAAGAGGGGAACACAATATTTTCCTAGCATTAAGAGGAATCTTCCGTTTATTATTAAAGTATATGAAATATATTGTGAAAACATAAATAAGTCATAGTATTATTGTTGTTTTAATTTAATTATTTATTAAAAGCCCTTAAAATTATTAATTCGGCCTCATGGCTGTGCTGATCAATATGCTGTTCATGCGTAATTAAACTGTTATTGTACCTTTATGTTCAAACGAATGAAAACCACTTTATTCTCTCAAAACACTCCTTCCTGTCACTCGGAACAAAGATATTGATGAGTCATCATCATCATTATACACCGGGAGGACTTAGAGCAAACGCCAGTACTCGTCGGGGTGGGGGTGGGGTGGGGTGACAAGAGTAGCGGTCGACAAAAAATGTTCTCTCCTCTAGTGCAATCAAGGATGGAAGAACCAGACGCAGGCGTGGGAGATCAGGAACCTCTACTTGCAACAGTCAAGCTGGTCTGATCTGTCCGCATATCCGGGCACGACACTTTGTCGAAGACTGTCCATCATGTTGAGGACGGTCGACGCCGCGGTGGATACGAACGTCAAAGACTGGGACTGCTCACTATTGCCGCAAACAGGCGTGAATGGCCTTGTCAGGTGCCGCGTCTATGCACGTGGTATCCCCAACGACATTTACCAGTCCAGGGACGACTGACAGACAAACTTACGGCCAAACAGGCAGACCGTGCCGGATTCTTTTGGGTATTAAACAGGCTAAGTCACGCTTCGCTTTCATCGCTTAGCTTTGTTTCTGCAACCCAGTATCTGAAATTAGTAAGTCGGCAATAGCAGTCAGCTGTGAAGGCAACTTTGTCAGGCTTAAACCTTTAATTTAAATTTTTCTTTATCTAGTTAGCTGAAGCTGAAATCTTGTACCTCGTAGAGCAGTGGTTTTCAAACTTTTCCAGACGAGTACCACTTTCGAAAATTCAAATTGACCGAGTACCACCTCCCAACCCTACATATTCTGTTATTTTGGTGCATGGTGCTCGCTTACCACCTATCATACCTTCGCGTACCAGTAGTGTCGTAGAGGACGCTCATAGCAAAAGAATGCTTAACTATTCACATAATGCTCGACCCCCATTTCCTGTTTGCGCAGCACGAAGAAAACTTCAAAATGCTGATTGAATGCTGCCATATGACACCGATCTAAACGAAACAGCCTGTCGCATGAGCCTTCGGGTGGACGTACAAGCCTAGGATGTACAAGGGAGCTAAACTCTCTCGGCAAGTAGAATGGTCTGGAGCCCAGAGTTGTCCTTTCGATATCGTTAGAACACCACAGTCCGTGCACCATCGATTATTTATGAAGAAACACACACCGCCTCCCTCATGACTAAAAACAAAATAAGTTAAAAGAAATTAAAAGTAGAATTGAGCTAATGATCCGTTTTATGAGTTCTTCGTTGCATATTTTAATATGTATTTGTCGCTATGATTAACGGTTGTTACTTTGCACAGTTGCAATGATCAAGTTAGTCTTTGTGTTTGAATTGTCTCGAAGTGGTTGTCAAGCCGTCTGGCCCCCACCCTGATCATCAGCACTGTTTCTTGAGAATACTCCAGGATCTTTCTTTCACTTTTGAACTCAGCACAAAGGTATATGGGGTAAGCCCTGGAGCCTGCTAGTCACTATACCAGAGAGAATTGCTAGTCTCTCAGACTATTTGACTGGAGTAGCAGATCAGTTGGTTTGAGATCAGCTTGGGTCTGTGTTTAGGATCTGCCTCCCGCATGTTGTGCCCTAGTCATGATGAACCACTTACACTCACTGCCATTTTGGCCACTAGAACTTGGGACTCTTTACTCTGAACTTCACAAAAATGTTACAGACATTTTATCCTGACCTGACTTCATCCTCCAAATGTGCATATCCTTTCCATTTGGGATCTCGCCATGATATTGCCCTAGTTGCTGGCACGGCGTTAAACACAAACAAACAAAAATCCATTTGGGATTTATTTTCTCTAGAACATTCTAATGGACACCTTTATTTCATAATGATATTGGAACCTATAGAAGGAATGTGTATGCAAGCTTTGTACCCACCAGTACACAACCAGGTCTGCTTAGTTGCTGAAACTTATTCAGAATAGTCATAAACACCTAGCTATTGAGCAGCTGCTGAGATTTTAAATACCTCAGAACTTAACCTCATTGTTGAGCTATGTTTCACTTATGAATCTTTGATGGTAGTCTGTTATCAGTAAATCCTTAACTCTGAATTCTGATATCAACCTGTTGGTAGTTTCACCTGTAGAAAATTTGCATTCCTAGTGACAAAGCACACCCATACTGAAGGAACCGCCCAGCTTTGTAGGGAAGGTAACTTTTCTACGGACTGAAATCACCAAGTGCATGAATGCATGAGGTGCATGAGCGCGTGAGGAAAGGAAAGTAACAAGGGGAGAAGTGTGTTGTTAGATACCTATCAATATCCTGACTGTGAAAAGGCTAGGAACTATATGGGGCATGCATCCTCCAGAATAAATAAATAAATACGTGGTCAGCCGAAGTACAGCGCGTTACTAGACGTATGCTGGATGGTTGTAACTCGATCATTGCAGTCGAGTAAAGTATAATAAGCTCGTGCGATATCCAGTTTGATGCTAGGCTTGCGTTGTGCGCCTGGGGACCCTGTCACGTGATGCACAATGCGCCTCCGTTCAACGGAGACTGTCGTCTGCACGCGCCTCGCCACGATGCGTTGACGTATATATGTCCTTACTCATGGTGATCGACTTTACCAAGACGCACGTGCGGTGCATATGTTACCTTGACGGCCAAAAGGCGGTCGGAGGTGGCATGCAATGTCGTGGATGTTACATTTATTCATCCACATAGGGAGGGGCTTGGCAGGTGGGATGCATATAGTCATGTAAAGTGCATTTTAGAACATCGATCGTCCATCACAGCCATGCTGCTGTAAGTAGATATTTTTTGCTAGGTACGCCATTGTTGGAGTTGTCACTGGACTGGTGATCTACGCCGAGCGTAGTGCATTCTAGAATTTACGTATATGTGTTTCGTTTGACAAGCGCTCCGAGAGTGTGAGAGTGCGGGGAGAGCAGAGGGGCGGTCACCGTGGGTGTCATTGAAATGTCCTCAAGTTTTGTTCCCCCCCCCTTCCCATAGAGTGAAATATATAGCAACTTCCCTTCCCTTCCGCTAAGCTACTTGAATTGTGTAGTTTCACATCCTACGACGCAGCACGACGTAGGGTCTGTATGTGGAACGTTGGGCGAATTCAATACACATGTTTCTCGCTTCGCCACTGTTGTGAGTAGGGGGTGACGCCAACATCTCTACACTAAAGTTTCGAGATGTTAACTGTCTGACATTGCCGGCTGTGACTTCGGAGCGTGGGATACCACCACGTATCATTATTTGGTACCACCTGACATTGCTGACAGCCGTTAATATGTCACATGTGTGTAAAAAGTCGTCAGGGTCGGTGCCAGTAAGGGAGGGAGACACAATAAAAGGCAGCGATCTCATTTGCGGTCTGAATGTCTGATGGATCTGACGTTCCCATTGGCCAACAACTGTTGGTTGCCGTGAGTGACCAGTAAACAGGATTTTTTTTTTTCGGGAGACACAGAGACGCCAAAGCCCATCCGTTCATGCTTCGGTGATTTTCACCTGCAGAGGGCGCCATTGTACGAGCGCATAGCCGACAAGTTGTTGGAACTGAATTGACCGGTAGTCACCTGAGGTTTAACGACCTGCTATAATAATCCGTGCATCTGATGTTGTCGGTGCCACGCGTGTGCTGCATGACGCAGACAATGACAGCTTGCCTTGCCACAGCAAAGTTTCTCATTCTCTCATGGACGATTTAACCTCCTCATGGCAAAAGACGATTTCTTTGTCGTTCAGGTCAGTTTAGTCTTGACAAAGTTTAGGTGTTGGTCAGTTTTTATTTCACCACCATATTAATTAATAATTAGAATTAGAAAGAATAATCAGTTTTCACAAGTGCCTTTGCTGGTTCCGAGATTTGTCAAGACAATGGTGTTTATTTTAGAAATATTTGTAACATTTAATGGGCTGGTCAGGTGCTGTATTTTAATTGTCCTTGATACCAGACAAGCTTAAATATCATTAACACTGTAAGGAAATAAGGGAACACCATGTAAAATGATGTAAAAATTACAGAAATTAAATATACCAAATAAAACTGAATACTGAGCTCTCTCAGATAACGATAATGGATGCAAATCTGCTCCAAGGGGAGTTGAATTTTAATTAGTAGCCATAATCTGCATAGCAGTAGCTAATATTACCATAAACAAATCGTTACACATTCATTCAAATGCTTATGAGTTAGCAATCAGCATTCTTTTTCTTTTTTCTGGGAATGGCGCTGCTGAAGTGACTGTCACCCAGAGCTTAAGGCAGTTATTTTAAATAATAGCTCAGCCAAGCAGTCAGCAGTGTATCTGGCATGTGTTGAGACACATAATTATATCTGTAGGTGTTTAGGAATGCCCTCTTTTTTTTCACTTGATTCTGACTCCTGTGAAGATAATGCAACTCAGTTAATCCTAGTTACAAATGGATGTCAAGAGGCAGTTTAGCAGCACATTTTTGGTCACCTTCCCAGTGCAAGGAGGCGATAAGTGTGTGTTCTGATGCATTGATCTTACAAGTTCCTTTTAAACACAGTTTCGAACAAGTGTTCTACATCTTTCCATGGTTGCAAGATCCTGCTACTGTACTTTAATGCTAGGTTATTGTGTCTCTGTACATTTGTTGATGTGTTTTGCATGTTCATTTTGAGTCTATATATATATATATATATGAAATTTACTTTGTTGTTTAGTGTTGCATGGGACCTTGTGGCTGCTTTGAAGTGGGAAAACATGCTATAAAAATGTACTTGTTATTATTAAATTGTATTATCATCTCAGTCTAATGCAGCTCAGAACACATTGACAGTTTATAAGACTTAAAATAAATTTACGAACTCAGTTGCAGCTATAAAGAGTTGTACCTAATGTGCAGACTTCCATATTACTGCCATAAAAATATATGTAAGATCAACATATTCAACATTTAATGAAGATTTTGAAGAAAAAGTTACCCATTAAATAAAATATTCACTGTAGCTGATTTTGTCATGAAGCTTAAAATCTATGATCTAAAGTAATGTACTGACTGAAACTGCTTTAAAACGTGTTTTGTTTTTAAATAAACAGTGGTCTTGTAAAGTAAGGACTGAATTTTCATTTTAAAGTATTTATAAAGTACAAAACTAAACAGCAGACCCTTCCTCAAAAACTAATCAAATTAAACAAATTTTTTTAGAGGTCTAACATATGTGTCAATAGTTTTTAAAGAAGAGTACTTCTGTTTTAACTTAACCACTGGTCATCCACTAACCAAACAAGCCACAAGAAATCTGGAAGAAAATTTATAATTGAAAGCTTTTGATTAAGATGGAGTGTTGGACTTGAGAAAAAGTCCTATATCTGTCTGTATGAGCCTGCAGAGACCATGTAGTACCATGCAGAGACGGAGAGACAAGAGTGTGAAAATGTGTAGCATGTGTTTTGTTAAGGTTTAGGCCCTTGCATATACTGTATTTGATCATATGTTTATATCTACTTATCTTTGATATTTGAGTTTAAAAAGTAAGTGGTTACCCGCTGTGAACAACCCTCACCATACGCACCCTCGGCCGATAAAGAACGGCTCTTCAAAAAAAAAGAAAAAAGTACAGTAAGAAATCAAGGTGAAAACAACCTCCAAGAAAGGGCATAATAGGTGGGTGGGCCACATTGGCATAGCACGGCACGTTGTCTAGAGTTCAAAGAGGTCGGAGCAAAGAGACAGCACAACGACCAGAGGCGGTCTTTGAGACGGCAAAGTGTGTAAAATAATAATAATAATTAGAAGCTGAAAGACATTACGCATAGATGCAATCCGCAATGTAAAATTTTTAAGTTCAAAAGGGGAGGTGAGAAAGTGTGTCGATAAAGGCGTCTTATTGCTGGAAAGAGTAAAATTCCCGTCTCAACCTATGATTCTGAAAGAACTTGGCATACACATTAATTGTTTCGAAGGAATCGAAGCTGATTCGAGGCATGGCGGAGGTTCTCTCCACGAGTTGGTAGACTGCAGGAAGACCTTAGTGAAGGCGCTGCAAGCTGAGCTGGTGGTCCTCGGACCAGGCCGTCGTGGACTTGGGTGTCACACAGCGCCTCTCGCCCTCAGCTACCATTTTAGGTCAAAGAGGGCCGGAGGTCTTGCTGCCGAAGTTACCGACAAAAGTTTTGTTACGCTTGGGAGCATGCGAAAAATGCCATCATGACAGAGTGAGACAGCTGACTGACAGGTCGCACTGCAGCTAGAGGCGAGGGTACGTAGAGCAGAGGTCACTCGCTGCATGGTTCCAGGCCGGATATGACAGGTCATGTAGAGCCTGGCTTTAGAAGAAATGGAGAAGGGCACTCTGAGAACCTTTAGTGACCAGACTTAAAGCTATAGGGTTTATGGCGAGTTCTATCATTGGGACCCCCACGGCTTTGAACTGCCCCTTGGCAAATATTTATCTACTTGGAGTACTGCTTGTTACCAATATGCTGTGCTCCAATCCTGGCAATGGCTCTGACCTATTTCCAGGCATTTATGTCAGTTTATTCCTAGGGTATTGGTTGGCAGCACTCCTTGTCATCCGTGTGGGGACACACTCTTTCGCAGGTGGCTAAAAACAGCGTTTCTGTTTTTTATGACCGAGCGTTTGCCTTTTCTCTTTCATCATACCGGTTGTTTGGAGCGGTGCCAGAGAACTTCCGTCAGCCAGGAACCAACGTGCATTAGTCGACCTACCTTGTCGTACTGCCTGCTATAACACAACGATCTACCTCTGGTCGTGCTTCATTTTCTCCCCTGTCAATCTTTCATAACGAATTACAAAATTAAAAGTGACACGAGATTATTAGAACACTGGACAGAAACATCAGAGGTATCCCTTGCTCGTTTTTTGGGCACCGAGCCAGGCCTGCACGGATTATTTTTGAACGACAAATACTGTTTTTTTCTTCCATGTTTACGGTAACTCTTAGGTCACCCGTGACTTTGCGACACACGGCGTATGACTTTCGGTGTTTTGAAAAGTGGTGACTGTAATAATCGCACGTGGCGGCAGGAGAACAAGGCCAGCTGGTACGTGCCCGCGCATAACGTTTTAATCCGGCGAGAACTATGGCCTGGAATTAGTCACAGAACCTCTCGCGAGTGCGGCTATGACAAGCTTGCTTTACGGTTGGGGATACTATGAAGGACTGAGCCAGTGTACGGAGAAAAGCTATAGAAAAGGCAAGGCACTGTCACAATCGACTGTTAGTGTCAGGAACTTGAGAGTCGTCTCAGCACCTCCTGGCGTCGGTTTGGGCACCGTTGACGTTCTTGGCCGCAATGGAGACCCCGAGCGTTAATCAGGTAGAAAGAACTGTCACTAAATCTGGTGCAGGGGGAGGGGTGGAGAGAGAGGTGAGGGAGAACCAAAGTCTTGAGATACGCAGAAAATGTAAAAATAAAAAAATAAAAAATAAAAAACACTGCAGACGAACGGAATTTCAAAAATGGGATGAGTTGATAAGTCGCTTACTCTCACTCAGATGAACTGTCTCTAGATCACATCTGCATCAGGTGTCCATCGCTAAACCGTTCCATGAATTTTCTGGACTATTTTTGGAAGGGTGGGAAGGGGGTGAAACGGTGGAGGGGGCTTTTTGCTAAGGTGGACAACCTTCTGTTTAATTTATAGAAACTTCTTTTGTGTGCAAGATGAACATTTTAGTCAAGTCAAAGCAGTAGACATACTCTGGCAGGACACAACAGTTACATTTTTTATTTGAGAGATTTTGTAGGTATGATTAATTAAGAGGCTTTCAGTTATAACAAATTATTCTCTGTTGTCATTGTCATTTTGCATTTTAGATATTGTTTTGCAATGAACATTCTGTACATTTCTTCCACCACAAGACTGATTGTTTGAAACCCAAATTTTCAGGACAGTTAGAATCTTGACATCAGCTTTTCAAAGTTTGCCACTATCTGCATGCCTAGATAATTTATACCATTTTGTTGTAATCCTGTTGATGTGACATATTGTAAGTAATTCACTTATTTTTTTCTTTTTTAATTAAAAAGGTAACTTAACAACACATGGTGATTGCACTTTTATGGGGTTTGATGTCTAGTGTTCAAGATGTAGCATCAGTTATGCAGTTCAAGATAGGGATTGCAAATGGAAGGGTTTTTATCTCCTGCTCATTTCACACTGGCAACCAGACTTGTATCCACCTGATTTTGTTTTCTTGGTGTCGTACATTTGATCAGCAACCAAGTCTGTATTACAGTGAGCTTCAGCCCAGCAAACACAATAGAGAAGTTATGTGTGCAAAAAGCTGGCTTTCATATAAAGGTTTATGCAGGAAACAATGCTGAGAACACTCTCTATTTCCTCTATCATGTACATGCATATAAATATTTGTGGAGACACAACATCTTACATCATCGAACAGAAGAAAAACTCTATCATAGTATTTAATGCTTAAACAATGCAAACTCAGTTTGGCTGCTGTAGTCACACTGTGTACATAGATGACCATCATGGAGTTGAGGCTGGGCTGGACTGTGTGCTTCAGACCAAAAGCACACCTTAATGTTGCCTTGATAAGACACCTGCATCTAGGAGACACAGCTGTTTCAAGATTTACTCCACATCTAATCTTTGTGATCAAAATTTAAGAGTGGTGTTTATCATAACAAAAGAGCCTTGTCTGGTTTTCTGGGTGGAAAGAATCAGAAGATAACAGTTTTGAACATAGCCATGAACTACCAAAACTACATGCTTATTATGGTACGTGTATATGTGTATATGTATGATATGGAGTTGAACAAGTGATGCAGTAACTTTTTTTCTTTAACCGTGTCTCTTTATTATTAATTAAAATCATTTACCAGTTTACTATATAGCTACTGGATTTTGATTTCCAAATTCTGTCAGATTAGGTTTATTGGAATTGTTAATTGCACCAATTTATTTTTGCAGGTTCCAGTTAATCTCTCTGGCACAAATGTGACCTACACCAGAGCAGACAATACAACACTTTTACCAGGTCAAAATATGACTACAGATCGTGAACCAACACCAGAAGAAATGAGAGATTTCTACATTGGTCTTCTTCTGGCAATATCCTCGAGTATCTTTATTGGATCCAGTTTTATTTTCAAGAAAAAAGGCCTTCTGAGGTTGGCCAGAAACTCAAGTGTGCGTGCAGGTAGGATGAACAGCTTTTCAATAGAACAGTGTCAGCAGTTATATAAGATTGGATCTTATTTCAGCAGCTGTTAAGTGTTGTTCCTCAGGTACAGATATAAATCAGCTGCTATAGTCAAGTGGAGACTCACATTTTGTAGCTGCTACAGAAATATGTTTCTACTCCTTTTCTTTTCCTCCAAAGGAAAGAGTCCTATTAAATGTGGATATAAAAAGCCATGTCCAACCTGGTTGTATTTTTTGCTGGTGATTTTCAGGTCAAGGTGGTTATGGATATCTGAAAGAATGGCTGTGGTGGGCTGGAATGATTCTCAGTAAGTAGAATTTTGTTGTCATGTTATCAGCCAGTCAATGACAAGTCAAATGAGATTTGATGTTGGCCTGAGTGTCCAGTTGAAGGTGATAAGCTGCTTGAAAAGATGAACAATAAAATGAAATGTGAAACCATATCGTTTTGCAGACAGTTCGAAGGTGATATAAGCATGAATAATCGAGACTACTTTTTGGAGGAACATATTGTGTAGACAGTCAAAAGAACCAAAAGAGCTTTGTTTGTAGAAACCCTTAAGAGAGAGGAGTAAGAGCTACAAGGAAGTAAACCCTTTAAAAACTGGCCTTGACATTTTATGGTTCTAAAAAGAAAAAAGGTAATCTCATGACCATACAATCATTAGAGAAAGAAGTGTTAGAAACCACACTTATCTTGGGGCCAGGAATTTTTTGTGAGGGTCATGCCCACCTCTCCCTCACTGTCTTACATTTTTCAGCCTGCTAAGGAGTCACACTGGTGTCAAAGTGGCGAGTGTACACAATTTTGGGTTTCAATGCCATTGCATTAACTAATAGGTTATCCACTTCCCTGTGTTGTCTTGGGAAATTTATTTTTATGTTTTAACAAAGCAGCATGCAGTTATAGCATTTGAATTTTAGGAGTGGCTCGTTTAATATGTAACAAAATGATTAAGTTGCTGGTTATTTTTCATGGTTTTTTTTTCATTATAGTGATTGTTGGGGAGCTTGCCAACTTTGCAGCATATGCTTTTGCTCCAGCAACCCTTGTGACACCCCTTGGAGCTCTAAGTGTATTGGTTAGGTGAGAAATTACATAACATGTTAACTGTCTTTGCTGAATATAAATGATTTTTCCAAGTTCTTTCAAAAAGAGATGAAATATGTAAGATTTAGCCATGGTTTTAGTTTTGTTATCATGGTATTTTCTTATTTATTTGACTCATTTTTTGCAAGCTAATTTTGAGCTTAAAATATGCCAGAGATATTGCCTTTCATAGAAAGAAAAACATAAAAGAGTATAAACTTTTAGTGAAGGACTTTAGTTATGAGATGGTATTTATTGTGAGCTTACATTCTGACACTTCTGGTCCTTAATAGATTTTATTTATGTTATTTGCATATGAAGAAAATAACATGTAAAGAAAATTTATATCTGCTTTTTTGGTGATGTGGATTTTAATAACATATATAGGGCCAGTATGTGGGTACTTGTCATGAATACTAGGCTACTCAAGTGTTATGTCCAGGAAATGCTAGATTTAACTCAGCAGATTAGAAGTTCATGCAGTCTATAGATAAAGCACTATCACTGCAGAGGTGTACAATCAACTAATTGACATATTTCTTGTATCTCTTAGTGCCATCCTAGCATCTCGTATTTTGGGGGAAGTCTTGAATTTGCTGGGAAAAGTTGGCTGTTTGCTGTGTATTCTGGGTTCAACTGTGATGGTTATTCATGCTCCTAAAGAGCAGGAGGTGTCTAGTATTGACCAGCTGAAAGCAATGGTGATTCAGCCAGGTAAGCATTAGTATAAGTGCTATAGATCATCATGAAAGTGTGTGCATGGGTGGCCACCTCCTGCTAAATGCCTAGATTACAACTGATGACAAGATTGTCATAGGATTGATTAATGTCATCTTTCTGTTTTCAGGTTTCCTTGTCTATGCATCATTGATTGTTGTAATGTGTCTGGTGCTCATTTTCCACACTGCACCACGTTATGGCCAGAAAAATGTCATCATCTTTATAACCATCTGTTCTGGCCTTGGCTCCTTCACCGTCATGGGTTGTAAAGGCATCGGTGTTGCTCTGAAACAGACTTTTGCCGGCCACAGCCAATTTACCAACTGGGTTTTCTATTTACTTTTGGTGGTGGTTGGCAGCTGCATTCTGATTCAGCTGAACTACCTGAACCGAGCACTTGACACCTTCAACACTGCTGTCGTTACACCCATATACTACGTTTTTTTCACATCTCTTGTCATGGTGGCATCACTGATCCTTTTCAAGGAGTGGGGTACTATGAAGACACAAGATATAATTGGAGATTTGTGTGGATTTCTCACTATCATTTGTGGTATTTTTCTGCTGAATGCTTTTAAAGAATTCAACATTTCCTTAAGGAACTTACCGAGCATGAAGAAAGACACAAGCAGTGTGTCAAACAACAGTAATTCCATGGCTCACTGTAATGACCGTGATTATCTGCTAGACAATGGTCCAATCGAATCTCAAAGAAATGAGGTTATGGTAACAGACTATCACGATGACTTGGAAGAAGTGCATTGATTTTACGCAAAAAATAGTCCTTTACACCCAAATCCATTTCCTGGTAAATCGTTTCTCATCCTTTGAGACCGAGTGAGTTAGCCAGCTTGAGGAAAATGTGTGAAAGTTCAAGGAAAGGTAAAAAAAAGGAATGGGACAAGACCTATTGCATGAAGATTTGATACTCAAGATGTTTCCAACCCTCGCCCTCCACCCCCGGACTCCGAAAAAGGGGGATAATAAATTTAACTATTTCACATCTTTGTCTACATAGCATATTTTCTTTCATGCTTCTTATGTCGGTCACATTCATCTTTATTACTTACTGTTTAAAGGGAATAAGAAATCTGATCCTTATATTACACTTGACTGAGGAAACAAAAAAAAACAGAATCGCTCAGTGATCGTTACTAAAAGAGCACTTCGATGCTACCACTACAATCATATAATGATTACTTATCATGAAGGGAGGAAAAAACTGTTATTATTATTTTAATTCAGTGAGATTGAAATCATAAAACATTTTTTCAGTTACTTTTTAAATAATAGGCAACACATCATTTTACAAAATAAGTGATGTGTAGAATATTATAGAGGAGACTCAATATACAGAAAATTAGTGCACTTGACTGTGGAAAAGACAGTTACTGGTACAAGACCCACCTGGGTTTATAGCTGAAAAACTCCAAGAGCTACTTAGCAGAATGGGCTTATGACTGAAGAATCCCAAGAGCTGCTTAGCAGAAATGGGTACCTGAGTAGGCATGTATACTTTAGTGAGACTGCTGGGTTGTGTATGCCAA
This sequence comes from Marisa cornuarietis, assembly GCA_004794655.1. Lineage (NCBI taxonomy): Eukaryota > Metazoa > Mollusca > Gastropoda > Architaenioglossa > Ampullariidae > Marisa > Marisa cornuarietis. Next base: position 12,776,079 of record SMMW01000575.1, read on the forward strand.
GAACCCCCCCCCCACCCCAATTCCCAAATTCCATTTGATACTTGAAGAGATAATCATAACCTGATGTGCAGATATGAGCGAAAGGATTTACAATTTTATATTGTACTTGGTAACATTTTCTCATTATTGGCTGGTATTGATTTTAGTTTCTGAACAACTGATTACTAACACTGATTTATTATTTTTTTAAGTGTTAGTCTACTTGGGGACCTTACGAACAATGTGTTGTAGAATTATGAATTGCTTGTAAGTACCACCGTTCATCAATATTTGGTTTTAGGATGTTGAATCATAAGTGGGAGTGACCTTAGAGCATTTATAGACCTTATTTTTTAATGTTTTGGGGATTTATTTACCAGTATTTCATTTGATGGTTTGTGCTGCTTAATCAAATATTGAAACTGCATTGGTATATTTCTCCATTATAGCTGGTTTATTGTCCTAAAATGCTTATCTTTAGAGAAACAGTGAGCTGAGAGAACAAGATGGTTGCGATCTTCTATTGTCAGCTTTGGATTGAAGATATTTTTATAATGGATCATATGTGAAAATGAGGTTGTTGAAGAGACTGAAACAATTTTTTTAAATGAGGTTGTTGAAGAGACTGAAACAATTTTTTAAAAAGTTTAATACAGTTTGTGATGTGTGGTGAAACTTGTGTCCTGGAGAGAAATTATGAGTTTCGTTTAAAATTGCTTTGTATATACCCAGTTTCTGCTTGACATAATTACAAGCACAAATACATACACAGCCATAATTTTCTTTGTTTGCAGTATCTACACACCATGCCCGTTATTAACTACTACTATTCGTTACTATGCAAATATGGGTGCATAGTTATTGATGATTCAGTCTTTGCATCATTTCTGTAAAGCGCTCTGAGAAAATCATGGGAAAAGCACTATATAAATCTTTATTATTATTATTACTCCACTAACACAACATCCTCATAAAATTCCTTCTTGGAGTTTCTAAAATATTTAAGTGCATTTTTACAGAATTTCCTAGAAATAGATGTCTGGAGAACCAGAAGAGCTGCCTTTTTCTAAAGCAAATTGAGATGAAAGAAATCTTAGGCCATCTTTTTTCTTGACAATTCTTATGCTATAACTGCAGCTATTGGTGACTTTTCCTCATAAAAAATTATTAACTTATTAACAATATCATTTTATATTTCTGTTTTCATACATCAGAAATGTGTTTGTAATAAGTGGATGAAAATAGTAAATAAACTTGATCACTCCCATCCTTTCTCCAACACTCCATTGTAGTCTGTGATACGTATTTAAAAATGGCTGTCATCTGACTTGAATTTCAAAATTTTGAAGAATGTTCACAAATCATTGTTTTGATAAAACTTATTGAAGTAAGCAGCACATCCCTTTTTTTTCTTTCATGCAACCATCCATCAAGGAAAAGGAACATATGACTACCATATCACCAGACCACTTCATTTATAAAATACAATGTGTTTCTTCGCGATGTACAGAGAAATGGATACAAATGTGTTAATAAACTACCTAATAAAGCTTGGGATACACCAGAAATCAAAATCAGTTTAGCAAACTTATTTTTCAAAAACAACAGTTTGCTAAACCTGTTTGCCTACTATTTCTCAAACTAATTTTTGGGATTATTAGTCATACAGGAAAACATTCAAGTAAGCTGACAGACATTTGATTTTCTCTTAATGTTGTGATTAATTACACATTTACGGTACCAGAAATGAAGATGTTGCATCAGACTTAGTAAACATATTGTATATGAAGGCAGCATAATTTGGATAAGCAATATAGCCATGAAAAAAATCCATAATGAAGTTTTGAAGCGTGACACTATCATCTTCTTCAAATCTCCAAAGCGAATAGCTGAACACTGCCTGGTGAATGGGTCTGAAGTTTGTTTCTTTGAAAAAGATTCTTGCAAACAAAAGGGATACAAATTCATGGGATCCATGCGTAATGACCACTGATCCATTCATATAATGGTTTGATGTTCAGTAGGGAGCAGCCCAGTGCCTTGGTAGCCATACTGAAAAACTAAAAACTGATGAGAAATTTTAATGGGTTGTAAAACGGCAAACACAAGCCAAACAGATTGTAGTGTAGGCTACATGGCAAATAGAGCTGTTTAAGAAAAATTGTGTTTCGCATTTCTCGTGATATTTATATCTTAAAGTGGAAAATATTTAATTTTTTTAAATATATAGTTTCATATTTGCTTTTTATTTGTCCTTTTGTTAAGAACCTCTGAAATATTGTATCAAAAGAAAAATGAATGAAGCAGAGTTTTTTAAAACATACTTTAGTTCCCATCATATTTCCACATTCATGAAACGTATGCAATCATGACATCAACTGCACGTCATGTACGCTCAGGAAAAAAGGCATTTTGTGTGAATCATTAGAATATTTTAAATTGTAATCCTCTTTAACACAAGCTCTTCTGAACACCACTTTTAGTAGCGTTGATTGCTAGAAATAGACTGTATACAGATTCATGCAAATAGACACCAAACGTGTGGTTTGTCTTCGTCTTATAAAATGAAGTGAGATCCAACTTTCAGTATTCATTGGAGGGCAGAATCTTCGTAAAGTTACATGTACTGTGTACTTTCAGCTGGGTGTGAAATACTATGCTGAGTTCAAATGTACATATCTTTTATGTTGGCACCATCCATCAATTTTTACCCATGTAGACAGAAAATAATAAATGGCTGTGTGAATAGAAAAGTGTGATGTCAGAGACAAGCATAGTTTTACATCTGAATTTGACATTTGAAAATGTGTTGTCTATGATTAGGAGTGAATCTTTATCGATATTGCTGTAGGCATGCTTTTGTGCGCATATGCATGCATAACTAGGGGCACTTTCTTAAAATTTTGAGCATTGACATTGTTACATTTGGGCACTACCTTAAGATTGGGAACTGTTTTTTAAAAATTGTTTAATTTTTTTTTAAGTTATTAAACCATTCTGGATCTTTAGTCCTCTGTCCTGCCAAACATTAGCCCCAAAAAGGTTTAACAAGTGATCCTTCTCTTATGCTGGACCACTGTGTCTCAGTTCAAACCAGTCAGCCTGTTCAAAGTTTCAAGAGGGCGTTAAAGACCTTGTTTCAGAAAAACCTCTTGCAATAACTCCATACTCGCTGCAGTTTTGTGTTGTCCATCATTAAGATGTGTGTACTATATATATATATATATGTCAGTGTCTATGCATGTTTTTTTTCAGCCAGATAGAGTATTATCATTCTACACTCTTCACCGGTCATTTGTATTCCATATTTTTGGCCTGGTAATGTGAAATGCAGAAAGTGCTGGAATACAAGCATTCTTATAATTACATACCCAAAATGTTAGGCTTTGCATTCTCTTTCAATTGTGTCCTCTACAACCCTGGGACAAGGATAGGTATTGGTGAAGCTGCTCTTGTTTACACTGCTTGTCTCATTGAATCAAGTGTTCTAAGGGCCGCAACTACACCACACCAGCGAACCTGGTTCTGGGCCTCCCTCCCCAGTTGGGCCCATGTCATTCTAGCTGCCTCCGCCTCACTGTGGACCGATCTTCTCCATGTCTGTCTGGGTCTCCCAACCCTGCGCCTCCCCTGTGGGTTCCAGTCCAGAGCTTGTCGTGTTAGATTTTTGGCTGGGTTTCGCAGGGTGTGACCGATCCAGCCCCACTTTTGCTTCTTGATGTCTTGGCTGGCAGGTTTTTGGTTGGCTCTCTCCCACAGGTATGCATTGGAGATCTTGCAAGACAAGCAATATACAATTATTCCCTCCACTAACATAACCTTCCCCAGAAGTTTATCATCTCAATTAGCAACAACAGGACAAGTTAAAGAGATAAAGGCAGTAGAATAGCATCTGACGGTTCTGATTCCCTTGCTCCAATGGCAAGTGCCAGCTTTTTTTTTCTTTACCTAACTACCTAGTTACTCAAAGGATGTGAAAGCACTACACCTGTTAGATCACAATCCTCACTTAACACTTTAGTTCTCATCATAGTGAGAGAGACAAGCAGCTGCAGAGAGTTGGTTTCTTAATTAACTGAACTTGTGACAGAGATTAAGGTTGTGCCTAGGGTTCAATACAAATGTTTAACATGAAAAAATATCCCTAAATAAAGAGATGAAGATTTTGCACACAGCAGTTATCAAACTCTTTATTCAAGTAAGCATCAATACAATGCAAAACCAGTCCTCATATGAATAGCATCATATATGTAGAAACTGAACACTTCATACATTTGAATGTCTTTCAAAACCTTGAAACAAACTAATTTGCCCGTGGACAATACACACAAGTTGTGAACCAATGAGCAGTAGGATTTCTGTAAATTTCTCTGCTTTATAAATATGGAACAATATGAAATATGCTAATGTCTTCCGGACATAAGACTTTCCTATTTTACATTGTAATCTCTTGCACAAAATATTCTTTCAGGGAAGAATACATATGGGTTCAATAGAACTGAAGTGGTACAAGAAGCATGTTTGAGGAAAGAAAGAAAAGCTATGCCAGTTTATGCTAATCCTCTTTGCCCTAAGCTGTGCACTTACCAGTACCAAGTCAAATATGTTCAAACTGTGACCAAACCATGCACGTGCAAGATATGTGATCAGCAAGGAAATCATAAGAAGGGTGGTAACTTACACACATCAAAATAAAATAGTTGGAAACATAATCAGTCAAAATAAAACTAAGAATGTTTACTATACATCATGAAAATTAAGGAATGTATTGTAAATGTTTTGCAAAAATCTTTTGAAAAAATAATACTGCAAGATTTGCTTCAATTAAACAAAACACCTACTCACAGACAAGTCTTGCCATCTTTGAATACAGTATTTATACTCAATGTAAGCAATCAGAAAGAGGGAAAGCCATAGATCCAGTTTTTAAGAATGTTCTTTTCCTGTATTCGGGCCTCTATGACATAAGCTGTATCACCAGGATTTGCTGCTCGAAGATCAAGGTGGTGGGCACCATACGGGATCTGAATAGCTATGAGTGATGATGCCATTGTCTGCAAGACACCACCCCCTGACCAGGGATCCAGCAGACCATTGCTGAAATAAAACAGCCAGTGCCATATTTTTTTCTGATACCTAGACCTCACCAAAATCCTTTTTTATCTTTATAAAAGCAATTCAGAAGTTTATAAAAATTGCAAATACAACAGGTATACAAATTAAGCAGCCATTAAAATGTGCAGCCAAGACAAAAAAGATAATATTAGTAATTTAAATTATTTAATGTAACTCATCTGTTACTTTTCATTGTACAATCTGTTACTTTTCATTGTACACACCAAGCATAATATACCTAATCAGTAACATCAACAAAACTACCACCTATACCATCCAGCAAAATCAAAGCTAAAGTCTAACCTGAAGATTATGTTTGTGGCTGATTGGATGTCTTTTCCCCAGTACTGAGTGTTGATCCAGTCTTCTCTTGGTGTGATACCCCATTGAATCTTGCACTCCTCGCTGTAGGCTGTATAATCCCAGGGCATGTTGTAGAACATGGTCGTGCCATTGGAGCACATTGGCATTACCATCTCTGTGCAGCTCTGCATGAAATCAACGTCTTGAAGAAAACGATCAAAGGAAAATTAAATAATGGAGAAATAGACCTGGTAGTAATGGTGGAATAAAGTGATCGACTCAAGATGCTTATGTCAACTTTGACACCTTTATACAATGCTAGCTCTGCCCTTCTGCCTTTTGTATCACGTCTGAGCTCCATTATCCGCTTTCCCCATACCACCAATAGGAACATTCAAACTTTGCTCAATGTAAAGTGCTAAAAAGTCTGTTCTAACCTGGTAGCTCCAGCCCATGTCACCAAGACTGCTTGTGGAGGACTCTGAAATATTTAGGCAGGTAGCTTGACCTGTGTAGTTAAAGTACATTTTCACCCCTTTGGACAGGCCCACCACCAAGTCCTTGTCAGAAAGTGGAACTGATAAGTACTGGCAAAACTCCTGTAATTAGAAAACTGGTTGAATCAACACTACTATTTTGTTATGTTTATCTTTATAGAAACATAAGGCACTATACTGGAAAAGACTATTCAATATTATTCATCACAAAATGTGTCCTGCTGATCTCCTCTGACTAAGACAATTATCACTCAAAGAATGGGTTTCACCAACCTGTATGGAAGGTATGAGATATACAGATTACAACTGCCTTAAATATATTTTAATGCCATTAATTCCTTCATCTAATACAAGTAACATTGGGACTACTGTTAAGTAGTTTCCGAACCTTGACTGGCCATGCTGGAAGAGGTTCCAGGAATGAAGCAGGATATGGGTAATCCACCATTGCCAGATTGCCATAGATATCAACAAGCCAGTTCATCAAGTCTTCCAGGTCATACTTGGATTCCAGAGGCTTGCAAAGGCTGAAAGTACTGGTTAGGAACTCCAAACCTCCAGCTGCAAAAGGGGAAGAATAATTTGTATTTCTATCAGAACACCACACGATACAAAATGACACTATAAATAGAGTGTGTGTGTGGTGAGCGAGAAACAAGCTGTAAATCTGAGAAGCAAAACATGGTAGTTGACTGTATGAATAATGTGAAAGAGGTGTTATGAAGTGCTGTTATTGGTGATGTAATAATTCTGTAGTGAAGACAGTAAACTAGTTTGACTGGATTAAATGACTCCATGGTATGCCAATAATCAACTATTTTCATTTATTTTAGGTTAACATGTTTTCAAAGAAGAAAACAGGTACATTTACTAGCTACACAAAAAAAACATGGTAATTCTGTAGCTTTCAGATATACAAAGCAACAATCATGGCTGTAAAGGAAGGCAAGCTGAGGTATGCAACAGTTGTAGGACAAAATCTCTTGCTGGCAAAAAGACTTTAACTGTCTAACAGTAAAACTACCTTTCTCAAATCATTCAGCACTAACCGGGTAAATATAAATCCAAAGACTGGTGTCCCTGTGAAAAAGATACAGTAAGCAAGAGTGTGTGTCACTGTGTGTGTGTGTGTGCATACATGCACATATATAAATTACTCCCATGTTTTGACAAGACTGCATTTATTCTCAATTGCCTAATCCTTTGTTCTATGAATAATTTCAGGCATAAATGACAAAAATGGTAAGAAGCAAGAGAAATATCAAAGCAGAAACATAGCAGAAGCAGCAAGCAGCACGTCATATTTTGCACAAAAATCTTTTTCACTGATTAAGATCTGCAAGTGGTTATTATTTTAAAACTATTTTCCTTTCCAGCATACAAAAGTTTTACTTAATGTCATCTTTCTCTAAAAATACCTTTTTTTACAATAGACCTTAAACATATCATGGAATGACACTTTTTACATTGTATTATGACAGGTCCCTATCTGACAGACCAACTGACAGATGATGACAGACTATCTGTTGTTCAGTGTCCCTATGTGTACCTCACTGTCTATTGGTTGTTATGTTTCTTTCTATCAAATTGTACTGCGCTGAGAGTGGGATCTATCTTATTCGTGATTCTGCGCATTATAAGCTCACATTATTATTAAACACAGTACATTATAAACAATGAAACCATGATATGTGGGCTGCGAAATGTATGTACACTTTACCCTTTGGCATGGAGTCAAGTCTGCTATAACCTATGTCATTCTGTTATGTTGTCAGCTTATTTTGACTTCACACCGCGTACTGTGAAGTGCCTTGAGCTTGCCAAACACACAGGGATAGAGTGCTGTATCAGCCAACTTTTACTTTAGTTTACTGGAACTGTGGTGTGGATAGGAGCATTTGCAGCCTTGCTTACAGTTCTTCAACTGGACTGATCACACTGGGAGCAAAGACGGACCACATATCTTTCATCCTGCCATATGGCATTCTATAGACATAATGTTTGCATGTTCTGTTGCACACATCCATGTTTATGTTGTTATTATTATTGTGTTTAAATTTTTCTTCAAGCACTTGATGGTGGATAAAGCATTCTATAAATTAATCATTATTATGCTTTGCCCACCCTTATTATAAAAAGTTGTATGTGAAAACATGTTAAATAATAGAATTAAAGGAATGGAGAATCAGAGGTTGAAACTGGAAATTATATCGGTTTAAAATCTGAAGATTTAGATGGTGCAAGCCTGGGTGGAAAGCAGAAGAAAGGTACTTCAATTTCTGACCTTCTCCACTACCAATGAAGGAGAGAGTATACCAGGCATGCCGCAGATTGTCCCAACACACTTCAGATGCATTGTAAAATACTTGAGAAATGATGTTATAGTAAGAAGAGCAGTCATTCAAGTCTGGAAACTGCCAAATCGGAGCAGAGGAAGCGAGAGCCCTGAGATAGCAGAGTTATCAAGAACATTACATTAGCCATAAACTGAAAACACCACCAAGTCCATTAAAAAAAGCATGAAGTCATGATCAAAAAAGTATTCACAATAAAGCAGACCAAGAAATACCTGTAGTGCACTCAAGATGCAAAAGGAAGGGGTTTAAGGAACTCTGAACCTGCAGTGTTAAAGGGTCTCAAAGAAACATTGTATACAATTTTGATTATATCACAGTACTGTGCAAATGAGACACTCTTCCCCTTTTGGACTCAAGTTAAACACTCCTTCACTCCCTCCCAAGTTTCCCCGCTGCAGTCTTAAGGGAGTTTCTGGAGCATCACCAAGCTACACATGGTCACAGAACTGCAGAAGCTACATTCTTGAAATAAACCATTATATTTCATGCACAGCATACCTCCACACTGGAAATGCACTCTACTTATTCTATTATTTATTATCACGTGACAGTTAAGGAATGCATGCAAATCAAATTATCTCCACCAAATTATTTTGTTCTCCTTCATTTTCTGTGTATCATCTGTTTAATGAGATTATATCTTTTTTTCTATTATCTTTTTATTTTCTATGATAAACTTAATCAAAATAATCATGATGCTAAGACTGTTCACTGATAAATTTTTTGAAGGAATTTAAACTTTTTATACTTCATTATTAAAAAGCACCACATAAATAACCTGCAACCTTATGGTAACCATGAGAAAATATGACAGTTACCTTAAGCATAATCATTCCACATAGGTGAATCATTCTCATGTAAATGCCTTTAAGTCACTTGGTAAACAAAGGACATCACTGAATTAATTTAAATCTAGCATTGTTCTTGTTTCTGGAAGTACTTCTTTAATAACTGAATGGAGGAAAATCAAGGTGAAAAAGGCTATCAATCTCATAGATGAGCATGTTAATAAGCCGCCATACTAAGAGGTGCAAAGAATGAGTTGTTTTGCAAGAAGCCAGGAACAAGCACAGTATTAGTAGTTTTCAGTTCCCCTGGTACAAGAGCATGCACTGCTATAACAAACAACACCACAGTATCTCACATTGTCCATAAAAATTCTGAATAGTGCCCCATGAGTTGGCAATATTGGCAACACAATGATCTGAGGCTGACATGAAAGTCTGCTGTACAATCTTGAAAAATGAGTTACATGGTGAAAGTCCTTCAAACTCCCAGATTGGTGCTGATGCTGCAATTGCACTGCAAGTGATAAACAATATCAAAACTCATGAAGCAAATTTTTTAATTGCAAATTAAACATAGCTCTTTTTTCATTGAAAAAAAAGGGTTAGGGCAACATGTGTTTCTTAGTGTGATACTTCACTATATAATCATTATTATTATCATCATCAAGATCTGCAGCAATAGCATCCTAAACTGAACAAACCAGCAGAGACCTTTGCAAGAGATATGCCAGAGTCAGAATAAAAAAATGTCTTATGCATCTTTATAGCTTTGGATGACTGCTGGATGCACAAATTAGGAATGCAAAATTTCTATAGTAGGGTGGTAAATATGAATAGGATTGATGCTGCATTCTGGCCTACCCTTGGACTAGATTTGGATACTTGAGTCTCATCCAGGCTGACAGCATGCCACCATAAGAGCCTCCAAATGCTATGACAGGGCTGCGACCAGCACCAGGGATTGTCTGCTTAAGGTACTTGATCAAAACGGCAAAGTCAGCCAGAGCCTGCTCTGCTGTCAGATAGTTTAGGGTTGAAGAATTCTACACACAGATACAGCATGATAGCTGAAATAAACATTTTAGGATGTCAGTAGCAGACTATAAAGTGAATATCTAAAGTGGATCACACTGTCATCGCCATAAAATCTACTACATAAATTGAAGCAGAAAAAGGTATTCAGTAATAACTAAAATTAAAAGTCTGAACAAAATCCATGACTAACCCTTTTTTTTTAGATGCAGTCCAGATTATTCCATATGACAAACACATAACAATATACTAGAAGTATAAAAATGCTATAAACACAATAAATGCTAAAGCTTTTCTTTTAGCATTAACATATTAATAACTATACCGTAAAAGAAGCTGAGCCATAAGGCAATGAAGTTCCATAATAACGGTGTTCAGCAAACACTAACAAGGCTTTAAATTCAGGAGCAATGTCCCACATAAAACCCTGCAACAAAAAGAAAAAAAAGGGCATAGGATGCCTTGACCAAACCATTTCTCAAGCACTCAAGTTGCTATTATAAATGTGATAACCTAAACTCATTAATATAAGAAGCAGACTGATAATTATTTATAAATGATATAGCATTGTCCACATATTTTAAAATTATTTCAAGAAGAGTACAGCATCAATATTATACTTGTATATTTAAAAAAAAAATGCATGTGGTGTATTTCTCCTACAAGGAATCTTATTTAAGCTGTACTTTTATCTCTGTGAATTTTGTAAAAACCAATTATTAGTAGGGTGTAGATATGAATACTGTGAATAAAGTCATGCTTAATGGAAGTAATGTTTTCATACAGGTGTGCTGTTAGAACTGTATGCAAATTAGTTGGTATTTTAATAATAATAATAATAATAATAGGATTTGTAGAGTGCATTTCCCCATACAGAGGTGAGCTCGATCCGCTTCACAAGAGACCATGGGCAGCAGGGAAAGAAGCCATGTGTGATGTAGATGTCACAATCAAGTACAAATAAGCAAAACATACATATACAAAAATGTACCAGTTAGCAATACATGAACATGATGGTACACAGAGATAGAAGTGTGTGGAAAAAGGACAACAGGATGGACAAGTTATAATAGGTGTTTCCAAAAGAGATATGTTTTAAGTCCAGACTGGAAGGCATGTACCAATTCCAGTGTATGGAGAGACGGAGGCAGGCCATTCCAAATAATCGGCAGGTGAAGGAGAAAGAGCAAAGGCTGAATGTCTCCAGTCTAATACGTGGAATAGAGAGAAAACTGGCTTGGGCTGATTGAACTGACTGGTGAGGGTAGTATGGCAACACAAGCTCAGACAGATTGGGGCAAGGCCATAAACAACATGATAGCAAAGCATGGTAATCTTGAATTCAATGCAAGCCCAAACTGGCAGCCAGTGGAGAGCACACAGAAGCGGTGTGGCATGGTCAGCCTTCCGTTTATGGAATACAATATTGACAACATTGTTCTGAGCTCTTAGGAGCTTGTTAAGCAGACGGCCAGGAAGATCTATGAACAGAGAGTTACAGGTCGAGTCTGGACACCACAAATGCCAACATAAGCTGCTTAGTGGAGACAACTGAGAGATGTCTGATGCGGCTGATCCTGTGCAGTTCCAGAAAGATGTATTTACAAACTGAGTTGATATCATTTTTGAAGGACAATGATGTGTTAAAAAGAACTCCAAGATTTCTGACAGACTGGGAGAAAGTGATGGTGGATCCAGAGAAAGTGAGTGATGTAGAATGGAGGCAGATGTTTAAGCATATGTACAGAGGGTATCTGGATGACTTCAGATTTCTCCCCATTGAGCTTTAATCTGTTTGCCAGTGTTTGACAGAGTCGAGGGTTTGATCGGCAGTGGAGGGGGATTGGTATTTTATGCCAAGCCAGCAACTAAGGCTATATCACAGCAAGGCAGCCAGTCCTGTAAACAAATGCCACATGCAGAGAAAGAACAGTGTGCCCAGGTGCTAACCATTGCTCCACCGGTCTGCCCTCAAGGGTTTGATGAACAATGGTGAACAGAATGTGGAGTTGGCAAAGCTGGGCCACATGCCAGGAGCTAAGTATCATCGTGGTACATGTGATACTGCAAGCCAAAGTGGCATATCACAGGGCCAAGTGGCTGGACATAGGCAGTAAACAGGAGAAGTCTGAGAACTGAACCCTGAGGCACTCCATGAAGCACAGCAGCATGTTCTGATGTGAAGTCCAGGTAGGAGCAGAATCACCTTAGGGTAGTGCCAGAGTAGCCAAAGAAAGCATGAAGCTGTTGGAACAGAATGTGGTGGTCTAAATTGTCAAAACCAGCAGACAGATTGAGCATAGACAGACTGATATTTGACTGTGGTCACAAGCAGACAATAAGTTGTTCACTACCCAGACCAGAGCAGTCTCAGTCAAGTGGTGTGAACGGTAGGTCAACTGAAATGGTTCCAGGAGACTATATGTGTCGAAATGTTGTAGGACGAATGATGTAAGACGAAGGACGACTTTCTCCAGGATCTAAGAAAGGAAGGTAGGAGACTGGGCGGTAGCTCTTTAGGTTGTTAGGGTCCAGGTTAGACTTCTTTACTTGGGGAGTGACAGTGGCATGTTTGAAATAGGGAGGAACAGAGCCAGTAAAAAGGGAATGATTGATCATGTCTGTGATGACCAGAATCAATGTGTCAAGGCACTCAAACAAGTTGGTGGTTGGAATAGGACCCAGTGCACAAGATTTCTTTGTAGAGTTAGCGATGATGCCTCTGGCACGCTTCTCAGTTAACGGCACAAAATCTTCAAAGAGTGCTCCAGAAAAGTGGGAGAAGTGGTCAAGGCTTGCCATGATGGTGTTGACTTTTTCCAGAAAAAATATGCAGAATGCATCGGCCAATTGTATGGCTGGAATTGTGAATGGCAAGGGTGAGGCGCTGTTTTTGCCAATGACGCAACCATCTGAAAAAATTCTCTGCTCAAAGAAGAATGCTGCAGTTTCTGATTGGTGCAAGTAATTTTTTCAGTGGTGGTCAGGCGCTTTGTTCTCTCCCTTAGTCTATGAAACTGTACTGTTAAGCCGGTCCTCCTCCATAGGTGTTCTGCAGTGTCTCTCCTTCCTAGTGTTTCTCACTTAGGAAGTGAGCCAGGGCACAGAGGGGCGACATGTGACGCAATGGGTGGCGAAAGAAGCATGGCAGTGCAGAACAGAACGTAGTCAGTACAATACAATTTTATTTATCCACAAGGGTGATTCGCTTATTGTAGACAGTGACTAAATCATATGTGTTGTTGCTATCAAATTTTAAGGCCGAGATATAAACTCTGAAGGCACTTAGATTGATGCAAGACTGAGATGTTGCTGTAGGCTTTGCAGGACCAGGCTTATCCAGTTGTAGATACTGGGAAATGGTCAGATAGCAGCACATCGGAAACAGAGAGGTTGTTTATAAAGGTAGGTCTGCCATCATACACTATCAACCAGTCAAGGATATAGTTCTGATTGTGTGTCGGTTGTTTGATCAGTTGCACCATCCCATGCTCAAGTAGAAGCGACTTCAGACTTTTGGCATAATGGTTGGATGATGAGTCATAGTCGAAGTCACCAAGTATGACGAGGTTGGTGTGAGAGGATGCATACTGATCAAGGAGCTTTGTAAAAAGAAGACAGAGTCATGGAGCCATTTCTTTTTTACTGGGAGGTGGAGTCACAGGAAGGTCACACACTGATGATGGTGGCTCAGTGTCAAAGTGTAGAGTTTAAAGGTTGTAAAGACTCTGTACATTTGTGAGAATATGACACACTCCTTCAGAGAATCTTTGATGAGGACACCAATCCCCCCAGCGCGTGATAGCCAGTGGGGTCACTTGGAACATGCCAGCAAGTCAAGTCACTGGTACCATTCTCAAAGGGTGATTCTATGGTGACAAAACTTTAAAACTTACTTAATAAAAAAAGTAAGTAAATGCCATCCCTAGAATCAATTCTTTAACTCATGCCCTATTAATGTTTATATTCTTACTGTGTTGTTGCAAAACCATGTGATATCTCCTTCATTGCCTGTATAAAAGAAAATGGGCCCGCCGTCATTGTTCCAAAACTGATTTGCCACAAGGTAGCGCTGCTGAAATACCTTCTCATTGTCAAAGCCAAAATGGTCAATCTGGAAATGAAACTTTGTTATTGCTCTTTTTTCACATTGTGTGTATGTATATATGTCTGTGTGTGTGTGTGTGTTCCCATTAACTCTCACTTCCAGGCACAGATTTGTTAAAGCCAGAGATCTGTACAGATCTGTTATATAAGAACTTGTCATCCCCTGATATTTCCACAAGTTTATCCAATAAAACGACAGCTTAAGTTCTGCAAATCATGCAAAAGCACATCGTCTGCTTACCCAGTTCTAATTTTTTGTTTTGTTTTGTTTTGAAAAAGCTAAAATATCCGCACCATCTATTTCTCTAAATGCAGCTCATCAATGGCACACAGCTTCATGCCCTACTACCCTCTGTTCAATGGGATCATATCATATATCTCGATCGGATCGGATAGCTTTTTTGTGATGCCATTCTTCTCTATCATGCATAAATACACCTGAAGTCTGCCCAAACCATTCATTTTTATTGTGCCACCCAGTATTTGCATTGTATGAATACAAGTTCATGGCATTTATCACTGCGCATGTTGGTTGAGGTTTGTTACTTCTTTTAGGCTGCAAAGCCTGTTTACTCAGTTCATTAGAGGCAGTCTATTAACGGCACACAACGCCACGCCCCACTCCTCTCTGTTCAATCTGCTCAGTTCCATTTCATCATCGATACCTCTGTTCAATCACATTAGGACTGCATTTTGTGTTCTACCCCATATCAAAGCTGAGTTAAAATTTCTAACCAAGATAAATGTGGCTTTACATAGTTCTATGCATGTACAAGTCGGTTACGCTGTGTACCTAGTTACCAGAGTGAGTACATTACTGAATACTCACGTTCTGAGTGAAATACTGCGTCTTATAGCTGTAAGCAAAGGGCAAATTATTGCGCAATTTAAAATTGAAAGGTGTTAAGCGCCTGTAATGTGAAAGTTTTGCATATGCTGCACAAATGCAGCTGCAAATGACAAGCGTTAAGAATCGCTCTATCGACACCATCTTCATCCTCGTCACATGTTTGCAAGGGAGATCATCATATTTCGCGAGTTGTCTTTAGGCCGGAAGTAGTATTCGAGTTTAAACAGACGACACAGTTGCCGACAAAATGAACACGTTTCTTTCACGTTTAAACACGATCTTCGCGTTCACTCTGAGCGTGATGGCAGTTTTAACTTTCTGCTGTTTTTTAACGACTGCCTTCAATGACAACAAGCGCCCTGTCGAAATTGGCACAGCAAAAGTAACAGTGTAAGTTAAGCTTCCATATGTGCATGTAAAGGCTGACGTGTGTTTTTGTTTAGCAAATAGAGAATACGCAACAACACATTAGCCATCCCATTCATCGTCACCACCTCCACAGTCATCATCTTCTTCTTCAGTTTCTTGTTCTTCTCGCTTCTCTTTCCCGTTCCCTTAATCCTTTGAGTTTTATTTATTAAATTATTTAAAACTAGTATTTGTATCATGTCTACCGACTCAGATGACGATTCGACAATTCTTCATTTACGAGAGGTAAAGTAAGCAAAATAAAATGCTTTTTTTTCATTTAGCCCTCGCCCTTTACAAGGCAAGAATAAGCTACGTAATGCTCTCTATGAGTTTGAATATGCGTTATAAAAAAGCTTCATTTAAGATAAGATAATACATTATTTGTCCAGAGCTCAATATATATTATTATTTATTATTATTACATTATTAAGTTCTAAAAAGAATAGTTAGTAGTAAACATAAGGTAAAACATCAAAGAAAATTGAAAGGTAAAAAATGTACAAAAGTGGTTAAAACAAATATTTACAAAAGTCCTGGAGTTTGGAGGTATCTCTAGAGGTCTTATCTAATGTTCCTGCAGGTTACGAGTTACTACATCTAGATGCAGTCTGACCAATGCCTTGAAAACACATTCTTTAACAGTGCATATAAACAGCGTATAATCAATTTTTCTTCTTCTGTTACAGAAAGAATGTACCAGATTATTCAGCAGATAGAGAGCGCAGTGATCTTGGATTTGTTGTATTTGATTTATCAGCGGATATCCTTTAATGTGAATAAGATATTTATAAAACAGTTACCAAAAGTTGAAGTCTTCATAATTTAAAAACAAAAGAAATTTATTCATTTCTTCTAAACTCTGCTTTGCTTCCATAAAATGGTGTTTTAATGGTATGCAGTTCTCAATTAGTTCAGGAAACATGGATTACAACACATTTCTAATTTTAGTTTCACCTGTATGTGGCAATGTGATTTATGCAACATGATTTTTAAAAATGGCATTTTAGTTGCATGACACTGTCATTATTCATAAGAGAATGTAATGTTGATTTTTCTTTGCCTGCCTCCTTCCCTTTTGCAATATACAGCTGCTGTGAGCCCTGGGTTAGATAAGACTATTGTTAGTATTCCCATATGCTAAATGATGTACATGTTAAATGAAAAAAAATACTTGTCAGAGTGAACCTTTTTAACCTAGAGAAAAGCTCTTTACCTTTATAATCGTAACAGATTATCACTAGCAAAAAAGGCAGACCTATCCATGCTGTCAAGCTAGAGTCATCTGTCCCATGCCATAAGATATGTTGGTGTTCTAATGGATATTGTTGCGACTGTGAGAGAATATTTAAGATCTCTAACTTTAAACAAAAGTGTTTTCCTTTACTTTAAATACATTTGACTCCTCTATTCAATTGGAATGTAAAACAGCTCTTTTTGTACCTGACAGCAGAATACAAGACTGAGGATCATGTAAGTATTGTAACAATATATTGAAAATATATTATGCATGTATTTCATTTAATGCATTGCACTTTTTTTTAATCAATTGCATGACAGTTCCATTAGTTTTATCTGCTGTGTTGAGAGTATTGTTATAAACCAAGAGAACAGAACTACATTCATGTTTTGCTTGCAGCTGGAGTTGAGTTAAATGTAACCCAATAACTTTTAGGTGTTGGTGTGTGTAGTTTGTATGATGTCCCAGGTCTAGATAAACCAGCAGAAAAGAGGCATCAAAGAATAATAAAAAGCATATCATTTTGATGCATGTATATTCATGATGTACCAGCTGTCATGGTTCTAATTCTGCCTCTACATCTCTTTATCTATCAGACACTCAACCAGGTGGTATTGTGGGACAAGATTATTGTGCGAGGAGAAAATGCTATTCTTAACCTGAAGAATGCTAACACAAAGTATTACTTCTGGGATTATGGCAATGGTCTCAAGTATGTATGAATGGTTTACTGCATAATCAGTGTAAAGTAACTGATGATCTAGAATTACAAAAATTGTGTGATGTTTGTCAGTCAATTGATATGGTGTTGTCTTTTTGTAATGTAGGAACTGAAGTGTTAAAATTGTAATGCATAATGTTATAAAGAAAATTTATGAGAAATAGCACATATTAACATATTTAAGATGTCAGATTTATCTGTCTGAAATAGTATTCTTTAGTATTAATTCAGAGTTTGTTTGTGTCTATGTTCATGCATATGTGTGCTCTGATGTTAGCCTACATACACATTAACTTTCATTATGTATTTTTAGGGGAAACAACAATGTGACCATCACACTGTCCTGGAATGTCATTCCTAATGCGGGAACATTGCCAAAGGTTGCTGGTGATGGTCGACACAGGATACAGTTCCCAAATGAATATTCTTCGGGAAGATTTTAGGAATAAAAGCATGGTTTTTTTGTGTGTTTGTTTTTTTAAACTTAATTTGGTGGTTGTCATGATTTAACTGGATAAGTACACATGCCAATGAGATGTCTGTTTTTAGAAGTTTAGTTGAAAATGTATGTTTTCAAAATATTGAATTCATATTTATTTCTAATTTCTGTGTTTTTGTGAAAGCTGCTTAGGAGAAATTGAAATGTTTGAAAAGCATTGTTGTGAGTGACATGAAAACATAGTTCCTTTGAAATGGTTTTAAGTTTGTATGTGTGCACGAACCAGTTATAAGATTGATGCAAGTCTTCACTTGCTAATCCACTTCTGTTCCTCCCATGATTCATGTAAATGGTACTCTGCATTTAATAGATGAGGGAATAAACTGTTGGATTATTTTAATAAAGTCAATTTTTAGTAGTAGGATTATAAATGGACTCAGTACTAGTACCAGTAGGCCCTATACATACTCACAAATATGCAAGTTATTAAATTGTGATGTGATCACCCATGTGATGGAACAGAATAATAACAGCTCTTGTTATTCCCAAGAAATGTTGCAGAATTAACTCTTTGCAGATACAAATACACATGGTGACGGCTAATAGTAGGTGAGAAAACATCGCCCTGTTGGTTTGTACACAACTAACATTGTGAATCAGACATACATATAAAACAGAACCATTGTACATGGTTCCATGTAGCTTTATTGCAAGGAAGTGTACAGTACAACCCTTCAGGAAGGAGCATTCTTAAATCATTCTTGCATCATCATTTCCTCTTCATCCTGGACTCTTGCAATATCTTGAATCTTAAACCTAACCTTACATGTTGTAAAAAATTTGAATATTGTTTTCATTCATAAACATTCTCAAGCTTCAGCCAGGTAATTAACAATGGTCAATTTCATTGTCTCTCATTAGGCACAGAATGCTAGACTGATTAGTGTTCTTAACAGACAATGCCTATCATTTTTGTTTGGGGGGGAGGGTGGGAGGGAGTGAAAAAACCTGCATTTAATTGATTTTCAAATGATTGGACTTACAAGATGCTAAGTCATCAAATGTAGTCAAAGAACTCATCCACTATGCAAGTCCTCAAGTGACTTACAGACTTACTGCAGGTGTATTTGGCAGTGTCATGAGAAAAGACAGCATATAGGAAGATTCTGCACAAATATGTGCATGAAAGAAATTTTACCCTTCATCTCATGAAAGACTGCAGTCACCTTAAACTTTGAAGAAATATGGTGGGTCCATTGAAATAGACCTCTGAACTCTGCAATTATGATAGTTACTATTTTATAAGCAATTATGATTAAAGTCTTATTTGCCCTAAAGATGATGCTTGAGCATGTTTCATTCATTGCAAGAAACAATTCTCACTTCAATTATGGCACAGCCAATAATGGAAAATACAATCTGTGGAATTGCATCATGTCATTAATATATTTTGCAATGCATATTCAGAGGTAATTCTAGGCTGCGGCCTTGCGGGATTCCCGCAAAATTTCGCTGAGGGGCGCATAGTCTGAAAGTCGGCGCGACCACGCGCCCGCAAAAATCCCGTGGCTGGCGCACTTTTGAAAACGCGATGCGGCACTTCAAAAATAATTGTTGTCATTCTGCTTGTTGGTTTGAAACCGACCCACTAGAATCGATGCTAATGACTGGACAGTTTTCAAACTGACTAGTTGTTACCCATCTGCAACCTTTTGACGCGCCCACAGCGAAAACATTTGGGGCGGGAGAGATCAAAGGATATCGGAAGCAAGCGAGTTGAAAGCGAACAGAACGCGACTGTCAACTCTGTTTGACTTTTCGTTCGCGACAAGAACAGAAGAAGATGCCCCGTCAAGTAGAAATCGACAAGGACAGAAAGAAACAGAAACTCGTCAGAGTGTGCCGCACACATTGTTGGAACTAAAAATGTAGACAACGAAATAGAGACTTCACGTAAAAAAAAAAAAAAACACGCATCCAGAGCAACTATCAGTGTGAATGGCTGAAGAAATGGCCTTCGCTAATGAACAAGGAGGAAGGCATGAGATGTAAAATGTGCATAAAACAATAAGAATAACGCGTTTACAACCCCGGGTGTGTTAAGTACCTAACGAGGACGCTGCAGAGACATTCAGACTTCTGACCACAGGCACTCTTTGGAGGCTGAAATTCTTCAGAAAGATTTCAATTTTCAAACTATTTTCAATTCTAATTTATTTCTGTCCTCGTGACCTTTTCGGAACTTATGCCGGCGGTATTATATAACATTTAGAAATACCTGTTGCGAACTTGATACAGCATCACAGGACACAGAAGCTGTCAGGGTTGCTTTTGCGACAATGTGCAAGAACATTAATGACAGGTTCCCAAAAGATGCAGGTGATGTTGCCTCTGGATTTTTGAGTTCTTTCCATGCGCCCCATCTTTTTCATGTCTACAGAAGACAGAACACCCTATGGAGACAGAATTAAATATCTTAACAGATTTCTTTGGAAAACCAGCACAAGTGGGCAGCAAATTCAGTAAAATCTTGCTTGACAAAGCAGCATGTTTAGAGGAATGGATTGTGGTCAAAGAAACTGTAACGCAGAATGCATATGGGAGAGATTCCACAAACTGTTAAAACTGTTATTTGATTTTTACAGGGATTCATTTCCCAATTTGCTGGTTCTTGGAAAGCTGTGCCTCCTTATGCTATACCACAATGCAGGCTGTGAGAGGGGGCTTCGGCCATCAAAACCTAATAAAGTCTTCTTGTAGAAGTTGCCTTGAGGAGAAACATTTAAAGCCCTGCACTAATGAAAAGTGTCTAAACATTAGCTCATAGCCCAATGAAATGGACACAAAGACTAATTGGTTTGCAAATGGGATGATAAACTAATGATGATGAAAGATAATTTATCGATATAGAAGAAAAGGATATCTTTATGATTAATCTTCAATTTCTTGTGATTAATAAAGTATTTTGTTGTATACCAAATATTTATCGGAAAAAGCAGTGAAAATGTGTTTGTTTCGAGGGACCCCTTGTTTCATTTGAAGGGCCCCCTTTTTTCCATTTAGAGGGCCCCAGGGCCCCTCTTTTTGAAATCCTAGAATTACCTCTGATATTCTTGAACAAGCTTTTCTTGGGAGGTCTGAGCCTGCCATAGCCCTTGCACAGTTCTGCTCCTCTTCTTTTCAGGCACATCTGTACAAATTATTACTATCTTCTAACTTTGACAGATGCCCTTTAAATTATTTAAACCTTAAATTTGTATTCAGTGTTTTGTTTTAATAGCAAACTCTAGGGATTTAAGATCTAACGTTTGTGATTTGATCAGAATATGGAAACAACCCTTTTCCCACTCTTTAGAGACTGTACAGAAAAATCCACAATTATGCACATTCTTGTAACATGCAATAGCTGGCTGCCTTTTTAACCTTGTTAATTTGAAGTAAAGCAAAGAAAGCCAGCAGATATGGTAGTTATACACATCCACTGGCCACCATCAAAATACCCACTTTAGAAACTTACACTTAGGCAAAGAAGTAGAACAGAACAATCCCCACCCCCTTCATCAAAGAAATGAGTTTTTAAATCATTAAGTACATGAATATCTAAGTGGCATAAGATCACCACCTGCAGAATTGTGAGTGTGAGTAACTTAAACACATAAACCACAAGTTTTACGTAGAATCAGATTTTCTTCCTGATTTGATGCTACTTCTATGTCTGCATTCATACAGAAAAGCTGCATTTTTATTTTGTATTTTAAATACGTTTTTAACAAAAGTTTCAGCATGAACAAAGTTTTTATGTCAGAACCAAACTAAAACACAGACAAACTGCTTTGAAAATCCAAACAATGTATAACTGGTCTAAATTACTTCATTACCTATGATAACATCCCTATATTTGGTGCAATCAAATACCCCAACAGCCAGGGCTACTGAACATGGTATTTCACTACACCATCATTGTACTAATGCATGTAATAATTTATAATTCTTTTAAAAGTGTAAGTACCTAAAACAATCCAAATCCACTTCCCTGTTTAGGGATATTTACAACATTGTAAGATTTAAACTCAAAAGCTTCTACAATTATGTCATCTAAAGGTAACAAGCAGCTCTTGACTCCCAAAGCAAAGTCATATGAGACAAAAAACACTTCCAGACCAGTAATGTCTTTATGATAATACCACCAAGTCAGACTGAAGTTTATGTTTTTTAAATGTCTTTAACAAATAATTTACCTCTGACAGACCAATAAAGACTGAATAAACTCAATATATCTGCACATAAGCTAACACCAGAGTGAAAAAACTGACTAAAATGCAAGTTCACTTTCAGATTTTTAAAAAAAAGTATTCTGATAACTAATGCTATGATTTCATCAACTAATTTTTTTCTGTTTCACATGTGACAGGCATCTGATTGCCAAAACCACCAATCAGTGTAATCGTGTATACAGACTTCAATCCTTAATTTTCGAAGACTCATTCATGCACATAAGTAGATGAAGTTCAGCTTTCAGAATCGTAAGCAACAAGCAAGCAAAGTCAATAAGCTCTCAGAATTCAGCCTACAACATCACCATTGAGAGCTGAAGTATTCTCATACACACCCCTGCAATTTCTCAAAATTAAAAGGTTTCTAATTATAAAATAACTAGGATAAAGATGTTCAGCTTGATCAACACTAATTTCATAATTCATATTTCATAAGCCAAACTGATTGCACATCTAAAGCTGAACCATTGAAATGGTACTGGATCCATTAGCAACAGTTTCCAAAATGTATGCGTGCACACACATGGACCAATAGTACCAATCCATCGCCCACACCAAGCTACTAATAAATCAATTACACAATATACTTCTCATGTGTTATCATATGACTTTATTTACCAGCTTACATTAAGATTATGGCCATTGTCTTTCTCTAGCACTTGCTGAACTGTAAAAACTGCTTCTGGCAAGGTCACTGCTTCACACAACAGGCATCCACTACAAAGAGGATATTATAACTACAAGACTGCAAAAGTTAGGTAGCCCCTTGAGAAAAAGTACACAAAACAAAGAATGTATTCCTGAAAAGCAGTGTTATTCCCATAGTGGCAACCATATCGTTTAAGACTTGATAGCACCTGAACAATTCTTGTTTTTGTTTTTTTGTAACATGCAAAAAAAATCTGCTAATCTCGATGTTTCAAACATAAACATAAGAATGGGTATTTTCATTCCTAGATTTGCATTTTTTAACACCAATCAACCTAAGAATTATAACCAACATGTTGTTACTTACCATGTAAGTGCAAACACTACCAAAAAATTGATTTCTTTCTAATGGGATAAAATTAAGATTTTTAAAAACCCTCTGAATAACAAAGGACTAACAGTCATAATTAAAAAATGCAAAATTGTGCAAGAAAATTGAATTGTCAGGGTAACATGGGCAAATAACAACCTGCACTATCCCTCCAGAATGCCTGCACACTCTCAAGCCATATGATAAATAGGAGATATTGAAAAAAAACTTTCCAGTCATCTACAAAACATCTATTATCTAGTAGCAAGCTATAGCCACTAAAGATCACATATCCATCTGGTACCAATACATCAGACAAAATAAAAAAAAACAACCAGCTCTGCAGCCATGCTCACAAATAAACCTGAAACCCAAATCACACATTACTAAAATGTTCCTGGTACACACCTGAAGAGCAAAAGTCCTCAGCGATGACAGCAGATAGTGGACCAAAGCCTGGCCTATATTCTTCATCATTTAGGAACGTTTTATCTCAGAGATGAAACTTTGCATCAGCCTGGGTGTCAGTGTAACCAGGAGACAGATCTGTCATTTACCTTCTGCCATCCCTCATCTAACAGCATCTCCAATCAAGAAGCCTTTGGCAATGAATGAAAACATTAGCTCCAAGCAAATAGACATACATCCCCAGGAAAAGTTTAATGAAATTAAGTAAATATACAGGAAAAAAATACAAAACAACAACAGATAACTCTTTTCTGCAGCCTTAATTGGCAGAGTATATTTTAATTTGAAGGTGATTGCCTTTAAGCCTTGCATGACTTGTGCCCAGTCATATGCTTGTTAATTACACATCTGTGCACACATTTGACTCAGTACTTTTGGCTCCTTCACTTTTCCTATCCAAACTTGTTATTTTTGACAGCTAAACATCCTGACTGGTTTACCAGTTATTTCTTACTGGATTATCAGCAACTTCATCAATATTTCCATGTTGTTCGAAAACATTTCATATCATTGATTTTCACCGCATTAAAAAAAAATCCATAAATCTCACAAAAGAGATTAAAATAATGCAAAGAAACTGCCATGGATGTCTGAGAACATAAAGATTTGGGATCAGGAGGTCTCTAAATATAAGAATTTAGGTCAAAGAAATAATGAAATAGGAAATTTAGAAATAAACCTGACATACAAAAGCTGATATTTTGTCAAAACTTATTATATTATTACATCAGTGACAGAGTTTTTACATGCGCAAAAATATGGCACCAATAATTAGACAAGCTTCTTGAGAATTAGACAAAATCATAATATTAACACATAAACATTGATGTGTACTTTATCTGTAATTATTCAATAAAACTCCCAATAATTTTCTCCGAGGGTCTAATAAATAAAACACTCCAACTTTACTGAGGATCTGAAAACCCCATGTTTTTTTATATATAGTAAATACTGCCTCACTGTTATTAAAATTTTTTATCACTATGTCTAAGAAAAACAAATCTTATTGCCTCACTTTAACTATTAACATGTTTTTAGCACCACTTTCCTAAACAGAGATACATATAACATAGCAAATATTATAAAAAAGACATGAGAAAAATGTTGTGATCCTCCTTTTATAAAATAAGTGAACAAAAAATTAGGAATCTTCTGCTGATTTTGACTGAGTAATAAGTTTCACAATGGCTGTTTATGCTTTTCTGGGCTCAATCATTTCATACTTCAATTCCAACTAAAAGCAGACCACCACCAATGTTTCAAATGATGCGCTAACAGCTCTGTTAACTATTTACCGCTAAACACACGCTGTTTCACCAAACAAGCAATAGGCTTCAATTCAAAACATGGCTAAGAACATGTGCAAGTGAAACCCTGCACTAATATTAATCAACTGTACACATCTTTTTTGGGCCATACACAAAGAGCACAAAAAGATACTGATAGAACTGTCAAATGCATCAAGTAGCACAGAAACTATAACAAAAAGTCTGTTTTATTTAAAACAGACCATCCAGTATAGGCTTTTTCAAGTAGCCAACATAAATCGTGTAGATGTTTGCAAGCATGTTATTTGTTTTTGTGAGAGAGCAAGAATGCAAAAGTGTGTGTGTCTGTGTGTGCTGAAATACAGAAACAAATAGACTTTTACTGCCTTAAGAGACATTATACTAAAAAAATTTATGGAGTTAAATACAACTTTGTAAAAAAATGATGAGTCTACATCCCTTTTCACAAAAAAATAAAAATAAATACAAAGCTGTGTCTTTGAAATATCCTGATAAAGTGCATGATGGTTTCTCAAGTACACCAATTCAGGATACGTGGCAATAGTGCAACCACCATTTTAGAAACTCATTCCAGACGCTGAAGGAAACGATGAACATGCCATGCGACTGTACAACAGTCTTATTCACATAGTTTCATTTATATCACAGAAGAGAAAAGTAAAGTCAATGAAACGTTTGTGACAAACTGTCTCATCACAGTAACAGTGCGTACAAGGACACAGGAGGCAATTCTATTTCCAGCTCCCATGGCTTCCAAGAAAAAAAAAATCGATGCAGAAGATTATCTACACTTTGTACAGACTTTGGACAAAACAGGCTGATTCATACCTTTAACTAGTGACAAGCTGTGATCGCACTGGCAAGAAATTCGTGCAAATTTTCTGATAAATAAACACAACACCACGAAACTGTTGACAAAGTGGGCCTTTTCTTGGAAAGGGAAAAAAACCCAATAATCTAAAGAGTGGACACTGACAACTCAAAAAAAATGTCACAACCTTGTAAATACTACATATAATTTACACAAATGCACATCTGTATGCTGAAGGTGAAACATATTAATGGCAAAAGTGCACTACTAAGAACAGAAACTTCTGGGACACATTTCCTGGTTAAGAAACATACTGTTTAATATTATCACAGGAAACAATATCTGCTGAATGGCTTTCAAAATAGTATTGTTAGGTATACCATTTTTCTCATTATTCTCTGCATAATATTTAATTGAACAGAAGCCACAGTTTCTCCATCATTTGATGCACTGTTAAGTTTTCTCCATGTTCAACACTGCAGAAAATGAGCCACAAAATTCTTTTCATGGGTACATTTCCAAAGAAATAATGCAGACCATTTCCCAAAGCAATACCTTCCTGGCAAGCAGAAGTCAAAGGGATGACTTCAATATCTTTTGCTAAACACTAAATATCATCCCTCAGGAAAACAAAACTAAAAGAAGAAAACAAAATTGGCAGAGCATTACACAAGTCATTATGCAGTTTTAAGCAAAGTCACATAATTTTTAAACAATAATGAAATGAATTACATTTAGAACTCCATTTCCAACAGTAAAAAAATTAAAATTCTGCCACCAGTGACTTAGTTTGTAAAGATTTTAACTCATGATAGAAGGAGTCACGATACCACTTTTATCTGTGATAGACAATGCCTAGCGATAACAACAAAGACTAATCCTTTCAAATGTGTGCATTCCTCAACACAAATCATACTAGCGAAAATATCAAAAATACCTAGATGGCAGTATAAAGAATTTCCAGAGCTATGGAAACTCTGGTATGATAATTTTTTTATTTATTAAATACTTCTATTTGAGAAAATAAGATATAAATAAATGAGTTGCTTTTCAAGAATTTATAAATATGACACAAAGACAGAAACAAGTTTCTAGCTGTACACAATTAAGTTACATTTAAGTTCTTTAAGTTAGAAACCTGCTCTATTTAGGCATCATTTCAAATGATTTTTCAATATCACACTATCTTCTCCCTCCATTGCATCATAGGCTGGACACAAATGATGTGAATCAGCTAGGTGTGTTCAAATACAGGCCAACACAAAGGTATGTAGATCTGTATTGCCAGGGAATGGCATGTCTGACGTGTTCAATCAAGAAAGTTTATTAGAAATGTGTAATAATCCTTTCTGGGACAGAAATGTGTAATAATCATTTCTGGGACAGAAATGTGTAATAATCATTTCTGCACTCCAAAAGTATTAATGGCTAAGCTTCTCACAAAATTATCTTGGTCTCCGTCTCAGTGTGTCTCTTCAAGAATATGATCCTAAAACTCTCTTGCCTCACTTTTAAGCTCCAGATAGGTCACTGATGTTTAATTCCTGACAACCTTAAACCTCTTCAATAATAATAAAAGGCAGCCATAAAGCATACTTGTGTTGCCACTAGTGGCTTTTAAGGAAACCATCGCTTCTGAAAAATTGTTTTCTTACCTGATGAGTAAGTACACATATTTCAAGCTGGAAGACTTTAAAATTACTGTTGCTCTCCTGAGTCTCTCTATTGACCAGCATTTAGGTCATTCTATTCTTTTGTGCACATATGGCCTGCTGTCTGTGGCTGCACCTTGTATAAATAGTACACATATATACTACAATTAAACTTTTGAAACAAATAGTACAGACATGAAGCATGGAAAAATGCACTGGTTTTTTCCACTATCTTGTTTAGTTGTTTTTTTTTAAAAATGGTATTTTTGGTGCATTCCAGGTTAACTAGTTCCATCTCATCCTTGCGTTGTAAATGAATTTGAAAGATTTAATGCAATGCACCAAGAAAAAGATGTAACAGCATTAAACAAATTCTAGCCTGCATCCTTACAGTACATGCAACCACTAAATAACCATTTATGCTGTGCTAGCTAGAACAGATAATGACCCACAGAAACTGAAAAAAGGCTATGTGTTTGGCTATCCAAATTTGTCTTGCTAGGTACAATGTACAGATATCTGTATATACATTGATTCGGGCAGTTTTTTATTTGTGCATGCTCTAATGTTTCTGCATATTTCCTACTAATAGTGGTAAGACATAACAAGGAGTAAGAAGGGTGACATAACCCAGCTTTAAAGTAACCTGCTCACTTCTATTAAGATTAGGTGCAGACTGTAATGAACAATAAACAAATGTTATCGAAATATAATTTTTAGACTAATAACAATATTCAATCTGAGATTATCTTAAGGCAGTAAGAAGAAGAAGTCTCTAGAGTGAATGGCCATGGAATTCTCATAATTATTTTGGGAAGAGGCAGCATCAATGGCTCTATCTGCAGATCACACTTGGGAAATGGAGAGAGATTCTGCAATGAATGGTTTAGAGGAAACAGAACTTTCATGTCCCCACTTTAAGTGTCCACTTCTTGAACAAAGCCTGTCTCACTCACGTGACTGGTAGAATAAAATGTAGCCCGATTCAGAGTTCTTCTGCATATCTGAGGGAATGCCATAAAACTCCTCAATTTGACTGGCATCAATTTTCTGAAAGGATCAATAAATATAACACATTTCTATATCCCAAACACATACTGATATATACCTTATCCAAGAAGATATTAATTTTTTTATTACCCTATTTGATTTATGGATATGTTAGATTTGTAATTTTGAGTAGACACCAATGCACTCAAAGCCATCCATGATTCCCCTGGCTCCTTTTTTAAGAGTAACAAGTAAAAATAGACATTTTAAAAATAATGTTTGAAATTTAAACAAAATCTTTCATTGGTCTTTTTTTTAAAATCATGAATAGTTGTAGTCATGATCATTGTAAAGGAAATCCAAGAAACCCTGATTCCTCTTAAGACAATATCAAAACAGGTAAATTACTACTTACATCTACAATATCATCATCAAAAAGAAGCCAAAAGCCATGACTCTTCACAATGCTGATGTAATGGCCTCTGTTAGGTCCTGAGCCACAGTGAACCACCACAGCCACTAGATCATAAAGCCGCTCTGGATTGAATGCATCATCGGACTTAAAAAAACCAAGAACAGAATTGATTAAGGCGCAGATTTGAAAAACCAATTTAAAAAAGAGAATTACATGGAAGTTAATCAACAACAAAAAATAGGCCTAAGACCTCATATTGCTAGCATTTTCATTGATACATATTAAAGCTAGAAAAGTTTAAATTTGGCACTACTATTATTAAGGGGATGTGAGGCAGTAAATTCTAAATTTTAGAAGGGATGAATAATTTCAGTTTTATAGATAGTAATTGATTATACTATGTACCCTAAATGTAAAAATGCTTTCTGTTCAAGGTAATTTGCTGCCGTTTCCATGGAAACTGGCATAAAACAGTGGCCATCTTGAAATGTTTGGAAATTATTTTACAGCTATTACAGACTAATCATTTTTGGCACAAATGTACAGTATGATTGTTATTACATGCTAATAGGAGCCTTTTTCTATCATTGGTCATAGTTTTTTTAACAATTTTTTTCAGTTCGGCCACGAATTATATGCACTTATTTTGGCAATTAACCTTGAAAAATGAAAACTATCTCCTTTATCCCACAAAACTCTCAATTGGTATGTAAGCAACACACTAATTCATATTTGTGCCAAGTTTCATTTAAGAAGGATAGACGGTTTTTGAGAAATTTTGATCCCTAAGTGGCATCCAGGACAAAAACGCAAAATGGAGAAAAACATCTTTAAACATTTCAGACATGTACATTTTACTCAAAGTCTTGTTTGAAACCATCAGAACTATACTTCAGGCACTCAGCAACGTCATACTAGCTCAGAAGATGTTTTGAGCGTAGATTTCTTCGTAAAACCATTTTTTAGTACATGATCGTCAAGTAGAAAGTTGTAAACAATCCGTCATATTGGCGTTTGGTGCGTCATGTGACCTGCGTTGGCTCGCGTGGCTGGGTTTTCAGTCACACTGCGTTTATGGAATACGGTAATGTCCTAAATCGAGTCATTCTAAGAATACCATGGGATTTCCCGGAAAGATCTTTTCTGATTGATTGAGCAGAGATCTCCCTCTTTCCGTTCATATACAGTGCGTCGGACTTCATGTAGCAAAAGTGGGTGTTGCTAGGGTCTAAAAGTTGACGATTTTACGTTTTTTTCGAACAAACTCAGTTGGGTGGGTGTACTAAAAGCATTTTTTATTGCATAAATATATTATTTTATCAAAATTAAACTATGGGACATTAAATTAGATATGTTGCACAGTGTAAATACGTGAAAATCTAAAAATCGGCAGAGTGAACTCATTTCAATATATTCAGGTACCGCACATCCCCTTAACATGTTTAACATGTCCGAGTTTAATTTACCAATGATACATTACAGCTTTTTAAAATTCATTGCTCCCTTTAGCAAGAAGGATTCACATACCAACAATTTATTATTCAATTACACAGAAAATATTACTTCCTTGTTTTGGGTGTTTTAGCAGAAAACATATAGCCTTACTGTATTAAATAATCTGAGCTCCAAAGGAAAGACCACTCTGTAAGACACCTTGATGTATCGGTTTAAATGTTCCATGTACTTGAACCTCTTTAAATGCAAAGCAAGAATCTGTGGCAGTTTTTTTACTCTCATCCTGAAACATACACAATTTAAAAAAATACTGAAACAACGAGAAACTGTCTATGCAAAAGAAAATTACAAGATTTTCAAAAGGTATCAAGACTTCTTGTTCACCCAGGGATTTTAAATAATTTTTAAATGTTTAAATTTTAAATACTAAATATTTGCAAAAGTTTTCCAATACTTCTTCTCACAGAAAATGCAGAAATTATGTATTCATACCTTTTCTGTGCTTCCTGTTTTGAACAGCACACCTCACAGTAGTATTTGTGCTCTGCACACAGGGTTTCTGTGTTACTAAACCCACGCAGGCAACTTGTTATAGATGTGTTTTGCTCCACATCTACTGAGAGATCAAGAAAGTCTTCATCCTTACTACTGACCTGAAAAAAAATTTAAAAGTCAGAGTCTACAAAAGTGGATCTATTAAATGTATATGTTCTGGTGCAGCCTCTCTTGTATTCTCATTAATTTCCCTCTTTCTCTCTCTCACACACTGGTTATCATGTTTCTGCTGTTTTAAGTACATTATAAATTATGAATCTCATGCTTTGACAGAAATACCATGAGCTATGTTGCATGTCTTTTGTATTAAGTCTAATAACATGGGAGCTACATGTCATCATTAAGCATGACAAAAGTATACACTGTACCGTTTCACAGTTCAAACATCGAGTCTCATTTGTAAGAGTTCCTTGAAATATCTCATGTACCCAGGTTGGGTCAGGTTTGACAGCAGGGTTATCAACTGTTGCTGCTGCCTTGCTGCTACTTTTCTTTTCCGCTGAAATGTAAAATTTCATTTTGTGATTTTCCTGCCACAAACTTGCAAACCATAAAAAATTCCCACACAGACTAATAATTTAAAACTACTTGTGTCCTTTCTGTATGTCAGATAACTGCAGTCTCAAAGGACAAGTATTTTTCCAACATTGTGGCAGATGTCTTCGCAAACATTAGCTGTTTTTTTAATCTACTGAACTATTTTCTGTAGGTCAGGTAGGGGGATTTGGAGAAATGACACGAGACTTTAAGACCTATTCTGCATGCTTTAAAATGCTTATATTCAAATCTAAGTAAATAATTCAGTCCAGTTGCTAGCTTTAAGCATCAGCACTCTTACTATCATTTTAAAAACAGGTCAAAACCCTGGTTCCCATGACTTCGCTAAGATAAACTTGCCTTCATGATAGTTCTGTACCTTTTGTAAACTGTATCAGTGACATCATACCCCACCCAGTTAAATCAAAGTCAATCTTGCTGTGCTTTCCCTCCTCCTAATGTATTTTTTAAACCAACAGTGGATAAAAAACAGTATGTTTTATTAACCTGACAGAATCTTTAAATATAGTTTTGTTTCCTGCTTGGGCTTCCTTTTAAAACTGGTTGTCAACTTACCATGGACATATTAAAAAAAAATTAAAACACATAGCAATGCAACAGTTTTATATTTTGCTTCTTTTCTTTTGCTTTCTCTGTCATGGAAAATATGGCTTTTTTGACAATTCTGTGCCTTTCTCATAAAATGTTTTTTATTTGCTGAATCAATGTGTGACATCTGCACTTTAGAATACATATTTAAGAATTTCTCAATGATTCATTCATGATGGCTACCTAAATTTTAAAGTAGTGTTTTGATACTAGCACATGATATTTTAATTTATAATGGCTTGATGATACCACTTAGACAGCACCTAACAAAATATAATATGTTCTATCATAGCTTTTAAAATACTGAAGGACTTCAGCATATCCCAACCCACCTTGAAGCAGGTCAGCAACAGTGTTCAGCAAGTAGTTGAGAAACTCATGGGCATCTTGCTGCATGTAATTGTCAAAAAGCTCTGAAACACACAAAAAACTGCATCCTTTCAAAGACATGGAAACTTACCACTCTAAAATTCATAATGCAACCAAGTTCTGACAGCAAGACACCCATCACGGACTGATTTACATGTAAAGCTGATGATGCAATTTCCTAATAATGTACTAAGTAAATCAATTGTGCTCAGTTGTTCGAGAAAGAGTTTGCCCACATACCAATTTCATGTAGAAATATGTAACTCATAGGCAGTGTTTCTAAACATTTTTATCTCCCTAAAGTACACTTTTTCATCAGCTTCAAATAGGTCAAAACTGATGTGAATGCAGTACTGCCATTACTTCAACTTTTAAACTTGAATTTTAAGTTTGCAAACTGTGTGATAGGATACTATACAAATTACATACCATTTTCTTTTCTCAGGCGAGTAATAAACTTTTTGGGGGCAATTGTGCCAACTTTCTTTTTCTGAGTAGCAATGCTGTAAAAGAGGTCTGCAAGGCAAGTAAGAAGTGACTCTTTCTTCTGATTTTTCTGCTGCTGCTTGTACTGTAGGACCTTCTCACGAAAGCCACGACAAAAGTACAATGCCTGAAGTACCGAGTTGCAATAGCATGTGTTGCCAAACTGGAAAGAAATCCATAAAATTAGCTAAACCCTGAACCTGAATATCTCTCAGTTCTTCCTCTTTAAGCACCTCTTTTATTAGCTTCATGTCACCCTCTCATACCCCTCACACATCTATCCCCCCCACCCACACCTACATATTACAACTGCTGCAAACAACTTCTGATGTATGGCTGGTTGGTTAATTTGGCAGGAAAGTGCTTCCACCTACATGTGATTTCACACTATGAAGGGAGAGGTAATGGGGAGGAAACCGGAATACCCATAGAAAATCTCCAACAGATAGCCCTACAAACAGGTGTCACATATAAAAAGTGTGCTAAGGCCAGATCTGAACCCTGTTTTCTAATGTACAGGTTACCTTGCTTTACATGCTGATTGGATACAATGTCTATTCTCAAAATGGTATTGCCATGAAAAAACCTTCAGAACACATAAGTATCAAAGCTACTTGAAAAGGTCTGGACATTATTTGTGTCCTATTTTTAAGTGCATAATTAAAAAAAACTCTGAATAATTACGCTATTTTCTATCATGTAGTTATAATATATAAAGCATCTGTGATAAAAAATTTTGTATTATTGGTGGTAATCTGTGGCCTAGAAGAAAGAACTAAGATTCAATTTCACTTAAAAAGTGTTAAAGTATTCCTTTACTTTATTTAAGACAAAAAGCAAATACAATATTAGCCAACCCCTTTACTTTAAGATAATATAATAAAGGTGGTGGGAGGGCAATTATACAATAATAACAAATTTAACTTACAATCACAATTAGAATATATCAATATTTGGAAATAGTAATTTTTACTATTATGATTCTTTACTTGTAATAAATGACTAAAGGTTTACACTTTATACTTTAAAATTAATCAGAAATTTCAGTAGAAAAAGAAAGATTCAATAAAGGAAAAGCATTACTGTAAATCAAATTCAAAATGTCAGTCACGCAGATCTTTGTCGACTAAGATAAAAACGTTCTGCTAAAATATTATGAAATGCATTAAAAATATTTTTTAATGTATTTCAGTAAACTTGTATAAAACTTATAACCTGCATTATGCTATAACCTACATTAACAAGCCCAAAATAGTGTTCATTAGCTGGAAACTGCTCAGATCCAATCTCTTTCTCCAACTGGGATGCATTAGCTCCCTGAAAATAGAGAAAATGGAAGACATTACCATAGGACTCTTAAGTGTAATTAACTTTCCCACCCTATTTTCCCCTGGTCTTCATACAGCTACTAGTCAACTTATCTCAAGTTATCTTAAGTGATGCTATGCAGTACGCGATGCAAGCATTTGCGACGAATAAAACCGTTTGTTGTCCAAGAATTTCTTCAACGATTAAGTAAAACCAACAATAAATAAACTTAAACTATACCATCTCTCCAGCTACACAGCACGCCCCTAACTGAGGGCTGATAGTAGCTATCTTTACAGTATTAACTTATGGTCAAACGGAAAACATCGGTTTCGAAAGAGCTCCAAGAAAGTTTGCAGCCATATTGTTTTGAATTGTTGCTTTCTGGGACAAGACAAAACTAGACTAAAATTATCATAATTTATGTTATTACACATTAAATTGTAAACCATTTCTGTTTTAGTACTACTAAACTATAGGATATAAAAGAAAATTAAAAAGGAAATTAAAAAGATTAAATCTCACAAATTCTCGTGAGTCTTTCTCTCTTTCCGGCCACTATCATAGTGAGGAGGTAGGTTTTTCGGTTCGCTTTGGGTATAACGATTTCTACTTGAAACAAATACAGTAGACTAATTCTGTAATTGTTTGTTAAAAATATTCTTTATGTTATTACTTTGGGTGCTGTTATGTAGACTTATAATTATGTTTTAAAGCTTAATTTACAATATTAGCTTACCACGTGTTTCACACGTTCTTGTCCGCATATTCATTTTTTGGTTTGTTCAGGAGGAATGCTAATATATTGTAGTTTTCTCTACACAGATCATAATCATTTTAATGTCTAGATATCTTTTTGTTTATTAACGTTTCCATTTGTGATTTGTAGGCACCATGACGAACTCAAAAGGATATCGCCGCGGAACGCGGTATTTGTTCGCACGCTCGTTCAGGCAGCGAGGTGTGACTCCTCTCAGCACGTACATGAAAACATACAAACGAGGAGATATTGTAGATATCAAAGTAAGTTTTCTCTTAAAAAAAAAATTAACGGACATGACGTTTTCAGTACAGCAGATTTAATGAAATGAGCCTATCTTAGCTACGAACCATAAGTAGTTTTATTCATAATAAAAACTAACTGTTGTCAGAAGTTACGATACAGGAAAGCGAGTCTGTCTTGCTGGTTGCTATTTTTGTATGTTTGTAGTGGAGGAAGTCTGCTAAGATCGCAGTATACTTGCCAGCGTATGTTAGTGCATATGTTATATGTGTAATGTCGATAAACTTTTTATTTCTAGTATTTGGTATTGTATATGAAATATCGATTGAAGGTACTGATATCACATTACAGTTATTATTTAATGTTCACAGTATATCATTTAAAAAAATTTCAGGGCGATGGAGCAATCCAAAAAGGCTTACCTTTCAAATACTATCATGGAAAGACTGGACGTATCTTCAATGTCACTCAGCATGCGGTGGGAGTGATAGTAAACAAAAGAGTTGGGTAAGTGCCACATTCATTTTTGTATGTGCACTCATTTTATAGACATTTTGGCAGAGTGTACACAAAGAACGTGCATTGTGACTTCTGATAGGTCTCTGACAAAGAGTTCAGTTTTGAAAGCAAGGTCAAAATGTTATTTCGTGCACTTCCACAAAGGGTTGTTTTTGTTTTTTTTGGCAGAGAAGAAAATTTATTTTGTTATTGAGCAATTCATAAAACTTCTGCTGAAGTTTCAGTCTCCAGCATTGGCTGTAACCATAATAGCATCAGTTAGAATTTAGGTCAAGCGAATTGCAAAATAAAATGATCAAAAATATAAAGCTTTAATAAGCAATTAAATATGTCTGTCTTCAGACAGTGAAAATAAGCAGTACATGTATTTGCATGTTTTCTTTTAAATCCAGTGGTAATTTTGTTGTGGCATGTAATTATAATTACTGGATTTTTGTTAACACTTCTTTCCTAACCCTACCAGTAACTTTAACATTGCTTTTTGTTTCTGGTCATGGAAAAGCCTTTGTTATTATAGTTATGACAACAATATTGAGAATTTTGCCTATTCTAACAGAAATCGCATCATCCCAAAAAAGGTGAACATCAGAATTGAGCATGTTAAACACTCCAGCTGCCGTCTTGATTTCCTAAACCGTGTCAAGCGTAATGAAAAGCTCAAGAAGGAGGCAAAAGAGAAAGGTGTTCGTGTCCAGTGCAAAAGACAGGTGTTTCTTAGATTTGATTCATGTCATACTTTAAATTTTTCTTGTTTTACAAATAAAATTTACATCAGCTTTCTATATTGAATCCTGGCTGCAATAAGAATTGTGCATTTTCCAGCTGTTGATTCAAATTTTAGTCGGTAAAATTATAATGTTCAGTTTACAGAGCAAACTGGATATTTACAACTACATAGCTAATGCCTGTACTTTGTTTTATGCATCATGTATAGAAGTGTGTTTACCGTATTTGTGCTGTGGATAAGAAATCTTTTGTGGCCACAGACCTCCAACAATGAGTTGGTTATCATGTTTCAATAAATTATTTTCCAGCCACAGCAGCCAAGGGATGGCCACTTTGTGTCCACAAAGAGAAACAAGCCTCAGTGGATCCAGCCTGTTCCTTATGAGATAATCGCATAAACTGTGCTTAATAAATCCTTGGAACTGTGGCTTAACGTGACTTTTCAGTTCTGAAAGAGCTACATTGGTGTGCATTTTAAATAGTTATTGGTTGTCCATCATTGTCCTTAACCCTCTTGGTTCGAAAAGCCACGATCGTGGCCTTTCTGGGTAGCACGGGCAAGGCGATTTTCATTACTTTTTATTGCAAAATTCTTTACCAAAAATGTCTAGGTTTCTTGGTCTAATGTTTATCTCGGGGCAGCAATTAAAAACAAACGTCACCCTCGGTTGCTTTTGCAGTCTTCTGTTATAAGCCAGTCGGTGTAATGTTCATTTTTATCTTGAACCAAGAGGATTAAAGAGCAGAAAGATAATTCATTTAGTGTCAGGGTCATGGAGTGTAAAGGTGTGTGGCCATGCGTCTGTAATGAGGCAGCAGCTGCACGTTCAAAATAAATGGCACTGTTGTGTTTTGTAAAGCATGCATGAGCTACTTGCCATCACGCCCTAACTTTTTCTCTTTGAAGAAATTGCATGTAAAAGCTGAAGAGGACTTAATCAGATGACTTCCGTGGTAAATTTTGCATTTTTCAAAGTTATTGTGTAAATGTTATCAGTGTTTTACAAATCCTTTGGCTTTAAAAACTTAATGTACTGATAATTTATTTAAGGCACCTCGTCTCAAAATAGGAAGCTCCACGCACAACCCACTCCCAGAAAAACAAGCGCATAAATACAGTGAAAATAAAAACATGACCATGTTGGGTTTAATGGCAGGAATTTACCAGCATGCAAGAGATCTTGGTTAAAGATGTTTCTAAACTGAACATCAATGGGAAAACGTATGTGATAGAGGGGCAAAGTTCCAAACTGCAGGTCACAAAGGAAAAAAGCAACACGTACGTTTTAAAGCATGTGGCAGGGAGGAATGATGAGTTCATGAAGACCAGAGGCCGCTCCTCGTTTGCAGCTGTTCATACATCTAACGAGGCAAGGGTGGAAATTCCAGGAGCACAAATTTTCACTGACTGAAAAAAGATATCAATCAGTTTGTGAAACTAGTGATAACGCTTACGCAGAGCTGGGAAACCCATCACGTGAATAAGCAGCCGGTTTTTCCATGTATGAATCTTTGAAATTGTTTAGTAAGTTTGATTCGGAAGCAGACAACGGTATTGTACCCCTGGGTAAAGCCACAGATCCGCTGTGTCTTCGTTCTTGGATGGAGGACTCCCACATAATTGACCTCAACAATGACAGTCAATCGAAGTGTAAATACTATAAATTTTCTAATTTTGTCATTTCTGTGCGGACTGCTAATTTTGCAAGCCTTGTCACAGCAAGAGGCAGATTTCACAGCGAACAAGTACGCTGGGATAAGTGTGATTGTCATTCACTGTTGTGTGTTTATCGCGTCGTTCTTTGACAGAACACTATGTTATTGTAAAAGTAAGCGTCAGTGACTGCCATCGTCGAAAATTTAAAACACGACAAACTATAAACCACACTAAAATATGGGTGCTTGAGACATACAAGCAAGTTTCAGTCAAGACTTTAACATCACGAAAAATAACTCCAAACGTAAAAAGCAAATAAGATGTGGCAGAAAATTGGTGTGCTTGATCGATGGTAATCTTGTTTAACCATGATGCTTCAGATATAAGGATACAATGAATGCTTACTAGTGGACGAGTATCGTGAAGCTTAAATTGACAAACTAATGTGTGGGGTTGGGGGCTGGGGATGAATTTTGAAACGGAGGCTGAAGCTGTGACCACTTTACCTAATATTTTGCAGGCGGTTTTGCGTTAGGGTAAATGACGAGCAAGCGCACACACACACTGTAAGTATATTACAAAATATATACATCTCTGGAGCTGTTTATCGTGGAGGATATTTATCAAGATTGTCACAGAAGCATCCTGTGCAAATGTTACTGGCATTTCGCTTGCAACATTCTGCAGGACATAAAAACCAAGATTAACGCAAGCCCCTGTTTTGTTTCTGAGCTTGTGATAAGAGCCATTGATTGCGTACAGCTTTTTTTCCCTCCTGCAAACGATATGGAGCTGGAAAAATCGAACTTGCGAGCAGGTCAGACTGTTTGGATTGGTTATCATGTGTGTGTGTGCGCGCGCGCGTTCCCTCTCCGTTCAAGGTCCCATTTCCCATATTGCCGACCTACAACTCTGGATGTCATGTTTAAGAAAGAGTTGCTTTTGTCATATCTGAAAATGAAATCCACACCGAGTGACTAAACATGAAATAGGCGTTGCCTTAAATAGAAAACAAATAGCTAGAGGGCTATGTAAGATTAAAAAATTGAGAGACTGTTCCTGCTTTTTTGTTTATAGTGGTGGTTGGAGGAGCAAGGTTGTTTCTTACAGCACGGGTTTTTTTTTAAATTAGGTTGTATGGTCTATAGACAATTATGCGACAAACAGCGAGAGCAAAGTCAAATGGTTTTTCTGGACCTTGCAGATTGTCGATGCTTTAAACTATGTACAAGCTGCACTTCCCTCCATCACCCCACCCATGTCATTTACTGAGATGATCAGAATAATATTCGTATTCTGATAATGACTCTTCTTAATATTTTAGTTACACAGGTGGACATATGAATGCGTGAACGTCACCCTCCCCTTCTCCCCCCTCTCTCCTATAATCATTTTATAATCCAAAGCCATGATTGCACCCAGCGCAATCCAGCTATTGCTGAAGTCGTTTGGAAATACACCCTCTTACTCTTTAACTCTCTCCATATATCTCTTTCTAGCACTCTCCCTATTGTGTTGAAATCACCAACTTTATTATAGATGTTGTCACCTTCCTAAAATAAATAAATTTATAGAGAGTAATAGCGAAGATTGGAATCGCAGCTGATGAGCTGCATTTACTTTCAGCCGTTGCGTAGCGAGTCGGTCGATAATAAATGTGATCGGTTAATCAAATCACCAGGAAGTCAGGACTAGAGATTGGTGAGGGCCTAGGACAGCCCACCCTCCGCCACCGCCGGTACTCTCTCCCGCTCTGCCACCCACCCTATCGTTCTAAATGTCTTTACTCAGGTGCACTAATAATGCGAGCAACCAACCGCCAGGACAGCACACAATCGCCGTGCAGTAAGATCTGCTTGTTCACACTGGGTGATAATTATTCCGCACTAGCGCCGAGTGGTGAGAA
Organism: Marisa cornuarietis; assembly: GCA_004794655.1. Taxonomy (NCBI): domain Eukaryota; kingdom Metazoa; phylum Mollusca; class Gastropoda; order Architaenioglossa; family Ampullariidae; genus Marisa; species Marisa cornuarietis. The sequence goes on from SMMW01000575.1 coordinate 12,815,962, forward strand.
CGCTTCGTCACTGGGACGTGCGCGCTAAGACTGCACTGAAAATAAACCTGGAGACCTGCAGACAGCCCGCAGCTGACAGTCGCATGAGGCGAGGTCTTTTGGTGGCCAAAATCTGTACCGAACGCCAGAAAGCTCGCCTCTATGTACGTATAACACACTTTGGTTCTGCCAGCTTGATAATCTGTCATGAGTTAATATCATTTACACAAAAACCAAGGAAAAAAGTTTAATCTCTCACATTCTTAAATAGTTGTTCGCACGCACACAGAAAGAGAGACAAGTGAATCATATGCTTTCTATAGATACCACGAAATACTAAAAATTTCGCAGCTGACAATGGATAAAGGACAAAGAGAATCTCACACATTTTAAGAAGGTGATGATATAGAGAAACCAGAAATGTGTTCATGCTTATGCTCGACGAGTACCGAATGTCGAGATACGTATTTTGGGATGGCTACGTAATTGCCTATACCTCCATAAGTAAATGTACACATAAATCCCGGCACCCGGGCTCTTGAATTTATGAGGAATATGTGTATGGAAGTGCGGTAGGAACTCATACATGCAAGTGGGCCCCGTACTCTAGTAGGAACGTTTATGCAACTCACCCTTGCACATCTGTAAGAACTTTCTCTTTTGTTTCTCAGAAACTAGAAGCGATTTTGCACTTTGTCAAATACTGTTTTATTTGTAAAAGGATCTATCTCTCTGAGACATTATTCGTACCGTAAAAGAACTGTTATGATTGTCGTTAATATAGGGACTGACATGAAAGCTATAGGATTATGAGGATTATGAATTATTGTACCGTGGTAAAGAGACTGTCAACAACCCTAATTTTATTGAGTTCCTTTCGTTATTAGATTCTGAATGGTCTATCATCCAAGCTGCATGGCTCCGGTAGAAGATACAATCAAAAACAATAACCACGATTGCGGACGTTTGTTCCTGTACAGAGTTAAATAGAGCCGATGTTACCGCATATCGTTAGTATATAATTTAAAGTGGAGCTGACGTTAATTACTGTATAATGTTAAGTGGATCTGTCACTATCCAATTTGTACGGCGTCATGCTGACGCTGCTACAATTCACCTGCCACAACTGGTGATCGTGCACTCAGGTTAGCTCTATATTATCGCCGTAACCGAGAAAGTAAACATGGACTAAAAACCGGCGGTATGTAGTTGCAGGGACTTTTAGACTCCATGGCCCGAGTCCCATACTGTCTTACTTCGGTGTGTCTACGTCCGTCACTCCAAAATTTCTGGCGGACGATTTTACAATCGTTTGTTGTAGATTCAGTGCCCTCGGAGACGTTGGCTGAATATTGTTGTCTGTCATGCCCATTCTGCTGCTTCGCGCTTACAGAAGCGTCACTCTTATTTAGCAAGTGAGATTTTGTGGGTATACCCATTACAGTTACTTCTTATTTCGTCTTATTGTTAGCAAGTCTGGTCATGTGTGTGTGTGTGTGTGTGTGTGTGTGTGTGTGTGTGTGTGTGTGTGTGTGTGTGTGTGTGTGTGTGTGTGTGAGAGAGAGAATGTGTATGTATTATGTGAATATAGATGAGTGTGTTATGTGTGTCTGCGTGGATGGATGCGTACAAGCCGCCGACAGACTAGTAGAGAATACAAATAAAAAACCAGTGGGGCCTGGTGTACAGACGACTAGCTGCATGCTAACGCTTATCAGTCAGTTAAAATGTTTCTTCAGTATTAGCAGCCTAACTGGCTGCTAGACGTTAGCATCTAGCTTGCGGGTCTATGAACACAGCCCCAGGGTGCAAGGCGAAAGGTGCAGTGGGGTGGCGACAGGCCCGGTCACGTGACTCGCACAAGGCGTTGCACGAGCTTTGCACGCACTGGCGTGGTGCCAGCCATACACCAACTGTCCAGACGTTCCAGCCGTCAGCCCAAGGGCAAAGTCGTGGTGCCAGACGCTGGGGGAGCAGATCGGTTTCGCCGATCAAGATAAGTGTTGGTGAGAGGTGGAGGGGGTGTTCATTTCTTTTCCGAGACAAAAGACAACCTTCGCGTCTCCTTTTTTCTGCGTCATTTGACGCAGTTTCGACAGAGGGCGCTTTCACGCCACCGACAGCTTAGTTTCAGACGTTTCTGTAGGAACGTGTCTGGCTGATCGTTCTGTCACCCATCTGGTGGGTCTGGACGCGACCACACACGACTGAATGCACGAGCGAACCGCACAACGCAACTTCACGTGATAATTGTGTAGTGTCACGAACGACGACCTTTTGTCACGTCGGCCGGAGCCAGCCACGTGACACAGGTAAAAAAAAAGTAATGGTCGAAGGTCGCGCTGAAGTTCACCTCCGTGTGAGCTGACTCGGCTCCCCTGTGCTAACAAGTTTTACTCCGGTCTCAGCTTTGAGAAGGGTTCTATGAGAAAACATAAGTGCAGGGGTGCACATGCAGTGAGATGTTGACAGTGGCGTAGGAACCAGTGGGGCAAGTGGGGTAGGCCTACCCCTCAAAACAGATACCGAGGGCGCAAGAATGTGAACATCGTTCACTGTTAGCATGGAGTTTCCCCCACTCCCTAACCGAACATATTCCTACGTCAGTGGCCGGGCAGCACCAAAGAAACTGATAGAACAGTGTATGGACTGTGATTTCACATCTGGAAGTCTTCATTTGTTTCGAGAACGCACCCCCTCCCCCCAAAAAGGGAGACTGAAAAAGAAAGAGAGAGGAAGAATAAAAAATGTAATAAACAAATAAAGAAACAAGAAAAATTCCGAGATTAACATCTGCTATCATTCAGATGAATCGATTTTTCATGTACGTCCGGTTAAAGCGTTAAAGCGGCTACATATATCGGTCTAACCTTACCTTCCCCACCTCTCTACAAAGTCAAGTACCCACTCCACAGCTGGGTCAATTTGGGGAAAGTATTTTGCTAGTGTGCGCGCAGGTTTCTGGCACTGCTGTTCTAACCACTACCATCCGACCCACCCAATAAACTGCCTAAAAAAAGGATTAATGTGCTGATGCGGAGATGTGTTTCACCAACTGACACGTCATGTATGGGGAGGGGGTGGGGGAAATCCAACCAGGGCAAGACCCTGTTTAAAACGCTCTTCACAGACTTGGGAAGAGTTTGGCGAATATTTAGCCTATTTTCGAGATCGATCACTTTAGTATCACTTCCTTTTTTATAAGATTAATGTCAATAGAGGGATAAATCCTATCTGCACGGTTATGAGCGGGGTTTAGTGCCGCCACAATAGTTTATGTTTTTTTTTCTCTACCAGGACTGGGAAAGTCCTGTAGACGTCCTGTAACGACTGAAAGATAAAAGATGCAATGATGCTGGTCGGACTGTCATGATGATGGTGATTGTATAGTACAGATTTCCAGCACGTGGCCAGGCTCTCCGCGCTTCACAGTACCAGACCATGAACTCCATTCACACCATCAGTTGTGCAGATTTGATGAAAAGAAATCTTTAAAAGTCAATGACAACTGTATCAAGGAAGGTCAAAAGCGCTGGGATATAGAACACAGAAACATTTAAAAATGATATTGTGTTCGAATGCGCGATTCTATCAACTATCCGGAGTTTTATATTTAGTCATGAGACCAGCATGTCTGTGTGTGTGTGTGTGTGTGTGTGTGTGTGTGTGTGTGTGTGTGTGTGTGTGTGTTATTAGAAATTTTATTATTATATTATTTAGAAATCCATATTTCGATAGAGTAAGGAGCTCCCCTCACTTCGTCCTGCATACCTGTAATATACGCAAACATTTCTTCTCTGTTACATACAATTACATCAATAGTTACAGTCAGGGCAAAGGCATGCTTTTATTCGAAGTCGTTTATTCATTCGAGGCCAGCGTAACCCAAGCTTTTGATGTTGAGCTGGGCGATTGACAAGTGACGAATGCGCTGATGATTCAATCTGCTTGTAAATAACCAGCAAGGACTCTTCTGGCGTAGGTCTACGGAATGCAAACACCACAAGTTGGCAGGTTCAACGCTATTCTTTGTGTTTTCTGTTTGAGACTGAAAGAGAAAAGAAAGGACAAGAAAAAAACTCGGGTGGGTATAAACTGGATTTCTGTTTTTTTTTTCAATGTAGAGATGACGTCAAAGAAGGCTTTGGTTGGGTTTTCACTGCTGTTCTTCGCCTTTCGAACGAGAACTTTCAAGGAGACAGGTTCAATGTTCTTATTTCTTATCAAACGCTCGGATTTATAGATCTTTCTGTCAATCCGCTTATTCGCCACCTACCCACACACCCACTTCTCTCTTTCTCTCTATTGCCTTTCTCTAGCACAAAAAAACATCTTTGAAACACTATTTAAAAAAAATAAAAAAGAAAGTGAAAGAAAAAAAAAGGAATCAAATGGAGGGAAATTTCAAAGTGAATGGTAATTTGAATGAGGTGCTTTTGCGCACAACAAGCTTAGCAGGTGATAGACCGTGTAGGCACTCATTACTGGACAATTGCAATTTAAGAAAAAAATTTATTGCCTGTGTCGCCATGGCAGAAAATGTTTGTTTTATACGCCGAGTGGTATGCCTGCGCATGCACTGCTGCAGCTTTCGATAAATCGTGTGCATTACCTTGTCTGTCGGTGAATATTCTGCTCAAGGTTTCTCGAGCGTGTGCTTCAATCAAAGATACTAAATACTAGTATTTACTATCTTTGCTTCAATCAAGCTTTGTGACTGTGTCGTCTGCGGAATAACATTTGCAGCCTGTTGTGATGCGCGCCTCTAAATGTAAGCTACACGTTTGGTTTCTGTCGACATCGCTGAGAACAACATTCCGATATTTTGTCTCCGTTTTTTATTCTTTACATCCTTTGAATTTATTGGTGCTTCGTTCTTTGAAGTTTGCAATAAACTTATTTCCATTATTTTTGGAGCAATTCTGCCGATCTGTGTTCAATCACATTTTGTCTTAGTGAGTTAAATGTTGCCGTATCTATTTATCTATCTAGAAAAACCAACATTAAACTTTCCTATGAACTGTCAGTAAATTTTGTGACTCCAATTATTTACAGTATTACCTCTTGCGCGTTTTAGTTTAAAGTTTCTACTCGTTGTATTTCATGTATGTTATTGTAGTTTATTCGCTTAACATATGTTAATGAGGGATAAATGAAAAAAAATTGTATCCTTATTCTATCGTCCTCGTTAACAAAAATCGTCACTCTCATTCTCTCTGTGACAATGACTATTTTCACGGTGTGTGAGTGTGTGTGTGTGTGTGTGTGTGTGTGTGTGTGTGTGTGTGTGTGTGTTTGTGTGAGAGAGAGAGAAATTAGGCCTGATAGTTAAGACTGGAACTCACTGTCTCTTTCATACTCGCAACACGAATAAATAAGGTGTTTACTGGAACAGAAAATCAGCGGAATGTCAAAATAAAAATGATTATTTATAAATCTTGTAAACTGCTTTTCCCAGTGATCTTTGCTTTACTCCTTCACTGATTTACAACTCACTGTAAACACTATCGAGCTCATGAGTTATAAAATGTGATTTAAAAAAAAAAAATTGTTTCTCCCACGTGAATAAATACTGAATCAGCAGGCATCAGGCTCCGTGATCGCTTCGTGAGAGGGGAGCTAATAATGTTTTATAGCTAATAATATTCTCAGTCCATTTCTCAGCCTTTATCGTTTTACTCTTTTTGTTATAGTTGTGGTTGACTAAACAGAAAATGCTTATCGTTGATTTCCCATCTCCCCTCCACTTGATGCTTTGAGCGAAGAATCGTGTTCTTTTATTTGAGCGACTGGTGTAATTAATTTTGTTTTCGTTCTACAGACAGACGTCTTTCTATGATTTTGTAGACTTTTCCACTACTCAGCTACTCCCAAGCATTCGATTTTACAAACTTGACAATGACGTTGAGAATGAAGGCTGTGAAGATGGGAAACGAGATGCAGCGAGTGCCGAGGTACGGGTGCCATTTTGCGCGGGTGCAGGGCCAAGGGTCTAATGCTAGCGTTTCACAGTACATGTCACCTGAGGGTCGACTGGCGATGCTGGCATCAAGAAGGGAGTCGAGCAAAGTCAGGTGGGTATATTTGTTGTATGTGGCTGTGTCTGACTGAGTATCAGTAAGGTAGGTACAATCTGATTTTAGGACCTTCAAGAGTAAGGTGGGTCTGTCTCTATGTTGGTAATATGTATATTAAAATAGGTGGGCTTTGTCTCTGATAGAGCATCAGCAAGGTGAGCATATTTGACTCTAAAACAGTAAAATGGGACTGTTGCTGATAGTTTAATTTGGTGGGTCTGTTTGTTTGGCTGTTAGCGCCCGTATATGTTAAATTTCGTGACGACGGGTGTTGTCGTTAGTGTACGTAGTCTGTTAAGTGTGGTGGGTCTAATTGTCTCTGTTGGCAATACTTATCATTGTAGGTGGTTATGTTTTTCTGACCTTGTCTCTGTTGGTGATAACTATTCTGTTAAATTAGAGGCTATATTTAGCTGTCAAAAGAGATGCGTTTCTCGTTTGTGTTAAGTGGTTACACAGAAAGCATGCTTATGACACCTTTCATGTTTAATGTTGAGAGTTAAAAATTACACTTTCTTCTAAGAACTGTCAATATTTTTATATTTGATATACCTTCTGCTTTATGATGAATGATTTTTTTTTAAAGCTTGGAGATCCGTTCTAGTTACAGACACTCCTTTTTATTTGACTGACTGGTCTGTCGGTTGAAAGGAAAGAAGGCGATAGATGAATGAATCGATATTTGTATTTGTGTTTAGGCAAAAAATTCAACCAAAAGCACTCAGTACAGCCTTAAAGCCATCATCCACTGATGTCGCACAAGTGACAGGAGGTAAAGAAGTCGGGCCTGATCAAGATGGCGAGTCCTCCGTCGAAGTGCTAGGCTTCGCGGAAGCTTTGGAGAGAATTTGCACGACACGCTTGCACGGAGACATCACAGACAGAAGCTACACACCGAAAGAAACTCGCAGGGTACAACACGCCTCTTTTTAGTTAGACTATGCCACCAACCCTCCCCCCCCATTTCAATCCTACATTTGTTTTACTTTTCCTTCCTTTTCTTCCTTCTTCCATTCACATACTGTAGTCCTTCTACTTCTATGTGTCTTAATTTCATTTATCTTGTGTTCACAGCCTTCTCACTGATTCACTCACACACACGCACACAGAACGGTGTGTGTGTGTGTGTGTGTGTGTGTGTGTGTGTGTGTGTGTGTGTGTGAAACTTGCATTTATGAGAGACTGTGTTTTTGTGTCCGTTTTGTTAATTTAGCAATATATACTCTAGCGTAGGTGGGTTAGAAAACACCAACAAGTAGACAAAACAAGTATGACATGTTAATTCAGTCTTTTAGACGGCGCCGTTCATAGTCTTTCTATTTCTGCGAGTTATTCGGAACATAAACCTGTTCGATCCAGAGTGGAGTGGTTTGTTTGATGGTTGCATTCACAAGTGTGTCTTGGGTGTGTCAGCGTGTCCTAGGCGGCGGTGACCGTCTGCACAACGCGCTGGAGGTGGTGGAGATAGTTCGTCACCGGGACTGTGATGAGGAAGACAACGACAACAGAGACTCCAACCACTCTGACGATGATGACGAGGAGGAGGTCATCCAACGCAAAGCGAACCTCAGCTCTATGGAACGGTGTCTGGTGTGGGTGGAACTACACCAGTTCGTCGACGACTGGAACCGTCAGAGCAGCGCCACCTGTTCTGGAAGCTGACATCACGCATGCTCTAGTCAACGACGTGAAATGACATTTCGCGTTTCAGTCACATGCTGATGTTATCTTTACCTTTTTCTTCTTTTCTTTCTTTCTAACTTTTTTTATTTGTGTGTTTTTATTATTTTTCTACTTTGTTGTTGTTTACGAAGTGTTTTGTTTTGACAATACCAAAAAGGTGCAATGTTGAATGAGACGCACAGTCATCTGCAAGGAATATTTGGCAGCACACTCTTGAACTTGTTTGTGCCATTGAGAGAGATATGTTGCACAAGAAGTAAAAAGAACGAGACTTTGGACCAAGTGCGACAGATGCAGCTAAACTGCATCAGTCCGAGCTTTGCCTTTCTGTTCTGATCTCCTAAGTCCAATTAATATTTCAAGAAGTTCTTAGGATAATAGCAAAACGTTAGTTTGCTGTGATTTTCTTATAAAAATGAAAGGAAATGTTAAATTTAATATTTAAGATGTTTGGATGATTGAAAAGAATATTTGTAAGGGGGAGAACTGAATAACGGACAAAGTGAAACTGTACCGAAGACCTCAGATTTTCATTGTCAAAATTTAAGGTCTTTCACTATGCTTTCTCCAGTGAATGCTGCCACGTCTATCTCAGTTCGCCTGAGGCTAGTTAGATCGCTTGTGACCAGCAAAACCATACGACAATTCAGGCGAGACTGCTGATGTCTTGTCAACAAGGCAGTCCTGGAGTAATTTTAAAAATTTGGACTAACTGCTTGTGTGGACGGACTCCATTATTTATATTTAAATAGTATGTTCTGCAACTGATCTTCTTGTTTGCATGAGTGAGCAGTGTGCATTCATTGTCTGCTCTTCTTGCGTGGTCTAGCAATATTGTGCAAGCTGTCAATCTATCGGTGGTGTGTGGGTGTTTTTTTATCGAGTGTTTGAACCCCTGTCCTACTCATGCGATCAGCAAAAGAGTGCGAAAGAACGGGCATATCCTGAGACACAACTACATTTACATGGGTATTTTTTTCATGAGGATTAATATTAAAGCCCTCTGTCTTCTGTTGTTTGTTTTTTTTCCGGCAATGAGAATTGATGTTAAATCCCCTCTGTATTCTATATTTGTTCTGCTTGTCTTATGCGTGCTACAAATTTTGTTTCCACTGTGCATGACAGAGAGTAGGACGCATAGTTATTGTCTTTCAGGATAAAATTATTTTTTATTACGTCTTATTTGTGTTACATATAAGGGTGAATACTCATGTGTGTGTGTGTGTGTGTGTGTGTGTGTGTGTGTGTGTGTGTGTGTTATCGCCTTTACGAAATGAAGGCTAAGTTGATCTAGTGTGGTTCCTCTCATATCTTTGTTCGAAATTACCGACAGTCCCCATTCTTGTGGAGACTTGGAAGGCTACTGGAGCAAAAATGGTAAAGTGACTTTTTATTTCTTTACCTACAAAACTTTCACACACACACACACACACACACACACACACACACACACACACACACACACACACACACACACACACACACACAGAGGGTCGCCGAAAGCAAGCATGGGTAGACGACGTCTCCGGCCCCCTTGTAACCGTGAATTATTTCCCCAGTATATAATAATATGCTTACAATTCGATTGTCAATATCTACATTTCGTTCAGTAACCTAGTATAGACTGCAAATATTAAGACAAGTGCACTAGGATCTGCATCACTACTTGAACAAGAGTTGTTTACACGTGAGTGGTTAGTAAACGAGGAAAAATGATGTTAGAGGATCAAACTTGTGGTACCCTGCTCCGTAGAAAAATCCCCAGAGTGAGGAAGGTTACGTCAACCTTTCCTCAAAAGAAAAAGAAGAGGAAAAGGACAAAAATCCACTGACCAAGGCAGGACCCCCTTCACACCCGCGGGCCGGGTACACCAGAGCCCCCTCCCTCTCGTCAAGCCTGGACGCACGCACGCACTCACGCACGCACGCACGCACGCACGCGCGCACACACACACACACACACACACACACACACACACACACACACACACACACACACACACACACACACACACACACACTATAATACTGATAGTGAAACAGGTTGTTTCAATTCGTATTGTGTTTGCCTACCGGGACTGCGGAGTGTGCTGCAGCCGAGACAGGATACTTTATCTTGTCGAATTCTGCAGCTAACTAGTTTCTGATCGTGGCCTATCTGACACTCCCTATCGTGGTTTCTGATTGTTTTAACCAGCTGGGATTTGGGGAAAGATTGGCTATAGAGTAACGATTGCTGGACATTACAAACATGGCGGAGTAGAGGGGGGGCTGTATTTATGGAAACCGTATGATATCATGCTGTCAAGTCCATAGCCTAACCCTGACCCTAAACCTCACCATAAAACTAAATTCTAAGTGACGTGATTTTACAGTGCTCGGGTCTCATTGTAACCGATGCAAAAGAAATAAAATATCCATAGACCCCGGTTCATTAAAGACAGTTTATAAACGACATACAACTACAGGTCCACCTTTGCTCAGTCTGGACTTGATTGAACCACTTCGTCCATCTCTAGGCCCCACGTGCAAAACAGGGGTATTTGAAAGCGCACGGGAACTGTCTTTAGAAAAAGAAATGTAATTTGCTCGAACGAATTTTTGTAAGGAAAGAGAAATATGTCAAGATCACTATTTAATTTGCTGTATAGGTACAGGTTTTGGTAGTTAAAGGGAGACAGCAATAAAGGTGAACAACAGACTTCGTCATCTTAATGGAGGGACGGCCAGACCGAGATCCGGACTGTGATACATGTACTTACCTCAAAGGACGCCAGTCCCCCACAAGTGGTGCAACATTAACCCCTTTTGTCGTGGGATTTGTGTGAAGTCGTGAGGACGTCGATTCCCGAGTGACAACGTAGGTCAGAGCTTTTTTCAGAACCTCTTCGAGACGGTGACTCCATAGCGACGACATCCTTGGATTAATCAGGTTGTCCTCCATCTATGGTCTCAGCTCCTTAGATCTCTCCCCCTTCTTTCTTCATTCATCCTGGTTTTTTTCCCACCATTATCTTGACTTTCTATGCTTTCTCGCACCTTAGCATATTTTCCTCAAGTCTAACGAATGTTATCGAGGATGGGTACATAGGACCTACATATCTTGGCTTTCTGAATCGTGATGTATATTAATTTCATTTAATAGGGTGGGAAGAGGTAGGTTCAATAAGTGTAACGTCACACACAAACGTTAAGTCCAAGCCTACTGATATCTCAACCACACAAATGTATCTAATCTCTGTCCACGCAGATAAAACGAAAGTAGAAAGTGATGGATAGGAAACTGTTTGACTGTCGCTGGGTTCAGAATGCAGATCGTTTTGTGATATGGCGTACTTGTCAGGTTATCAGGCGTCGGTGAAACAGATGTGTATCTCCAAGCAGAAACCAAAAAAATGTTCCTATTCCAGCAATCACGTAGATCGCTTTCTTGTCAATGGCACTGTAGAATGCAAATGAATAAAAAATATATACATTAATGGTAACAGCTCAACTGAACAGAGCATAAAGATATAATAAACAAGAGATTTATGCGGTGTAAACATAGAAAGAAATACACACACACACACACACACACACACACACACACACACACACACAAGCGCGCGAGGGAAATAAAAACAAAATTACACCAATCAGTCACAGCAGTTTCGCCAATCAGTTGCAACAAACTAAGATTACATAATCAGTTAAGCTAAAATAAGATGGCACAACATCAATTACATGCAGCAAATATTAAAGATGACATTATTCAGTTACGACCAAAAAATAGTTCATAAGTGAGTTACAAAAATAATAACGAATACGAATAAAGGATTTTGTTAGGCCTTTGGGTCTTTTCAAAAGGATTGATAAACAACATATTACAGGAAAAATATAATTTACATAAGGGAACACAAATATATTTTAATGTAGAATACTATTTCCTTTCTTTGTAGCTAGATATAAAAACTTAGCAATTTACACAATATTATCACATTTTCTGTTGATATCAGAGACAATTAGAGAGTGAGATTAATAACAGAGAGATAGATATCGGTAACTTTTGTCATTTCCCCCTCCTGCAGATTCTTCTTGTCTTCTCCCTCGTCCCCCAGGATATTTTGTGGTCTCGGTGTGACGACAGTATTGGTGTCCTACGGTGACACGAGAATGAGTGGTTTCTCCACTGGCAGCCAAGCTATCATCGTTGTGCACTGATGTAGGCACTGTCACGGCTTTGAAATATCAAAATAGCAGTGATGCACACAGGTCTGTCTCATTACGCACTGCAACACGGGTGGGTTATACAATCACTATCACTCGAGATTTGAAGCAGTCTGTCACACGACTGCTGACTGTCCAGCTGTGCATGGCGGGAGGCAGACAGTTATGCATTGGGAATTAGCAGTGGATCTATCATCAAGTCTGTAGGATTTCCAAGTAAGCTTGTGCAAGTGTGTGTGTGTGTGTGTGTGTTGTTTGTTGTTGTTGTTACTTTGTGTAGAGATATACATGTGTGGGCATATGTGTATATTTCTAATGTATGGTATACACCTGTATGTGTTAATATAATTCTATATATATATATATATATATATGGGGAGAGGTTTGTTTTAAATATTATGATGTCAGAAACAAATGACAGGGGAAAATGTTTACAGGTAACGATAAATTAGCATCACTTATATCAATGTTAGAGTTTATATTTTGCAGAAATGTGATCAAGCTTACAGATAACAATCATCTAGCCTTAAATTAAAGCCTGGTATGGAAAGTTAGATTGTAAAACAGTGATTTTCAATCATCATCAGGCAATAATATAAATAATATAGGAAAGCCCACTTATACTGCGCCTTTTCCTAGCATCAGGCGGACTCAAAGCGCCTTACATACACATAAGCGCACAAGCACACCGGCTTAGGACAGGCATCAAATGCACTTGCATAAACATGTATGCACAGAAACTTGCAGACACAATGCACAACAAAATATAAATAAAAATTAAGAGTGCGCTTTACCTACTATCAAAGGCAGGCTCAAAGAACTTCACAAAAACAGCTTAAACGACAGCTTATAATACTTGTAGAGGCAGTAACAAAATAAAAATACTATCATAAGTACATAAGAGCAAAACCAAGGTGTATATTTTCATATAATGTAAGAAAACCTAACTGTTGGAATTCAAACGTAAATGATCAGCAGATGGCTTTTAGTTTCTAGTATTCTGTATAAACGAAAGCTATATTTTTGTCCATTGCTGTTTATATTGTAGCAGGATTAAAGCGGACGAAGAAAGATTTCTTTAGCTACGGACATGACTTCATTCGATTACTTACGATTAAATGATTTCTTGAATAATTAATCTACAAATGTATTTCTAATTTTAAAAAGCGCGAACCAGTGGCTTTATCAGTGGGAAACCAGGTTAACATGATGATAAAATTAACACCCGAACTCCACCATCTATTGTGTGATAACGAGTTGGTAAACAGGCCTTCACGTGTCCATACAGCATCACCTACCGAAGTATTTTGTAATCAGATCTTTTGTTCCTACTCAAAAAAGCTTTTACTACACGAGGAAAAGTCTCTTGAAGCCTAATGGAGTAATAGTGAAGAATATTTGTACACAGATCTGTGGTTTGAAACATCGCCGTTATTCTGGGAAACATTAAGAAATACGCAAGCAGGCCTACTGGCATTACCTATATGCTGTTACAATCTTGTTGCTGGTACATGCATTGTGTTAAAGTACATGAGTTCTTACAACCGTATACCACCGCAGCAGATCACAACTCTTCCTTCAAACAGAATTTTTTTTTCTACCGATCGAAAAAAGTGTTCGCAGGATACGATTTCACTTTCGTAGATAGAATTAAAAGTTGCCATTTGGGATCTGTACATACTGATGCGCCTATTCAAAAATAAGTAATGTTGCGTTTGAAGCTACCTTTGTTTCCGACTTTGTAAACTGGAACATTTCATCCTACGTAACCAATAATAACTGATAATAACTAGTAAATAATATCCAAGTTTCTAAAGCTTGGCAGAGTATTTCCTGTGTGTCGTCAAGAATGGATGAGCTGTCAAACCCCAGAAAGTGTTTGTATAGTATTTTATACAAAGGAGTAAGCTCGAGACAACACAAGAAGCCATCTTAATAGCTGACGACTAGTTAAACAGCTAATTGATAATGAATCGGTAATCTCTGTACTCTTTACCGTGATTTCCACTGGCGTTTATTATAATTTGATCAGCATGTTTGTAACTGTTTTGGAGGGCTGGCCTAAAAAGATGGTGTCTACTGATGTCGTGACCCTTTCAAATTGTCACGCTGAAATATCTCTATGCTTCTTGTTCGGATGCTGTTCATTGCAGGCACTCGGCAGCTACTGGAAAGCAGCCACAATTGTCTCCTGCTGACTCCTGCTTCCAATGACGTCATCTCAAAGAACTGCTGGGGAAGACTGGATGCTCTTCTCCCGGAGTCCTAGCCGCGGTCAGCACCATGTATCGTCTGCTTCGCATATGAAACATTCAGGGCGAGCTAAATCGGTGGCCTCCTTCTCAAAAGAGGTGTGGCCTTTTGAGAAGTCGGACAATGGGGTCCTGGAAGAAGAAACATCCCCGCTCCTGGCTGAGGAAAGTTCTCCACTCCTCACGGCGCGCAACAAAGTGGTGTACGTGTCATATGACTATTACCTATGGTGAACGCATTATTTCGCATTTCTTGTTATCTAGCTGAAAGATTAAAGAGTGCAAGTATTTATTTACGCACTATTTTAGAACAGATGAACATTTCCTACCCTCCGAATGTTTTCTAGTTTTGGATTAATTTTAGTTCTATATTATTAGCCCCTCCCCCTCTAAAACCAAGCTCAATAAAACCAATAAAGTGAAAGAAGCAATAAATAAATATATGAATAAATAAAAACAGATGCCAGATCAACTCCTCTTATGTCACTTTCTTTTTTTACTGCGGACTCCACAATATTTCAAATTCTGAGGTGCTATCTGAAATGAAGTGCATCGTTTTACGTCAAAGCTTTATACTCACTTAACTGACATGCAAAAGGGCATGATGTAAAATTGTATTATTATTATTATTATTATAGAAGGAGAAAGAGCGACGGCTGAATGTCTCCAGTCTGATACGTGGAATAGAGAGAAAACCGGCTAGAGAATGCATTCTGTAGTTACAGAACTCATGCGTTCTGTAACTACAGAATTGAATTGTGTAAGTATAGAATGCATTCTGTATGTACAGAACTCATTCTGTACTTATAGAACCCATTCTGTAACTAAAGAATGAGTTCTGTAACTAAAAAAATGCATTCTCTAGCTAGAGAGAGAAATTAGAGAAAATTCCCCTCTTGGCCCCCCCCCCCTTAGGCCATGAACAACTGGCAGCCAGTGGAGATCGCGCAGAAGCGGTGTGGGATGGTCAGCCTTCTGCTTACGGACTACAATGCGAGCAGCATTGTTCTGGGGCCAGTTGCACAACACGTTTCTAAACCTTAAAATTGTTCTAAAGAAGCAAAATATCTTCTTAGCCATTTTGATGCATTGCAGAAACAACATATAAAAAGTTGTACTGACAGGACGAAAAGTCAGACTTAAACAACTTTATCTTACTTAAAGCAGTTTTAGTTTAAAAAATTCTAAAATTGTGGTGTGCACTTTAAACTGATTATCTAAATAGAGTTAAGGCCTAAAAGTGTTTAAAATTAGAAATGTGTTGTGCAACTGGCCCCTGAGCTTTATGGAGCTTGTCAAGCAGACGGCCAGGAAGATCTATGAATAGAGAGTTACAGTAGTCTAGTCTGGACAACACAAATGCTGCTTGGTAGAGGCTACAGAGATGAGATGTCTGCTGCAGCTGATCCTGCGCAGTTGGAGAAAGATGGATTTGCAAACTGAGTTGACGTGATTCTCGAAGGACAATAATGTGTCAAAAAGAACTCCAAGATTTCTGACAGACTGGGAGAAAGCAATGAGAGAAAACGTCTTTAAATATCCCGAATTACATCTCGAAGATTCTGGAAAAACGAAACAGTGGTCGATAGCTTATGGTGGAAGGAGTTAGAAGAGCGTTGAAGACAACATGATTCTGCTTTAACAAATGATTAGATAGCCCGTCGAATAACTTCCATCTTATTAAAAATACCAAAATTTTAGTATCATATAAATTTGCAAAATTAGTAAAATCGAAAGTTCTGCGTTAATTCTTACCATTACAGTTAGAAATGAAGTCCCCCCCACCCGTGTGCGTGCCTGCACCTTTACTGATCAACATGGACTTTAAAAAAATATAATATCCTGGAGAACCATCGTCTTTTTTTCGTTTGTTGGACGTCCTGTGTCCGCGTTTCTCCTTCTGCATTAAATGTTTGTGTTTTTTCTTAGGATTTATGTGATGTCCTGTATGGTGTGTTTATGTGTTCTACTTTCGGTATTAAATGTTTGTATTTCCTTTTATGTTTGATGTGATGTCCTGTGTGTCATGTTCATGTGTTTTTCCTTATGTATTAAATTTTTGTGTTCTTATTATTGTGACGTCATGTGCATGTGTTCTTCCTTCTGTCTGAAGTGCATGCGTTGCTCCTTCTCGATATGCAGGCAAGGCGGTGACGTCAGTCTGCATTTCATTTCCAGCAGCACCGACCCTTCCATTCCCGGCCCCAGGAGCTCACTGTTTCTGAATAGCCTGAGTGTGAGCAGAGACCTGATAGAGGGCGCCAAACAGATGGGGCTCAACTACTGGCTCCGCTTTTCCAAAGGCCTGATCCTGTTCACAATTACTATCCTCTGTGCCGTAAGTGGACAAGAAGATGGTTGTGGTGGTGGTGGTAATAGTGGCCACTTTTCTCTGGCGCGGAGAGGAGATGAATTCATGAATGCCTCCAAGATTTCTTCGGGTGTCTTTATAGTCGGAACAAAGTATCAAGATCTATTAACGTATAACTTTTTAGTTTTCTGTGAATTGTATATACTTTTGAGATTTTTATACTTTTCGGTTTCTTCGTTAATCCCTACTATTATATTCGTCCTTGTCACAATCACCACCACAACCATTTCACACCATTAACCCCACTGCTACCATCATACTATCATGGTCCTTTTTTTAAACTTGCAACAGGTGACGTTCATTTTGGACTCCGAAGATCCCGAATCCCTTCGGCTCACATTTGCATCCTCTACACCAAAAAGTGAGTTTTAGTTAAAAGAATTATACAAGTCTAAAGATTTAAACGCTGGCTCCTTTTTTTCTTTCAAAAAAGGCGTACCTTTCTTCATACAGTAATATTCCACACTACTGGGTTTGTATAGTCATTTCTGGATGAGACTAGTTATTTCTAGGATTATCTAGAGTTTTCTGGTTGTTTCTAGTTATATCTGGTTGTGTTTAGTTATTTCTGATACCCTATGTTCTTACGAGGTCTCTAGTGGATGCTTTATGTACCACCTAGGTACGAAGAAGACTAAGTAAGTATGTTCTTACGCGACAGATGATGACTTGTTCACAGACTTCACCGGTCCTTCAACCCACTTCCCCAAAAGCGTTTGACACGCTCCTAGTGTATTGTAGCAGCGTTTAGATACTTTAACAGCCATCTTAAAGTAACAAACCACGATCTGCTTCTTGCCCTTTTCACCACTGATTTTCGCTTGTATCTCTAGTGATTCACAGTGAAAGGATGGAGAGCAACTTCGGAGTCCTGCGCATCCGATTACAAGGACCTCTGGAAGAAAATGGCGACGGCAACCTGTCTGCCTCAGTGCGCCTGTACTCTTCGAGCAACGAAAGTGTACGCACGTGCTGCTGTTCTTCCTCTGAATCAGTTATCAGATAACGGTATTCCCAACCTTTCACCTGGGCGCCATTTTTTTCATGTTTAAAATGCCCTTTGAAACAGCCAAGCGAAGCCTCATTTCTAGAAATGGGTTGGAAGAAGGAAACATAGGAGAAAGTTTTGAATCCAAAAGTCTAAAACGCAAAAACAATAAAAATGAGAATTAAGGGTTTGAGACTGTGGATAAGCTTCTTTCGACTTTTATATAAATTTTTATCATGTGCTGTTCCCATTATTTTTATAATTATTTTCCCCCCCCCCAAAACTATAATTTTGATGATTATATTGTTTCGCTTTTTGTCTAAAAACAGTGGGCGTTTGACGTAAACAACACGTTGCTGGAACAAGGAGAAATAAAGGAGTTTGATTATTCTTTTGAATGTCAAGGGTGAGCACACGTATTTTGTTTTCGTAATAACGTGCATACTTCTTGACGGGTTGATTGGTTGACTAGTTTCCGAACCACAGTTTTCTGTCTGTCTGCGCTTAAAACCCCAACATGCAACGAAAAAAGTCTCGAGTTCAGAAGGTGTTGGAGGGTCATAAGGTGTTCTTAAGCTAGATGGTGAAAATTCATTAGATGGTGGAGGTTCATAAGGGACGGGAAATGTAGGGAGGTAGGAATGGTGCGCGATCGCTGAACCACAACCATTAACACGATCAACAGAAAAACGACCACTACTATTTCCTTGTCCTTTCCCTTATCTTTTCCCTTATTCCGCTTACTTCATATTTTACATTTGAGCGCGAAGGAAAGTTGACCAGGGAAAAACAGTAATTGTAAGTCGCAGCTGTTTGGTAAAAGAATTATCAACAGAATTACTTGCTGCACAATGGCGCTTGTTAACTATGGCAACAATGGTTGTCGACGTCGCTTCTGATGAAAACGCTGGTGATCAATGTCATGAAAGTAAATGTCAAAGAAAGAACAAAAAGAAGGAAGAAAGAAAACTCTTAAGGATTAGAAAACATTTTCTTTAATGGCATTTCAACTCGTGATGGAAATATGAGAAAATACAAGAAAACAGAGCTTTTTTAAACCCTATAGTTTTGAAAAGCGCGTTTAAAACAAAAAGAGAGTAAAGATTATAGAGCTGTCATCTACAGGAATACCATCGATGGCTACTGCAACATCTCTGTGGTAACTAGCGGAGCTGTGGTTCCTTTGGCATTCACAGTCCGAGAGTTGACCGATCAGGTGGAATTCGAGATCATCTATGCTGCCCTCGTCCTAATCTTTGTGTACGTCCTCATCATCTTTGACGTACGTAACACATACCAACACAAGTGTTTTCTTCCTTACTTTCACTTTTTCCTTGAAAGCCTAAATCCAAGTCAAACATGGACTTCATCTCACCCTTGATGACACGGTAACAGAACATACCACTGACGTCAGTTTATCATAAAATGAGTTGTGATGTTTTATTATTTATATATTTTTTTGTTTGTTTATTTATTTACAAAATCTTACTTCGCTTATCTACTAAAGCTAGTGAAGGCAACAGCCAATGCGGCAGCTTTGTGCCGATGTTACTGAGGCGTTGCTTGATGAGCTGTGACATCGTGAGAAGTACGGTTTAGGCCTCTTTCCAAAACCCGAAAAGTGTCATGTCCAAAGACTTGCATCTCGTGAGCATATCTAAAGTTATCTGACCAGTTTTGGGGAATCAGTATCTAATGACGAATCAAACGCACTCATTTGAAAAGTAGGTAGAATACTTTATACGATGCATACGATCAAGCATAAACACATAAACATATGCTAAAATACCGATAGAGAGAGAGGTAAATATCAATTCGTTTCTGATGAAATGTCGTCAGATTGCACATATGTTGTAGTTCCGGGAATATCAACTGCTGTCTGTGCGTGTATATATCATTAGTATATATATATATATATAATTGTGGCGATATGCTTCAGCTGGTTCACAGGACCCTGGCTGCCACTGTCGGCGCTTTAGCTGTCCTTGCTGTGCTGAGTGCTATTCATGAGGTAATGTTTCAGCCACTTATATGTTCTCACAAGCGCTCGGCTATTTCACAAAATAACGTGTAGTCTCAAAAACTAATTTGTTTTTATTTATTTTCTCAAAAGCTCCGTCATGAATCTTTTATTCACTTATTTTGGAAATTCGTACTTGAAATTTCAGGTTTGTTTGCCTAAATTTAAACACTCGAAAAAGGAACTTACAATCAAACCTCCTCATCTTTTCTTAAATTACTTTTTTTTCACTTTTGCTTCTTTTAGGAACTCAGCTCATTATTTATTTCAAGTGTTTGTATTTTGAGAAAATAGCCTTTTGCCTTTTTGTAGGGGTGGGGAGTTTTTGTTTGTTTGTTTGTTTGTTTGTTTGTTTGTTTGTTTGTTTGTTTGGGAGGGTTAGAATGTTGCTCTTTCTGCTCAGCGGTCCCCATTCAATCTTAAGTATTATAAATTGCCTGTTATGAACTTTTTCAGCGCCCGATTATCGATAAAATCATAGAATGGCTGGACATGGACACGCTGATGTTGCTTTTCGGAATGATGATCATTGTGGCTGTAATTTCAGAAACTGGAATCTTCGATTACTTGGCTCTGCAGGTATAAACTTTTGTCGTAGTTTACGATTACTTAGTTCTAAAGATGTGAGTTTAATTGAAGTTCATGATTACAGTCAGGTGTTTTTCGTTGTTTTTTTTTTTAGGTGAGTGAAGGTTGTTGTTTTAATGCAGTTGGGGTCTCTTTCCTCTACTTGGTGACAATGTGGGACACCAGAGATCTGATGTAAGATCAAAACTATTCTGAGTTGGTGCAGAATGTACACGTTCTGCAATCTTACCTGGTGGTGGGGGTTATACGACTAATATTCTTCAGACTTAATTAGTGGTTGAGGATTTGTAGGTTATAAGACTAATATTCCGCAGGCTTATCGCTTGGCGCGGGGGAAGGTCTGGCCTCTCATCACCCTTCTCTGTGTCTTCAGTGGCGTTATCTCCGCCTTCCTCGATAACGTTACTACTATACTCCTCATGGCTCCAGTCACCATCAAGTAAGAGAGAGAGAGAGAGAAAGAGAGAGAAATATATATAGAGAGAGAAATAGAGAGAGAGTGTGTGTGTGAGTGTGTGTGTGTGTGTGTGTGTGTGTGTGTGTGTGTGTGTGTGTGTTACTGTATTTTTTCTTTTCTGTCTCTTTATGGAATATGCTTCATCACAGATTGATGGTATATATGTACATCACAGATTAAAGTATATGTCTATATCAAAATAGGTCAATCAAGTATAACCTTGTGCGCGCACAATATAATGCAGTCCTTCTTATAAACACCCGATGGGATTTTAAAATGGAGAAATTAAAAACTGAAATGTAAACGCTCAGTGAAACCTTTCTGAAGACTATGTAACTGAATAGACCCACAGGTCCCAGTTCCGTCCTTTACTGACACGTGTGACACACACTCCGTGACATTCTCTTCCTGAATCCTCGTTTGACGTGTTCTCTATTGTACATTTATGTTTCAGACTATGCGAGGTTCTAAATCTGGATCCCCGTGTGATTCTCATCGCTGAAGTTCTCTTCTCCAACATCGGTGGAACTGCCACAGGCATTGGCGATCCACCGAATGTTATCATCATAACTGCTTTGGAAAGTGAGGTGAATAGGATGTCTACATCGTTCATTCACGATTTTACATCTTCTGTAGTATGTCTGCACTATGTGTCTTTACTGGTGCAGGGGGAATGTGTGTGCGTGTCTTTTTGATTATTTTTGTTTGTATATTTATGTGTATAATGTCGGCACCAAAATATAACATTAAAAAAGACGTAACTGTCACTTCATAAGTTAAAATCTTTTGAGTTTTCGTGTCGTAAGTAATTTTAAAAATGCCGGTAATGGAGTGAAGCATTCTCACGAGTAAACAGTGACATCATATATTTGGTTATGCTGTTATGATTTTTCTCCAGGGGCTTTTTTGTTGGCTTTTTTCTTCATTACATAACGACTTCCTGTTATTTTAGGGTATTAATTATTTTTGTGTATTTTTACAGGGTATAACTTTTTCTAATTTTACGGCCCACATGAGCATCGGCATCATCTTCATCTCTGCTGTGTCTTACGGCTTTTTACGTTTATACTACCGCAAAATGCGACAAATCGAGAATCCGGACCCTCCAGAGATAGCAGGTGAGAGAGAGAAAGGGAGAGAGGTGGAGAGAGAGAGAGAGCAACTAACAAATGTTGAGCTCGGACACACACTTTACACATTATTCTAATACATATATAAATAGTTACTGTGTTGCATTATTGTGCTGGTTTGCACCAGTCTGAAAATACTTCCTAGGTGTCCCTCATACGTCTTTCCAAGACCCCTCTTTAGTGTCATTTCTTAAGCTGGAATATTTTTAAAGATGGCATTGATATTGGGAGGAAAGCCATGTTAAAAAAACAACCTGCTAATGAACATTTGTGGCCAGCTATGATTTTCTTCAAGGCCTTCATGAACCCTTCAAAGTGATGAAAGTCATGTAAAGAGCTATACATTCTGAAGCAATTTTGTGGACATTTGTGCGTTTCCAAAATCTATTTTCGGTTTCTGTTATTCGATTTCACTGTCATTGTCACATGGCGACTTTCACCAGTGTCGTCATCCATCTCCTCTTTTTATCTTGCCTACTCGTTCTTTGATTTCTTGTGACAGTTGTTTTATGTTTGGCCAGAATTACAGCATGAGATAGAGATGTGGCGAAGGGCCGCCTCAAGAGTGGTCGTCATTACCCGTGAGGAAACATTGATGAGAGCCCTCTTCCTGCAGAAGGTTGCAGAACTGGAGAACCAGTTAAATAGAACTCTTCATCGAAAGAGGTGCACAATCACAACCATTCCTTTGAACTGGGACAGTGTTAAAACAACTTTTTCTGTTTTTTTTCACTAATTGGAGAGCAGCTCCACAGAAACACCAAACCCTTTTTTTATACAATACTCAATCATCATCATCATCATCATCATCATCATCATCATCATCATCATCATCATCATCATCATCATCATCATCATCATCATCATCATCATCATCATCATCAGTAGCAGCAGCAGCAGCATAGTCGTCGTCATCTTCTTCTCTAGAATCGAACAGTTTTATGACAGTGAAAAGATTAATTTCAAGATAAGTCGTTTTAAATTTCTTTCATTCACTCCATCCCTTCATCTACAGTAACGGCAAAATATAATTCTTTTGCAGGAAGGCAGAAATCAAAGACTTTAACGAACAAATAACTCAATTACAAAAGGAGGTAAGCTCATGTGGTGGAAATATGGGGTGAAGGGTGAATGGAAGACAAAATACTGCTGGAAGAAATACTTCTAACGAAACTTCTCTTGTCTTGTGGACAATACACGCACACCTTCCTACTCACCCACACAGCCACATACACATAAAACCAAACATTCACATATATACACAAAAACTTAAGTGTTGAGAGAATAAGTTTTTTCTTTGCCCAACATGGTCTTAGTCTGAACTATTTTTCTTGCAGTACTACATCAGAGACTGGAAGCTGCTTTTGAAGTGTGGTGGAGTACTTCTGGTAGCGCTGGCTTTCTTTTTTATATACTCCTTTATTCCCAGCATCTACGTTGGCATAGGTGGGTATTTCCCTGTTCCTGTGCCTTCCTCTTACCCCTTTCTCGTAGCCGTCTACTCTCCACAGCTACACGACAGTAAGTCGCAAAATGTCTTAATGGCGAGACGGTTACAATAAAGACACCCATGTTTTCCTGCGCATGTCTACGCTATTTCTATCTTGTATTGGTGTGGATGTCGTATTCATTCAAGAACTATTGCTACATCACCAAGCTCGTTTCAGTGGTGCCTGGTGTTGCCTGTGTGCCACTTCTTCTAACATACCATTCACGGGAGTGTTACAAACACGACTTTACAATTAACAAGAGATCAACAATAACAATTTATTATTATTATTATTATTATTATTATTATTATTATTATTATTATTATTGATTTAATCGCTTATTGTCTAAAGTTTTCTGGTTGGTTTTGCTTCCAACCACTTGTGTTTCTTGTTTGCCACTTGTGCACTTTGTTACATGTGATTCTTTCTCTCTCCTCCTATCTCTTCCTGTCCTCTCTCTCTCTATCCACCTCTTTCTCTCTCTCTCTCTCTCACACACACACACACACACACACACACACACACACAATATATATATATAGATGATGTAAGATGTCCGCTTTGAAACTGGTCGGGTGCAGTCTGGTTGGTAATGATCTGCTGGGAAGTTAATGTTCTGTCGTTTCTGTCTGTTCTTAATCTCCTCCTGTAATCGTGTATCGTTATATGGAGTGGGAGTAATGCAATCTTTTTAGTTTTCGCCCTGTCTGAGCACTTTTTCTTCTCTTCTTTCCTCTAGAGTCTCTACACTCCTATTCTTTTCTCCAACGCAGTTAGTGGGGTGGCCTCTAATGCCAGCTTGTGTTTGTTTTAGCAGCTATACAAATTAAAAAATACATACTGAAGTGTGGTTGCACTGCTAGTGTACACTTTCCTCGTGATTTTATTTACGCCTCACTGGGTTACAGCCAGCTTTTTCGAGATGGCCGTCTTTATCACAACTCTTGTTCTCTTAGGCAGTGAGGTGTGGTGTTCGGTGGAGTATTCGTCCTGCAATTTTTAGGACGTAGTTCTCTCGGCTGTGAGAAAAGGAAACGTGTGGCTTCTTGGTGGATGGTTGATGGTCACAAGCCATTTATCTGAGACGTTTAGGGCTACCTGCATTCTGTAGGTTTCTGATGTGATGTGTTCAGATTCAGTCCAGACTGCCATATCGTTAGCAGGGAGAGGTCTAGAGAAATGGTCTGTGAGCTTCTTGGCAATGTCATCAATGAAGACGACACAAAGGTGGGTAAGATCACTCCTTCTTTTGATCTTCATGGCATGACTTTCGCAAGGTTGCAGAGGCTTCGTTTCTAATACCATCTTTTCCTGGTGACTTTCTATTTTCCAGCTTCCTGATTGCCTTGTTCAGCTCCTGGATGGAGAATTCCGTGGTCATTGGAGAGCTTAGTATTGCTTTCCTTTTTTCTCCTTTTAGCCTTATTTGGACTCTAGCGTCTCCTGCTCTCTTGAAATATCAAGGGATTTGTCCCCACTAAAACTTTCACGAGCCTATCATTTTCTCAGAGTGGTGTGTGTGTGTGTGTGTGTGTGTGTGTGTGTGTGTGTGTGTGTGTGTGTGTGTGTGTGTGTGTGTGTGTGTGTGTGTGTGTGTGTGTGTGTGTGTGTGTGTGTGTGTGTGTGTGTGTTAGGACAGTAGTTTTACGGGTTGTCTGACATTCCTCTTTCAACGTCTTAGTCAGTCTCTATAAGCTTGGTGGCATCTTTTTCCATATTGAAGGAGTCTGTTTTCTCTTGCTATGCAGACTGTATCTGTTTCAACTTTTTCTGGTTGTATGTATGTGTGTAGTAATTTATTCGAGTTTGGGTTCACTTTTTCCGAGCTGCCATTAGCTGATTGCGTAGCTTCTGCAGTGTGTCGTTCCAGTAGGGTTTGTGATCGTGTCTTCTGGCTAGTAACCTTCCAGGCAGGGGAAAATCGGGAGGACTTGTCATCTGGTTTGTTGATGAAGACGATTTTGTTGCTAGTGGCCCAGTCCTCGATTTGTTCTCCTCTGCTAGTAATCGGCTAACCGCAGTGAGTGTCAGTTAAAGTTCCGCGGTATTGGTTGTCATTTGTTTTGCAGTGGTCTGAAGTTGTATTGTTTTGTCTGGTGGGCAGTAGCAGTTAACTACTGTGATACTGTGATTTCGTGTTCTTGAATATCACCTTGACTGTCAGATACTCCTTGCCATCACCATCTGACGTCGATGTTTGTAAACGGGACTAGAGTTATTAGCCCGTGTGATGAATTCTTTTTTGTGGCGGCTTGGTCTGTCTTGCCTGGAGAATTCATATCCTCTGACAAATAAGTGATGAGCATCGGTTCGGTGCGTCTCCTGTTTATATACAATGTATACTTTGTGTGTTCTCAAGAAGATCTGGAGCTCGAGCTTCTTGCTATGGACGCCCTCAGTATGTGCAGTGTATGTGCCCAATGTGCAAAGACAAGTGAACCGTTTGATCCAATTACATAAGTCTTGAGGACGTAGCATTTTCTGATCATTAGGTAGATCAGCTGAATTAGGTTGACCCTTTTCAGGCCGATGCCCGATGCAGTGGGTGACCAAAGGATGTGTGCACATCTTTTGACAAATGACATCACGATCATTATGGTTGGTGCATATGTATTAGGCTCTTCCTGCTCGGGTCCACCTGCTGTCATCGGCCAACACATTTTCTTTGAGGTGGCACATTGTCTTTTACAGGGTCTCTCCTGGGTTTTCCGGTCCCTTTTATGGGGTCTGTGTTTTACAGAGAGTTTTCTTTCTCTGGCCTGTGGATGGCCATAGAAATCCCCTGTACCCCGCCCATGCTTTCTGGTATCCACACAGAATTTACAGTTCTGATTTCCTGGCCATTGGACCTTTGGTGGCTTCCTCCTCCGTCTTCACATGCAGTCAGGGTGGGTATTCCCTAACTCACCGAGGGTAGAGACTCCTCGGCTACCCTCATCTGGTTTGGCTTGCCTGTCGAAGCAGTTTACCGGGGTGTACTCGACGTCGCATACTAGACAGAGACACTAGATGGGTGGTCTGCTCTAGTGTGGATTCATGGAAACGGCGACGTGCCCAAACCAGTAGAGATGCTAACCCAGCATGTCACCCCATGCACCCCAGGCAGAATTTAAAAAGTATACAACGAAGTGACATCATGACTGTTGATAGCAAAAACATTGTAAAAAGAACACATTGATGAGCTGTGAATATTAGCGTATCTGTAGGTAGCTGCAATGCCCTCTATATTATCGGTTTCATTAAATTAGGGTGGATTGCTGTCTTGGGCGCCATTGTGCTGTTAGTTCTGGCGGACATCAATGATCTGGAAAGTATTCTACACAAAGTGGAGTGGCCTACACTACTCTTCTTTGCAGCACTGTTCATTCTCATGGAGGTATATTTAATCAGATTATGGTGACAAAATGTTACTGCATACAGTCAAACCAAGATAAATCAATTTTTTCTGTTTTCGGGGAAAGTTTTATATTTTTGGTGATAAAAAAAATGAGGCTTTAAATTGTGGAGGAAGGGCAAATTTGTAACAAGCGAGATTTATTCTTAAATTTCTTACCCAGATTCGGTTATATTTCAAACGTTTATACTTTACATCACACTCTAGACGTACTGACCTTATGCTTGTACCAACTTTGCTCGTCCTGCTAGTTCAGATATCTTATACCTTGATTCGAGAAATCTTGAAGTGGATTATCTGCAGTTAATTTAATGATAGTATTTGTAATATAGAAAATAAGCTGCATCTTTGAACAGCATAAACAATTAAAATACTGGGAGTCAACATAGTTTGGGAACACATCAGTGTTTCTTCTGTTTGCTTGCTGCAGGCGCTGGGTGAGTTAAACCTTATTACATGGATTGGAGACCAAATGAAGGAATTCATTAAGAGTATTGACAAGGATCAAAGGCTGACCATAGCAATAGTCATCATCGTCTGGGTTTCAGCTTTAGTGTCCAGCTTCATTGACAACATCCCTTACACAACAGCAATGGTGAGTATTTAAATAAATGGTAGAGTTTTACGGATCCACTGAGGTACTTTTTCTTTTGGGACATGGGGAATCATCCAAATCTTTTAGCCAATTTAGCGCATTACAATAAGAGGAGCAAAATCCCTAGAGTTTGTGACACAGCATACTTTGGCTGAGGAGTGGGTACCTGTCTCTTGATGATTGGGTAAGGTTAGTCATCAAGGAATAGGAGATGGTGGTCATCGCCCTCATGAAAACTGGCCCCAAAATAAGTGATGGCTCGAACATCTCACTCTGCTAGAGCTGTCAGGTAACAAAACAGCTTTCACCTATGCTCATTACAACATAGTTCTTCCCAAAATGTAAACCAGTAAGTGTTTTCCATTTGGGAGAGATCAAATCCACGAGAATATGTTGGAAAATATGTAAGCCCATCCCTACTGGTTGTAGTCTTGATGACATTTCCATGTGACCTAATTGGTTTTGTACTCTGTACTTAACATATTTCAGGATTGCCTTTCTCAACTTCCAGGAAGCTTTTGAGAAATAAATCCTAGAAACCTAAATCTTATTAGGAAGCTGGAGAGATTTGGAGCTTGCGTATCACTTCGCCCATTTTACCTCCCAGTTGTTTTTCACCCTTGTGTGCATTCATCCCAGGGAAAATGTTTCCAATGCGTTACAGTGCATTGCAGATGTAACTCACAATCTCGACTCGATTTGTCCTGATGCTCCTAAATTTATCTCAGGAGATTTCAATCACTGTGACCTGACATCGGTTCTTAAGGCCTACGACCAGTATGTGACGTCCGACTACCCTGGGTAAGACCACACTCGGCCTCGTCTATGCCATTCTATCGAACTGTGCCACATGCTTACAGATCTCTACCCCTGCCCAGTCTATCATCTGAGTGTGCATCTTGTACCCGTTTATACCCGAACAATACATTCCACCAAATGCTGGACTGCAGACATTGTTGCAAGCTTACAAGGTTGTTTTGAGTGTACATACTGGGATGTCCTTTTAGACGCATGTCCTAATCTGGACGACTTAGTAAACACCATCTCTTCATATATCTCCTTTTGTGTAGATTGCACCATTCCATCAAAACAGTTTGTGCTTTATCCTAACAACAAACCCTGACAGATCAAGAGCCTAATAAAAAGAAACGTGTTCTTCACCGGTTCTGCCCGAGACAAGAAACTGGTACATAGAGAGGTCTGTAATTCTATCCGTCAGCCCAAGGCGAATTATAAGACTAAAATAGCCTCAGTTTGGTACAGGTAACATCCGAGCAGCTTGGCAGGGACTCAAGAACATGGCCAATAAGATCGGCTTAAGGGGTCGAAAGCCAAAATGTCTATCTCAGGCGTTGACAGTACGGCTCTACCAAATGCTCTTAATGCTTTCTTTGCTCGTTTCGAGACTCATGACTTCTCAGTGAAAAATTAAAGATGTGCTCAGTTCTCTTCATCATGTCCAGAGGGTTGAGATTTTTCAAGAACAAGTTGTGGAGCTGTTTCAGCGGGTAAACATTCGCAAGGCTTCAGGTCCATTTTCCAACACCTTTTTCAGCGCTCTTATATAGATTCACTTTCGATCCCTACTGCTTGAAAATTGTATACCGTTGTCCCAGTTCCGAAGAAAGCTTCAGCTCGGCATCTCAACGACTTTAGACCAGTGGCCTTAACATCGTAGGTCATGAAAGTATTGGAAACAATCATCCAATCATTGATTCTAAAAGCTACTAACAATTGTCTTGACCCCTTGCAATTTGCATACCAGTCCAAACGAAGTGTTGATGATGCTAAACTGTTCATCCTCCACACTTTACTCAAACACCTGGAGAATCCACAAGCCCACCCACAGCTGTTGTTTGCTGACTTCTCATCGGCCTTCAACACCATTCAGCCACATACCCTAACTAAAAGACTCCTTGACGAGTTTTCCGTTGACCATCAGCTAATGTCATGAATCATTCACTTTTTGGTTGACAGGCAGCAACGAGTACTTGTCAATGGCACTTTTTCCGACTCAATCAAAACGTGCACCGGCTCACCTCAAGGTTGTGTTTTATCCCCGCTTCTGTTTATTTTGTATACCAACAGTTGTCGCAGTAACCATGAGGGTCAATATCTCGTCAAATTCTCTGATAACACTGCACTGCTCTCTCTCTCTCTCCTTACCAGGCCAGCAGATACCCACAGTGTAGCAGGCCAGTAGATACCCACAGTGTAGCTTTGGATGAATTTATTGCCCGGTGCGATGGCAATTTCTTAGAACTTAATATGAGTTAGACCAAAGAGATGGTCGTTGTCGATTTCCGTCAGAATTTTTCACTAAGTCCGGTACGACAAGGAGGTGGAAATTGTTCCTGCTTTTAAATACCTGGGCACCATCTTCGATAGGCGACTTTACTGGGATGTCAACACTCAAACTGTCGCGAAGAAGGCTCAACATTGCCTCTATCTTCTCCGGAAGCTGGTCTTTCTCTTTCTCCCACCAATTTCTTCAGCTCTTTATAGGTCGCACATAGTGTGCTTTCCTTCTCGTTTATCTGTTTCTGCAACAGTTTGTCTTTGAAGGACAAGAGCAGCTTACATCGTGTGGTATCCATCTGCTCCAAAGTCATTGGGACAGCTAGAGTGCTCTTCGGACTCTATATAACAGGCAGACACTTCTGAAAGTGTCTGCAATCCCTCGTGATGACAGGTATGTCCTGTTGAGAGAATTTGTCCAGCTTCCATCGGGCCGCCGATTTTGTATACCTGCATGCAGGACTAATAGACTGCGGCTGTCATTCGTTGTTCCGGCCGTGCGTCTTTTGGATGGTGTTGAGTGCGAATGAATGAAACATGAATGTGAAAGTCTGTTTGGTGCATACGAATGTGTTGTGACGGTTTTTTTTTATATTTGGCTATCAAGCTGCCCCTGAATGCCCTCCAGGACAAATAAAGGATTTTATTATCTAAAAAAAAATAAAACCAAAAACCATTTGACTGCCATAGTTACAAGCCTATTAACTCCAGAAAACTTAGATCTTTGTCCTTGTGGTTGCAGGTGCCTATCCTACAACAACTAAGTGAAGATGAAGACGTTGAGCTGCCACTCTTGCCACTAGCTGCATCTCTCGCTTTTGGAGCATGTTTGGGCGGTCAGCATACTTCTCACTACCACAACT
Source organism: Marisa cornuarietis (assembly GCA_004794655.1). Classification (NCBI taxonomy): domain Eukaryota; kingdom Metazoa; phylum Mollusca; class Gastropoda; order Architaenioglossa; family Ampullariidae; genus Marisa; species Marisa cornuarietis. Next base: position 12,846,353 of record SMMW01000575.1, read on the forward strand.
GCATTTATAGTTTGTTCTGAAACTACCTATTTTCATCCTTCGGTGGTTTTAGTAAGTCACTGACACCCTTTCAGAACTCGATACACAGAAATTTATGTTTAATAAGAATTTATGCTCAGAATATGTAATTTGTTTTAGGAAACGGGACACTGATAGGAGCATCAGCGAATGTTGTATGTGCTGGAATAGCCGAGCAGCATGGATATGACATAAATTTTCGGCACTTCTTCAAGTGAGCTCAACATCATATTTTGTTGAAAAGAAAACAAGTGGCGTAAATAATATATTACACTTTTGCCTTAATAACAATATAAAATTTCATATGAAAACTTGCTGCAATTCCTAATCAAGCAATTTAAACTCCAAAAAGTTTTTTCTTCCATAAATCATCCCAGCACTTTGGATATGTAAAATGAGAAGAAACATGATAAAAGATTGTCTAACAGCTGGGCAATTATATTAGTGTGCATGTGTGCATACATATGATCATGCACAAGAGTAAGATGATTATCTGCATAGACCCAATTTTTAAATGATCTTTACTTTCAAATAGTTAAGAATAAGGGCATCACAGTTTTGTTTGTACTTCTAAAAGCTCTAGGAGTCATTTGTTCTGATTCTCTTATATTTAACATGGATTTTTGTCTGCTCACAGAGTGGGATTCCCTATGATGTTGGTCACCGTAACAGCGGCAACAGTGTATCTTCTAATTGTTCACAGTGCAATTGGATGGAATGAAGCAAGCTCTTCATCAGAACCTTCTTGACCTAAAATTTAACATCACTGTACAAATAATCTATACTATTTTCTTCAAACTTCACCACAGCTTTGTATTTATACACACTTCATCAAAAGTTGTCTAAAACAACAATTTCCAGCAAACTCATGACAAAGCATCTGGGAACATTATGTAAATTTTGAGAAATGTGTGCTAGTTATATTGACTCATATAAGCCCGTGCTTAGTACAAACCAGTCAATATGTTGAAATCAATATAATCAAAACAGCAATCCCTTTTCAACTTACTTTCCACAATGTTTCTCCATTATGGTTCTTTTCTATGATAACAGGTATTTTATTCTGTATCATCTGTTCTATCAAGTCCATTTATCTGCTGCTCTGTTCATTCAATGCCAAAGCAAGCATTGTAGATATCTTCCTGCAGCATTTCCATCTCAGTTGCTGACATTCTCCTCTGACAAGAAACCATGAAGGTCTTCCAAGGACATTGTTGCTGCTGAAGATTTGTCGCTGTATACATATTTTGTAAAAACGTTTTATGTTGTCCAATTGTAAGTTTGAAAAAATGTGACTGTCAAACATTTGCAACATTTTTGGGCTGATGACAGACATGTTATGAATCAGTCTCTTCATAAAAACTGGCATGTACAAAATAAACTTCCAAAATGCAACTGTAGTTTTGGTGCCACTTATCATGAAAATAATGTAATGTTGCTTCTTTATCAATTCTTGGTTGCTATATAGTGTTTTCTTGTGTGTTTGCAAGTGTGCGTGCATTTAACTGATAATGTGCAGTGTATCTGAAGCTTAAATAAACATTTAAATAAAGACACTTAGCCTCAAGTACATTCAACTGAAAGTGTTCAAAGCTTTTCCTCCATAATATGCTTTGGTATGTCAAGGCATTTCAACATAGCATCTCAGATTTGTTTTCTATAAGGGCCAGAAATTTCTGAAACTTGAGCACTCAGCAGTTTCAAAACAAACCCATTTACATTTCACCATCAGACTTCATTTTGAAGTAGTATTGAAAAAAAGCAGGATTAATGACAAAAGCTATAAAAAGATACCCTGCTACATGCTAGAAAAGTGAAATAAGGTAAGTTGCATGCAGGGGTCTAAAGTGACTAGGCTTTGGAGGAGAAAAAAAAACCTTCATTTAAAAAAAAATTCAAATGTTACATCATTGCCTTCATCCAAATCTAAACTTTTTTTTTACCTAAAAGTTTCAAAATATAAATTCTGAAATTATCCCAGATAAGGTACCTCCCTGAATCGTGACCACTATAAACAGATATACAATTTCAGCTTTAAAATTATTCTCCAAAATAAATATTTTAACTCAATGGACACTGGGAATTTACTGCACAAGTCTGACCACGACTATGTTAACATGGCATGACCTAAGGCTGCATGATGACGAATCACATGCAGGGCCCAGTGTTAATGGCATTCTTGTCAGTGCTGGCAAAATGACAAAATCTTTGATACAAGTTAACTGGATGAGCTGTCAGATTCAGCTACAAATAAAAAGTTGGTGCATGCACAAGATGTGTTTGCTATACAAAATAATTTCATCAGATTTTAAGTACAACATGTTTAACAGCAGCTGTTTAAAAAGGATTCAAATCTGCAGCTATTATACCTGCATCAATTCATTTAAGCCAGGGGTAGGGAACGTTCAGCCTGCAAAATTATTTGGTCTCATCCTGTCTAGGCAGCCACAGGCGGGATTCAAAATTCAATAAATCTAGGACCTTTCAATCATAACAAATTTAACATAATGATGACAAAAATTCTGAGGGACAAGCAAGGATCGCCCATTATGGGATAGAGAGGACACTTACGAGTGCATGACGGAACAGACGTGTGCCTTTTGTCAGCTCCACGTGGCTGGTCTGCCTGTATTGCAGTAACTCAGAGGACAGTAAGAGCTAGGCAGGCTGAAAGAGCCATGTTGCAAAAGTGCTAAGACACTGGGGCGAAACTACGACTTTACCAAATTTAGTAGGCTAATTTTTAAGCTGATAATTTTGTGTGGCCGGTGAATGATTTTATAAATATCCAAAAGACCCTTGGCAGAAAAAAGGTTCCCCATCCCTCATTTAAGCAATTGTTCTATCAAAGGGCAGCACTCTACTCATCTCTTCATTCATCCTCCTTGTTCCTTCCGTCTCTCGTAGTATGGAGAAAATAAATAAAGGTATTATGCTGCTTTGCTACAGTCATTATAATAGGAAATAGCGGTTACTTTTTTCCCGTTTGTTTCATAAAAAAAACATGCATACTTAAGCTCAGTGAACATGCTGAGCGTCACACTGATTGTGATCACACAGTTTAACCATACCTGCATTTCTTTCCTCGTCATTTTGCTAATACTCGCTACATTAATCATCATCTCTCTGCCTCATATTTCGAGCACCTGAGGTTATTTTACGTTTTTTAAATTCAACTGCTCCACCTGATGTACCCCCAAGAGAAGGTACCACTTTTTCTTTAAATTTATCTTTTTTTGTTGCTGGCTTTTCAACAATATCTGGAATCTCTCCAGGAAGAGGAATATCTTCAACAGGTAATTCTTCAACTGGTAATTCTTCCACTGGTAATACTTCCACTGGTAATTCTTCACCAGGTAAATCAAGTTCTGGCAACCTTGGTAACAAAAAATATAAAATAAAAAGTATGCTTCTATAACTAATGTACCTAGTCTACTAGATAAGCAAAATGGCTGTATTGTAAAATGGTTGCTCCTGCTTTTCACCTAAAACTTAAGATATTGTAAACTCACTGCAGCTGTCATGGCATCAGTAAAAATTAGTTCAGTTAGCTAAGTCAGCTGCAATCCTTGGTGAAGTGTTTTCATCAACAATATGATATAATAATGAAGAACACAAGATGTCATCTTCCTCACTCTACCCCAACCTTAGCCAAGGGCAAACGGTCCCACTGCCATGTGGATAATCTTGGAAAACATAAGGGCTAAGGGAGTAAGCTACTTAAGCAAATTGTGATGCTTTCCAGGATGAAAATGCCAACAACGGTCCAGTGTTCACGTGTTTCCAACAAAGAGAACCTTCAGTTGAAGGATATTGGCTGTAGTCTCACTTGAAGAGTGGAGTGCCAGCAAGTGTAGAAGTCCTGAGAAAGGACTATGAGTAATGGACACCAACGAAGCTTCATGACAGATCAGTTGAGCCCTGAATAACAACCGCATGTACCATCGGAAAGCTCCAGGGAGGGGTAAGCAAAACATGCTACCACAGCCCAACCAGCTATAATGTGAAAGACTGAACATCCAATGGTACATGGACTAACTCTTCACTCTCAAACGACCTAATAAAAGGTTGAGAGATGACCTTTACCTAATGGTTAACCAGTACAGAGAGTCTGGAAAGGTATCAACTAAAGTAACAAGTATCAGAAGTGTACACTATGAGAAACCAAATTTGATCCTTACGGTTCGTTTTCAACAGTCTCCCATGCACCGTATGCTGATCTAGACCCAATATCCACACGTAGGGTTTTCTGTGGAGGTTCACAGGAGTCATCATCTTCTAATTCTTGTGGAGATTCTTTGCTGCATTCCTCAGAGCTTTGATCCTAAAATTATGACAGCTTTTGTGTGTTCATACAATAGCATTAAAGTATTAACCAAACACAACAAGGTTTTGTAACCATGTATCAACTCTTAACAAATTAAGGTTTTAAAAGCATTCACAATGTGACTGCCTTAATGTCTAACTACTTAACTTATAAAGATACTAGAGGAAATAAAACTAAACAGCCAAGTAATAATCAAAAATACATTTAGGTCCACTCAAGAAGATTAGCCTTTGGATGCTCATCTTTTTCTTGGATCTCTTCCCCAAACAGGTTAAAAAGGAGACCAAAAAAAAACTATTAAAGCAGAGGGCTAAAGATAAAGTATTGATTTAACTAATGATTAACGCTAATAAAATGGTAATTGATGTCATTTTGTTCTCTACCATTTTTTTTTTGTTTTCTTGAAAACTGCAAACCATTTCCAATAATATATTCAGAAAAATAAATAAAATAGCAACATTGCTTGCAGACATTTGCTGCAAGCAAAAGTTTCAGGGCATGATTCTCATATTTCACAAGGTTAACAACTGGAGGCAAACTGAGGATAAGGTCAAGCCATAAAGACTAGGGTAGGTTGGAAAGGAGCACGAAAGTGAAACTGCCTTTAAAGAAAACCGTTAATAACCTTTTCTGAGTTATCTAATGGGTCATCTGGCGTTATCTGCCCCTCTTGCTCAGCTAGTGAAACATAGTCATCTGGGGGTTCCCATTTGGTTTCTGAAATTTCAAAATCTCATAAATTTACTGTAGAAACCTGAACACTCACATGCACATTGACACACAAGCAAAATTATAATCAATATATTACTTTTAAATTCACGTAAAATAAATTAAAATGTTAGTTTCCTTTATTTGCATTCTGTACACACACACCTCCACACACACACACACACACAGGCCCATCCACATACAGGCACATATGCGCATTCACAAATTATGAGATAAGCTTATCAAATTATGAGATAAGCTTATCTCATACTGTAGATGCAAAATTTATTTGGATACGTCACCATTTGTGCCGACATTCCAATAATATGAATATCCTTCTGGCGACTTGGCTTCAAACCACTCCTTCACTTTGGCTGGCACTGTAGCTATGTCTAGCTCCCCTTTAGAAGATCCCTTTGTAGAGTCTTCTGTTTTTTCTTTGTCCTCTATAAATAGCAATTGTGTGACTTCTAAGGGAACAAGTGTTATCAGCATACATATTCTCTTAACAAAGCATATTTACAAACACCCCACCAAGTTCAAGTCATGTCAATTGACTAACATTTCATCTTTTTTCAGGTTACGGTCAACATCACAGACATCAGGACTGTATACAGATCCATTTACAAATATAAATACATCTATATTAATCTGTTTCAGGAAATTTTTTATTTGTTTGCCAAGAACAATTGATATGAAACATTAACCCAACTCATAAAACAGAACACAAACTGCATGACTACATCCAGTTCATTATGCTGGCACCTACAGTCTTTCTTGTAATTATTAAAAATCAGTACAAATCCATATTACAACTCATATTAGATAAACAGTATAACATCAGTTAAAAAATTACATATGTGGACACTCTGAGAGGGAAAGTAGTATGGTCATCTGCATTGTCTTCAGTCTATCAGAGAGGTGGAACCGTGTGTTAATTGGGTGTATTGATGTGCAAACATGACATTGTAAGTTTGACTTTGAAAAGATAATTTTGTGTCTCCTTATTCCTCTGATAAATGTTTAAACAGCTTACTCACCAGCAGATTTCAATTTAACTCCATACTGTTCTGCAAGGGAACTGTCATTTGCAAGGTCTTTCTTGAAGGCTTCTAATGCTGCCTGAAAACATACACAACCAGCATTTCACCAAACGAGCATAAAGATGTCTTCTGCTATTATGAGTAGCATCAAGTGCAATATAGGATAAAACATATCTGAAAGAAGGAAATATATATACTTTTCTTTATTCCTAGATGAACATCAGGAATCAAGGAAATCAAACATAAAGACATTGAGATCAACACAGAAATGTAGAACAGTGGGCAGGAAAAGGGAAGCAAGCAGCTAGATGCACTGGATGCATGCATCATCTTATAGCATCAATAAGTCACATGTCTACATTAATGTCAAGCCCTGTTCCAGTCATGCTCTGGGAGTATGAACTTTTCTTATGTGGTCCTGTGAATCACCAACATTCCACTGCTGGTTGAAGTGATCTGGTACCACTATAGCATGATGGTGTTTGCAAAAGCAATAACAGTAACACAAAATAAACAGTAAAACATACTTTTTCCATTTGTGCCATTCCTTCATCCAGTTCTGCCTGTTCCTTTGCTTTTTCTGCACTCCTCTTTCGCATCTAAAATGATATAAAGATTTTTACAAACTATGCTCAGATATTCTAACGAACAACTGACTAAGTATGAAAGATCTTGAAAGTTATCTTCACTGGACTCACCAGCAACTTTTTTTTCCCTCTCAGACACACACACACAAACACCCTCATCAAGTTTCTTTTCTTTTACTTTACCTCATCAATTTTCTTCTGTACATTCTCTCTATGCCTTTTGCCTTTCTCATGAAATTCAACACTCTGGAAAAAATATACTTAAAGCATTTTAAGCTACTTTCCATAACATTTTATCATGAAAATGTCTTAACAAGTTTCATTAAAATTTTAAAAAGTATTGAAAATTTAACAATCAAGTCTGGATATAAAAAGGTAACTCATCTTTTATTGGTTTTAATTTTGTTTATTTAAGCACAAAGATACTGCACTTTTCAATAGTAAAGCATGGTTTCTCAGTAAAACACAGTTGCTAGCACTGTTTCCTCTTCATTTAGTCATAGACATATCTGAATACAACTTAATAACAGAGGCTCAGTTTGACAAAGCAAAGGTAGAATAAAAATTCCCAAATTTTCCTCAGTTGCTTACTGGTTTATTGTCTGCAATCCAACATTTGCAAAATTCACAAAACTTCTTTGGTTGAGATTTCCAATAATCTGCCCTGAATATGAATGAGAACAAAATTTTTTAAATGCCAAGTATTGTGTGCCTCTTCTTGCTTCTGTGCTTACTTTAACTTGTGCCTTCAGATACTGAAACTCACATACTTCTGGAATATGTATTGTGATTATGATAACGATATCTCGATCGTATGATACTCTCATACAACATTCACACTCCTGCAGCACTGACCAATCCATTGCAGGCCTTAAGCCCTTTTTAACTAGAAAAATATGGTCAAACGTTTGATCGGGTTTAACAAAGTTTTTATATGTAAACACTTTGTTAAGCTTCGTCAAACTATCGTCCACATTTGTCTGGTAAAGAAGGGCCTTTATCAACTTATGCCAGTAATGTCAAAAATATCAGTCACAAGGTCTGGAGGATCCACGACAAAAAAAAAAAAGGTCGATAAATGCCCCAATGACAACATGGTATCAAAGATGGAAAATCATCCATTTTTAATCGGTTAAAAAAAACAATAAGACAAGATCTTTAGTTTTGAACAAATGGAGTGCTGAATGGTACAGCGAGACTACATATATATTGGTTTTTCGACTTGCACTGCTTCATAAATCTCCAAATCTGGCCAAATAAATATCAGACTAGGAAATAAATAAATAAATAGAGGTAAACGAAGACGATAAGAAACATTCGTGACGTGTACATTATCTGAACTACGACTGCCTTCGAAAAACCAGTTTTCCTATACAATAATATAGCCTCTGCACGCTGTCGGAAGTTTACATTTGCAAGCATGCGCAAGCTTGAGGCATAGTTTAATAAGGCACATTAAGAATACAGCTCGTTGATTGGATACAATATCCAGCATTTCATTATGTCTTGAGCAGCCTCACCAATCACACAATGTGTTTTATTTTGCTTCATGTCATGACGCATGCGTAGACCAGTGGGCCTTTATTGTCCTAGAAATCTGGGCTGTACTGTTTCTGCCCGGTGATGCTCGCGGTACGAATTTGCAAAAATGTAATGTTGTATATTCTTGATATGAGGTAAATACGAGGACGAACAATGGTAAGCTTAACTTTTTATGGCATCTGTTTTATTTAGTTTTGCGTGATGCAGTATATACACAGTACTGCCGTTTGTACCCAGCATGCCAATGTTTATGTTTTGCTTTCGAAGTTCGGTAACATGAACAAGATGTGAACCGTTTTATTACAGTACTCATTTTTTTCTGTGAAGAACTACATAATCCCTTGTTATTTTATCATGTAATTATTTGTAACAGCATGCATAAATCCCAAATAAACTACACTGTTGAATTTTCCACGTGCAGATAGAAGTTGAAACGACATTTTTGTTTGCTGAACGATTTAGACATTCTAGCTCATCTTATCTCCTCTCTTTCTGTGGTGAGAAAAAATGGACATCAAGAAATTTTATAAAATTAGTCCTAAAAAAAATAAAGTGTCGGCTTGCAGATGACTTACATATGATGGATTCATTGTGAAGAATGCCATGCAATCAGAAGATTCTGATCCATGCAATCAGAAATTAAGAACTGTAAAGGATTACAAGATGTGGTTTCAGTGATCTAGATTTTTTTTTACCAACTACATCTGCACTTTGAATAAGGGTTAATGTTTAATGATTTTATTTTTAAATTCCAGGAATCAGGAGAAACAGGTGAGAACAGACATTTTTGCCAAAAAAATTTTAACAACAGCATAGCAGTTCTCCACTTTTTTAAAAACAGGAATGGAGTGGGAATGACTAGATCATTTTAAATACACAGTAAATACCAGTACAAATGAACAAAAAGTAATTGGTGGTTGTAAACAAACTTCAGAAAAAAAACTGGAGGGTTATTTGCTTCACTGTAATTTTTGGACAAAATCAACCATATGGTAAAAATATAAACCTGTAGGTCAATTTCTTTTTTTTACATTATTACAAAATTATACTGATAAGAACTGTTAACCAGGAAAGACAAAAGTATTGTTTAGAGCACAGCTAGTTGATATTTTAACCTGATATGAATTTACCAGATTACATTAAAGTATTCATCTATTGTGAAATGTTAACATAGTAACAAAACAGCTAAATGTTAGTTTATTAACTTGAAAACTTTCTGATGAAGGTATATGATCTTTCTGTTTATTTACATTTTTTATAGAGTGGAATGCTGTTGCTCCTGGCAGCAAATCAGAAGTAGATTCCATGGTTGAAGACTATCAAAAACAGGACTCATCCAGTTTTATTGGAAGTCAGTCTGAGCAAATGTATGATGAGAGTCAGCTGGGGGTAAGCATTTGGAACTTTTATTTATTTATTAATTAATGTAATAATATACTAAAGCATGTGTGTATCAAGACACTGTTGAATTGAAGTGTAAGTAACAAAACAGTTACAGAAAAGGGGCATGAAATTCATGAAACCAGAGGTTTGTGAAGTTATAAAATTATGAAAAGAAGGGCACAGCACAATCTTTTTTAGAGGTATGCTCATGGTGAAGTTTCCTGGATCTTACTATGCACATTTTCAGGGAGAAGATGATTACATGAACAGTCTGGGACTATATGATGGTTATGACAGCTACAATGAAAGTGGGGGGGCATCATCAGAGAATGAGGATAACCAAGAAAGCAGTTTGCTATCACACAGTTACCAGCAGGCAAGGGGTGGCCTACTAGGGAGGCCCAGGGGCCATCGTTACCTCAATGGCAAAGACGGCATGGGTAAAGAGGGTTCATTGATACTTTATATTACATATGTTGGTAGCAGTTTTTAAGTTTTGTATATTTTTAGGCTTCATGAAAGAAAAGAGATGTGTAAATTCTTTCAAAATTTATTTGGATCCATAAAATTTATGACTTATAGCCAAGAGATTTATGGATTGTCAGATGGTTGCAGGCAGTGATCCAACACCAAACTGACCTGTATGTAACAGACTTTTCACTGACTGTTTGTGGAATAAAGAACTTTAAGAGAATGTTGTTCTTATTTTTTCCTGTAAATACATAACTTATATGTAAATATGTAACAGATTCTTATTGCTTTGTATATTCAGTAGTACACATTTTATTTTGACTTCCCATCACTTTTTACAATAATTTTAGCTACTTGTGAAAGATGTGGTGCTGTTGGAGTCAAGCATGCATTCTATTCCAAGTCTAAGCGGTTCTGCAGCTTGTCCTGTTCACGGAGTTTTGCCACCTCACAGAGAGAAGGGAAACCTATGACTAAATCTGTCAGTCCACCAGCATCAAAGAAAGTAAGAATGGCATTATCTGCATTTTAATCTAAAATTAAATACATCCTTAACTGGTTTTACCATTGTTAGACACCTGTCAAACTTATGTTTGTTTTAGTTTCTGCAAACTTTGCTTATTAAAAAAATTGGGTGAACGTCAAAGTTGTGTTTAGAGTTGCAAAAGATTTCTGAAAGTCATTTACAGCAAACGTCAGTATTTTGCTATCAGAGTAAGGTATAAATGTTATACCAATCTACTTTAGCTACAGCCTTTAGAAAGGGAGAATTATAAGCTACTCTTTAGTTTTATTCACATTCTCAGATGGCACAAAGGCGAGGTTCGTATTGTTCTTACAAAGTTTGCTGAACTACTTTGTCTCTCATTTTCATCTTTTTGTAGACCTTCCTATTGCTATACAAAATCCTTAGCAGTTATAGAATTTTGACAGCTGAGTACCTGAGTGCTTTACATAAATAATATATAGACTAAATCATCAATAACCATGCACCCATATTCACGTATAACAGACAAATGGCCGCTATGTAGCCTCCAGTTTCTAAGCTGCATGCTAATGAACATGCACATGGTGTCGAAAGAATACTAGCTGTGTATTGTAGTAATGTTACACTTTCCACAGTTATTAATGGTCTCTTGTAGGGTAGACCAGGGGGTGGAAGAAAATCCATGACCAAGTCTCCTTCACAGAGTTCTCAAAAATCAAACATTAAGTCAGGTACAGTAGATTTATACATTTTGTCTGAATGATGTTTGAATTTCTTTTCGAATTAATTACTTTAGTCTCTCCATCTCCCTCTGCACCAAAAATCAAAAACTAAAATTCAAGATATCACTTGTCATGAAATGATTATGGGTAATATAAATTTTGACAATCACAGTTAATTTCATTAGTATTTTCATTGATTGATTATAGGAGCTTAGTCTATAAATAGTTTACAATGAAGGCATGATCAATTTAAAATGTAACTTATATGCAGAGTATAAACCAATCAATCTGATTGGGGACCATACCTGATTGATTATAACATAGAAGTTTAGACTATAGTTCACAATGAAGGTATGATCAAGTTCAAACGTAACTTATGTGCAGAATCTAAACCATTTGATTGGGGACCATACCTGATTGCTAGTGCTGCACAAGCAGCACCTGTGTCATGCTTCAAGCATGTGAGTGGCTTGTATACATGCAAATACAAATTTGTGTTAGAGAAGTGTGAGAGAAAAAGAAATTGGGAGAAGATTTAATATTTTTCTGGATGTACTTGCACTGGAAAAGCCAGCAAAGTTAAAGTATGTTGTTACATGTTCACATACTCTATACTACTTATTGAATAATTTCCATTGTTACAAAAGAATAACGCCACGTTTTTCATGTTCAAAATGCACGTTTTATCTGATGTAAACAAAAAATTTATATCATGTTTTTATTTTCATAAGGCTTCTATGAGTGATAGCTGGGATCAAATGGTAGTAGGTGTTAAGGTTGAGGTCATTAATTTTGACTGTGACCTTCCATACACTGTTTACTGGACAGCATCAGTGGTGAAAGTCGCGGGTGAGTTTTCATGATTTTCCATACATTTTAATTCTTTGAATTTATCACATGCCTAGAATCATAATTCTTAATCAGAAAATGCAGTTTTTGTGGAATCAAAAGATGAATAAATAGTTCTCAATTGATTTCTCATCTATTGCAGCAGACTTTTGTCATTTATCGTTATAATCTTATGCTTTTAATGTAGAATGTGAGGATGCAGTTGACATTTAATAAACATATCGTAAAAACTCTGAGGTTTTATGGGTTATTTTGAATTTTTGTTAAATTGTGAGTATTAAAATAAATATATATTATTGGTATTAGCATAATTTTAAGAAAGCCTATTAGCACTGAATGGTGTATGTGTGTGTGTGTGTGACAGGTTATATGTCCCTAATGCGCTATGAAGGATTTGGCAATGATAGTTCCCATGACTTCTGGATCAGCTTGGTATCACCAGATGTTCACTCAGTGGGGTGGTGCGCCACTATTGGAAAACCACTCGTCCCACCTTGCAGTTAGTTTGCTTAGTTGAATTCTTAAAACATATCTAGAGTACAGGTATATACTTGCCAGGCTTCAGAAGGGTAAGAGTTTTTTTTTTATTGTAAAGACACCCATGTTGTGGGTAGCTGAGCACTTGCATTTAATTTTGCTCTTTCATTGTATATTCTATTTTTTCAAAAGTTTTAGAAGAGCTGTCCATCTGTGACCTATGTCATATAAATATCTAAAGATAAATATATGCAGCTGGTTCAAAATAATTTTGCTTGAACATATTTTCTTTATAGGAGTTTTTAGTGCAGTTAATTAGGAATGCAAGGAAAACATCAAATCTAATATACTTGTATTCAGAATGTTTCAAAGGCAGACCTTCCATATCTGGTACATCTACAATGAGTTTTTAAAAAATACACTTTCTGCAAACGTTAGAATGGGAATAGTATCCTTGATTTGTGAGATTTACTGTTTCTCATATGCTTTAGCCAGATGGTTTATTGTGCAGCACTGTTGACTACAGTTCACATTATGTGCAGCTATTCAAAGCAAATACTCAGACTGGAAGGACTTCCTCATCAAGAGACTGACAGGTGCAATGACCCTCCCTAGAAATTTCTATGATAAGGTAAGCTTTGAGTTGATGTTGATACTTAATAGTCTCAGAGTGGTCTACAGTTCTCAGCAGGTGAAGAGCATGACTAACAGAAATCTAACTGCTAATACACATGTGGTTTCAGGCACTTAGTCATTTCTCAGTCATTGTGCATAAGAACAGTCTCTAAGCACATCATTTAACTTTCCTTCTCCGTAACCATTATGTTGGTATGGTCATATTGATGATGATGATGATGTCCATTTGTAATGCGCAAGTATCCATTCGGAAGAATATTGCAGTCTGTTCCCATCGTGGTAATGGGAAGAGAATGTGTCATCCCACTGTTGTTTGTTGTCTTGCAGTTTACTGAATGCATTGATGAGCACAAACTAAAGCGCGGAATGAAGATTGAAGTTGTGGACAAAATGTGTGTGTCGGCCATGCGTGTTGCAGTTATTGAGGACATTGTGGGAGGCCGACTGCGACTGACCTATGCAGATAGCAAGGTATATGTAAGGAATAAGTCTGAAGTCCAGTATAAAGTATGCAGTGGAAGGTGCAAATGAAACCTTCGAAAGTTAATATGTTTAAAAAATGTAATAAATCAGTATTATGCCATTCTTCATTTTTTAAAAGTTGTTTCTTAAAAAAAGGATGAAGGCGAAGAATTTTGGTGCCATATGAGATCTCCATTGATCCATCCAGTGGGTTGGGCTCAAACTGTAGGACACAAACTACACAGCTCACAAGGTAACAAATCAGTTTGAAAATTAAAAACAGGCTACTTGAACAGAATTTTTTAAAACTGCATCTATAGCATAGATTAATGTTTGTTTGTGCACGCACGCGTGCTTATTCTTTTATTTAAAAGGTCTGTTTAGTTTACTGTTGTTAAGTAACTTTATTTTTAAAGATAGGCATGGACAATGATAGAATCTAACTTGATATCTTTTGTTGTTGTTTTAGGCTGCAATTGCTTCATCTTTGTCGTCATACTTTTGTGGAGGAGGTGGGTTTCCCCCTTCCTGTTACTGTTAGAATTCTTGTTCCTATTATTCTTTTATCTTTTTGCTTCCACAACAGTCTCTCCCCCTCCAGCTCATAAAAATAATTTTTATAATAAATTCTTTTATGATGTGTTTTCTGTAAATAGTAGATGCTTATGTGGATATGTTTGCAGAGTACAGAAATGCATGTTTAAGTAAGATTGCCATGCAGAAATATTCTGAAGATGATACCAGCCCGGACATGCTGCCAAAGGTGTGCATTTTCCTTGTTTTTTTTTTTTAAATTAAAGTTATTTCCAATAAATTAAGTTTGGCTGTGTATACATTTGTGCATATTTTACATATCATGAGGGTTGCATTTTATCTGACAAAGGTGATGTCTTTTGTCAAGTTGACTGCTTCATACTACCATATTAAGTCTAGTGTAGTAAAGTGAAGAACTGTAACAGTTTCATGGTAGATCATAATGATTTGTTTTTTAATGTGAATGATGATATAAACGTATAAAACTGTTTCTGTGGATTTTATGCTTAATCAATGAGGTTTACATTTAAGACATATCTTTTTTTCTTTACTTCACTGGATTTTATGTGAAACACAGAGTTAACTGTAAATGATAGGACACTTTTTATCATTCGTAACAGGTGAAAGAAGCACCTCACAGTATGAACTTTCAGGTCGGAATGAAGTTGGAAGCCATTGACCCTCTTAACCTTTCGGCCATATGTGTGGCTACCGTTATGAAGGTATAAGAAATAAAATTGACCAGATAGCATGTTTATTATATGCCTGTTGTTGATAGATTCAGGTATCAGTCAGGTATGTTGTAGAAATGCATGAGAGACATGCACATGCAGAAACAAAATATGTCACTGCATATGCACAAACTTTTCAGAAGTAAACTACAGTAGAATATTCTCCTGGTGTGTTCTTCAGGTATTGAAGAATAATTACCTGATGATTGGCATCGATGGGTCTATGGCAGAATCTGGCTCAGATTGGTTTTGCTACCATTCCTCATCACCTTGTATTTTCCCTGTTGGGTTCTGTGAAATCAACAGCATTGACCTTGCTCCTCCCAGGGGTGAGTTTTCAAATAAAAGCCTCAAGAAGAAAAATTGATGCCTTTTTAATTGTTTGATATATATCTTTTTAACATAAGAGTTATGCATTGGTCTGTAGAGGGTATTTATTAATGCCATATGTGTTGGTGTTAAAGAAGTAGACTGTTATTTATAAATTTTACAATTATATTTCAGGTTATAAAGGTATGTTCAAGTGGTTTGATTACCTGAAGCACACCAAGTCAGTTGCTGCACCTGTAAAGTTGTTTGACAAGGTATGTAGCTGTATATGGCGCTCATTGCTTATGCATAATGAAATGTTACCCCAAGAATCTTTTTCCTTATAAGTTCATGCTTTCCTAAAATTTGTTTGGTATTTTTGACTTGTTTACTTTTGCCAGCTGTGTTTTGATTTCTGAGTACAAGTTTCATGATGGACAGGAAATTCCCAAACATGGCTTCAGACCTGGCATGAAACTGGAAGCCGTTGATCTGATGGAGCCTCGACTCATCTGTGTTGCCACTGTGACACGCATAGTGGGCCGGTTGCTGCGTATTCATTTCGATGGTTGGGACAATGAATATGACCAGTGGGTGGACTGTCAGTCACCTGATATCTACCCTGTGGGTTGGTGCCAGATAATGAACTACACTTTAGAAGGCCCTCGAATCAAAGGTAAATTAGTTTCTTCAGACCCACCATCAGGAACATTTCTTAACACGCCCACTAGCAAATTGTTACATTTTATGGTAACTAATTTTTACCAAATTTTCATTTTGATGTTTCATCATGTCTGGGTTAGAGTGTGCATTTTTACACCTTCTGAGCAGAATGGAATTCATTTTATGTTATGCTGTGCTATCAGGGGTGAGCGATGGTCATGGCGGACGTAGGACACGTCTGTACCTCGGTGTAAAGGAAATGCATTTATTTACTTAAAGAAAAACTTCTCATGGCCTGTGTTGGTGGATTAAACACATCTGTGTTACAACATCTATAGACTGCATCTATGGATAATAATTTATAATGAATGTGTTATAAAAGAAAGTGAAAACTGGAGTGAAATTGGCCAAGCTGTATGGCAAACTGTGATCACCTCAGTCGAGGGCGGCTGGGCAGTGTGGGGTTACACTGAGGTGTTTGTTACTCCTGTTCTTTAATCTATTTAATTGCAAGAAAGACTAATGGCTCCAAAAAAAGATAAATGACGATAAAAAGAGGAAGCAGGTAACCAGCACTAGCGAAATTATTTTAAGCATGTCCGGTCAAAAAGCTGGAGAATTGGAAGAAAGAGATAGATGACAGCAAGAGAGGGGAGACAACGTCAGTCAAACATGTCGATCGTAATGGCGTGACCGACAAACCCTCCTTACCCAAGTTTTCCCGACTGCTAGCATAATAAACAGTGAGAAAGTAGACCGACTGGAAAATTTACGAAAAGCTACTGAAGTTGTGAGAAAGCAAGTGGAAGATGGACATCGCTCACTGACAGAACATATTGACAACAAAATTGAGTTCCAAACGAGCACTAACTTTGATCTAAAAATATAAAATGACGATTTAAAAAGAATGATAGAAGCTCTTCAGATGCAAATGAAAGAAGAAATCACTGGTTTAACCTCACTTACAAAAGAGCAGAAAGAGGAGATAAACAGTCTGGAACAATATTCGCGAAGAGATTATGTGAGGATACATGGTCTCCCAGATAAGTGTTGAGATGAAACAAGTGGGGAATGTGAACAGAAACTCCTACACGTTATCAGCTCTACTCTTTGTTTGTCAGACACCAACACTCACAACATCTCAGCAGTGCATAGATTCGAGAGACTCCAGAAAGGCAAACCGAGACCAGTGATAGTTAAGTTTACCTCCAGAAAAGACAAAGAAAGAGTTATTAAAGCACGCTGTCGTTTGAAGGGATCAGGGATTGTCATCGCCAAAGATCCTATCCAGTTAAACTAAGACTCAATCGCCTCAAACAACACGACGGAGTGATAGATGCATGATCGGCAGCTGGGGGTAGGTTGTTCGGAAAACTACTGAACTTGTCTGTTGTAGAGATTAAAAAGGGTGACACTAGCCCCATTGACAGAAAACTGATTAGATTAAATAACGAAGAACAAAGAAGTCAACACCGGAAGAGGAGCAAGGGCAACCCACAACACTCTTCCCAGGATATGCTTCAGTGGCAACATGTTCACTGGCTGCAACTCCATCAGTAGCTGAATCATAAGAACACGGAAAAAGCTCTGCAGGGACTGTCAACACCGCACTCTCAGTTCTCTCCATTGTCCATTCTGCTCTAACAAAAAACTTTTTTTTTCAATACCAGCTCTACTGTTAAGTGCACTTTAGACTTCTGCATCAGTTATAAGTGTCGTTTGTGAGAGAAAACATGCATATATATACCCTCTCATACCGCTGCTTTATTTCTTAGCTACGCATTGGTGGACTTCTATTAGCCTCTGATATCAAACTTGTATACTTTAAAAATGTCTGATTTTGTTGGTTTTTTCGTTATGTTTTTCTTTTATTATTTCACTTAGCACATACCCACACACACACATGGAACTACATACATACATAAAGATACATGTTGGGTAATGAAATATGCGTGATGTCTGCATCAGCTGTGGGTGGGGTCTAGGGCTATTCTTTGTGAAATCTATTAACCCTCTAATTTTAGGGGTGCATTGTAAAAATGCAAGTATTTAAACCTGAGGCCTATTTGTACTAGTTTCACTCAATATTTATAAATCCCCACCACCAGTGCCAGCGCACATGATTACTGCAATCAGTGGTGACTATGCTAGGTCACCTTGCCAACCCCATTATAAGAAATTGTCTGTTGTGCTTGTTTGTTTGTTTATATTTTTTGCTGTGGTTTTTTTGTGTGATCTCTTGTTAAACTGGTTTTTTGCTGTTGCTGGGCGCTGGGGTTGTCCTACTTGTGTTTTCATGGGTTTTCCTTTTTACTGAAGTTTATTGACCAATACTCATACTTCAGTCTTGTTGCATCATGTTGTCATTATTGCTGATTATATGTAGTTATTGCTGTATATTTTATTTTACACCTTCTAACCATAATATAAACTCTAGACTAGGTTTGCAGAGACGGTAGGGGCAAAACAAAGAGCACAAAAAGGGATCTTATATTGTTTTAAGTACCTATTATAGCTGCTGCTAATTGTATCTTTACTTACTATTCATTCCAACATGAGTACAGACTCAACTTACTTTTGCATCAGTGAATTGTCAGGGCCTAGGGGACATGCGAAAAAGGAAAGATGTGTTTCATTATCTACGTAATAAGTCTTATTCAATTTACCTGCTACAGGACACACATTTCGAACATGAGCAGGAAAAAAGGATTTCCGCAGAATGGGGTCATGCCTGCCTTTTTGCATCATATACTTCTTCCTCCCGCGGGGTAGCAATTCTATTTAATAATAACTTTGATTTCTCATTTTTAAAAAGTTACAGAGATAATGGAGGAAATTATGAGATGGCAGTGATAAAAACATTAGAGAAAGAGTTTTTAATTGGTAGTGTATATGGACCATGTGAAATCAAGAATAAATATGAGGCCATTTCAGGACTGACAGAGGAATCAGTGGAAGAACATTGGTCAACACTCAAGAGCATTTGAAAGACTGCCTGTACAGATGTTCTAGGGAAGAGGGAAAGAAAACACAAGGAACAGATGACTCCAGGGACTTGGGCAAAGATTGAATCAAGAAAGGGACTGAAACAGAAGCTCAATCAGTGCCAAGACTATCAAGAGAAAGAAGGTCTCAGAGCGAAATACTGGGAAGCCAACCGCTAAGTGAAGAGGTCTGTAAGGGAGAACAAGAAACGTTTTACCCATGAGCTGACAGAGGAAGCAGAGACAGCAGTCATACAGGGAAATATGAGCGACTACATGAACTCTGTTAGGCAGGAGCGTAAACCCCAACAAGCCGCTGAAAGACAAAGATGGCAAGACCATAACAAGCAATGCAGGAGACTGCTGGATGGAGCACTTCGAAGATATGCTGAATCGACCACATCCACCATCCTTACCTGACATACCACCAGCAACTGAACAACTTCACGTCAACACCAGTCCTTCCACCAAGACAGAAATCATCAAAGCTATCAAAAGCATGAAAAGTGGCAAAGCAGCAGGCCTGGATGGCATACCCCCAGAAGCACTAAAGGCAGACCCAGAAACAACAGCAATAATTTTACAGCCCCTCCTACACAAGATCTGGGAACAACAGCTAGTCCCAACAGACTGGAAATTAGGCCACCTGTTCAAATTACCAAAGAAAGGAGACCTCTCCTAGTGCAACAACTGGCGGGGGATCATCCCCAGCAAAGTCCTGACTGTTTCGTCAGTACTGTCGTTTTCTTTCGTCCCCTTTGTTCTGTATCTACTTAGTCCACGTCTCTTCCTCGTTTTAAGCGCTAAGAGCATGCTCTCTATGAGTGTGAATATGCGCTATAAAAATCTTCACTATTACTATTATTATTATTATTATTATAATACTAGAGAGACTGAAGAAGGCACTAGACACATTGCAACCTTCCATATCATCATTGAGCACTCTATCGAATGGCAATCCTCCCTTTATATAACTTTTGTGGATTTTGAGAAGGCCTTTGACAATGTAGACAGGAATGCCATATTGAGGCTGAGGAACCACTATGGTATTCCGTCTAAGTTCATAAACATTATCCAGGAATTGTACAAAGACTCGTCCTGCCAAGTGATTAATAACGGGAAACTCGCTAAACCTTTTTGTAATGAAGACTGGCGTAAGACAGGGTTGCATATTATCGCTGACAATCTTCCTGATGGTCATAGACTGGATTATGCGTAAGACAACAACACCGGTATCCAGTGGACCTTCACCAAACAGCTAGAGGACCTGGACTTTGCAGATAACATCAGTCTCCTATCTCATCGCCAGCAGCATGCGCAAACCAAACTGAGTACGCTGTCAGAGGAAGCAGAGAAGACCTGCTTAAAGATCAACAGAAAGAAGACAGAAGTAATGAGAATCAACAACAAGCAGAAACTTCCAATCAGTCTTCAAGTTGAGAACATCCTGGAAACAAACCTCTTCACATATCTGGGAAGCATCGTCAGCAAGGATGGTGGAGCGGACAACGACATCAGAAGCCGCATAAACAAGGCCAGGCATGCTTTCAACAGCCTACGCCCCATCTGGAACTCCCGAGCATTATCCCTCCACAGTAAGACCCGCATCTTCAACACCAATGTGAAGGCAGTCCTACTGTATGGCTCCAAAACCTGGAGAGTGACAAACGCCATCAACAACAAGCTCCAGACCTTTACCAACCGATGCCTTCGCCATATCCTGGGAATAAGATGGCTTGAAAAGATCTCCAATAGCAGCCTGTGGAAAAGAACTAACCAGAATGCCACTAGTCAAGATATCAAAAAGTGCAAGTGGGGCTGGATAGGACACACCCTGCGCAAACCAGCTGACACCATTGCCAGGCAGGCACTTGACTGGAACCCTCAGGGGAAGAGGGGAGTTGGGAGGCCAAAACAGACAGAGAAGATCAGTAGAAAGCGAGGCAAAGGATGCCGAAACCACATGGGCCTAACTGAGGGGGGCTGCCCAAAACTGGGTCCGCTGGCGAGGTGTTGTTGCGGCCCTATGCTCCTCGAAGAGTAACAAGGAATGATGATGGTGTATATGGACCAAATAAGGATGATCCAAAATTCTATTCACAGTGAGAAGAATGTATTAAACAGATTGGGGTAGAAAATATTGTTATTGGAGGAGACTGGAATATTGTTTGATAAGATGATGACTTGGATTTAATAGATATATGGCGTGAACTAAGCCCAGAAGCACTGAGATACAGTTGGCGTAGGAAAAGACCATTCCAACAAAGTAGATTAGACTTTATCCTTATGTCAGATTTACTTTCAGATCTTGTTATGAATGTAAATATTATTCCCGGCTACCATACGGACCATTCGTTGATCACTTTGTCATTAGCTACAGAACAAGAGAAAAGGAGATTTAATCTATGGAAGCTAAACTCCTCACATTTGAAGGACAAAGACTAACTCAAATAAATATTGTCATTAAAGAAGTTACAGAAGAGTACTCAGCGTTCCCATATGACAGGGATAATTTAGCAAATACTCCCCCACTAGAATTACAGCTTGTAGTATCTGATCAGATATTTTTAGACACTATGCTAATGAAAATTAGAATGAAAACAATGACCTATTCTAGGAAGAAAAGAAATAGTGACAAAGAAAAAATATTAGAAAAAGCAATTTTACAGTTAGAAAGTAAAGATAGGCTAAGGGAAGAGGAAATTTTTTAACTTGGAAAGAATAAAAGTGAACTCATTAGTTTAAGAGAAAAAAGAATGGAGGGTGTACTGATTCGCTCCAGGGCAAAGTGGATAGCAGAAGGAGAGAAAGTAAGTAGATATTTCTGTTCATTAGAAAAACGTAATTATGTAAGTAAGCAAATTCGGAAATTACAGAAGCAAAATGGGGAAAGTACTAGTAAAACTCCATAAATAAGAGCGGAAGTGCGAGCGTTTTTTTTCCAACCTGTACTCAGAGTGAGCAATCCAGGACTTTAGCTTTACTAACATCCAAGAATATACCAAAACTTACACAACTTGAACTAAATCTGCTAGATGGAAACATCACTTTAGAAGTAGCGGGTCAGGCTGTTAAAAAAATACTTAATGGGAAAAGCCCAGGGAGTAAATATCTGTGTGCTACTGTTATGCTTCCACTGTCTGACAGTTCCAAAGTAAGAAAGACGTTGTAAGTATTTAGAAAATTAAAAGTCTTTTTATTTTTACCACAAAGCAGCAGTTGTTTTCTGGCTGTAACTGTCCCTACACCATGCTAAAGCCACTATTATCATGTAACTTTTGTACTTTGTGAGTGTGTGTGTTTGCACATGGAGGTGTGGTCATTACTCACTGTAATTGTTATGTACAGAAAATATTGTCATGTGATGTATTATGAAATAAACTATTAAAAAAATTTATGGTGTAATACAAGAGCATGCTGTGCCCATATGTATATAGACATTCATATAGTTGCAATTATCTTGCATCTTTATATCTTTATTCCTAAAAACTTAAGAAGCATCCAAGTGAAGTTAAAAGTGAAAGTATATTTGTGACAGAAAACATGGCACCAGCTACTCTGATCCAGAAAAAAAAGAAAACAAAGAATCAGATCTACAAGGGACCCAGAAAGAGTAAGCTACTACTGTGATAACATTTTAGATTTCTTGACACCATAATAGACACCACCTTATTTCATACAACTTTTTATGATTTACTATAGTTCTTGTGGTAAGAGTTTCTATGAAAAAGTCAGCACTTTCAGAATTATATAATTTTCAATCTTTTGAACTGTTTATGTATAAATTCAGTAGAACAAGAAGTTTTCAGCAAATGAAGCATTCTATCCAAAGGGAAATGTCTTTTGGAATACCTGTTCTGTTTAAAGTTATTTAAATGACAAAATGTCTTTAGTTTGCTATTTGGGACAATTCCCCTCCCCCCCTCCCCCGCAACCCCACCAGATTTAGTCCTTTTTCTCCCTTTAAATCTCTGAAATGAATGACATGTGATATGTTTATCTTTAACAGTTGTATCGTTGGTGTATGTGTGTATTTTAAAGAGAGAAAGTCAAAGCCTCCACCAGGAAAGCCTAGTTTCCGTTTCTTTCCTGGATCTTTACTGGAGACCAACAGGGAAGCTGAACAGTTGTCTGGAACTAGACCACCTCATGTGCCTCTCCCACCAGAGGCGGTAGCTGCCACTCTTCGACCACTTTTGGACCCTGATGTGCCATCTGCTAAGAAGGGTATTGTTGGCTCAGCTAGGCTTGAACTAGTTATATTGCATCATTTTTAAAATGAGTACATTCTGAGCCTTTTTGGCATATTGTTTTTTTGTTATTTCCAGCATTTGTAACACTTTTTCTGTAATTCATATGTTTGTGGTTGTGCTTAAATAAGTTGTTTAAATCATTTTTGTTTCTAACAGTGAAGTGGGAACATGAAAGTTACACTTCATCTCCTATGGATGCTTCATTTTCGTCCTCTGTCTTCACATCCATTGCTTCTGCAAAGACACAGGAACAGGAAAGGTTGCCAGTTTTAAACTCAAGCGATCAGAGAAAGGGGAGTGCAAGCATTTTGCCAGGATCTATCTTTGGAACAGCAGCAAAGAACGATCATTCAGCAGTATCTCCATCAGTAGTTTCTAGCCAGACACTAAAAGCACAGTCATCAGGACAGTCTACACACACAGCAGACAGTGTGAACAACAATTCCCCAGGAGGAAGCATTTCTGACAGCATTGGGAGAATTGCAGCAATCAAGGCAGAAAAGAAGGAAGTGGCCACAGATTTTGTTCGCAGTCCTCTGGAAGTGTCTGGCCAGCAACAGCACCACCACCACCATGGGGTGGCAGATAACATGACCAGCCCATCATCATCTATCTCCTCTGTTTTTCCATCATTATCTCTTGACGGTTCAGCTGGTCACGTGTCACTAGCATCTGGCCAGGATGCTGTGTTGTCCCTCACACAGGAGTTACAGAGCATCCCTCCCAAACAGTGGAGCATTCAAGACATCTGCCTTTTTCTCCGCATCAATGATTGCGCAGCATACACAGATGCCTTTGTTAAAAAGGTGTGTGCTCTGGGTTTAAGATAAATCAAATATTATATATATTACATTTTATAATAATGAAGGGATAGTATTTTGCATAAACTGGCAACCTAAACACTCAAATTTGGGTATACGACAAATGAATTGTGATAAGACACACTTCACAAGAGCTGCTCATAATTAAGTAGCACAAGGTCAGTAAACATAGAGGTCACATACAAAATATAGCAGTTGTGTAATTAAAATCTGTTTTCACAGGGTATAAATGGTCAGCAGTTCCTAGACTTGACACCAGAGCAGATAATCAGTTTGGCTGGCACCAAGGTGGGTCCATCACTACGCATCACGCAGCTGCTGCAACAGCTCAAAACATACAGTGACGGCAAAGCAATCCCAGCTTCTCCTGGCCATGTGTCAGTGGATGCTGAGTAAGCAGTGATAATGACAAGGTAGCTTAAAAACTGTTTGTAAGAACAGTTTCAAAACTTTTTCCTGCCATGAACATGAGGGACTCCATAGTATGAATGCTGTAGTTTTTTCTAAAGAATGATTTCTCTAATTTTTGTTGGAGGGAGGGAGAAAATGGCTTTTTTTTTTAAATGCAGGTTAGAAACTGCACATCTAACTTTTAAGTTGTTTTGAAACATTAAAGGACAACACAAGCGCTCAGCTAGAAGTAGAGCATAAAGTATCACAAAATCATTCCGGTGATATTTCATGATAAAGAGGCACAAGAAATATTAACTCAAGAGCACCCACTTAGTAACAGAGAATAAGGGACTACAACTTACCAATCTGTCCAGTGAATTCAGTTTGGACCTATCAATTTTTGTTTTTTAACTTCAGTCGAAGCTTCTAAATAAAGCTCAGATCTTTAGGGCTGTATTTCAAATTTAGTCATTTCATTTTCTGGGCAAAAAAATTGCTTGTTTCTTCATTTGACTCGAGGCCATGCATAGATATGCTGAATTGAACCACACTCACTATTACAAATACTATTTGTGCACAACAGAATTCTCCAGTGTAGGAGTCTGCTTTCCTAGTGGCAGGTAAGAATGCTAATGCTTAAAGGCTTATATCTTGAAAATTAAGCATTATTAGGTACTCATATTTTGGGAATTCTTTTAAAATGAACTTAACTCTGTCATAAAAAAATATTGCACTCATGTTGTCCTTTAGTATAGTTCTTAGTTTTGTGTGTGTGCATGGCACTAAAGAACTCACGAGTGCGTTCAGGATTGGTAAGCATCCCTGAACACAGAACATTTGTATGTTTCTTAACTGCAATCATTCCTTTTGCCAAACTGATAGAACACAATTTTTGTTAGAGGAAATGCAGCATTTAGGGGGGCAGACTAATTGAGTCTAGTCAGTAGAAATTAAGGAAGCGAAATCCCTGAAACCAGATTTTATAGTGAAGTACGAGAGGATCATGATAAATTTTTCTGTTTGCTCTTTTGATGAAGCAGGTCTTGAGATCCCTGCATCCATCATACCATCAGGGTGCTGTTGTTGCCAAGTTCATCTCACTCAGACCCCAAGAATGGAGATTGGTTCACCTCACTGAGGGTGAAGGCCATCCTGAAAACATAGTCTTGCACATCTTTGTTGTTTCCTACAGAGAAACTGTGGGCTGGAGAGTCAGTAGAGTTTTTGTGTTGTGTACTATGCAGGTACAGCACCAGCGTTTTCTGCATTGAAGAAAACCCCCCAGCAGAATTTCCACCTGCTTCTCTAAAGTGAGCCATAATTTTAGGGGCCCCTACCGCTCTTTTCATGACCCATGAAAGCACGCAAGCTTCAGTACTGATTGAAGGCTGCTGTGGATGATGAACGATGTCTCTGAACCAGTGTATTGTGAAGTTGCAGCTATTTCTGTGTTGATCAATAACCATCGTTTTAACAATGAAAATGGCAGGCACTGTTCAGCTCATTTTTGTACTATTTCAATTACACCACTGTTGTCATTCTGATGATGTAGACTTATACATCTGCATGACCTAAAGATTTTCCAGATACCTTTAAGTACACAATATGCCATTACAAAACTTGTTTTTATGTGAAGACATTTGTTTGCAAACTATTTTTAGACACGATTGTCTTAATATATATACACAATTATGTGATGACACATTAGTTTAACCAATGATACAAATTATTTAATCATTGTCTCCACTGTCTCAAAAGGAGAGCTGCCTTACAATAGTTCGTATGCTTTGTCCAAGCAGTATGCAATTTGGTGCTTGCTAATGGGATTTCCAGAATGTTTGAAGAGACCTCTATAATTCTTGTGTTGACTTTGGACTTGTAAATATCTGTTGAATAATGAACCTTGGTGAGTGACGACACACTGGCATCGTGTGCCTCTCATCATCACTTACTTTGTGACGTTTTACACATTTTCTATGTGATAATTAAAAAACAATCATTTCATGTGTATATATATATATATAATGTGAAGAGCAGAGGTAAGGTACTTATGCATGTTTGCAAAGAAAGTGTTGGGCATTGTGCATACTGGAGCAGTCTTTTCCACAAAAAACTCCTTCCTTTTCAATCAGTGTAATCTCACCTAAGATGTTAATTTTATCAACGTAAAATGTTAGCTGATAATGTTCTTTGAATCTTGTTAATGAAAGAAGTCTAGATGTTGTTGAACAAAAGATTTGAGTTTGAAAAAAATCAAGGCAAAATTTAGGACAAGAAAAAAAGGAATTTTGTTTCATTATAAAGAACATGGCAACAGACATCCCTCGGTAACCCAAAGAACACAGTTTCTTAGAAACATAAAACGTTCCCAAACTATCGTTTTTAAAATTGGATGAATCTTTTATGGTATGTTGTACAAAAATTTGTTTGGGTATGCAGGCCAAGGATTAGCAAGTGGTAGTTAAGCATTATTAACACTAGATATGAAAAAGTTTGCACAACTCATTTTCGTTACTGTTTATTTTCAGATCGGCCAAACTTAGTGCTTATGAATAGCAAATGCAGAACGTTGTAAGATATCATATGCAGCTTTAAAGACCTCTTCATCCTTAAAAAAAAAACAGGCCATGTGTAAGGATACAAGACCAAGCCAACACTATACTACAGGTGCAACTTAATTGGGGAGTGTTGAACAGTTGTGCGTGTGTGTATATACATGTGTATAAACCTTGCCAGTGGCATCATGTTGCAGTTCATGGTCTCTTCTGGTATATTAATAAATCACTAAGATGCTAATTGCTTGTGCTGAACTGTGGCTTTTGTTGTAAAACTGTTTTGATGTGATGCAAGTTGTCTGAGATTTTCACCACCAGACTTATCGGACAGAAACATGACATTTTTCAGCAGGAAAGAATGAAAAAGGGAGGTTAGGATACTTGTCAGGTTAGATAGAAGAAGTTAACGAGCGACAGACCACATAACTGAACTGCAGCATCCAAAAACCACATGCAAAATATTCACTAAATGAGACCACAAGTCGTAGATTCTGTAGGAGGTTAGTGCTGTACATGCACGACCTTTTCTGCTCAAGAAACAGAATTATTCCATCCTGGAATGTAGTCGCTGCTGTTCAGACAGAACTGAAATACTGAAAAATTCATAGGTAGTACCAATCCCCTTTTCATTTGGTGAAGCTTAACTGTTCAGCATCTAAATTCCCTTTAGGTTAAGTCTAAACTAATTTTTGTAAATGCAGAGCATAACTTAGTCTCTTCCAGCAATAAGTGCACATTAAAATATGTATGAAAGTAACTGTTTCATGCGAGGGGCCAGTTGAAGCTTTTCATTTCAAACACCTAGGCCTCAAGTCTATTTCAGTGCACAACATTGCCATTATAACTTTAAAATTGTTTTAAATCCACACATTTTTTATGTGCTTGTTTTGTTTTAGAAACATGTTGTACAAGCCCCAGGTTTGTAATATCACATCTCGAAGGCTGACAAAATTAAAATTGATCAAGTGTTTATTTCAATGAATTATGGAAATGACATTTAAGTCACGCAGAAAAATGAAGTGACAATTTATAAACATTGATACAAATGAATTACTGAAGTTCAACAAAATAATTTTCTTTGTCAGATGGTAAGGGCGAAGTCCTAGGTGTTCTACAAGGACACCCCCACCTCCTTCAATAAAAAGAAAAATGCAACCTAGGTCAGTCAAAGTTGGTGACTGCACACCTTCAGGTCATAGATTCAAACCCTTTTACTTTCTGATGCGCTTATGTGTGAATTCATAGAAAACAATACAATCTGATGGAGAGTCGCTGTTTAGAAGTGTAGCATGCTGCTATCTTGATTTTATAATCTAGAATGAAAATTTTAGAGAATTTTTTTTTACTTAGGCAATTTTTAAGCAAAACCATCTCACCAGTGATGTCCCTTCACAGCTAGAACTGAAGAATTGTTCAAGTTGATCAGGTATGTGTATGCAATGGTGAGAAAAATGGTCACAGTTTACACATAACTACATCAAAGGCTGGTGCACTCATTCAAGATATCTAACCACTCCTGCAGTTCACACGTCCAACATGGCTGTTGTTGTGCACACATCCTTCTGCCCCACCCCCTTGTCCCTTTTATACAGTCCACAACAGGGAGGAAGAATGAAGATTTTTCTTTTCACAAGTTATGATCTCCTCCTGTCTGCTGTTGAAAAACGTCTATTGAGTCCCCATCTTCCATCTCCAGCTGAAAGATAACAAAAATGTGAAAATACAGACAAACATCAACATAAGGTGATATGCCTAAACTAAGGCATACATGCATGCTCGGTTTCAGGGACAATCTCAACAGGAAAAGGGACTTCTTCAAAATAAGAGAGACCCACAGATAAGAATGTTTTGTCTTTCTCTACATAACAGAAAAATCCTACAAGGTTGCAGCTTAGAATAACCTATAAAATAATTCCCACCTAGTGATTTGGGTCTGACAGGTTACTAGTTCCTGCAAGTTTACACGTATGACAATATTTGCACTAAGCTGTTATGATACCTTACATATCCATCATAAGCTTAGTATTCTTACACTCCGGACAAAGTATGACAAATAAAAAGTTTTGTAGGTCTACTTGTACATGTTGACATCTGATCCTGACCATTACTGACATTGGCAGCAGAAATGAAAGCTTTGATTCTTTCTCTGGAAGAACTTTCCACAGGATTAATGGTGATTTCAACAGCACACTCAGATGAACCAAGTTACTTCGTATTTTTTTTCTTTTGCCGCTATCGCATCCTTCTAATGCAGTCACCATTTTCTTGTCTTTGCGTTCCTTTTTTTTCCTTCTCATAGCATTTTGTGGTGACCATCTGATAGCCACAGCGAACGTTTAATATGTAGCATGTCTTTGGAAAGATTGTCTGACTCACTATGTGTTTCTGCTGACATTTATATACATCCAGAAGCCATGCACAAGTAATTTGTGACACACAAAAACTTCCAAACAGCACTTGTGTAACCTATAAGCCAGCCAAGGTCTGTAATAGTAAATTCTGACTGGTTAAACTCAAGTATTTTTTTTTTGCTGCAGCTCTGCTTTCTTTTTGACCATTGTGTCCCAACCCCTACCAAAAACTACCTTCCACCTGTGGACTCCCTATGCTCTCCCTTTCGATTTGTTAATAGGCACCTTGAGAAAAAAACCCAGATCAGTAGAACCTGAGACCATTTCTAGGTCCAGCCACACAACATCCCCACTGATGGCGTTACAGCTAAATAGTAGCAAATCAGTTCACAACTTGCACCATGATTTTTAGAGATGTCAAAGGCTTATTCTTGCTAGTTTAGTTCCTCTCGTTATTGCCCCACTCCCCACTTTCCTCCATTCAGAAATTTATTTTCTGCCCCAGGTCCATTTTCACATTTTGTTGCAGGACAGAAATCCATCCCTGACAGAACTCTCATCCATGTATTAGATGAAGAGAAGAGATGTGTAATTCTTACCAAAGCTGGTGTATCTTCATCATTTATTGGATTTCCATCAAAGCGAAACCGCACAGCCCCTGTTGTAATTCCCTAAAAAAATTTTAATAGATTAATAAATAACCCACTGCTCAAATCCCACAAATAAAAGCAACAAACTTATTCCATAGCACTTAACATTCCACAACAGAAAACAATGACAAAAAGGTGTTGCAGCAGATATAAACTGGAATAATAATAAAGGGAATTTATAAAGCGCATTTCCCAACTTTACAGAAGATTTTACAAGAGAAAGGCTTAAAAAAAACAAACAAAAAGAAATGCAAAACACATGTATGGACACAGCAAACAAAAGGAAAAAACCACAAAGGAAAGATTAAAATCCTAATGTTGAATGGTGGTGCTACAGAATTCACTGTAAAAATAACAAAGAAAAATTTAGCAACAGTAAAAGCATTACCACTTTTCAGAACAGCCTTCTTACAAAATATGGTCTTGACCTGTTATCTTAGTAACTTAGTAACTATACTTTGTGGCAGAAAAGATTTCCCTCAAAGTTACCCCCAGTTATGGATCATTTACCTTCTGTGTCACTGACCTCACTTCTTACTGGATAAATGGCAGCAAGATAAGCTGGGACAGTACTTAAAAATCTTTGAAAAATAGGTTTTGATCAACACAGGCTACTATAATGTTGATATTCGCATCATACTTTATACAATTATGTGACATAGCAAAATGCTATATCTAGTCTTGTATGCAAAACCAAACACTGAAAGGGTTAATTATATCTACTTACTGCTCTGTTGCAATATGCACCCATTAGTTTTCGCAAAGGTGTGTTTTTCTTGATTTTGAAATGTACAACGCTGCCATCTTGTCCTGAGACTTTGAGGTTGATGTGCTCACTTTCAGGTCTGCCATCTTCACTCTGATAACAAAATTGATATTTGATTCCAAAACATGAAGGATAGAAACCTGTAAAAACTATAAAATCATGATTTGTTCCACAAAATATTTTACAACTTCTTGTCTATGACAATGATAAGTACACAAAAAAATCCTCAGATTTCACCCGACAAGGCCTAGACCCGCGGTTCTCAACTTGTAGGGCAAATAGACGCAGTGAAGTGTTGACAAGGGGGGTGCAAAGGTGGTCATTTTTCTCATATCAGTACTAGTGAAATTAGCTTGCTAAGGGGGCCGCACGGAGGTGGTTTTTTCGTCTGAGGGGCATCACATGTAAAAGGTAGAGAAACGCTGGCCTAGACCTTTGTTCTCTACTCAGAGCCCCAAATGATGCAAGACCAACAAAAGCCATGACACTGTAAGCCCGCGGTTCTCAACCTGTGGGGCGCGCCCCCCAAGGGGGGGCGCAAGCTGCTGAAAAGGGGGCCGCAAAGGCGGTCATTTTCTCATATCTCATATAGGTATTAGTGGCTAAGGGGGGCGCGCGGACGTACCTTTATTCGCCTGGGGGGGGCGTCACAAGTAAAAGGTTGAGAAACGCTGCTGTAAGCCCTCAACACAAACCCTTTTCCCACAAAAGGTCAATACCAACATCTTGGTCCTCCCCCAACACTTCAGTGTGAAATGACCTACCACTCCTCTGACACAAACACAAGAACCAGCTCTCCAACAAGAATCTCAGAAAAAAGTAAAACCCGACTCAAGACAGTGCTATTTCACTGAAAATTCTGATTTCTGATGATCACTAAAATATTAATTTCTGCTACCGAAAAAACTCTGCTTCACCTTTTTAACCGATACCTTATGTCTTCCGACTTGTTATGAAAAGTATTGTTCAGAAATCTCAAGCTCTCCGTCTATTATACACATAATTTAGTATTTAATTGGCACGAAACTGAATGTCCAGCAGATTGCTGCATGTTCCCAAACCAATAAACTAATCCAAAGATGCACATTTAGAAACTTTTAAGAAATGGCCTCTATGCCACTACCAGCCTTGTGCAAATTAATTGAAGCAAACTCCATTTGGTCAGTTTTTCACGTTTACTTAAGCTGTTTTAGTAAACTATATACTTATTTTAGCGGTTTGTTTTTATTCCATGACAGGAATTTGTAATGTGGAGCCAAAACTTTCAGAGATGATGCAGTAATGTTGATGTTTTGTGTCATAAATGATTGTATTGCATTTTTAAATAAACAGTTTATCCGGTCATTTCCAAACAGGATGCCTTCTAACATGGATGTTACACCCAGAAAGTGTCCAAGTGTTGTGACTTTACACGAACACAGTGGAAAGACCTACAGAGAAATAGCCAAGAATTGTGATGCCAGTTTAGCCACTGTCAGCTGTATCATCAAAATGAAGAATGTAACAGGATCTGTTGAGCCAAAGTGGATCAGCCAATGTGGCAGAAAAAGGAAAACTACATGGAGAGATAACACCTACTTGATCAGGAAAAATGTAAAAGATCCTAGAAAACCTAATGATGCCTTACAATGTGGTCTGAGATCTAAAGGAATAGAAATTAGTTCATCGACCATTTGAAGGCACCTCTTGGAGGTACGCAGAAAATCCTACAGACCAGTAAAAAAGCAGTTCCTGACCAAAGTGATAAAAGTCAAGCTTTACAAATGGGGACTGAATTACAAGCACTGGGCTCTGCAAGATTGGTCAATATTTGTTTTCAATGATGAAAGTCATTTCTTCATCTAGGGTCAGCAAAATCATGTTTGGAGGTGAAAAGTTGTGGAATGCCCATGTTGACCGACGTGTGAAACACCCACTGAAGATGTTTTGGGGATGTTTCAGCTATTATGGCATTGGTTCCTTGCACCCACTCAATGGCATGATGTGCTCATAGCAATACATTGAACTGCTCGGCATAAGACTTGGTCCAGACCTGAACAGCTTATTTCTTAACAAGATATGTCCCCAGGTCATTGCAAAAGAAGTCAAGAAGATTTTAAAAGATAATCAAATAAACGTATTGCAATGGCCTGGAAACTCTTCTGATCTTAACCCTATTGAGAACTTGTGGTCTATTTGCAAGCAGCACCTGAGAGGAATGGACTGCACTGCCATATGGAGAAGTTGATTCAAGCATTAATAAAAATGTTGTACAAAGATCCTAAAATGCAGCAAGATTGCTCAAAATTGGTGGATTCAATGCCAATTCACATCATATTGCTGCTGAAGTTTGAGGTCATATTGTGTACTGATGTGAATGTATTAATATTATTCTTACAAAAAACTTGAATTGATTTTTTTCTGTTTTAATTAATTTGCACAAGGGTGTAGATGTGTTGAAAGAGCACACTGTACTGGCAGAAACTATCTGATTTAAGGTTTCACTTAAATCAATTTTACCTTTAAAAAATTGTGCTGTATGCTGTGCTTTTACAAAACCGATAATCGTAACAGATTTAAAGACCAATCTGAATGGTTTGCATTTTTTGCAGATATCATTAGATATAGGCGATATAAACCTAACCTGTAAATTGCAGCCTTCAAAACCCATCCGTTAATTAATTATCTGCTAGCAAAGTACTCAATTCGCACCTGCGATCAACGAGTGTCGTTAACAGTGCACTATGTCACACTAGTGCACCATTCACAACATTGGCAGCCGTCAACACCAAACAGAGAGAGTTGGGATTATTCGGACGTTAAAGTCTGCCTTTCTTGTGATAAAGTAGCAGTTTTTTCAAAACCACGAGAAATACAGACTTTCAGCGTCCCAATAACCCGAGCTGTCACTCATTCTCTCTCT
Organism: Marisa cornuarietis; assembly: GCA_004794655.1. NCBI lineage: Eukaryota > Metazoa > Mollusca > Gastropoda > Architaenioglossa > Ampullariidae > Marisa > Marisa cornuarietis. Next base: position 12,879,977 of record SMMW01000575.1, read on the forward strand.
GTGTTTTGTGTTGACTGCTGCCAGTGTTGTGAATGGTGCACTAGTGTGACATAGTACGCGGTTAGCAACGCTTGTTGATCGTAAGTACGAATCGTAGCGGATGATTAATTAACGGATGGGGTTTGGAGGCTAAAATTTACAGGTTAGGTTTATATCGCCTGTATCTACAACTATATGAAAACTTCGAAAACCATTCAGGTTGGTCTTTAAGGCCTAAAAGTGATACAAACTAGAAATGTGTTGTGCAACTAGCCCAAAGCTTGTTAGAAACAATGGGTAATCCCGTATAAAAAGAAGCAATTCTATCTCATTAATTAAAAAACAGAAATTGCGAAATCTTGAAGAATTAAAGTACCATAACCAAATCATTTGCTGGTAGCCAGGGACAAAAACATTTCACTAAAACGTTTGCAAAAGTAGAAGTGGCAGCCTCTAGTCCTAACACTACCTTATCTCACTATGGGTAGTATTTAGGATAGAGTAGCAGAACACTAGCTGCTAATTCGTTCCAACAAAAAGTGAAAGTTGGGGGAGAGATCTTGAGGACCCTCTAGATTTTAAAAGACATACAAACCGTATGTGAAAAAAAGTTCAGAGAAACATTTTATGCTAGATGTATTAAAACTGTAATTCATAAATACGAATAGCAAAGCCACTCAGACCATGGAAGACAAGCTATGATGATGCGTTCTTGAATTACTGGTTTTTCTCCTACTACGCCACACATGATTTGCACGTTTCTAAAAAGTAGGTCATATGAAACATTTCGACATACTGACCTACTTTCTGATCACCGTCGGTTCACCGACAAAAACAAGCAATGCAAAAAGCAAGTCACACATGGCTAAAATTTGTTCTTGTCAAACCATTTTCTGTAATCTGAAGATGCATACAGCAAACAATGACTTAATAAAAGAATCGGTAATAGACAGTAATTAAGCTGTAAAACCCGAACAGTGAACACCGCTTTCAGCCTCATTTTCGAAGTGAACGTCTACAATACAACCGTTCACACAAGTTCTGTTCACTGGCACACGCTTACGTTCAAAATTAAATCATAAAACAACTGGTCAAATACAATGTATGATGTTGTCCTTATTATCAACTCTTTTTCAGCTTAATATAGCTTGGTTAGTACAATGATTAGTTACTTAAAATGATAAAGGATGATTAAACAAAGTGTGACCAGAAGTTGGACCACGAAAGTGAACGCGGCAAATTTGGTAGGCGAACTAAACATTTAAAACAAGGCCTTGTTTTGACATTTGTTTAATCAAAAGAAATTTTTCAACTGATGTTTTCCGAGGCAAATTATTTACCAACCTTTTTTTGTATTTGTGAGTTCTGTTGTTGATCATCCATGTTGATTAGCGTGTGTATATATCTCTCACCTCAGCTGCAAAAATGGCGCATGAGGAGAGCACACTGGGATCGAGCTATTTTGAGAAACTCTTTGCAATGTGGTAGAACACATTCAATTGGCTGGAAGTTTTTGACAATTTTAGGAACATATTCCAATTACGATTTCTTCCAAACAAAATATACGCTTGTACTTTTATTAAATAGTTTAACTGCCACTACTAATATTGTGAGAACACATTACAAACTATGCATACATTCACAAATAATCCTAAAAAAAATGTGTACAAGTGCGAATTCTTAAATTGGACGGCGATAGAATCTAAACAGCCAATCAGAAGGCGTCTAACAAACAAAATGTTGTTTTGAGATTCCCTTTTTTTCTTCGGTTCAAACCTCGCCGTTCATTACCGAGAGTTATGGTGTTGTATCTTATGTTACATCTATCACCATACCGAAAAAAAGTCATCCGCAATGTTGGCGCTGGCTTTCGATGTATATAGCATTCAGTAAGAATGGCCAGGAAATAGAAATCAAAAGAAAAGAGAACTATAGTGTAAGACGTGACTTTAAAAACGCGAGTACAAAGGCATGGTTCTATTTGACTGTTAAAAGTTATCAACTGCCTAAATTATGTCGTTTTGTTTTTTCTTTTATTGACTGCAAAATAAAAAAAAATTCAATGACTGAAAGGTAGAGCAAAACTTACGCTTTTCTAATAAAAATGGATCGAACAGCGGAGCTGATATCGCTGTATATTGGAGGAGCTGATCGCAGCCCGTGTAGTGAACATAAGGATAATTAAGATATCTGTATTCAGATATAACACAATTACACAATCATACTATTATAAGTTCTTAAATGTATTTGAAAAAACTGACGTGCACATATATATATATATATATATAATAGCATATACAGAGGTAATTCTAGGATTTCAAAAAGAGGGGCCCTGCAGGGGCCCTCTCAATGGAAAAAAGGGGGCCCTTCAAATGAAACAAGGGATCCCTCGAAACAAACACATTTTCACTGCTTTTTCCGATAAATATTAGGTATACAACAAAATACTTTATTAATCACAAGAAATTGAAGATTAATCATATAGATATCCTTTTCTTCTATATCGATAAATTATCTTTCATCATCATTAGTTTATCATACCATCCTAAATTTGCAAACCAATTAGTCTTTGTGTCCATCTCATTGGGCTATGAGCTAATGTTTAGACACTTTTCATATGTCTCATTAGTGCAGGGCTTTAAATGTTTCTCCTCAAGGCAACTTCTACAAGAAGACTTTATTAGGTTTTGATGGCCGAAGCCCCCTCTCACAGCCTGCATTGTGGTCTAGCATAAGGAGGCACAGCTTTCCAAGAACCAGCAAATTGGGAAATGAATCCCTGTAAAAATCAAATAACAGTTTAAACAGCTTGTGGAATCTCTCCGATGTGCATTCTACGTTACAGTTTCTTTGACCACAATCCATTACTCTAAACATGCTGCTTTGTCAAGCAAGATTTCGCTGAATTTGCTGCCCACTTGTGCTGGTTTTCCAAAGAAATCTGTTAAGATATTTAATTCTGTCTCCATAGGGTGTTCTGTCTTCTGTAGACAGGAAAAAGATGGGGCGCATGGAAAGAACTAAAAAATCCAGAGGCAACATCACCTGCATCTTTTGGGAACCTGTCATTAATGTTCTTGCACAGATTGTCGCAAAAGCAGCCCTGACAGCTTCTGTGTCCTGTGATGCTGTATCAAGTCCGCAACACGTTATTTCTAAATGTTATATAATACCGCCGGCATAAGTTCCGAAAAGGTCATGAGGACAGAAATAAATTAGAATTGAAAATAGTTTGAAAATTGAAATCTTTCTGAAGAATTTCAGCCTCCAAAGAGTGCCTGTGGTCGGAAGTCTGAATGTCTATGCAGCGTCCTCGTTTGGTACTTAACACACCCGGGGTTGTAAACGCGTTATTCTTATTGTTTTATGCAACTTTACATCTCATGCCTTCGTCCTCGTTCATTAGCCAAGGCCATTTCTTCAGCCATTCACACTGAAAGTTTCTCTGGATGCGTGGTTTTTTACGTGAAGTCTCTATTTCGCTGTCTACATTTTTAGTTCCAACAATTTGTGCGGCACACTCTGACGAGTTTGTTTCTGTCCTTGTCGATTTCTACTTTACGGGGCATCTTCTGCTGTTTTTGTCGCGAACGAAAAGTCAAACAGAGCTGACAGTCGCGTTCACTTCGTTTTCAACTCGCTTGCTTCCGATACCCTTTGATCTCTCCCGCCCCAAATGTTTTCGCTGTGGGCGCGTCAAAAGGTTGCAGATGGGTAACAACTAGTCAGTTTGAAAACTGTCCAGTCATTAGCATCGATTCTAGTGGGTCGGTCTCAAACCAGCAAGCAGAATGACAACAATTATTTTTGAAGTGCCGCATCGCGTGTTCAAAAGTGCGCCAGCCACGGGATTTTTGCGGGCGCATGGTCGCGCTGACTTTCAGACTTTGCGCCCTTCAGCGAAATTTTGCGGGAATCCCGCAAGGCCGCAGCCTAGAATTACCTCTGATATATGTATAATTTTACACACCTTTTACAAAATAGTGTGGGAAGGAGGGCGCGCGTGAGAAGTTGAAAGACCGTCTCAGCATCAGCCTCAACTAAATTGTATGTAAATGGGCTCATTTTTACTTCTTTTAAATATATGTACAACTGGAGTCGATCATTTTCTGGCAACTCTTTACACTACTGCGTTAATTGTCGTTTCGCTACAGACGTGTATAGGTAATTTGAAAATTCGTGGTTTCGCCACTGCATAATTGTGATGAGCGGATTTCCCACGACTTTTTTTCTCCAGAAAAGTCCCCAAACTCGCCGCCTCCTGGTCCATTCCACCACAGAAACAGGCCCTTACGACACCACTTTTTTGATTGGTTCTCTCCCACAGGTCTATATTGGAGATCTTATCAGGCCATCTGATGTTGAGGATGTGGCGCAGACATCTGTTGACGAATGTCTGTATCTTGTTAGTAATGGCATTTGTCACCCGCCATGTCTCGGATCCATATAGAAGTATTGCCTTTACATTTGTGTTAAAGATGCGGATCTTGGTGTGTAAAGATAGAGCTTTGGAGTTGCAGATAGGTCGTAGGGTGTGGAATGCAAGCCTGGCTTTGTTTGTTCGGCTTCTTGCATCCTCATCTGAACCTCCATCTTTTCTGACTATGCTGCCAAGGTAGGTGAAACGGTCAGACTCGGTAATGCATTCCCCATGCAGTTGTAGTGGGGCTTCTTGCTTGTTGTTGACCCGCATTACTTCCGTCTTCTTGATGTTGATGGTCAGGCCCGTCATCGCTGCTTCTTCTGCGAGCCGAGTGAGCTTTGTTTGTGCGTGTTGTTGTTTGTGGGACAGCAGGCTGATGTCGTCTGCAAAGTCGAGGTCTTCAAGTTGCCTGGCGAAGGTCCACTGAATGCCCGTGTTACTGTTAGAGGTTGTTCTTCTCATGATCCAGTCTATGACGATCAGGAAGATTGTCGGTGAGAGCATACAACCTTGCCTCACTCCAGTCCTCACTGTGAAGGGGTCAGTCAGCTTTCCATTGTGGATCACCTGGCATTTCGAGTCCTCATACAGCTGTTGGATGACGGCAATAAACTTTGGTGGAAATCCGTAGTGCTGCATCAGTTTCCAGATGGTTTCCCTGTCTACGGAGTCAAAGGCTTTCTCAAAATCCACAAAGGTTATGTATAGTGGTGCCTGCCATTCAATGGACTGTTCAATAATATTTCGTAGTGTAGCGATTTGGTCTATGCATGATTTTCCCTGCCGAAAGCCTGCCTGTTCTTGCCGCAGTCTCTTGTCTAGGACATTTTTTAGTCTCTCCAGGATGATTCTGGTCAGCACCTTGCTAGGAGTGGACAACAGCATAATCCCACGCCAATTGCTGCATTGTGTAAGGTCGCCTTTTTTGGGTAGCTTTACTAGGTAGCCAAGCTTCCAGTCTGCTGGAACTTGTTCCTGTTCCCAAATTTTCTTCAGCAGTGGGTGTAACATCTCTGCTGCGGCTGTTGGATCTGCCTTTAGTACTTCAACAGGAATGCCATCTGGGCCTGCCGCGTTGCCAGACTTTAAGGACTTGATGGCTTTGATGATTTCTGCCTTGGTTGGTGGGCTGGTGTTTACTTGAAGCTGTTCGGCGGCTGGGGGAATGTCCAAGGTGGTTGTTGGTGATGGTCGGTTAAGTATTTCATCAAAATGTTCCACCCAGCGTGATCTTGTTTCTGCATCTCCGGTGATGGCGCTGCCATTCTTATCCTTTATTGGTCTGCACGCATTGGTGTTTTTTCTTCCTGCCAGAATTCTTGTAATTTCATATAGTCTCTTTGTGTTATTTTGCCCAGCTGCTTGTTCTGCCTCTTCTGCCATCTTGTGTGTGAACTGCCTCTTGTCATCTCTTGCGCTCTTTTTTACTTCTCTTTTTATCTCCCAGTATTTTGCTCTGAGTTCTTCTTTTTCCTGCTGGTCTTGACATTGGTTGATCTTCTGCTTCAGCTCTTTCCTTTTCTCTATTTTTTGCCAGGTCTTTATATTCAGCCATTCCTTATGCTGTTTTCCTTTCTTCCACAGAACGTGTGTGCAGGAAGTTTTCCAGGTCTCTTGTATTCTTGTCCAGTGGTTGGTCACTGTTTCTTCCAAGAGTCCTTCCAGTGCCGCAAACCTGTTTCTTACTTCGCAGTTGAACTCTTCTTGTTTTTTCCGATTTCTGAGGAACTGCACGTTGAATTTGTGGTGCGGTCTGTCCGATGAGTCATGGAAGGACCTCAGCTTTATCTTCACGGTTGCCACAAGTAGATGGTGGTCTGTGGCTGCATCTGCACCTCGCTTTACTCTGACATCCAGCAGACTTCTTCTAAACTGTCGATCGATGGTGATGTGATCGATCTGGTTTTCTGTATTTCCATCTGGTGAAGTCCAGGTGGTCTTGTGAATGGTTTTGTGAGGAAAGACTGTGCCTCCGATTACAAGGTCGTTGAACAAGCAGAAGTCTGTGAACAGCTCACCATTCTCATTGCAGTTGCCCACACCGTGCTTTCCCATTATGTGTTCTTTGTCCGTGTTGTCATCTCCAACTTTGGCATTCATGTCGCCCATGATGATCTTCAGGTCTCGTCTTGGAGTACGATCAACCAGCGCTTGTAGGGAGTTGTAAAAGTCCTCCTTCTCCTCTTCTTTTGCTGCGTTGGTAGGTGCATAGCGCTGGATGATGGTGATCTTTCTTCCTTTGGAGTTGAACCGAGCTGACATGAGTCGTGGAGAAACTGGTTCCCATGTTATTAGTGCCCTTGCAGCCTCCTGTGTCATCAGTACTGCTACTCCTTGTGAGTGGTCATGGTCAGGATCTTCATGTCCAGAGTAGATGATAGTCTCCCCTGACGAGAGTCTGGTCTGACCGCTACCATTCCATCTGGTCTCGCACAGGCCAAGGAGCTTGATGCCATAGTTCTTCATCTCCTGTGCTACCTGAGCTGATTTCCCTTGCTCGTATAGGGTTCTGATGTTCCAGGTCCCTATCCTGGTTTTTGCCTTGGCCGTGAGAAGATAGGTCGGCGAGCTGACTTCCCGAGGTCTTTCGTCAGCACACGTCATAGGCCCCTCCAAGGAGGGATCTTCCCGTCCAGGCTCTCGTTGTGGTAATGTTCTTTTTGCGGTTTCTGTAGCAGGGTTGTTTTACAGGGTGGGGTTGCTAACCCCACGCCCAACCCTCCTCCTTCATCCGGGCTTGGCACCGGCAGGTTACCCGGGGGGTTTCCAGGCGGAGTTAAAGTGATGCTAATTAAGATTGAATAATCCTCAGCTGCCGCTCAGCTGAGAAGGATATGGTTTTACATCGGGTACTGAGACAATCGTGGGACAAAAAGTACCCTCTCCCTTCCTCCCTCCCTTTAACTGTCTCTCTCTCTCTCTTACACACACACACAACCTGATAAAATTGTTAAAGATTGTCTTTGATAAAACGTTACTCTTGATCCTAGGTGTTATGCGAAGTACATTTCTAATTTAGTCCAGACACATTGCGCAAGCTGTTTGAGCCATGAGTACATCAGTAATACTACAAAGTCATACAAAAAAATTGCACGAGTTTATCGATCCTTAAGTGGGAGTAGTTATCAGTTTGTATATTTAAGTTATAATGTGAATACGCAAAAATATCTGGATTGTAGCGCAAATTTGCGTGCTGGTAGATAGCAGTACTGAACGGTTGGTTTTTGAACGTTAGGTCGCAGAATGTCATTAGCAAGCAAGCAAGACATGCATGCATTCACAACGATTCTCCATTTTGTTTTTACCTAAATGATAAAAAAGGGATAAAATAAAATTCTATGGAACTGTTCTCTATTGCAGGCTATCGATCACTCTCGAACCAGATCAAAGAGCAGTGCTGGTGACAGAGCGAAGAGAGATAGGTATTACAAATGCCGTTGTCACTGTTTCGAGTAAATTTTAAGATAGCTTCCAAACATTTACTGAAACAGGTCAATTCCGCGACGTGCCGGTGACTTTTTAACTCATAAGCCTGATCATCACGCACTTAATACGTGTTTGAATGAGAATTTTTCGATTTAATTGCATTTTACTTCACTAATAATTATACTAATCATCGCTAATTTAGGCCTCACCTACTAGTTTTGCTTACATAATATCATTGGAAATCACAATTTTTGAGCTATATAGTTATTGGTGTTATTTTATCATCAGTCCTCCTTGTGCCGTCTGGCACGTGAGGCGACAACAATTAGGGACCTCCATCTGATTCTGTCTGCTGCTGTTCTGGGGGCTGTCTTGAGTGATAGGCCTGTGTTATTGAGGTCCTTTTCGATGGATCGTATCCACGTCTCTTTGGGCTTCCCTCTGTTCCTCTTTCCCTGAGGTGTCCATCACAGGGCTGTTCTGGGGTCCCTGAGGTGTCCATCACAGGGCTGTTCTGGGGATCGAGTCTGGAGGTATACGGAACACGTGACCTAACCATCGCCAGCGCCGCAGTTGGATCCCTTCTGCCAAGGTGCACATCCCCACCCTTTCGCGCAGTTCTTCATTTGAGATGGTGTTGGGCCAGAAGATCTTTTGTATGCGCTTGGTTTGAAACACTTCTAGCTTTTTCTCGATGGAGGCTGTGGTCTTCCAGCACTCTGACCCATATAGGAGGACACTGAGGACGTTGCTCTTGAAGATCCTGATCTTTGTATGGCTGCTGAGGCCAGTGGATCTTCAGATGGGCTTAAGCATTGCAAAAGTTTGGTTGGCTTTGCTGATCCTGGTGTTGACCTCCTGTTCACAGTTACCATCTGCTGTCACCTTGTTGCCTAGGTATACAAATTCTTTTTACGTCCACTAGTTGACTCCCGCTGATTGTGATAGGTTTATTGTTTGTCATGTTGTTCCTTAGGACTTGTGTTTTTCGAGTGTTGACTCAGAGTCCTATCATGCTGGCAGTCTTACTAAGGTTTTTGGTCTTATCTTGAAGGTGTTGGTGCCTATGTGATAGCAGTCATAGGTCGTCGGCGTAATCTAGATCCCCCAAGACTGTGGTTAGAGTCCACTGTAGACCCTGTCGATATCCCTGAGTGACACGACGCATGAGCCAATCAATGGCCAGTGTGAGCAGTATTGGTGACAGGATGCACCCCTGCTTGACGCCTGTGTTCACTCTAATTGGTTCAGTCAACTGGTTGTTGTGGATGACCTGGCATTCAAAATTTTCGTATAAGGACTTGATGATGTTAAACAGTTTCTTTGGGATGTCATAGTGACGTATAATCTTCCACACAGAGGCACGATGTAGCCTCTCAAATGCCTTCTCAAAGTCAATAAAGACCATATACGGTGGACTGTTCCACTCCTGCGATTGTTCCAGGATCTGTCGCAGCACAAAGATATGGTCGATACATGATCGTCCTTTCCAGAAGCCAGCTTGTTCTTTTCGGAATATGGAGTCTACTGTTGTTGTAATGCGCTGGAGGATTATACGGCAAAAACTTTTCTGGTGAGGGATAGCAGTGTGATGCCTCTCCAGTTATTACAGTCACCAAGGTCTCCTTTCTTTGGTATCTTGACTATAACACCTTTTCTCCACTCGGCAGGGATTTCTTCACTGTCCCAGATCTCCTATGGAGGATTGTTTGTAGGATACATGATGTCTCTTCCTCTTCTGCTTTCAGCATTTCAGCACATACACCATCCCCTCCTGGCGCCTTGCCGTTCTTCGTTTTGTGAATGGCGGTGTTATTTTTTAGTCCATTTATAATACTTTGCAGTTTCCGCTAACTCATTTTTGTCTCAGAATGATATATTACACTTTGATAATTCTTCTGTGCACTCGTATCTGTTGAGGTCTGCGCGTGCGCAGCGTGTGTTTGCAAAGGTCGTCTTGAAAGAAAGCTGAGATGTGACATCGGCTGCCGTGCATTTCTCTCTCTCAATATTTTTCTGTCCCTCCCTCGCTCTCTCACTCCATGGCTCTCTACCAACTTCTCTCAAAGCTGTAAACTTCTAGGTGTGACTATTGATAACAATATGCCCTGGTCGCAAACTGTACGTCTTAGTCATAAGCAAAACTATAGCACAGAAAATATATCTCCTATCGCGAATTTTTAAAAGCCTCACTCTCGTAGACTGTGCTACAATCGCCCATTGATTACACTTCCACTCCGTGGGATTGTTCGTGCCTCGTATGTGTTTCGATAAGGCCTCTTGTAAGCTTTCAAAGGAGATCTATCAAAAATCTAACCAAAAATACACATACACAGGCAATACTATCCCATAGACTTTTTACACTTTGTTTCTACCGAAATAATAAGAGGGTCCCTCAGACTTAATGCTTCAATACCGAGAATCGACTCATTCCAAAGGAGCCTGAAATATTCAGGTATAGTGTTCTTTGGAACAACCTTCGATCCTTCACGTCATCGTCAGCAAACAAAATTCAGTCGATACAATTTTAATTAAGTTCAAAGCTGGACTCCTACAACATTATCAAAACTCTTGATTGCTTACAGAGGCCTTTCATCCAACTTAAACACCTGTTACTAACATTGACAAAATGAACATGTACCAGTACGGTACATATTTATAGTTACTTCGAAAAATGTAATCCCTATCAATTCAGACATCAACCCTTATCTTTGCAATATCCTAATTCTTCTCTCTTGTGTTTTTAATGGCTTTGTTTTGCAACAATGTAGTGTTTCGGTTTCTTCTACTTAAATCGAGGGCTATATAATGTAAAAAAAAGCATAACTTTTAATTGCTTATTCTGTTACCTTCGTACATAAAGATTTGTAATTTGTGATATATGTCTCAATCTCTTTCTCGATCTTGCGTTCTCTCGTTCTTTTACTCATGGGGCACCCCGTGAAATGACGTTGCTGTAAACGTTTGGCTGTTCGTAGCAGTTTAATTTATTTTAAAATGTGGAGCCACCTGCAATAATCTCTTATATATAACAGGTACAAGAAACATCATCCAAGCACGGATTTGTATACAAGTTCGTGATCCAAGCATAGTCTACAAAACTTTGTATAGATGAAAGTACCATCCTGCAAAATTTGATCAGGATCGGGAACGCGAATGCACATAAATATCAGGTAACACACAGTGAGTGAGCTAGAGTGTGTATGAGAGAGAGACGCACTATAGAATGCAGACCATTTACAACACACGTACATTGTAGATCATATATCCTCTTCATGTCGCCATTCTGGCCTCTTGCCAAATGTGTACTCTCCGAAAAAAAAAACTACACGCAAGTAGCGATCGAAGATCATTATAACTGTTAGTGGAAGATAGTCGAATATTGCGCCGTTGATTAAAAAAAACAAAAACAAAAAAAAAATCATAACATCTGAAAATGTAGCAAAGAATTTGTACGACGTGTCTTTTGCTGGTAGGAAATTATGGATGGCATGCTCTAACACCGCTTATCGTGACATGTATATATATATATATATTTGTCTTTCAGTATTTGCCTCTTCGCACATTTCGCGTTTAGCTGCATGGATAGCCATTGCACATAGGTTATTTAGAGTCTAATATAAAAAAAAATTGGTGAACATCATATTTATCGGTCTGACTGATATTGTCGGTCGAGCTGAGAGATTAATGAAATAATTCAGCAAGAGTTTAGCAAGAATTTTCACGCAGTTCATTCAAACAGCGCCCCCATCTTCGAGCAGAGTATTAATTCCGGATTATTATTTGTATATCTCGATCATTTCCCAGTTTCACAGGAGGCTCAGAGATCAGTGGCCTTGAGCAGGTGGCGCACAAGCACTGTGGCAAGGAAATGCAAAGAAGGTCAAGTGTACTACAACTGTTATGACACCTTTGCTGAGTTGTATGTGAGAGTGAGGGGCGAAGGATATTGTACGTGTAACCGTTAGTCACTCGTGTAGTAGCATACGCACGGCTCATTAATTAGCAAACCATCAGGGCTCAGTGCATAGTTGAAATTAAATGAATTACATCATTGACTAAACGTGTAGATATAAGTACTGGGTATTGTAGAAAAATGATTTGTCTATACAAATGCATAACCCGTGGATCGTACAGGAAGATTTATAGAAAGCTAGGATGCACGTGTCGTCGAGAAGACAGCTGTGTTCGGTGGGTATATATACTTGAGGTGTATGCGTGTGTCAGTGTGTGCGCGCCACCCAACTATGTAGTATATAGTTGGGCTATGTGACAGTGCTAACTATACGTACCTCTCTTGGCTCTGCTCACGGGGCAGAACTGAAATGCACAAATGTTTGATAAACTGTCGAAATGTTTTGGTAAAAAATAAATGTGAAATAAAATATTGGTGGGTAATAAAGTTATCATAAAATAGAAAATCTTGCATTATTTTGCTTTTTGCAGGTATGCAAGTCATGCAGCCAGTCGAATTCAGGAATTGAATCAGAAGAAATGGAGCTACACCTATGGCTTACCAAATACACCACTGCAAGGGATTACCATTGGCAAACTTTTGCAAAAACGAGTAGAATCCATTCCAGATAAAACTGCAGTTATATTTTTTGAAGATGGAAAACGGCTGACATTTGAGCAGCTCCTCACCCAGGTGAGGTATAAGTCAATATGCATGAGCACAGGGCGTGTGTGTGTGATTTTCAGAGTGGAAAAAAATCACAAAGCACTTTGGTAGCCGGCTCTATTAAACTTTTGATCAGGTGGCTGCAACTCAAGATTGTGTATGAAGGGAAGAGTGTGGGAAATATATGTATATATAACTACATATCTAACTGTATATAATAGATAACTATATTTATATATAACCATGTGTACTTTTGCTGTACTATGTATATTGTATGTACTTATAGCTGATAAAAATGTGAATTTGTAATTAAAATCCAACACTGTATAGTGAAGAGAAACATTTTCAGTGCATACATTTGCTGTGACTACTTTTGCCTGACTGACATCATAATTAAGTCAAAATCAGTGTGGTCTCCCAAGTCATTTAAAATGGCAGGGACAGTGGGGAGGTGGCAGAAATAATCAAGTTTATGGTTAACATTTTTCTCCTACATGGCATGCAGAAGTTTCAGTTGCTTCATTTCTTGTTTAGGCTGACCAGTTAGCCGCTGGGCTTCTTTCCCTTGGTCTGAAGAAGGGGGATCGTGTTGGAATGTGGGGACCCAACAGTCAAGAATGGGTGGTCACACAGTATGCAACAGCTCGTGCTGGCTTCATTTTGGTGAGTTGTTATATTTTATGGCAATTGCATAGGTAATTCTTGAGGGAGATTTCTCACGTGAAAGTCATTTTCTATTTCCTTTATAAGATATTTTTGTGGGTGTTAAGAAAACTATAATTATGAAAATTGTTAGAATGCTGTTGAATAGAACTTTACTGTCCAGCTAAAGTCATTGAACAGTGTGTGTCATGCTCACATTTTTTAATAACTTTCTTCTTGAATGCCATTACCCCATATAAATTGTTTCCTTTGCTGTTTGATGGAAGCACACTCAGCTTCTGACAAAAGCAAACTGTATTTCTAGACTTGGGTTGGAGAAGAATCACATATATCTGGTTTCATGTTGGTCTGTTTTCTCAGATGAGATTAAAGATTTCACCACCACAATCACATCATTGTCACTGTCAATATCATCAAAGAAAGTCATAGATATCCATATAACTGAAAACAACGAAACTCTAACTGTGTAGAAGAGGTCACAGAATGGCTTCCACTAGCTAAACTGGCTGAAAATGGTGAAAAGCTCAAGCCACAAATGCACTACATGTCAGTCAAGTGAATTTGCCTTTAATGCATCACACATTCCAGACCACATTTAAGACATAGCATAATTGAAGCAAAATGTGCCTTACACTCAATATTTTGTAAAGGTTTTTTACTTGTTCTGAAATGTTTCAGGTGAATATCAACCCCTCATATAGGAAGAATGAGCTGGAATATGCACTGAAGAAGGTAGCACAATGACAGTAGCTAACTTCATAATTCATGTTGATTTTATAGATTGTATACATATTTTACTTGATAAATATGTAATGATTCTACATATTTATCTTCATTGAAGTTGAATACTGTACATGTTGTTTGGAGTTTTGTGTTCATTGCAAGTGATGCTAGAAGAAGTATGAGACTTCAGTAATACTTTTTGTTGTAAAAGTGAAGGGAAGCACAGTTAACATTTTTTAGGGAAGCTTGAATGCTAACCAACAGACACATGGATAAATCATGTGACCAATGAAGAATTAAGGGTGTGACATGCAGACAAGGTCTGCTCCATTAGTTTGATGAAAATGCAGGTGAAAATTTGGAGCCATAAATAAATACTGACAGCATTTGGTCAGCTAAAAGAAACTTTTGGTTAGGATACAATGAAACTTAAGCAGCACATTGCAGTCTTCAACAAAATCAGGTAGCCATTTTCCTTTTAGCACAATTCTGTCTCTCTACATTAGGGTGTGCAGGAAAGATGGATTGGTTGGAGACCCAAGACTGCGATTGTCTTTCATGGGGAAGAGCTTCCATTGTAACATTGCCTCCAAACATTTCTTTCAAAAGTGTTTGGTTATCAGATGTAGTACATACAAATCTTAATATCATGACTAATGCTACTTCTGATGCAGGCTGGATGCAGAGCTCTTGTTGCTGCCCCTAGTTACAAGGATCAGGATTACTACGAAATGTTATTCAACCTCATTCCAGAACTAGCCTCATGTAATCCTGGAGACATCAGAAGTCATGTGTATGTAAAGATGATGTCATGATGATAATGATGATGACAACAATAATAAGTTATAATATTGCAGCAGGTTCTAGCTAGAAGCTACAAAACACATGCATGTGTGTGTGAGAGAGAGATTTAAATGTATGTGTGTGTGAGAGAGAGAGTAATTTTCATAGCCTGCTTCAGTTTTGTAAAACATAATTATTTCTGGTGTTGTGCAAAGAATGGAAAAGGTCACTGTCGTATCTGATGTCATGACCTAACTGGAATATCAGTGACACTTTAGATGCAAGTATTTGACACCGTAGTCTAGACTGAATGGCTCAGGGTGTGATGGCAGATATATCCTGTTCTGGTGGGAAAGATTGCTAGGTGCAGGGGAGATAAAGAGATAAGGGATGGTGCTGGGTGATGATTAGCTTATGCCCAGCTGCAGCAATGAGAGAAATGAAGTACCAGTCCTTACATACAATGATGGAGTTATGGCTTAGGAATATTTTAAAATCAAACTATCATCAGTTTCTTAACTCAAGATATGTTAATGATGATACTGTTATCAATAATGCTGATATATTAATGATATTTAATGATTACATCTATAAGAAGGAAATTTTATATTTAAAACTGTGTTGTATACAATAGGCTGCCAGATCTGTATATACTGATCATGCTTGGTAATGAAAAGTATCGTGGAGCCTTCAGTTTTGACGACATCCTTAAAGCACCTAACACTTCTGAAATCAGTGCCATTTCGGACTTGCAGGGCAAACTTCAGTTTGATGAACCTATAAATATACAGTTCACATCTGTAGGTATATGCTAAAGGATTTACTTATCTATTAATTTTTTTAGTTTCTCATAGATCAGCTGAAAAGCGTCTATTTACACACAATATTAACCATGTATAAGAGGATATGTTTGTTTTAAAAAGAAATCAACTAATTGTTTTCATCTAACAAGTTATTCAAAAACATGGATACCTTTTTTTCAATAGATTTCTTATGCTGAGCTTGAGAAGCTGATTAATGATACGTAGTTCTAAAAATCTGAATTCTTCCAGATTACAGAATATAGTGAATGTGTGCATTCATATACACGTATTGTGTTAGTGAGAGTAAGAGAGATATTATATGAAATAGGTGAGACTATTTTTAGGGTACTACTGGATTCCCAAAGGGGGCTCTCTTGTCTCATCACAACATCATCAACAATGCCTACTCAGTTGGCTATCGATGTGACTACCACAACAGGGTTAGTGTGCAAAAAGCACAACGATACTAGATATTATATTTACTTGAAAATATCCTATTGATAAGACCTAATTCCATTATCAGTGAGTTAATGTCTGTTAAAACAATTTTTAAAAAGGCTTATTCAGTGATATATTTAGTTGTAAAGAATCTTTTAGCCTTTTTAAGGTGGTAACCATTTAACCATTGGCTATTAAATTATTGTACCTTGTGGACTGCCCTTTCTGGGTAATGATTTACAGATCGAGGTGTTAAACTGATTTGTTTCTCTGCCATTGTTAAAAAAGCTTTACAGGACTTATTTTATTACTGTTGTTAAATATACCAGGAAACTAGGATCTGCTGTCCTGTCCCACTCTATCACTGCTTTGGTATGGTGATGGCATGTCTTCAAATTCCTTGCCATGGTGCCACCATTGTGTTCTCCTCCAAGACATTTGATGCAGGCATTGTACTGAAAGCTGTCCATATGGAAAGGTTTAAAAGTATTCTTGAAAGGATGTGCATAGGTTAATGAAACCAATCAGTTTGATTTAACAAGCCCAGCTAGCCTAATCTGATAAGATACTTGTTAGCATCATTAGAAAACATAAACCCAGACAATGTAAGAATTTTACCAAAGTAGATAAAAAACGACAGTTATTTTTTATTATATTTTAAGAAAGAAACCTTAAAGGACTGTTTTTAAGATAATATGAAGGCCAACCATCAAATTAAGCTTATGTCTTTGTCAGTTTTCATTCTTTTAATGAAGATTTGTAGAAAGCTGTCCATTCAAATACCACTGTTTTGTCATTTTGTTGGCATGTAACAGATGCACATCATTGTATGGAGTTCCCACCATGTTTATCGACATACTGAATCACAAGGACTTGCAGTCCTTTGACCTGACCTCATTGTACACTGGTATCATGGCTGGGTCACCATGTCCTAAAGAGGTCATGCAGAAAGTCATGAGTCAGCTGCATATGAGTGAAGTCACAGTGAGTTACCATTTGCACCCACAATAATATGATGTATTTTATGTTCTGATTGCATCTGCCTATAGGAATATGCCCTGATGCACAACTGCCACATCTGAAAATGCTTAGCTCACAGAAATCTAATAGAAGGGGATATAAAACAAATTATGTAGTTTTAAAAAAAGCAGAGCTGGTATGATAAATTTTATCATATTTTTGGTTGGGGGATGTCATTTAACTTGTGTCAAATCAATTTTAAAAAAGAAGTAAACATAAGCTCAGAAATTTGTGAAAATAAACAATGTATACTTATATACATTTTATGGACCATGTAATGAGAGCATTGATAGCACTCTACCCTCTTTCATCCTGTTTGTCTGCTAGTTAAGTCTCCACACTTTGAACAGATGCTTTGTCATTCATTCAAAATGAATTAAGTTGTCCAGTCTTGGCGACTGTAGAATCAATACGTTTACCTGCTAACAGGACTTTCATGGGCATGAATAAGTTATTTTTAGTGCTGTGTAAAGCTAAAAAATGTCTTGAGAAAGACAATATAGAAGCAAAATCATTAATGGACAGTTCTTCTGAATCTTCTGAAAGTGCTTTTGCTGTATGGTCAGTCCAATTTTCACCGAATAAATAAAGCCAGAGCCGAATAAATAAAGCCAGGAGCCGAATAAATAAAGCCAGGCAAACATTCCACATCCTGCGACCCATCTGGAATTCCAAGGCATTATCTCAGCACCCCAAGATCCGCATCTTTCATATGAATGTAAAATCTGTCCTTCTATATGGGTCTGAGACATGGCGTGTGACAAACACCATCACCAAGAAAATTCAAACATTCATCAACAGATGTCTGCGCCACATTTTCAAATTCAGATGGCCCAAGAAGATCTCCAATGCATACCTATAGGAGAGAGCCAACCAAAAACCTGCCAGCCAAGACATCAAGAAGCGAAAGTGGGGCTGGATCGGCCACACCCTGTGAAAGCCGGCCGAAAATCTAACACGACAAGCTCTGGACTGGAACCCACAGGGGAGGCGCAGGGTTGGGAGACCCAGACAGACGTGGAGAAGATTGGTGCACGGCGAGGTGGAGCCAGCTGGAATGACATGGACCCAACTGGGGAGGGAGGCCCAGAACCGGGTTCGCTGGTGTGGTGTAGTTGAGGCCCTATGCTCCACTGGGGGCGAAAAAGAATAATAATAAGAACGAAGAAGTTCAGTGAAAAGGTTTTGGGTACAAATGTAGGAGAAATTATATATCACCAATTTTGATTTCTTTGCTTTTTCGATCATATCTTCTGTCAGTACCTTTTCAGGAGTATTCCCTTAAACGCATTACACAAATAGCACATCAGTTGTTCTGTGCTTAAAGTATTTGTTTAGCATGTTTGTTGATACAAGCTCCTTGTGCATTTTCAGATTTGCTATGGGTCCACAGAAACAAGCCCAGTGTCATTTCAGAGCTTGAGAGACTGTAGCATTGAGAAAAGAGTGTCTACTGTTGGATTGGCTTCAGATCATATAGAGGTGAGTGCACACGCAAAAAAACCTGTAGTTTGTTGACTTTCTTATCATCCAGTGTATTATGTAATTTAAAAATAGTAATGATTTAATTGTTGCATTTTCTTTTATCATTTAATTTTAAATTTGTAAATAGTGGTGTTTTTTAAAGTCCTTTTTCAATACTTTGGTATTGGTAACAAAACAAATTCTGAATTCAATTTGTTATTACATGTATTAATTTAATACAGAAGAAGAAGAAAATAAAAGCGAAAGAAGCAATGCAAATTGAATGTATTTTATTAACTTCATATTAATTTTAGGCTAAAATTGTGGATGAAAATGGTGCCATAGTGCCAGTAGGTGTGACTGGAGAACTATGCACCCGAGGCTACTCAACTATGTTGGGGTACTGGAAGGATGAAGCCAAAACAGCAGAGGTGATCAAACCAGACAGGTGGTTCTTTACAGGGTAAACAGTTTTATACAATATATATCTATCTTTTCAAGATTTTCCATATCATACATTTCTGTACCTTTAAAATGATGTCCTTTCTAATAAATGTTAGTAATTAAAATAGCTTATCTAGACAGTTATGTCAGTTATGTTTAATTACTGACATGGATTTTTATTAAACAAAAGGTTCCTAAGAGACTAACAAATCATTCTGTCATCAGTGACCAGGCAGTGATGGATGCTGAAGGCTTTTGTCAAATAGTTGGTCGTTTGAAGGATATGGTTATCAGAGGTGGCGAGAATGTTTATCCCACAGAGATTGAGCAAGTGCTTTATCAGCATCCAAAAGTGAAGGATGTACAGGTGAGCACATTCTTTCCCGGGGGTGAAGAGAATGATCTGAGGCATTTAAAATCATGTTACTTGTCCATCTTCACCATTTGATGTCTTACATAACATCAGAAACAGCCAGTATGTGCTGTTTTTGGTTTTCCTTTTTTTCCCAAGCTCTGACATTTCAACAATAACAGTAATTCTTCACATTAGTAAAAGCTGGATGAATATTAATTTCTTTTACATGTACAAAACACCAGGAGTCTTGTAAGAATGAAATGTATTTGTGGAGATAAGGCTAAGAGAAAATGAGAGGGTGCATTATGTTTCACTTGATCATTTTTATGTTTCATTTGAACCATTAATTCTAGGATCATGGGATAAGAGTAAAAACAGTAACAATTTGTTATTTTAGGAAATTATTTTACTGGATTACAGTCACCATGAATTCTTTGTTACTCATCACAGACAAGACAAAAGCATTTTTGTCACATTGTCACAGAGGCCATTTTACACCTAACAGCTATTATATAAAGTTTTATTGTAGGACTATATTTACAGGTAATAGGCGTACCAGATTATCGCTTGGGGGAGGAACTGTGTGCATGGGTGAAGCTAAAAACAGGGGAGACTGCTACAGAAAAAGAATTAAAAGAATTTTGCAAGGAGCATGTAAGACTTCTTTATGTTTTTAAATTACTCCACTGATCAGTCTCCAATTTTTTTTTAAATTATAAGATATGAATGTAAGCCAACTTAAAGGGTCACAATTCCTCTATGTCTTCTATCTTAAAATATAAACATTGTAAAATGAGGCTCACTGCTTACTTATCATTGCTTATGGAAAAGTAAAAGTAATCAACTAAAAAATGGCATAACCCATGTCAGCATCACTCAGTATATTTTTCTGTACATTAAGTGTATATATTTGTTTCAGCTGGCTCGATTCAAGGTGCCAAGATATATCCTATTTATGGAATCTTTTCCTTTGACCGTGACAGGAAAAGTACAAAAATACAAAATGAAGGAACAAAGTGTTAAACTGCTCAATCTGGAACACATTCTCTCTCATTAACATATCTGTCAAATGAAACTTTTTGTGTGGAAACATGAACATTCTTGTCAGCAACAACCTCTTTTGACTGTGTTGCAATATCAATCTGTAGATTTCTTTGCTACCATTATGACAGTGAGTGTGAAGCTGCATTTGACTGTCATCTATCACTCACAATCAATCCTCTTCGTGATAGTTGCACATAAGGCCTTAACCAGAGCCCGCCACTGATGTCGATCAGTTGTAACCCGCTCCAGGCGACCCCATGTCCAGCCCTTTCCTTTCATCTCCCTTTCCATTGTTCATCTATCACTCACGCAGCATGGAAATTATGATGATTATTTCCAAGACTATTTCAACATTCTGAACACTACATCATTGTTACTACATAATAAAACACAGAACCCTACCACATGAAGCAGTGGTCACACATGTACACATATATCATGTATGATGATCATGAAGTGTTGAAGGGAAAATTTTAATCAGTAGTATTTGAGTGTGGATAATGCTTTCATGTTCAATTTACCAAAGTGAAATGACACTACCTTTGCTATTGACCATGTCAGAAAGGCTTTTCAGTCAGAGAATACAGCTGCTTCTCTCTATGAAGGAAAGCAGAAAAGCAAGCTGCTTTAATGTGATTTGCTCACATGTGTCACATAATCCACCACATATTTTCTGCTGCCTGCAAGGGCCATAGCTATGAAACGAGAGTAAGACGTTTACCCAGGGCAAAATAGGGAACTCAAGGAAAAGCGTTTTGTTTCCAAAGTTATAAAGCAATGTCCAGACCCCATGGACATAACTTCATATATATTTTATCCCAGGGCACCTTTGCCACTGCTTTAAAATTACAGCTCCAGGGGTAAACAACATCTGTGGAGTCTGGACACTGCTTAATAATTTTGGCAACGGGATGCTTGTCATTGAATTCCCCATGCTGCCCCAGCATCTTGGCTTCATAACTATGGACCCTGATGATTGTGGAAACTAACGAGTAACCATAGTGGCAGCAGGAGTATACAAAGAGTTTATTGTTGCTGGGTGAGAAGTGCACATCACAAAAAAAGTTATTGATGGAAGAAGAGTATTTTTTTACATCACTTTCTAGCAAAAGAGAATATATGAACTAGAAAAAAGGTACAATATGTGGTGGTACCTTCCTTTCAAATAACTGCCTCTGCAGCCAACATTTTCTTGGCAAGGAAGACCCAGAGAGATTTACATTACTTTGCCATCGTTTCCTAACAAAGAATTAGAAAATACGTGATGTTTAAACAATTTGATTTGATCAAGTAGCAATGGTCTAGTTTTCCATTGAATATGAGCATATTAATTGCTTATTGTTCAGAAGTTTAGCTCATTGTTTTCTTTTGCTTTGTGCTATTTGCAGTTTTGTTTTTCTGCGTAATTTAAATATGGGTCTGCCGTTTCTAAATGCATACCAAAATGCGATCAAGAAGTCCACATTGTTCGCCATTGCGGTGCAAAACATTGCTGCTTTACTCCAACTTCAAAACATCCTTTTGCTCTGGCCTTAAGGTCAATTTTACATCCTTCCACATTTTGTTGTTGCTCTTTAAGATATCATTTACGTTACGACACAGACCATGATTCAAATGGAGGGCAAGATTTCATTTCAGTGAAGACTTTGTTTTGTATGCTCACTGGACTCAGAACAGACACAAACCATGTGGACTAGATGTTAATGAAAGTAGCTCTAATCCATCAAATTTTGCTATAGAAATGTCACGAAGGAGGTAAGAAACCTATCTGGGATGGTCAATATTTCTAGGTTTGTGATATTGTTAAGCAGATCAGTATGTACAGATCCTTAATCTGTAAACAATGTAAAATATTTAGATACTCATGATATATGTATACATTTATTTTATAATGCAAAGAAATTTTTACGAAGGGAGAGAAAGACAGTGTGTGTGTGTGTGTGTGAGTCCTGGAAAATAGTGCAACTATAATAAAGTGTAAAGGGTAAGATACTACTGAGAAAAAAGTCTTTCTGATTATACATTCCTCAGTGTAACTGAAAATTTTTAAGGATATAAGCTATACCAGAGTAGTAGTAATAATATATGCAAGGTTTGTATAGTGCATACTCACACTCGTATGGATCGAGTATATGCATACGAGGGACAGAAGAACAAACAACACGTACATGAATGATGGAAGGATAAACAACAGTACTGATGACGAATAACAGACAAGTACAAACGCAAAGAAGAACCAAGTAACAAGGACTGAGAGCATCGTGTTTTTGCAAAGGAAGACGAAAAGGGAAGTACCAATAAAAGGAAAAAGTGGGGGAGGGTGTGAAAAAGGACTAGCATCGTGTGAACTGTTATTAGGAGTATCCTTAAGGAAGAGCACATGTAAGGAATTCAATTGTAGATAGGTGGCAGTTATGGAAAGCGAGACAGTTCCTTTGTTTTGCTGCCCAGTAACTAAAAATCCTGTAAACATTGCTGTGCTGACAGTAGCGTGGTCCCGTTTCCTTGCTCTAAGCACCAGACGTGCAGCGGATCGTTCTGTACTTTCTGGAGTTTGTGAAGAAGGTATTCAGGGCAGCCGGCAAGTTAGGAGTTGCAGTAAACAGGCAGAGAAGGAACAAACACACAGACAAGAGTGTTGGTAGTGCGCGTAGAGAGACTGTGACAGATGGCACTGATCTAACGGAGCTCATAATAGACAGACTGACAGCTGTAACTTGTTTATTATAATAGACTGACATACACCTGTAACTTGTTTATCAAGGTTCATGTCTGCAGTGACAACGAATCCCAGATTCCTGACGGATGATGCAAGAGTGATGTTGGTTTCGTCCACATTGATGTGATTTGGCGGACAAACGAGTGAAGGTTGATCATTTCTTCTTGAGCATAGGAGGGCTTCCATCATCGATGAGTTTGTTACCATCAGAGATCTGTAGATCTAACCCTCTCTACAGATCTCTGCATGGTTACCATCCAGTCCTTGACGTCGCTAAAACAAGCTTCTATGGTGCTAGCAGTGAGACGGTGGAGTGGAACATTACAGTTGCATGTCGTCGGCACCTGGTGAGACTGGATGCATAATGAAAGTGGCTTTGTGTAAAAAAAAAAAAAGAGCAGAAGTGGGCCGAGTACTGAGCCTTGAGGGACCCCACAAGAAAGTGGAGCAGGGAGAGATGTTTGACCATCAACGAGCACAGACTGCGTCCTCTCAGTCAGACGGGAGTTGAACCACGCTAGTGCGGTCCAGAAATTCCGTAGAGGGTGTGGAGCCTTTGAAAGAGCTGAGATCGAGTGAGGTCCAGTATAGTTAAGGCAGAAACATTACCACTGTCAAGGGCAGATAATATGTCAGTGGTCACTTTAATTAGTTTCGATACTGTGAAAAGGTCTATATGCCGAGTTTGGGGGATAAGGTGGTGTTCTTGTAAGTAGCCCAGAGCTGTGTCAAATCTACTTTCTCTATGTATGATCTTAAAGCGAAAAGAAAAGTTGGAAATTGGGCGGTAGTTGTTCAACACGTTAACGTAAAGCGTGATCGAGTGGCCTCACCAGAGCATTTTTAAAAAAAAGATGGGAAAACACCTGATGACAAGCTGACATTTACAATGTTTGTGATGGCAGGAAGTAAAATATCTAAGCACTCATGAGAAATACTTGTGTGCATTGGGTTTAACTGGCAAGTTGTTAGTATTTGTTGGCAAGTTGTTCGCTCGTCAGTCTGCCCAATGACGTCAAGGTGGGCGACACCAACATCACATTCACGTCATCCGTTAGGAATCTGGGATTTATTATCACTGATGGCATGACCCTTGATAAACATGTTACAGCTGTCTGTCAGTCTGCATATTATGAGCGCCGTAAGATCAGTGCCATCCGTCATTTTATCTCTACACGTGCTACCCACACTCTTGTCTGTGCGTTTGTTCTTTCTCGGCTTGACTACTGCAACTCCTTGCTGGCAGGCTCCCATTCATCCCTCATTCAGAGACTCCAGAAAGTACAGAACTCCGCCGCACGTCTGGTGCTTAGAGCCACGAAACGGGACCATGTCACTCCTCTCCTTCGTTTTCTACACTGGCTACCCATCCGTTCTCGCATCCAGTACAAACTGTCTGTGCTGTGTTTTAATTTCTTTGCAGGCTCCTGTCCTGACTATTTCTCTGAACTTCTCATCCCTTAAGTTCCGGCCAGACAACTACGCTCTTCCTCTGATGACCGTATCCTCACTGTTCCTGTCGCCAGAACAACAACGTATGGTCACAGGAGTTTTGGCTACTGTGCTGCAAAACAATGGAATTCTCTCCCTTTCCATATCCGCCACCTTCCTACAATTGAATCCTTCAAATCTGCACTGAAAACGCACCTCTTCCTTGAGCATTACTCCTAACACAGTTCACACAAACACAGTGCTATAGAAAAGTCGCAAGAGGACTATAGTCCTTCTTACCCACCCTCTTGCGACTTTTCTACCCATCTTTCTCTACAGAATCACTACTTTCTTCGCTCCTGTTACTTGGTGTCTTTATGTGTTTTCTTTGTTTTCTGTTTGTCGTCAGTACTGTCGTTTATTCTTCTGTCCCTCGTGTCCTATCCATTTAGTCAATGTCTCTTCCCCGCTAAGAGCATGGTCTCTTAGAGTGTGAGTATGCGCTATAAAAATCTTCATTATTATTATTATTGCTTTAAGAATAATCGCCTTTATATCAACCACAGAGATTGGTCGAAATTTGGTCAGTGCGCATCCCGGGAGAACGTCACAAAAGATTCTGTCAGCCACCGACATCGAATCCAAGGATGATCGAATGTCTGCTATCTTGCTAGAAAAATAACCATAAAACACTTGCGGCAGCTGTGACGCAGGGTAGGCAGTGGGATTGCGCCTTGCTAATTCCAGTCGTTCGATTGCAGATATCACAAATCTTCTTGAAGTAGGTGCAATTAATCATTTGGACTTGAAGATGGGATGTTTTCGCTTTGTTGTTGATGCATTTTGCAACGCTTCGCTTCGCGGCGTTATAATAAAGTCTCTTTTGTGGATGGTGAGTCAAGTCTTCCGCCAAACACGTTCAGCTCGCCGGCGAGTGACTTCAGGTCACGAAGTTCGACACGGATCTGCGAATACCAAGGTTCACATTTGGACTGGTCCACCAGACGTCGAGACACTGGGACGTGGTCATCAATAACTCTACGCAAAACACAATAATCAAGTTTCTCAACAGAGGGTGGCTACTGGAGCCATCTGCAGCTGTGCTTTGAATGCCAGTATCAATATGACGAGCGAGTGGGTCTAAAAACTGGCGCCGATGATGGGCATTATTTGCAATCAAGTTCGATCAGTACGCAGTAATAGTCAGATGAGAGATCTTGATAAATATCGACTGACTGCACTAATTGGTCGATGCATGAGTATGACCCAGTCCCATATGTGATCTCTTTTGTGAGTGGTCTGCAACACGAACTGGACGAGACGGAAAGTGTGCAACAATTCTGACATTTTGACTGTGTCAGGATGAGACTTGCTGTCAAAATGCACATTAACATATCCAAGAAGTACTCCAAGTAAAACGGGATGGGACAAATATTTCCCCTTTCAGTAAGGTAATTTATTTGATAGCTCATACCAAACTGTCCCATTCCATACGAATGGTGATGGCAGATGAATGATATATAAAACTGCACGCGTGTTTACGACAGCAGACCCACTGAAGATATCAGCCACGGACCTTCATTCATAATGAAGGTCCGTGGGGATGAATGACAGAAGGTCCGTGGGGAATGAAGGTCCGTATCAGCTGTTGAACGGTCGCGAGCAGTCACCATAAGCAGGAAAACATTACGATCCCACGAAGGTTTAGCTATAGTCATCGGCAGGACAGGAAAGTTTCGAATTATGTAACGTGTAATTACAAGTAAACAAACCCATGAGTGAAGTCGTTGCTGAAATCGGGCACCGCGGTCACTGGGGGCACAGCCGTAAAAAAAATTACGTCCCTTTACCATCCCCCCCCCCGAAACCCCACTGAAAGTTAGCGAGATAGGGCCACCACGGGTCGTGGAGTAAGGGATCGATCTATAGCTACAATAATTAACGCCTACTGTACCTGTATTAAATACAATATGCGTAATGCGAAGTCGATTTTGGCCACTTTAGTTGTAGGAGTGCTGAAATAAAAGAATGTTAAAGCTATATAGACACCCGCAGCACTGAAAATAACCCGCATCTCTCTCTCTGTGACTTGTGTCGACTTTTTATTCTTTTTTAATAAAAAGCTTGATTATCTTTGAGGTCACAGCCACATGTGAACAAAAGCTGTACGCGTGTAGCTAGTCACCTGTTTAACCTGATGCGAATTCTGTAAAGGAAAAAGCCTAGAAAAAAAGAAGTAAGGATTGGAGGTGCAGACGTTATATATAGCGAGGCACAATACCGAAAGACATGGCTCTGGTAAGCTTCAGTCTCCGACGTGCACTCTGCTTGCGTCTGCGTCCTCCAGTAAATTATTCCTGGTTCCTGTCGAGGGCAGGATGCTGTCATGGCAACGTAAGGTAAGTTGCAGCATTATTTGTTTGGTGGTTAAGTTACAGTGAACGAATTTCCTTTTCCTGTGTGCAGACTGCTGCAAAGTGACCTTTGTGCAACTGGTGCACAATCGATTTCAAAGCGCGTGTGCAGTCTAATCACTCATTTATTGACCAATAGTGCACGTCAGGCGTGATTTTTAATGATGACGTACGTTTAAACAAAGCTTTAATTTGTTGGCTTTTATTTAGTTGTACCCAACATTTTAGAAAGTTTGGGTGACACTTTTGATGCTCAGCATTTCGTAGAAAAGAGTATCAGCCATGATTATACAATGATCGCACTTTCTCCACATACCTGGAAATAAAATCAGCTGTGTCCTAAGCTGTTAGGTAATGGGTTATATAGGAATGCATACAATTTTATTTTTGATTGACCGTGCAGCAGTTAAAAAATATTGTCTTATCAGCACATGGACACGTAACCCAATGTTCTTCTTGCACTTGTACAACAATCTACACATGCAAGAGTTAACAGTGCTTAGTCACAGTTCAAAAACTGGGTCACTGCATGCAGCTCAGTACACACACACACACACATATATATATACTGTAGTAAAGATACATCATCTGTGCATGCTTAACTAAATGCAGATTTCAATTCAATTGTGGCCATGCAGGCATATAACAAAGTACTCTGAACAAATTTTGAGGACTGCCCACAAATAGGAATTTTTACTTAAAAAACTGCTGACAAAAAAAAAAAAAACAAACAAGAATACCAGATGATTATATGGGATAGTCTTTCAACCTAATCTCATACTGTGCTTAAAAGCATCATTTTGGTGATAAATCTAAATGACTCTTCATCAAAAGTTGAAGGTTGCAGTAAGAAGGGTGCACAAATAATCATGTGTTGAAGTAACAATGGCAAAAAATACAGCATATGATGTTTGTTAAGGGAATTTTTAACGTTGAACTTGTTTTGTTTATCGTAGGTGCTTAAGTTATGGCAGTACAGTTTCTAATACCCAAAATCAAAAGTGGAGCTACACTTATGGATTGCCAAAGACTCCTCTTTTGGGAATTACTGTTGGAAAACTGCTGCAGATGCAAACAGAATCCATTCCAGACAGAGAGGCAGCTGTTTTTTATCAAGATGGGGAGCGCTTGACATTTGAACAATTGCTCACACAGGTTATTATGCCATAGTGATCTGAGATTTTTTTTTATTTTAGGCCAATTGGACATGTGCCATTGTATTCTGGTTCAGTATGCTTGAAGATTGTTCTGTTCAAAGCTTCTGTCTGTCAGTAGTATTAAAAAAGATATTACTGAACATTTGTTAAAGTTCTTCACACTTTCTCTTGCACAGAGATCTCTTTCTCATTCTTTCTCTACTATAAGGTCCAAATTGTAAAAGTGTCTACCATGTGATTTAAAACCCAAAGTCACTTTTTTTTTAACCTGTATCAAAAGGCAGATCAATTGGCTGCTGGCCTGCTGTCACTGGGGTTGAAGAGAGGAGACCGTGTGGGAATCTGGGGCCCTAACAGTCGAGAATGGGTAGTCACCCAGTATGCTTCAGCTCGAGCTGGACTTATTTTGGTAAGGTGCCTCTTGCAAGAAACAGCTTGGTATAGTCAGGACTTGTATAAGTAAATGTAACAGTTCATAACACAGTTTTTTGTGGATGTTCACAAATTTAAATGAAGCACCTTAATCTTTTTTTCACTAATAATTCCAATACATGAACAAAATCAACATATTGCTATTTTATTGTGATTGTGCCTGGCTGAGGAGAAACAATTTTTAAATATTATTGCAGGTAAATCTCAACCCCACATATCTGAAGAATGAACTTGAATATTCTTTGAAAAAGGTGATGTACATGTTTATATTTTAATGCTCTATTTTCTGTGAAAGTTTGTTTTTAAGAAAAATATTTTTGCATAGTTTTCTCAGACTAATCTGATTGATAATTGGATACTTATTAACCATTAATTACATATTATAAGTCTGTGTGCATCTTTCTCTTTCTTTCACAGCGTCATTTTTAGAAGTACTGTTATACTATACAAATGCATGTATGAATATTATTATTTATGTAACACTTTTCATTATTGTATCTTTTTAAAAATTGGTAAAAATAAATTTTAGAGGGAAGTTAAGTCATGCTGTGTAGAAGTTTTTAAGTGAAGAAAGAAACTTTTGTTATGCTTTTACTGACAGTACAGGTGGGATGCAAGGCTTTAATTTCTGCCACTGGACACAAAGGTCTAGACTACTATGAGACTTTGTACAATCTCATCCCAGAACTGGCATCTAGCCACACTGGTAGCATCAAAAGTCACTTGTAAGTAAAGAAACAAAGTGGTTGTGTAGTGATGGTCTTCATGTAGTGTTTATCTCAGGTGGTTTTAGTAATTATTGCCGAAGTTGCTGACAATAATTGACAAGGCAAGAAGCACTTTTTTAATGATGGACAGTAGCAGGGCAGCCAGCTAGGGCTAAAATGTGAAGTGATGTGATAAATAGAGTGAATATAAACTCACATTGAAAAGAAGGACTTGACAGTTGAATTTTATGTGATAAAACAGGACTTGCAATGGATTCAAACAGGAAGCAGTGAATGAAGCTGTATGTGAAGGAAATATTTGCATTAATGAATAACAATTAATCAAGAGTACATCTTCCTTTCAAAAGAAAAGTGTGATTTAACATTTCTGCCAGATAACTTAGTAAAAGAAATTAGCAGTTCATCTCATTAAACCGACAGGCTCCCAGACCTGAAAATTCTTATCATGATGGGAAAAGAGAAATACAGAGGCACCTTTAACTTTGACAACGTTCTTGAAGCTGCCAGCAGTGCAGAGGTCAAGGCCATCTGTGATATCCAGGATGTGATACAGTTTGATGAGCCTGTCAACATTCAGTTTACATCAGTAAGGAACTAAAAGTTGCTATCATGCCCACTCCGCTGGATCAATTATGCAGTTTGAGAGTTTTGTTTAATTGTGCCACAATACATTCTTTTTGGTCTGTGTGAAAAAGATAGCAATTAGTTTTTATTAGAGGGATGTTTAAAAAATTTACCAGCAGGATAGGTTTTCATGAAAGCAAATAGTTATACAAATTATTAAAGTATGTATAGTATGTTTACAGCTGTCACTTTCTGTATGTGTTTGCATGTTTAAATACACAAACTGTATAACTGTGAAGAGAAAGCAGTGGATATTAAAATTCTTTATATTGTAATCTATCCTTTACCATGTGCAAGATCTACATCCTCTGGAAGAAAAATATTGTTTTCTTCACATACTGTTTAGTCTTATGGTACATTTTTTAAAAATACAATATTTTACATTTTGAAAGGGGACAACAGGATTTCCAAAAGGTGCAACACTTACTCACCACAACATGGTCAACAATTCATTTAATGTGGGATTACGTCTGGATTATCACAACAGGGTAACAAACTTTCTACCCTTAACATCATTTATGTATAAATTTGTGTCTACTGACCATTATACTTGTTTTGTACTTATTTACAATCAAGCTAGCTCTTAACTGTACTCCATCACCACCACCACTCCCACCTCACTTGAAGCTACTACAGCAAGTGGTGATATCAAACTGCAAGCATAGTGGCAGACATACATGGACCATGCAATATAGTTGAACAGAACTCTGTAATAAAAATATGTGACTAAAATGCCCTGTTATGTCTTTATATTAAAATACACTTACGGGCATAAATTTGATGCATCAAAATATCAGCAAATATGCATCAAAAGCTTTTATAAATTGTATAACTAGTTGTATATTTAATTGTTATGTAGCATTAATTTGTGGATTAAAAGACCTGATGAAATTTCACTGCACTATAGCAGGCTTAGTTGTCAGAATACAGAGTGAGACATTGTGTGGCGCTATAGACTTAAAATGATTTTGTATTATTAAAGTTTTACGTCATTCCACCTTTGATGTTGCCCTTTTAAACAAATTCTTCGTCTAGGAGAGATGATGTGAAAGATGCAGCTCCATTTTGGTGTGATGCAAGTGCTGTTTGTGCTTTGTGTGCCTGACAGGTGGTTGATCAGCACTTGTGAAAGTCATGTACTGTATCCTTGTATTTATTTCATATCGTACAGGTTGTTGCCTTATTTTCTTGATTTCATGTCCCATTTTCACGTATCGTTTTTGTTTGAATGAATGACTGGAAACATGAAATTGTATTAAGCTTTCATGAATTAATGGTGAAAATAATAATGTGGAGGAATGTGAATGAAACTCATGACCCTAGTAATAATAATGAGGATTTGTATAGCGCCTTTGCAAAAATTTGCTCACAGCACTGTACATAAATCATATATAGACTTAATCATCAACAATTAAGCACCCATATTTGCATGTAACAGACATGCTTACTTCTACAACATACACTCATTCAAACACGAAGTAAATTACAGATGCACGTTATACATGCTCATGGTAAGGACAGTCACAGCGAAGTTGGCGTTCTGAAAAGACACATCATAAGTTTAGACTTAAAAGGTGGCAAAAGAATCAGTGTCGAAGGCTGATGGGTAATCCATTCTAAGTTAATGAGGCTTGGTAGGAGAAAGATCTCTGTCCATACGTCTTTGTCTTAGAAGAAGCTTTGTATCAGAAAATAAGCAAAGAAGTCATGCAGGCATATAGATGGGAGTAACTGAAATTGCATCTTTTTGGGCAGATATCACGAATCTGCTGCCCTGTGCCACTGTACCATTGTATTGGCATGGTACTAGCCTGTATGCAGATTCCTTGTCATGGTTCCACTGTTGTCTTTCCTTCAAAAGTCTATGATGCTGGCATTACTCTGAAAGCTATGCAGGATGAGAGGTTAGTACTCTGCAGAATGAACACTTGTAATTGTGCATACATGAACAAACACAAGACAAGCACACATCACTTTTAAGTTATTTATCAAGAAATTGATATATTGGCCTTCTAACCATGTTTTGAGGGAGCCACTTTTGTCATGCATACTAAATAGGTCTCAGTTTGCATGCACACCAGATTAGTTGTATGTCACGTGCACTCCTTTTGTTTCTCGTCAGGAAAGGAAAATAAGCCAATCAAGCTGAAAAATTCTGTGCTGATGTTTTTCTCATTCATTTAAACTACAGGTCACATCATACTTACAACAAAATAAAAAACAAAAACAAAAACAAAAAAAAACTTAAAAAGAACCAGTCAGGAACCACAGCAGATTTCTTAACCTGCTGAGCCCGTAGAGCCAGTTTACTGGCTTACCTGGCAGAGCACGATGAGCCACTATTGTGCTCCACGATCGTGATTCTCTCTTTGCACGATGGGCCACAATTGTCGCCCTGCCAGCAGAGCACGATACGCTTACGATTGTGGCTCTGAAGTTTCACTATCGTCTTCAAAATCATAAATTTTAAGCCCATGTTTTTGAACATAGAAATATTTTTATCCCTGGTTAAGAGGGTTAACAAAGTCATGTACAGTGAGGCTGGTTAAAGTCTAGAAAGCTTACCACCAAACTAAATAAATACATAGATCTACAAGCAACCATACAGGAGGCATACAGACTCACTAACATTAAATACCGAGAGAGAGGAGAAAAGTAAAACAGGTTGCATTAGAATGCACTGAAAGCTATGATGGATGAGAGGTACTGAACATACTTTATCACTTAGCTTCAATTTTGCAGTGAATAAAGAGAGCTCAGTTCATATTTGATGTGTCTCAAACAGATGTACATCTGTGTATGGAGTCCCCACCATGTTTATTGACATGCTGAGCCATAAGGATCTGAAGAAGCTTGACTTGACTTCATTGTACACAGGGATTATGTCTGGGTCACCGTGCCCTATTGAAATCATGCAAAGGAGTATAGAGGAAATGAACATGAGTGAGGTCACAGTAAGTTAGCTTACATGTCACCAATCTTTGAAAGTCTTCTTTCAGAATGTATTTTGACAAAATACTCAAAATGTATTGACAAATCAAGATGGGTACAGAATACTTTGTTGGCTTGAACATGTCTGTGTAACGTAAGGTCAAACTCAAAGGTTTGTATTTAAACGCCTCAAAGGAGATATTTAAAGGTAGGCGTATTGAATATTGTTTCAGGTTTTCAGAAAAAAAGTAGGATTATGAAAAATTTAGATGTGTTGTCAAGTCCAGTCATACTTTTGAACTACAAACAACCATTTCCCTCTAAATCTGTTAAAGAATTCAGATACTGAGACTTGGTACTAACCATATTCTTATTTATACATTTTTTTTCAGGTGTGCTATGGATCTACAGAGACCAGTCCAGTCACATTCCAAAGTTTACGGAGTAGCAGTGTTGAAAAACGTGTGTCTACTGTTGGATGTGTATCAGATCATGTGGAGGTACTCAGACAGCCAACAACCTTGCATATGTGCACATAAAGAAGCATGACTTAACACTGTCTTAAATGGACTTGAAAGACTGACTGTTTGTGAACGAGTTTTGGTCAGATCAACCACTTTTATTACTAATCCTTTAAGTCCATTGGTTATTTAAATGTAAGTCTGTGTTCTCTTTACTAGGCAAAAATAGTTGACGAGAATGGTGCTATAGTGCCCACAGGTGTAACAGGAGAGCTGTGTACCCGAGGTTACACAACTATGTTGGGATACTGGAAGGATGAGGAAAAAACAACAGAGGTCATCAAACCAGATAGGTGGTTCTACACAGGGTATGATATGGCATTGTATGCTTTAATTTTTGCTATGTTGTTCAAACAAACAGAATAAGACATAATTTTGTTCCATTTAAATTAGCAGAAGAAACACGAAAGATACATTTATTGAAGTTTAACCATACATTCTCATTTTTGCATTAACTTAATGATTGTGACATTTTTATATCCTGCATGTTTATAGTGATTTGGCAGTCATGGATGAAGAAGGCTTTTGTCGTATTGTGGGCCGTTTGAAAGATATGGTGATTAGAGGTGGAGAGAACATTTACCCCACAGAAATTGAACAACTGCTCTACCACCATCCCAAGGTCAAAGATGTCCAGGTAGGAGATGCTCCCACTAACTGAATGAGAAGGCTGTCATGAAGTTAACAACTTGGTCACTTGGTATTATTCTTCTAATGATGATCATTCTACTAGTACCATTAGGTAGGGGGTGTTTTTTGATTAAATGATGAAAAGATCAGAAAAATTACTACCTTCTTGAAAACCTAAATTATTGGGGCTGTCCTTTTTATCCAGACAGTCATCCAGATGGTGTTTCATGTATTGCTGATGTCTTCAGGTGATAGGCGTGCCAGATGAACGATTAGGGGAAGAGCTGTGTGCCTGGATTCAGCTCAAGGCTGGTGAAACCTTGACAGAAACTGAGCTCAGGGACTTCTGCAAACAACGTGTATGTTTACTTTGCTCATTGGGTTGTTTCATATATGTGTATATACACTCTATTCCTGAGTCCTAATTGACTTAATTCATGAAAACTGGATGTGCTCAGGTTCTTAAAAATGAAGCACACTTTTATATGCTTATTATCGGTCTTCTTGATTTGGTAATGAAAGTTTGCTTTCATTAAAATAATCTTACTGATTTTGTAACCTAAACTCTTTTTGGCATTCTAAAGAGTGTTTTTTGCTCAAGTAATGACGACATTTTAACTGTGGCCTGCATGCTGATTTTATTTTAATCTTGTTTTTTTCAGCTGGCTCGATTCAAGGTTCCTAGATACTTTCTATTTGTAGATGAATTCCCAATGACAGTGTCAGGAAAAATTCAGAAATTCAAAATGCGAGAGAAGAGCATGAAGCTCTTTAAACTTGATCACTTACATCCTCACTGAACAATGATAGATCCTTGCACCCTGTCAGCTTTTATTGTCATTTGCTTTGATGCAAAGCATTTTGAAAAGAAAAAAAGGAATACAGTGTATGCGCACATTTTTGTTCTGAAGCATCTTGCATTTGATATTTAATCATATACTTAGACTGCAGTTTTATGGTTCAGCCAGATTGTCAGAAATTGTCATCACACTCATAAATTTCAGTTTTACTTGGACATACAATGAGTTAAAAGCTTCTGACACTGAGAGAAGGAGTGAGTATAAGGGGGAACCTCCACCCCCCAAAAAAATGAGGATTGTTTTCATAAAGTCCCATGGGAGACAATGATGAAGTGCATAAAGGGTGGTAAATTATGTCCTGCATTTCAGATCATGAGGCATTTCTCTTTGATTTAGCCTTATGCAGGCAAGGTGTATGGACCTTTAGTGTTCTGCATGGTGCCTGCAATTCGCCTGATGTGTATTTGCTTTGTGGACTACACATATTTCTAGAAAACAGATTAAGATTAAAATTTTCTTTGCAATGATGTGATCAGTTTTATTTAACATGTTCATCCCTTGTGTGTGTGTAACAGTACTTGGTTAAATGTACAAACTTATAATGACAGGAATTTTTTTATATCACCTAGCCATATGCAGACCAATGCAAAAATTTAGCTGTCATCTTACTTGATCGTTTATAATAAAGCACAGCTTGCCACGGTCTTTCCATACACATTGTTTATGAGAAATAAGCATAAATATGATCTTTATAACCATGATGCACCCATCAGCTGCACCAATTTTAAGTTATTCTGAAAATAATCTTTGGGTCACATTGGGTGTTTTTTTTCGCGGACCTGAAAGACCAGATGTGAGTGCAAGGTGATGAAAACCACGTCTGTACATCTGGGATAACACTCCACGTACAACTCCTGCAGATACAGATCTGTGGCTACCCACCAATGAGTATAAAGTAATTTTTCCTTTAACTCTCTTGGTTTGAAAGGCCACGATCGTGGCTTTGCCGGGTAGCACGGGCAAGGTGATTTTCAATACTTTTTATTGCAAAGCTCAAGTTTTCTCTTTTCCAAAAATGTATAGGTTTCTTGGTCTAATGTTTATCTCAGAGCAGCAATAATAAAAAAACAAACTTCACTACTGTCGTCTTCACAGTCTTCAGTTATAAGCCAGTCATTGTAATGTTCATTTTTATCTTGAACCAAGAGGTTTAAAAACATTTTAAAAGTTATTTTATCATGTTTTAGCCATTCTGGGGAACAGTAGGGTCCAAAAAACATTGACAGCTATTCATTGTTATGGACTACATAAAATCGAGAAAAAAACTCCATAATTCTAGCCTTAACCGAAAACTAGCCCTAACCCACCCCCTAATCATAACCCAAATTCTACTCCCTTTTCCAGTTTGTTAAATGTGTCATGTCATTATGGGCCCTCCTACAGTGGTGCCTATATTTGTTATTTGTTCAGACTTTTATCCAGGAACTAAAAATGATTTCATGACACCAACCAACCTAACACTAGTTTTGGGTCAGATATATCCAACGGACCGTATAGTCTTTGAATCAGCTTGATAACCCTATGGACATATCTTAATTTCTTTACAGCTTCCTGTTATTAAACAGCTGAGACGTGGGAATTGGTTCCAAAGTGGAAAATACTCTGAGTGTTCTGTCTGATCATATGCTCGAGACACTACGTATCAAATATTTGAAATCTACTTAATTTTGCACCATCTCTGTTACTATAATAGCATATTACCATGGAATTAATTCCACGAGCACGCACTGGGTCTAGCAATGTCAAATAAGAAAAAATTAAAAAAGGATGGATGCCAAAAGTTGAGGGTGTTACGGAGTCTGTGCAGCTGCATTCATCAATGATTAACTTTAGTGTCTACGTGGCTTAAAAGTGCCTTAAAAGACAAATGCTTAGAATCATCTAAATTTTCAATAAAAATGCAAAGTGATGTAAATTTTAAGTATAGTGAAGCACTCAGTACAAAAGAGGTGAACAAAAAAGTGGCATAAACCACTGTCAGCATTGATTAGTATATTTTCTGCATATTTTGTGTATATTTTTTTCAGCTGCCAAGATATATCCATTTGTGGAATTTTTTCCGATGACCGTTACAGGATAAGTAAAAAAATACAAAATAAAGGAACAAAGTCTTTGTCAAATAAAAGTTAAGTAGGGAAACATGAACATTCTTGTCCTGTCAGCAACACTCTTTTTTTTTTATAGTGCTTCCTTTCCTACCATCATGACAGTGAGTGTGAAACCACATTTTTCATCTGTCACTCATGTAGCGAGGACATTCTGATGATTGTTTCCAAGACTATTTCAGCATTCTGAATACTACATCATTGTTACAAGTGCGTTGTCTATAATGTGATACCTCATGCTGTTCTTTTTTTTTCCCATCTACTACACCCCCACACTTAGCCGACCTCTGAATCTACAAACCACCCTGCTTTTTCCCAAACAAAAGTGTTTTTCCAGTGCATTGTTCAGCTCCACGGATCTTCATGTGTGCTCTGCTGTGTCACAACTATGGACGACACAATTCTCTTTCATTCTAGTGATAAGTGTTCATCTCATTCACATGACAAGGACACACATACATCACGCTAGCAATTCGTACAGACTCATACTCTCACACAGCTGGTAAATAAGTTCAAAGACAGATTTTATTTACATTATTTATACACATAACTACTATTATTTAAATTCTAAATTGTGATAACAGCTTGCGGCAAAAAGGTACTTCTCTCGTACTCGGGGTGCTTTTGCTGCTTTTCCAAGCAGGACCAGTCGCCGTTAAGTAGCAGGTAATAGAACCACGAACTTGATAGAATGGTTGGTTAGTTGGTTTATTTAGTAGGAAAGTGCTTCCATCTTGTGGTAATTTCGCACTATGGGGGGAGGGAAGAAACCAGAGTACGCGGAGAAAACCCCAGGCACCCAGCCCTGGGAACAGGTGTCACATACGGAGAGTGTCCCGAGACGAGATCTGAGCCCTGAGCCGCTCACTGCAGTGGTGACAAGCAAGTGTTTTAACCATTACACTACCGAGGCCCTTTAACTTGATAGAACTACATTTTGCCTGCTAATTATACTGGAAAGTTTTGGGTACTATGTCACCCGCTTGCATGACCAAGTATGGGGGTGGAAGGGGGTGCAGGGTGGAGGGAACAAAGCACTGTCAGCGGTACATGTTGCCTTAAACAGGTGCTCCCACTACAATCACTTTGCAGCAAAAAAGATTGAGATCTAGAAAAAAAGAGTACAATATGTGGTGGTACCTTGCTCTCAAATAACTGCCTCTGCAGTCAACATTTCTTTGGCAAGGAAGACCCAGAGAGATTGAATATTAGTTTGCCATCATTTCCTAACAAAAAATTAGAATCAGAAAAAAATGTTTAAAATACTTTGATCAAGTAGCATACAGAAGGTTCTGGCTGCCACTACTCGTAATCTGTGTGCAGACTAAAAAAAAGTTTGTTCAAAATATTGTTCAAAAGTATAACTCTTTTCTTTTACTTTTGTGTCATTTGCAGTT
The DNA here is from genome assembly GCA_004794655.1 of Marisa cornuarietis. Lineage (NCBI taxonomy): Eukaryota > Metazoa > Mollusca > Gastropoda > Architaenioglossa > Ampullariidae > Marisa > Marisa cornuarietis. The sequence goes on from SMMW01000575.1 coordinate 12,918,112, forward strand.
TAGTTTTTGCGTGATTTGAATATGGATCTGCAGTTTGTAGATACATACCTAAACGTGATCAACCAGTCCACGTTGCACGCTGCTGCAAAATGTTGCTGCATTACTCAATTTTTAAAACGAAACTTCCTTTTGCTCTGTCATTGAGTTCAAGTTTACATCCTTTCACGTTTTGTTGTTACTCTTTAAGAAATAATTTAAGTCACAGCACAGACCATGATTCAAATGGAGTGGTGTGTGTATGTGTGTGTGTGTGTGTGGGCATTTCAGTGACACTCTGAACAGAAACAATTACCATGTGCACACACTCAGGAAACCCGAGAGTCAGCACAGGCCCCCAGGGCCGGTTCTATACCTATTAGGCGAACTAGGCAGTCGCCTTGGGCGCAGGGACAGGAGGGGGGTGCAAAAATGGCCTGCAGTTTATTTTTTAAAGATGAATAGTTTTAGGGAAAAATATATCATTTTCACAGAATGACATTAGGACACTTTTCCTCTGCTTGTAGGTTGACCACCACGCTAGTTTCTCAGTACATGTATTACAGCAAAACCCCATTATTCCAGGGCGCACTTGCAGTGACCAGCTAACTAGCGGGGGGGTGGGCGGAGAGGGGCTGCGTTGATGGGTGAGGAAGGGTCAGTCACGGAAGGGGGGGGGGCGCAAAAATGGCCTGCTGTTTTATTTAAGTGATGAAAATTGTTTGGAAAAATATCATTTTCATAGAATGACATTAGCAGTACACCTTTCCTCTGCTTGTAGGTTGACTTTACCACGCAAATTTCTCAGTTCATGTATTACAGGAAAACCCATTATTACAGCCGGGGCCCCTTGTAATTGTAATCGTAAATTATTTTCCAGTTATATAATAATATACTTTCGACTGTCAATATCTACATTTCATTCAGTAACGTAATATAGACTACAAACATCTTAGGACACGTGCACAGCTAGGATATACATGACTATATTGAAACGTAGATCGAGTTGTTTACACATAAGTGGTTAGTAAATCTGGTAGTGGATGCATGCTGATCGATATCTGTCGACGATGGCACAAATTATTAAATGGCCTTGGCCTATTTGTAAGACAAAAGCAGGAAAGTTTACTGTCGTCACAAAGTTTGAAAAAATATTTATACATTCATAACATTACGTGTTCACGGCTTTTCTGCGTTTTTCCCTCTACTATTAATTTCATGCATGTATCGTTATAGGCCCTACATGTACAATGAATGACACGTCACCACGTCTAGCACCTTTAAAAAAGACGTCGATCTCTAACGCAATAAAACACAGTATAGCAACAATAATAAGCACATATAGTGTACATGAATTAAATACAACAGGCGCAATAGCCAGTTTGATTTTAGGGGTGGTGAAATAAAATTTCAATTAGCTACAGCTCTACACGCCCTGCAACAAAAAACCGCATTTTGTACTTTTCTCAGGTCTCTGACCTATATACAGTTATACCTTTTTTAAAAAAAATAATAAAAGCTTGATTATTGTTGGGGTCTCTGCAGCCACACGTAAACAAAAGTTTTACGCATGTATAGCCATCAGTCACCTGTTTAACATGTTGTGAAACCACCGAAAGGAAAAGCTCAGAAAAAAACACACACACACAAAACATTCGAAGAGCAGTTAGCGAAGCACAGCTGCCGAAAGACATGGCTCTGGTAAGCCGCGGTCTCCGAGGTGCACTCTGCTTGTGTCTGCGTCCTCCAGTTAATTATTGCTGGTTCCTATCGAGGTCAGGAAGCTGTCGGTAAGTTGCAGCGTTAATTGTTTATATATCATTGTCTTACGTGAAGACTACAACAATTAATCTACCACATGCAAGAGCTTAGTGCTTATAGTGTCATACATGTCGATAAATTGGGTCACTGCACACAGCTCAGTACATACTATAGCCCAGAAAGAGCACAGTCTATGCCTTCCTAAATGATAGGATTTTAAAGGAGTTGTGGCAATACAGACATAACCAAGTAATATAAAAATATGTTTGAGGACTGCTTGTGGGCATATAGGAATTTTTAAGAACAGCAGAATAAAAATTACCAGATGATGTTGTGCTTAAAAGCATTCTGTAGATAAATCCAAATAACTTCTAATCAAAAATTGAAGATTGCAGCAAAAAGGACATTCAAATTCTATAAATCATCTACTAAAGCAACAGTGGCAAAAGATGCAATGTATGATATTTGTTAAGGGGATTTTTAACGTTGAACTTGTTCTGCTTATGGTAGGTGCTTAAGTCATGCAAGTACAGTTTCTAATACCCAAAATCAAAAGTGGAGCTACACTTATGGATTGCCAAAGACTCCTCTTTTGGGAATTACTGTTGGAAAACTGCTGCAGATGCAAACAGAATCCATTCCAGACAGAGAGGCAGCTGTTTTTTATCAAGATGGGGAGCGCTTGACATTTGAACAATTGCTCACACAGGTTATTATGCCATAGTGATCTGAGATTTTTTTTTATTTTAGGCCAATTGGACATGTGCCGTTGTATTCTGGTTCAGTATGCTTGAAGATTGTTCTGTTCAAAGCTTCTGTCTGTCAGTAGTATTAAAAAAGATATTACTGAACATTTGTTAAAGTTCTTCACACTTTCTCTTGCACAGAGATCTCTTTCTCGTTCTTTCTCTACTATAAGGTCCAAATTGTAAAAGTGTCTACCATGTGATTTAAAACCCAAAGTCACCTTTTTTTTAACCTGTATCAAAAGGCAGATCAATTGGCTGCTGGCCTGCTGTCACTGGGGTTGAAGAGAGGAGACCGTGTGGGAATCTGGGGCCCTAACAATCGAGAATGGGTAGTCACCCAGTATGCTTCAGCTCGAGCTGGACTTATTTTGGTAAGGTGCTTCTTGCAAGAAACAGCTTGGTAGTCAGGACTTGTATGAGTAAATGTAGCAGTTTATAACACAATTTGTCATGGATGTTCACAAATTTAAATGAAGCATCTTTATTTCTTTTAATTATTAATACTTCCAATACAAGAAGTAAAATCAACACATTGCTATTTTATTGGCAAAGTGTGCATGTTTAATAGTTGGCTGAGAAGAAACAATTTAAAAATATTTTTGCAGGTAAATCTCAACCCCACATATCTGAAGAATGAACTTGAATATTCTTTGAAAAAGGTAATGTACATGTTTTTGTTTTAATGCTCTATTTTATGTGAAAGTTTGTTATTAAGAAAAATATTTTTACATATTTTTCTTAGACTAATCTGTTTGATAATTGGATAGTTATTAACCATTTATTACATATCACATCTTTGTGTATCTTTCTTTATCATTCTTTCACACACACACACACACACACAAAGTATTTTTAGAAGTATACTGTCATACTATACAAGTGATGTATGTTCATTTATGTAACACTTTTCCATTATTTTATCTTGTAAGAATTTTTTTGTTTTAAATTCATTAGAAATAAATTCTAGAGAGCAGTTAAGTCTTGTTCTGTGGAGAAGTTTTAAGTGATGAAAGAAACTTTTATGCTGAGTTTACTGACAATACAGGTGGGATGCAAGGCTTTAATATCTGCCACTGGACATAAAGGTCTAGACTACTATGAGACTTTGTACAATCTCATCCCAGAACTGGCCTCTAGCCCCACTGGTAGCATCAAAAGTCACTTGTAAGTAAAGAAACAAAACAGTTGTGTAGTGATAATAATAATAATAATAATGAGAACTTATAATGTGCAGAATCACAAATAAGATAGATCGCACTCTCTGCGCAGCACAATTTGATAGAAAGAAACATAACAACCAATAGACAGTGAGGTACACATAGGGACACTGAACAACATAAAGATGAGGTACATAGATGAGATGATAGATGAGATGATAGTCTTTGAATAGTTATTGTCTTATGTGGTTTTAGTCATTTTTGCAAAAGTAGCTGACATAAGGCAAGAAGCACTTTTTAATGATGGACAGTAGCAGGGCAGCCAGCTACGGGCTAAAATGTAAAGTGATGTGATAAACAGCAAACATAAGCTCACATTGAAGAGAAGCACTTGAATTTCATGTGATAAAACAGGACTTGCAAGGGAAATATTTGCATTTTATTAATGAATAAAAATTAAGCAAGAGTGCATCTTCCTTTCGAAAGAAAAACGTGATTTAACGTTTCAGCCAGATAACTTGGTAAAAGAAATGACCATTATAAAGTAAACATTTTTTTACATTAAAAACCCAGAATTTGTCTGTTTTGGATATGTGTTGCCCTGTGAAATCTAGAGACGTTTAAAATTATAAGAATGAATTATAAGACATGAAAAAAAATTTTCAACTTACATTTTTAGCTATCCTTCATTAAGGAACATTTTGTCTCATTAAACCAACAGACTCCCAGATTTGAAAACTCTTATCATGATGGGAAAAGAGAAGTACAGAGGTACCTTTAACTTTGACAACATTCTTGAAGCTGCCAGCAGTGCAGAGGTCAAGGCCATCTTTGATATCCAGAATGTGATACAGTTTGATGAGCCTGTCAACATTCAGTTTACATCAGTAAGGAACTAGAAGTTGCTGTCCTGCCCACTCTGCTGATCAAGCATGCAGTTTGAGAGTTTTGTTTAACTGTGTCACACTACATTCTTTTTGGTCTGTCTGAAAAAGGTAGTAATGTTTTTATTAGAGGGGTGTTTGAAAAATAACTTTTTCCACATGTACTGTTTAGTCTTACAGTCATATTTTTCAAATATATTATTTTACATTTTGAAAGGGGACAACAGGATTTCCAAAAGGTGCAACACTTACTCATCACAACATGATCAATAATGCATTTAATGTGGGACTACGTCTGGATTATCACAACAGGGTAACAAACTTCCAACCCTTGACATTATTTATTGGTGCATTAATCTGTTTTATGACTCTCGCTGACCATTATACTTATTTTGTGTACTTATTTTCCAAGAAGCTAGCTCTTAACTGTACTCCTTCACCATTCCTCCTACTTAAAATAATGATGCAGTGGTGATATAAAAATCCAAGCATGCAAGGTTGTAGACAGTGTAAGCAGTTTAAATGGTGGCAGACCTGCATGAACATACTGCAGTACAGTTGAGCAAAACTTTGTAATGAAATATGTGACTAAAATGCCCTATTATGTCTTTATATTAAAACACACTTAAGGAAATAAATTAGATGCATCTACTGATGAAAAAGCAAATCTGCATAACAAGTTTTTATAAATTTATAAACTGGTTGTACATTTGATTGTAATGTATCATTCTTAAGTTTTGATTTGTGGATTAAGAGACTTTCTGAAATTTCCCTGCATTATAGCAGGCTTAGTTGTCAGGGTTCAAGGTATCGTACATCGTGTTGAGCTATAGATGTCTAATGATTTTGCATCATTAAAGTTTTATGTCATCCCACCTTTGATGTTGCCCTTTTCAGGCCCAATTTAACACGTTTTTTTTTTTTGAATGAATGACTGGAAACATTAAATCGTGTTAAGCTTTTATGAATACATGATGTAAATAATAATATTAATTGTGGATGGCTGTGAATGAACCTCATGACTCTAGTAACTAAAATTGCATTTTTTTGTCAGACATCACGAATCTGCTGCCCTGTGCCACTGTACCATTGCATTGGCATGGTACTAGCCTGTTTGCAGATTCCTTGTCATGGTTCCACCGTTGTCTTCCCTTCTAAAGTCTATGATGCTGGTATTACGCTGAAAGCTATGCAGGATGAGAGGTTGGTACTCTGCAGATTGAACACTTGTATTTGTGTACAGATAATCTAACACAAGCACATATATCTGAATTATCAAGAAATTTATATGATAGCTATCTAACCAGTTTCAAGGGAGCCACCTTTGTCATGCATACTAAATAAGTCTCAGTTTGCATGTACCTCAAATTGCTTGTACTTCACCTGTGCATTTTTTTTTATTCATGTCAGAAAAGAAAAATGAGCCAATCAAGCTAAAAACTTTTGTGCTGATGTTTTTCTCATCCATTTAAACTGGAGGTCACATCATGCTAACAAAGAAAAAAAAAAGGACCAATCACGAACCACAGCACATTTCTTAACAAAGTCATGTACAGTGAGACTGGTTAAAAGTCTATAAAGATAGCTTGCCACCAAAGTAAACAAATGCATAGATCTATATCCATGCATACAAGCAGCCATACACATGCAGTCATACTAACTAACATGAATACTGAGAGAGGATTAAAAAAAACAGGTTGCATTAGAATGAACTGAAAGCTATGATGGGTGAAATGTCGTACTGAACACACTTTATCACTTACTTCAATTTTTGCAATGAATAAAGAGCTCTGTTCATACTTCATCTCATTTGATGTGTCTCAAACAGGTGCACATCTGTGTATGGAGTTCCCACGATGTTTATTGACATGCTGAACCATAAAGATCTGAAGAAGCTTGACTTGACTTCATTGTACACAGGGATTATGGCTGGGTCACCATGCCCTATTGAAATCATGCAAAGGACTATAGAGGAAATGAACATGAGTGAGGTCACAGTAAGTTAGCTTATATGTCAGCAATCTTTGAAAGTCTTCTTTCATAATGTATTTTGAGAAAAGATTTAACAATTTACTGACATATCAAAATGGGCATAAAGTGCCTTGTTGGCTTGAACATGTCTGTGCAAGCTAAGGTCAAAGTCAAAGGATTGTATTTCAACACCTCAAAGGGTGTATTGAATACTCTTGCTATTTTTCCTGGGGAGAATATAAAAATAGGATGTCAAAAAAATACCACTTTTGATGGTAAAATTCCTTTGTTTGAATACTTACCAGATGACATGACTGGAGTAATCTCAACTAGCTAACTCAGTTCCAGCGATCCACTCCTGTTTGGCCAGACCTGATCAATAAACAGGGAGAACACAAAAATTGACTAACTCACCCACCCCATCCCGCAATTGACAGTCAGTGAGCTCTCTCACACCAATTTTTTGGCAGTCATGTTATGTGTTAATTACTCGAAGAAACGAATTTTACCATCAAAAGTGGTATTTCTTCTTCGTACTGTCCCAGATGACATCACTGTGTGGAGAATAACGAAAAGGTAGGGGGTGTAGAAAACAAGAAAAAGAAAAACGACATTCCCCAATGTCAGCTGGGCGGCATAGCATGAGGCCCTGCCACCAGGCTGAGTTGCTGAGGAACAGAGACGGGACAGGCTGGGCAGTCTGTACTGCAGGCAGCATGCTGCGCCGCACACACAATACTGACTGTGTCCTGAGAATCAGAAACGCCGGCCTATTGCCTTCTTTCAGGGCTAGATTGCATGAGAAAGCAAGGCTTGCCACTATAACTTGAATGTCATGGTCCTTGATCTGAACCAAGGAATCCGCTGCCCAAATGACAGACTTAATTCAAATCGCAATAGTATGTGCCGAAAAGTCTATCCTACCTTTCCCCAAAGGAAGAGCCAAATGAGATCTTCCTTACCTGTAGGACTCGTAAGGTAAATGTGCAAAGCCCGCACCAAGTTTTGCAGCCTGACTGGGTGATAGGGTCCTGCCTGTGGCAGCAGAAGCAAGGTGACCATCTGAGGACCCAACAAAAGCAATTTATTCTTAGACAAGAACCCCAGATAAGTGAGCAAAATTACTGAGCCGTCCGCCCTAAACTGCATACAGGAAGGGACTGTGGACAAGCCATGAATCTCAGACACTCTTGCTGTGAAGCAACTGCTGTACAAAAAATAAGTCTTCCAAGTAAGTTTTTGTAACATATAGCTTGGGACAAGGGCTCAAACATCTTGGAGTTCAGAGAGGTGAGAACCCACTCCAGATTCCAAGATGGAAATAAGACATGGCCCACCAGTCTTTCCCTGGACAGATTTGCCAGGTCAGATCTTTATTTGCCCCCACATTTCAAAGCTCCAAATGGCATGGCCCTATAGTCCTTAAGTGTAATGGGCACCAAATTTAATTACATAGACCCATGCACACATACGTCTTAAAGGTAGGTAACAAATGCATCTACATAAACATGCATGCACAAACAGAAGGTGAAGGAAACCTGTAAGCGAAAGTAACACAGCTCACTGACCCTGCAATGGCAGGATGGGAGGGGTGGGGGCGAGTTAGTCAATTTTGTGTTCTCCCTGTTTATTGGTTAGGTCTGGCCAGTCGGGAGTGGATAGCTGGAATTTAGGTAGCTAGTCAGGATAATTCCACAGTCATGTTATGGGACAGTATGAAGAAGAAATTGGATGTGTTGTCAAGTCCAGTCACACTTAGGATCTGGACTAAAAACAGCCATCTCTCTCAAAATCTGTTGAAAAATTCAGATACTGAGACTTTCTACTAACCATATTATTCTTATTTATACATATGTATATATTTATATATATTTTTGTTTAGGTGTGCTATGGATCTACAGAGACCAGTCCAGTCACATTCCAAAGTTTAAGAAGTAGCACTGTTGAAAAACGTGTGTCTACTGTTGGATGTGTATCAGATCATGTGGAGGTACTCAGACAGCCAACAACCTTGCATAAGTGCACATACAGAAGCATGACTTAACACTGTCTTAAATGGACTTGAAGAACTGGCTGTTTGTTAATAACTTTTGGTCATCTATAACCTCTAAAACTGATAAAGCATTGTCAGAATTAACAACTTTTACTATTAAGCCTTTCGCCCATGGATTAACTATAAATCTTTCTTCTCTTTACTAGGCAAAAATAGTTGACGAGAATGGTGCTATAGTGCCCACAGGTGTAACTGGAGAGCTGTGTACCCGAGGTTACACAACTATGTTGGGATACTGGAAGGATGAGGGAAAAACAGCAGAGGTCATCAAACCAGATAGGTGGTTCTACACAGGGTACGATATGGCATTGTTTGCTTCTTTATTTTTCGTTACGTTCAGAAACAAACAGAATAAGACGTAATTTTTTCCATTTAAATTAGCAGAAGAAACACGAAAGATACATTTATTGAAGTTTACCCCTTCAATTTCACTTTGGCATTACTGATGGTGACATTTTTTTTCCTGCACGTTTATAGAGATCTGGCAGTTATGGATGAAGAAGGCTTTTGTCGTATTGTGGGTCGTTTGAAAGATATGGTGATTAGAGGTGGAGAAAACATTTATCCCACAGAAATTGAACAACTGCTCTACCACCATCCCAAGGTCAAAGATGTCCAGGTAGGAGATAATGCTCCCACTAACTGAATGAGAAGGCTGTCATGAAGTTAACAACTTGGTCGCTTGGTATTATTCTTCTAATGATGATCATTCTACTAGTACCATTAGGTAGGTTTTTTTTTTTGGATTAAATGATGAAAAGATCAGAAAAATTACTACCTTCATGAAAACCTAACTTAATGGGGTTTTCCTACATATGCAGATGGTGTTTCATCCTTATCGTTTGCTGACTTCTTCAGGTGATAGGCGTGCCAGATGAACGATTAGGGGAAGAGCTGTGTGCCTGGATTCAGCTCAAGGCTGGTGAAACCTTGACAGAAACTGAGCTCAGGGACTTCTGCAAACAACATGTATGTTTACTTTGCTCATTGGGTTGTTTAATATATGTGTATATATATATATCTATTCCTAACTCATTTAATTAATTCATGAAAATTGGATGTGCTTAGGTTCTTAAAAATGAAGCACACCTATATGTACTTATTTTCACTCTTGTTGATTTGGTAATGAAAGTTTGTTTTCATTAAAATAGTCTTACTGATTTTGTAACCTAAAATCTTTTTGGTATTCTAAAGAATACTTTTTGCTCAAGTAATGATGACATTTTAACTGTGGCCTGAAAGCTGATTTTATTTTAATCTTGTTTTTTTCAGCTGGCTCGATTCAAGGTTCCTAGATACTTTCTATTTGTAGATGAATTCCCAATGACAGTGTCAGGAAAAATTCAGAAATTCAAAATGCGAGAGAAGAGCATGAAGCTCCTTAAACTTGATCACTTACATCCTCACTGAACAATGATAGATCCTTGCACCCTGGCAGCTTTTATTGTCATCTGCCATGATGCAAAGCATTTTGAAAAGAAAAAAAAGAATACAGTGTATGCGCACATTTTGTTCTGAAGCATCTTGCATTTGATATTTTGTCATATACTCAGACTGCAGTTTTTTGGTTCAGTCAGATTTTAATAAATTGTCAGCACACTCATACACTTCAGTATTACTTGAACACATAACGAGTTGAAAGCTTCTGATATGGAGAGGATAGGAGGGAGTATAGAGGGGAACCTCCACCCCCCAAAAAAGGTTGTTTTCATAGGAAAGTCCCGGGGAGACAATATGATGTAGTGCATGAAAAGGTGGTAAATTACATGATATCCTGTATTTATGATCATGAGGCATTTCTCTTTGATTTAGTCTTATGCAGGCAAGGCATATATGGACCTTTAGTGTTCTGCATGGTGCCTGCAATTCATCTGTTCTGTATTTGCTTTACGGACTACACATATATATTTCTAGAAAACAAATTGTGGATTAAAATTTTTTCCACAACAATGTAATCAGTTTTATTTTAATGTTCATCCTCTGTGTGTATGTGAGTGACAGTACTTGGCTAAATGTACAAACCTATAATGACAGGAATTTGTATGGTGACAGTTTTTCTCCATCACCTGACCATGTGGAGAGTTGGAGACCACCGCAAAACTTGTCACATTTGATCGTTCATAATAAAATATAATTTGCCAGTCTTTCTACACACGCAGTTTTTGATAAATTGAGCTTCGTAATAGGAGCTTCGTAAGCACGGTGGACCCATCTGATGTGAAATACAGCTGACCAATTATTGTGAAAATAATCTTTGGACTTTGGGTCACATATTGGATGTTTTTTTCTCGTGAACCTGAAAGACGAAATGCAAGGCGATGGAGACCACATCCGTACATCTGGGATATCATTTATGCACACTCCACGTACAGCTCCTGCCTTTGTATCTATCCCCTACATTGAGTATAAAGTTAGGTATCAGCCATATTCATTAAACTCACTGTGATTCGCAGTAATTTTTCCCTTTAAAAATGTAAAAAATTATTTTGTCAACTACCTAGCCATTTTTGTGGACACGACGCATTGACATAGCTAGGTTGTTATGGTTGTACACCATGAAACCAAGAACCCATCACCCCTAATAATTCTGAACCAAAACTTAACCCTAAACCCGCGGTTCTCAACCTGGAGGCTACCCTCCCCCCCCACACCTTGCGGGGCGCGACGTGCTGAGAAGGGGGGCATTTTCTCACATCTCATATAGGTATTAGTGGCTAAGGGGGGCGCGCGGGCGTACCTTTTTTCGTCGGGGAGGGGGGGGGGGTAAAAGGTTGAGAAACGCTGCCCTAAACCAGCCCTTAGTCATAATTTTTAAATTCATAACGTACCCGGCTTTCTTTCCCAGTTTGTTAAATGTGTCATGTCGTCGAGGGCACTATACTACTGTTGTGCCTATATTTATTATTTGTTCAGACTGTAATTCAGGAACTCAGAATTATTTAATGACACCCACCGACCTAAAACTAGTTTGGATCCGATAATATCCAACCACGAATTTTGACATTTCCGGATTTCTGTACAACTTCCTGTTTATAAAAAGCTGAGACTGTGAAGTACCATGATCGAGTGTTGTCTGATCGGGGGCCGGTCGAGACACTAGGTATCAAATATTTCAGATTTACTTATTTTTGCACCATCTCCGTGCAGCATATTACCATGTCCGTACCAGGAACTGGGTGTAGCAATGCCAAACAAGAAAAAACGAAGGACGGATGCCAAAAGTCGAGAGTGTTACCGAGTCTGTGTAGCGGCATTTTAACAGTGATTTATTTTACCGTCTCGGTTAACGCATAGAAAGTGCCTTAAAAGACAAATACTTAGAATCATCTAAATATTCAATAAAAATGCCAAATGATGTAAATTTTAAACACAGCGAAGCACTCGGTGCGAAAAAGAAGTTGAACAACCGTGAAGTCATACGTTGCACCATTTAAATGTTCCCAGCTTTGTCTTCTGATAATTTGAATTTTGAGTCACTTATGCATTTACATGTATCACTTACTCTGCACACCAGAGTATCACTATAATGTTATGTGCTTCAATCATCAGTAAAATTACACACAAAAAGGCAATGATACCTAGTCTCAATTATTTAAGTACTACAAAAATGTAATGTCAAATGTTATGTATATATATCTGGACATACCATTATTGCAGTTAATGACACTTTTAATGTTATTCTGAATATTATAAAGTAAGAAATTCATAAAATGTTTGACATTTGAAAGTCGATCTGTTTTGGATATGATGCTTTTTATGTTTAGGGTTGCAGTAAATACCATTTGAAACTGAAAGTGCAGAAGATGCATCCAGGAGGGCTAGCATTGGCGCACTATCTAATAAAGAAAAGTGGCTATATTTTAAAAGCACCTGTAGGGGTATCTAGATGTGCTGTTTATCAAACTGGTGTTAAAAGACTTGCTGAACAGATTTCTGGGCCCTGGAATATTTTTGTTAGACCATCATCTTACAGAAATTTGTGTCACTCAACAAAACTATGTGAAAAGGCTAGAGTAATTAAAAGACAAGCAAAGGAAACAACAAAAGTAGCAATTTCTAAACCTGACTCTTGTCAGGTCTTTGATGCAAGTGAAAAGCTTATCGGACAGATGACCATAAAAGAAGCAGAAAATATTGCCAAAAAAGACAGTCTAAAACTAGTTGACATAGGAATTAATCAAGATGGACTTAGATCATTCCGACTTTTCTCAGGAAAAGAATTAGCGGAAGAAAGCAAACGTCTTAGGACAGAAGAAAAAAACAAGAAACTGAAAGAGAAAGAGTTAAGAATTACATGCAACATCAATGACCATGATCTTGAAATTAAGACAAGGCAGGCCAAAGAAGTTGTGGAACGAGGAGCTCATGTGAAGTTTATCATCAAGCCACATAAGAAGGCATCTGAGGTAAGAAAGACTCTTGCAATGGTGATATAAATTAAAGATAACCAGTCAGACAATTTTTTTTCTAAAAAATTGAACAAACTAGAATACGCACGAAGATTGCTTTTGTTTGCAAATGTTATGAGGTGCACAAAGTGGCTTTATAAGAGAGGTCAGTTTTCACCTTAGATTTCTTTAGAGCTCTGCATGATTGTCAAATAAATTTTAGTAAAAGAATATCTTTGACAAATATGCAGAGCTTTTTTAAACTTTTTTTTTAGATTTTACTTGTAAAAATTGCTTAAAATTTAGGTTAAATGTTATTTCCACTCATTACCAAGTTTATCTGGTACTTCAGCAAGAACGTATAAGGGGTTAATTGCACATGCCCATGAGCACAGTTACATTCTCTCTCTCAACCAAACTCTCACATGTTGTAGATGCAGGTGCAGGCTTATACACTAGCCTACGTCTGATTGATCAGCAGCACTGTTTGATGAGATTTGTTTTGGTCCAGAGTAAATAAAAAAAACAGCACTTAGCACCAGGCTGGGTGCAGCAGCCTCCCCAGTGCTATTCACTCAGACCATTCTGGCCTGGTGGTCAGCTCACCAAACTGCACTGCTGACCAGTCTGGCATTCTAACCCTTCCTCAACCAACCCCCATCCACCCCTACACACACATGGCTTCACACAAATTCTCAGTAGTGTCAAAAGATTGTAAACACACAGTCTTTGGTAGTGTTTAAACATGGAATAATTTTTATTTGTTGTAGGATGTAGCAGGTAGACAGATGGCAGAGGTGGCCCAAAAGATAATCGCTGGACTAGAGGATTTAGGACAAATTAAATATGGCGTCCGGAATTCTCAAGAAGTACATCTGCTTCTCAGGCCATTATCAAGCACAAGAGAAGAGCATTAGTTTTTTTTTATTTTTAAATGTTTTTTTCAGTTTGGAAAGTATTACAAAGTTCTTATGTTGAATTCTCTTAAGTGTGGAAGGGTCTTAACAGTTCCAGCTGCGATACATTTCCAAGTGATTGAGTTTCACCTTTACCTGTTTAATGGTGAGAAGATTTTCATATGCTATTGTATACAGGTGGACTCTTGTGCCTCTCTCTTTTTGTAACTTCAGCTGTGAAAACTTTAGTCCATTCTATTTATCTAATACCATCATGAGCTTACTGCTAAATGGGTATCCTCTAAAAGGAAGGAGTTTACAGAAGAACTTGTAATCTACTGTGTACATATTTTCAAAAAGTTTCTTCTTGTGCAGTAACGTGTAATTCAATATGTAATGAAGGTTTGTGAGTGAAGGCCTATTTTGAAAGATACTGTGGTGCTGTGGGTATTTTGTTTTTAAATAGTGAGCTGTGAATGTTAGGTGGATATTGTAGTAAACACAAACATGCATACAACTGGATCCACACAAGTCCAACAGGCAATGGAAGTTTGCAAATGTTTATGTAGTTATGATTGGTAGGTAATGAATTGCAAAGGGTCATCATACTGTGTGCATAGCAGTATATGAAAATGTATGAAACATGCATTAATAATAAATTCATTATACAATCAGCAAAACATACTGCATCAGCCTTTCATTTACATATTACATCAAGTATGGTTTGAGTCAGAATCTGCTTGAAGTATTGCAAAAATCACAGTTAAATGAATGCACGTGTTTCCTACCTCCCACTTAGTACCAGTTTACCTGTTTATTATAATAGCTCTATTCTCACCTTAATTCAGCTTTTCTGAGTTTTCCTTGGAAGCAAAGCTGTTTCCCTACATTCATTCATGATCATATTTGTTTGAGCTTAAGGCTTTAATATAATAGGCACTCTAAATGTTTATTATTAGTGCAATTATAGTGAAATTATAAAAGACCTTAAAAAGATTGAAGAGTTGTTTTAAATCGAAAGTTTTATGCTACAGACCAGGTGTATGAAACACTCAACTTTTTCTTTACATACTTTCGTCAAAATTATCAAAATTGACTTTGCACAACTTGGACTTTACAAGTGTGATGTACCTGCCAGTTATTTCTGGCACAACTATCAGCTTATAAATAAATAGCATCATTAGTATTAATGACATGTTTTGATTGTTATATATCCTTCATGTACAACCTATACCTTACACATATACTAATAATCTTAACTTCATAATTCACTCATAAAACAATGCATTACAGTCATACATTAATTTTTTGCCTATAGAAAACTAAAAAATGCAATACAAGAAATAAGTAAAATTAAAAAACGATCTATATTCGGAAGAAGAACCCCAGGAAAATGTTTCTAAGGTATCTATGAACTATCACTGAACTTTACATTTGGTGCAAAAAATATGAACAAAGTTCATGTTTACAGGCTCAAACAATATTCAGGAAGAGAGAATAATACCATCAATCTGATCAGACCAAATCACAATCCCTGTATGTAAAATGTTGACAAATTGATCTTGCAGATTAAAAAAAAATGTGCAATTTTTTTTAATTTGGGGGAAATTCAAATGATTTCCTTGCGTTCTAAACTAAAATACACTAGATCACTTTTGCAACATGAGTTCATTTAAGAACACTTTTGGCTGCAGGAATATTATTCATAATTTTAAAAAATATATATTTCTAACATGATAAAGACTTCTGAAGAGTTAAACATTTATGTAACCATTGTTTAAAATTATACAGACTTAAAAGCTCATGCGTTTTTACATGTGCTTCCCAGCTGGTTTATGTGGGGAGGTATATGTATTCCTTAATCTGACAGAAAGACTCTGGCTAATGATAAAAGTTCTAAGATTCTAAAGCCGCTTACTGTATAGGGAAGGACAGGAAGAGCTTTATTTATTGTAGTAGATTTTGTGACAGTATTATGCTTGGCATCTCCAGAAATGATTGGCAGAAGAATGGGGAAAGGTTAAGCCAGCGTTTCTCAACCTTTTACTTGTGACGCCCCCAGACGAATAAAGGTACGTCCGCGCGCCCCCCTTAGCCACTAATACCTATATGAGATATGAGAAAATGACCGCCTTTGCGGCCCCCTTTCCAGCAGCTTGCGCCCCCCTTGGGGGGCGCGCCCCCCAGGTTGAGAACCGCGGGGTTAAGCCTTTCACACAAGCTTGAAACACACAATGCTCTCATTCTCTAAGGGAAATTTTTGTTGTTTGTGTTTTGGGGGATTGGAGGCAAGAGTTTATCTTGTACTTATGGATTTTTTTGTCATCAGTACTCTTTAAAACCAAAACATACATAAAATTTTGCAAGCATGACACATTAAGAAGACTTTCAACGATGCCAGACACAGTGCACAGACTTTTTTGTGTAAAGAAAAAGCTGTATGAATCTTAAAAAGTAAGACTGCAAACAATTGTAATTATTACAAACCCAAAAAAGTTGGGTTGCTGAGGGCATAGAAAAAGCAGCTTCTGTTACTATATTTTGCAAACATACCAAGATAACACTCGGTACTTTTACTACAACATTCAATCAATTTGCTATTTTTTTAATGTCAAATAATCTTGAAACAAAGTGGCTGAAAACCAATTATTCTTGGAGTACAAGCTACATGTATGAAAATGTGCAAGTCCCTGAATTAGCAGATACTGTTAGTTTCACAGATACCTGAATTAAATCCATGACATGTTTCAACAGTATAATTACTGGCACTTTCTGGTAGAACTGTCATTTAGGGATGGGATTGATTCAACGCTTACGTCAGCTGCCGTGCATGCCACTTATGCCAGGTAACTAAAGTATACAACAAGTCACACTATGTTAAAAAGTGTGTTGAGTAGGTGGTTACATGTATTATTGCAGTAACAGACTATTAAAAATGGCTGTTGCAGAAAAGATTATGAATACGATTATGTGTAGTGTCGATTCCAATAAAGTTGATTAGAAAAAAAAATTCAGCCTTCAAAAACAATATTAAATGGTGTCACTTAAGCAGGATGGCAATGGCAAAAACAGTGCGGAATAACCAAACGTTTGAAACCATATAATTATACACCATGTAGGGTTCAGGAAAACATGGCAAAATATTTAAAACAAAAGCTGAGCAACTATGTTTGATACAGTCCTTGATAGATCATTAGCTTTCTTTGATACTATCATAAATCTCTCTCGCTGATAACTCCCAAAAACAAATACACTGTACAAATATTTAAAAAAAAATTCAAAAACATGTCAACCAAACACCCTGCCCCAACAACTTCCTTGCTTACCACGTAATACTGAACACAAAGGCTGGGAGGAACTGACTTGAATAAAGCAATTTAAACCTGTAAAAATTCAAGTTTCAAGAAAGGAAAAAAAAATGTAACGGGAAATTGGTAATATGAGAAGAGGCAAACATTTCTGATTTTCATATTTTTTTCAAGATAATAACTAAGCTACCAAGTAATAAAACTAGTTAAGCCAACAACCACAACAAATCGAAAAGGACAAGTAGTTTATGCTGAGGTGATAACTGACAGCCATTATTGAACTCCATAGGGACAAACCATTTTCAAGCCCAGCATGTTCTGCCAATGATCACTCGTACTATCACTCTGATAAATAATGTTTCTTAGTCCCTAATTCTCTATGATTACTTATATTGAAATAACTGTTTTGACCATAGAGCCATCTCGATAGACTTGGCAAGTTCCACATCTTGTTAAGTTTATTATTAAAATATCAGAATTCAAGAAACAAAGTTGGCATAATTTGATGAGAGTGTGCATGTTTTAAATTCCTGTTTTGAAATATCTGCCACATATTGAAGCTATCTGAGTGTCCTTTCTGCATACTTTAAGAGAATAACAGGGAGTATGAAAAAAAATGAGGGTGATAGGACAAAGCTTGAATGCAACACTACATGATAATGTGTTTATTATTCCATAACTGAACCTGGACATTATGTGCAGCTAAGAGAAAACAAAAGCATGGCTGAGTTTAAATAGAATATAATGAGCTGGGACAGCAAAGCATATACGCAGTTTTGTAAGTTAGAGATTTCTGTCATTGAATATTACAGAAGTTTTCTCATGAATATAAAGATTTAGAAATTTCCTATTTTTTAAATGGCAACAGCATTTCAATAAACTTTAAAATATGACTTTTTGATAAGTCTTTACTATTTGTCACTATTTTCTTTGCATTTGTGAAACTGTGACATCTCTTATTCGTATATTTTTGTTAGTGTACTAGTAACCTGTTGATGTCATCCTTGCATTATCTGACCTGGGAATCATTCCATGCTTGCTATAGCAAGACTTTTATCTCTTTTGTCTTATTACATTTCTCAGTGCATATACTATTACTTTTTGAACTTTTTCAAGTGGTTGCATCTTTCAAATGATATTATAGATGCTTTTTTGGGGTGCAAATGTTTTGATGGTAATGAAAATATGGGTTTCCAGATGGGTGTAGCTTGGCATAATGGGCGCAATCTCAGATATTTGTGTTTTGTGAGAGTGTATGAGTATGATTGCTTTGCTATACAAAGATTTCCAACATACTTTGTAAGACAGACTTGAAAGCAGAATTTGGCACAAGTTGTGGAGGATTCAGAGTAGCTTTACTGCATTATTGTACATTACTCCCCAAAGTGTCAATTATCCTTGAGATAAGGAAGTAGTTCTCATGATACAAACCATTCACAGAAAATGGTTATTTAAAAAACCCTGCTAACTTTAGAAATGATAATAGACCTGCTAATGCATTTTGAAACCACTGTACTTGGTCAATAACTAACAGTATAAAAACAATATTTATTCTAGAACAAAAATGTAACCAAGGCAAACTGTATGTTTCAACAACAGAATCAACACATAGACTACAAACTAAAACTGTTAATATATTTATATTAATGGTCCAGTAATGAATTTATACTGGTTTAATGAATTCTTGACAGTTTTCAAATGTACCATTGGTTTTACTCTATGGATGTCAGCATTTCTACAGCAGACAAAAAACACAATTTGCACACTTTCAAAAATGACGCGCATAACATGAAACACTTTCTTCAGTTTAATATGGAACCAATTATTAAGACTGTATTTCTAATAAATAAATTAGCTACCCAACCCTTAAAAAAAAAGTTCCAAAAGTAAACAGTTTCCGTCTGCAATTAAATCTTGGGGCTGGTAAGATTTATTTTTTAGCTTTCACTTTGAATAGCAACCACATTTGAGCACTCATTCATCCACTTGACAAGGTTTTTTGATATTGCATGTATTTTAAGAGCAGTAATGGTCTAGTGGGGTGCAAGGACTTTTTTCCTAATAAATGGGTAAAGATTTGCGTGTCACTATTTCCCTAAATCAGCGTGAATACCTTGCATTTGTTTTTCTAGATTCATGCCTACAAACATCACCATGCAAATGCACAGGGAAAAAAAGGCAAACCTTGTGATGCCATGTCAGTACACAGATTAGAAATATGGCTCATTAACATATAATCCCAGTTCTCCCATTGGTCGAAGCCTTCACAATGTATTCATGCACAGTCCTGATGTCTAAGAACAGAAGGGAGCAGGAGTATTCACTCAGGTTTTGAGGAAAAGTATTGTGCACTGAGTTCTACCCAGTCATTAATAAAAAAACAAAACTGCATCTTACTGAACCTTTAACAAACTTATATCTTGGACAAAAGACAAACTGACAGATAAGCAGGACAGAGAGAGAGAAAGAAAACAATAAGAGATATTTGAAGTCAAATTTTTATAAAGATGCAAATATAACTCTGGAATTAATATACTGTAAGTTCTGACATAATCGGTGTTAAGCATCATTAAAAAAATTTTTTACTGTCACAAATTTACTAGCATGCGTAGTGTTTGTGTTAGAACAGGTGCATGAATTCAAATATGCATGTATGCAAAAATTTAAAAAATTCTTTCATCCATTATAAACTCTTCAAAAACCATTTCTTTAAAACTAATTGTTATGCAACATATCTAACAATTCTTCTTCATGTTTACTGATTTTTTTAAAACAAAAACAAAAACATTGTTGAAAAAGGTAAGAACACATCATGACAAAAAAAGTAAACAATAGATCCCATTACGTAATGATTCTAACAGATGTTTATGTAATGCAGTGTTACACAATAAGGCTTCCCTCTTGCTTCTCTAATCACTTCAGCATGGACAGTAAGAAAATTATGCACAGCTTAGTGTCTGAACCAAGTTATGGTAGGCCAAATTTTCCCATCAAAAGCTAACTTAAATCAGCACAAAATTATACTTGAAGTTGCCTATGGGTTAAGGCCACAGCCAATAAACGAGCCTTGAAGCATATATTAATTTTGACCACTAGCAATTAAGAATGTTGATGTTTAAAGATTTGGAACTGATGAATGGCACATTATTTTCACAGCTTTAGGGAATTAGTTACTTGTAATGAACTATTCCCAACCATGCAGCAGAAAACAACTTTTTAAAACTTGGGTTAATCTTTAAGCGAAGACTCATAACAAGTAAACACAAAGATAACTTCAAGCTTTCAACAGTGTGCAATTGGTATAAAAATTACCTGAGTGGATATAAATAAATACATTACAGACTGCTGGAACATTGCATAGCTGACTGGATTGCTTGAATGACACATGCAAATAATTACTCTTGTTCCAAGTAAAAACAGTACCATCTGGTCACTCTACAAACATGGTCTTTAACTATGATGAAATAATGTAGTGCATTTAATTACCAGTAATAAAATAGCTCACTCTGCGCTTTTATTCTTGTGTCTTGCCAAGTTTATTTGCATGATCAATTTCCTTCAATCCTGATGTCATTGAGAAAAAGATTTCAAGATTTCAACTCTGTAGAGAAGTTATTCTGCTCTTGAATGCAGCAGTTTGTTCCCTAGAACTGTCAAGGGGTAATAAGTAGAAAATTTCAAAATGCCTGTAAGCTAGTGCTTCTGCATCGGGACTGAGCTAAGCCAGACACCAGAGCATATTCTGTTGACCTAACTGTTCACACAGCCCTCTTGCAGTCTTAAGCTATCATAAAAACTTTTAAAAACTACAAGGAACCAAAGTTTGAAGCCTAAGTAAGGATATATAATCAGCAAACTGATTTGTGTAACCACTCAAAAACCTTGTATGTTCTCCATACTTGAATCATTTTCAGTTGCCATTAGAATGTACCCAATTAAACACAATGAGGGGTTGTTATTAGGCACCAACTGGAGAGTGAATAATTTGAAGGATATGGTATCCCCATTCCTATTATGCTTAGACAATTCTCCCACTGCAAATTACCTGTAATGATAATGTGAGCCAGAATGCAGTCAGTCCATCAAGTATGACAAAACAGCACACATAGTGAAAATCTTTTCATGAGGCACAGAGCAGGTTTGACTGAACTTCACAAAACCACTGTCCTAGCAGATCCAGTCATAAACTACAACACCACAGACAACATCAAAAAAAAAAAAAAAAGCACACCACAAGTCACTCATCGCTGACTACTGTCCATGTACATGCAGCAAACACATCTGTTAGCAGTGACATCGATAATTAACTTGCCAATCTCTTACATTATAATTCACAAATATTTTCATTGAGAAAATCAGTCACACTTTGGCTCAATCATATCAGGAAATCTGAATGCCATGGCACAGGCTAAGGTTAAAAAGAACAGACAGCCTGACAATAATGTCACTTTTCTAAATGACAAGTAGGGAAATCACTGGAATGATCTGAGAAAAGTACCATAGGATAAATCCAGCACTAAAATTTCAATGATAAACTTATGTTTGTTAAGGATATGACTATTTGTGACAACATTACAGAAGCATATTGATTTACATTGGTTTAAAACAGCTTATTGACACTGATAATTGTTCCATTTCCCAACATTAAACTTTTTTTCTGAAGTATCTTTTTGTTCATATAACATTTTCTTTTAAATATTGAACTTGTCTTAAATACAACAATAATTTAAAGCCCATGTTAACCAGTTCACTGTATGGGACATTAAACCCCCTTCACAAAAAGAATTGAAAGCTCTTCTCATAGCCACTAACAGCTCTAGGCCTGTCTACCACTTGAAATTAAGGTAACGAAATTAATAATTATATGTGTTCAGTGTCTGTTATCTGCTACTACAAATATTTACACTATTATCAAAGATATCCAGTGTCAAAAAATAAATGGAAGAAAATATAATCTTTGTATAATGAAACAACATTTGGTTTAGGGAACACAGAGCATTGAAAAATGAGGCCATGCTTGAAGACATAAAGTAGGTGGGATGCTTCCACTACATTATGATGGAAAGCTATCTTAATTGTGTGACCTGAACAGGTCAAAGCAAAGGAAAACAAAGAAGATGCACACATAAAGTATATATGGCAACTCAAGAATGTCTTTGCCCTCCTCAAAACCTTATTATATACTGCTTGAATTATTTAAAAAAAATGCACCAGGTTCTACAGCTTTGAAGCAAAATGAGGTCTTCAATTAAGCTGTCTGGAAGACTAGTTAAAAATACGATCAGCATGTCAAATTTTGCAATCTTGGAAGACAAAATTCTCACTAAAAATTCTTTGGTCATATGTATATTTTCCTCCTTTTTAATGTTTGTTAGTTGCATGGTCCTCAGGTCTCTTTTATGGAATTACGTGCATGAAGGGCTTATCAAGTTGATTCTCATATTACAAAGAATGCAAACAGATATAACATATTTTTTAAAAAAAAGTCACACTCCTAGGAACCCAAAACTGCAACTAGAAATGTTGGGGATTTAAAGAAAACACATCAGAATGATGTTTGAAAATTTGTAAATTTAGATTGGATGCTGATGATTTTAAAAGATTTAAAGTACTTTTGAAAGTAAAATGTAAGAAAGAAGAGAAAGACATGGAATGGCTTCAAGATAAGATGCAGCAGTTAGTCTGACAGCAGTTGTCAATGGAATAAACAGAAAATAACTTAAATAAAAAAATTAAAAAAACAAAAACAAAATCACATAACAGCTAGTGATACAGAAGCACTTAAATGCCGAAAATAAAAATGTTCTTTTTGCACTGTAAACATTGTGAAGATTAAACTTCTTTTCTATATAAACAAATGAGAATTTTGCCTGTAGTATCAGTAACCCTCCCCCCCAAAAAAAAAAAACAAAACAAAACAAAAATGAGACAACTCTTTAACATCAGTGGAGATGGGAAAAAAACCCCCAAACAAAAGGCCTAAAGTGACATCAGTCTGCAACACATTGTAACACTGCTTGCAATGTCACACTTTGAATATTTAATATTTTATGATCAGACTCTTAAATACTGATTATCTCGCACTTGGCATTCACAAATCCAAGAAATGACTGCAGCTGCTATGATCCTCATACTCCTTTTGTGAGGTCTTCTAGATCAAAACCAACATTTTAGCACGACATATACACTTAAAATGAATCTCAGTCTGATTTTTTTTTAAAGACATGCAACAACTGGCATCCATGCTTCACTACACACAAACAGAAATGCGCAAAGATATGTGGTTGCCTTATGGGGTTGAAAAAAAAAAAGTAAAAGAACTGCACCACTGTTCAGCAGAAGCAGCTCAGTCTTAAACATAGCTACCATTATGCAGCACTCATGCTGGAAAAAGACAAAATTAGGCACTTAATAAATACATTATGTTTATCAGCAAGATTTCAATTAAAACCTTCAAAAACAAGTCCTTTAAATAGTTTGTTACAGTCTTGTTTCATTATTACAACATACTGAAAATATTACAATGTCTTTATTAAATACTTCCAAATACTGTGAAAAATCACATACTTCTCTGGGTCACAAGCACAAATTATGGAAGACTGAGAATGCTGCAGGTTCATTGTCTTTGCAGTCATAGTGGTGATCGCAATAGCTGGAGTTTTGTGTGTATGTGTGTGTGTTGGGGTTGGGATTGGGGGGGGGGTTATGTATGAACACAAGAAATAGAAGGCATCAACCCAGTCATCTTCAGCAACAAGATGACACTCAAACTTTGGTGATATTGCAAAAACCACGAGAAAAACTCTTGAAAGCACCAACGCTATTCTATATGAGGATAGTCACCTTCCTTGTTGAGCTCTGAAAGTTGTTTTTGTAATTCAGCAAAGCTAGGTCTTATCTCTGGATCCTGCAGAATAAAAGCATTAAAAACTAGATAAAGTTATGCCAATCACGCAAGACAGAAGAGCTTTAAAGGCAGAACTTCTTGTGAGTGGTTTTTAAAATGGTTTCGCCCAGGCGAGGGAAGGTAGGAGTACCCGCGATGCAGACTTACAGGCAGTCTTCACTAATTGCTTTCCTGACCCTGAGGCAGGGTGGAGATCACAGCAATAAAACGTCTTTTTCAGCCAAGTACTTGCTGTTGGCGTTGAGAAAGCTGAGGTGAAACGGTTTGCTATGGAACATACTGTCAGGTTTAGGACCAACAATTGAATGTATTCTCCATAAAATAAATAGAAAAATAAAGGAGAGAAGGATGAACAGTGGAAATAACACAAAGACAACTGACTTTTGAAACTTTATTTTCATTGGTTTCGTTTATCTTTCTCTATATCTTTCTTTACTCATAACTGGGGATAATAATACTCAACATTTTCAGTTTATTCACCTGGCGACTGACATAAAGTACATCTGCGTTTGGGTGCAATGTTCATACTTTTACAAATGGGCAACAATTCATGTCTGTAACACAATGGCCATTCACCATCTAGAAAAGTGGCCCCAAGGACCATGTTTGTTTTTTGGTGAGCACAACAGGGTGAAGGACAATGTATAGATCACTTTCATGCCCATTCAGTCTCGTGCACCTCTTCGCTCGAAATGAAGATGTAAAAAATGGATGGGCATGTGCTGATCATCTCTGGCTGTCCTAACGGACATATATTATCATCTGGAACTCATCGTCCCGGCTAGGTGACAATTATTCTGTAAATGAAAGAATGTACCTTGAGTACATTACATCAGGGATTATCCCCATTCAACATAAAAAAATTTGCTAAGTTTGCCAATTTGGGACGTAAATGATACAATTTTTGAGAAAATCGCTGCCATGGATCTGCAGTCATTGACTTATTTAAGTGGCAGTCTGTCGCAGCTGCACTTCAAGCAGAACAGTGATCTCCTCTGACAGACGGGATCAGTGTGATGAAAAATGCAAGGCAAGCATGTTGAAAAACTTCATATCACACTGATCATGTTACTCTGGGTGTATTGACCCACAAGGTTCTAAATATTCAGCACATCACCAAAGAGAATGACGTGTGCCAACTGGTCCTTGGTTGATTGACCGTTATTAGCTTGTTCGGGTCCAGAAAATTTGGCGGTGTCAACTTCTCAAGAAACAGTCCAAACGATAAACAATTCTTTACTTTCAGATGGATGCGAATCAAAACACAGCACACTCCTGCACTAAATCTAACTCTACTAGCGGCGACACACACCTGCTTCAACTTTAAAAACTTAGCGGCGACACATGCCTTCAATACTATATCTTACTTGTTTCTTCTCTCTCAACGCTCACTAAAACGTTACGGATGCGCTCTCTTGCTCGAACATTTTTGACATCACAGCTTGCGTCATTCATCGAGGCTTGCGTCATTCATGGAGGCTCACTTCATTCACACTTGCTCACGCACTCGCTAGGACTGACCTAGACCCACTATAAAACATTTCATTCGTAACACCGCCAGCGGCACGAGGCAGTGGGCTGCCAGAGGATCCATGAAAGTATTAATGTGTCACATCATCATTCAAGAACATGTTCAAGATCATAACGTGGAATTTAGTAAGTTAGTGAGAACTAAAGGTGTTAGAAACATTAACGAGAGGTTGCACGTTGCTAAAAGCTGGGATGAAAAACCTGGTGCAAGGTAGTAAAGTGAACATTAGCAAGACGTGGTACCCTCAGCTCACTGACAAGACAGCAGCAGTCAGGGATCATGTTTACTGGTGTACTGAAAATTGCAATGGCGACCCTTCGAGACTAAGGCATTTGTTGGATGGATGTATTAACCACTTCATGACAACTGTAACCAAGCCTCACCATGCAGGCAATTGCAATATATACCATCTCTAGTAGTGCTAACTAATCCTGCTGCTGTCAACCTTCTGAGTGACTTTCTGCATGGCTATTTACTCTATAAGTCGGCAGTGGCTTCGATCTCTACCCTGCCTATTCTCTGGGTAGTAATTGGAGACAACTGTCAGCAATGTGTGTACTCCTACCTTCCCTCGCACGGATGAAACCATTTTCTTCCTACGGTCCGAAGAAGTTCCACCTTTAAGTGTTAATGGTCTCCCTGTTTATTGGTCAGGTCTGACCAATCGGGAGTGGACAGCTGGAATTGAGGTAGCTAGTTGGGATACATCCATATAGTCATGTCTTCTGGGACAGTTCAAAGAAGAAAGAGAAAAACATTGTTTAATAATAGTGTAACATATTCAACACAAAGACAGAAGAGGACATACAATGTTCTCACCTTATCCCAACATTTCATCATAATCTGGTAAATGATCATAGGTGCACTGGCAGGTTTGGCAAGTCGTTTGTTCTGAGTGACAACATATTCGACTACATCAATATTGCGCTTTTCTTTGTAAGGCATATCTCCACATGTGAACACCTCCCACATTAGTATCCCTGCACAACATATTTCAAAACCTTTTTCAGGCATACATCGGAAATATTTTGCACATGCTAGCATATGTGACTCTTTACAACTTTCAAGTGGATTGATCTGTTAAAAGTCAAATCTATTATTTGCATAATTAAAATTACAGATGAAGTAAGAGTACTTAGAAATATCTAAAGACTTGAAAAATTCTCACGGAGCTTTCTGATTAACAATAAGACAAAAAGAGATCCTTAAACTGACATTCTATTACAGCTCAGAAGATATAAAAAAGACACATGAAACATGAAACTGAAATACAACACCTGCACAATTTTAAACTAAGTATAAATATAATTATAAATCAAAGCAAAAAAGAAAAAAATCTTTTAAAGTAAATGTATAAATCATATAAATCTAATATAATGTACCAAGTGTGCAGCTGCATCATTTATCTTGAAGACTAGCTGAAACAGTGGCTGAAAAGAAGCACTAAGCATGACCTTACATTTTGCATTTATTTTGGAAAAAAAGCCACATAGATTCACTTATGTTGGTGTACCTGAAACTCTAAGGGGTAAAGCAAAGAAAGAGCCTCTACTCCTACACCATCAAGTTTTTGCAGAGATTGTAGGAATAGTATCACATTTCCTTCCGGTTTCATTATCACTGATGGTATCGCTCTCTCTCTTTTACACACACACATTCTCTCTCTCTCAAGGCAAGATCTAATGAATATGAAGAGTGGCACATAAAAAAATGTTGCAAAGAGAGAGATATATAATGTGTCCAAAAGCATGCTCATGGTTCAGATTTAAATACCATTTAAATACTGTTTTCCCAGACTACAGATTTTTACCTGAACTTTACTTTCACACACATAGCTGAGGCAACAATGAGATCCATCACTTACCGTAAGCCCAGACATCAGACTTGCTGGAAAAACGAGTATACTGCAGTACTTCAGGAGGCGCCCACTTGACAGGAAATTTTGTGCCTGCAGAACTTTGGTACTCGTCATCTAAAACATACCTGAACAAAGACAGAAGAAAAACTAAATCCTATGCGCACATTTTAAATGGCTTCTTTTTTTCTACCACCTTTTCTACATCATAAACATCAAATATCTTTGTTTTAGCAGTCATCTTTATGACACCTTCTGTGACCTGTGGATATGGAGGATTAATTTGAAACTGACAGTGTGAAGGAATGTCAACTTGCTTAAGTCACTAAAGTCATTCTTCAGCAATTCAGCCATTTAACCACACTGACAGGACAGAACTGGAATAGGCTTCAGAACATAAATTCACCAGATTCAGTGAGCGTATTATTTTGTAATCTTTGGGATAATCCATTTATAACATCATTAAATCCTGCAGACACCCATCCTGTTTTGCGAGGTTTAATCGAAAGTTCAATATGTTTGAACATATACATGTCAATGCTACAATAAAGATAGTTATTCAAAATTGCAGTGTATTTCTTAAGCTGACATTTAACTATTAATTTTGTATGCTACATGAATCTTTGTTTATTGTGATATATCTGATGGAAAGAGCATATATAAATAGATCCATAATCTGTGGTTACAATGTTTAACAGAAAGAAAAGAGCACAAAAAGAAGGAAATTCAAGAAAAACAAATCTTTTCAAACTATAAACAACCAAACATACAATATTTTATAAGAAAAAGAACTGAATTCAAGCTTGTTGTGCCCAAACATCTGGGCCAGTAACCATAAAGGAAAAAATGCCTTTACCTTGCAAGACCAAAATCAGCCACTTTGACCATACTGTTGTCCCCAACAAGGCAGTTTCTAGCAGCCAGGTCACGATGAATGAACTTTCGACTTTCAAGATAGGTCATACCTTGACAAACCTGTACACAGAAGTCCAAGAGACGAGATACCTGTTGCATGAGCCGTGACCGATGTCGCTGAAGGTAGTTATTAAGAGCACCTGCACAATAAATTTAGGGATTAAAAAATATGAAACAATCTGCACATACCTAAAAGGAAAATAATCACTAAAAACATGAAAAAGGCAAAAGTAAGCCTCTGATCTCAAAACAAGAAGGCAAAAAAAATAAAAATAAAAATAACATAAATAATACAAAACAAAAGGCAACATCTATAACTGATGAGTAAAAAGAGGCCAATTAAGACCTATATTTGTAGACGGCATAATAAAAGCCATCTATGGAAATAACTAGAAGATGAACAAAACTGACAAGTTAAGCAATAAAAATAAATAGTGATCAATAATAGTTAAGTGAAGACTGGGGGGTGGGAGGGGAGAGCAGGAAAAAAATCACTTTCTAATGTGCACTACAGCATTCAAACAGAAAATAAACTGCCAAATAAGTCTCAGAAATGCACAGATTATTTTTTTTCAAAATTAAAAAAAAATTTTTTTTTGAGCAACAAATCACACCTAAAGTTCCACAAGAACTCACCATTTCTCATAAGTTCAGTGACAATACACATGGGGCGACTCTTCAACACCACCCCGTAAAGTTGCACCAAGTTTTTATGACTAAGCTGACTGAAACACAAAGCCAAATATTATTGAAAGCAACTATCCAACTACAAAAGTCTGTGAAGCCGTAGTGTGCCCGCACATAATTTCAGATGCATTTTAAAGGTACATTTCTTGCCAATGGAGGAGGCTTGAATCAAATCCTAAAAATCTTTGTCATTCTACCATTCCATTCACTAGTAACCCTGCTCTCCATTGTTGTCTCCATTGCAAAGAAACATGTGGCACACAGATATGAAAATGTGCATGCACTGAGATAACATTAGCGACTTTACAATCTTGAACTGTTTATACCAGTAAGAGGGCAAAAATGTAAGTTATGTACAGAATCCTAAGTTTATATCTGTAAGCAGAACCCACCATACCATACCATACGATGGGGAAAAAAAAAGATTAAGGGATTTAAGTGATCATGTAAGAACTAAAATACATGATGTCTACCTTTTCACTACCAAAGACTCATGCATGAGGGCTGAACTAATGTAGTCAATATGTATATGCATGCATTCAGCTGTACATTGCTAGGGTATGAGCATCTATAAATTTTACCTGTAACTACCTTTGTGGATTAATAAAGTTCTATTGTATTGTAACTTATAAATATATTTATGTTAAAATCTGCAGCATGCAGATGAAAAATGACAATAACAAATGGTTGCTAGAATCTACTAGAGCAGAAGCAAACTGATGGGGAACATGAGTCAGTATTTTGTAAGGAGACTTTCACATTTTTGAGACTTACGTCATGGTCCTGGCCTCCTCTTTGAAGGCTTCTTCGGACATGGTGTGTTCCTTCATGCGCTTGACCGCAACCACTTGTCCACGAAAGCTGCCTTTGTGCACACTCTAAAGAAAACAACAACAAAAAACAAACTTTGTTATTTGAGTTATTCAGCAGAATCTTAAGAAGGAAAATTTTGATTCTTCAGGAAATAAAATAGCAACTGAACATGTAAAGTGAGCTTTAAAAATGAATACAGGTTATCTTACCTGCACACATGCATGCTAGCCTTTTTTCCTGCTATCTTTTGATTTATTGCTTTATCTAATTGCCTTTTTCCAACTGATATTTTAGGATAAGACTAAGAAAAATAACATTATTTGGTACATCTAATAATAAAAAAATGTGCAAGTTCATTATAACTGTACTCACTTCTTCATAATAGCAAGATTTCTTACTTCTAAATGTTGTTCACAAATAAAATACAAATGAAATGGGGCTCTTGTGTTTTTTAAGGTAAAATAGTATTGAAAAATAATGTACAATAACACCAAAAGCAACAGTTGTAACAGATAAATTCTTTTATAACCAGTAATAGTAAGAGAGAGAGAGGATAAAAAATTAAAAACATTAAGAACCAGTTTTTCAATAATAATGTATTTATCTATCCCATCTATGAATGAGGTGCACAGCAGCTATAATAATAAAGTAACAAGAAAGCAACAGTTAAAAGTTTTTGTATCTATTAGTACATTTAGACTTTCAAACACAAAAACACTAACAATATCACATACCCCCCATCAAAAAAACCAAACCAAACCAAAACAGAGAACTAGAACAATTTTCTACAAATATACGTGTGAATATTTTAAAAGGTTGAAGAAAAATAAGGCCAACTAAAGATGAATTTAAAAAAAGTTCTGTTAAAAATCTTTTTTTCCCCAAGATGAAAAAGTAGCAGCCAGTCACTCCATTACAGAAACAAGAAACATTTTAGACATGCAGAAGGAAAGTATGTTATTGTTTGAAATGACAGGAATGTTGAAAATAAATATTAACAACCAGCATTATCTATAACATCCTACATATAAAGTGTTTTGTTCCCACACTTGCACATCTTTAAAAAAAACCCTTCTAGAATAATAAGATTTTCTTAAAGTTAAAAAAGTAAAAAAAAAAAACCCTATCAACATTTCAAAAAATATTTTGTTGAATTACCGTAATCTGCTGAAACAAATGTTTGAGATAACATGACATTGCATAAGTTCCAAAGATTTTTATGGAAGGAAAGGGGGTACTGGTTTTGCTATTTGTAAAACTTTTGTTCTATCCACAACTGCTCTGATAAGTTCTTCATCATTTGTCCCAAACAATTAAATAATGCGTAAAAACAACAGTCAAAGAAAACTCTTTTGAACTGCTCCAGAAGTGTATTTACATAAGGCTTAGTGGATGCTGATGTGCATCACCTCTGCAGGTGCAGTTGTGGCCTGTTTTAAAAGACGCGGGATGACACAAACAGTATAATTTTAAATAATAATAATAAGAATAGTGAAGATTTTTATAGCGCATATTCACACTCATAGAGAGCATGCTCTTAGCGCATGAAGTGTTAAATGAAGTGTTCTAATATGATCTTACTTCAATATTTATATATAATAGAAAATAATCATGAAATCAAATAAAGTTTTCTGCAGAAATCTCAACCAAAGGGCAGTAACCTCTCAGCCATATGGCATGTTACCATATATTATGTTCACCCTGAGGCGTGAATGTGCAACTGGTGACATCATCATCAGTTATCTGATGAGCAGATTAGTAACTGGTCTGTAATCATGTGTTGCTTAGTATGTTGAGTAAACTTACTATAATCAAAGATGTTGAATACTACAAGATGGGTCATAGTGCGAAATCCTCTATGTAAACAGCGATGACGGCATTGTGCGCAGCGACCCTAGCGGTCTCCATGAAGAACAGATTCAGGGAAGATAGTTACATGCAAGCGATGAATAGATCTTGTGTGTCGTCATCTAGTAAATCTCGGCCCAGTAATGCAAAGGTTTTCAAACTGTGGTATGCGAAGGTATGACTGGTGATATGTTGAACTACTGACTAAATCATATACTAAATACCGGTGAACCTGAGACTAAGTCATAGACTAGTGTGAATATATATATATATATATATTAGAAGGGGGTTGGGTTGGGAGGTGGTACTTGGTCAATTCTAATTTTCGAAAGTGGTACTTGTCTGGAAAAGTTTGAAAACCTCTGCAGTAATGTGCACCCCACAATGACAATATTTTTCTGTGTACGTATTATCCATTAAGGTTTTTTACAACATAATTGTTTCTTCATAAACAGTAGCCAGCAACAAACAATAGGCATTAAGAGAATGTTTACACTGATTTTTACCTTTTTATATTATTATTATTTTAAAAAATCTTCTTGCACTTGATTCTCTGTTTTTTATTGTTATTTTTGTTGGTGTATATGTGTGTGTGTGTGTGTGTTTTTTTTGTTTTCTGTCCTACCTGTAGGTAGTCAATATGGCATGTGAACATGAGTATCCTTGCCAGCTTTCTCTTTCACACACATCAGAACTAGGAAAATGCAGTCAGATAAATTAATGGTTAGGATGTTATGAAAATTAGTGCACCAATGTACTCAAAGGCACTGTTTGCATCAAGCTGACATTTTAAATTTATTTGTACTTGACAGTCAGGCCAGCCAGCATTACTCTTGAGTTACTAATGATCCATTGGGTCTACCAGGGTTAAAAAAATAAATATAATGTATTAACAGTCAATCTTCAAAAAGTGGCCAGCTTATGAAAACATTAGACTAAAAAAACATATAACAATGCTTAGGGGAAGATTTCAGTATTTAATAACACAGCACAAAGCAATTTGCTTCAAATTTTTCTTTAAATTACTCAAGTAAATCTCAAGTGATCCTAGGATGAAAACAAGAATACACAGATAAATAACAAAAAGAAAGATTATTATGACATGGAAAATAATCATAAGTGATTCAATTTTACAAACTTCCTGTTTCACTTTGAAAACTGACTGGCAAACAACCTTGTGTTTTATTTTAAAATAAAATTTAAGCACATACTGAGGTACAGACACTGCACCATCATGTTCAAAGGGCAAGATTTACCAAGAGGGCACATGAACGACTGTCACCTTGTCCACGTGCAGAATATGTGCCATGCAGGAAATGAATTCTTCTTTCTATACCTGAATAATGTTGAGCAACTGTATGATTGGTACAACCAGACTTTCCTTTAGTGTTGGATATTCCTTAAGAGTCCAAAATTGTTCATGTTCTGCACCAGAAAGCTGGCCATTGAGTTTTTCTTTACAATTACTGCAAACCTTTTCCCGCAGTTTAAAAGCCACATAGCTTGTAATGTAAAAAAGGACATTATCATGAGAAAGCTGCATGTGAAGGTCTGGCACAGATGGTAACGGTTGTGAAGTAGAACACACTAAGTGTCTTCCCCAATTTCATCTTGCACAAATAGAGAAGATGCTTTTCTTGTTGTATGAATGCTTCTCTCTTTCAAATTGGTCAGTGTCATCAGAAATTTGTCTGCGTCCTCTGCACAGTTACTTTATTTACTCTGTGCAATGATAGCATCCACTAAGCAAGCTCTTATGGCAAGACGAAGTTCTCGGGCATTAGGGTTATCTTGGTGACCACCTTTGCCTCGCAGTATGGCAAAAAAATTTTCTACACAATCCTGATTGACCGGATTTGTCAGAAGAAACTTCACTGAGTGGTTGTGGTGAAGATCATTCAAAAGTGCCAGGATAGAGTTAATGTTCAATATCCATCCCATAATACAGGGCAGCTTACGGGTTGACAAAGAATGCAGATGCCTGAG
Organism: Marisa cornuarietis; assembly: GCA_004794655.1. Classification (NCBI taxonomy): domain Eukaryota; kingdom Metazoa; phylum Mollusca; class Gastropoda; order Architaenioglossa; family Ampullariidae; genus Marisa; species Marisa cornuarietis. Next base: position 12,951,797 of record SMMW01000575.1, read on the forward strand.
TCAGGCTCTGGTTGCAATCAAGAAATTGTCATGACCTGATGTGGAAGACAGTGCATGCCTCATTGTCTGGGATGAGTGTGTTGTGCCACTGTTAAAAGCAATAAACAACATATCAAATTTCTCTATGAACAATGCAGTTTCCTTTGCTTCTTGTGGCAGAATGTTTGCTTGTACCAAGGACAAGCCTGCTGCTACTGAATGTGAAAAGACCTGGGTGTAGCATATTTCACTCAAAAAGCAGCAAATGGCGTTAACTGAATGTGTTTGATTGTGAGCTTGGGTGCCATTCTTACAAGACTTTTCTTGTCAAATTCATAGAACTGCTTAATATAGCACCACTTCACTTCTGTGTTGTTAACAATGAAGCCAGACTTTTTCAAGTTGTTTCTTAAATTATTTAAAAGATGAGGAGGGTTATACTTCACAAAGACCTTGAATCCATCATGGACAAAGAATGGCTTCTCAATGGTCATTCGGCAATATTTCTCAAACATACTTCTATTGTTGAAACCCTGATCTGCTGTGACTACTTTCACATTGAGTCCAGTCTTTTGCACTTTATCAAGTGCTTCCTGAAGCAATGTGTACAATATACCACTGTCAACTGGCCCCCTGGACAAGTAGCACCCAATAGGTTGTTTACATTTGCTCAGCAAGCCCCGAAGCATGAAGACTATGGCCTGGTTAGCAACAAAATGTCCGTAGTTTTCCAAGCCCTCTATCTCATCTCTTTCTGGGTTATAGACGCTCTCCTTTATAGCAATTTCATCAAAAATGTGACCCAGCCGACATCCCTGTGACTTTATTCTTCAGTGCATTAAGGATATTGTCATTAAAGCCTGGATAGACATGAAGTTTTGCCATTGCACATCGTAGAGTTGAAATGCTTGGAAGAGCAACATTTTCTTAACCATGTGATATGCCTTTGGGCTTATATGATATAATGACAATGCAATGCACTTATCGCTGTCTGATTATCTCGCCCTTTGCTTTTTACCTATTCGGATCTATGTTACCACAAAATCAAGGGCAGGCTGAGGTAGATGTTCGGACAAATCTGTGATGAGCTGTTCCTCTTTGGCTTTACATTTTTTTTAGGCGGTAGAATCTATTCTGATAAAGATTTTTTCATGATGCAACTTTTGTTTACTAGGTGACAGCTGGAGAATTAACGAAACATCAGGTGGGCTGTCAGTGATGTCTTGTGCAGGTGAGGTTTCTGGCACCTCTGACTGGTTAGATTTCTCTGAAAAATAAAAATAAATACACCATGTACACACAAGCACACACTGGGACAGGTATGGAAACCAGAACTATAGCTTTGTTTTTATTTACATATTTATAATACACATGTAATGAACACACGTGCACTGTAATATAAATATACATATATGTGCACATAATATACACCTGATATTCTTTTTTTGTTAGTTGCCGAATTCTGCCCCGATATCAGAGATCTTTTTCCAGGAGATTGTCTTTTAGATGTGACAGGTGATGCCGGGTTTGGCACAGCACACCATATCAGCCTATTGTTAGTAGCCACATTTATGAACTGTGAGTCTTCAAAATGATCAATACACAGGCAGCAGCCAACTTAAACAGAAATCCTATATTTTTCCTCAGTAAGTCTTTTTGCCTGGTCCTTTGCACCCACTGCTTGCATCTATCAAGAAAAAACCCCCACCATCAATATAATATTGATGCAGGCTGCATGTGCACTTGATCTCTTCGTTCATTTAATTGCCAAAAAAAATGTCATCAACAAATCATTAACTTCACATAAATGACAATATGAATTCTCATCTATCATAAAATTGATCAATCTACCAACATTATCAAATCTATGATCACTTTTTCACAATGCATGCTATGTATACAATCGTGAAAATGAAGTGTAGCTGACGACATTGTTCAGCATCGATATTCTTCAGAAAGCAATATTCATGTCTAAAAAGAAAGTATTGTGAAAACAATCATGTGCTAACCTTGCTTTATCCTGTGGAAATCTGAAAAACGATTTGCCAGGACATTTGTATCGAGAATTTGTGCAATTAATGGCGCTACACGAGTCTCCACCAGCTTGAAACTTCGCTTGAGCCATCATCGGAGTCTGTTTGGTGGCGCTCGCTTCGTTGTCACCGTGGAAAATCTCATTATGACCCATCTTGTAGTATTTACTATCTTTGCTATAATGAAGAGCTATGGTGGCACATAAGGACCAATAAAACATTGTCATTTATTATACTTAAATGATATTAAATATACTTGGTTTATTTTTTGCTTATTCATGTTAGAAGAATTACTGATGACGGCATCTAATGCTGGCTGCAGCTATGGGTATAAGCTATAGTAGTTATTTACATGCTTGAAACATTTGATTTTTTTTTAAGTCCTTCCCCTACACCCCAATCTATAGGTATGAATGTAGTCTTCAGCATGTTGCTGTACATCATGAATGCAGTTTACTACACTATATAATAACTGACTCACAAATAGGCTAGCTGAAAAAGTGGAATGACAAAAGCAGCATGCATGCACACACAGACACAAACTCACATCTCTCAGAACATACCTGTTCTTTACTCTGTTATATATTTCTCCTACTGGAACATCCCACACAAAAAAGCACATAATCTTGTAAAAATGGCCAGCTGATGCCAGCATTTCAGATTATTTTCTGTCCACATTCATGAACATATAAAGCTGCTTGTCAAAATATTGAAACATAATACCTACCCCAAAGCAGCCAGCCCCTAACTGTTCTCCTATTTCAAGATCTTTAGGATCAATCTCCCACTGACCTGAAACATTAAAATGAATGTGTTAGAAGCCATGAAACAGACAGTTTTAAAGCTTCAAATTCTTTTGAGGCTAACTGTGATTATTGTGATTTAGAGGTTTATCTAGCAAAGAGACATACAAGATTGACACTTAAAAAAAAAAACCCACGTTCAAAAGATCAGTCAAAGGCCAATGTTGGTGATCGATTACAACAAAATAAGAAAGCATCTTCAACGGTGCACATAAAATCTGCTGCTTCTGTGCAGTCAATAAAGAAAACTGGTGGGTTTCTAATAATAATAATAATAATGTGAACTTATAAAGCACAGCATCACGACCAAGATAGACTACACTCTCTGTGCACACCAATAATGATAAATGAAAGATAACAGACAGTGGACAGGGAGATACGTATAGGCACACTGAACAACATAAAGATGAGGTACAAGAACAGAACGTAAATGGATGAAGGTATGAAGGGATATAGGTAGTGTAAACAGTGTGAGATGGAGTCATTATGTGATGGTTAGCATGAAAGTATTGCAATGGAGTTAAGAACAGTAATTCAGGGATAGTACTTTGTGAAAAGATAGGTTTTCAGAGAGCATTTGAATGTAGCCTTTGAGGCAGAGTGGCAAATGTGATGTGGAAGAAAGTTCTACAGCTTAGAAGCACAGTGGGAAAACGTCTGTTGTCTGTACGTGACTGTCTTTGTGGGAGGGAGGTAAAGAATGCGCGTTTAATGAGGAGCGAAGGTTTCGGGAAGGGGTATGGACAGACAAGATTTCAGTAAAGTAATAGGGGAAGTAACCTTCAAAGAATCCACAGCATAGATTTGAGAGCTTGTAGTCTATTCTGGCTTTAATTGGTAGCCAATGAAGAGAGTGAAGAAGTGGTCCACCATCCATGTTCAGTAAATTAACGTGTTTGCTAACCAATTTAAAAAACTCACTGTGTCCGAAACCTGCTGTTGTAGGTTTGCTGGTTCTCTGTGGGGGTTCCCTTAGCCTTGTTACTAACCCTGTCATAGAGGATGAAAACCAAACTCTTCCTTCAATTATTAAATATACAACAGTAATAAAAAAAAATTCAAATCAGTAGACTTCTGAAAGTAAACCTTATCATTTACCAACCATACACACAAAACAAACCACCTAAGATTAACACAGTTTTAACCTCTGATTCAGAATGGTTATGTTGCTAGAATACAGTTCTTATTTCTTCAAACTGCTCTTTATTTTTAGTACTTCACTGAAAATGGATCTCTGAAGACTAATCAATATTCAAATGCTGCCATTTGTAATTGATGAATTTTACCTCCAGCATTAAACTTGTGGTAGTTTATTACATCAGGGATGCTTTCAAAGACATGGTTCTCTGCGATGTAGAAGAAACCTTGAGCATTTTTTTTAATATGGTAGTGACGCACCGGTAAGCCACTGCCAGAATATGAAAAACATACAAAGTAACAGCTTTAGAAAAAATTTGTTAATATTTAAACTTGTCAAATCACTTACCATAGGAGTTAGTCTACACCTGTTGAAAACCTAAGCTTGTAGAATATAATTTTTAAAAAGCAAACAATTAAGCTAAAGGCTTTACTTCTAAGCTTGCTCAATTTTTAGTTGCTGTTAATGTTAAGAGGAGACCTTAACACCTTTCACCAAAAAGTGATCTCACACTGTGAGGGATGAGATAAAAGCTTGCTCAAAATATCTTCCTCTGTCCTGTTGACTTTAATATTCAACATTCTTTAGTCATTATTCAGTATTCTCTAGTCTTCAACTATATATATAATCAAAAACAAGAGATATCCCTTTTTAAACTTGGGAAAAAAGGTACCTCCCTTAAGTATGCACAGCTCAGACTTGAGCAAGTTTACACAGGTATTCCAGTTTTTAATGCTCCAGTAGTTTAAGGTCACTGCTCCACCCATCTTAACCCGCTGACTCCGTAGCGCCAGTTTACTGGCTTACCTGGTAGAGCGCGATGAGCTCTGCTCCACGATCGTGATTTTCTCTTTGCACGATTGTGGCCCTACCGGCAGAACACAATGAGCAACGATACGCTTACTATTGTGGCTCGTGCTCCACGAGCCTGGCTCTGCAGTTTCACTATCGTCTTCAAAATCGTGAATTTTAAGCCCATGTTTCTGAACATAGAAATATTTTTATTCTGGTCTAAGCGGGTTAATAAAAATACCAGAGTGAAAGACCCAACTGTTGAGTTGTTTTTTTTTAATTAAAAGGGAATGTCTACTTGGGGCCATATTCATGGAATAAGGAAATCAAGGACACACTTCTCGTCTCTGTAATTATGATGCACTGTCCAGATTCTGCGTATATTGATTTATAATTTACATTAACCCAAGGAATATTTGCCACTACTTTTATGTATAGTCCCTGGGTTAAAGCAATATCTGCATAGTCTGGATAATGCTTTATAACTACAGAAACAACATATGACTATTGTGACAAAGACATCATAAATTCAAACTGTAAAGCAGCAGAAGATTGTGCAACACTTATGTCTGCATGGAACTGAGCTCATCTCACTCTTCACAATATGATCATGTTGTTTAGTCTTTTAGATGGATGGAGCAAAGAGCTTAGATTACTGCAGCATTGGAAACTGAAGCTCCTATATGAACTTGCTGAAGTTTCATATATTAATGAAGAAGAATGCAGAACTCGACAGTCACCACTAAACATAAGCCCAATGTATTTCCAATAAGAGTTAGAGAGTTAGGTTAACTACATCACTCAGCTATGTCTGTATCATGCTCATCACTTTTCTGCACAATACTTTGGCTTTGAAAATAATCTGTGGCAGATGTAAAGAAACTTTGCATTTGTTTTGGAAGACAGCTCAGTTTATAAGCAGAAGTGGTGCTACTTCGCTTCTAGTTCAACCACCAGATGATGTAGTCACAAAAGAGACTGAAAAGTTTCTGACAGCTGCAACCACTAATGTGCTGCTTTTTTGTAACAAGACTTCATAATAATAATAATAATAGATTTTAAAAATACATTTCCTCACTTTACAGTAGGTTCAAGGTGCTTTGCAACATCACACATACACTCATATGTTTCAGAAAACACCAAACATGATGTACCTTTCTCGAGTATAAAGAGACAAGGAGTATGAGCCTGGAGTACTGATGGAGTCTCGAACAAGAAAGCATCCCTCGTGGGAATTCTCCTTCAGTATACTCTCTGCCTGGTTTCTGGACAGCTCTTTGTAATACCAGCTAAAAGACAAAAATGTCACAATATCACAGAATCTAACTGGTATAAGAGTGTGAGAAGGTATAAATGTGCACATATGTAGGTAACTAACACCAAACAGCAAGTCTGATTTTGTTTACAGTCTGCAGATTTGTTATTTCAAACCCAAAACAGCCAAACAATTTGTTCTTCTCACTGTCATGTATGGTCACTTTCAACCTAAAGTAGTAGCTTGAATACAGCAGTATGTTCTTTCTGTGTGGTTCTGTGAAGACCTCATGCATGGTGTATGAAAGGAAAATTGAATTGTCAGTAATGTCAGAATTATACTTTAAAATATAAATAATAATAGCAGTTCAGCTGCATTTACTATAGATAAACAAATGTTCTTCTTGGTCAGAAACTTAGCATTTCAGACTGCAAAGGAATAATTTTTAAATAATAAAATAACTACTGTAAATTTAGTCCAGTTAAAGAATATTATTATTATACACACTCACTCATAGATTTCTAGGTCAAACTTTTTCTTCACATAATTTGATGGTATATACCCCTGCTTCCTGCAATGACAATGCAAGAAAAACTCAATTTTATGCTTACTATTATGCAAGAAAGATTATAAAAACATTTTCTTAATAACAAGTCCTTGACTTATGTACATAATGATTTTAACTCGAATATATTTATACCCATAAGCTCACCCAACCATATACATATAAAAATGTTAAAGCATAAAGTATTTCATATAACAAATGAAAACAGACTGCTTAATGCAAGATGAACACACATGCATGCACCGACACACACACTCTCTTTCACATGAATACAACAGGTAAAGAAAATGCAAAAATAAAAGGACAAAGTGAAGAAATATTTGGTGTCTTACCCTTTCTTATTCTTGGCTAACCACCAATGTTCTCTGGAATTGTCCAAGATTTCATACTCCTCTCCCTGCAATGGTGATGCACATAAACATGGCCTATCACTTTTGTACTCATTTTTGTAACAAATAAAATTTTCAGAATTCTTTATTTTTTGCCTTGTCTAGCTCAAGCTCACATCTGATACCTATAATGATATACTATTCGCATTAAAATATCACTTAGAACATTCAAAGACATTTTAAATAAAGTAAATGTTCCATGTTCAAGGAGAATTTGAAGTTTCAAGCAATACAACACAGAAAAGGCTAAGTATGACCTGATCTGCATAAGTTCTGCAGACCAGCTGCAGTCAAGATTTTAAAAGAACTTGGCCAAAAGACTGAAAAGTGAATTATTGTTTGCAAAGTTCATCAACTTTCTTATTCTGACTAAAATAAACATGATAAACAACACATGTCGTCAACTTTTTGTTTTTTTAGACTGGGTCATGATGATCTAGCATGGTATATGTATCATTGCAAATCATCATGTACTGTCATTAGGTTTAGTTTGCTTGGTAGCACCTATCTCCTTTCCAAGCCCCACCACAACTAGTACCGGTTCATGCGATATTCTGCCTTGGTCACAAACACATAGGCTGTGGGATGTTCACCCTTCGTAGCTGACAGTCACAGATTATAGAGGATGAACGCACGTCCTGGAGGTTTGCTCCAGGTGCACAGAAGCTGTGGACACAAGGATTAAGAACTACCTGCATGCTCACAGAAAATGATGCTGTAGGCTTTCCCCAGGCGCCGTGATAACACCCTAATTTTCTGTCAGGGTTTAGTCTCTTAGCCTTTATCTTTCCTAAGATTGCTCAGAAAGCAGCAGGACCATGTACTCCTGGTTGAGAACATGTGACAATAGTCTCTTGTTGGTGCTTCCTTAGGGAAGTTTTCTACCAAAAATATAGTGCTGTGGCCAGTACTTCCATCTTGGAAAGCTTTCACCCAGGTGTTGTGTTGCCACCACATTTTCTGTCACGGCTGTTTCCCTTAGACTATGTCTTCACAGTTGCCCTTGGTGAGGGTAGAGTTATAGTGGAACAAGACTATGTGTGTTACTTGCTCCCCCCTAAGGTCTTAAGGTACTCTAAATGTCTTCTCAGTAGCTGGCGTTCACATTCTGGGTCATGCAAACAACTGCCATAACTTTCAAGAAAATGTGACTTCATGTTAATAATAATTGTGTGTGCAACAATGGGAATTCTCAATGCATTCTGCTGACACACTTGTAAAGGAAAAATTCCCTCAAACAATAAAAGCAAACAATAGTATGGCACAGCAACATACACAATGGAAATAAGGTTTCATTAAAAAATAAAGCATTAACAAACCCCACAGCTACTGTAGCTGGGAAAACAGTAATAGAATACCTTGCAAAGTTCTAGGTCTCCTTCTTCGACAGGATCATAGTCATAGATTGCGATGTAAGTGGGAGTTCTGCCTGGTAATGCAGGGGTAGGTCTGACTGGAGGTGGAGGAGGACAGGATGTGAATGGGGGTACTGGCATTCCTGGAGAATTGTCTGTTCATATACAAAAGGCACTCAAAGTAACAGCTCAGTTTTGTCACAGAGCTTCTGTCCCAACTGCTGCTTCCTATGCAAGCACAAAGTAAACTTAAACCCCCCCAACAAATTCTGTTCTTTCCCTTAGCAACCCAAATGAATACTAAAATAAAGGCTATTTCTTGTGAAAAATGTTTAAGATTTTAGCAGAAAATACAGCCTTAGCTTATTACCCCACAACCATCTATCAAACACACTTCTGACAAGAGGGTGAAGTTGGCAGCAAAATGGGGCTATAGAGTTTTACTACAATTTATACATTTATGTAAGAGAGAGAGAGAGAAAGACTCTGTGTGTGCATGTGTATCTTGTGCATGTGTATCTGTGAATATATATTGAGTCAACAATCAATGTTCTTTGCTGTTCCTAATTATTGGGTTTTAAAATAATACACTTTTTGTGTAGATGATCAATACATCTGCTCATCAGCAAAAATGAAGCAAACTTTTAGTCAGACTTATACCATCTCTCTAGAACAATGTTATTTCAAAAAGACTTGACTAAAATAACTTTAGTTTCTGATGCAGGTAAAAGTCACAAGTGCCTCTTATTTTCATGTATTCTCCATTCTCTACACTGACACAAATCTGCTACTTTACACAATACAGTTGCTACATGCCCCAAACCTTCCGCTCAAACCTAGAAATCAGCTAAGTACCAGCATGGTCTTGTGCGATGTATATGTTGTGAAGACCTCAATGGCATCCACAACCATCTAAACCACACCACATGAATAAAATTAAAGCTAGATAACAGAAGAAACAGACTTTAAAAAACACTAAGCTTACTTGAGGCAGCGCTCCTTTCTGGTGTGGAAAGAACACATCCCACAGCATTTCTGTCCATCTGATCACAGCAGTTGAATTTACCCATTGACTTTGTCCACACTCCTCTGTGGTATTTGTTAAGAAAGCTTGCCCCTCTGTTGACAGCTTCTATTCAAAAGACAAATCAAGAAACAGGTTCCTGCAGATTTTTAGTATGTTTTCAAGAATTTTTTTAATTGTTGACATATTTATGTTGTATTTATACATGTAAATGACAGAACTGTATGAATAACAATGTTAAGAACACATTACATGTGCAGGGCAGAGATAATTTCAAAGCATCAACAAAACATATCAAATTTGTATTAAAATCAAATTGTTAAAACATTTCACACTGTACTCTGAAAAGATGTTTAGTTTGTAGTGCTTGTAAAAACAGCATGGGCCAACAAAAATCAAATGTCAAAGCCCAAAAGGATTAGGAGTGACCGTAGGAAATGGATTATTTCACAATGTAAAGACTTCAGTTTTATCAATTTGTCTGTAAAATAGAACCCATATGTCATTTTAAGTATTCCATCAATAATAATAATAGAATTTGTAGGCCACATTTCCCCATGTGGTGGGGAGCTCAATGTGCTGTACACAAAAGATTGCAAACAAACTGAGTCAGCAATACAAGAAATACAAGAGTCATCAAACAGATGACACATGAACAAAGAGCATCGGTGAAGACAATGAACCAAGAATAGTACTCTTGATTATGAAAGATAATCATTTCTTGCCTTTAAAAGCAATAGCAACTTCACATTGCTACTTGGGAAATAAATCTGAATATTCAATCTGGAAAATGCAGAGATGTATGTATAATACTGTCAGGTGTCATGGTTATTTCCCATTAACTGCATTAAGTGAGCATAAATTTTATAAGGATTAATGTGGAAGAACGAATGACGTCAATTTGTCTGAATAGGTGTATGGGTGATGTAAAGAAAAAAAAGAAATGATGTGAGGGAGAGCGAGCAGTTAGTTGGTCGTTGAGAAGAAAGAGGGCTAGGACGAGAAACAAGGACAGTAGAGTAGGAATTGAAAAGAATTTGTTAAGTAGGGAATTTAGGAATTATAAAGAACGACTAGTTGAGTAGGGCTTTAGGTATTCTATTAAGAACAGCAAGGAAGGACTCGAAGGGTAGGAATTCTATTCTTTTAAAACATGTTAGATGTAAGAATCGGTTATAAAAGGACTTTCTCATTTAAGCGTATTTTTTGTGTGATTAGTAGATAGATTCGTCAGACAAACCATTTTTTTCTTTTAATTTGTGTGAAATAGCACGTACTTTTCAGGCTCCGTGAGTGTGTTGAAAGAAGTGAGTGATACATCTCGTGGTGTCGTGACAAATACATTATGCATAACTACAGAGCAAACATTTCTTTAATAATGCAAAATAAAAATAATGTTTTCACACCATTTCTTATGGCCTCCACCCACTCAGTTCGCTCTTCCTCAGTGCTGGCCACCATGTACAGTGTAAAAAAGTCTGAGGATTCCTTGTACACAACCTGAACAATCCAGCAGGCATCAAGAAGACAATGATGAAAAATCAATGATCTATCAAAATGATTAATGTTCATGGAAAAATCAGTAGGTAAATCACATGAGTAGAAAATTAAATATCATGAAATATCAGAGAAGGGTGAAAATGCAATTTTCATTTATTTTCATTTCCATAACTGAGAGTGAAGAGGAAGAAATGTGAAATAAAAAAGGACAAAATATCAAGATAGAAAATTCTCTACTCAGTCAGTAGACACATGAAAAAAAAAAGAAATATAACTGAAGTTTCTAAAGAAGAAAGACATGGCAGCATAATTCACGTCAGTAAACTGATACATGATCAGGCCTCTTATCAAAATGATTTTCATGATTCTGACTGTAATAGAGCTAGACCACCATGCTAGATTTACAAAAAGCCATATCTAAGGAGAGCACAAAAAAACCTAAACATTTTAAATTCAGAGGTGCATTGTTAATGCCAAAATGAACCTCTGTGCATACACTCACATTCACACCCACCCACATACACACACCCCTTTCCTACCCTCTCACCCATGCACATGCATGTGCAACTGCATGTAAATATGTGCCACCCCCTTGCACACACACACACCTATATATATATATACACACTCACCCACTCACAACCACACCCTGACCACACAGCCCCCTATACATGCCCAACACACACACACCCTACACACACGCGCATCCGCCAGTTCACACATCTACACAAGCAATACATTTTAGTCATTGACCGCAATTACTGAAGTAATCAGAAGAGAGGAAAATGATAATAACTGATTAGAAAATTAAAAGAGGGGTGGGTTTTGGTGTTTAACGTTGAGGCAACAACTATCGTGGCAGAGATGCTGGCCCTAAAAATTAGAAGAGATGAAGAAAGTGAGATGTCAATTAGGATTGGCAGGTAAGAAAAGACAGAGACAAGAAAAGCTGAGACAAAACAAACATTGTCACATGAACATGAACATCGATCATGATGCATAAAATTCACCCTTAACTATCAAATCACAGCTGCAAACCTGAAATGCATTTTTCTTGTTCTCTAACATAAAGTCCTCCACAAACTCCACTACCATGGCTGTCATCAGAGGAATCTCCCCTTTTTTCTTTCCATGTCTCTGCATCACCAAGACAGATATTTCTGGCTATTAGCTTTAGGGCATCCTATTATATCTACATTACAGTAAAGCACTAGAAGTCCAAAAGTCTGGTATTCAAATAGCAGGCAAAATCTAAGATGAACTAGTGGCTTAACATGACAAAACTACAAGTTTTAGTTTTCTTAAAGTGAAATATTGACATTGTCAGACAACACACTAGAATTCACACTACTGTAAATAAAACTGAGACTGTCTTTATTTTTTATCATATCAAAATATCAGATGCTAAAAAGATTGGAATTCAAATGATATCCAAAATGTAAGACAAGGCTAGCGGTTTTATCTGATAAAACAGACTTTAAGTTTTGTTAAATCGTGATATTACTTTGTCAGACAAGTTAGAATTTACCCAATGTTAAAAACAGCAAATCCACAACACATACACAAATTCTCTTTCACCTTCCTTTTTTTCTTTTAAACAGACAATCTCTTCATTGATGAGAGATGACATGTAATGAACTCACATCACTGTTCCCATCATAATATTTCAAGTGGTCCTTTGTGAGCACAAAGTACCGACGCTTGTAGTTCTCGGCTGTAAACCGGCCTTTATTCTGGGAACGTTTCTGCAATGAGCCTTGTTTCACAATGTTTGCTGCCGACATCCGGCTGCTTGTCTTTAATAACGGCATCAGAACATGTCTATCTGCTCCCCATTACACTGAATGAATCTGTTCACCACTGGACTAACAGCGGCCCTGGAAAAGTAATTATGGTAAGCCAGGAAGTAAAGATTAGGATGAAAACAATGGCATCCATTTAAAATTGTCAAATATATCACAAAAATGTCAGCACTGCAGCAAAATTAGGCAGTTTCTAGTACTACGTGACTTTATATTTGATAGGTGTGCAAGTGTGCACAGCAGATGAGTCCCTTGACACTGGGTGCATGAAGGAATTGCAAGAAACATTTGCCATGTCATTTTTTTTTTAAAGTTCTGTAGCTTTTCTTTATACATAAGTTAAAGAAACCATAAGTCATGGCAAAAAACTGTATAATTGAACTAGCAGACTATCACTGATTAGCTTGGGGAAGTAACTGGCAAATCAGAAAATTGATTTAATAAATTGTTCTGTTTGTCTTTTCCTACCACTGAAGGTGGGCTCAAGGTGCATTAATACCCAGACATACACAAAGGCGTATGAGCACACACAATAAGCATGCATGCTGTCCATGTCTTGTTCTTGTCTCAACCACTAAGAGAGCTCCTTTATGAGCACGCTTACTATTATAAGCAGACATCAAATGCAACTTATTATCATTAATACACATACACACAGTGGTAGAAACCAGATTATCCCAAGAAAACCAAGACCCAAACCCACGACACCTGATTCTCATTGTGATAGTGACAGATGCTTTAGCCACTGCCCCAACAACTGCCCAGAATGCTAAGGCCAAATACAATAAGCCACATTTCACAAGCCAAAACACAAAACAGAATTAGCTGAAGACACTGAAAGAGGGGAAAAAGAGCTTAGTTGACAATGTGCTAAGACACATTCCTTGCATGGCTAAATCTGGCAAATTTGTAAGAAGTTGTATGTGCACATGCATTGGCATGTATAAGTACATATCAACTTGCAAATGTATGTGAAGAAATGATGATCTGTGAGCATACATTAAATCAAAAGTCTTCTTTGTATTTAAAAAAATTCTTACAAAATTGTATCTGATAACCTGTTGCGAGTTATTTGTGATGCATATCTTGGTGCAATCTTTACATGCAATCTGCACTACCCCATCCAAAATTTGTCGTTATCTCTCTATATCTAATGCAAGGAATGAGTACTCAAGAAGTATTTTTTACTTGCAGATGTTATAAAAAGGGAACAGAAGCCTCTAATAATGCTGAATTTTCTCTTTTAAAAGTTGAGATCTAGTAGACTTCACATATGTTAAAATATGTTCAATCATGAAAAAGTTCCAATGATCAGGATTAAAGAAGGCACATGAATCTGTGAAGTGTTGCAACAAGACTTAGGGGATTATTTTAAAACAATGGACCCACTGTGCTACATAATAATAATAATGATAAAAATCTCAACAGCTCTCTCTCTCGTACATGTGTGCACTCACATGGACACACACACACACACAGAGGCACAGGAAATAAATTGCAGTTATGTCAATCTTTAGATCCTGTTTAGTTCAAGACGTGTATTGCGTGCGCACACACACCCACCCACAGCCTCTTGTGCCTTGTACATGTATGTACATGGCACTGTGATATCATTTACAGGATAACAAAAAAACTAGGCATAAATACACAGTGTGAGATGGGAAAGATTGCCTAGATAACAAGCTGAAGAGAAAATCCAGTTAAAGCTGTAACAGATGTAAGATGTGGAGAGCAAGCAGCCTGGAATACAGGCTACAAAAAGTTTATCAATGCAAGAGGTAACAGAAAATAGGCTAAATGCCATCAAGGAGGGTAAGCCACTGAAAGTTTCATGGTTATAACTTAGCATCACCACCTAAATTTAGCATCACCACCAAGAAGACAGAGATTGACATTTATGTACTTTTAAATTAAATGGACACATTAGCTGTAAGTAGTTATCGAGTATAAGGTAAACGTTGTCCCCTAACCTATTTTTAGGTTGTTTGGGGAGTGAGGTATTAGAGACCTCACTTTTCTTGAGGAGGAGATGATTGTGAGAGCGATGCTCATCTCTCACCTTAACTGCCTTACCTTCCAAGCCCCTTGGTAGAGTCAACTACCCATTCTCAAAAGCTGGGTCAACTCTGGGAACTTTGCTGCACCACACTGGTGTCAAACAGTGTGCCTCCCAGTTTCGACACCAGTGCTCTAACCACTTGGCTATTCACTTTATACTAATTTCCAAAAAGACCAAAGAAAGATGGCTGAATTGAAATTTCATATCTCTGACTTGGGACTCAAGATACAAAATCCAGCATAGATTATATTTTATTTATATGGCTTTTCTTGATGATTTGCTCTATTAAATTAGTAATGCCTGCTATAAAACTGGATTCTGCATAATTGATGGGTTGGAGAACTATTAGGCTATTGTTTGGACATGAATTAAAATAATATTTTGCAGACATCTAGGTCATTCTGGCAAAATAACAGATGGGCAATCAGTTTTCTATTTCACATTATAGAGACCTTTTAAAAAATCACTAAAGAAAATTGAATTGTTCTGTATAAAGCATTTGTACAATAAAACAGCTAAGAAACATAACCATTTCTCTGCTTCTCCATCACCCTAACCTCCCTGCAGAAAACACAAAAGAAAACACCACTGTCCACACCATCAACACCACCACCAACAAAAAATCTATCCCTCAGATGCTACTGTGGCTGAAAGGTTTTTCAGAAAGCTCAGATTACAGTTCTGCTGTTGCTCTTTCAGTCCTGAGCTAGCCCAGACATTCTCTTCAACATGTGATCTGAAAATCTGTGTCCAGGCTCACACATAAAAAAATGAATATCTACACACTTCAACAATTTCCTTCCAAATCAGCTTGCTTCACAAGCAATAGGGGAATAATTTACAAAGCAGGTCATACAAAAACCTTTTTTAAACAAAAGATCTAGTTTTATTTGATTAAAGAAAATCAACATAAATTTGTCATTTCATTAAATTCACTCCAGTGACTGTGGCGGATTCATTAGTAATGTTTATATAAACAACACTAACAACACTGAAAGTGTTAAAGACATAAACATAGTGCTTATGGCATCAACAACATTAAGCAGAAAAAGCATGTGATCAGCTTAAGTTGTAATGGAAATACTTGCAACTCACAGCGTGTTTACTTGCACAAGTATAAACATTGCACTGCACAATCAGGGTCTGTCAACACTGCAGTCATGTCTAACAACAGCAGGCCTCTCTGGCATTAGCTAGATCCCATCTAGCAGACCTAATTCCATACAACAGCTTGGTGCCTATGTGCTGTTTTTTGGCACAGGCTGCCAGAAACAGGAGTGATTCATAAAGCACTCAGTAGGGATGGGGGAGGAGCAGAGGGGGCTATTTGTCATACTTTTACTGGCAGTTTTGTAACCATTTGAGTATGGCTTGCATGAGAGAGAAAAAAAAGTGTATGTGAGAGAGATGAAAAAATCCTTTTAAAAATTCTTTAAAAAAACAAACAAATAAGATATCCAATGCTGTTGAGCTTTTTTCTCATGAATACTCATGTGCACAGAATGTGAGAAAAAAATATGTATATACAGATACACTTTACACTTGTAAAGAACATACTCTTAGCGCTTGAGACAAGAACGAGACATGGACAACATACAAAGGATGGAAGGACAAACAACAGTACTGATGACCATCGCTACCACATTTTAAAAAACTTTGTTAATCGAATGAATAAATTTATCTTTAATTGATAAATAACAGCTATTAAAGCAACAGCATATTATTTTATTAATTTGCTGCCTTTAGCAATTTGCACGATGCTCTTAGCTCTAAAAGCTTTCAAAGACTTTCCAGTTATAAGCCCAGTGCAGCAACTAAAAATCCTTGACTGGACTGAGAGCAGAAATTGGTTGCTGGCTTTTTTTTTTGTAGGTGGGGGGAGGAATAGGGGGTTGCTGATCACAAATGTGAAGCTAGAGTGAATTAACACAGCATTTTAGTTAATCTCATAAATGTTGTTTGAGATGATGATATGCAGTACTCAGGAAAACATTTGCATCAACTGCTATTTGATTTGATTTCTTACTTCTCACACCAAAACAATTTAACTCAAATTCTTATAATCAACTGAACACCATTTAGTAACAAATTTAATTTTATTTAATAAAAATTTGTGAAGCTGTCAGGCTTCACTGTAAAGGAAGAGAAACCCATTGGGGTTTGGATGTGAGAGATTTTGGATCATGTTTGCACGTTCCCCCCCCCCCTCCATTTTAGACTCATAATTTAGAAGTTTAAAAGTAGCCTTCAGTGAAGATAAATAGAAAAGGCTTAATCTTCATTTGCCCAGCCTAAATACAAAGTTGGATCATTCATCAAAAATATATTATGAATGTTCATTAATGTTGTAATACAGTATAATACATCTTTATTATTTCTGTTTACAGCAGCTATAGAAAATTTTCTTCAACATAGTCACATCCCACACACCCACACAATTACTACACTCATTCTTAACTAATGTAAGATCTTGCATTAGGGTATACTAGGGCATACAGGTTTGTTTTCATGTGCTTTATGTTCTTTTGATATAAGGAGTGCCATGTTCGGGATGGTTTTAGTTATGTCCATTATCTCTTTCTGTGAAACTATTTCTTTCTTATATGCAGAAGTGCACATAGACATACCCATGTACATATCAACATACATATACAACGAGATAGAATAACACTGAGCCACAAACTATGGCAGTTGGTGGCACAGTGACTAAAGTGCCTGCCACCATGACAACAAGAACTGGGTGTCATGTGTTTAAATCTTGGCTTCACCACATCTCTCTCTGGATGTAACACACGTTTACAGGCCTGATTTACAGTGGTGTTCTCTGGATTCCTCCATCCTGTGTGTCGATATATCAAAGATGCATTTTATGCCTACCCTGAAAAGGTGTGTGCCTGTGCGCTGGTATGTAAAACACTTCAAGGCTTCGAGGTATAAGGCACTATACAAATGCTTGTTTTCACTAATACACTAGTGTTTAACTTGATCCCAATTGTTTATCTTATATGCACTGATTTGTGAAACATTTAAACAAATCAATATTATAATTTTTAGTAGGTGAGGAACTGAGTTAAGCACGCCACTACAACTTCCACTCTACCACCAAAGAAAGTTATGCATCCGACAAGTACAGCAAAGATTTATAGGTAGTTAATAGCAAGAAAATAAAGAAGAAAGCTGTTTTATAATCAGAAGTAGGAAAGGTATCACAACAGGAAAAGGGACGATCACACAAAATGTAAACGAGCAAAGTTTAAGTTTCTAAACAAAAGAACTGAATCACAACAAAATACGGACGCTGCTCTAATACTATTCGTACTTTTCCCGCTAAACAAGGAGTAATTTCTTTCTACAGCCTCCGACATTAAGATGTTACTCGTTCTTCCTCATCTTATTTTTAATGACTATGAAGTATTAGTTTGTTTTTTTAATTGGAGACATGGCGTTGTTATCAACATTTTCTACTAACTTAATGCTTGCTTCACACTTGCACTTGACATGAGCCATGCAATGATGGCTTTTCAGAAGTCCTGACATGCACAGATCAAATGAACCAACGCCTAATTATCATTAAATTATTCCATACTCACCAACATAAATCAAAGCTAGCCGTGAGCCATCCGATAAAAGTTGAGAAAAATTGATCCAGCACTCTGTGACTAACCAGGAAGTTGTTAGTCTGTCAAACGGACAACTTCCTGCATGCGATCAGTCTTGATTAGCCTTGCGACAACACAAACATTGCCTTCGAGACGCGGAATACGCGGTGGGGTGTTTTTTTTTTTTTTGTACACAAGAACAAGAAATGCGCGAGTGAATCAATCACATAATGCTTTTTCTTTCTCGACTGATTACATATAAAATAACGGTCTGCGTCTTCACAAAAAGCTTTTATCTGTTGCGAATTCCAGGCACCTCGTTCGTTCTAATTTTTTTAAAAAAATACACTTTGTCGACTAATCGTACCCATCGAAGTAGGCCTACTTAGAATTGTTCCAGTCCGCAAGTCATGATGTGCAATTTCCCATTCGTCGGACCACGAACTTGTTGGACGTAGTAGACTAGTTTAAAACCTTTTAATATTTTTTCCATGGATGATACTACTGCGATAGTACTACCAGTTTTATTTTTTAAAGTAGGCCTAATCGAGCGAGAAGAGATTTATTAAAGTACTGCAATAGTAAAAAAAAAAGGAGTCTATGTGGATTCTATTGAGCCCACAACCCCCAAAATGCGGGCAATTGTAACATATATGACAAGACATTAACTGAACAGTAGAAAACATGCACGTCCATTGTCACCGCCACCGACTTTCCTCTAGAATCTAGATGAAGGTCCGTGGTCACCACAACAGTAGTGTTTTAGGAGCCTTGGGAGGGTTTATTGGCGGTGTGTATGCGCCTTTTTAATCATGCCTCATAGACTTTTCTGATTGTTGAAAACATGGATTATATCATCCCAAGCTCAAATTCTTGTTAAAATGATTTGTTTCAATGAAATTGGCTGATATTTCATCTAAGGAATAAAGAAATGCTTTAATTCGTGTTATTGTGTGTTTATTTCCACAAAACAGTGTACTGTGCAAGTGGCTGTTCCATTGTTTTGAGCAGTATATAGTGCCAACTGTAAAATGGAAAAGCAGAAAAACTTATCGTCCACAAAGAGTTCTTTTCTTCTGTCTCCAAACAATTGAAATATTAGAACAACAGATGAGCTAAATTACTAATTAGTCTCATTTAGTTCTTTAACCTAGTTGGACACTGGTGGTTGAGTATAGGCTGCAGCAAAGCACCTAAAAATTGTAAAATGATTTTCAGCGCACTAGTCATGAAAATAATGGTCGCAATCTTGCTTTAGCTATTGACACACAGGCAGTTGTCAATTATCATTGGCAAACTCAGGTTTTTTAGTCAAAATTCAGCGAAAGCTTTGTAAAACTAAGTGGTCTAACCACAACCAAAAAGCAAGGACCACAGGACTACAATGATCCTTTAACATGTTACAAATATCCTTTTTCAAGCCAGTATGGTAACCAGTTTTCATTTTGATGGAAGCTAAAAATTAGTAACAAGGCTACAAACTTCTGTAAAAGGCATAAATCTGGACTCTCCATTTTGTGCAATTAATTTTTGTTGTACTAATTTATTCAGACTGGTTTACACTGCCCTGACATTTATTTACTTTCTAAACTTCATGTTACATCATTTATGTTTGCCAGAGTGAAGATTTGGATGAGCAGTATGAACCAATATGTATGGCAGGAGGGTGGGGAGAATCAGTGCTATATGCAAAGCCAGCAACTAAAGCTATATCACTGCAATGCAGCTAGCCCTGTAAACATGTCACATACAGAGAAAGAACAGCGTGCCTGAGACGATATCTGAACCCAGGACAGCCAATCCTCACTGTATTGGTGACAGGCGCTAACCGTTGTGCCACTCTCAGGTATGGCATCTGCAGGAATGATCACAAAAGTATAAGAAGAACATAAAAGTTACATTTTTAGGGGATTTACAAGTATATTTTGATACTCTTACACACAACTTACTCTCTCAGAGGAACTTTCAACAAGGTATGCAATATCCATTTACTCCAGCCACTTGGTTTCTTACGAAAACAGCACTGCTACAAAGTAGTATGTTAATAAAATTCTCAATACAATTGAGCCATGTTGCACACAGGAAAAATATGACCATCAAGAAATTAATATGCTGATCTCATTTCACACAAGCAATATAAGATTACATACAAGAGGTGGCTGGAGTTTGCACAACTGGAAAAACTAAACATCCATCAGTTCCATTGTCAAATCAAGATTATATGGTAAAAATGGAACTTGGAGAGAGATGGGTGAAAGTAAATTTTAAAATAATTGCCTAGGTTAGAGGAGAACTGCCTACATGCTTGTTTCAAGAAAAGGAAAATTCAAGTGCCTGTGACAAAACTCTAAAGAAGTCTTTAGACTGCAGTAAGGGAATTCTTAACTATGATAAGGTTTCCTGGTGCAGTAGAATTCAAACGATTGCACAACAGAGATTAAGTGTTACAACATTATTTTCAGAATAGCAGTGTTGATGAGTATGTCCATAAAAGCCCTGTTTAACGTCATGCATATTAAGCTACTGGCTTCAACACAGTAGGATACTGTTATACCACAAAACTGCTAGCTAATTAATGTTTAATAATTTCACAAAAATAAAATATACTTTACATCTGTAAGGTGCAAAATAACTGTTAATTGATTTTTTCATCAAAGACATATGGCAGAAAGGAACAGCCAAGAAAACTGGCATATACACCATTTAATAATTCCCACTTTATACATCTAGATGGTATATAAACAAATAACTGGTAGAGGTATTAGAGGATGAGAAATTTTACAAAATCACACAGAGTTCAGCATAAGTACTGAGAATGAATTGGTAGAATTAAACGCCATGCTACTTTGACATAAAAAATTATCTCTTTGCAATGTAAAAAAGTATACAGAGTACTCACCATACATTCCTTTAAAAAAACTCATAATAAATTAAGAAACAGTAAAAAAAAAGTTAATATCCTTATCATCTAATTTCTATCACTCACTATTTTCTGTTAATTACAAAATAAAACTGCAAAAGTTAAGTCATAATCTACTCGACTCCCTTCACTAATGAAGCAAACTTAATGCTTGTCAATTTACAGAACAAAGCCTGGGGAGGAAAAAGGTGCTCTGATTAGATCATCTATTATTAATCTGGAATTCACAGTCCATTCTCTCACAGCCAAAGTACCATTGGTTTTCTATCAACATGCAAAGGAAAATATCCCCAATCCCATTGTACCTTGAATAACTTGTTACTACAGAATACAGTTAACATCATAAACCAAGTTCGGAGTCATTTTGCCCTCTGCTTTTTTATGATTGGTTTGATTATACATAAACAAGCAATATATGACCATGACATTACTTCTGGGCAAGAAGGGAACATTTTCTGGCCACGCAGCAGAATGGGCTTTAAACTAGTGACCTGATCTAAAACTGACGGCACTACCAGACCATGCAGCCCACCTCACAAAATAAAAACAAGTAAAAAAATATTGTCATACTTAAGCTTAAATGCAGTATTAACACTACAATGCTAAGTTTTGAAACTTTCTCTGTAAGTAGTATGGGACACACAACTGTAGCCAATTATCATAAACAAGAGATGTAAATAAAATATTATATGAAGCATCTTACTGTACAGTGTTTTCAACTATTGCACCATAAGTTTTTCTCTATATCCTAAAACCACAAACTCAGCCAAGTCAATATTTAGAAAATAAAGTTTGCAAGTGATCATTTCATTAGCCACAGCTAACAATGATGCTAATGGACCAATTTAAAATCAAAGATTTATACAAATTTATGAGATCATAATGTATAATGCTGCTGATGCAAAACTTACCTAGGAAGTTATAATTATTATTGTTTCATGATTTTCAATTAAAAGAAAGACTGAA
The DNA here is from genome assembly GCA_004794655.1 of Marisa cornuarietis. NCBI lineage: Eukaryota > Metazoa > Mollusca > Gastropoda > Architaenioglossa > Ampullariidae > Marisa > Marisa cornuarietis. Next base: position 12,973,976 of record SMMW01000575.1, read on the forward strand.
ACAGTCAGGGAAACAATCATTTAAAAATACAAAAATTAAAAACATCATCAATGTATAGGACATAGTTTTGAAATAACATCATTCCAATCTGGACATAAAATAAAAATTTGTTTTAAAAATCCCATCTGGTACATACAGACGTGGAAACAAATACATTATAGTTAACAATATATACAATTCAAAGCTGAAGTACAAGTGCTGATTAATTCCAATGATAAATAAACTTTCATACTTAACCCATTTTCTACTCTGCACAACTATGTGCATTGATTCATTTGAAGATTAACAGACGTGAAAGGAAGATTAGTTTTAAATTCGATATTTAGCAACTGTCAAGTGTCTAAACTCCATTTTCAATGTAGTTTCCACATCTTCACATGCAACATTTTTCAAGTGGTGCATTAATTCTGAGACAGACACAAAAAGTATGGCTTTGAAGTCAACATGTGAATGATGATAAGTGTCATTTCTTTCCGATGTTTTGGCTGTTAATATATGCACGATAGTTTATGCAAGTCATTTTAGACTTACACTTGATGAATTTTGTGATTAAAAATTCCATGCAACTTTTCAGTCAAAAAAGAAGCAACATGTTTATCCAGTTTTAGCACACACTGGAGTGAAAGGCCTTATGTTTCTTTTTGTGGGCTACATACACTTCTAAGATTATCAATTCTCTAAAAGAACAAAATTATTAAACCTGAAATTTGTTGTTATTTGTGATGAATTATGAAGGTACACATTTGTGTGAATGTGCATGTTGTTCAATGATGTTGATTCAAGTATAAATCTATACTCACATGACACACAGTACAAAACAAAGCAATCTAATGACTTTTCCTGAGTCAACTTGTAAAAGAAAGGTAACTGTGTATATCACTCCTTCTGGGAATGGACAATTATCTGATGAAGACAGCAGGGATAAGGGGAACAGTATGACCCAGTGCCAGCTTGTTGCTGAGGCAGAAGGTAAAAATAGAGTACCATCTAGAGAGTCAGGGAGACTGGGTGGCCAGGAAGAAGAGAACATAATCCAAGATCTGCATGTGCAGCCTCCCTCTCCAGAGGATGTACTCTACTCTCCTTAGGATCGGTCCCCTTCTCCACAACAGGGACCATGTTGTGCATATGTACCTGATGTACCATGCCACTCTACTATTATCATTTCACAACAGCCTGTTCAGACCTGTCATTGGCAGTGTACTTGACGAGATCAGTCATTTTGCAAATCACTGACACAATAAGGCAATGCCTACTCTGCAGGAAAAGCACATAGAAAATATGCCCGAAATGCCTAACTGGTCTTCACAATCAGTGCTTCAATATACTTTCATGGCATTCAGTGTGCCAAATTAAACTCTGAAAACTCAATGAAAATATTCCCACAAACTGCAGATCTACACAAAAATGTATGCATGCGTGATATTCAAGTGCTTCTGTGGGCTCTTCAACTGGTGACCTATGCTTGTACTGGCAACAAATGTTTGTACATTTTTGTTTCCATGCTACTTTGTTGAAGTTTACAGCCTAGACAGAGTACTTGTCTACAGGACTTGAAAAAAAACCCCTCAAGACTATGCATGTTCAGAGTGTACACAGTGAGAATACTTAGATGCGGGCATCATGTCTCCTTGACTTTTGTTGACCAGTGAACTTTTGCGTGTGCTGGGGCTCATTCGTCGCCCTAGTGTGATGTGTGCTGTTTGTAGGATGTGCTATTTGGAACTGCATTTACTAGGGAGTGTATTACGGCTTGTGTGATGTTTGATATTTGGCCTGCGGATTGTGTTGGTGCTGTGTGTAGATGCTGCCCTATGACCTGGAGCTCAGTCATTTTGTACTGACGTCACATTATTTTCACAACACCATCTGTCATTTGTGAAGCGCCTTGAGTTCATCCAAAAGGGAGGATATATAAGGTGCTATACAAGCTAACTTATTATTATTACTTTTTATTATGTACCCTTTTGATCCTATGCACGCTTCAGGCATGTGTCTTCTAAAACATTTAAGAAAAATAAAATTGTTTTTTCTGTGTTCATTTTAGAAGATGAATTTTCAATGGCAATAACCCAACAGTTAAAATATTTTTCAAACACAATTTCTTGGGAGAGTATGGGTTAAGTATCATTTAACTTTCTTCTCTGACTAGCAATTTTGAATCTCTACATATATTTATGTAAACAGTGACACAAACTCACTGTTTCATTTTTATGCTATGCTAGAGTCCTCTTCTATAGCCTATACCTGAATATGACATGCTAATGTGAAAGCCGATGATAACAAACAAAGTAAACTCAAGCATCAGGTCGAGGTACAAGACCAAATTTCTCTGGCTGAAAGAAGTGTAATTTGATGTTCTCCACAATGTCTTGAAGTTCTTGCTCGGCTCCAGCTTTGTCTAAGCTGAAACACGAAAACTGCATTACGTTTATATGCATAAATTTTGTAAAAAAAACAACAACAAAAACTGGTTGAAAATATTAAAGAGACCTGTTTTAATTTTTACTTCAAGCTATCCCCATCAGTAAATGCTGTTCTCAAAGTATATATGCCCATATGTACCAAGATGACTTAGCTGACAGTCCGAGCTTTAGTTCTAAAGGGGGGGGGGGTTGCCGCGTCACGATAATCTGACGCAATCATTGTAATTTGGTTGGTTTTGACGTGATTGGCGCGTGAGAAAAAAAAGAAGCAGGGCGGTTAGAGAAGAGCGGAGAGACAGAGGAAGAAAGAAAAGCTGAGGAGCAAGAAGGCTGTGGACTGAACGGAGTCTCATTGCTGAGGTATGTCCCTAATCCTTGTCTCAAGTCCCACTGATAAATTATACTATCTCCAATGGTCAAATCTAAAGTGGTGATTTCCCTTCAAATGCCATTTATTATGGCAGTCTCCACGCTTGTTACTGGACACTGAATGAAAGGATAAACATTTAAAAAAGAAAAAATATGAAGCTGGTTTACCCTTTGCTGGGATCAGGGCAGTGCTCTGTGTAGTATTTAATTTTAGGTTCTGTGCCACTTGTTCGCAAAGTGGCCACACAGCCATTGGCGAAGCCAAAAGTGATCATTTGGCTTGATTTGCTGACAGGTAATACCTGTAAAATTAAAGATTTGAGTTATTTTTTTTTTAAATAACAAGTATCATACAACATAACAATCTAAAACAAATTCCTGTTATGTTTGCTGTTTTGCAAGATTGCTGCTGTTGTGTACTTATTGTTATTGGTGCAGATGAATATCCTCCTTTGGTCCTGCTATGTACTGGATCATCTCCCTTCATTACAAATCATGAGCAGGTGACCTTGCTGTCATCTAAAGAGACTGTTTTCACAGCCACTCTTTTTTCTGTGTCCAATCTCCTTCACCCACACTACATTTGACATGACAAAACTCACCATTCACACCACCTCATCTAACACATTTCTGTGTATTTACTATCCCTTCACCAGACACCAAAAACAAGCTGAAAGACTCTACTCAGCACTTGAACCGTTCAATGGATTCAGTGTGCTAAGTTTCCTCAAATTAAAATCCTTACTGGTTTATTATCAGGTGTGGTGCTGTCATAGCCAGCAGTTAAATCTCTCACAGTGTTGATTTTGTATGGCCCACATGAATCAGGATACTGAAAAAAAATCCGTTGCCATCACAAATTACATAGCAAATCTATGAAGTCAATATTTATAGAATTTTTATGACTAAAGCTAAACATAGATACCAACCTTTCCTTGACCTTTGTAGTTTCTGAGTTCTTCAAACAAGCGTCTGATAATGGAAGGCTCGTGACAGATAAAGTAGGAGTTGCTACTCAGATGATAGCCATATCTGCCATAACAACAGTCACGTATAACATGAAAGGATTAAAGAATTTTACCAGATCCTCTTATTTCTCAATTACTGTTTTTTTCCATCACAAGCATACACAGAAAGTAAAAAACATTCCATTGATGGGGGTCCTAATTTTGAGAACTGTTATAATACAGACTTTCTCTAGCTGGAATAATGCTTTGCTAATCTTATCCATAAGAAACAAAAATGGTGTTAAAATTTGTAGTCAGCATGAGAAGACCCGGAATTTCTGCTGAATCCAGATGAACTTCATGCCTGTATATACACATGGAGTACATCATCAAATCATAGATTAAAAACTTACTTTCCATATATAGCCTCCAACTGTTTTTCCACAGTCATTCCCTTGGCATACAGATGACTTGCAAATTCTGCCATCACTACTGCTGCAGACACACCATCCTTGTCTAAAACCTTAGTGCCACACATATAGCCTGTAGAAAGAAACAAACATCAACAAAGAAGAAAGAAAAAACTTTTCCATGGACATCACTTTCTGACTAGGTACCATACACAATATTAACAAACATAATTTACAATTGGCTGGCTGAGCAGTTGAAACTAAAGTTTGAGGGCTTTAAACTGCTCTACAGTAAGCCTGAATGCAACTAAAAGCAAGCAAACTTTTCTGAGTGATAATTCCAACCATCAGTGGAGTCTGTTTAACTGAGGACAGAAAGTTGTAAGCTATTACTTACTCATATAAGACTGAAAGGTCATGTCTACAAGGTATTTATACAGTATCTTTGTAAAACATTAACCACAGTCACGCTCATAGCTTTCCACAAGGTTTGCTCATTCCAAGCTCTTGTCAATGAGACTCCAATATAAATATAAAAGAACAATGACCATATGAAAAATTACTACACCTAATCTTTACTACCTTATGCTAAATTATTTCTATTGAGCAGCTACCACAACTATAAGGTGCCTTACAAATGACACCAAACCCTTTTCTGCAGCAAATGTTAAATTACAGTGAATACATACCTATTGCTTCTTCAAAGGCAAAGAGAACAGTTTTCCCTTGTTTTATCAGTTCATCACTCCTGTTGCCCATCCATTTAAAACCTGTCAAAGTTTCCTGAGTAGAAAAGAGAGAGAGAGAACAAATTTGCAGTCATATGTATAAGAAGCCTTTCATTATATCACAAACTACACCCAAAGTTAGACAAATTCAAGTGAGCATGCACACAATGGCCCATGCAATATGTGTGATGATCTTCCATTCAGAAATATTGCAGTTCTAAGCTGTACAGAAATAAAGTTGTGTACATCACCAACACACCTCAAATTTGAAGCCTTCCTTTCTAGCCATGGAATGCAAGATTTTTGAAGATACCGTGCTGGCCAACATGTATACATCAGATGCTGCCTCAAAAAATGGGAACACCACAATTCAAGTCTGCTCAAAATCCAGTCACTAGTACCTGCCATAATCTTGTTAAATGAATAAATTAATCATATAGACCTAATGCCACTGGTCATTAAAAAGCAATTGCTGCACTTACTGAAACTTATCCTTTAGTTTCTAAAATACACAGATTTGACCAAGAAAGTTTTGAAAATTTGGCTGGTGCTTAAAAAAAAAAAATTCCCGAACATACCTGGAGCTTTGTTTTCTTGATTTTGATATGAAATCCACAGCCAGTAGCCTAGAAGGGCTCCAATTTCATTCCCAGTAAAAATTTTCCATTCACCACTTGAATAAAAAAGATAAAGCTTAAACCTAATTCCAGAAAAAATTATATTTATGCATATTTTATGGATGGTTAGAGGTAGCTACGATTCTGGCATGGTAAGTGCATTTCCATGTATCTGTATGTGCATGTGTATCAATATGCTTGAATGTGTTCTTGCGCATCCAGATCTGACTTCTCTTTTCTGTTAACCCTGGGATGTATGAAGTAGAAGACTAAATATAAGTTGCCTGGCTTAGTTTGCCCTCCAAAATCAGACATCGACAGAAAAATTTCTTCCTGGTTGAAATAATATATACTTCTTTTAAGACTACACCTAAGAGTTTAGATAAGCAGCATCTTTTACAATGCCTGCTCGCCTCCTCTCCTCAACATAGTGTTCTGCTTACGTGGGAAACTTCTCTGCTATGGCCATGCGATCAGCATCAGGATCATTAGCAATGATAAAGGGACTGTTAGCTGCATCAGCTGTCCGTATTGCAAGTGTCTGCACAGAGACCACCACAAGGTGTCAGGACAACATTCCAGACAACTGTACTGCCTTAATCAGATCTTTCTGTGATGCAAGATGAAGCCGACTCCATGTAAGACTCCAAGTCACACTGTGTTTCTGAATAGGACAGCGAATAATGGCAAGGGAGGCAATTCTGCTGGAGATATATATATATTTTAATGCCACCTAAAATGTGTTCTTCATTCTTGAGAGATTAACAGATTCTTTGTAAGATGTATACTTACCAAAGCTCCTTTGCCTTCTTCTGGATTTGGGTACTTGACAGTTGGAAACTCAGGATCAGGGTCAACCTGTTGATGAAGGAGACCTATCTAATTGACTTAAGCTGAACATAAATATTTTGTGAAGGCAAGCTATTACCACCTCTTTCTGCCACTATAACATAGCAAAATTATTTAAAAGATATTGCTGATGTATGCAAAGACTCCTGGGCACAGATCTTCAAGCTGAATTGCAACAACAAAAATAAACAAAAGAATATCCAGCTCCTGCAGAAATTTATCTATTGCAGACAAGGAAGACTTACTATATAAAATGCTCCTTCTTAATTTTTTTTAAACAAAAGCCATGACAAGGATACTGAACACTTTTGCAAAACCAGAATAGTATTACAAAATGTAGCCAAAATTTCTTCAGTACATTTTACTCCAGAAAGACCAATCACAGTATAAAAGTTGGATAATGTTTGCATATTTATAATTTTTAAACTTTTACTGCCTTTAAGTGACATTTTATATTTATAAATATCCTTATCATTGTTTAATATTTGCATATTATATGTTGTGCCAAGTATTTACCTGTTCTGATACTGGAATTGGCTCAGTTAGATTAAAAGCCTTGAAAGCTTGCAAGACATACGGGTATCCTACACCATGCATGGCTGTGTATACAATGCGAAGTTTGCTGATGGCATTTTCATCTCTGTTAAGTAGACATACACATAAGCATATATACAAAAAGGCATATATGTATGCAATTAAGTTTGTATGCTTTGCACATCCCAGGAAAAGAGAATAAAGTTGTAGTGAAAGTGTGCAATATAGCTGAAATTTGCATCACAAATCACTGCACCAAACTTTTTCCTAAGACACTCTGTGATGTTCATGTCATCATACCAAGTCGCACATGATCCACACCACACATTTATATTAATACTACGAGGGTCGTTCAGAAAGTTCTAAGCCTCACCCAGATAAGAAGAGCCATAGCTGAACATTTTTGTTGTGGTAACAAACTACCACTTCTTATAAAATTAGAAAAACTAATATAGATTCCTCATTTGTGTGCACACAAGGCCCATACAAAGGTGAAGCAAAGCGTGGAAAATCTAAAAATGGACAAAACAGAGGCCCAACCAGTCATAAAGTATCTGCAAAAGAAAGGTATAACACCCAAGGAAATTCATGAGGACATGGTACAGACACTTGTTGAGGATTCCCCTTCCTATGCAAGTGTGAAGAAGTGGGCTGCTGAATTCAAGTGGGGCAGGGTCAGCAAGATGACCCTCACTCAGGTCGTCCAAAAACCTCAACCACTGATGATCAAGTTGATGCCCTTTACCATATGGTTTTGGATGACAGATGTCTTACTGTCCAACAGATAGCTAAGTCCATAGGCATTAGTTTTGGTTTGATACGTGCTGTTTTAACTGAGATCTTGGGGAGGAACAAGCTGTCTGCAAAATGGGTCCCAAGAATGCTGACACCAGAGCAGAATCTGCAAATGGTTGACATTTCCAAGACACTTCTGACTTGCTTCAAGGCCGACCCTGAGAATTTCCGCCGCAGATTATTAATTCAAGATGAAACCTGGGTTCATCACTTCAAACTTGAATCAAAGATTCAGATCAAACAGTAGAAACACTATGGTTCTCCACCCTCAAAGAAGTTCAAGCAGGCAGTACCTGTTGGCAATAGGATGGCTTCTGTTTTTTGGGATTCTGAAGGCGTAATCATGATAGATTACCTGGAAAGGACAGTACTATGCATCAGAATTAACAAACTGAAGGAAGCAATCAAGTCTAAATAAAGAGGAAAGCTGAGAGCAGGTATGCTCTTGCTCCAGAATAACAGGTCCGTTCATTCTGCTCAAATCTCAGTAGCTGAAGCAGCCAATCATGGCTTTGAATTGCTACCCAATCCCCCTTACTCACCAGTCTTATCTCCGTCTGACTTCTGTTTCCTAAACTTAAATCCCACCTATGTGCTCGCCAGTTTGGAAAAAATAATGAGGTAATGTGTGTTGTGGAGGAGTTTTTGGAGGACCAGAATGCCACCTTCCATGATGGGATTCCAATGCTTAAGCATTGTTGGACCAAGTGCATTGATGTCAAGGGGAACTATTATAGAAAAAATGGTGAAAAACTTTCTTGTTTCTGCAACTCCTTCTGGGTGAGGCTTAGAACTTCTTGAACGACCCCTGTATTGTGTAAGCAAAAAAAAAAAAAAAGACAAAAAATGTTATCCTTACATTTATACATTAGCACTGTTACCACCATCAATGCTTAAAGTCTTAATTTTATAACAAATCTTGCACTTTCAACCCAATTCTGACCCATCTTCTGCACAAATGCCTTGACGATTCCAGATGTCACTAGCATTATCAATGACTCCGTGTTGACTGGTGCTGTCCCCCATGCTGTGCATCACCCCACTTCTAAAGAAACACTGACTCGATCCTAATGACCTTACAAAATATTGTTTTGTTTCCAATCTCCCTTTTCTTTCCAAAGTATCTGAAAATGTGCTGCCTTTATTCCTGAACCATTTCTCAACCACAGGCATTTCAGTACTGATATTGTGATAATCATCTGACTGAGATGGTAATGCCGTGAGTGGTAAATGATTAACTCTCTGGTTGACATGGATCACATCTCCTTACTATCAATGCTGAATTGGCTGAGTTTCATACACTTTACCATGACAACCTTCTCCAGCATCTTCTTTATTTTTGGTCTGTCTGGAACTATAATGAACAGGTTCTGGTTCTACTTGACTGATCACACCCAGGTTCCATATCTTTGACTGTTACTCTGAAGAACAGTGTATGCTTGGGTCTCTTCTTTTCGCTGTGTACATCCAACCACTTGATTCCACCATCTGCCACTTGAGTCTGCAATATGACACGTGTTGCTGACACTTAGTTGCTAGTGTCTGGCCTTCCTTCTCAGCTCCAGCAGGTCTGCACTGCAGACTCTGCAAAAGCATGGATGTTCACCATAAGACTGAAGGATGAATGATGACAACACTGAAGTCTTTCCAATAGCCTCTGCAAAATAAACTGGAATGTGAGCCATTCGCTACTACTTTTACTTCCTCATGGGTGAACATCTCTCTTTCCCAGACTGTCTGGAATCTCTGTGCTAACATGGACACATCATTATCTCTTGAATCTCATATCAATGCAGTAAGTCCATCTTCCTTGACCTTTACAGGATCAGCAACATCCGACACTTCTTGTCAGTTACAGCCACTAAACAGCATGCCTACTTTTGTGTTGTCACTGCTGGATTACTATAACTCTCTCCTCATCGATCTCCAAAATGGTGAACTGGATAAACTTAAAAAAAGCTCAGAATAATGATGCTTAAGTCTTCTGTATGTGAAAAGCAGGCCATGCCATATCCCTCCTGTGTGAGTTTCACTGGGTGCCAGACTGAGCTCGCATTGATTATAATAATAATAATAATAATAGTGAAGATTTTTAAAGCGCATATTCACACTCATAGAGAGCATGCTCTTAGCGCTTAAAACGAGGAAGAGACGTGGACTAAGTAGACACAGAACAAAGGGGACGAAAGAAAACGACAGTACTGACGAAACAGAAAACATTAAAAGGCATCAAGTAACAGGAACAGAAAAATATAGTGATTCTGCGAGAAAGATGGGTAAAGTAGCAAGAGGGAAGGGGGCGGGGTTAAGAAGGACGAGCATTGTGCGGACTGTGTTAGGAGAAATGCTCAAGGAAGAGGTGCGTTTTCAGTGCAGATTTGAAAGATTCAATTGTAGGAAGGTGGCGGATATGGAAAGGAAGAGAGTTCCATTGTTTTGCAGCACAGTAGCCAAAAAGTCCTGTGACCATATGTTGTTGTTCTGGTGACAGGAACAGTTAGGATACGGTCGTCAGACGAAGAGCGTAGTTGTCTGGACGGAGAGTAAGGGATGAGAAGTTCAGAGAAATAGTCAGGACAGGAGCCAGCAAAGAAATTAAAACACAGCACAGACAGTTTGTACTGAATGCGAGAGCGGATGGGTAGCCAGTGTAGAAAACGAAGGAGAGGAGTGACATGGTCCCGTTTCCTTGCTCTAAGCACCAGACGCGCAGCAGAGTTCTGTACTCTCTGGAGTCTCTGAATGAGGTAGTCAGGGCAGCCTGCCAGCAAGGAGTTGCAGTAGTCAAGTCGAGAAAGAACAAACGCACAGACAAGAGTGTTGTTAGCGCGTGTAGAGAGAAAGTGACGGATAGCACTGATCTTACGGAGCTCATAATAGGCAGACCGACAGACAGATGCTACATGTCTATCGAGTGTCATGTCATGTGATTACAAGATCTTCACACTGCACTACTGTTGTTTTTACAACCTAGCCCCATCATACCTGTCTGAGCTAACGATGGCTTACCAGCAGTCAGTCTTTTCGTACTCCCCCCAATCCTACCTCTGTGCCATCCTTCTCTTTTTGGGGCCCCATCATATGGAATTCTCTGCACACCTCTTTTCAAACTGCATGTTTACATTGAAAACCTTTAAATCCATCTTTTTAATGAATATCTTGCATAATAAAGTGTACTATTCCCCTCACTCCTCTGTTCTTCATTTTCATCTATGCCCTTAATTCATGTTTGCCATTGTGTCTGTTTGCTGACACTTTTTTTTTCGGTATGGTTAATTGCTGGTTCCTTTGAAGTCTTTCATGTGCAGAACACTAAACTTGCACCCACATGGGGAAATGCAATTTACAAATTAATTTTTATTATTAACAATGGTCAATAAACCACTACAAAAATGAATAAAGTGTGTTGAAAGCCAGTATATACTTGTGAAAGCAGAGAGAACTTAAAGCAGCATTGTAGCCAATCAAGGCGTCTTGATATGGATCTTTACACAAGGTACTGGATTCGACTCCTGATGTATCCCAGGAAGACTCAAGAGGTTCCAGGTTGTTCTCTATAGCCTTGGAGATTCCTTTGTCAGTTGGTGACACAATCTACCATATAACGAAAAAGAAAATTTTGGAATACAAATCACAGTACATTTTATATTATAATGTTTGACCCTTAACCCTCTTAGCACAATGCGCCACGATCATGGCCATTCAGGCAGAACAGGATGAGCCACTATTGTGGCTCTGCTCCACGATAGATCTCTGCAGTTTCCCTATCGTCTTCAAAACCATGAATTTTAAGCCCATGTTTTTGAACATAGAAATATTTTTATGATAGGCTAGAAGGTTAATGGTAAGAAACAAAGTATGTTGCTGAGTCACATTCCAACTTAAAAATGAGCAGACCATGTCACAAACAGACTGCAAAGACAATGTTGCTGCCCATATCATCTTTGTTGCACTTCATTATGTTGTAAAGAGTAAGCATACTGTCTCTCTTTGAGATATTAAAAAAAGAGAAAATTAATCAAGTTAAAAAAATTAAAAACAGACCAGTTTATAAATAATGTCCTTTTATAGCCAAAAGTACACACCTGTGCTCCGTTCTTCCAGTAAACCTGAAACACACACACACACATATAGAGTGTTACAAAATGCTTAGACTGGGAAAACTATGCTTTGCACAAATTGAGTGAAGATAAAAAATGGTGATCAAGATGTTCTATTGCAGCTTTATGCAGCTTATCACTGCTTTAGTTACCGAAAGCTAAAAACATAACTACCTTATAGCCATTGTCATCCTTAGGATTGTGACTAGCAGTCACCATTACTCCGCATGTTGCTCCAAAGTGGACAATAGCAAAAGGCTGTATCAAAAATGATTTTCTTTGTCCATTAATTCAGTGGTGATAGTACACTTAAGCCAATATCTGTCCTGACTTAACAAAATAAAAAAATAAATATAATAGAAAAATGAACACTAAAAATGTAGTCTTAAACAATGATTGAAGTACGAAAATCCTTTTACCCATAAATGTTTGATTTGGATTGTTTTTAATTATAGCCAATGTAAAAAAAAAGTTTCACAACTAGGGTCTAATGTCACAACATGTATTCTACAATATACCATATAATCCTTTGTAAATAGGTACATCAACAGCATCCTAGCTAGTTGAGCTGATTACTGAATTTAGATTAATGATAATATCATCTTTATGTAATGGCATAATTTTTAATCATCAAACTTACAGAAGTATTTGAAAGTTATCTTGGATGAGAACTATAAACAACAGGTATTTGTTTCTCTTTTTTTTGTCATTTGTTTTTGCTTCAACACAGATTTCTACATACTGCCACAATTGTGTTAATACTTGCACCATTTAGATTAGATAAAGCCTTCTATGCAATATCTGATTAGAAAAAGGCTTACCACATATGGGGTGGGGCACATTTTAGAGAAGAGATACACAGGGATCCCCTCATTTATATACACAGCAGCTGAGATCAAAGCCCATCTAGCAAGCCAAAAAGTAAGCACATTAATTTTTTTTTCTTTCAAATGAATCTGTCTATCCAGACAATGAGAAATTAAAAAAATTACTTTGTTGGTACCAAATAAAAATTTCATAAATCTGGTCAACTGAAGCATGAAGATCTTATTATATACAATTTTAACAAAACCTGGCAGAAGGCATTGACTCAGTATGCATTTGGACATTTTTCTCTTCATCACTAATAAAATAAACAGTAACTAAACAATTTAAGTAACAGAAAAATTACAACTAGTCATAAAAAATTTATGGAATGAAACTTAATGCATCTAAAAAAACCCATCATATTACCTATACAAACAGTCTGTCTGGAATTGGACTATTTAGAGTGTCTACGAACAGAGTCTATAAACTACTGAGCTCAAGTCCTAGAGGATACGTAAATTGTAAACATTAAATAAATGAGATATAGGGAATAAGCTATAGTTAAAACTGCCACGTAATGAATGTTTGAAAAATTACTTGTCACTGTTGTGACGACCATCATAACCTAGTACAATTCCCTTTTTCACAACATCTGGTTCTGTTTTCAAGACATATTTTGCCAGTCCCTGAAACAAAAAATGTCAGAATTATTACAAATTATTCTAAAAATATACAAAACTCCCCATTCACTCTCTCCATGCATCTTTGTGTGTATGTGTGTGTTGGGGGGGGGGTTGTGAGTGTAGGATGTTGTGTTACAGTGTGGATGACAAACTATACCATTCTTTCTCTCTCTCACACACATGTGGACACTGAGGGAGAGAGAAAGAGAAAGAAGAGAGGAGAGTAGAGAAACCAAGGCAAGAGGGTGGAAAAAAAAGGTTATACCTGTGCTGTCTGGATAATGGTAAGGTCATTCATCATAGAATTGCCAGCACCCATCCTAGCACGAAGACCTATTGCAAAATTGCAAGGAATTATAATCAGACAAGTAACAAGAGATATCATAATACTAAGCAAATTCTTAAATAATCTTTTATGACTTATTAAAGACAAACTATTACACCTGTAAAGACGATATGCACAGACACTAACATACATATTAAATACATTTTTATATAATTATGTCTTTTTGCAGAAATAAAAAAATGTACCCATAAAATCTCAAAGCCCTGTAAATTACAGCCTATTAGTATTAACTACTACATATAAAAATGTTATCAACCAAAATGTAGCTATGTAATTAAATGAAACCTTGTTTATGAAGTTTATGATACTCGATCTTTATTTTAGCAGCGAAGTCAAATTATCTGCAGCATACTTGGATTGTACAATCTTTGTCAGAAACGGATTTCAAAGATATATTTTCGACCTAAATTATTTTCACCTGCTGTTCCAAACTCCATTCGCTCCCCAAGTCTTTTTTGTAGTTCCTTAACATTTTTCTGCCTTGCGAGGTCTGTAATTTCTGTGCGTGTGCTTTCATTCTACAAGCAGAAACAATGCGTATACTGTCGACGCATTGACTTAAATAAGACACCGGCATCACTTCATTGTTGGTTTGCTTAATCTGTACCTAAGGTGTTTTATACTTATGCTGAAAATGTATAGGAAAATAGAATGATCAAAGAAAATACTCAAGATCTGTGATAAGCAATTAAAGGAAATAAAAACATTATCTGCACAAGTCAAAGGAAAAGTAATTACATACATCGCACTATGAGTATGACCTTGTTACAACGAATGCGATGATGTAATTAAAACTTTTGATAACCCATATTCAATAAGTCGATTTGAGACTATATATATATATAGCTACTGTACCTTGTCCCAAAACAGCCATTTTCGTACAAGCTCATCTAAAGCCGAATCTCCAGTATGCACCGTTTCCATTTTTAAAACGCTTCTCAGACCTAGTCTCTCAACCACAGAGAGTGTAGAACTTTGTGGTCTCAACAATCTCCCCCAACGCAGAGCGGTACTATAACGGAATCTTTTTGACGCAATGTTGTTCCCAAACGATAAGAGGTCAAGGACAGCGCATTACGACTTCAAATTGTGTAATAGATCTGTTCACTCATAAAAAAGTAAAAAGAAAAAAAGATGTAAAAGGCTTCATGAAGTATTTATTTGTTTTAAATACATACTTAGGTTAGGAAATTGAAGTCGCAAAAACCCGAACCGTTTTATGGGTTCGGCGTGGCCGCTTTTCGATAAAGCTAGCTATTGACGAGGCAACAACCGCAAACAGTGACAGCACACGACACACTAAATTTCTTTGCCTCATGTAAAGTGGACAGTACTCAATTAATTTAAACGTAACCGATAGGCGGATAAAATGTCTATTTCAGTAGGGGTTGTGAAAATCGCTGAAGATGCGGATTTTAAACACTTCAAGGAAATTTGTGAATCAACCGAAGGATGGAGACTAGAAGTCAACAAACATAAGACGATGGTTTGGACCAAAGTCAATGATTTGTCAAGCTTCAACATGGTTAAGGTGAGCAAGAGGGAATATATTTTTTTTTCATAGTAATTGTTTTGCATTGTTTCGCATGAGTTCACGTGAGTGGCGATATGAGGCAACAATCATAGAAGCAGAAGTCAACGCCTACACGATGACACCAGCCAGCCTAAAATAATTCCATTCAAGTGTAGGAAGATATATAAATGTGTCATATTCTTTTATAGACAATTAAGAATCAATCATACAAGAAAAGATACTGTTTTGTTTTTCCAGTTCCTGCTATGCTCCTAGATATTTCAGATTTTTTCAGATTTTTGTTTTCTGTTTTATAAATTCCTGGGTTGTTTGGCTAGATAGAGTATCCCCAATAAAATCTCTAGCTTAATTTTGATTTTTTAAAAATACTCTGTATGAAGAACATATGTTTGTAGATTCTGTCTCATGCTTTTGCACAAATAAGTAATGACACAAGCAGCATTTAACCATTTGTGTTGGCTGTTTTTGGTGTATCACCATGCCAGCTAATGATGGTTATATGTCCTTCTGATATATTTTTTCATATTGACTGATTACTGTAAAATTTAAAAGAGTTTTTTTATTTTTTTATTTGGAGTCTTTATCAGACTGGTGAATATAAAAAATGTTAACAAATGAGTCATAATTTATGCTTCTGTATGAAAATTCTGTTTGAGGGTTATTTCTTAACCTGTTTATGCAGGAATGCAATATAAGATTTACTGGAGATAACTAATGTTCAAAATTACTCATTTTTCTAATTGTATTTTTTTAAAACTTGCAACACATTTATGGTCATCTGCAGTATTTTGTTCCCCTATTGACACTAGGGAGGAGAACAGATTTGCATTTGACAATTTTAAATTAAGCCAAAAAATCATGCATTTTCCAACTGCTTCATGTTTTCTGAGTGCAGGTCAGAACAATATTTGATGATGTTTCTGCTGCAACATTGTATGATGTCATCCATGA
Source organism: Marisa cornuarietis (assembly GCA_004794655.1). Taxonomy (NCBI): domain Eukaryota; kingdom Metazoa; phylum Mollusca; class Gastropoda; order Architaenioglossa; family Ampullariidae; genus Marisa; species Marisa cornuarietis. The sequence goes on from SMMW01000575.1 coordinate 12,990,072, forward strand.
TCCTGTTTACCGAAAGACTTGGGACAATTCCATGCTGGAGGGCTGTGAGCTTTGTGTCATCAATCCTAACAATGATATTGGATACTATGCAAGTAAGTTTTGTGTTGTCAGTCCAGACAGATGACAGCTAACCTGCAGGTGGGTGCCACTAAATTAATTGATCACCAGTCATTTCACCCCAAGACCATATTGCCCCACTTCCTGAGTCAAAGTTTCCCAGCCATGAACATATTGTTCCAACACCAAAACCTGAATTGTCCCAGGCCCAAAAGATGAATCAATCACTGATACATATAGCTATTAATGTCAAATATTATTAACAGTCATATATTGTTTGAACACATATGCAAGCTCAGCCACCATTTTACTATATAATAGTGGCCGCTTGACAGTACACATCCATAGAATATATCACAAAGGTGTGAGCACAAGACTTTGTCTTTAAACGATTTTTAAATTGAAAGTTTTTTGTAATTTATTCTTTAGTTTGGAGGTTCAATCCCATAGGGTAATTAGACGCAGCTCTATATGGAAGCACAACAACAGTCCCACAATGCATTTATATCCGCTCCACCAAAAAGACTTTTATACAATCATGGTTCAAGCTTATATATGATCTACATTGATTTGAACATGGTAGCATTCAGAAGTCGCACAAGCGAAAAAACAAAGGATAGCTTCAGTCTGTTGATCCTGCATGCAGGTACATAGAATTGATGTTCTGATGAAAGTCGACGAAACTCTCTCAACAGAACATGCCTGTGGTGGTAGAATTACAGACACCTTCAGAGGTGGCTGCCTGTTAAACAGAGTCAGAAGCTCGCTCTGGGCTGTCCCAGTAACTTTGAAGCAGGTGTATATGGTTTAAGCTGCTCTTGTTGTTCACTGGTAAACTGTTGTAAAAACAGATAAAGAAGAAGAACAGCACACTCCCTATGTGGGATCTATAAAAAGCTGAAGAAATCTCTGGGAAACAGAGAAAGACCTGCTTTTTGCCTTCTATTTCTGTCTGTTGCTATGTCTCTGTATAACTGTTAAGATAAAATTGGTCTGTGTTTAAAGATGTATTATTTATGTTGAATTTGTATATTGATTATTTTTGTGCATGGACTCTACTCTGCAGTTGAGGAACATGCCATATAAATCCACTTATTAGAGGTGTCACTGTTTGGGTATTCATTTAGCTTGTTGCACATCTTACTACAGTAGTGTACCAACAGTACTGTTATCAGGTGTGAACCCCATTTCTAAAGAATCTTGATGTGTTTTATTCAGAACATAGTGGATTGACCTGTGTACAGACCTCTCCACTCTGTGCGCATCTGTGCCTTTCTGTGAGTGCGTTAGTATGCGTAGACAAGATCAAGAATATGTAGAGATATTTTTTGTCTTATAATACTTTATGTAATACTTTGAGCCTGTGTTCTAACTGTTAGAATCTAACACATCATCTGAGAGAGAGAGAGATTTTGTAGAAAGTGGGTTGATAGAGAAAGTGTTGGGGTGATGGGTTATTTTGATGGTGAGAACATTTTAATGCATTTATTAAATTCATATGTTTGTGATCCAAGTTATTTTAGCAAACTTACTGTTCAGAAAATTGTTTACTCTTGCATTGGCCTGTTGACTAATCATGCTTAAACAATAAAAGTTTTGGTAATACATTTATTTAGTTATTGCGAGGGAAGGTCACTCAAAACTTTGCTAATACAGTTATTTAGCTCAGCCTTAAAGGAAGGGTAGTAAGGGCAACAGATTCTTTCAGATCTGTACTTGAGCAGACACTCTGAAAACAAAATCTATAATTTTTATGCAAGTGCAGGTAAAGAGAAAATTCCTATTTTGCCAATACTTTTTGTTTAATCTGTGAAATAAGCTGTTGAAGAATGCAAAAGAGGGCTGTTTTATCAGACTCATTTGAGAAGATTTGCAACAGTACTTTTGCCTCATGTGTGGTTATTTTCCTAGCAACATTGCTATGAGGTTATGGTGACACCAAGGATAATGCTACCCTTAATGCATATTTATCTCATGCTTACAGTAGTATCTTCATAGTTTAGAAGATTATCTTTAGACAGAATGTTTGCAGTTGGAGAGTTTAGTGGAATACCTAAATTGCTGGCAATATATTTGAAGTTTTGAGATGTGCATGAAAATCGTTTGAATCTGCAGTTCAAGTTGCTTGACATGTAAATGCATATAGAGTAGGAAAAAAGGCTTACAGATGACTTGTAATTTATGCCTGTTCAAACTATACAAATTTGAAATAACAATTTCACAGTTTGGAAAAAAAACTAAAATTAACAAAATTAAAAAATTGCACGAATGCTGTACGTGAGCATCCATTGAGTAGTGTCTATCAGTTTCTTCTCATTGCCCTCATGTAGCAGGGTTTGTGTCCTCTTTAAATCTTGTAACCACAAGCGATTTCCAGTGGCACAAGGTCAGGAAAATATGCCCTGGAATGAAGTTGGCATCGCTTGCAATAGTTGGTCAGTTTATCTTTGTCCTGTTGTTGACAACTAGTGTTTATTTTGCTGTGGACCTCTTCTACAGTGTCAAAGTGAAACACAGATATCCAAGTAAAGGTGCAACTGGCTCAAAGCATGCTTCAAAGGCTGTCTGAGAGCAAAAGTTGGAAGTGCTTGCTCCAGGTGACAGCAATGAATTGACAGCCAACATGAAAAAAAAAAACCAACCAAAACTGGCTCTAAATGATTGTGCTGAAAAAAATCAAATCAAGTGTGACCAATATTACTCATAAAAAAACCTGCTTTTACTTTACCCAAATTTTCAGATTGCACAGTCTATCTGAAATGCATCCCTGCAGAAATTGTCACCTGTACTTTCCTTTATAAATCAGAAGAAAATCCTATAACATGGTATTTTGTCCAGTGTATATTCTTCACAAAGTGCAAAGAGTATAGAACTGGCAAGTTGTTTTCAGAGGAAGAAAAACGTAAACACACTACACTTATCCTCTGCATGCTGCATTAGTGCACTGATTAGTCAATTTTTTTCCTGGTTTCTTGTATGTTGTGGAATTCACTTTCTGCAACCCTCACATATACTCTATAATCTCTTCAAAACACCAGTAAACTATTCTTGTTCTGCATTTGTTTGCCATCTTAGTTAAGCTGCAGCATTTTTATTGCATAGTTTAAAGCACTGTATAAAATTGAAATTATACATAAACAGTAACCAACTGGTGAACTGGATTAAAGATGTTAAGAATTTCCCAAAAAGAAAATGTAGCTACATGAATGAATTGGCCACTGCATAGAACGAAGGGTTGGTGAGGTGATTATAATTCATATACCATGTTACTACTTAGAAGAAGTCAGCCCTTCTTTTGCCATCAGCTTGACTTATGCTAAGCTCTGGACAGATGTTTCCTGAAGGCCTCAAAGATTTGACTGCCATTCAGTCCCTTGAATGAGATAAGGGTTATCAGAAAGAACTGAATCACATTATGTGGTATTTGCATGCTGAACATGCATCCCATTTATCTCTCTTGATTAAGCTGCCTATTTGCATAAGCAGGTGACAGTGGCAGTAGTGCGCTTGGATTAACGTCACTCAAACCATGTACATTCAGTGTAATACAAGCAATATGTTCTGGTCATTTCGATGCATTGTTTTGTTGCCTAATGGTTGGCTTTTATGATTTTCTGCTGATGGCTTCTTTGTGAGAGAAATTAGTAGCAGCCAGTGCTATATTATAAATTCTTGCATGCAGTTTTTATCAGTGCTTAAAGCTGCATCGGTTAGTTTAAGTCTCTGTTTCCCTATACATAAGCATGTAAGCATTGTAGGCAATGGTTCAGCAACGTTTGAATTTACTTCTGTAGTTCTTTTTGAAGTGAGGTTATGTGTGATCTTATTAAAGTTATTCCTAATGTACACTCACGCAACATACTGGATAATCAGATTTAGCAAATGTCTGTAAAATTGCTTAAAAGGCCAATGCGGTACAGCTTTATTGTCTCCTGATGGACATTTATGTAATTCACTATCAGACATTTACAAGAGAAACGTGGAAAATGCATACTATTCCAAGAGGTAGTATTCACACACTATTCACTCCAAAACATTTAACATTGAAATGTTTACAGAAATAGATCAGTGAAAATCATTCCTCATAAGTCACCCTTCTAACACACACCCCCTGTCACATGCGCACATGGATGTGTGCAGTATCATCAGAGTATTTGATAAAAGAGATAAGCTACGTAGCAAGTCCATGTCTCACATCTTTCATAATTTGCTTGCTGTGGATTACTCTCTTCCATTGTTTTTGACACCACTGTGCATAAGAACACCTGTTAAAAAGTGATTGAAGCATAGAAAAGATATAAAAGCTTAATTTTATTGCATGATAAAAATTCTGTTCAGCTTTTTTTTTTTTAACAAATGATGATATTATTTTTGCAGTTCAAATATATGTACTTTTCTGTCTACATTTTAGAAAACATAACAAGCTTTAGATCTAATAATTTTGAAAACAATGTGAAGTTAGTTCTGTCAGATGGTTTCAGTTACAAGAAAAGCATCAGTGTCAGGATTGCTTGACAGATTTGTTTTTTTAAAACTGGGGTGGCTTGAGTGGTAATGTAGGCTTAAGGATACTTGAAGAGGGACCGTTTTTGAAGGCAGAAATCCAGATGCTATAATGACAGCCTTTTACTTAATGAAAGCTTTTAGATATCTTAATCTTGCAGTGCAGTTTTACAGCTAGTTTGATTGTTAGGGCTTTCTTAAGTCTGTGCAGTATTCTTACATGCAATACACCCATCTTCCTGAATACTACAAATCTGTGCTTTAATCCATTTTCAAAAAGGACTGTCAATGCAACCGCTGTCTGAAAACTATAGCCAGCTTTTGCATCACACTTTTCTACATCTTTGTAACAGTGAAACTTCTTCCTGAAGTGCATGGTCCACACAGGCTGTGAATAGCATGATACGTTTTATCAGACTAACATTGTATATTATCAGTTATTTAAGCAGTATAGAAGATTCGAGAAGCTTTATTGCTCATTTAAAGAGAACTTTAGCATGTTTTGTTGCAAGTGATTTATGCTGAACTGAAAATTGAATTAGTTCAGTCCAGCAAATAGCTGTCACATTCAGAGAAATGATTTGTGGAGGTAAAATCTAAACCCACAATAGTTGGAGATAATCATTTCTAAAGAATAGAGCATGTCTGAAGAATGTAGTTGTCATGAATAAATTCCAGTTAAAGATCAAGAATGTCACACAGTAAAGTTAGACTTTCTGTTTAATTGTTGCAGTCAAAGCACCTCCTCCATTGAAAAACAGAGATTTTGTCACACAGAGATCATGGCTAGACACAGGAGATGAAAAAATCATCTTTAACCACTCTGTCAACCATACAGTAAGTAACTATTTCTTATTGAGTTGGGTGCGATAAATAACACCAAACATCGTGCACTATTTTGTGTTGGTGCTGTATGCGCTTGTATGCGTATGGGTGAATATGTGTACACTTTTTTTTTTTTTTTACATTTGCCCATGTACACAGACATTTTCTTTCTTCCTTCCTCTCTTGTTCAGTTTTGATCTCCCTCCCCCTTCCACTATATGCATAATGTCACCTGAAGGTTTTTTGTTGTCAGACTTTTGCTAAGCAATGTGGTGTGATATATACTTCACAAGTATTTATCACTCTCCATATATTTTTGTGGTTGTATTTTTGCTTAATTTTGATGCACTAGATCCTCTAGCGCTGTGGTAAAATAGGCTGTTCTGTATTCATGAAATAGTTGCTTTTCCTTGTACTATTGACAGCTTAAAATCAATATGAGCATCACATTTCCCAGTGGCAGCTAAGTCATTGGAGTCACGACAGGGAGAAGAGACTGGCTTCTCCATTATGTAATAAAGTAATTATTATTATATTAGCTTCTTGTACTGCAGCCGAAATGTTTAAAAAAGGCATGCATAGGTCTTGTGTTAGAATGCAGTGAGCAAGACATTTGTTTGATTAATGTAGTCAGACACCACTTGGTAACAGGAATGCAGATTTAAAAGTCTCACTGTGCAAGGTTTAAGGACTAGTGTTATGCTGATGACTTGGAGATGGCAACAGCTGGCAACTTCACAGATGCTTGGTATTCTTGTTTTTTGCAGCAATGTTTCGCCTAGTACAGGAGTTTAGACACTCTAGGTCACTGTAGGTGCAACATTTAGCTCTGCTTATGGGCGCTAGTGCTTTTTCAGTGTCCCAATTACCATTTGTTTGTGCGCACAGTATTTTTTAGTTTCCACATGTTAGGTTTGCACTTGTTTATAAATGATGATTACTTTTTATTTAGTTTAAGTTTAAGCATCACCTGAATTGTGAGCATTTAACATGAGTTTTCAAGAATATAAGCTATATTTACCTGATTTTCAGCGTTGGTTTTTGAGGGTATTGCTAGACATAGAGTGAGCTTCATGGGCGGCCATAACTGTATTGTTTTACATGTGTACTCATACTGCAATCCATCTAAACTTTTAGTGAAATGCAAAATTACTGTATAAACAACTACAGTGTTACTGTTGTTATTTTCATCTCTTGGTACAATCAGTAACTGAGCTTACTGACCAAGCCTTTCTCTGGCTTTTGCCCTGGCATGGTGCATCTGCCAACCTTTACACTGTCATTCTTGTTTTTCTCAGTCTCATTTATGTTGTTTGATTTTTGAGTGATCCCATGAGTTTTACTTGCACAAACTGCGACTTGGAAATGTAACCGTTGTTAAATATGTCATGCATCAAACTGACAAACTTTCAGCTTAAGTCAATGATCACTCATGAAAGAAAATGCTGTGAGCATAGGTCATGGAGGTAGATGTAAGGCACTAATACCTTTTGTTTGTTAACAACCATGTGACATATTAACCAATGCCACTTACAAGGTTAGTGTATATTGAATTGCTACTTTAATTTGACTTCTGAGCTATAAATGGGTCAATGAAATGACCTACTTTTGGCCATCTTTCCAACTGTTGCTTTATACTTACATACAGGAACGTAACTATGCATGCCCTCATACATTTACAGATAAGTAACATTTTACTTGCAGTATTAATCTGTCCGAGGTGTCTAAATGAGTAGATATTCAAAACTGATGTTTATGTTACCCAGTTGAGATATTGTCAGTTAGTAGACATTTTGCTTGTTACATAGTTCAGGTAGAAGAGAATAGAAGTGTAGCCTCAAAAATCTTTTCATTGTCATATGTAGTTACAAAACAAAGTCTGCCATAAAGCTTCATCATCATTATTAATGTCTTTGAAATCTGTGCCACTTCTTCTTTCTGCAGAGGCGGCCACCAAAAAAAGGTGTCATTAGAGGAGTGTCTTTCCTGACTGGGTACTACATCCATCGCATCAGTGACAAGTCTTGCCAGTTAACCTATGTTTCACAGTCAGATCCTAAAGGCAAGTCTCAAAGTAGCTTTGATTTGGGTGTAAGATTTTGGCAGTATTTTGTGTGTGTGTGTGTTTGTGTGTTTTTGTGTGTGTATGATAGGTTCTGCTCCAAGTAAGTATTGAGAGAATTATTTCTGTTACAGCAGAAGTTCTTTTCATCTCAGCACCTTGGGAAATGAAACCAAAGTGGACCTAATAATATTATTTATATTTGTTTTTCTTTTTTGTTAATTAGCATCATAAGTATTATTATCCACCTTTTCAGAATGCCTTTATTTTTTTGTTAACAAAACAATTGTTAAAAACTGAGAAAGTGATGAAATGAGAATATCTTTATTTTAGTTACATGTATCCCTCATTAACACATGCCATTCTTGATATGGGAGTCAATCACTCTTTGAATGAAGAGAAGTGCTGAGAAGATATACCTTAATTTCTAATGATTTTCCTTTTTCAACCTCCAGGCAGTCTGCCTGCTTGGGCAATTAACAAGCTGACCAAAATCTTGGCACCAAAAGTTATCTCCCGGATTCATAAAGCTGCACAAAAGTACCCATCTTGGAAGAGCAAGAACCGCCCAGAATACAAGCCCTGGCTGAACCCTGAGCAAATGAAGGATGACCTTCCACCTTTTAATCCTGCTGATGTTAAGGTTATGGCATCTTCGGCCTCCATGGAATCCCTTGAGGATGGTGAAGTATGTGAAGAAGATATTAAGGATGATGATTTATGAAGTATGTCCCTAGTGCTGTGCTGTTAACTTATGTTAAATTCCACACCTACAGAGATGTGAGGCTGAGAGAGGACAGTGGGAGCTAAGTGGACTGAAGAGAGTGTGTGCTTTTATTTGTCATTTGGTACCTTAGATATTTGCTTTTAACACCATTCTTGGGAAGGAGTTTAACAAAGTATTTGTTGTCCTTTGTGATTGGTAAGAGACAATGCACAATTAATGAAACTAAAAACTTTTTGTTAATTTCATAATGAAAGATTAACACATTTTTGGTAAAAGCCACTATCTTTTAATGCTATAGAAAAACTTTATTGGCTTATTATCTCTAGTTTACAGAAGCAAGTTCCCCATTTCTATGAAGATAGAATTTCAGGAACATTGTGAATGCTGTTTGATTTTATTTTTTACAAAACAGGATTTCTAGGTGATAATGAGTTAAAGACTCAAAGTGTTTTTGTTCTTTACATTGAAATGGTATTATCACATTGTGTGAGGAGATTTTCTCTGAAAGAGTTCTTGCTGTCAGATGAAGAGCTTTATTGGTCAGATGATGAAACCATGATTGTCGTACCCTTTCAGTGTTGGTTGCAAGACTCTGTCCTCGACCAAAAAAAAGAAAAAAAATCCGTGAGGTTATTCTTGGTGATAGGGTAGTAAATATTTTGGACAATGCGCCTTTTAGTTTTGGAGCAAGAATATTTTGTCAGCCTGAAAGTTTGGTCTTCATTTTCCTTTCTCAGGATTCAACAGATTATTAGATTGTTGGTGCATTGGATGCTGCAGGTTGTTCTGTAGGGTGTGAACTTTGAGGTAGATAATACAAAATACTTCAGTGACGAGCTAGTAAAGCAGTTAGGAAATGAAGTCAGTACTGCTGCATCAGCTGGTGTGGATGGAGGTGTTAGAGGAGATTCTGATGAATTTTAACTTATTTAAATGTTAACCAAAGTCAGATGTGAAATTCAGTGCAAGGTTGCTGGGATGTTATTGGAGCATATCACACTAGCTCGTTTGTTACAAAAATGTGTTGTGATGTTGAAATGAAGATTGTGAATTGACCTTAGAGCTGCATTATGATGCAGTGAAGGCAGTAGTGTAAGCTAGAGCTTTGAGCACACTTTAGACATGTGGTACCATAATAGCAAGCCTACTTCTGTGACACTGGAGAAAGTGAGGTCTTGGCTGCTTTCCGAAAGGCATGCTTATGTAGAAAAAGAATTATTTTAAAGCCTAGGGAAAGAGCAGTGGATTTGAAAGAATTTAAGTGGCGAGTTTTGTTTTCAAACTGAAAGACATTTATGAAATTTGCATATATCAGGGAGTAGAAATTTTAAAAGTAAAGTTTCACTCTTTTGACTGTTATGCAGAATATTATATAGGGGTAGTTGGTGAAAGGTACAGGAAGGGCTATATATGTGTGAACATTAAATAGAAGTGGCAGCCAACAAACAGCAAATCAAGTGGCATCAGCATTAGAACTGGTAAGCAGTAACTGCTTATACCATACATCCACAGAGTACAGCTGACATACCCTTGCTTAAGTCCTCTCCTGTTTCGGGGGTACCTTGTTTGATGGCATTTTAAAGGAGGGAAGGGCTAGATCATATATATTGCTTCAGTCTGAAATTATTGAAAATGTAATAATTGATCTCAGCTGACTGTGAGGGAAGAATATTACATCAAACTAGCAAAACGAAGTTAACAGGAAGCATTATAACTATAGTCTTCTTTAATATTTATCTTTTTTATTATAATCTTATCCGATTTATTTGCGAGAATTTTTTAAACTGGCAAGTATGAACAGTACATATCTGTAGGGTTGGGATGGTGTCTGCTTGTGTATTTGTGCATATGAGTGTTTATTATCATGCTTGTTTACATGTACATGTGTAAGTGAGTAAACAGTAGAGAAGAGAGAATAAGAGAAAGATGAAAAAAAAAACATTTTCATCATGGAATCACAAAATTGAAGTTTTTTTTTAATTGTATTAAATTTGAGTGGAAAACATTGTGGTTTCTTAAACATACTGTGGTATCAGCATGCACATGGGATCAGGTACAAACTAGCATGTCTAAAAACTGTAATCAAGAGGAAAAGGCAATATTGAGAAATCTAGATTTAACAAGCAAGCATGCACCACACAGACACATAGAACACATATGCATGCATTTGCAGAACTGCCTACCTCTCACAGTCTTCCTCTTAAAAGCCTTTACTATTTGTTAAAATTGTATAAACATGCATAAATGACCATTTACTTGTCAATGCGATCTTTTTAATGTGTTTTTGTTTTCTTTTTAGAGAAGGCTGATTTCCAATTACTTTCTTTTTCTTTAGGGTGATTGTATCATTAATATTTATCTTGTGTCACTCGCTTTGGGGCTTAAGTTACTGCTTTTGTTTTCCATGGACTAAAGGTCTCGTTAATCCAACTCATTTTCTTGTTCATGACTAGTGTTGTCGCATGCAGTTTTGCTTGCTTTGCCATTGTGATTATTTAAACTGAGGTAGGTTGGATAGGTTGAGTGTAGCAAGTTCCCTCATCTCATTCCCCTCTCCTAAAAAAATCATCTGCCCTAATATGTTAAGAAATTAACAGCCAGTAATACAGCTTGAATAGAGTTTTAACATGAAAGCATTTCCCATGACTGATCTGCTTGGTTTTGTAAACAGCTTCACTGCTTTTTAAGTTGCATTTAATGTTTTAATTTGACATTGTGCAGGGTAGTTGCAAGTGAATGATGAATTTCTTGTGTGAAGCATAGTTTCAACATTTGACTTTTTCATTGAAGTCAGTACTTCTAATTTTTAAGAAAGCCTCTTATTATTTGTGCTGCTTGTCATAAGATTCTTTGATTTTTTTAATCTATGACTTCTATATTTGTTGATAAGAGAAGGCACTTGTCATAGCAGCTTGAAAAGTAAGAAAGTTGTCAGCTTATTTTATTGAGCAGTCAGTATTTCCTCTTAATTATTGTTTTGCTTGGTTGTGTAATATAAGCAGATGTCAAAATAATAGACAATACTTTTCATACTATTGCATTTTGTATGTAGTAGTAAAAAAATTCACTTTTCAACATCGTCATTGTATCTTTTTTTGTAAAGACCCTTTACCTCCTATACAAAGATTTAGAGAAATAGTGTATAGAGAGAGGAGGGAGTACTGGTCAGTTCTTGCCTCCCCAGCATATCTGTTTTCTTGACTCCATCTCTACTTTATGCCTTATTATGAAGAGTAATATAAATACACAATATCAGAAGCACAATTGTGTGGAATCAAAGAGTTTCACAAGGACTTTGACTTTTCTGCCCTTACGTTTGAGTAATTAGATAATAGAAATATTATTTCAGATCAGCAAAGGTATTGTGCACATACATCTACATCGTGAAGAGTATGGAGAATGGATATATCCATGTCAGCATGTGGGTTTCGGGTCTTTTTTTGTGTTAAGGTCCTGTTTTCTGAGCAAGCCAGAACATCATACCTTAAATATTGTTACTAGTATCTTGCTCGATCTGTGTGCTAGCAAAGCGCAGGAGCCTGTTGGCTATGTATGTTTTTGGATACTATTATTTTCTTGTGATCTCTGTGCACTTAAATGTAATCTGTATCTTAAGATGTTGAATTGTAAAAGATTGCATTTTTTTTAAAGATGGGAAGGTGCCAATGTGCCTCTTGTACCACAAAAACGGACAATGGTTTTCATGTGATAACTTTTTATGAGAGGTTTTGGTGGGGTTGTTTGTTGCGGTTTTGTTACACCATAGTACGTGCCTAGATCTTATGAAAGTGTACAAGCACCAGTTTGACTACATGTAATGCAAGTTACTTTAAGAGAGTTCCTGTACAAAAATCTTACAATTTGCAGTGAAACATTATTGTGATAGGCGACCTACACAAAGCCCACTGTAGTTGTGAATGCCATTTGTGTCTGTAATTGTGCTTAGCATTTACAATAGTTATGTTTGACACATTCACACCATAAAACATTTATGTCACTATCATCATTGTACTTTATTATTGTCATCTTTCCAGAGGTTAAGAATAGAGCTTGTTATGGAGTTTTTGCCTTTCATGTGAGCTTAAGTTAACTTTTGTTACATCATTAGAATGTCTATTTATGGGTTTATATTGCATTGCTTCAATGTTTATATATTTATATTCATTAAAATTTCTTTAATATCAGCAAGAAGTCTAAGACATATGTCAGATTTTTAAAATTTAAGTAAATTATTATGTATAAAGATTTGTACTTTGTAGAGGATCCAAGAATCTTCCAATATTGATGAATTTGTATACTTTTTCTGATTCTTTTTTGTGTTTTGGGACCATCTTATCATTTATATTACCTATAAAATGCAATCATAGGTGCCAAATTTTCTGAAACAATTTATTTTTTATTTATTTCCAATAATTAGAAAGACTACAGATTAAGAATAACAATCTTCCATTCTTGACAAACCAGGTCTGTCTGTAAAGAGCTTTTGAGCACACTTTAGACATTTTTCTTTTGATCACTTTTTTATGTCATCGTGCACAGTTAGCGCTGTGATTGACATCCATGTTGTAATTGTCTTCTACTCACTTTGTGCTTTTCACTTGCTGTATATATGCAAGATATTACTTTACCTATATTTCTGCTCTTGTTCTTATCAGAGCAAGCAAATGCCAGAATTCTGCACAATTGAGAGGGTTTTTAGTTTTGGTATCTCTAGTGGCAGTTAAAGGATATTTAACACTAACCTCTTGCAAGAGTTCAGCACATTATTTTCACAGAGATGTCTAATGTCCTGGTGCATGTCTCATAAAAGCTTCCAAGATATTGCTAAGAATTTTAATTCAAGGATGGTTTTTATATCCTTTTAGAGAGGGACATATGTTTTCTGAACAGAGGTTTAGGAATAAGATATGATAATGGAAGATATTGATTTGACACTACCCAAAGCCTGTTTAGCCCCACTGCAGAGAAGACAGTGCAATACTTCATATAAATGTGAAAATGGGTGAATGTGTGTGTGTGTGTGTACAGATGTGTACACTGTAGCAGAAGATATTAAAAATCCTTCAGGCAGCTTTAGCAACAAGCAGTTAGGTGGAAAACATAAACATATTTAAATATCCTGTGTCTATTAGCTTTAGCCACGGTATGATACCAAAAAATGAATCCAGGCATTCGAGTCTGAGTGCCTAAGAAAACTGCTCTAATTCTACGTGGAATGTAAGATTAACAATTTTGAATGGGGTATGGTTGCCACCATCAAAGAGCACCAGGAGCACAGTCTGACAACAGTCAAACAACACAAGCTGGCCTGGTTTGACCATTTCATCTGGCATGACACTCCAAGACCGTCCTTCAGGGCACTGTGGAGAGAGGTTGATGCTGAGGTGGATTGAGAAGGAACTGGATAGCAAAGGTGAATGAGTGGCCTGGTGGTTCCATGCAGGTCCTTCTCATTACCACTCAAGACCAACACAAGAGGGAAATCTTTTCACCTGCTACATCTAGCTGGGTCACCCATAACGACCAGTATCGACATACCAGCTTAACTGGTTGTCAGCTAGTACCAGTCAAGGGATTAATGATGATGAGCCTGATAATTGGGTGTAGACTGGTCTCCACAAAAAGCCACTAATTTGGAAAAAAATACAAAGAAATAAAGGTGGAAAAAAACAACAAACCAACAACTTTAAAAATCCATTCAAGCAGGGAAACTTGCTAGCCTATGAGTAAAGCAGTATTGAAAGAAATAAACTGTTATTATTCTTTCTTTCCAAAATAAAGATGATATAGTCAATGTATTAGATTCACTCAACTTTTATATACTAGTTCTTGATGTAGATATATGTAGTCTGTGGTGAACATGGCTGTGTTTCACCATGTTATTTGTACAATTATCAGTGGACAGTTCAAGTATTGTAACTGTAGATTTTTGTTGTTTTGAATAGGATCAGCTATTGGCAAAGTCTGTAGATGATTGTGTATGAGCATACCATTTTTTTCGTAAATAGAGTTAGATTTAGGTAGTGTTGATCTGGTGGGTCGAAGATGCAATGTTGGCCTTAGAGCATATCTTGTAGGTTATAACTGTTATTTCCTTCTCAAGGTTTTTTAAATCTGGATTTGCCTGTGCAATCATCACCACCATACTGCCCCACAGAATGTTAGCAGACTGCAACCTAAATTTGTTGTTCATTTTTTTTCTTTTTTTTAGCTAGCACAGAACCACTCAAATCTTGAAACACTACTTTTTTGCATTTGCTTCTTCTTTTTCCCTCAGCTAATATAGTTAGAACTCATCAACAGATGCCTTTTTCATAACAATGTACATGTCTGGTTTTGCTAACAGTTAATCTGACCTGCGTGAGCCAGCTAATTGTATGCTACTAATCATACTGCCATGGCTGCTGCTTGTGATTGCTGAACTTAATAATCTTTTTGTAGAGGCTGTGCCATCCATTTCGCTAAGTTGACTAGACAAAAAAAGTATGAAAATCATGCTTATCACTTGCTATTGCTTTCTCTTAGCAAAGTTGCAGTGTCCACTTTTTGCTGTAAATTTCATAAATGCTGTTTTACATACTTTTTCCACTTTAAAATTAATGTTTTTTGTGAGATTTGTGATTGCATATTTTTTCCTTTAAAATTTGTTTGGTGAAAATTGGTTTCTTTGGAAGACATGCAGTGGATTGTAATATCTTAAAGTAGTGAATACGTTATATTGCGGTGACATTGTTTCTAACATTTACAAATCTGTTATTCCAGGTTAGTGTCTTTTGTTCCCCATGTTACTTCAATGCCATTGTTAACTGACATGATATAGCTGACTGTGGGGTTCCATGTGGTCCACACACAATATGGCACCACTGAAGAATGCATGATACTGGCATGAGGTGGTATTGAACTTTTAAGACACAGGTTACATAGGGTAAGAGAAAGGCACTTGCCCCTAACTTAAAATTCTTTATATAGTTTTAAGATATATATCAAGAATATAGTCTTTGAGCTGTATTTTTTAACAGTTCAAGTGACAAAAGCTGGTAACAGCCAGTGTAGCTGAGTGTTCTCCATGCTTCTGATTAATTCAAGATGTTTTCCTCATATATAATCAGTCTTAGTCTTCTGCATAGCAGATTCAGTTTATTCCAGGGTTACAGGCATTTCATCTTTTGCCTTTGTTTTCTGTGCAGACCAGAGTTATTCTGTACTAAACTCTTCATAGATAAGTTTTTGTAAGCATATTCTCAGCCAAAGAAGCTTTTAGCTTGTCAAAACCTGGGGCTCACTAGGCTGAAAAGAGCCCTGTTTTTCAAGTATGATGTTTATAGAATTCACTGATGTGGAAGGTAGCAATAGTGAGAGTGAAATGAAGTAATTTCTTCAGTAGTGACCACTTTTGACATTCAGCATGGCAAAGTCAGGAGAATTGTGAATTGAAATCCACCTTCCCCAGTATTAACAATTGAAAAGGACTTGTAAGGGATTTAGTGTCAGTCATCCCTGTAAGATGCTTAAATTGCAACATTGATGCATGTACCTTTTGAGATAAAATAAAGTACTGCTCAGAACTCAAAGTTTCCAGTGGTTATCCAAGTTCCATCCTTTATTCTGCTCTATTATTTTCCTTTGGAGCTTCTCAAGTTTTAAAGATGGTGGATGGGGCTGAATATTAATTTTGAACTTTGGTACATGTATTTTTTCCTTGTTACTCTGTCATCTGAAATTTACATTAAGCTTTTTGTTTGTACATCTAAAATGAAACCTGTGATATGCCTTTGAATGCATGTCTTCAGCGGAGGACAATTCAACTGCATTCAGGCAACTGCACTTTTAACTGTTTTACTGGTAGTCTAAAAACTGAGATCAGGCGACACAACAGATAATTATGATTTTATTCATTATTTAGGCATCTTATCTTCAGATGCAAAAAGACTTGCATTCTCATCTGCCAAGTTCTGATCATGAAAGGCAGTCATTTCATCTTGAGTAGAGGGAGCACTGAATACTATTGTAAACAGTCTGGCACACTTTTTTGTGGAGAATCAGGCTGGAATTAAAGGTTTTAGTTGATTTTTCTCCCTGGGTCTTGTATGTTTTTATCAAAAACTTGAAGAAATAAGAGATTAATGCAACGAAAACCATTTGACTTAAATAAAGGTATATAAAATGCATAATCTTTCACTGCAGTGTAGTCTTTTTTTGTAACAGTTATAGTGATTTCTAAAAGTATTCTCTTCAATTGCAATGGACGGTAATCTAAAATGCTCTGTAAATTATTAATCAGAATATTTTCTCAATTGTCCTATAAGTTCAATGAGGTCTTTTTGTCAGAGACACAATCTAACCACATACTAAAAAAGTGTCTGCCATATCAACAAGTTTTGCATTATATGGTTTAAAAAGTAAGCTTCAACCAGTTCAGTCCTTTCAGTTAATCATCATGTTTTTATGATTACTGGACATGGAAGTTAGAAAATATTTGACAGCCGGAAAATGTATTTGAGTCACAGAATAATCAGTTTTAACCAGCACTTTCCCCTAATATTTCTGAGAAGTATAGTACAGAGACAGTTTTAATTATTTTGTGTATTTTCAAGCTAGCAGCAGGTATAGTGTATGCTGGGGGGGGGGGGAAGTTACCATCAGCTGTGATAGAAACACGGCATACACTATATGCAAAGTCATCAACAGAAACTACAGTTGATTTCAACCAAGTATAGCATACTGTACATATAAATAGCTGTACCTGACCTGCAACATTGTATGTCTTTTTAGAGCAATAACATCATGTTGGTAATAGTCAACAAAGCAGCCTTTTTTATTACATAAATATGTAAACATGGGAAAGGGGAAATTCATCTTGGAGTTCTCTCTAAACATAATTGCTTCTCATCCATCTGAAGAATCTCCACTTCATGATCTATGGGAAGAAAGCATGATGTGATGTACAATTTTTAAACGAAATCAAGTACTTTTTAATTGCAAATGAACCATGGCATAGTATTCTGCAATGGTTTCCATGTTGAAGTGTTCAGGCATTGTGATGCAGGCAGGAAGCTAAAGAATGATTAAAAACTACACAAAGATGAAAGAATAAAAATAACCGTTGTTTGTTTATGGTACAAATTTTATCATCCGTTTTATGACATTCTTCACCAGAGTCTGAAACAGTCCTGCTTAAACAGGAGTAAGAACACAAGAAACCACAGTGCATTTGCACATACATATACTCATTTGTTGTCCCAACTCAATTAGGTCTTTTAATGACAAATGAAATTTCAAATTCTCTTATAGCAGAACAGCAGACATAACAACAGACATCTGTCTACCTTACTGAATTTTGTGAAATGCAAATAAAGCAGTAAAAGCATACCAATACTGAAAGTAGAAACATCATCAGTAAACCCGTGAGGTGAAAACAAATAATTTGTTGAGGATGGAATGCCTCCATGTTAACATGAACTGTCAAGGAAAGCTTTAACACTTTGACCTTTCACCAGTCAGTGACCTACAAAACAAAAATCCTCAACCAGATGCATACATCCTTTCAATTCTTTCTGTAGACAACATCTTTCATGTCTAAATAAACAGTATTATCTTCAACTTAAGAACAATCTAACCTCTCTTTCCCCGCTTCTTCTTTGTTGTTGTCATTAAAGTTAACCATGGCTTTTCTCTTGTGAATGCTGGTCTCCACTCCACTGCTGTCTTTGATGACTGAACTAGCACAATAGGTAGTCTGATAGGCATTGCATGATTGTTATTTCCAAAGTTTTGTATTTACACTCACAGATCTTTCCATTACTAGGGTAGCTGCTTCAGGTATCCCAAGCATATTGACTAGTACTGAAAAGGTCTTGCAAATCAGTTCCACATATCAATCTGCCTAAAATACACATCAGGAGAACACCTCTGAGGTGGACACCCATTTCTGCATCTTCTAAGGGCTTAGAGTAAATGAAAGTGCAAAGTATGGTCCCTGAACAGAAATTTAAATCAACACCCATCTAGATTTTCTAATCCAGCCTTTCCTTTTCACATTCAGCATTAAAAACTAACAAGAAAAAATAATTTATGTGCTTTCAGGGGTGAGGGAGAGAGTTATTGAGATACTTATGTTTAAAGTCAGGATTCTTTAAGTACAAGGTTATGCTTTCTCTAAAAACCTCTACTGTTAAGTGCTATCGTTTATACAGTAACACTGATAAACACAGGTGTGTGTCTTTCAATAAGTTTTGAATTCTAGTGCCTAGGCTGCACAGAGTCCAATGGATTATGATGATTTCAAATGTTGGCAACATTATTCTGAACCTGCATTAAAATAAAATTTTTACATTTCTTTCTACTTATCTCGCCTCTAGATTCTTTAAAAAAAAAACTGAATCACAAGGGCAAAAATAAAGGGTGCTTGTTATCCATAGTCATTGATCTGGAGCCATTAGTAATTATCCTGTTACCAATATTTGTTTGGGTGATAAAGCACCCTGTCAATCATACATCTATTGCACAATACATCTGACTGTATTTTCCAAACTTTCATGTTTTGCTCTGGTGACCATGAGTATTACATGTGCGTTTTTTTTATTCTTCATGGGGAATCATAAAACTGGGGTTCTCATCAAGACGCTTCCAAATCCCTAACATGTAGTGTTGCATTTTTAGTACTGAAAAGCAATGAAATATTGAGCATTGCCACAGTAAATAAATATGACTTTTATGCCTACAACAGTTTTAAACAATGCAAAGAGGTACACATAATAACTAGGATGGAGAACCAAAAGAGAAAAATCCAATTTGTATATTTTAAACAGCTGTACCACTACCATTTTTCATTGTGATTTTTGTACGTAACACTGCCAATGACTCAGTTTGTATTCTGCTTCTTTCATTTCAGGGATGAACTTCTTAACTGCCAGTTTTGGAGAAAAAAAAGGTCATCCCAAAACACTCCCACTGCTTCATTTCCCCAATGAAATTGAAAACCATGCACAAGCACAGGGGGGGGGGGAACCCAACAATCTAATATGAGAGGTATCTTCAATTTACAATGCAACAAAATAAATTATTTGCTGAACCAAGAATATTTAAAACATGTTGAATCAGCACCCATAAAAAATATTTTTCCACATGAAAACAAACACCTCAATGATTTATTTTTGCTGTAAATGTTGTGGGGTGGGTGGGGAAGGTTCAGTGCTGACTGAGTAGTTCATACTCATAGTTTAACACATTTCTGGATTCAGACCATGTTGTGGATCTGTAAAGCAGACTTTCATGTCATAACTTTGCTCCTTGACCTAGCCAGTGTGAATGAAGGTGGCCTAGGTGTTGCCATGCTGCAAACCTGGTTACACTTTTAGAACACAAGATATAATGGACATACTTTTTCACAGCAAAAGTCACATTTTAAATCACTATTATTTTTTTATGCCTTGCAAAGAGCAACACCCTTATTATGTATGACATGAACTGGTTGGATCAATGCTAAGGTGTATTTAAGTGTTTGGTAAAACTTTTGCATTTGCTGTTTATTTTTGCAACAGTACACACAAGTCATCAAAAAAAAAAATCTGTAAGGGTCACACAATGTGCACTAATTAGAATACAAAATAGTGCCAAAGTGCTGGATGTTAAATACAAGTACTTTATATGTGTCCTTACCCTCTGTAACTTTGATATGCATAAATAATATATCAGAACAGTATGCATTGATCTAATATTCCCGGTCCCCATTTAGAAAAAAGTACAAAGAGAACTTAATAATTATGCACACCCTTTGACTGCAACCTTGCACAAAAATAAACTCTTATGCTGACCAAAAAGAAAAACAAAGTGCAATGCTTAAATGACAGCATGTGACATAGACTAATACTACAATCACTTAAGAGCTTTCATTTTTATGTATAAGTCAGCCACAACAACTCCAGGATTTCAGTGACTGACTAAAAGTGGGGGGGGGGACCCACCAAACAAAAGCAACTAACAGTAGCCTCAGAAGAAATCTGCTTTTAGTGATGTAGCCTGGATACACTCAATATTTCTAATGTGGTATACTAATGACTACCAGAAATAATCTCAACTCTTCATATACAGAACACACCCACAGGTGTGAACGTAGCTACAGCTCAATTATGTCCATTTGTCTGTATTGAATCACATGCTCATTTAAAGTACAATTTAAGATTTGTCTATCTTATCATAGCATTTAGAACTATTTAAAAAAAATACTTGTCCCAATCTAGATTTTGTGGACTTGCTGCAAATTTCACAAATTCCAAATCTTATTGTAAAGTGTTTACTTCTTGCTTATGCAGTTAAATCAAATGTTGATACCATCTATCAAATGATTATTAAATAACATTGGATTTGAGAATGTTTATTTTCATGAATGTTACTAACATTTGTGGACTAAAATTTCTACATCCTTTCCACGCTGCCCTTAATATGTTCTGAGAATATCTGGGACTTAGTCAACCTATTGTAATAAAAGATGACAGATGGTCCTTATGAAGATAAAACCAAAATTCTAAAGGCAAAATACTTTTCTAGGGGTAGGAAAAGACTTTTTTAAAACATACAGAGTAAATGCATTGTAATAATGCACATGACTATGATCTGAGCAGGACTTGTACTTTCCTTGTAACAGACTGAGCACCTCTGTTTAAAATGTTTTCAAGAAAAATGAAAAGAACGTTTACATTTATGGCCCTTTTTTTTGCTTTAACTTATGACATGGTATCTACTTGGAGTTGCAGATATTTATAACTTCTAACACTTGTATACTGAGTGTGGCATGCATATGTATTTCTAAAGAGATCTACAATCTACATTACAAACAAGACGATAAAACAAAAATACTTGCAGCCTTGTCTACTCTCTTAACTTCCATCCCATACAGCAAACAATTTTTATGGAATGCAACTTGATTTCTACCCTCATATGAAGAACTGCTGCAAACTGCAATCTGGTCAGTTCTAAGTGAAGATGAGAAATGGACCGAATCATCTTCATCTGATGCAAAGAACAGAATAACATCACACAGGTCTCGCATATTTTATCTTAATGCCAAATGAATATCCTCCTGATGAGGTCATTAAAATGTGAACATGGACAAAGAGAAACTACACTGGTCAGCCATTTGGTAATCTCATAGTAGGTGCTACCAGAATAGGATGGTTCCTAAAGTGTCAATGGTGCAGCAGATTCCTCTCATTTTTATCTAATTGCCCGCCTTCCCTCCCTATAGCCATTGTTCTGGATTGAAAAAAGTGTGGGTTCTTTAATTACAAACAGGTCATAGACCTTTGATACTGACAGACACACTAGAATAGGTGCCCATCTAAATCAGTCTAAAGTTACAACTCCTGATGAATCCTGGATTTGTGGCAATTTACAAGAAATGCAAACTCTCCGTCTACTGCTATGGTCCATGCTATCCCCATCTTCACAGGTTCAAGAGGAATCTTTTATCACTATCACATTTACTGTGTACAGTGAGTACATCAACCACCTAGAACTAAACCAGTAAACATTCTTCCTCATCCATCAGGCTTTCTTATGCAATCTGCAGCAGTCACCATATTAAGATAGAAGTGACAATAAAAAAAAATTGCGTATACTGATACAATTACATTGCATTAAGGGTAACACAAAGGATTAGAAAAAATCCTTAGCAAATGATGAGCGAGGAACATTTATATGCCACATGCAGGGTAAATCAATTGGAGCATCACAGACACCTCAAATGTTCAAGGGAAACACCACTGTTTTATCTGAGTGTCACAGATAGCTAACACATAACTAACATTCTTTCCTCTGATATCTTTCACCTGTCCTAGGTCTTCATCAGAAGGTCAGACTCCACCTACTACGCTGTCTTCGCTAAAATCACAGGATTTTGCATTATGCAAAAATCCACAACAGCATAAATGACTAGCATAACTTAAAAAAACAAACTAAGACCAACCTTCAAAACATTGTATATGCACTTGGCTAATATTTCACTGTGCATACTTTTCCAGACCGATGAATGTCACAAGTAGAATCACAGATTCAGTGACTTTGGACAAGGCTTTAGCTATATTAGTGGGATGAGAATATGGGAGTGAGCATGCTTGCATTTTACAGGCTGATGATATGTCATCATCAGGTGCTGCAAGACAAGTCTTCATGCTTGATGAGTTGGCCTGGAAACCAGGCTGGCATAGCATGACTAGTCAGTCCCTCACAGACTGTCTTTGGTGCTGTAAGGATCCAGTGATCAGTTCTACTGCGAACAGCCCACAAGGGCCAAACTTCTGATGAGGCAGAGTGGCAACCTTGTGCTGAGTACTGATGGCATGCTTGACCAGCTGTCTGAACAGGATGCACTGTGAGTGGTGATGGTGAAGACAGTCAGGTCATCTAATTGAACAGGATGGATTCTGGATCCTGATTCTGCAGTTGAGCGATGTGGCGCAGGACATCCTTCTTGGTAATGATGCCCAGAAGGCGACTGTTAGACAGAAACATGATCACCTGATATTCGACCTTGCCAAACATACTCCCCTGATATAAATATAAATAAAATAACCAAACTAAAATTTATGCACACCTGGACTAAACACCACACATGTATTTTCATTGCTCCTTTACTAACATTAACTAATGGGACTGGCAGGCTAGTAAGCTAGTGAACATAAATACTAAACAGCCTGCTCATGGTCTGGTGTCTTCCACACCCCATTCCCACATGAGATGAGGAATTCCCTGTGTAAACCATAGGAACCCCATAAATTGAATGGTTAAGATTCTTAACTTTGAAGCACAGTTTCCACACTGTCACTCTATGTATAAACACACATATACATGTCAGTGCTGTACTACATAAATCCAAACTGATCCTGGATATGTATTTGTAGAAGTGTACAATGACCATCCTGGATGCAAGCAAGCTTACAGTGGGTTCCTTGCTCTCCTTCTTAGAACTTGTCATGTGTGCACTTTTTTCCCAAGCCCCATCCCAGTATCTGATGTCCTAACTCTTCCTATACAGTTTGCACCCGCGAATAATAATAATAAAAAAGGTGTGAGCTTCTATAGCCTAGTATCCCAGCCAAAGCCAGGTTCTCTGTGCATTACAAACATAAAAACACAAGACAGACAAAATTCCTGTGGCCCTCTCTATGAAGTTAATGGAAATACCAGGTCGTTCTTTTGTCGCATGGCATTCATTGATCAAGATGTCAATGAGACAGATCTACAGTCATTGGACTGGAGCAGAATAGATCAATAATCAAACACTTACATCAAATCATCAGGAGAATATCCTGAAGATCACAAAGCAGAAATTGCAGTATAATGTTAAAATGCATGACTGGTTGGCACTGATGCAAAGTCTATCCCAGGGAAAAATAAAGAAATTTTGATGGCGTTAGCCAGAGCGGATTAGTGGCAATGAAAGAGTTGATATTAGCAGAAGAATAAGCAAAAAGCCACAGGCAAGCACACAGTCAAACACAATGCTGATGATGTCAAGAAAAAGTGCAGCTCCGTACAAAAGGCACTACAAGCACAACAAATCCAAGAAGATAATGAAAATGTGGAGAACTGGCCCCCTCAAGCCTGTTAGGTGAAGGGACACCACTCTTTTCATAGGTTGATACACCTTTATTGAACGAGTTAACTACCAACTAGAAGGTGATGACTTACCCGTTGTGAGTGACCAAAGTCTGCCTCAGCCCCAGTTTGCGAAACATCTCCACCACTGTTTCCATAGGTGTCTGATCAGTGATTGTAATGGGGGCCTGTCGTAGAAAACAAAATAATGTGACTAAATCCTCTTGCATAAAGCATATGGATATGAACTCAAATGATATTCTCTTTCTCATGTCATACCCACTCTTTCTCATGTCATCTCTCTTAGCTATCACTTAACTAGCACTTGTTCGGTGTTTGTTTTATGACTGAGCACACTTTCCCAAGTTATAATTGTCCTTTGAAATTAATAAAATGGGTCATTTGTCTATCCCCTTCAATTCTCACAATATATACACATGTATATTCTTTTCTTACTGAGAACTTCTTTCTTATTTACCATGTAAAATTTCCACTTACCATGTCAAGAATCTTATGAAGTTTTAAAGGAGCAGGGCCATTAGGACTTGCTGGTGGTATGTGGGAGGTGAAATAGACGATGGAGTTGCTCACTATACCTTCAGAGGTCTTACGAGCATTGGCTAGAGACATAAAACCAGCCACTTTGTCTTCAAAGACCTATGAGTACTTTAAGAGAAATGTAAGGTATCTTTACATTTACCACTCCACAAGCATGTACCCCCCTGCCCTCCACCCCCACCCCCCCCACACACACAGAGTCTTAAATGCCTGCTGAACCTACTAAACTGTGCAAGAGGGTAAAAACATTATACCTTATCAAGAAAAACTCACCAATAGCCAAGTTGAGATCACGACGAAGCACGAACCCAACCAAGTATTGAGACTCACGTGAAACTACCGCTGGGAATCCATTATGATTTGTATTGTTCAGAATGTGTTCTAGAACAAACCACAAGTTAGCATTAACACGGTTCAATTTTTGCTAAATTAGTACTTTAAAAATACACTTATATTAAATAAAACATGTTAGCTTACATTGTTTTTTAAGCTTTGTTTTGTTTACACTTGTAACCATAGAACAGACTGGGCATAGAAGATATGTCTTTGTCTTAATGATGCTTGAACACAGCTCTTGTTGACTTCTAGAACCACATGCAAACTGCACTTAACCACTAATATTGCAATAAATGTAGTATAGTAAGAGTCAAATTTAAATGTTTGATTCTTTATATTCTGCAGGAATTGAATAATTTGTTAGCCAGTAGCATGGCACGTTGGCTTCAAAGATGAATAACCAAAGCTTATCACACCAGCCATGGCTCAGAAACTGAAGATAATCCAGCAGCAAGCCTACTCTCCGATAATAGTTATTTCACAACAGTGAACAACTTTAACATTTAAGCTATACCTAATGTTGTTGACCATGAATCGCCATCATCCTTCACTTAATGCATCAACTTCCTAAGCTTCATTATAAATGGCATTAAAAACGCCACATCAATGAAAATCAGGTAGATGGAGCACAAAACTGAATGGTTAAAGAGTAACCTGGACAACATACCAACTTCTTCAACGGTCATGGAGTCTTGAGTTATGACACATAGAGGTGGGTCATTCCTCCTGAGAGGGAAGAATCATATAACAGATTGTTATGACAGAATTCTTTGTTCCTCATAAACCCTTTTTTGACATTCACAATTCTTTAACCTCAGTCTGCAAAAGCAGACATCTAAGGTGGCGAGAGGAAAGCATCAAACCTGATCTCATGATTTTCTTTTTTTATAGGCATACATTGTCATAGTTATTATGAATTACTATAAGGAGACAGCAATCCTCACTCTAATATTTGTGCTCTTTACCCAAAATGCACAAAGCCTATTTGAGAAACCGAAAAGGGTGGCTGGGTGGGTTGGGGAGGGAGAGAGATGTCAGTTTGAAAACTTGTACAGTAACTTTTGGATCTCTTCCAGAAAAGTAATACACAATTTTTATGACAAGCATGTTCTAAGAAATTATTATTGCTTGTGTTAGCTTCACTCTTTCCAGCACCAACATGAAAAAAATCATCCAAAATTTAAAATAAAACAAGTACTGCATCAGTCAATTTTAAACATCCAAGCAATTAAGTGATTTAAACCATATTTGGTGCAAAAGGATTTCTTTGGAAGACAAACATTAGAAGACATAACAGACAAAAACACTTAAAGATGTCACTAAAGTCAGCCTTGAAAAGCTTGCATACAGCAAAAAAAACAAAACAAAAAAAACAAAAAAAAAACAACAAAACCAACAAAAAACAAACAAACCAAAACAAAACAAAAAAACAACAACAAAGCTTCTGAAAAGTTTTAAATTAACTTTTACAATTTTTACTAAGATTGGGCTATAGGTTTAGGGTTGCTTTTAGGTATAAAATTCTTCAGCATAGTTTGAGCATGCTTTCCCCTCATGTATGATATTCTTTTCTCCATTTAAAACTGGTGAATATTTATGATCTATATTATTTACATACAATTTATGTGCCTTGCATTCTCAATGAGAGAAAATAAAAGCAGGTACTATATCATGATCTGAAGATTGTGAATATAGTTGACTTCCAATGACCTAAGACCAGGTACAAACAGGAAGCTAAGCAAACAAAACGATAAATTTTCAGAAAGACTGGTGTCATTAGCAAAGAAACTACATAAAACATATGAGAAAAGTTGGCTCAAAATAAGCTGATCTAATCACAAGACAACAACGTAATAATTTCTTCTTAACTTCTAAGAGTAGCACAAATCAACTCCAATAAAACATTTAAAAGCCTTTTCTGTAACTGATACATTTAATGCCAATTTATATTAAGCTTACATATTTTAGAGTTATAAAAAGTATACATCCATTAAAACTAACATAGTAATTTACTATCAGAATATTTATTTATAACTGAACTTCTGAACATTATTAATAATTGAATTAAAACTGAATCTGGCATTCTTCATCGGCATCGCCTGCTCATTTTGCTTTGCTGAGAAATATTATTACAACGTGAAAATTGTATTTGATTTTTTCTTTTTCTGGTTTTGCTGCAAGAATATAATGGGCACAACACAGTTTAAAAAAAAATACATTGAGTCTTGCAGAAATGTGACGTACAACTGTTGGGATGCAAAAGAGGTTAGAGCTCTTAAAGATTGAGAATTTCACTAAATAAAAAAATAAAAATATGTTTAGTGGTGAAGGAAGATGAAAGTGAGAAAAAGGAAAAACAAACGAGGATAAGGGAAAACTAGGGGGAACAGACATGGTGCAGGGGTACCATGTGGGAGAAATAGGGTGGGGAATAGTTAGAAGGGAGACTGAAACTGAGCCTGGACCTTGTAACTGGAATCATCTGTTATATTACAATAAAAAATCAAGAGAACACTAAAATTCATGCATTGATGCAAAACAAGACTGAGAATTACCAAGCACTCTGAACTAACATGTTATGACATTAATCAGCAACAACAACTCGGTTCAAATGGTCAGGTACAACTTACACTCCAATCCCATATCGCCAATATCTTGAATAGAAACAGGCACAATAAAAAATACAAAACAGGAGAAAAATCAGATTCACATGATATGGTGAGCATTATTTTTTTTAAAATGCAGATAAAAAAATGCATTGCAAATATAAATACAAGCATTTGCAGCAGAGGCTGTATAACAGCTGAGGATGTTTGGTTACACTTGAAGATGCTGTGAAATCTGGCAGAAAGGTCACATATATTATCAAAAACAAAAGATGGGTTAGGTTATGGTGAGTGGGTTGTGTTACATGTTGCTCAAGTATATCCTTTCTCTCAGGAACAAGTGTCAACTGCCTGCAGAGGGGGCACAAGGTGCACAGGATGGAGACAAAGGTCTGTGATATAAATTTTACAGAGGGAAGTATAAGTAGCAAACAAAATGTCTGACAACTATTAGGAACGTTATCAGAAAAAACCCATGCTTGCTCACATCCTAGTTCTTACATTATGACACTTGATGTACAAATGTACAACCCTTATACATCCCTCTGCACACATACATGCATACACTCTCACAGTTGAATCCATGCATGCGTCTACTCAGTTCCAAGTTCTGTCATGCTTGAGGTGGTTGTGTTAATTTCTTCTTTGCGATAATGGATAAGTTGGATAAATTCCATGTTCTACAAAGTGCTCTACAGTACATGTTTGAGAAGTTTATTCTTACAACTCAAGAGAACTTGTGCCTAGCAAATGCAGGTATTGAGAAAAACTACAGCAAATTTTACCCATGAACTTTTATCAGTTCATCATTAAGGGGTAAAAACTGCTTAATGTCTTAACAGACTAAATATTCTATCCATGCTTTATTTGAATAGAACTACAGAAATATAATGCTGGCTATGTTCCTTATGACTGGATGTTAAGACAGCTTTCTGACAAAAATATATTTTAGCTGAGGACAGATAAACTACCTCCAAAAAGTTAATGAAAATATAACAGGTATTTCTTTTTATTATTATTATTACCTCCAGTTCAAACTGAGGAAAAAAAGAAATGATTGAGTGCATTAGATTTCATTCACAAAAAAGAGAAATTGTAAATTAAACAAAAATTTTACTGTAACATTAACGCAAATTAACGCAAGGATTTGGCGCTATACAAGCCAACATTATTATTATTATTATTAAATTGTGAAAAAGCAACTTTCGTGCTACTTTATAACTGGCACTGATCACTCTTGTGTTAATGACAACTGTGGTCTAGACTGCTTATGAATCCTCTAAGAAAAGAAAAGAAGTTGTGAATAAGTATAATATGCCATGCTACATGGAAGCTACAACCTATGCAACTAAAGCTAATATACTTTTGAAATAGCAAGTGAAAAGGAATCAAGTTCTGCATGTAAGAAGTGCAGATGCAAGTGGCTCTTATCAAGGTAGTTCTGACGTCTGTAATCAGACAACCAGTTCTCGGTTGCAAAATAACTATGGTTCCTATGGGTGAAAACAAAGACCTGTTAAGAAGTTGCTGAATGTTATTTACACAATGGAATCATTCTAATATTTGCTCTACTTACTGGACCGAGTGGCAGGTGTAGTACCTTCAACCATTTTGTGGGAATCTAGAAGCTACTATGACTTGCCATCATTTTGACAAAGCTTAAATTTTTGTTCTTGAATTTAGGCAGCAGATGAAGAATACTGAAGAACAACCCACCATATATATATATATAACCAACAGTTTTGGTAAATCACATGCAGCAAGTGAAAAGTATACAGTTTTAGATGTTTGTGAATGTTACACCCACAATAGATCACACGGCACTTCATCTATGCAAATGCAAACAACGTACTGAGTTAGTCAAAAACTACAGCCACAGAAGATGTTTATGTTTTGTAGCATACCTTGGTCGCATAACATCTGCTGCAAGAGTTGTGTGGGTGAACTCTTCTTTACTGTCCAAGTATGGATATCCATTAAGGGCTATATGGGCATCATAACTTGAAAATGGTCAAGGGAAATGTTTCCAGAAAATTACATCAGCTGGCAACAATGACATTCACTAAGCGACAACAAATACAATTCTATAAAGCATGTGTCCACATATTTATTCTTTCTGCATTATTCATAATTCTTGCTTTGAAAATGTGATCCAATAAATTTACTAGATTTCCAGTTTAATAAACAGATGACTGGTACAAAATGAAACTTTTAATGCTGGTTTCACATTGCTGGTATTGTAAGCTTTTAATCTACGCTATCAGTAATTATTTCTGAAAGAAAAAGAGCTTTAAGTAATGTTAACTCCACAGATAAAACTATTCTTGGTTATATACTTCCATTAAAAGAAAACTGAGGCTCGCAAACTGATACAGAGAAATTCAAATCACAGTCCTTGTATCTTTGTATACACCATGTCTCATGTCTGATCTCTGTCTCGTGACCCACAGCAACTTCCATCTATAACCATACTACAGCTACAAACATGTAAGGCTCTGGCTAAAGCAGTGTGTTTATAAGCACTGTGTGTTACATGAACTGTAGAAAAAAATAACATTTTTCACGGATCAAAATCATGTTTTGATGGTGTTTGCGACAGCGTCTCATGAATATGGATACATTCCCTCTCGGCCAAGGGCATCTCCAACCCACTTGCTGGTCATGGCAGCTGCCATCATAGGTACAATGTACTCTAGTCCACCAGTCAGTTCAAACATAATGACTACTAAGGAGACTGCAACATTACATATAAATAAGACATATGAAATATACTGCAATACAATATATGAATATGATAAATGAATTTTAAAACATCAAAAAAGATGTTTTACAGTGCAGCACACATTCATCTTGATGCTGAAAGGATGGACATGTCCAGCATCCACACTCTTCACCTTCCCTCACTGGCTCTCAAAGTCACATAAATGGTATCCTCCCGCACTGGCTCTCAATGTCACAACTGGCACCAATGCTAGGGGACTAAAGCTGTAGAAACTAATTCAGTTTGCAGGTTAACCTGTCATGCGCGTCACACCACCAAGGGCTGCTGCTGCACCAACCATGGCGTACAGTCCTGGGGTAACCTGGCAAACATCTTGCTGACACATGTTGGAGAACAGAGGACTTGCTGGATTCGCTCTGAAATTGCCATTATCATTGTTAATGTGTACCTGTCCAGGTTAAAGACAAGGAGAAAGCACCTTAAAAATTTCTTAGAAGGTTGAAGGACTTTCTAGTAAAAGACAACAGGCAGCATGTTAGAGAAGGATCACAGAATTATCTACTCTATCAAAATTTCCAGTAACCATTAACAACAACTTGATGATAAATGACGTGATAGATAGTCTGGGAAAAGAAGAAATGCTTTTCAATTTTTTTTTCTTTCATCAACTTCTTTTTAGCCAAGGACTCTGGAGACTTGTCTATATTTTGCAATCCTGTGGTCTCTGGCACATCATGACATGTGCTATTATAATCAAAATTTATAAGCTTTTACAAACTTCCAAAAGAGGCTGGTAAGCTATCAATACTCACATGACCAACTGCTCCATTCCAATTCCAATCATACGCCCAGTGATAGCTCCCACAGCCATGCTAGGAATAAACAGTCCAGCTGGAATCTGACAAAAGAGATATTGTGGGTTAAAACAGAAAAAACTTACTTTTTCAGTTAGCTGAAAGGACACTGAAAGGATACCCTGTTTGTCTGTATATGTGGTAAGCAGCTTTCAATTAACACAGACACAGAACTACAATGATCCATCATGCTAAATGACTTGCCTTTATCCCAAAAGTGAAGACGGTGATGACACACTTAAACACAAGGGCAAGGAACAGCTTCCACAGGGCTGAATGAACCCCATCTTTTGCCAGTGCACTGGCCTGGTAAGGGTGAGGCGAAGTAAGATTGCGATTGTAGTCGCTGCACAGTGATAAGAGCCTTTAGAAGATATGTGAAAGGTGACAAAATATTCTACTCTACTGCAATATTGGTGTTTTGCAGTGTCTAAAACTATGTTGCTACCTAGGAACTAATTTAGCTACAGTGTAGATGCATGTACTTCATATGAGGTAAACAAAATGAGTGAAAACTAAATTCATGTAAAAAATATCATAAGATGATTATCACACTAGAGATAAACAGCAAGAGTTTAACAAAAAAAGAAAACATGATGAATATGGCATTTTAATGTAAACCAAGAAAAATTGATGCAATAAATATCTAATGATTTGATGATACGGAGACACAAGTATACTAACCAGAGTTCAATTTCATCCTCTGGCCCACACCGACTAACTAAAAGTCGAATAAGCTCACTGGAATTCATCCTATTAAAAAAAATAAACAAACCCCGAGATAACACATTAAAAAAAGTCACCAGTCTCTAACACATGAAATAGCCCATCAAGAACACTTCAAAGTACATAATCTTTATTTAAGGCTCATGCAGAAAACATCTGAAATTAACAACAAATCAGCAATAGGTTTCTTAAAATGAGTATGATATATTTCTGTAGCACTTTTTCCCTATTGCTTTAATTCATTTTTCATGCCACTGATTTAAGATTCAAGATTTCATGTTTTAATACCACCCCGCTTCTATGTGAAAAATACAGCCTCCTTCATGACACCAATGAAGCTCAAAATGAATCATAATTTTTCATTTATCCTCATTCATACTGATAAAAAAAAAATTACTGAAATTTGTTTTAACCATCCTTTAAAATGAATTCTGATCACTCCACTGAGTAAGAACCTTACCTGGTGTAGGGATTGGGATAGCTTAGAAGAGCAGTGATAAAAGTAATAACCAGCACCTAGACACAAGCAAGACAGCTTAAAAATATTAAGCTGTAACAAATCATTCAGTTTTTTTATTTCAATTCTATTTATTCTATTTAAAAATATTTATCTTTATCCCAGTCTCTCTTATACAAATACTCACATGTACACACAGCTGCACATACTCTCTTAGATATTCTCTTACCCACCCACCCCCAAACCAGCAAACATTTTGAGACACACACTCTTTCTCTCTCTCTCACATACACACACACTGAAGTAGAGAACATGAGAAAAGTTTATATTTGATGCCTTGCCAACAGCTCAGGCTATATCACAACATATAGCCGATGCAGCAAAAAAAAGGGTAAGAGAAATAAAAAAACAATCAAGAAAGGAGGGAGAAAAGAGAAATAAAATGAGTACCTCAAGAATGGGGTAGCTGCCCAACGATGAAGTCTTTCGGTAACGGCACCACATGATGTTAAACTTTATGAACAGTTTCCCAAAAACACCCTTTAGGAAGAAAAACAACTTTTTATAAATTACAAAACACTTTTCATGTAAATAATATACTATCAAAAAATTTAAATCGACTGCTAAAAAGATATCATGCTCTACAAAACTTTTACTAGCTGCCAGAATGTGCTATTAAACAAAAACAAGAATGTTCACCTACTAATCTCACAAAATTCAACCATCCTAAAACAAAAGGTATTCTTAAAAAAAACCCACCATATTTCTGTCACTGATGACTCACCCCTAGGGCACCAAGTAAAAACACACTTGTGTCATTGATGACTCACCCCTAGGGCACCAAGTAAAATGAAAGGAATAAGCTCCTGCAGTGACCACTGCTCATTATAATCGATGTAGAACATCACCAAGTGGTCGTTGCCAAAAGGATTGATGGAACGCAAAATGAAGGCTGCAATGAGCGCACAGAAGAATGACCGCCACAGTGTCTTCAGAGGGAAGTAATAGCTGACCTGTACATGCACAACAAAAGCCAGTAAAAGAAATGCAACGGTAAAGCATGTTAAAAACAGTTAAGGTAAGCCTTAGAAGAAAATGAACAAATATTTGACCTCCTGCTGTCCTGCTTTATCTGCTCTCTCTGTAGGTGTGGAATTATGACAATAATTTCTTTATACACACTTTGTATAGCTATAAAAATACACCTTTATGAATATAAATATACATTGCTATTTTTGATGATGATAATATACTGAACATGTGTGTATGTGTAAGCACACTTGAAAACAGCAAAGTCAGTCACACCCATATGAGTAGTAATAATGATAATAAGGCTCTGATAGAGCACATTTCCTGGCTGGCAAGGAGTTCAATGTACTTGAACAGAACAGCAGCATGAGAAACAAATACTGCAGCACAATTACAAACAATAAAAAACAATGGAGGGAGAACAGGTAAAAGGATGAGACCACCAGATGCTCGAGGTATTCATGAACGTGCCTTGAAAACATAACAATATTACAAAAATGCAATTCTAAATATAACCTCGACAGGGACAGTCACATAAAAAACAAACGCATGGAAATGAAAATGATAATCATCGGGAATGACCAACAGAAGTCTCCTCATTTAATATGTTGCTAGAATGGCAATAAACTGTGGGTGGTGTAGGGTTTTACATATATGCATATGTGTATATGCGCATGCTTGTGCTGGTCCATTTATTCAAGTTTTTTATGCAGCATCATAAACCATAACTGAAGAGGAGCACTGAACATCTGTCTGTACTTACCTCTTCAAGACTGAAAAGCACACCACCAATAGGAGCACCAAAAGCTACACTAACTCCAGCTGCAGAAGCTGCTGACAGAATCTGAGGAAAGTTGCAACATTAAATCATTACTGGAAGCAATTAATAAAGCATTATTAATAATGCATTAATAACCAGTTTTGCACACTGAAATCTGTCCAGCAATCCCCCACGCCCTTCAAAATGGTGCCTAGAAAAGCTTAGTGGTTGACATTTCAAATATCACTAAGCAATTCATGCCAGTCAGTTCAATATCAAACAATCTACTCTTTATTAAACAGAGTGTATTCTATTTTACAATTTTTTTGATTAAATACACTTTCAGCAATCTTACTATCACGTGTTTAAATTAAACGTGAAAAAGACCACTCTGTTATGTTATCCAGTAAAAGAACCAAGATCTTTCAAAATCACATAGCATTAAAATGTTTTAGAAGCATTCTGAGCATCAGAAAACCAGCCCCTTTTCTCTATGGGCTATAATAAACCATGGTTTACATAAGAATACTTTTGACTCAAGCAAGAAATTTTAATTTCAACCACATACATCTGAATATAATTGGACCTAAGTGGATGCTGGATTATTCAAATAAAATGAATAATTGGCTGCCCAAAGTATGGATGATGAGTGTTTAATGCTGTGACAAGCAGTTCCCAAACTCTAGAAGCCATGTATTCATAGCATTAATACTATGAAAAGACTCCATTCTAAAGCCTACCACAAACTGTTTCAATCTTTCTAATCTTTCACCTCTAACACCTACCTCCCTTTTCTTCGCCTCATTTCGACCATATTTTGGAAACAGATAAGAGAAGATATTTCCACAGCAACATGCAACATGAACAAAAGGTCCCTCTTTGCCCAGGCTCAGGCCAGCTGATACAGCCAGCATCATGCCCACAGACTTGATGAGTAGTGTCCACTTGCCCAGATAGCCACGTATGATAAAGCCACTCAATATGGTTTTAATCTGTAAAAAACATATATTTTGTGTGTAAGTCTGAAAAAAAGCTAGCAAATTAACTTTCTTTCTCTGGATCATCCTAACTTATATCAACATCAGAAAAAAATGTTCTGGGTATCTTTCCACAACTATCAACAGTCAGAATTTAAAATTTTCATGTTTACATGACTAGATCACCTTGCTGACTCTAACTGAAACTGTTGTCCCATTTCCAAACATCTTGCACAACACCTCCATCATTCAACCATTCTCTCTATTAAAATTTGTTTTGGCAATTTGGTTATGTGGATCACATCAACAAAACATTACTGGTTTGATGCAAACTATATGTATTTGCTCCAGAAATCTGAACATCATGCACTAAATGCTCATTTTTTTCAGGCCACTATGTCCACATTATTTTAAAAGCTTTCATCATCTACCATTAGCTGGGTGCCATATTGATCTCTCTGGGAGATAAAATAGCCTGGTGGTTAGTGGGCCAAACTCTGAAGCAGGTCATCGATTCCAGACTTTTCAGGTCTGGGGCTGAAATAGGTTCCCTGCCAATGGCTACCCGATGATTTATCAGGGCAAAAGAGAAGGCTAATCTTTCCACATGCCCTACCCCATACACGTTATGTCTACACGACACTGCTCCTAAAGTCCACTAGGTTATGGGACCTTAGTGTTTACCATCTACCGGATGACCAGCTTGTAACTGTGACATTCTCAGTCATGCAATAATACACTCAACCATGCATATCAACATTTCAAAAGCATTTACCTCAGGGATACCAGAACCACAGGCATATGGTGCAAAGACTCGAACCAGCATAGCAGCCAGAAGTCCAAAAACCAGTGCCCAGATAATGTACAGCAGATAGCCAACAATATATGAACCTGCTCCTTTGGCTGATCCAAGTAGCTCTGGCCATGTGTACCACTAAACAGGGTCACAGAGAAACACAGGTTATTCTCACCTGAGTTCAGTTGGAGATGAAATGAGATCAGGGAGAGGAAGAGAAATAGATGGGGAACCTTGGTGAGAATATGATTGGAGGTAAAAAACAACTATAAACCATAGACTCTGGCTTACTATTTCTGTTTAAAAAAAACTTTTGAATGTTCTGAAGAACTTTTAGTTTAAGGAAATAATTCACAAATAAGTGATCTTCCACTAGGAAACCATGTGGAGCTTTAATACTTGCTACAATCAATGTTACCAAGGGCAAAGCTTGAATATTCATTTGATTACAGCTATGGAAAAAAAAACTAAAATAAACTTTACTGCTAAATGTAGGCTTAGTGGGGAAAATATGTACTTGAATATAAAAAGTTCTCCACTTCGGAGAAAGAACTTTCTGAAATCTTCAAATATGCCAAGCTGGAAACTTAACCAGGAAATTGCTTCTTGC
Source organism: Marisa cornuarietis (assembly GCA_004794655.1). Lineage (NCBI taxonomy): Eukaryota > Metazoa > Mollusca > Gastropoda > Architaenioglossa > Ampullariidae > Marisa > Marisa cornuarietis. The sequence goes on from SMMW01000575.1 coordinate 13,026,271, forward strand.
AATTTTATCAAACAATATGAGAGATAAACACCTAAATAAATGTCTATATACACCTTTGTGTATTACTGCGAACCTCATATTGGTAACAGTTTTTTTTTAAAGTTTTAAGTACAATCAACAAAGGGCATAATGTGTTATCTCCCCATTTCTTCAACTCCCTTCACTGATCTGCTAAAGAGAAACGGGTAAAATACCTGATCACAACCACCCTCATCATTAAATGTTGTGGAATTTCCTGACCAACAGCATTGTTCTTGATTAAACCAGAATGCCTCAAGACACACCCCCTCCTTCAAGTCTGACATCCACGTTGCTCCAATGTCAATAACACCAGCACAAGACCCTGAAAAAACCCCCAACCATTCTTATACTCAATAAAGAGAAAACATAGTTACTATCTGAATTTTGATGTCATCATATTATTTTAGTTATCGGAGTACACAAAAGAAAATTAACGGTGACACATTTTATGGCATGGAATAGCATCACAAACATAAAAAGCATTTCTCCCATCTCATCAAATTGCTTTGAAATGAAAATGTTGACTATCAATAGCAACAATGACTTGTGGACTCAAAAGAATTCTATTTTTGTTGTCAGTTCACTTAGGGTCATCATGTTACATGCTAAAACAAAACAAAGTTTTTAAACACCAATATGGGTGAAACACTTCCACTTTGGCACAAAAACAAAACACATCTCACAAATCCAATTTGCAGCTGCCAACAGGCAAAAGATTGAAGTATCATTTCAAGGATGGACAAACCACCAAGCATAGGAAGCCTTTTTGGTTTGCATTTCCCATGAAATGCCCCAAGGGAGCACCATTCTTCAGCACCCAGTGAAATATCTGTGGCGAGCATGCAATATCTGTCTACCAAAGCTAGTCTGGATAGACCGAGTACTCTCCTCAAACTGAGAATATCCTGTAACTTCTCTTTGCAACTCTCAGCTATATATCTTGTGTTTTTAGGTGTTGAAAAGTAACTTAGCTAAACCCCCCACCCCCCAAAAAAAATTGGCAAACAATGGATGTCACAGAAAAAATCTGAATATGAAAACAGACTATGTCAAATGTCTGAGTCGGTGACCGGACACTTAATCCCCGACACTTAATCCCCAAATCGCAACACAACACTCAAAACTGCTATTTTGTGAAATTGAAATATTATAACCGTAAGAGAAATGTGTCGCGTGGTAAGTCTGGTTAACTCTGGTAAGACTGGGTTGCACTGGGTTTACAATTAGCGATCTACCCTCTAGGTGATACTAGGTGGACTCCCTAACATAACCAGCCAGTTCCAAGGCCATACTGACCAGGAGCAGACCACTGGTTGTAAAAACACTGGTTCATGACAGCGCCAATGACGTCTGGGGAGAGAGAGACACCTCAGGGGCGGGAGGATATCCTCTTGTCGAATTGGCTACTTCGTTGATTATTGGATGATGAGGGAGTGACCAATGGCATCCCTCGTTGTATGTGTCTGTACGAATGTGAAGAGTAAAATAGGGAAAAGAAGACATTGCAAGACACTTCTCGCCACGACGGCGGCGTGGACGGAGCTAAGAACTCTTGCACTTGCCTATGTACGTGAAGAAGACGCTGTTGATTCTTTCGAAATACTTGCAGAGTCAATGCCACAACATGATCGCATGCCGGAACTTCTATCCTACTTCGAGCATACGTATGTACGTGGTCGCAGACTGCGCGGTAGAGGGGATAACTATGCTTCAGCTTTATTCCCTTCAGATACTTGGAACAAATACCTGGACGTCATCGGCGGTGTTGCATGAACAAACAACGCTGTGGAGGGTTGGCATCACGCCCTCCAATCTCTCTTCTCCTGTCACCATCCAACAATGTGGTCATTCCTTGATGGTCTACGTAAGGATTGTCAGCTACACAAGGCATCTGTTCTACAGTCATGCGCCGGCACAGGGAAACGTCCAAAGAAGAAGTCCGCTGAATTGGCCATGAGAATTAGCAACATTGTACAGCGATATGAGGCAATGGATCGTCTTCTGTACCTTCGATCATTAGCTTACCTGTCATATTGATTAGCAACACTTTTCATATCTTAATGTTGAAAAACATTGACTTTAATAGCTCACATGAACTTTAACTAATGTTATAAATGTTGAATTTAAGTATTATTTTAATTGTCAAACATATTTTCATGTTTACATGAAAATAATTATTTGAATTTGAATTAAATTTTTCATTCACTTCAAAATTTTTTGAGTTGAAATTTCATTTTGAGGATTAAGTGTCTGGGGATTAAGTGTCTGGGGACTGAGTGTTCAGGGGATTAAGTGTCGGGGATTAAGTGTCTGGGATTCGTCTGAGTCATATGTACTAGATCTGCGCAGACTGCTAAAGTAGCATTACTCTCTGGTTAGTTAGCTCAGTCCATTCTGGGTATGGCTGGTTCTAAAACAGCAAAATAATAATAATTCTGCCCATAATAAATATAACCTTGGACCAGACTTCAAACCCATGAGAAAATTGTGTACAGTGCTCATGACAACAACAAATTTTCACCATCCAAAATGATTATTGGTGCCTGATTATAGTCTAATTCTGCCCATATCTTCTACTGGTTCTGATACTGATTGTCTTGCTTCCTCTCTACCCTGATAAAGACAGTCTTGCTCTTTATCATCACTGTTGAAGGTTGTTATATAATGATGTTCATTCACAAAGTCAAAAGACTTTCCCATTTACACTTTATTTGCTCAAACTCCTATAGTGTCTTATGGCCAGTAGCTATACTTCGTGCCGGAACCTTGATGTTACCTCCTAATTATTTTCTCAGATTCCTGTCTTTGGGCCTGTCATTTGATTCTGCTAGGCTGGGTTTTTTTCCTCATCCTAATCACCTTGCACAGGGCCTGAGGATGTGAGTCGAGGCTACCTGAAATACTGCACAGAAATGATGCCATGGTAACGGCCAGCATTCACCTCCAGCAATGTCTACACTCTCACATTCCGACTATCTTGTTAGTTGGCATGCACTTTTAGTTGTAATACAAATTCACGAAAAAAACCCCCAGGCAACCTTCGATTTATCTGGAGACATTTATGCGGTCATGCACCATTTTGTGTGCACAGTTGAGAAGCAATGTTTATGTCATATTGTTCAGAGAAAAGTGTGTTCTTGATTCTCGTGCTGAGTCTTCAAAGAGGTCATATATATGCAATTACAATCTCTACAGGTGAGTGACATAATAATGCCAAAACACACATTCCCAGCATAAATCAAGCAATAGTTTAAACCTCTGTAAGTCTTTGACAATGACTCAGGAAATGAGCTGAATATTTACATTCTTCTTTTTTTGCTCAAATTTTTTGTTTTTTTTAAGGCACTTCTTAACTGGATAAATATGGATGAATGTTTGACCAAGATTGGCAAATAACTGAGAATTTTACCAAATTAAATCAAACAGATAGCCTTCAGTATGAAAACGCCATGGTTAGTCTACTTATGGTGACCAATGTGGCCTACTTTAGATCTTCCCAGGTCCCCAACCCTGAATCCCACCTGGTTTGTGAAGGGTGAGAATCATTTTATGAAGGAACTTGTGCTGTTCTAAGCAGCGTGCATAATTATATGATTATTTATACTCGGAAAATAACTCTGAAGCTTCTGGATGCTGTAAGTGCTGGCCTAGCTCTGATCAGACAAACCCTCCTGTACCCTTCCTCAAGAGGCCATCTCTTTCTTGCTCAACATTAACCACACCATGCAAACCCTCTTCCCCTCTTTTCTGAACCAAAGAGATCTGAATGTTGAAAAGTCAGTACTTGCTCAAGCCCAACACTAACTTTTCGTTAACTCCCCCAGTCTTCACCTCCCTCCCCCCCAACACTCCCATGGCAATGGAAGGTTGTTGTACTGGCTACTGATGCATGCCACTTGGATATGGGAAATCGCAGGCTCACATTACAGGACTAGAGGCTACTGTTCATGGCCAGTGAGCAAGCCGGGTATCATGCTCAGGGTCTAGCTGCACAACATTTCTAAATCTTAACACTGTTCTAAAGAAGCGAATGTAGAAACATTATTCAAAATCGATTCTATGCCACCGAGATGCATTGCACAAAGAAATAAGAAAAATATGCTAACAGGAATGAAAGTTTAGTGTAAACATTTTTTCTTATTTAAAAAATTGTAGTTTTTAAAAAAATGTTTTGTGCACAATGTTTTTATAAAACTGATTATCTAAACAGATTTAAGGCATACAAGTGCTAAGAATTAAAAAATGTGTTGTGCAACTGGCACCAGGATGCAGACTGAAATAACCCTTTAAAAAAAAAAGACTTCTAATTGCCCAGTCAAAAGTTCAACTGATGTAAAGGTGGGGTTACAAGATCCAGTTAAGTCTTAAATTAAGCGGTGGTGGTGGGGTATGCACATGTTGCAGTTTCAGGAAATACCCTAATGTTTGGTGGTTTAAAACCTTTCAATTGGGACAAGTTGGGTGACACATGCCCACACCGTCTTTTTTAGTGTGTGCTTACATATAGCACGATCAGTGTTCTGCAACTTCAATGAAAACAACTTATTCCTGCAATTGCCCTAACCCAAACCATAGCAAAAACCTTCTAAATACACACGTATGATGCTGTCGAACTCTCTCTCCCTCTCTCTCACACACACACACAGATCCACAACAACAAACAGACATGTTAAAAATAAAAACTGAACAACTGAACAAAAATCGAACCTAAGATGTTAGAATACTCTTGCTGCTGTGACATCACATATACTAACTAAAAGTTAAGCTATCTAATAGCATAGTTATCAGAATGTGCATACATCCCTCTTCAAATGACCCCTTTCTTTCAGTCTGCATTTTTGCTGATAATAATGTTTTCTGGAATTTAAGGGAATTGTGAAAAGCATTTTTTTCCAAATAACAAAAGATGCGACTGGTATAAAATACTATTTCCCCAAATCTGAGTGAATTAATCCACCTCTCCGCCCCTGAGATACAAGACTATCCCCGATAGACCTGTACATGGATGAAAAGCCTTTGAAACATCAAGAAAGTGACAGGCAACAGAGAGGGAAGAAGTGATGGTGGTGGCGATGGGTGGGGGGTGATCGGAAAGGCTGGAGAAAGTCATAAAAACGTCATCGCCCAACATCGTCTATCAAAGTCAGCAGAGAGTCTGGTTATTGATTCAGGGAGATGGAGGAGGTTCGTCTCAGGCTGAAGGAAATCATATGATGTAAGGAAAGAGAACAGCTCTGAATGATGGCAGACTTGCAAAGGCGCATAATCCCCGGGAAAATGGAAATGCCAGTTGCCAGTCTCCTGGCAAGTCCTCCTCCTCCATCAGTTCGGTGTGATCAGGCGAGGAGAGAACCTGCAACACAGACCTCGCGTGCTGGCTTGCGTCACCAAGCCTGGGGCCACGTGACCACACGCAATGCTGACGTTTGGGCCAAACAGCATCCCTTAATTGTAGTGTTTCATCGAAATGGGGATAGGGATGGAGGAGTTTGTGTGTGGGCAATAAACATGATCACCAGCCGTGGCAAGGTGATGGTGAGGCCAATCTCTAAGCACTGTGCCTTTCCAACCCCTCTCCCTCTGAAACAGCCAGCCTACCAATAAAATGTGCAACTGGACCAGCCCAAGTTCATCCTAAATGATAGCTGGAAAAAAGATTAAAAGACTTAATCAGGGATCAGAGTCCACCATGCCCACATCTTCCTAAAAGATGGTTTAAAATATCAGACACACCTAGAACAATTCTGAACAATTCCAAGAAAGTAGCCCAGATTCTAATCTATACCTGGACTTAAAAATACACAGAGAAAATGCTGAAAGAAACTTTTTACTCCCTCTAGAGCAACGATACCCTTTCAAACTAGAAGAATATCTATGGAACAGCTTGAACAGGCCCTAACAGCTGAGAGACAAGGATCTGCCCAGGGCCCAAATCTCATCACTTATCAAATGCATCAAAATGTCATCATAAATATCATAAAACATTTTATTTTAGAGCTGTTAAATGACATCGTTGATAGCAGTTTCTTCCCTAGGTACAGTAGTCCCCATTCTCAAACCAGGTAAAAGAAAATCAGCTTCATCTAATTACAAAACAATAATAGCGCTTATTTCACATCTAGTCTCAGACCAGTAGAACTTACTTTATAACTAGGCAAGACATTTGAAAAAATTATTAAAAGCTGATTAAATTTTTTATGGTCAACGCTATCAGCCCCACAGAAGAGAGTGGTTTTTGGAAAAAAAGTACCAGTCTTACAGCATGAAACAGTCTTACAGCATGAAAAATAATTAATGCCCAAACTGAAAAAAGAGTTAACTTGTGCATTGTATTCTTGGACATTGATAAAGCCTGTGACATGGTATGAGGTCTGCTTCAGAAACTCTACTGGACAGGCACACCAAATAAAGTAGTTCAATTAATTAAATCCTTCTTATCAAACAGGAAAATATCAGTCAGAGTTGAGGACCATCTTCCAATGGCATCCCAAAGGGAAGTGTTCTCAGTCCCTTTCTCCATAACATAATAAATGCTGACCTCCCCAAAAGAGTAAATCATGTAAAAGTCAAACAATTAGCAGATGAAACATCCCTTCTAGAGAAGGGGAAAATATGTAAAACAACTCCAAAAGACCTAAAATCATAGGAATATATAAGATCTAAAAGGAACTACATGAAGTAGCAAAATGGTTTAAAGCAAACTGGTGGGGGTTCACATTGTAAAAGGTGGGAATGCATGGCATAGATTGTCCTATCCTCTAGTCTACTAAGTACTAACTCCTACTGTTGCAAAGAACAGCTAGGAGGTGAGTGGTTAGAAAAATAGGGAAGGATGGCATGTCATTCTGGCTCAGAGTTGCCATAGGAACTGAACATAGGCTGTAAGGATAGACTAACAGTCAGATGACACCAGTGACTGCATCTGACCAGGAGACTGGCAAGTGGCCTTGGTGGCCTGGTCTTTCTGAACATTGCCTGGGATGCCAGCATGGCCAGGGGCCCAAATAAAGACAATGTCACCATGAGAGGGTGGTCAAAACGACAGGAAACATGAGAAATACAGAATTGAAGGTAAATGAACCAGGAGACTGTTAGATGAACAACCTAGTAATAGCCTACTTTTCTTCATAGACCTCACCCCATATAGCTAGAATGAGACAACCAAAAATACTTAACCAAACATGAAACCCTTTTGAAAATGTGGAGACAGACTTAGCACCTCACATGTGCCGTTAGAGTGCAATGAAAACAGGCAAGATAGAACAGAACTCAAACAGGTGGTAGACAAATATAGACCAATATAACAAATATAGACAAATATAACACCCAAAGAGTTATGGTGACAAGACATCTAAATGCTAGATTCATATAAACAAATAAATAAAGAGCACTAACTGGGTAACATATCTCCTGAAAAACAAAAATAATATGAACACGGCCATAAATGAAATACTGAGACTGCTAGCCTAGTCTAACCAGAAATTTAAAACATCAAAAATAAATTTAACAATAACAAATATAATGACTTTATTTATCCAAATCCAGAACTATAAAAAACATAAGGTAGGCAAATAATCAATGAAGTAAAATCTAAACCCAAAAGACTATATAGAGATTGTAATAATGGTGGAAAGCCATCTAAATGTTAGATTTACTGATTTATTAAGACACAATCAATATCAATTTAAGTACTTAGCAGATAGGTAAATACTACACTCTTAACTAACTAAAAGTCTAGATTACAGGAAAAGGACAACATAAGCGAGCTGGCAACCAATACAGTACCCCCGAGGACTTGGCAGGCCTCCTGGACAGTAACCGCAAGGAACAACTGGAAGAGGGCACCAGCAACAGTAACCAACAGCGTCATAGAGCAGCGACCCTTCTCCCACACCTATCCTAACCCCTTCCCCTCCTCTCCCATTCCACCCCACCGCCCATCCTACCCCTATAGTGTGATATCGCCTTTGAGGAGTAACACTTTTTCCTTTCAAACTTCACAACGGTTGATTAGTTGGACGTAAAAAGGGAAAATGCGTGGCAGATGGCACAAATGTACGAACTACATGTTCATCTGAAGGATGAACAAGCTATTTTGTAAGTTAAAAAAATAAACTGACACCTCTTTCTACATCAGTTGGTAAGAGACATATCTTCACAAACATTAGAAGGAGCGTTGTTTTGCGCAAAAACCCAAGCGGTTACAAACTCACACACACGCACAGGCGTAACCCTTACCAGCAGCCAGGCCAACAAAGAATACGCAGACCCATCCAGACCAAGCGTCGTGAGCGCTCTTCAGCTTCTCGAACCAGCCTTCCTGCCTCTTCTTGACGATGTGACGATGTCGCATGCGGTCACGAGCGATGTCGCGCAACCAGTCGATGGTGTGGAAGTCATCGTACTGACCGATACCCGGCGGCAGGTCATCCAGTGTGTCCATAAGATGGGTGGACCCTAGAAAACAAAATGTAGCACTGACACAAATGCGGTCCGAAATTACCTCACAGAAAGAACGAAAGAAAGGTAGAAAGAATGAAGGAAAACGACCAAATAAGACAAAACGAGTAAATAAAATGTAGCCACAACATACATGGCATAGGAGCATTGACAGGCACCACTACAAACCATAGTAGTTGTGTCAGTCAAAAACTTATCATTCTTGATACCTCGGCACTTGAACTGCTCTGTCCTCGAACATTTTGGTTCCCGACCAATGTTTTCAAAAGAATTCTGTTTCTGTGCTCGACTACTTGCTCGGCAATCGACCATCGTGCTCAAAACCTAAAGGAGACGCCACATGACGCTTCGGGGTGAAACAAAGGGCAAAGTGTCACAGAGCGCCGATTTCAAGCAGTGAAGTCCTGTCCTGGTGCTATCTTCACGATCTCTGTGTGTGTGTGTGTCATACATATACATACACACATACGTGTATACCAGAAAGTCATCATGGTGCACGCACACAAACACACACAAACCCTTTCTAGTGCTAGAAGTGAAGAAGAGGAAAACAGCAAGAGAGACAATCGAATAATAATAAAAAAAACTTATTGTCCTGTTTGAGAGCTTACGTGTGTTTGAATTAGCCAGTCTTTATGGCATGGCTATGCTAACGATATCGACAATATTAAAACATAAAGAGGCCATTAAAGCAGCTCATGTAGCGAGAGGAGTAAAGCGGTAATAAAACAATGGTCTCAAATAATGAAAGATATGAAGTTATTATAGGTATGTGCACAAGAAAAACAGAAACAAACCCATCTTTTTACATAAGCCGTACTATAATATACTACCAATGAATATAAGGTAGTTAACTACTAGTGAATGCCGGAACCAGTAACATACCCTAACATTATTTCTTATGGTAATAATGAGCTCTTCACTTGACAAGACTTTCAGAACGAATCGTGGTCGAGTGCCGAGGTACCACTGTATATAAATTATATACAGATATAAAACACGAATATGCATACAAGTGAACGGATGAATGCAAACTGATTAAATAAGAGTGGTATGACGAACAGCAGGTCCGGAGCTCGTTACACAACGTTTCTAAATTTTAAAACTTTTCTAAAGAAGAAAATTTAGAAACATTATTAAAAATCGATCCTATGGCACTGAGATGCATTGCACAAGCAAATAAGAAAAAGATGCTGACGGGAAAGAAAGTCTGGCTTACTGCATTTTTATCTTATTTAGAACAGTTTTAGTTTTTTTTTAAAGTTCTAAAACTATGTCGTGCACCGTGTTTCTGCAAAACTGATTGCCTAAACAGATTTAAGGCCTGCAAGTGTTTAGAATCAGAAATGTGCTGTGCAACTGCCCGCCATGGCGGGATACTGACAAGTCTGTATTTAATAACAAACGTGTGCTATATAAAAGCGCTTGGTCACGCTCGTGAAGGAGCATGATCTAAGCGCTTGAGACAAGAACGAGACAGCATACAAAGGACGGAAGGATAAGCAACCGTGCAGACAAGTAATAAAAGACAAACACAGAACACGCAAAGAGGAATCAGGGAACAAACTACTACTTTTAGCAACAAGAAGGTAGGCGTGAGGTAGAGTGCAGCAGATAGTTCAGATACAGCATCCAGGATATATTGAAGGCACATAAGTAGTGTAATTCGTGGAGGAAAGGGGAAATGCCTGCCGGAGCCTCCTGGTTAATGTGCTCGACGTTTGCCAATTTTGATTCAATGCGTATGCGTGTGTGAGCAGGCTCATCAAAATTCAACCGTTATTTTGAAGTCCGTGCTGTTGAAATAGTAATAGACATCATGTGGCTCAAAGATTCAAAGAATGAATTTCAAACAAACACACAATTGTGCATGCCCTTAACCAAACATTTCTGAAATATCATTCATAATTATGAACAAAAATCTTCACGTAGAAAGATGCGCATGTCTGAGCCAGCGCCGCGCACGCTCGATCCTTCACCACGCACACATCATACACACTACACAAAATCGGTTAACAATTAGGATGTACAAAATTTGCCGTGTGTCTGCTTTAGAAAACTCAATAACTAGTGTATGTAAGTGGAATTCCCGCTAGTAGACCAATAATATTATCAACAATATGTGCACGTACACAACAAACCACAGTCTCTTATACTAACTAAAACATGTGCATATAAAATAATAAGGCAGTCTTCTAAAAGTCTTCCCCCTCTACACACAAACAAAAAAATACACACAAGCGCAGGCACACACACACACACACACACAGAGGGAGGTGTGAGAACAGTGGGATTGTGTTTACAACATCACAAATAATCACCATGGCCTGATAAAACGTTTGTTTCAATGCTGTCGGATAAGGCCGATACAGACAATTTCCCACACGTGTCTGGAATGTCTTGACAGGCCTCAGCATTGTGTTTGTCCGGGTACTCCAGCCTGGAGTAGCGAAAGAGGGGAATAGTTTATGTTAATCGACGAAGGAACAAAAGGAGTCGTTCACTTGAGGCCGGCTCGCGGCAAACCGACGAGAGAGACGGTGTAGCCCTATCAGGCGGAGATCATCCCGCGCTAGGGTCATTCTCCCTGTTGCATGCTTATGTACACAAGTGATTTCAGAGCAAGGGGACAAAACAAAGTGATATCTACCAATCGCGTTTACTAGAAAGGCAGAAGGTTTTAACGGACAAGCCAACTTGCAGTTAAACGAAATGATCACCACCCACCCCCGTTGAGGTATCAACTGGTCAACGCGAAATGCGCATCAGTAGGAACACACTCTGCATAAAATAACGCTTCTTTATGGCGAACTTTAAACATAGCAAAGAATAGAAAATCTGCTGATAAATTCAAACATTTCTACCAACATCTTTACTCTGCACCCTCCGATAATGGGTTTTACAGCTGTGCCTAGCTTTCAGATTATGTTTAATGGCGTCCGCTCGGGGAAGGATGGTTTCTATGCGGCATTCACGCCACGCACCTGTCAGCCGCTCACTCTTCGGGCGAATGGAAACGCGGGTCGAGACCACCTATGTATACCTTCCGCACGAAAATGTATTTTATAAACTATTAATAGCTTTCAGTGAAGAAAGTCACGGCACAAACCTTTCCTCCCTGAAGCCTCACTTGGGCCGAGTTTTCGACAACAACGCCCTTTTCGTCCATGTCTTCGCAGACTCATCGCAAGCAGACGCATAAAGGCAGTGGACAGGGGGTGGGGGAGCATCTGAGCATTATGAGGGGACAATTATAGACCGGTAAAGTATTCTGTCGCTTAAAAAAAAATCAGGAGGAAGACGGTCCACTTCTGTTAAAATGTCAACAGTCATCAAACCGTAGAAGCTCATCTCAGTGAATCCGTATGAGAAAATTACGCGACACAGAAAGGCAGAACAATTAACTAGACGACAAAGATCATGCCGATGCTTGACACTGTCGCTGGATCACGTAACTAGGGGGTGATGTAGTCGGGCGCCTTTCATCACGTTCATTACAAGTTTTCGTGATCAGAGCGCGCTATCCAGCGGCATTATGATTATGTCAGTAAGCATGTTTAATAGCGTTACTGTTCAGTCTCTCTCTCTCTCGCTCGCTCGCACGCACGCACACATTTTCTTTCTCATTGTTTCTACACATGCGCTCGCGCGCGCACACACACACACACACACGTTCTCCCCTCACCCAAGTCTATGAAGAGAAGGGGACAAATGGTAAACAGTTAAACCGCTTCCTTGGTATCCCTTTCAACAGTACACACAGAAGATAGGGGTGAGTAAGCAGTCCCAAATCCCACGCAAATGAAAAACAAAAAGTCTCGGTGACATGGCGGAAGACGCTAAGCTGCCCAGGGGTCAGGAAGTCAATGTACACCTTGACATAGCCACTTACCATTTTCACCGCTGCTGGCGTTGGTCTCCCCTTCTGGAACTGGCCCCTTAATGGCAGGTTTGGGTGGTGGTGGTGGTGGTGTTGCTGCTGCTGGCCCGCTAATCACAGAGGTCATTCGGTGCATATTTGCGATGCCCTTGAGGATGGGGCCTACCCTGTAATAATCGTCCTCTATGGCTTCCGGATCCATAGTTACTAGTGCAAGCGCTGCCGGCGAAGCGTTCTACTTCTGACCGGTTCTTCGGTCTGCGTGGAACACTGGAGCGTCCACTCCTCTAACACAAATGTCTACAGGCTGCAGGCAAAACGGACACGCCGCAAGGTCGCAGGGTCGACAGCGGGTTCATCTACAATGGTCTTTAGTATATGTTCCTTCAGAATCACAGCTTCCATACGCGACACACCCACTAACTTGGAGACTTTGGTTCGTCAGAAGGTACCAGTACAAAACGCTTGCGGTGTGGATTTTCCCCTTTTTTTTCGAGTAGTCAACTGACAGGCTTTTCTCTCTCTTGTCACTGTGCAGGCACTGCATCCAAGTAAAAATCGGGCATCCAAGAAGCGAGAGGTCGGAACAGACAGGACATGCGAAAGTGTTTCTGTAAATAAGTGCTTTCGTTTCAACTGATGACAGGTCTGCACGGCAAGTATTCTTTAAAAAATTGTAATTATTATTGTACAATGACGTTATGTTTCTTAAAATTTTAAAAAGGCGCGATAATCTTAAGTCTCAGACTCGAGTGAAAATCTCTCTTTCCTGTCCTTCCCAAGAGGTTTCCTACTTCCTCCGTATGACTGCGTGTCTCTTTTTTAACACGCGCGACCGATATAAAGCAACAGGTGTCATACACTATGCCTGACGCGATGGCTGCTAGTAACACCGACCTAGCTTGTTGTGCCGAGACGACAGGGGAAGCGTGTCGGCATCAAGGACAGCCTTGTCATACACCCCGCACACAAATCTGAGCTAGACACTAAACTAGTATTAAGTCTTCGGATGAAGCTGGCACGCAGGACGGGAGGACTGTCAGAGGACTATTTGCGAGACACGACCTGTCCAACCAGGGCAAGGCAGCAAAGTCGTTCACTTCCTGATTCCGTCAGCAAAAATGGTCATATTACGGAAACCTAGTTCAGGGCTGAAAATAGATGAGAACTGAGCGAAATTCTTGTGTCGGAGCGCAGTCTGAACCGACAAACGATGCTCCGTGTCTTGGTAACAAGCGCTTTTCCGTCGCGCCACCTGGCTTCCGCGACTGTCGGGTGAGCTAAAGATGATGGCAATAAAAAAGTACTGAAGAATGGTCAAGAAATGTGAGACGAAACATACTACTTAAGTTTTTAAAATGTAAGGAGAATATCGTTTACCATTTTACGTTTCCTTAAAAAAAATTCAACCTTCCGAACTATTTCTTACCAGTGAGCATGAGTACAAAGTCCAATATACTACCTTCTGACTATTCTTGCTCTTAGACGCAAACAATTAGCACGAAATTAAGAAATAATTCTCCAGGTAGCTTTCTACGGCAACTTTGTAAGTGTAATTCTCATTATCAAGCCACTACTTCACACGTAGACTACTTTCTCATCAGAACATTAACTCGGCAGAAGAACGTCGAGGTACCAAGTCACGTGAACACAAAAGCATGGGCAGTGATCTTTGCTGCCGGTGCATTCCGCCCACGAATACTGGCAGCGGTCTTCGAACTACGAAATCGAAGCTTCTTCAAACACGACATCATAGATCAGTTCCCTTTCCTCGTGTTTGTCGTCTCCAACGTCTTTGCACTGGCTGTCTCGATCGGTTCTGCATACTTGTAGGGTAGTACACCAAGAAACTATCGGATATGCTTATTGATTGCGATTTGAAACAAAACGTCTCGGCTGCAAGATACAAGAGGTAAAATGTGAGCGAAATCTGTTCCTAAGCTAAGGTTTACAAGAAGACAAAGCATCAGCAATACAGGACGAATGAGTGCTTCGCCAATGAGTGCTGATGCGTAAAAATTTTCTTGTTAAGAAGCTGAATATCTAGTGTATTTATTATCTGCTCCACGTTACTGACAAAAATCTGTGATTCGTCTTAGCAGCTGGCACTGTCTTATGTGCCGCTTTGATGTGATGCGTCAAAGCTGTAGGACACGTTGCCCTCCTTCACTGGTCCGACAGCAGGACAGCGTGCGATGTTCGGACGTTCAGCCTATAATTATGTTACCGTTCACGGATCAGAACTGCAACGATATCGATGCTCATTTCATGCCCAAATCACGACTGCACGCTACTCCACCGATCTGTCTTGGTGATGAATGACGTACCTAATCCTCAGGGCCGCGGAAGTGGATGTCCCGCACCATTTTGTGTCCAAGGAAATGCACGAGGCGCGACTCCGCGGCGTAGTCAACATAAGCTGAAAGACTTCGTCCACGAAAAAAAAAAAACAACCCCAAAACAATTTAGTCCTTTGCCCATATTATATTGCATCAGAGGGAGGACATACAAAAAGAGGCCTTAGTTGGTCACAATGTCGTCGGCGAGATCACTATGCCACTGGATAGTCGACCCGTTTCGTCTTAGCGACGTAGGTCAGCAGTCTACAAACTTCTTTCTAGTTTCATCCAACGACGTGGAACTAGTTATCGCCCCAGTTCCATCCAACGACGTGGAGATAGCTATCGCTCCATTGGTTCCATTTTCTCCTTTCTCACGTCTGTTCATCAACGATTTTTTTTTGGAGTTTGAAGTATCAGCGGATTAGGAAGTTCTCATCCTCCTCATTAAGAAAAGCTCCAACCTTATCACGAAAAAGCAAGCCACTTGCAGCTGAAAAGGTTCGCCTAGACAAAACGCCATTTGTAGAAATCTGACCTCGCGATGACACTTGATACAGCCGTGTGTATCACACAGCCTCACTTTTCTGACGACACGTGGCTGTCACGCAAGCCGACAAAGCCAAAAAAGTAAGTGCCTCTAACTTATGTAAAATCCAATAATGTGTCACTGGAAGATCTCGTAAAAATGGATACATAAAATCGAGACTTTTGGGAAGTAAATGAGATCTGAATAAACAAAGATGTTTTATCCACTAACAAAAAGATTTTTGCCATTTTCATGCTTTAACAAAAGTAAAAACTGCTTCTTCCGTAATGCGAACGTTTCTCTATGCCAGCCAATTTTGAAGTCGGACTAACGAAAAGCAAGAAACTGTTAGGAAGGAATAACCAGTCAAATCCATAAAAAAGGAAAAATAGTTATACCATGGGAAACTCAAGTTTATTAAAGTGCGTTATAGTCCGGTCATCACGTAAGATATATCCAAGTCTCAAAAGAATCTCAGTCCGTCTTCTCTCGACGTTGCCTCATTGCATTGTCAGTCCTTTCTCGGTGTGCCACGATGGAAGTTAACCCCAGCGTGTTCTATCCTGAGATTGACTGGTCACCGTGGAAACCAGACGATTCAAAAGGCCCATGACCCTAGGGCTGTACGTCTTTACACTCCAGCATCTTGGCATCTAGGCGTCTCGCTCAGAAAGGCGCTGGTACCCATACCCATACATAATCTAATGTTGCCAGCGATAAGCACAGGGTACCGGTGACAGTGCACGAGTTCGCGGCTAACTCTACTGATATGATAACAGCGTGTGAAAAATCTTGGCTGCATAAAAGAGGACTTCCGCGATGTGTTAACGCTCGAAAACGTGAATTTGATGTAACTTCACACACGCTACAACAGTGGTAGAGAAATCGCTGATATGTGCTGTGAACAGAACTTTGACCGTTTAAAGAAAGGCTAAACAAACAAAAAGTCGCTTTAATTCGCTAGGCAACATTGTATATACATTCATAAAGCTAATTGCACGGAATACTGTATGAGTTCTAGTATCTCAAACGAAAAACGCCCATAAAGCCTGTGACACTTAAAGGCATGTTATGCACGTAAGGAGCATACAAACAAGTATGCAACCCAATCAAGGTGACCAACTCGCACGTTCCAAAAAGAAAAATGTGAAACGAAAAATCCGCCCTGTCTAGTCCCAAATCAAATTAAAAATCTGACATCTTGATAAGCTATAACAATCAGCTTTGCTCTACACAACTAAGGAAGGAATGCGATCTAGATGCTTCACCATTCAGCTGTTTATAACTAGAAGGACCAACAGCCAGAAAATGAACAGGGTTAGGGACTGAGACGTCTATCGCAATCTTATCGACAAAAGGTCAGTTTCTCGAGTAAGCTGACAACAGCTTTGTAACGCACCGGACCGGGGACACACGCAGTACGTTCTCTCTGGTACGCGTGTGCGGATGTGTGCGCTCGCGATTTTACACTGACAGGACTCAAGTCTACGAGATAACAAGCCATCCTGTTTGTCAGCAAAAGCGAAACAATTGCCTTTTCACTACAACGTTGTCTATATCTGGGCCAGTGACATGCGAAGTAATCCAAAGCGTCAACAATTCTCCCCCTCCTCCACAACACATCACGTGCATTAAGAACTTTCCTCTTTCAAGATCTTCCTTGTGGTCAAAGATTGTTTTGCAAACATGTAAGTCGACTGACTCGACGAACGGCAGAATTACTTCCACTCACTCCTCCATGCTTCCTTCTCTCTGGCTATCGTTAATTTGGAGTAGGGATGGGTAAGAGGCAGAGCTTGTGATGGATGAAGTTTTGTGGCGCTGCTGACAGTAGAACTAGCGTGTTCAGGTTCTGTCCCCTGCTCCCCCGCTGGCCACGTACGGGGCGCCATGATGAGGTATTCCTCCGGACGGTCCCACATAACCTTTGACCAATAAGTGCTATTAATAATTAATTTAGACCCTTCATGTAACCAAGACAACGCTACATAATTGGTTGTATAAAAATGCATACGCACTGCATAACGTAGCAGGTTAGGACTCCTGAAAAAAAATTCATTTTTTTAAGGAAAGAAACCTAATTCTATTCTTTAACTCTATTCTTTTAAAATTTAGCATTTTCTGCATTCACAAAATTTGACATTTTCTCGCTGATCTGTCAACACTCACGAGCGTCGGTATCCACCTAAACGATCTAAGAAATCATCCCCACTCCGAAAACAAAAACGAAAAATCAAAACAAAACCCGGTCTGTTCCTTTGACTTTCCTCACAAGTATCATGAAGGCCTATATTTATGGTCGCCGTGTTCTCAAGCACTCGCCAAGCCTCGTGCTTCTGTATCTACCGGCCATCCAAAGGCGGCCAGCAGCAGCAGTGGAACAAAGTAAACCTTCCCCGAACTTGTTCAGCAAACAGTTCCTCCGCAGTCTAATCTCAAGCCCGTCAAATTCCTCTTCGCACGTAGGTTTTCATCATAAACAACACCGCGTGAGTGGCATATTTATAACCATAGCTGGAATTTCACCTTCTCACGTCTCTTTGTCTGCACTTGTACAAATTAGTGTAATGAATCGGCAGTAATAGCCGGGAGTGGTGACTCCACAAATCTGTTTAGAATGTATAAACGAGCACAGAGGTACAACGTTTGCCATAGATGCAATAGAACTGCCTGACCACAGATAAACTGATGACGCAAGAATGCAGCAAACATAGGTCATACCTACCTTTTGCTCGTTGGCGAGTCCTTTACCAGAAAACGCGGCTGCAAACCAGTGCATGTTATATCGTAACATAAATCTATTGCCTATCACCTGTCTTCATCAATATTACAGTCTCCTATCGCGCTGCTGGCTCTGGCTCTTTACGTTTTCTCAACTTTCTCTGCTGAACTAACCGCAGGAAGATTCTACACGTTTCGTCAACTTTTTAAACACTTATTTAGCGCATTCAACGACGATTCGATTTTGAACAAAAACTATACATCAATTAGCTGTTTCCCTAGCTGAATGATAATATTCTGCCTGGAAAAATGGAAGGACAAAGAAATTAAAATAAGTAACGGAAGCGGCCAAAGACCTCCAATCCCAAACTCGGAATAGCTACAGAAGTGGCAATAGTTTCGAGCACTGACAAAACGCCTTAGGGCTTAATGTGTCTGAAGGAGTCACCACAAAGGCAAGACCAACGTCCAAACCATAGGGTCCGTCGACTGACAGGTGCAGGGCAGCCAAGAAGAAGAGTGTCGTTAGAACGAGGCGAAGAAGAAGAAGCAGCAGACAGAGCGTTGTATAATCCCCTCCCAGCTGGAGCCCAGGCTTCGGGGACACCCAGGTCACCACGGCAGGTCGCGAGACACAACACACAGCTGACGTTACGAGAAATGGCGGCGCGTTTTCGAGACTTTTTTTTTGGTAGCAGGACGGTGAGTCAGTTGGTCACGCTCTGCTGGTCTTGTCACCAACGAACACCGACGAGAATGTAGGATGCGTCTCCTCGTCACCCTACACGCAATAGCACACGCCCCCTTTCTGACGCCCCTTTTTTTTCTCCTGACGCTCTGTCCTTGCCCTTTCTCCGTTTCGCGGCTGCTCTTCCACTGAGCTAAATATGCATGTGAGAGAGACACACATACAGAGGGTCAAAATAAGAAGACCGATACAGAGATGCAGTTTATTTCTATGAACTGCCTGCGTTATCACTCCGTGATTATCATTTTTTTACTTATCAAGCGAGAACTTCGCCTGTTGGTATTTTTGTGGTCACATGCATGGTCCCGTTCGTGAATCCTGCCATGTACCGAACGTTTCTCTCTCCCCCCCCCCAACCTCCCGCAACACACACACACACCCACCCCAACCGGCGTGGTAGTGCTTTGATGAATGTTCGGACGTGAAAGCAGCTTGCAAGCATCACAACAGAGCATGCTGGCTATGCTCATTGTTATCAGAGATACTGAATACAACAATTCAGTATCTTTGCTGTTATGAAGCATACCAAAGCGCCTAACGACAACACAGCGACACTGGAGCTAAAAGCCCACCTGTAAACAAATCCATCACACGTCAAACGCATAGTGCATTCGACTTTCTTGCGCTGATTTTTCTGTTTGTCCAGTCTCCGCCCTCCCCATCCTCCAATTTCTCTTCCACCTGCTTAAGGTCCCTGCTCCACCTAGATCAGTCCACTCTGCTGTCCCCCAGTGTCCTGAAGCGACAGCGACATAGTGAAATAGTCAAAGGCGACGAATAAAAGCGCCTGTTGATAAGGATGGTGAGTGGTGGAAAGGAGGTTGGAAGGGGGAGGATGCTGCTGCTGCTGCTGCAATGCTGTCGCTCACACGGGGCCCTTACTGTCCTCTTTCTGGTGACGTCAACAAGCACTCAGGACCCCGACTCGCAGACGTCTGTCACACTAACATGACAAAATCTCGCAACCTGCGATTAATCATCACCGTAATAACGATATAATTAGACATTCATAAAAATCCACAAATAATCCAGCGGACGTGCAGCGACAATTTTAAGTTCCTCAGTTAACCCCAACGACTCAAATGTTCTTTTGTTAGCTCGAACCATCCCATAACCACAAATAAAGCGAGAAAAGGACTAACGATCGGGGACAAATACTGCAACGGAAGGTTGAAAATGAATCATACTTTTCTCTTTCTGGGTGTTAGTGAATGACAAAGGGGGGGGGGAGTGTGTGTGTGGCTCTGGTCGCGAAATGTAAGAACCTTTAAAAAGTAAGGTTGTTTGTATCTAATTTGCACTCAATCAAACGCCAACCCAAACACACAAAAAGTCTCTCCCCACCCACCCCCCACCCTCTGAAGCATCGTGGAGATTACTGGGAGGTCTTACGTAGAATCCTTTCACAGACGCACTCGCGGGCACCCACATCCAATCAGCTGACCCAGACTGAATGACCTGCGCTGCTTTGCAGCTTAATGCTTTTTTCATAAATTCTCTAAAAAGGTACAAAAAAGAAGGAAGGAATAAAAGCGACTTTAGTGAAAGGGGGAGTGAGATGGAATGTTTCTCTCTTGAGGTGTGAGATAAAGGCCAGCACCTCCGCTTGTGGTAGTGGAAGGCGTTATCTGGTCTGCACTCTCGTTCTACGTCTACATGCATGCCAGTCAAGCGAGTGTTTAAGACGAGAGCGATAAACCGCGTTGAGTGACTTTTCTTGCTCCTCTGGAATGATGTTCGGAGCATCGCCTTCGTGGGAATGAAGTCACTGGTAAGATACACTGTTTATGTTGTTCCAGCAAAACCGCAAAGGACAGGTGTAACAGACAGCAAGGGTATTTAGGAAAACAGCTACGAAAACTCTGGACATTGACAGCAAGTTGTTGTTTTAATAACAATTATTATTACAAACATGTTAAAATCTGGAAACCTCAAATTAACTTGAAAAAAATATATGTTTTTAATAAAGTACAATTCCGATCTGTGGGTTGAAATACTTCAAATGATCGCTTGGCAAGGGCATCCAAAAGAACCATCAAAGACTTTATCTTAAAAGACCTTATAAACTAAAGAAACATGTTATGGAATTTCTGACTCTGGTAAATCTTTTAATATAGCTGTCGTCTACAAATTTGCCAAACACCGTCACAAGTAAGAGACAAAGTGTCCGATTAAGATAACCCTTAATAGGATTTTGAGTAGCGACTGGACTTGAAAAATCCCGTAGTCTATTTTCTCCTCTTGCAATGCACAATTAACAAGAGAATGGCATACAAGACCCTGCCACTTCAGAGCGATGACTATCGGGAAAATGGAACACGAGAAATCTCGTTAGGCGGTCGATGGCGGTCGGAACACAAGGCCCGGACCGTCTCAATCAGGACGATATATGTACAGGCAAAGGCGGTCTTTGATGGAGCCATTTCACGCCAGGCAGCCCTATTTAAAAGCTGCCAACATGGTTACGCTATTAAGTGGTGCGCGCTTGTGGTAGACTGTAAGAGGCACGAGAATCTAAGACGAGTGGCGATCGACCTGCCAACGGAGGCCACACAACACTTCCCTCTCACCTGCTTGTGCAGGGCAGAACACAATCCAGTGACACGAAGGGCAACTACCGGCACTTTTGTTATGCCCAGCGTGCAAAGGTCTACGTGCGGGCAAGGTTAATCTTTCCACTGCGTCTAGCAGTCGCCTGGGTCGTCTTCGATCAGTGTGTGTGTGTGTGTGTGTGTGTGAGAGAGAAGGTTATTTCAATTAAACGCTGACAAATTAGCGGAAGCATAACAGCAATCGAAACGACTTTTATGGAGCTTCACTCCGGGTGGAACGGCTCGATATTTTGGCAAAGGTTGTCTTCTATGCAGTGGTGTCCTGAAGCTGAATATGATGTCTGGTAAATGACTTCATGTTGCGAAAAAGGAAAGTTAAAGATAAATCATATCTCTCTCTCACAACCACACACACACACACACACTGTCACTGTACAGCAACAGATTCACCAGTTGCAGCGACGGATCCAGGCGTTCGAGTGTAAGTGCCTCAGGAGACTCCTTCGGATCTTCTTGTAAGAGCGCAAGACGAATGACCTTATCCGTTGCGCAGTCGCCATCTGGGTAGGTCGCCGGGAACCACTCCTCGCTACCATCAAGCGGCGGAGGCTGTGGCTCCGGCACGTCGTCCAACACAGTGCCCAAGACGGTCCTGCAAGAGTATGTAGGAGGTGGTCTCCGAAGGGTCAAGCAAAAGAGAAATTGGATTGCAGATGTGAAGGAGTGGACTAGCCGTCTGCTAGTAGACCTTCACAGGGCGGCATAAGACCGGGCCCAATGGCGAGTTTGTCGCCGATACATATCTCCCCGACGAATGGTGGGTCGGCATGGTCTGGGTCAAGGGAAGGAAGAGAAGGAGGAGGAGGAGGAAGTTTGTGCCCCCGTAACCGATCAGACAAGTGAGTTCTAGGTAAAAGAAAGTCAATCTTAGATTAATAAAGGCGGTCAATTCTAGGTAAAAGGTGTGAGCGTGGGATGGGGGATGTTTAATAAAACAAATTTTAAATTTAGTATAATGTTTAATATGTGTTCCTCAAAGGGATCATTAGCGCCGGGTGTAGAGCATTTGACATGTGACACGTCTGCGACTTTGCCGCACTTTATTAAGCAGGTGGCGATGCGGATCAAAGGACCAGTTATTTTGGCAGGTTCAGTAAGGTGAACACAGGTAAATAAGAGATGCCAAAGACAGGGCAGCTTTGACTGTCTTGTAGTAGCTACGATGCGTTATCGGCTGTCTCTAAGTTTCGTAGATAGTTGAGCGTGGATTAAGTGAGAATGACCAATCGGATGCCACGAAGGTTTTGAACCCGCCGAGTTAACATTATGCCCGACTTCGAATCAACGTTTCGCCGCCAAGCTCTTGCAGGATACAAGTCGCAGAGAGATACCTTGACGAGACTGATTGAACAAGGGACTTGGTACAGTGAACGCTCCAGCACAACTAGTCAAGAGGTGTGCAAGGCCAGTCTTAAGCAGCGAAGATCAACGGTTAATGCACCACCAACTCTTTTACGGCGCATCGAGAGGGTTCTTCATGCAGCAAATTACAATTATACTCTACGCAGCAAAGGAAAATTCTGTCTCAAAGTGGCGTATGAATGCGTGATCAGGTGTAGCGTGCGAATATGTGTTAAGACTGGTTAGTTTTGACTCCCGTGTTTTTTTGTATTAGCAGTAACAAGAATGTAAACGGGATGCCTCAGACAATTAGCCAGGTATATATATATATGTGTTACACACCTTTAATTCTTGTTGTGAATTATTTGCTTTGACTCACTTTAATACACTAACTGCGTTGTGATCGGGAAAGTACGCAGAAAGCTCGGAGCTAAGTGATAATATTCTTCACCAGTCAGCAGTCCAGTGTAAGCGTACTGGTGGATGGCGGAGCAGTCGAGAGTGTTAAGTTAGAAAGAACTGGTGAGCTTAACTACGATCCTCCGTCCATCTCACGTGCCTCTTCTCGTAGGCTCGCAAAAACAAACACACACACGCATTTTCACCCCCCCCCCCATATCACTCACCCCGAAAGTGTGAAAAGATCGTGATCGCCTCCCTCCCAGCCTCTAAAAATACGAACTGGGTGGGGACGAAGAAACCAGAACCCAGTACCAGTTAAAATGTAATTTTGATAAAGACTACTTATTATCTTCTCCTATTCCTTCTACACGCTGCACGCATGCAAAGAGACACAAACTTGGATCCAAAAGGCATTTGCTCCCTCTCTCTCACACACACACAGCAGCCATGCACGTCCGGAACAGACACGTCAATTGCCGAGCACATCGAACACCGCTAGGTGTAAGCTGAACTGCTAGGACAAAATAATCAGCCAGAATGCTTATATTTCGCCGGCAGCTTAGCTGAATGCTTATCCCTAACCATCCACCTAGCGCCTAGCTGTGCACCTGGCCCTAGCTCTGTGCCGCTACATCTCACCCCAGTTACTACCACGACCCGTGCAATATCGTCATCTACAGCGAGAACTATAGAGCAATGTCCGCTACAAACACTCCATAGAGCATTCACAAGACCATATCACATTTTAAAATAGATCAATCGCATGACCTGCATTAAGAAGCACGAAACTCGATGAACGAAGATCAGGATCTGGTTAAGAGATGCGGACCGTGTTCTATCAAACAGGTTGTTGGCGAACTTGCAAACGAGGTCGAGTGTGGAAGTTTAACAGACCTCTGCTTTCCATCATCGTCGGCTTCACTCCCTTAGCAAAGGCATGTTTCTGTAAAATTCGCAAAGTAAAGCTTGCCAGCAGCCACAGCCTCGAAGATGATTCCATGCAGTTTTTGCCTGGAGGCTACAGGCCTGTTTACTTTTCACTGCAAATATCAAAGTGGCTGAGGTATTTCACTATTGTATATTCTGCTGGGGTATCCCCACGGCTCCAACCGAGGTCGGGGAAGAAGAAGTGACAGGGGCCACTAACTAAATAAATCTCTTCTTTTCGTCACCAAAGCAATTGATTTCACGAACTAATCATTAGCCCCAGTCGATGCCAGGGGAAGCAACTAAATGTTATTACTCTGGACACATCATCAGCCCATCACTACTCCTTCAGGTCCCTTCCCGCGAGATTAAGCTCAATTAGTCGCTCTCTCTCGCTCTCTCTCTCATTCCCATTTATACTCATCCATCACATAATCAAGATCTCTAGTTTCATAGCGTAGAAAAGGCTCAGATTAAAACTTTCCTATGACATCGTAATATTTGTGTGTGTGTGTGTGTGTGTGTGTTGGGAGGGGGGAAAGTAGGGGCAGTGGTGAGAAGAACTGAGAGCCGTTAACGTACCGTAAAATGATTACGTTTTTAACTGTCCTCGCGCTCACACTGGAAACCACTAAGCCGTTTAATGTTCGATGCTGTTCTGTTCATGCATAGCTAAACGTGCTGTAGAAATACAATTGAACTTAAGCTTGGGGCTGCTGGAGAGGTTAAGGTTTATGGCAACATACGTCTTTGGCATGCCTTTTTGTTCTGCACGGCGTTTCTGTCCAATAGAATGTCCAGAACGACACTTAGCGGCCACTCGTTTCTCCAACCTCGTCCAGGCCCCACGACTGTTGCAGGCATGTGGATTCACTCTTGAAATTCGCAGCATCCGTGGTCTTCGCAAAGACTGATATCACGCTGCTCGCCATTTCACACTCTGGCAGCTGCGTGGTTTCTTCAGAGAGCATTTCCTTCAGCACTTCACGTTTTGATGCCAGCCTTCGTTTGCATCTTCCCTAGTACTCCCTCCCTTCTACAAAACACTTCTCCACTTTCTGCAAAACAGTGTTTGCAAACAGCCGTACCCGAAACATGCCAACAAAGCAGCCAAATGCACGGTTTATTGTCTCCTAGCGCTAAAACATGTGACTAATCTCGGCCTCTTCGGCTCTGCTGTAAAAGGATTTATGGGCTTGTGCTGCATAATCTTAACCAGAAGGCACCGCTATCGCTCACCAAGAGCACTCGACACCACACGCGCGAAGGGAAGTATTTACACCATCTATATACTCAGGTCCTTTGATCACAATGCCCGGAAAACCTAGTAATTGACTCGCGTACGCAAAAAAGTAAGTTTTACTTACCAAAAACCTTTTAGCCATCAAACATTCTTCGGCCACACACTGGGGAAAAACAAAGATAAACTCAAACAAAAGAAAAAAATCAACTTTTTGACTAAGTACGGTCGTCACGAAGAAGGAATGAAAAAAAGACCGTCATTTCCTGAGACAGACACAAACACAAACGCGGAAGCTAAGGAGATGCAATTTGCGTTAAGTGTAACAGTGCTACTCATTATTTTCTCCATTTGGCCGGCTATTACTGAGCAGCGGTGGACAGCGGTCTCTGTCGCTGTTTAGCTCTTCCACTAGCAACGGGAAGAAAGAAGACAGTAGCAACAGATTGGCTGAGTTCTGATAAAAATTATTTTAAAACGTCAATATGATATTACAAAGATTTTGCTATCTTGGACAGCAAAGCACTACATAGCTACCCCCACGCCCCATCTTGTTCCCGTGAAAGTAATCCACCGGAGGTAAGCACCCACCTTTTATTATCTAAGCATCTTAATCAATTTCAAGATACAGCTATTTAACTACTCCCGCTGATGGCAGTGAAGTAGTTAACTAGCCAAGAGTAACGAGGGTGGCCTCAACGAATTGGCCGCGGAGTCATTCCAGACTATTTTTACAAGAAACATATTAGCGGTTCTTTCTTCCACAACCAAATCCAACCCCTATTAAGTCCGCAAATTGAAAGGTCCCGGCAAGGCCGCATTGATCCCAGGTCCCTGCTAGTGCTAATCAGGAGAGAACATTTTGCGCAATTATTACAAGCGTTATGAAGATCCCTCCCACACAGTCTTGCAGCAAAAATCAATAGCACGGTTCGCTTTGGCAACGAAAGAAAGAAGGAAGAAACGATCCCAGACTGCACCATTTACAGCTCTTACTGCAAAATTATCACCGTTGCGACAGATAGTTTTATGTATCAAAGAAAAATGTGAATCCTACAGGTACCACATTCTGGTCTACTGTAAGTTGTCTTCCGGGTACTGAAGAGGTTTACCACAAAACCAAATTTAAAACTGATTTCGACAACCAACCAGTAACTAATGACCTTGCTAGTGGCGCCGGTGATGTACGAGTTCAAGAACTTGGAAAGCTAGTCATTTCATGCTTGCCTTCACAAAGGGAGGTAACCTCGCTGATGCTTATTTTACTTTCCTGCTCGTGATCGACTTACCTTTCCCTCCCTTTTGTCTTAGCCTAAGCGCAACTCCACATGACAACTGCTACTAACTACTGCTTTAACGAAAATAACGTCAAACAAGTGCAACCGGTAGTTTGGATTGACTAACAGCTTTCTGGGACTGATACAAGCTCACTCCATTCTAATTTCCAAACCAAGCAAAATATTTCTAGAGAAGGCCTGTTGCTTAGAAAACGTGTCAACTTTTGGGCAGTCGAGCGACAACACTCGGTCGCGCACTACTGAGTGCTGTGCTTGAATACCGTCGTCCCACCCTTGACTAGGCAACCATTTATATAAACTGGGACTGCCCGCTAAATCACCTTCCACGACCATTCGGGGAGATGTGGATTGGTGAGGATAGTGATTCACTCCCTTACCCATCCACCGCTCGTTCTTACCATACAAACACGAGTGCATAAGCAGGCACGCACGCTGAGAGAGACAGACGGAGACACATACAAACAGGACAGAGAAACGGAGTGAGGCAAAACTGAGTGAGGCATTCTGTGGATAACTTATTAGAAGACCATATCACTAAACCCAAGGATGTCTTTCCTAACATCATCCAGCTTACAAATTTATGCATGATCTGTACGATGCTTCTTTCTCCTCATTTAAATGTATACATGGCGAACACGATCTTACTCACCTTCCCATATCTTCTGACAATCGACCATGTCGTCCTCCACAGACTGTTGCTTATCAAGGTCTTTATAATTCTTCACTTTGGCATTATACAGCCCAGACAAAATCGACATACTAATTTTTTCCATGTTGAACGGGTAGGTTATTCCAAGGTCTTGCTACACCTCGCAAGGGTATGAGAACAGCAACGTTCACCACCGTTCCTCAATATACACACAAGGTCGCAATTACTGCCTCCGACTTCTTTTTCTCGATAAATGTCGCCTTGTTGTGGCACTATTCCCCCCTAATACATTTTTCTGAGTTTGCGGAAACGTTCTCTTATTCACATTAGAACAGCTGAGATTTATCGAGGGTCACATCAATTCTTAAACACGTTCCTTGGCCAAAAAAGAACGCAGGCATGAAATCAGAAAAGTGACATAATCTCGGAACCATATGCACTCGCACAAAACACGCAGATAGTGAAGCTCCTGTCAGCGCCAGAGGGCAGTTTCAATGCAGAAATGTTCTGCAAGGGACGCGAGGTGCTGCGAGTAACGCAGCACGGACAGAGTGCACCACCGACTCGGACGAAACCGCGCGAAATCTCTTTCTTTCAAGAACCGCGCACGCCTGCGCGCGCATGCAGCCTTGCTATCGAACCTTAGCCACCGCAGCAGAAGCAGTAGTAGTAACAGAAGCCCAGCTCGTCTCTGATCACCTGTCAACAGGTCTAGGTACGACCATTCTCCGCGCGTGGC
Source organism: Marisa cornuarietis (assembly GCA_004794655.1). Lineage (NCBI taxonomy): Eukaryota > Metazoa > Mollusca > Gastropoda > Architaenioglossa > Ampullariidae > Marisa > Marisa cornuarietis. Next base: position 13,054,177 of record SMMW01000575.1, read on the forward strand.
ATTCGCCAATCTGTTGCAAAACAATGACTGCTTTACAGCCAGCGTCTGTACAAATTGTCCAGTTCTTCTCGTCGATGCCGTGTTTATCGCACGGTGTCGCCCTCGTTCTCGGACGATTTCATTGATTTGTTACCTGTTCTTCTAGGAAACTTGGTGAAAGCAGCAAGTGGCGGATTAGCAATCGATACCTTCCTGTGTCCCTCAAGTGGTGGAGAAGCAGGATCTGACTGGAACCAACGCCAAGATGAGAGGGTGCTCCGGGTTCACCAATGGCGCCAAACGGCGGGTGTCTCGCTCCTGGTAGCCTGGTTCCAACTAACCACTTTTCCTGCTTAAGACGCTTTGTTAAACGCTTTCTTGTCACCTAACGCAGAGATAAACCACCCAAGAGCTTATTGTTCAAACAGTTCTTTTTCACACGCGCATCCTCTCTCATTGCACGTGCGACGCAAAAAAAGAGCATAGAAATCTTGACAACGAGGTGAAGAATAATAATAAAATTAAATAAATAACGACTTTCCTGAAAATAACTCATAGACGATCACACGACCTGCTGGTCTCAGCAGCATCGGTTTAAAACAAACTCATTTTTTTCCTCTCCCAGAAGTGAGCAATCACAGTCAAGCTTGTGACACATGGCAGCCAGTACTGGAGCTCTCAGCAACGGCGAGTCCATCTGCCCCAGACTTTAGGGCCAGCCTCCCATCTTCCTCCCCGCCTCTCTTCCCTTCTCCACCACCCCCCAACCACTGCTACCGTCACCACCACCACCACTGGCACCACTACCACCACAACCGCCAGCGGGCCTCCAACCCTTCTTCTACCCTGTCACTCCAGCCGCCGATGTTATTGATCACCGGAAAATTTGTCCCTCCCTCCTTCTCACTCTCCTCCTCCTCTTCTCTTTCCCTCCCTCTTTTCTCTGACCCCCCTCCATTCTCTCTCTCTCTCTTGTCGTGCCCGAGAGTTCTGGCTGAGACAGGCTTGTGATTTCGACGACTTTCTGGCCGGGTGGCTTATACTTGCAGCTTGAAGGTTCGGCGAGGTACGCAAGGAAATACATCCACGCATGTGCACGGACTCCCACTACCTACAGAGAGACGGTGGGGGCGACCCCGCCGTGTATTTACACACATAGACGCTGCTGTTTCGGGGTGTGAGCTGAAGGGGAAGGGGGAGGCGATTTGCCCTTAGTGTTTGCCTTATCGCAGATGCCGTTTTCGTGCCTGACCAGTTTGTGTGGTGATTTACACAAGCGCGGCTCGCGCGAGACGTTTGTCGAGGCACTCGATTACCATACGTCTTGGTAATGCCCAATCAAAATTCAACATTCCTTAGCATTTGATTTCGATCCCTCCCATAATCCTAGGGGCGGAAGGGTGAGAGGATGAAACCCCTTCTCTGACCTGACGTCCGTTTCTGCAATGACCCTCATGAAAAAAAATTACTTAAAAATAGACCAAAAACTGCTAATTTTCTCAGCACTTATAATAGAGGCTGTCTCCACTTGTTCTGAGGTCAACAAAGATGTTTCCTTCCGTTTGCAAGCATTCGCTCATCGACTGTACACAGATGATGCAAAGCTGAATTTAAGTGTGCTTTTATAAGGGGCAGCTATCAGGACGTAAAAGTGGACGCCAAAAGAAACTGAAAACAAGCCCTCTGAATTCTTGAAATTTCAAGCCGTAAAGGTCTGTCTAAACTGGAATAACTACGGCAAATATTTCATGTAGAACATCACGTCAAAAAATAATAGTCACATATTCAACACTACTAGTCCAGTTAAAGACACCTTTTACGGGAAGTACAGCTTACACCAAACGCTACATGTGAAGCCCTCATCAGGAAGTACTATAAATGTTGCTAATTTATGCTCTGCAGTGTGACAACATTTCTAGAATTACTTGTGAATAATATTCATAAGATTGTATCCTACACATGGAAGCATCTGAATGATGAGCACATCCTGTGGTTAGTGTCCTTACAGGTAAACTTAACTGACTTCGAGAAGAGTGATGATAGTAAATGCATTATAAAATAACATAATGCAAAATAAAGCTTGGCTTGCACAGAGTGTTTCAATCAGTCAAAGTCATATTCCCTCTGTATAATTTCACGAGAACAGCAAGGAATTCCCAAAAGTTTTAAATACATAAACATTTGAAAATAGTTAATTGACTCTTCCATCAATTTCCCCATTCGATCTCCCCGCCTCTCTCTCTGTGCGTGTGTGTGTTTGTGTGTGTGTGTGTGTGTGAGTGAGAGAGAGAGAGAGAGAGGGTAAGATAGAGAGTAGGGACGGACAGAAAATGATCGATCTCATTCATTTCTGATAGTAGCAAAGTTTTTAAAGAAGGAGTTTTGGGCTTGCGCTCTCCTTTAAAAGACTTCACATTTTGATGGGAAGCCCAAAACCAACTCATGCTGAAGGAAGGAAGTGCTTATAACTCCTAGATCGAAGTGTGCTACCAGTGGCACGCAAAAGCAGTCACGCAGCAGCAGCAGCAGCAGCAGCAGCAGCAGCAGCAGCGAGAAAGCACGTGTCCCTCACAGTCTGCGATGAGCAAGTCACACCATGTAGCGGTGAGGAAACTGTGACCTGACCGCGGTCAAGCTCAAGCGTGCACAGCAGCATAATGCCGACCACTTGTGACGTAATAGTAGTCCAGGCAGCTGCACGACAATTCCTGTAGACGAAATAGGCCGCCCATCCAATCCTACTACATGTCGGTCGTTGGGAATGTAAAAAAAAAGTAGTTACTCAATGCTGGAACCTTCCACACATGGTTGTCCCCAAGTCCAGTGAGGTAGCAATTATTTAAAACAAGAAAGCCCAATAGCGCCCCAACTATTTTTGTGGAAATACCACCTTTAAAGAAGTTTTAGATCTCTCAGATGTAGACGCCTGCCAGGAAGTGCACTGGCTCAAAAAGGTTTAAAAAAGATAAAGCCGCTGTTTCGAATAAACCACCAACTAAAACAATCAAAAGTTAATAAATATATTGCAACTTAGTACACAATATCTTCATGCCCTTTTCAAAACAGGAGACAATAAAAGCAATCTTTTGTTACAAGAAGGAAAACACAGAGGTCGGCTGGGGAAAAAAGAAAAAGGAAGAGAACTAAAAGGAGAAGAATGAATGCATGAGGAACGACAAAACACAGACGTTGTGGCCAGCTTAGTACCCCAGGCTAAGCCAATCATAGGAGGAAATTGCTGCCACCATTATCGTGTTGATGGACCGCATAAATAAACGCTGAAAATAGTCCACCGTCCAGATCCCTGTTAAAAAGCTGCAGCAACCTCCATCGAACTCTAAACTAATACCCCCCCCCCTTGCCCACGAAAAATGAAATAAAAACCTCACAAACAAATGCCAAAGCATGGTCGCCACCAAAGGTCGATGAGAGCAGTGTAAGATATCAGGCCAGCAAAGCCCGTGAGAGGATGTACAGCTGCTGATACCGGTGCTGTTGTTGGTACTGTAAATTTGAGCGTCTGCCGTGGTTTGGTGCCCGGCTGCCTGGCGAGACGGATGACATGAGGTTAGTTAAAGTGAGACTGATTTACTGTCCAGCTTGATGTGAATTCGCCTGCACATTCATCTGCGACAAGGACAACGGAAGGTGAAGGGTGTAGTTCGCAGGCGGCAAAATGTGTATCATAAGAGATTGTGTGTGTGTGTGTGTGCACGTGCGTGACGCGAGACAAAATGAGGGAAGAAGGGAGATTAATGGAGGGAAATAACCATTACTGAGGGACAACGACATACACAGAATTTGATCAATTTTCGGTCCTGTATAATGCAATGATTTCGCTCCGTGCACCCACGGGTGTGCGTTAGCGGTGGTTCAATCCTAGACTGCAGTGCTCCGTGTCAAACTATCTTTAGACTCTGTACAATTTCCAATAATCTTCAGCTGTCTGCTGTCCAGCTCGCTGCACTGTGTCACGGTCGCCAGAAAAAGAACGCCTGTGTGAGTGGATGAAGACTTTTATTTCCACTTGACATGTGTGCACGTGCCTGGTCAGAACTAGCTTTGGATATATAAGACAGCGTGCGTTCACGTGCTTGAGTGAATGAGAGAGAGACGCCAATATGCGAGTAAGAGAGGGGGCAGGCACGAGGGACATTGTAGGTGGGAGGGGGAATTTGTGTTTTACGCTAAGCCAGCAACTAAAGCTTTATCATCGCAGAGCAGCCAGCCATGTAAACAGATGCTACATGCAGAAAAGAACAGCGTGCCCGAGACGAAAGCTGAACCACAGCAGCCAACCTTCACAGTATTGGTGACAGGCGCTAAGAGCCCGGGACATTGTGGGGATGAGAAGGTCAGAAAAAAGAATTCCCTGAACGACCAAGTCATACGACTAACAAAATGACGACCCAAGGCTTGAAGAAGTAAGGCTAGTAAGGAAATAACCGATTTAATAATAATAATCCGGAACCGACTTAACCATTTACCACCGATCGCTGTTTAGATGACAGAACGATGTGACAAACTGTCAACGGACCGACGTATTTCAAGCAGGCAGCAGCTTCGTACGTTCTTCGCATCGAGGACTCTCTCTAAGACAAGCTAGTCCCGCGGAAAAGAAGGATAAAATTTACACTGACTGGCGGGGCGGCACGTTTCCGAAAACGTAAACAAACATGTTGATGGGAGAAAATAAACAAGACACTGGTAGGCGTAGCAGCACGTCTGTTGTATATGCAGAGAAGATCTAATAAGGATACAATGGCGGTTTGATTGTCAGCTGATAAAAGGCCGGTCTCACAAAATGGAAATTTGTGACTTTCCACTTCTCTTGACACAATGCGCGGTGCTTCTTTCCTCAAATCCCCAAGTGACATAAAAGCAGAAAAACCCTCCTCGAAAATTCATTTTTTAATAAAGGGATTGTACGTGACCTCATGCACACATTTTGCAACATATTGCACCGAAACCTTAAGAAATGTAAGAAATTTTGTGTGCCAGCAGTAATTAAGGTCCTTCTTAATCGGGAAAATATCACTCAACGTTTGAACAAGTTTGGTAAAATTGTATATGAACGTCCCAGGAGACCAATGGGACTGGGGGGAACGTTCGGGACCTTGTAACATGCTGAGCCCAGTCCAAGCTTATTTGACAACGGGACATTGGAGGGTTGTCGCTTCGGCACTTTTAATCCGAAGTTCAATAAAGTAACTTTGCTTTATTAGTAGTATCAAAAACGAGAGTACAACAAATAATGAATGCCAACGATGCTTAAATGAGGCGAGAGTAATCTGCAACGTTGCGCTTCACAAGGCTGGTTTTTTTTTTTTTGAACGGAGATAAACGTTATATCATAAGGCAGTTTTCCGCCTCCAAATGACAGCGATAACATAAAGATGAGGGAGAAAAGGTTTACAACTTTGAAAAAATCGATATGGGAGGTATGCAACCTATTTTATCTGGCATATAGATGTCTTACGACAATCCGACAGGTAATGGTCGCTAAGTATACAACAGTTGTCCTCGCCTTTTATCAATTTGCATCCTTGTTTGCTTACCTCAGCCAAACTCTCTTTTATAACATGAATAGAACACGAAGAAACCATTACTGACATATAAGAGTCCAGCGATTAAGAAAAGAAAGCCCAGAGGCAGTCCAAGACAAAACTGCCAGCGAATCGATAAGCTTGTTTAATCTCGTCTGAATGAAAAATACCCAGTGGTTAAGAGATCTATCGCGAGAAAAGACGAGGAATAAATGAATTCTTTCATCCACACGTCCGCCTGAACTTAAAAAAGACATCTTAAATCTAATCACGGAGCAAGAGTTTTTTTAAAAAGACTTTCTGCATTATTATTATATCTCGTGGATATAACTTTTCGGTGTGATTTTAGAGTAAAACCTCCAGATTTCGTATAATAGTGAGAAAGAGCGATCGCGCTTAAACTTTTTTTTTCACTGTACATAATTTGCAGTCGCCCCCCCCCCCAATGTAAGAAAATTTAATTTAAACGTAAAGTTTTTGACAATCGTATTCAAGACAATAGCGGATTTTTATGCATAAACCTTCCCAATACAATTAACTCAACAGAAAATATTATTTTCATCAGGCACAGAAGCTTTAGGTATACAAAACATCAAACCGTGAACCCAAATTCTGCATTCGTAAGAGAAACACTCACAATCGCTTCTGCTGCAGTTATCACGACTCTTCCATTTTCCTTTCAAGTACAAAATATATATGCACGTGTGGCAGTAGATTAAGCCGCCGGGAAAAAAACCCCGTGCCGTCATTTTCTTCACATTTGAAAGCGAGGCCTGACGCTGCTCTGTTGGGCCAAAGACGATAGATGTTTGACCGTCCTTTCCCTACCGGATCTTCATGGTCTTTCTTCATAGCAGCCCATTGTTCATTTGTTACTATTTATGAAATAATAAAAACTAATTTTGACCTAGCAAAACATCTTTTCAACAAAACCAACAATAAAAGGCTTGATGACCAGAAGGGGCATTTTCTAAACTGGTAATCGTGTCCTCAGTTAAGATCAAAGGGACTGGTGCTCTTGGTTCTTTAAAAAAAAATGACAATGAAATGAGAAGGATGACTAGAGATGGAGAGCAGGAAGGCACACATCAAAGTGGTATCCTTTTTAGGATGTGTAATTTGTCACAGCTTCGATGAAGGGGAAACAAAGGAACATGAAAAATACCTTGCGAATTTGAAGGAAAGCTTCCACGAAGACGCAGACAAGATGACTGGTAGATGGTACTGTACGCCTTAATCGGCAATCACGACTTTATCATAACTATTTGGCCTGCCTTGTAAACTAGGTGCCACATCCACAGAATTAAGAACTGAAGAAATTTTTTATTGCGTAGGCCGCCGGCACCCTTCTAAGCCGAAGTATAAGAAAAATATTCAAAAGTATATATACACACAAGCTGTTCACATTTAGGAATTAGATTATTATCAACAAGAAAGGCACACAAATTTTAACGAAAGGTACATTGTGTTTATTTCAGTTACCGAATGTAAAGCATGAAAGCGTGTGATAATTATACCATAAACTACTCAAAATACCTAACATAAATCTTATGAAAGTTTCTCTCATACCAATATGCTTGATATCGGCAAGAAAATTACTCTGCATCATATCAGGTTTGCATAAATTATAAGGAAAGAACCTTGGACTAGAACTAACTTTGTTATGCCTTTGATGGTATAAACAAACCTCCAACGTAACTTGAATTCTTCCAAAAAGTGATGGACATTGGCAACACCTTGAATCTCCCACATAAAACCGTAACCGTACTTATACAGTGTAGTTATGATGTGGTAAATCCCCACGACCTTGTTACACTGGTCAACAAACGTTTACAAAAGTCATGTTACTAAAATAAAATTAATCATTTCTTATCAATTTTTATGTGCTGAACACGAATATGACAACCAAAATGCAAAATTGCCTCTAGTTTTTTTGTAATCTGCAATAATTGTGTACATCATGAATTGAATGCTAATAGTAATTGACCTCTGGTTAATACCTGTAAAAAAATCAAGTCATAGACTACGTCTTATATTTCTTTGCCTGTCTCATGTACAGCTGTTCGGGAGCATCTCGGGAGAATCCAGCAGTAGTCAGTCAGCATGGTGGTGGACAATTTTCCCTGGTATCTTTTTTTCCATTGTTGCGATATCTTAATGAAAACGTTTGCCATGTTCATCACTAACCATACCACAGTTGTCAGGAAGGAAATCCAGATGGGAATATAGGAAGTGGATCATTAGAGACATAATGCAGCCAAGTTTCTGATACTGCATCAGCAATCTTCTGCTAGTTCCTTGTAGTTTTCTGCCCTAACATTCCCGAGAAAGTTTGTAGACAATAGGCGAAAAGCATTCCATGCTTGTTTCGGCTCACCCTCGTCCTCATCAGCTGAATCAAGAGAATATTCTGATGGAGGTTCTGGAATAGGAACTCCCTCGCCATGTGGAACTAGTATCAACGCAGATGGAATGTTGGGGTAGACTTTTCTCGACTTCTTTTGCTTCGTTATCCCGCCGGAAAGAGGAGGAACCAAGTAGAAGTAACAGTCATTTGTGTGGTTGCTTGGCTCTCTCCACATCATGGGTACTGCAGACGGCACTGATGGTCTTTTGCCATTCAACCACAGTGAAAGCTGTGCTGCAGATGTAGCACAGCATATATGCAGGGCCTAAGGTTTGACTTGGTGGCCAATCTCGCATCCACAGTAAAGATGATGTGCCTTCTTCACTTGAAAACTGATATTTTTCTTCTGGTTGGCAAATGTCATCCCCCACAAATACAGCAAAAATTGTCCACGGTATTATGCACTTTCGATGCATGTTCTCTATATTGTAACTAAATGGATAAATAAATAACAGCTTTATGTAACAGTAGCTTAAACTGTATCCCACGAAGTCTGAAATATTTTAAATGCTCAACCTTTCTGATTGGGCTTTATATAGTACACTGCTGACGTCAGCTTACTCCAGAGGCCGCCTGGCAGTAGTACTGCACTGCATAAGAAAATAATGCAATCAACTCTGGATGATATATGCATGACTGTATTATGCAATGATGCAATATTACATCATTCTAGGCTTATTTAATATGTTGTTACAGTCCTACTGGAAAAATTTACAGGGTGAGACATAGAAAATGAGCTATATCGAATATCTTTCAAAACTAGTCAATTAAAAAAATGTCAAGGTCATATTCGTGTTCAGCACACCAAGATCCTACAGATAAGTACCTTTCTTACGTCAGTAATAATTTCCGTGTTGACCAGTGTTATCATAACAGCATTTCACGGACATTTCCTGGTAAACGTTAACGTGGCTTAAGCCAGCATGCAATACATCTAACATATGAATTAAAATACAAGGCACCAGTGAGAAATGCCAGAGAAAGGGTCGGAACCCTGGTCTCACGATCCTCATTGTCTTAGCTTTACCGTTGCGTTTTCAAACTTCCCCCAAGAGCAGAAATAAAAGAATGATGTAGGGGTTAAAAAAGAGAGAGCGAAAACGATCCAAAAAGAACCAGGCAACTGAGATCACAGGTCCAAAAATGCAGGGATATCATGTGCCTCCTCGCCCTCCACCACCGGTTCTTAACATTGCACAACGTCTCGTGCGCATCAAGTTGTCTTCCGAACAGGCTACCCCCAAATGCACTAGGCATGTCTAACTAGAAAGAACTAGAAAGTTCCCTACTCGACTGACGTAATGGTAAAGACTAAACAAAGGCACAGGCGCACTTGGAACATGCAATTTCGCTTATATGGATATTTTTGGCTTTCCTGAAGGCGCTTTCTACGTCGAGACATCAGAAGACCTAAAATTAAAAAAAAAAGTCCGGACCATGCCTGGCTGATCGATCTATAGGAAATTACCATTCAGCCAGGTCCAGAGGAGGCGGGAAGAAACCGATGCTTGTGCTGCGTGGAATCTGGGAAAATGGAGATCGATACAACAGCAGGATGATATGGCCTGTCATGGGTGGGGAGAACTTGTGAAAGAGGAAGTCCTTCAAGGAGCCTGCAGATGTGCACTATAACGAAGGAGCTGGACCAAGCTGAAGAGCCTTCACGGCGCGTATTAGTGAGTATCCGGGTGTCCTGTGGTCAAAGAGAACTTGGTACTGGACAGGTTCATTTTTCTGAACAATGTGATTGCACACCACTCCGCATGTGCTGTCAGACTGCCGGACTTTTCTCGAAGCATGCGTTCTGTGTGTGTGTGTGTGCACGCGTGCATGGGTAGGTGTGTCGGGAGTGAAAGAGAACTATAGCACTATCCTGTCAAAACGTTTAACACGAGACCAACGGCCTTTCCATTTTAAGGGTAACTAACAGCAACAAACAGAAAAAAATAATGTTGCAAATACAGAAACAGCTTGACAATATGCTATATGATTATGTAGTTAGTTAATGTAATCACTACTTTTGCTTTTGGAGTAATCCTTCATCAGACTAAGGGAATACTGCTGAAATTTTAGTCATCAACTCGTGTGCAGAATTATGTTGGTGTTGGGTGGGTTTTGGCGGCGAAAGGGAGAAGGGAAGCACAATGAGAGAGCGTGTCTCTGTGAGAGACAGACTAAGCACAAGTAAACTTGTGTAAAACCAAACAAAAACCTAGACAAACAAATAAGCAAGCCAGTGCACTAATGTGGATGTCTGAAAGAAAATCCCAAATGCACATTTGACAAAAAGGAACAAAATCTGGCATGATAGATCACACTTAAGGCTGAATCAGCCAGCGTTACTTTACAGGTTCGACCTCAAGGCCCACCAACCAGCCGGCTAGCCATCCCAACCCCTATGATATCCTAAGGAGATCTGAGAATGGGGTATGGCGGCGGCGGCAGCAGCAGCAGCAGCAGCAGCAGCAGCAGCAGCAGCAGCAGCAGCAGCAGCAGCAGCAGCATTCCGTTTTGATGACGGAAGCGCTTTCATGGCAGCGACCGCTCGTATGCCACGGCTGTAGTTTTAAGGACGTGCGCGCTTACTTAAGTTTATGGGCAATTCTATACCTTTTAGTTTCCTCTCAAACACATTAGTATTACTTTTCCAAGAACTCGCAAAACAAAAGCAGGCAAGGAAAAGGCTAATGGCCCAGCCTCCAATGGCCTCTTCGCTGTCAGTCTGCAGGATACCGAGTTAATGCATGTACAGACGGAGATCACAGGTAAAAAAATGCAGGGATATCATGTACTCCCCCCCTCGCCCTCCACCACCGGTTCTTAACATTGCAAAACACGTGCGCATCACGTTGTCGTCTGAGCTTTTCAGCTTCCGGAGCTAGACCTAACGGTTGTTGGTATGGTCTAAACAAATAGTGGATAGGGTGTGGGAGGATGTCATGTCACAGTTAAACCAAGCAGCTCCTCTTGCACTGTGGTTATCCCTCACAGGTGAGAGCTGTCAATAGATACCACAGACACGAAACAAGCCGAGTAATACCGTTTCAAGCAGGATTTAGTAGTACAGCACTTCTACGTTGTTCATAATTTATCGTCTCAAAAATCTCCAAAATGAGTGTCAGTGTTCGAAACCTCTGTTAAAGTAAAACCGACAACAAAGACATTTTGATTTGTACTTTTGAGCGTTTGCATTCTTCTCTAGGGAAAAGACAGCCTTCCACCTTGATACCTTTTAAAGAGAACAGCATATCTCATAATCACGTTCTCGGATATCTTGTATTTCTGATTTCCCTGACTCTTTCGCTGTCCTGCTTTGGCAACCTGATGTAAATATTCGAGTCCATTTCCAAAAATTCAGCCACAGCCTTTTCTTTGTCTTTCTTGAAACTTCAAGTAATTGCCACTTCCCCTTCCATCAACCCCTGAGACCCCCCATTCACCGCGCCAGTTACTTTTTGTTTGCACAACTACCAGGCACGCTGCTCTTGGGAACCTCAGACTTCTCTTCGCATGCACCATTCTTCTCGTGGCGTGTTTGCTATACAGATACTAATCGATGGCGGGAAACTAACATCAGCCGACTAACAAAACAGACCGTTTCTACGCCCTTGCCACTTGCTGCAAGGCAACAACTTTCGTACAAGGAATAACAGGTGAAGCTAGATGACAACTAATTACAACTCCTCAGAGCCGCGCACGCGAACTTAGCACAATAATATTTTTTCATCATTCCAATACTATGGCCCATTCGTCGCTAAAGCTTAGGTCGACATGATGAAAAAGTAAATGCAGTAAAAGCAGCGTGAATAAGAGAATTTATTTCCCCATCCAGTCACCGTAAGGAATTTCAGAACTTTTACATCGCAGCCGTCGTGATCTTTGCGAGCAATTTATTCTGGCAATTTGGTTATTAAAGAGACAAAGTCTGTACGTCAGCTCTAACAATGGCAGACAATTCCGATCATCCTGACGAAAGACAATTTTATATGGCGACTAACGAAGAAATACTGAATAATACATTGTCTTAAATTATCAGATTTACGAGCCGTGCAAATAAGCACAATCGGGTTCTCAATGCCATCATCATTTCGAAAATATTAAAAAATATATTGAAACAAAAAAGCAAACAACGCAACATTAAAAAAACTACTCTGGACAAAATGATGGTAAAGGCTCGGTTCTACCAGGCGGATAAACTTGCTTTCATGCAAATTTGCATTAGGAAAAGGATAAAAGAAAAGGTCATCAGGCACAACTCGTGATTATTAAGAAGACACTGCATCAGTCTTAGCGTAACTGCAGGAAACCGCTGCATTCGTCTTTCAGAAGGAGATGCGCAGTCTTCTTAGATCGATCATTAAGTCTAGGATATTATGAGGCCCTTAGCATTCATAGTGGATGGGTAACCCACGAAGCACTGTGATGAAAACGGCCAGACGAAGCAGAGGAAGGGCCGGATGGGTGGAAATCCTCCATCTCGGTCTCCTCCCCTGATTCCTAGCACAAGGAGGCCGCCACATCGCCCGTCATCTGACCTGTGCCGTCGTTCTGCCCTGAAATGTATGTTTGCATTTGCATGATAATATTACTGTTTTGATTTTTTTTTAAAGAGAGAGAGAGGGGGAAGGAAGGGAGATGGTAATATACCCCTCCCACACACAAAAAAAAACTATGAGAAAAATCTCCGTACCCTACATAATTTGATATTTCTCCTCTTACTTCTTGTCATGCACGCGTTTGGGTTCGGACAGGAAAAAAGTCTGCATTCGCAAGAAATCTCCGGATATGACGTAGGCTGGCCTCCTGCAGAGCCTCCAGTCTTCGACGTTTCTCTTAAAACTCCCGAAATGAACGGATGACACGTGCATGGAACAGCTTCAATCTCAAGAAATGATTCGATCCTATCATGCGAAAAGAAAAACGTTTCTGCACGAGTGCGAATTCACAGGAAGCATAGCCGGATGGACAAAATCTTCGTGTTCTGCAGAACACCGAACCAGCTCCTTACGGTTCACGTCATTAAAAAAGCTGGGAGAGATATGGCCGCCTTGGGAGCTTGACGGGAGGGAAGTAAAAGAAATGTGACGGATTGATCCCGGGCTTGCGGAAGTCAATACCGAGAGGCGTATCGGGGTGTTCACAAACGAAGGGCTAATGGGACTCGTGGACAAGTGAGAAAATTAAAATGTTTTTGACATACCGTGCGAGAAAGGGCGGAGTCAAACCATGCAGAACAAAACCATTATGCACGACTGAAGAGCTCGAAGTTAGTCGCCATTTGCGCACTAATCCGAACAAAGATGTATTTCAGCTCCCTTCCGAACCTCTCTATAGCTTTCTGTCGTCTGTTGTCAATAGGAACAGATTTCTTCCGTCCCAAACATTGCTTAAGGCACTACAATGGCGTTAAAAACATAATAAAGAGAAACGTCTAGCTTATTTCTGCCTACATACTCCAAAAGTTTGCTTGCGCGCGCTCACACTCACACAACTACATATTTCCTTTATCTGTAAATCTATCCCCCAGAAAATATTTACGCCTGGGAAAAACATACTGAGAAAAACTTGCTTTTGTATTAGGGAAACGCCAATAAGTTCTTCTCAGCTACAAACAATAATAGCCTGCAGATTTCCCCCTTCCCCCCAAAAAAATGCAACTCTCAGATATTACTGTGAATAGTCGGAGAAAACTGATTAGTCTGTACAGTGAAGATAGCTGGGCGAGGAGACGTTAAAAAGACTTCTAAAGGACAGTGATCCTGTGGGTAAGGCACTCTGTGGCACCCACTATACAGGCACGTATAAACGGACAGTGAGCAGGCTTCGGCTGTTTATGCACCCCATCAAGCAACCATCGCGACCAGTGCAGTGAAGTAAAACAACTCTGCATCTGCGTCTTCCCTGGAGGATCGAACCAGCTAAAAGAGGCTTCTTCGTTGCTCCGTTTCACTAATGACGCAGAATTTAATCTTCGGGAGCTGCCTCGGTCCATCTGGGCACGTGTGACGAACATGATTCTAAAACGATACGCGACAGTTTCCATTCTGTGCAAACTGTAAGACAACGGTACCGTACCACGGAAAGTGGGGATGGGTGATCAAAGAACGGCAAACACCACGGCACATTGACCGTTCCTCCCTACAGTTATCGACTTATCGATTTGCCAGAAAATCTTTGGGATGGTCACTGTCTGTAACGGAACGCGATAGTTGGAACTGACATCCCAGACTCCTGCAAACAACTTGCTTATCATTTGCCCGGCTAGCAGCCTGCACTTGAAGATTCATGCCCTGGAGACAAGAGATTCATGCTCTGGGCAAAGATCGTTTGACTCGTCGTTTTGCCGCCTGCCCATGCAGGACTTGAGAGCAACATTATACTGGTTTCAGAGGGACAAGAGACAGCTTAATACCAGAGCCTTCGCCTCAGCTATATGTTGTCCGACATAAGCCGATGAAGGGGAAGACGAACGTCTGCTACCATGGCAACATTAATTCAGACAAGAAATTCTCCCTCTAGCGTTCAGCGTGGCCAGTATTGTACAGCGGTGGCCGCAGTTGCACACTTCTGTAGTCAAAGCCTTTCGTTGCACGAAGTCGACTGAAACTGTTGCGTACGTTGCTGCACTGGACACGCCTTTACGTCCATCGGAAGAGCTTATTCTTCGTCCTTGACTATGAGAAGAGATTGTCTTACGATCAGCTACTGAAACAAGTAGAAGCTTCAGTCTGCCGGACTCGACCTTCGTCGCTGTGCCCAGCTTTTCCCCCGCACGATGCTCAAGAGAAAGCATTTCCGACTCGTGGCGGTATTATCTCCAGTGATAGTTAAGAGATCATTAACGGATCTCGTGTAAATCTCTTACGTCATGTTTGCCCAGTTTTCTTTAGCACCCTACTTCGGTCTCCTGGAGGCGGGTTACTGGTTTATTGTCTTGTACATCCTCATGCAGGTTGACAGTCTTTCTTTTTCCACGTTCTTGTGATGCTGCTGCTGCTACGAGGGGCATTCAAAAGCCTCACGCAAAAGGAGTTTCAGAAACAAGACAGTGTTTGATAATTTTTCTGTATAGTCCTCCTTGACATCAATTCACTTGCTCCAGCGATACTCAAGCATCGCAGTCCCATCACGGAAGAAAGTGGCGTCCTGGTCCTTCAAAAACTCTTCTACAGCACATATGACCTCAAAAATGGTAACCAGGTAGGTGGGATTTGAGTTTAGGAAACAGGCAGAAGTAAGATGGAGCTGCATCTGTAGAGTAAGGGGTAGCAATTCATTTCCATAGTTGGATGCTTCATCCTGAGCAGAGTGAACGAACGCGTTATCCTGGAGCAAAAGCACACCTGTCCTCAGCCTCGCTCTGCGTTTCGACTTGACTGCTTCCTTCAGTTGTGTTAATTCTGATGCATAGTACGGTCCATTAATAGTTTCCCCCCTTTCCTTTAAGTCTATCATGATTACGCCTTCAGAATTCCCCCACCCCCACCCCCCAAAAAAACAGAAGCCATCACCTTGCCACCTTGCCTGCTTGACCTTCTTCAGGGGTGGAAGCACTGTTTGCTTTGAATCTTTGATTCAGGTTCGAAGTGAAGAACCTAGGTTTCATCTTGAATTACAAATATGCGGTGGAAATTCTCAGGGTCAGCCTGGAAGCGACTCAAAAGTGTCCTGGAAATGTGAACTCTGTGCAGCTTCTGCTCTGGCGTCAGCCTCCTTGGGACCCATCTAGCAGACAGCTTGCTCGTCCCCAAGATCTCGGTTAAAACAGTGTGGATTGAACCAGAACTAATGCCTATGGACTTAACTATCTGCTGGACAGTAAGTCGTCTGTCATCCAAAACCATATGGTGAATGGCATCAACTTGATCATCAGCGGTTGAGGTTTTTGAACCTGACCGAGGGTCATCTTTTGTGCTGACCCCGCCCCGCTTGAATTCAGCAGCCCACTTCTTCACAGTTTCATAGGAAGGGGTGTCCTCAGCAAGTGTCTGTACTATGCCCTCATGGATTTCACAGGAGTCATACCTTTCCTTTGCAGATACTTTATGACTGCTGGAGCCTCTGTTTTGCCCATTTTTAGATTTGTCGCATACCCTTTGTATGGGCCTAAAATGCACACAAATTAAAGCTGGAATCTGTATTAGTTTTTCTAATTTTATAAGAAGTGGTAGTGTGTTACCACAACAAAAATATTCAGCTATTGCTCTTCTATCTGGGTGAGGCTTAGAACTTTTTGAACGACCCTCGCAGGCTTTACCTGAAGGATATTCTAATATTTATTTATGAAACTCACACAAAGTTTCCTAACTTATCTGCTATTTGTATTTGTATTTTGCTTTTTTTAATACTAATATTGCAACTTTTTATACTAATATTGCGTACTTGTGTTTGATTTCTGATAATTTTTTTAGCATCTTCTCTCTTGTCACCGGGTACTACTGATTCCATATAATTAACCTTTTACTTCTTTAAGTGGGTTTTTAAATATGTTTGCACTACACATTGTAATGAGTTAGGGGTAGGTCTTGTATTGTTTCGTGTGTGAATGGTGTCTTGTGTTTGACGTCTTGTGTGCGTCATTTGTTTGTCGTCGTTTTGGGAAGAAATGACGTGAGAAGAAGAAAGGGGACGGTTTGACAGACAGACAGACGGAAGAGAGTGAGTCCTTCATTTTTCAAAACAACGAGAAATCTCTTCACCTTCATTCCATCAACGGGGGCTCGTCGAGCGGGGTGCATGTTTGTAATATACGTCGTGCGCGTGCAAGGTAAGTGTATGTGCGTACGTCTTATTACATATTGGGTAGCTCGTCCGGGATCTGAACAGATAGTGTGTGTGTAGCTGGCCTAGCTATTCGTTGGGAGGTTGGTCAAGTAACGCGAAGGGGAAGTACCGTTCTGGTCAACGGCGATAGTGTTAGCGCAGCTACTTTACCATGTCTGGATTAGAAGCAGAGTTCGCTGTGTCCGAGAGGGACAAGCGAAAAGAGCTTAGAGAGATTGCATTAGATGAGGGGTTGGTAGGAAAAGAGATTAAGGAGTTTGTGGAAAAAGAATTAATCCTCTGGAGACAGGGTAAAAAGGAAAGGGAGGAAAAAGAAAGACAGGAGCGGATTGAGAGAGAGAAAGAAGAGAGGGAGAGAGAGGAACGGAAAGAGAAAGAAGAGAGGGAGAGACAGGAACGGAGAGAAGAAAAGGAGAAAGAGCGGGAACTGCAGCTTAAATTAGCTGAGCTAAAATTTAAGAGCAGAAGCGCTAGTGGCAGCAGTAGATGCAGCAGTATAAGCAGCAATAGCGACGCCAGCGATGACGAGGGCAGGGTACGCATGTCACACTACGGTAGGACAGGCCCCGTCAAGATGGCCACGTTCGATGACAAGAACGACCACATCGAACGGTATCTCGCGCAATTTGAACGGTTAGCACAGTCGTGTCGTGTGCCACGTGATAGTTGGGCTATCCAGTTGTCCGGACTTCTTCGCGATAGTGCAAAGGAAGTGTTCAACCGAATGGCTGAAGGTTCGTGGAACGATTATGACGCCTTAAAAACCGAGTTGCTGAAACGATTTGAAATCACCGCAGAGACGTACCGTCTGCGATTTCGGAACGCGTCCAAAAAAACCTGACGAGACACATGACCAATACCACCAACGAGTACGCCACGACCTTGACCAGTGGATGGTGATGGCTAATGTCGACCGATCTAATCACGACAGTGTATGGGAAGAATTGGTAAAAGAAGTAGTAATGGGAAGTTATCACCCTGAATTGACTTGTCACTTAGAAACAATGGGAGCGATAAAGTTGGCGGACATTGCGTCGATAGCCGAGAGGTTTGATAAGGCACACAGCAAACTAGCAAAAGCTAAGAGAGAAAAAGAATACCCTCACTGGGAACGAACCACCACCTCCAAAATCCATGACGAGAAATACCGTCAAATCGATCGATCAACTGGAAAAGCGTATAACAGCTCAAATAAAGGTAGACAACGCACCGAGGGAGCGAATAGACCGGTTACCTGCTTTAATTGCAGAAAAGAAGGACACTACTCCCGTAACTGTCCACAGAATGGGAAAACTCAAAGCAAAAGCATAACCGCAAATGTCATACTGGGCCCAGTAACGGATGATCGAAACGTGACCACCGGCAAGGTGAATGGTAGATGTTGTTCCATTTACCTGGACACTGGCTGCAACTATTCGGCGATAGTGCAGAGATGTTTGGTTAGTGACAAAGATCTTCTGGATGAACAGATCACAGTACAATTCGCGAACATGACGTCTGCAAGTGTACCCACAGCCATGATAGACGTGGACTGCGAGTATGTCACAGGGCGGATTAAGGCGGCATGTCTAGACAATTTAACACACCCACTCATTCTTGGTGTACGTTACATTTTTTTAAGTCCGTTTCCCAAAACGGATAAAGTCGACGTTTGCGCTGTTACACGTGCGCAGGCTAGGGTAGGCCGGGGTACCGAACCACTTGTGGTATCGGATTCTGTCCCGAGCACCACAGCACTGGAGTTTGGGAAGCTTCAGGCGGAAGACACTAGCCTACAGAGAGTGCGCGCACTGGCAGTTGAGGGCTCTACGTGCGTCAGGAAAACCGCTGAGACTAGATACATGGAGAAGCGGGGTCTCCTGTACCGACAAGTGAAACAGAATGGGGAGGAGTTCAAACAACTTATTGTTCCTATAGGGAAACGCATGGATGTAATAAAACTTGCTCATGAAGGGTTGTTTAGTGCTCATATGGGAACCTCTAAAACTCTTGATCGGGTACTGACCAAGTTTTATTGGCCAGGAGTGACCGGCGATGTGAAACGCTATGTAAAGTCGTGTGACACGTGCCAACGCACGTCGACCAGAGCTCACCAACACCCAGCACCCCTTGGTGAAGTCCCAATCATCGATGAGCCGTTCAAGAGAGTCGCGATGGATATTATCGGGCCAATCAAGCCAGCATCAGAGCGGGGACATAGGTATGTCCTAACTGTGGTGGACTACGCCACCCGGTTTGCAGAAGCGACGGCCTTGAAAAATATAGACACTGAAACAGTAGCCGAGGCGCTCCTAGGAATTTGGTCCAGAGTGGGAATACCAGAGGAAATACTCACAGACCAAGGGACGCAGTTCGTCAGCAAGATCATGTCTGAGGTAAACCGGTTATTGTCGATACGGCATTACACCACCACTCCCTACCACCCTCAGTGCAATGGGCTGGTAGAAAAGTTTAATGGAACTCTGAAAACTGCGCTGCGTAAGTTGTCTGAAGAACGACCACGAGACTGGGACAGGTACATACCAGCACTTCTCTTTGCCTACAGGGAAGCCCCACAGAGTTCGCTAGGATTCTCGCCTTTCGAGCTAGTGTATGGGCGAACCGTTCGAGGACCTATGGCAGTTCTCAGGTCTCTGTGGACCAATGAACAAACCCAAGAGGAGGTAAAGACCTCTTACGAATATGTCACGGACCTGTGTAATAGATTAGAGTTCGTTCGTAAGTTAGCACAGGACAACCTTCGTGATGCTCGCCGCAAGCAAGCAAGTCATTATGACAAGAGGGCAAAATTGCGTGAATTTGAAGTAGGGGAGAAAGTCTTAATATTACTCCCTACAGCGCACAACAAGCTCCAGGTACACTGGAAAGGACCGTATGTGATCACCCAAAAGATGAGCGGTCTAAATTACCGCGTACAAATTGGGCAACGTGAGAAAACGTTCCACGTAAACCTCTTGAAAAGGTATGTGGAGAGAGAAGTGGAGGATAACACCTTGGTGGTAGCAACGCTTGTAGTGGAGGAGATGGATGAGACTCCAGCTTCTGATGTAAGGTTCCACAGCTGCCCTACGATGAATGAAGAAACTTACAAGAATGTAAAGATCAGCGAAAATCTCTCGGATGGGCAGAAGGAAGAAGTCCAGCAGTTGCTGGCGTCATTTGACGGAACGTTAACAGATAAACCTGGTCTGACATCACTCACGGAGTTCTCTGTTACGCTCATAAGTGATGTTCCTGTTAAGCTAAGGCCGTACAGGCTACCGCATGCAAAACTTGAAGCTGTGGAAAGAGATTTGCAAGAAATGGCCAAGCTGGGGGTCATCGAACCAGCGGAGGGTGCGTACAGCTCTCCCATAGTCCTGGTCAAGAAAAGGGATGGGAGTTTTCGGTTTTGCGTCGATTATCGGCGGCTAAACCAAATTACTGAGTATCTAGCAGAACCCCTTCCTGATCCAGACACAATTTTTACCAAGCTCTCAAAAGCTAAATACTTTTCACGGATAGACCTCACAAAGGGGTATTGGCAGATACCTGTGAGAAAAGAAGACCGACATAAATTAGCATTTACTACACCTTTCGGAAACTACCAGTGGAAGGTGATGCCATTTGGTGTACAAAATGCACCAAGCGTTTTCACGCGTATGATGCGCACACTGTTAGAACCACTCAAAGGAACAGGTGTAGAAAACTTTATGGATGACTTGCTCCTCGCCACGGAAACGTGGGAAGAACACCTTGTGCTACTTAAAGCAATATTGACGAGGTTACGCGAGGTGAACCTCACAGCACGGCCTACCAAATGCGAAATCGGTTGTGCTAGTTTGGATTTTTTGGGTCACAGAGTTGGTCGTGGGGAAGTAGCTCCAGCCAACGCCAAGGTTCAACAACTGAGCGAAACGAGGCGGCCAGAGACCCAGACCGAAGTTCGTAGCTTCATAGGGTTAGCGAGTTTTTATCGCAAATATGTCCCCAACTTTAGCGCAATTGCAGCACCACTTACGGATTTAATCGGAGCACGGAAACCGAATAGAGTGGAATGGACTGAAGCATGCCAACGAGCATTTGATACACTTAAGGCACACCTCACCTCCGATCCTATCATCAAACTACCCGACCCTTTAAAACAGTTCCACCTACGGACAGACGCCAGCGAGCGTGGTCTGGGGGCTGTGCTGCTGCAGGAATGTGAAGGTACCTTACATCCAGTAGCGTATGCTAGTCGAAAGCTGAGTAAAACTGAGAGAACGTATGCTACGTGTGAGAAGGAGTGTCTGGCTGTGATTTTTGGGATTCAGAAATTTAACCAGTATCTCTATGGACGAGACTTTGTGCTAGAAAGTGACCATAAGCCCCTGGTATTCTTAGCCCAGGCCAAACACTCTAACCAGAGGTTAATGAGATGGTCACTTTTCCTGCAGGAATACCATCCCTACATTAAATACATAAAGGGGGCGGAAAATGTTGAGGCTGACTACCTAAGCCGTAGTGACTGCCCCGGCCCGATTTTAGAGTAGGGTGGCGTAATGAACATGTAAATATAATGTAAGCTGACTGCCGTTAATATTATTTGTTAGAAATGTTTTACTCCATTGTTTCATGAGTAAAGAGTAGCGTTATAAATTAGCCAGGAAAGATTTTTGTTAGGTGCAGTTCAGTTGCTAAGTTATTTTGAGTTGGGGGTTTACCGAAACAATATAGCGACCTAGTTGGTGGAAATCTGGGAGATTTCAGTTTTAGCAAGGGGGAGTGTAATGAGTTAGGGGTAGGTCTTGTATTGTTTCGTGTGTGAATGGTGTCTTGTGTTTGACGTCTTGTGTGCGTCATTTGTTTGTCGTCGTTTTGGGAAGAAATGACGTGAGAAGAAGAAAGGGGACGGTTTGACAGACAGACAGACGGAAGAGAGTGAGTCCTTCATTTTTCAAAACAACGAGAAATCTCTTCACCTTCATTCCATCAACGGGGGCTCGTCGAGCGGGGTGCATGTTTGTAATATACGTCGTGCGCGTGCAAGGTAAGTGTATGTGCGTACGTCTTATTACACACATATATACATAGATCAGAACACAATCATGCGTCGCTGACTGATTATTGTTGAAAACAGAGAGAGAGAGGGGGGGAACGTAAAAAAATTATTTATTCCTTCTTTTTCTTGAGGTGGGCAAGCAATCAACGATGGATTTTTTTTTGTTTCCAAAAACATCATGCCAGTGCGAGGGACCCATTAACTGGCAAGCAAATCATTGCCTGTTTGGTGGTAGTCTTACAAATGTGAACTGACAAACGTCTAAGACAAACACACAATGGTGAATTTAGCCTGTAGGTGGACACAATTCGGAGCATCATTACAGAAAACGAGGCCCACCCATCAAATGCGTACCCACGATCTCATGATGTCGTGTACAGCTGTGTCCCACCTATCAATCTAGCCATGCCTGACTTTCACTTCTGTTGCACTTGGCTGCAGGCATGCACATACACGCGCCCAATATCTCCGCTACCACTTCCAGAGAAGTTGCTTCCCTACCCACACAACATCTTGCAAAACAGAGCACTTAACGAGGCGAACAATCGACTGGAGAGTCCCGATTGATCCGGGTGCCAGCAGAAGGCATTTTACACATATTTAGGCGAAAATTATGTATTAAGGCAGCGGGAGACGGAAGGGACCCCGCAGGAACACCCCCACCAACCTCCACACACACCACTTATCAATAAACGGATAGAATGATTAACGAACGGCAGTCGAACTACAGAATGAGGTGTCCATGTCTGAGCATGCTTACCTCGCTACCAATGCATGCCCTGTAGCAAAGAAGACAAAGATTGTAATGGAAGGATCCTTGACCGGACCGATGATCTGACAGAGGGCAGCAGCAAGATGATGAAGGAATAAAAACTGGGTGTTTGGAAAGATGGGTGGATTGATATTGGCGAAGTTTGGTGAAAGGCCATTTAAAAATAAAACGTGAAAAAAACACGTTTTCTTCAAAATGTCAGAACTAAAATAATTTCTCTCTCTATCTCTCTTCGACCATGCGTACTCCTGGCCGATACAACCTACAGACTTTGACTATAAATTAGTGTTAACTATTGCTACTCTTTGTGCATTCTGTCAACAACGCCGTAACGACAACACTAGAAACACACCCTACCTTGACAATTTTCCAAGAGGGTTTTTTATTCAATTAAGAAAGAAACTGGAGATCGACCTTTGAAGAATGAAGAAATATCACCGTTTCACGATTCTAAACGGTCAACAACGGTGATCCAGTCTAGGGGTGTCATACACGGACAATGACGATAGCGTGACAACCTGTGATCTTTAGTCATATGGGTAGAAGGGAAGATTGTTTCGCCCGATACATTTGCTAAGTACTGTCTTCGGTTACCTAAATATCGAACTGGTCCAAGAATAGGTGGAAAATGAATCGTACTGTACTGGCTTTGATGACGCTGCCTTTCCGATTCTACAAACGATATTCTAAGCCCTAATGATGACTTTCAACTTTCTTTCATCCTGTGTTTCCAAAATCCATAAAGTGGTACAGAAAACGTTTTTCTTTTTCGTCTTCTGTGATAAGTTACAGCAACATCCTTCGGTTTCCTGTGAGAAAGCTGGCAGCACCGGATGCCATCCGCGTTTGGGGGTGGGGGTGAGGACGGCCTGCAGCGCTGTGCAGCAGTGTTCCGCATGGAAATGAGATTGTCCAGGCAAATTGCAGGTTTCAGGCTTCTCGGATCGGGTCGTGCGTGAAGGAAGATCGGCCTGCTGATTCAATCCCGCTATCTCGGCACTCAGTGGACGGGAGGAGGAAGGGGGGGGGCACTACCAAGAGGGGCTAGAAAGACCACGCGTGCATACTGCTGGCCGGTGTATGCAGGCAGAAGGGCAGGATGATCTTGATCTCTAGGGGATCTGACTGCTGGGGTAATTTACTGGGACCCTATTCTTCCGTCTAAAGTTCGTCTAGCGGCGACTGCCTGATTGGCGTCACTGCAAAGCTGCATTTCAAGTAACCAGTCAAGTTTCCTTTTTCCGTAGGGGTTGGGAGAGGGAGGACTTGGAATCTTGCTGCATGTACTCGGGGGGGGGGAGAGAGAACTCACAAATGTACCTCAGCCACACGTAACCCCACAAAATTTACCAGCAGAGCAGCGTACCCCAGCCACGCGTGACCCGGAGTCTGACCAGCGTAGAAGGGTACTCCAGTCAAATTCACGGTCGTACCTCACCCACGTGCATCTCACTCGGCACTCACTTTCCACTTATAACCCAAGTCGAGGAAATGAAACGTCTCATATGTTATAAATAAATAAACAAAAAAGAACTTAAAGGGCCTTATTAACCGATTATATTGTCGATAGATTGTCGACATTTACATTTATGTTTGGCAAACGTGTCTCTGAACCTCGTGTAAAAATGTGCCCGATTTCGACAATGTGTGTCCGGCTTAGAAGACTTAGATTAATGTTGTTAGAGTTATGCTGCCAATCAGACTGCTCTTTCAGGATGAAAAAAAAAGAAGCGGAGGGTACCAGCGGTAGGCGCACACTAAGGTCTGCAATCACTACAAGACAGCTGAGAAGCCTGCAAATATGGCTAGGTATCGATGTTGACTGCCAGGAATATGAAAATAAAGCGAACTGCCATCCAAGCCCCAGCAGAGGCAGTGCATCGGAAGTCATAGTGTCAGCCATCGCTTCTCTCCCATACAATGCCGCTGGTGATATTAATTATACCTACCACATATCGTGTACATCGTTTTACTTTACCAAAAAAGTGACACTCCTTTCAGTCTGCCGTTGTGATACGATATGGAAAGAATGACAAAAAGAGTCACTTTGCTGCTAATTTTAGCACAACTTCAATGAAAGCGGTGCCATTTGTGCAAGCGAAATAATGTTTGACAAGGTCCAACTACCCGAGAAAGGTGATTAAAAACTCATTATCTGTAAGCACGCAGCTTACCTGGCTATATAATTCACGTGCACAGTTACATAAACCTTGCAGAGCAAGTGTTTATAATTTTCATTCCCATACACATATGGTAAACTTCATTCACACGTCTTCAAAGACGATCGGTTAAGAAAACAGAAAAAACTTGTTTCACCGTTTGATTTTACATGTAGGCAGGCCACACCTTCAAAAAAGCTCTTACTTAAAGAGAAAAACTTTTCATTTATTATAAAAACACCATTAATTAATGAGTCTCTTAAAAAAACACACACACACACAACGAAAAGCTGGCGAGAGAACGATGAGGAAGACAACCTTCAGCAGAATCACAGTAGGCGTTGTCACCTTTATCATTGCTGACGATGACGATTTATTCCCCGTGTGAGGTCGGGAAGTCAGCGGGTTAGAGCATGTATGTGTTAGAGACAGACAGAAAGACATACATATGTAGAGGAAGACAGAGAAGAGTGAGAGAAGGCTTGGGGGGCGGGGTTGATCAATCGTATTGGCTATAATTACAAATGAGAGAGAGAAAGTGTAAGGGGAGTGGGTTGGGGGGAGTGGCGAATTGAGAGACCCGACATTGTTCGTTATAGGGGTCTATCTGCTGTGTGACAAAGCGCCCTGAGCAAAGACGAAAGGGCGAACTGATAGATGCCCCGCCTGTTCCTAAAGCGAGCCCCGGCAAGTCTCGAACAACAAACACGACCCTGCTATACGTCATCGGCAGGTCGCGGCGACAGGTCTTACCACTGGAAAAGAAAGGAAAGCGCTACTGACCTTGTTCATCGTTTTCTTCAATTTCGCCATCCGGGTCTGAAGAAGACAGCCTCGAATATGTGTACGATATTTTTCGCCTTTTGCGCGCCTTCTCTGTGCCCCGTGAACCCATGACTGCCAGCAAGGCGGCGGAAAGGGTTCAAGCTTACAATACTGTGCACCCGCTCGCCGGGATTACACACAACACGCCGCCGAAAAAGCCTCTACACGGGAGGGTCAACATATGACTCCCCTACCTGAGCAGTGAACTGTCCACCACGGCGATATGTCCCACGCACTGCGCGTTTCCCGTTCACATTATTTTCGGCATGTAACACCTTGCAGTAAGTATGGGTTTCTCTACACCAGCCAACCCCACTAAACTGTGCGTGAACTTTGCCGAAAGTTTACACATTTATCTCGAAACGTGTTGTGCGTATTATTCAGTACTCATACTGCATCAAAGGGCGTTTGCTTAAAAAAAAATTAATCAGCCACTTTTAAAAATTTTATGAAGGATGTTTGTTTTGCCAAAGTTAGTATGTAATGTGATAAAAATAAATGGTCTCCAGAATGTAAACAAGCACTTGATTTAGGAAACACCCTGAACAGACACATAGGAAGCTCTATGCCCAAACTTTGTTATAAATACAGCATGAACAAAATTAATATGTGAGTAGAAGTAAAGTATCTTCTAAAACCTGCATCCTGAAATAACACGTACTGATCTTACGCTCTAGTCAACAGGAAGTGTTGAGATGATAACAATAGTAATAATAACATAATCATCACATGCATGATCACACTCATTGTATACACCTGCACACACACACACACACAATGTGCTAATAAATAAGAAAATGTGGTAGGCTGCTTAAAGCAAGGCTGACCTGTTACAGGTTAAAGCTCTGTAATTAAACATTGTTCCCAGGGCCACTTATCAGGATAATGGCAACAACATATGGTTACAGGCACAGACACAGAGCAGCAACCCAGTTGGGAAACTTACATACTTCAGGCAAAATCTGTGTGAAGCAAACTTTTCCTGCACCTCGAACTCAGCACATGCACATGCATGGCTTTTTGAGACTCTCACACACCCCTCCCACCAATGCACATTTGCATATACATGCACACACACACCTTATGTGTTCTCTAAACACAGAAATATCAGGTTCACTTGAACCTAGCTTGAACAACTATGTCACAATTATACCTAACTTATTTGCTGCTCAAATAGCCTTAGTTGCTGACTTGGCTTGAAACAACAACTAACTAACAACATTTAAAACTTTTCTTGAAGCTGCTATAAAATGCAGCTGATAGAGCAACAAGATAATTTAAGGGGGGAAAAACAGCCCGCTAAAGAAAAAACACCAATATGTGCTTTCTTTAAGACAGGTGTGGTGCAATTTATGATTTAAAGTCTCTGTATCCTCCTTAGGTTTTTACCATCACATCTGTACAATATCATGTTCCATATTACTAGTTTTTGTGGCTGTTTTAAATACAAAAAAGAATTTATGCACCTAAGAAAGGAATGAACTGTGGAACTTGTGAAAAAGAACACTGCCTGAACAGCAGCAATGGAATCATTTCACTACAGGCTAGCAACATATGTGCAATAACAGCCATCAATTATTTTCACAATTTGTCTTCAAGCATGTGTTGGTCAACAGATTGCCTTGATCAGTGTAAGTGTTGGTGCAGACTGTTTTCATACTCCTGCTTGTTACACTGGATTGGTCCTAATTTGTGGTAGAGATGGTTTAACTCTTTGTGCTGGTGCTGTGCAAGAATATAGTGTACACTTAAGGTAAGAACTCTTTTATGGCTGAAAACTAGTAAAATGTTGAGAGGTCACCATTTCAATATTCAAAATATGCAGACAGATGGGGGTGGGTGTGTGGGGATAAAGTAGCCTAGGTGCTAACACTTCACAAAGATGACTAAGGATTTAAATAAATAATAATGAGAAAGTTATATCCAGTAAATCTATCATAGACACAATGGGATGACATTTAATCAGTTAATCATGACTAAATCATCAAAAAAACCTTCAGCAGTGACTATAAAAACTAATGTATCGAGTCCTTCACAACCTGCTGTGGATGAGACATGACATGAGGCCTTAGGAAACTTCTAGAATGTACCGACACTTTAAAAAAAATTAAGTTTCTATCCTTTGATACTCTTAAATGACCTTTAACTTATGATTTTATGTTTGTTTCATATTGTAAAATATTGTATTTTATGTGTTATGTATCTGCGAGACAGAATAAATGTTTAAAAAAAAAACTCAGAAAAAAAAGAAGAAAAATGTTTCCTAAGCTCTACCCGATCCTCCTCATATTTACCGGTATATTCTTTGTGTCATTCAAGTATTAACCAAGTAGAATATACTATTGTTGCAATGATAATGGTTCGGTTTTCGAGATCTTGTATAAACTATTTATAAGTCGTGAAATTATCCTGACAGTGAAGAACGCAGAGAAGAGAGAAAAATTACAAAAGGATCGATTCCATTATATTTACTGTTGTGACATTATTATGTATAATGCATAATGTCATTATTATTAGTAATAACTAAATCATGAAAAAGGCGAAGAACCTAGAAAAAGAATAACAACATTATCAAGGGATTTGAAGATTGAGAAATAAATCCTATACAAAACGCCCCCCCAAAAAAGTTTCTATCCTGTGCCTAAAGCTAGATCATCATACATGCGCCTTAATTTATCATTTTAAAACCAGTGATGTCAACAAGTATACATTCAGTTTTTCATATCTATTATCTGCCAAGCACATCAGAATCTGAGAAAAATGAGTCGATAAAAATCTTTTTAAAGTAGGAAATTTATCAAACTGGATAGAGCAAGTCGGTGGTGTGCGTGCATGTGTGTGTGTGTGTGTGTGTGTGAGAGAGTGCGCGCCAGTCACTCTTAAGCTTGAAGTCAATTTTGTGTATAATTATAATTAAGTTCCAATGCCTAATATGTTAACTTTTTATAATCATTTAAAATACAAAAGAAACAAAGATCAAGTAAATACTGCATAATACCCATGTGATAAACTTGTGTAAAAGTTAAAGGTTATCTGCTGAAAGAAAAATCCCTAACAAACCTGAGGAAAAACATATTTTTGGAAACTTAATTAAGCTTGTTTGCTGCTTCATAATAGTATAAGAAAATATTCCATAGTCGACTAAAGAACTACTATGCATATTTCATGAGCAGAGATTTTTGGTTAATTTTCAATCTTTCTATCACAGCCAAATTTAGACCAAAGTGGACCAAAGTATTATTTTTAATTTACTTATCCTCAATTTTGTCATTGTATGCAGATCATGCAATTATTAAATGCAATTATTTTTAAGAAGTTTTATTAGGAAATTTGCACTTTATATGCATATAACAGTGTGTATTATCTAAGGAACACTAGAAGTTTTCACAAGATTACATCAAAAGTAATTTTAATTGTCAAGAGCAGAAAAGGAAGATATTTCACAGTTCTTTACACAATTTAATCTAAAGTGAAATACCTTTAAATAAAATACAGTGTTAAACAGTGCAAAATTTTATGAATGACATTCTAGACTTACTTTTACATTTGTAATTTTTCAGCTAATCCACTGTTATGTACTATTGTAATGGATTAGTTTTCTCCTTTCCTGTAATAACAGGTAACAAGGGTCCAATGGAAATTAAGTAGTAGAACTTGGAATACATTAGAAAGAAAAGGAAATATGAAAAGACAGATAACAACAATAAATCAGTACATGAATGTTTCAGCTTAAGAGATCTACTTTCTCTATTGCTTTAGGACAGCCAACAATGGAGTGAATATGCAATCAGCAGCACTTCTCCAAAATTACAGTAAATACAAGATTACATTAATCATTATTACTAAGCATTCAAATTCAGCTTACCATGTGATTTATCTGGAAGTTCCATTCCCTGGCCATCACGTCCGTCCATGGCTATGTCCAGCATCTCATCATCATCAGTGCTTGCCTGATGGGGATGCTGCCGTCCTTCTATGCGCCCGTTGTTGTCCAAGGTCAGCCTGCTGGCTGTGACTGTACGGTAAGATGTTACTGGGTCCATGAGATCTACAAGAAGAGCATCGGTCTCCAAAGGCTCCATCCAGTCAGCAGTTAACTGGTTAGCATCAGGTGCCCAAGTTGATACTTAATTTTTAGCAAAAAACTAAAATGCCGTGCTTAAAACAACTGACATTCATCCCCAAAGAGATTTAACAAAAAATCCTGGACTGTCCAATGTTATGTTACTGTTTTTCTAAGCACCTGGTTAGTGTGGTTAGCCAAGTTAAGGCCAGTCCTCTAAAATGATGATGTCTTGATAGTCAAATCAAATAAAATGGTAAGCACTATAAATGAATCTCCAGGTTATCTTGGTTACAGCACAAACGCATTTTACTGCATGATAAAACTCCTTCCAACTTTAGTGCTGGAGCAAAAAAAAGTGCTCAATTTCAGATTCAATCCCTCAAAAAGTAAATATTCAGAAATTCTGAACAAGTAGAAAAAGTCTGAAAGTCTTTACAGCTAAGACAGGAAGAAAACTTCAGATGTAAATATCTTCTGGGTCCAAAAGAAAAACTGCCAGATCATTTTTCAGAACAAAAGTGATGAAACAAATTTTCGCCCACACTTTTTCAGATCGTTGTAGGAACCATGTGAATTATCAGATCTGCAAAAGATTAAAAAAAAGTGCATAGGGAAAAAGTAAAACTTTATAATGAATTCTTTTTTCTCATTTTAAATTACTGGAGAAATCCATGTTTTAGGAAGAGCTTTGAATCCTCGTAATCCACTGAAATATAGGTGGGTACAGTAAGACTACAAAATTAATGAAATGTGAAATTTTCTTTCGAAAAAGAATACTGCCAGTGTTTTATGTAATGCAAGAAGTAAAATGATGTAAATCCTACCAAGCTACATGACCTTGTCAGAATACTGTTATACCAAAGGTCCAGCATCAAGATGGCAGTTACTTCTTTACCTATGCCAAGCATCATAAGATGAGACTTACTAAATAATTATTTGTGTATATGGAGTACAACTGAGTAAACAAAACTGATCCATTTGATAAAAACCACAAACATGCAACATTCTGTCTTAAAAATTGAACTACATAATTGTAAATATATTGAAAATGCATCACATTTTTAGGGAAGCAGCAACAGCAATATCCTGCACACACTTTCTACATTTCTTAAACATAAACTTTAACGAAAGAAAAACTGAAAAAGTTGTAAATTCTTGCACGGACTTTACAAACTTTGAATTACTTCGAAACCTACCAGCCTGCTTCAGTGAAGCTGAAACACTTATGTAACGCATGGCTTGTCCTGGTTAACTTGCATCTTAACATTCTGTCTTAATCTAAGGTCAACCTTTCAGCAACACTTGGTTTTCAATGTCTCTTAATGCATTTTGAACTCAAGAATACTTTTATACTAATTTATTATTTCCCTTTTTATTTATTTGTGTCTTCAGCTTAGGTACTTTTTATGCATTATTGCTTGTTTATTTGAGGACACAAACTACTTCATAGCTAGACAATATAGCACACCTTTTACACCCAGTTAATACGTTGATATTACGATAAGCGTTCTTGCTCACATTCGGTAATTCCCTGTGTGCATTGCACAGAGATCCTTTGAGACCACTTTTCTTGAGGAAGCCTTGAGCTAAAATAAAATGACCTATTTTCATTATTATTCATAGCTCTTCTCATGAATGATAGCCTGTAACTACTTCCCATCCACATTTCTATCGGTGTAGTACAGCTAAAAATAACTTTCATTTTTTTCTTGGCTAGCCATTTTAAGTTGTTAATAAGGACAAAAATATTTCTATTAAGTTTTGAATAACCAGCCAAGACAGACCAACAGTAAGGATTATAAATGCAGGTTTGTGTGTTGGAGTGCATGCATGCACATAATACTTAAAGGCACCTGTGTCTGCACTGTAAGCATGGCTAAGGGAGTAGCATTTATGTATAAGAACCAGTAGGTGCGAAAATCTTTACAAATAAGCAAAATTGGTGAAACAGGAGTGTGCAATGTTGAATTCAAGGCAATCCTATGAAAATTTTGTTGATAATTAAAATGTTTATTCTGATGGTAGGGGCTCAATTTGTGTTACCTGCACCAAGGTTTCTTCCTAACTGGATCTTTCAACATTTGTGACCTTAACATTTGTATCATGTGCCTCTGACTCAACCAGTGGCCCATATGACTAAACTGCTTAGAGCATGTCCTGAGATATTTTTGACAATGTAGTTTACATCAATTAAACTGCTGCATTTAAGATGTAACTACTATCAATCTTAAAAAGAATGTTAGATGCATGTGTATGCTTGTGAAATAAAGAGTGGGAGATGGAGAATTAGTAAAAAAAGTGATCATACGTAAGAATACATATTTTTAATTCATAAAATTATATACATATTATATGAATGTGATTTTTCCCCCATAAAAATACCAACAAATTGAAAGCAGAACTGTATAGTTTGTACTACTCAAACAAATTTTGAAAATAAAATTATTTGTTTCTGCAAACTTACAGTCCACCAAAACAAGAAACAAGAATCAGCCACGTCAGAATATCTTTGCAGGTATTTTTGCAAGAAGCAACATGCATAAAACATCTACTAAAGTAGTTAGTATCTATACAGAACATTAAACTAGTGAAAAATTAATAGTGTGGAATACTTAAATTCAGTTCCTTTCATGCCAAAAAATGACAAAATAATTATAAGATGCATTTCAAACTATAAATCTAGCTATTTATCAAATAAAAAGACAGACATTTATATAAATATAAATATTACAGCATATATTTTAAAGACTATAGATAATCTTCAGAATTAGAGAATACAAGATAAAATTCTTGTACATTCTTATCACATTGACTTTCACTTTTATTGCATAAAAATTATACATACCAGAATCAGTGGAATTTAGCTTTTAAATTTGGGGCTTTTTTAAATTTCAACACTTTTAGTTGCAATGGTTACCTTTAGTTTCAATTATGATTTGCATAAGTGCAAAGATGTAATGCTACACAAACATTCCCACAGTGAGCCTATAATGTTGCAACAACGTGACTGGGTTAACAAAATGTAATAAGTATTGACAAACTGATGAGAGGGACAACATTCAGGTGTTGGTGCAACATTCATGCAATTTTCACTTCAAGCTCACCTCTTTCTATATAATTTCTCCCTGCAGGAAACTGCTATTTGATATGCTCAGAAAGAGAAAAACAATGTATGCAGCAGAACACAGTTTATATCAAAAACAAGTTATAGAAGCACGTAGCAGTCTTGAATATTTGACTTTATTATTCAATAAAACACATTGTTTCTTATGGTAAATCTAAATGCTATCTATATTCTGACTTCGGCAGAAATTATGTTTTTATTTATTTAGCTGAAGTTGCATGGCTTATAGACTACAAAGCAAACCAGGCATTATATAAGCAGACTAAGTGTAAAACTCTTCCTCCCCATTAATATCTTTCTTGTGCTGAAAACGGATCAAAAATAAAATAAGATGAATTAGATGAACAAACTATGATAAAGGTAAAGTTCCCATAGCCTAGTGACCATCATGGAAGTGAGGTATAAATGGTTCACACTATTTAGTGCATGCAGATGGAGAGGCCAAACTTCTCCTTCCCCACACATTAGTTCTGCTGAATAGGATGAAATGACTGGATGAGTTAAAATATGCCACAAACAAAGGAAAGGATAAACACAGTTGGTGTTAAAGAATGGATTGTCTACTGACTGCATTTGCCGGCACGATTTTGATACTCATGCTGTACTGCCATGCAATTTCAGCCTAGTTCCATATTCAGTCATCCCATCACTTTATCTGGCCATCCAACCTACCTCCCTCAAATTTTTTAAGTTGAATAATCAAGACTCAGTCATATGCTATTACGTAATGTTTTAAATGTTTGTGTGTAAATTTTGTCTGATGCAAGCATTTGCAAACAGCGTAATTTTCGGGCAGCTAAAATAAAGAAATGCCAATATGTTCACTCTGTATGAGTCAATACTTAGATTTACTGTTTCAGCATATGAAAATGGTTATGTACGATGTACACAGAAAAAACGTGCACACTGTATTTGTAAGGCTATTATCAACTACAGTTGTAAATAGGCCTATCTAATCACTCGTGTCCATAAAAAGATTACAGCACAACATGCAGACTATAAACGACCCCATGTTTAACTTGTTCTGCGTGCTTAGAGCTTTCCGTGTTATTTATTAGTATTCCGGATCAACGATGAACACAGGGTGTCCTGTGTACTGTGCTATTTCTATTGATGCTTCAACAAAAATTATCGTCTGCACTTGGATTCATATCTGTTGACAACTTACCAAAACAAGGGCTCCGCACTATGGATGATAATGATGTCCTCTTGTTATGACTTAGTAATATAAAATCACAAAAACTTATAAATTCAAAGTCTATTTAAATGAGTTATGAATTCTTCTAAATGATGTGTGGTTTCTACGTCTTTGCTACTGTACGATTTCTACATAATCATCTCAGCACATCTTAACATCATATCCGGTCTTCTTTGAGTATGTTGGAGTAGCTTCCCTTAAGCAAGGGTTCTTTGACATTCTTCCGTATTTAGAAAAACAAACGAATGTGGTGACTGAGATGTAAACATTAGATTAAACGTTGCACTTAAAAAAGTAACAAATATTTTTTCAGCGTAGAGCTGCTCAACGAGGCGACTAGCCAAACCTTTTCACCTTGCCATGCGCTCGTTTCAGTTCGTTCACTATGACATGTAGAGTCGTCATTACAAATGTGACAAACAGTTATTAGAAATCAAAATAGACGTTATCCTGCGGATGATAAGCACATTGCAGTTTTAACTATTTTTGCACAAATGTGATAGGAGGGGTAGTCAACCTTATTAGAGTTAGGGTTCGTGCTAGGGCAAATTTGATAGTCCGCCCCCTATAAGTTTTCGATAGATTGCCGCGAACGTCTTTTCAGACATTTGTGCTGCAATTTCTTGTTTGATAAGGTCAAAGACATGGGACACCCTAATGCTGGATTAGCGGGACAGGGGCAACTTAATTTATATTTATTGCATTATTTGAAACACGCGAGACTAAAACTATTGTAATATTTTACACTACTCCTACTCAAGTTATGTTTAATCAATACCTCTTTCCTACTATGAATCCATTTCACTGATGCCATGACCGGTCACCATTTGATCATTTTGGGCACATTATGATTATAGATGCATAATAAATATTTCCACAAATTATAAGAAAACTATAATCCACAAGCATTTTCAGAAGAACTTGTAGATATGTATGACATTGGATATGGTTCTGATATACTTCCAGTACTTCTCAGGACGCAGGTCTGCACCAAGATCAATTTTTTTCCATCCCATTTAGACATGGAAAGGGGTACAACCCATTTTTCCAGTTGGACCGAGTTTTAGCCCTTTCATAGGTGTTTTATAATGTGTAGTGACAAAGACTGCAAATAGATTTTGTTACAGACAAAGTGTGGTTATATGAAATTCTGCAATGCAGGTGAGGTGCACTGCAGTCCTAAGAAACAGAAATATGAACTACAAATGACAAAGAAAAATGCTATGCTCCTGAATACCAGTTTTATGATCTTAGTATTGCATGTATTAGATGATCTCAGAATGTTTCTTTAAACTCATGTATATTATCTTTTAGAATCAGAATAATGATTATCCATACAGTGTGTTCACATACTTGTTTTGTAGGTGACCATGGCTTACTCTCATGATACCCATAAGAAGCTTTAAATAAAAAAGTGGTTCTCATTAAAAAAGTTCCAGCAGTTTCCTTGCCACTGTTTATCATGCAGTCACAGACTATTTAATAAGCTGCATATTTTGTTCATGAAAAATGCATCTTTTCCACAGAAAATGAAAATGCGAAGCAGAACATACTGAAAAATACAAATTCAAAACAGTGCACTTATTTATTCATATAGCCAGCTCTTCAGTTCAATATTTTTCACACATTAAACACCAAATCACATCTTCCTTTTCACAGATATAGGTGAGACATTCAAAATTATCTTCATTTACCCCTTTAAATACAGTTAAAACATGCTACAAAAATAGTTGTTACAATACTTACAGAAAATAATATGCATATGAAGTAGATATAAAATATGTCAAAATGTTTGCAAAGCTGAATTCTGTGTTCACTGACATCTAGTTCTTCCAAATCCAGTTATGCCTTCCAATGTGCTATCATACAAATAAGACAGAAGGCGGCTGAATTCCATGCTCTGCTGCTATGAGTGGAGTTCTGCAAGTTCAACTTTTCCACAAAGCTTTTCACACAGTCTCCGGACACTTGGTCTTATCAATGCCAATAAGGAAAAACAGGCTTGTAGGCGATGTTTACCTCCTATTAAGACTCGTAAGACTCGTGAATTGTAAAAAGTATATTTTGATTCCCACACTTGAACTCCTGCTTTCAAAGCCATGCTATTTGCCTGAAATGTTGACAGGACATTGAGCACAAGTCAAATGACCAGTAAAAATGTTTATGAAGAAAGGGATGCCATGGCTTGTGTTTAGTTAGATTCACCCGTATTCTTAACTTTGCTGCAAGTGATCCAAGTCCTGGTTTACTTAAGTCTTACATGAGGATAATTAACTTGCTCAGTGCCGTCTCATTTCAAACAATTTAACTGGGTGGTCTCTGAAGAAGAACATGGGAAACATGCATATAGTAAATGACTAGATAAACCATTAACTGAGTCATTCACCAGACACCACCAAGTTGATGCAGCCAACAAGGTACTTAGTTGAAAAGAATGGAATCTGGGTCCTGATTGTGCAGCTGAGCTATGTGACGGAGGACATCCTTTTTCGTGATGATTCCCAGCAAGCGTCTGAAAAAAAGACATAAAATTCAATCTACATAAAACAGGAAAAAGAGCAATGTTAATATAAAAGCACCGTGCAATTTAGGCCTTTTTAAGTTTGCACTGTACTTTCCTTTAAGATGGAAAGCTATAAATGATTCCCACAAATTATGGCAATTAGAAATATACAGAAAGGAAAAACAACTTGAAGTTACAGCATCTTTGGAAGGTTTTGATAACAGCCTTGCAAAAGCCTGTAAATCAGTGTAGAATCACATAAAACGAATCTAATCTTGTACATAAACATGGACATAAAGATCTTTTAAATAATTTATCTGGTTTGTAGAAACTGACATCTTGGAATATATTAATTCAATTTTAAACATTTCTAAACAGCATTAAAACATTTTAAAAAAGTCATAATTGTTCCAGCATATTTTTACAATGTTGGTAAAATGCCTTTTTCATTCTGAATATTTATTATGAAGATTTAAAAGTGTTCTGAATGCAAAAAAAAGAAAAAAAAGCAATGATACAAGAAGATACCTTCTATATGCAGCATGTGATAAAAACAAATCTGACATACCCATTGTGGGTTACCAAAGTCTGCCTTAGTCCCAGTTTGCGAAACATCTCGACCACTGTCTCCATAGGTGTTTGATCAGTGATGGTGATAGGTGCCTGGCAGCACATAGACAGTAACATTGCTTTAGCTGTTGTATCAAGAGGTACTAACAGATTTTTTTTCTTTTTTGCTGATTGCGCTTTGAAAATTGTCAAGTAGTAGCATGCAGACCCAACAGTTCTTTTTAAGGAAGAGTAAAGAATTGGAATAAAGCTAATTCATTTTAATTTTGACAGCACACTTACCAAATCAAGAATTTTACGAAGTTTCAGAGGCGCAGGCTCATTGAGGTTTGGTGCTGGCACTTGAAGTGTGAAATAAACAAGGGAGCTGCCTACAATGCCCTCTAAGTTTTTTCGTGCACTGGCTTCAGAATAAAGCATCAAATAATTTACTTGAAAAGATGTATGATAATATTCATCCTGTTAGTGTACATGCAAGTTAATGAAAATGTGTTCATGCAGTGTTGAAGATACTATAAAATCTGCTTTAATTTGTGCTACCATACCAATTTATTTAATTATTAATACATGTAGTTTCATTCAGAGTTTGAATTAAAATGATTTTATGAGCTAGATGTTTCAAAACTATATTTAAAAATGGATTGTCGCTAATTTACTGCTTCATGTCTGTTATGCAGACCTTTGAACTTGATACCAAAGAGAGAACTCACCAACAGCCAATAAAACATCCCGACGAAGTACAAATCCAACCAGGTACTGAGACTCACGAGACACCACCACAGGGAAACCATTGTGACTTGTATTTTTCAGAAGAAATTCTAAAAGTGATCACATAAATGTCAATAATAACTGAAATGGCATGGCACAAAAAATTTATTCAAAAATTATTTAGCATAAAAAAATATAGTTAAGTGATTGTGCATGTGCAACACTTGTGGGTGAGAATACAAATTATAATTATCTCTATTAAATTTCCATATTCACATACCATACTGGCACAGTGTTGCAAAAGTGTGCTGCATTTTGCATTAGTGTTATCTTCAAGGACAGTCTTAAAGATTCCTTAAGAATGATAAGCTGACCATTGATTATTTTGTAAATCTGATATTAATGCCCAGCCCAAATGCAATTTCATTTTTGCTGTTGTTGATAGGTCTGGTTGAATCTTAAAGGCCAATACACATCTTATAAGACACAAGTGTTGAAACATACATATTAACAAAAAGATGTCAGTGACACATTATCATCAGGTACTAGAATACAATGAAATCCTAAAGGCTACTGTCACCATCAAAGGTTGGAAGTATATGTTAAATGATTGTTTCCACATTGCACTATCACAGTTTTATCTCTTTCTGTGCACAGGTAAAAACATTTTTGCTAAATGCTTTGTTTTGTTTTGTAAATTGTTTTCTTAAATGTTTAAAAGCTTGAATTTTGCAAACAAAAGTAGGGATTTATGTTGTTTATATTTTGAATTATTATTATAATAATGAATAAAATCCTGTCATTAAAAATTACACATTAAGACACCTATAAACATCAATATATGTTTTAAACAATAAATGATAAACATACCAACTTCATCAACAGTCATTGAATCTTGAGTGATGACACTTAAGGGTGAGTCATTACGTCTAAAAAAAAAAAGGGACAAATTACAAACTGCATCAAACTTGCCTTCTTTATGAATGTTGTTTTCAATACAAATACATGAAGAACTCCACATGCTTTTTTAAAAATCATTGGATCATAAGATAAATATTAAATGCAACCAGGTAACCAAAGTTATCCATATCATTTTCTGCTTTTCCAAAATTCTTGTCATTTTAAAGCACGATGCCTGGGGGACATATGGAGAACATAAGCACATTCTACAAATCTGTGAACATTATTGCTCATACTATAATGCTCTGTAACAACAAACAAGGAACTAGGACAGAGAAGAATGTAAAGTGAGAAAATTAAATGATGAGACAGGCAGAAAATGTCAAAAGCAAAGCCATAGATTATGGAACCTTGCTGCGTATACCCAAACACATAATAAATCCACGTTATCTTAAACTCTGCAGGCACAAGGAAAATGATAATGCTAAGGAACAGGTGTTAATGGATTATACAAAGCTGCAAATACATACTGAGCTCAGAACCTACTTGAAACATTACTCCCTAGATCAATGTTCTGACAGGCAAGTAAAAATGCATTGCTATCACTGGCTTATACTAAGTTGTAACAAAGTGCACAATTTATTTGCTATTTATTTTCTATATCAGTTTGTTTTCTGAAATGCACACAAGAAATTTATACAGGTCAAGACAAAGCAGAAATGATGGCATTTATGAACTATGATAGACTTGAGCCAATGTGTGAGCTTTGAATCACATGTTGATTAATTAGCTTTGCCATGCCAACTAGCCTTCCCGTGACATTGCCAAGCATGCAGGTTTCTGAGCAGAATGGTTTAGAGGCTAAAAGCTAGAACTATTCAGAATCCAGGTACAGGACCACCTGCACTGAAGTCTTTTTAATGAGGAAGTCTGTGATTGGAAACTTAAGGGTTGGCATGTGCAAGAAGACAAATTGGTCACTATCTACTTTTTTCATGTTTTGAACCCAATTCTGATGAGAGATTGAAAACGTTAAAGAAATTTATTATTTGGGCTTCACTGATATTTAGTAGGATAATTTAGTACACAAAATAATGAGTGCACAATTAAAACATTCATAGATGTCTATCTGTGTATGTGTGCACACAGATTTCTGAACAATAAAAAACATGCAGAAAAAATGTCAATTTGTTTTTAGTTGAAAGGATTACAAAGGAAATCAAACTAACTTCTAAAAAATAATTGCAACATTATGAATGTTAGTGATCTTGTTGTATTTAGTTGGGTTATTCTAAATTGTCCACTCCAGTATGTTACTTTTACCTCCAGTCCATTCTGAGCAAAAAGAAAATAAACAAGCTTTGCATTTTGTGAAAGGTAAAGATCTTAATTAGAAGACAAAATGAAAGGATCATGGGAAATGAAACTAATCAAACACAAGAGTACAGCCTCAACTTTCTAACCAGTCAAAGGCTTATAATAAAAAGATTATATACAATATTGAGACTTTTGTTGGATTTTTTTTTTTTGAAGAGAAGAAGACTTTTGGCAGTGATTGTTGGTGTTTAGTGCCATGTCAAAAACAGAGCCATAGACTTTTGACGGAAAATTTACAGTTAAATGGCTGAGACAGAGCAAAGTAGTGTTTAAAATATAACACTATACTAAAAACTTGTGATGCAGCATATGAAACAGCAGTTTTAAATATCGCCGCATTTTGTAAGCATATTGATCCAAATCAGAAATTAAAAATATAAATTTATTGAAATCTAAAGCGGGGAGTCAATAGGTCTTAATTTTATCTATAACTCGTATAAGAACCAACATATCCTTATCAGTTAAATCTACCCTATGCTTATGGAAAGCAATATCATCATTCACACTTCATTCACAAACTTTTTTTTTACAATCTAAAAGTTTGATGATTTGCAGTTATAAGATCTTTGAAATACCTTGGTCGCATGACATCTGCTGCAAGGGTTGTGTGAGTAAACTCCTCTTTACTGTCCAAAAATGGATATCCATTAAGAGCTATATGTGCATCATAACTTGAAAATAGTCAAGGGAAATTTTCTTGGCTTTGACATAGCCTGCATGCAGAACCAATTTACAAAACATGTGTCCTAGACAATTTGTCATTGCATACAAATTCTCCTTTGATCATATATCAATCTATCCATCAATACATTTTATGATTTGTTTTGCAAGATGTGTTCATGATAAACACTATTTGACACATTTAATTGTGTGTGGTAATAAAATGCACTTAAACTGCCAATCAAGGATACATTCCTTCTTTTCCAAGGGCATCACCAACCCATTTACTAGTCATAGCAGCAGCCATAAGAGGTACAATGTATTCCAGGCCACCAGTCAGCTCAAACATTATGACCACGAGAGCCACTGAAATTCGTAGGCAAACAAATTAGATTTTGCACAACTGTTGATTATACATCCATAATTCACATAAACAAATCACATATGCATGATACATCCATGCATGCACGCACACACACACACACACATTTATGCAGTTGACTTCTTGGCCTTTTGTCTACACACACATATGCAAATGTGAGAACTAGCAGGATCAACATATAATATGCAACAATGGTTTGTAGTTAAAGAATTAAAATATACAGCAGAAACCTGCTCTCCAGCATTCAGAGAATATGCCTCACCATAGCAACAAAGAGGCAAAAATGTTGTGTGCTTATTCCACAATTCTTTCACTTTGTCAAACTACGACATTTGCACTGACCAGCCTCACACTGACCTGTCATTCGTGTAACCCCACCAAGGACTGCTGCAGCCCCTACAACAGCATAGAGTCCAGGAGTAACTCTGCACACATCTTGCTGACACATGTTGGCAAAGAAAGGGTTTGATCGATTTGCTCTGAAATATGTCATGAAGTGATAATTTCTCTTTTTTTCCTTACCTTATATTTCTACATTAGAAAAAAGATGGAAAATTGCAAATGAAAGGTTATAGTTTGTGTATGCTTCAGATTAGAAAAAAGTGATATATCATGCAGGCCCGTTCTTAACCTCAGCGGGGTCCCGAGGCATAGGGCATGTGTGGGGCCTGAGGCATAGGGCATGTGCGGGCCCCTTGACCTTAGCCTAGTTACCATATTAATCAAAAGCACGGGGCCCCTGATGACTATTAAATGTGCGGGGCCCTAGGCCTTGTTTGCCTGCCCCTAAGCACGGCCCTAATGTCGTGTGGTAACCTTGAATTTTTTTTTTACTGATGGTTAAGCTTT
Source organism: Marisa cornuarietis (assembly GCA_004794655.1). Classification (NCBI taxonomy): domain Eukaryota; kingdom Metazoa; phylum Mollusca; class Gastropoda; order Architaenioglossa; family Ampullariidae; genus Marisa; species Marisa cornuarietis. The sequence continues at coordinate 13,096,009 of SMMW01000575.1, forward strand.
TAAAACTCTTTTCTCTAAGTACTTTAGAGAGTACTTTGTAACAATCTCATTGTTGTTTGAAGTCATAACATTTCTGGGCTCATCACTCAACATCTAGTTTTTTGCTTTAGCCACAAGCTCCTGCACAGTATCCTAGAGTAACAATTTTGACTTGTTTGTTGGTGATGTCCTTTTTTGAAGGTGCAGAACAAGATTTCACTCACATGACTAGTTGCTCCATGCCAATTCCAACTATGCGTCCAGCTAGAGCTCCTATTGCTAGGCTGGGAACAAAAAGACCAGCAGGAATCTGCAACAGGAGACATACGGGTACTGCATGAAATGTAGTAACATTATGTGGTACTACTTTCACTGACCTTAAAAAAAACCAAGCTACAAATTCTACAAGAAGGAACTTATGTTTGCTATTTTTTTCTATTTCTTCAGACTACATGGTCTCCCTTCAGTCTGTGTACAGAAGGCAGTCAATTCCAAGAAAAGTGTCCTACAGTTTAGAGATATATTGGCAAAATTGCTCCATCTATCCTATGTGCATTTTTTATATGGATTTGCATACATATTATGTACACTATGGTCTATGTCAAAGTCACAAAGAAAAATTTACAAAACAACCAGAACCTAATTATAATTACACATAATGCTTGTTTTCTGTATTTTCTTGCATGCATCTGCTACAGGATTTGGAAAGAAAACCCTGCAAAAGACATTCTAATCTGTGTCTTCTTGGATGAAATGCACCATAAACTGACCCTTATTCCAATAGTGAAGATCATCATGACAATTTTGAAAATAAGGGCAAGGAAAAGTTTCCATAAAGCTGCATGTACTCCAGGACGAGCTACTGCACTGCTCCAAAAGGCAAACTGTGAGGTGGCATTGCGTTCATAGTCACTGCACAATGGTATAAGCATTAAATTAAGTAAAATGATACACAACAATTTTGTAAATCTAAACTTGTAACACTAAGAGCTAATCAACTTTCACCATATGAACTTTCATAATTCCTGTATGAACTATTCTAATTAAAAAGAATGTGTTTTTAAGTGTAATAGATTCATGAGACATTTACTATATACCAAATTCAAGTCATATGTTGTAACAACATTTGTTTTGCTAAAACCTTTTCCAGTCGCTTGTATGATATCCATAGAATATCCATGATAGAATGATGAGACAGATTTTACCTTATTCTGCCAATCCAACTGCATATTTATAAAGGGATGAAATCTTACTAGGCAAGACAAGTTTTATTATATCATTGTCTGCATTTCAAAAAATCCATACAAATGAAATGAAGAACAAGTACTCTCAAATAATGTCTTCCATTGCAAGCAAACAATGCATATAAAAAACACACATACAATCCATCAGGCTATAAAAAGTGAGCATGTGTGGCTTTATATCACATCTCCTTTACTTCTCTCTCTTTCTCTCTCTCTCACACAAACACAAAAGAGTAATGACTCTAAGAAATGAGAAATTTACTAACCATAGTTCAATTTCATGTTCTGGGCCGCAACGACTTACAAGAAGTGGAATAAGTTCAAAAGAATTCATGCTGTTAGAGAAAAAAAAACCCATTCTGCTATAGAATGACATATGAGACTCATCACATATTTACATTTTCACTATAAATACCAAAGGAACATCAAGCATTCACCACAATGCTATATAATGCATGTATATTAAACAGAATAGCATATGTACTTTTAAAGTATAATAGTTCTGAAAAGAATTGTTAAGTCTGCTAAGCCAAAGCCAAATTTAAAAGATAATATTACACAACATCCAAAATTCAAAGTGGTTCTGAGGTGGCAGAAACTTTTTCTCATGCTCATGCTTGTGATTAGTCTCAAGATCTTGTAGCTCATTCATAAACTTGAAAAGATTTGTAACTTACTTTCACTAATTATTTTGATCTTCCATCATCCAGACTCATACTATTAAAAAAAACAACAATAAACCAAACTGTTTTTAACACCAAAATAATCCTGAAAGTCACTGTCAACAAATATATTGCTTACCGTGTGTAAGGGTTGAGGTAGCCCAACAAAGCAGTGATGAAGGTGACAATAAGCACCTGAATCAGAAGAAGGCAATCTGCAGGTTCAACCAAAAACACTTGTACAATAAACATGCATGTACACTACCACACTCACATGCATACACACGCATGCGCACATTCACACCAGAAGAGATTCTGAGACAGACACATAAACAAAAAAGAATACCTCCACAATGGGGTAGCTGCCCAGAGATGAATTTTTTCGGAATGTGCACCACATGATGTTAAATTTGATGAATATCTTCCCAATAATGCCCTACACAACAAATTATGAGTAGCTGAAGGATTAGTATTGTTTAGTCAATTTACAAGTTTTCAAAGAAGTTATAAAAATTATATATTATTTTAATTTCATAATAAATTTATTGTAAATTACAAAATAAAGAACTAGAGGAAAATAATAGACGAGACAAGCTGACCTTCTCTACCATGTAAAATATGCTTTATATTTAAAACTTCTGCATCAACCTCAACAAATGGCTTTTAGTACTTAAATTTTACATGTGAAATGTTAACAAGCACGAATCTCATGCCATTCACTCAATTTCTCAATTTTATTCTGCAAACAAATTAAAAGCCCGAAAAAGATGCCAAAATGGCAGAATGAAAGTTGAAAAACATGTGATAACTATCTGTGGCACACAGTTACAAAATAACTGATACAGGACATGGATCTAAAAATATTGATGCACAATAAGCAGTATTTAAATCAGTCAACAAAGAATTGAAAAAAAAAACTGTTCAAAAAGTGAAATACAACTCAAAGTAACGCTATCTTAACTTACCCCAAGTGCACCCAGAAACACAAAGGGAACAAGTTCCTGCATTGCCCACTGCTGATCATAGTCAATATGCAAGAGCACAAGGTGTTCACTGCCAAAAGGATTGATGGAGCGCACAACAAACACAGCAATAAGTGCACAGAAGAATGACCGCCACAATGTCTTTAGAGGAAAGTAATAGCTGACCTGTCAAAATAAAGAAGGAAACACTATAGCTATGTAATTTGAAATAATGTTTAAGACTGGTAAAAATAAAAAAAATCAACTATTGACAGACAAAGTATGTCTCATGGCTGTACATGTGTATGAAGATGCATACATGAACTTTTTCATGCAAAATTGCTGAATTCTGGCAGGATCAATATTTACATCATAAATAATGTGAGACTTATCCATGCTTACCTCTTCAAGACTGAAAAGCACACCACCTATAGGTGCACCAAAAGCCACCCCCACTCCAGCTGCTGCAGCTGCTGAGAGAATCTAAAAAGACCAAACAGCACATTTTGAGTAAAGGATGCCATTGCAAACCTCCTGAAAGTGTAGTTAGTTAACTGGTGAGAACAGTATAAAGGGTAAATGAAAGGTTGACATGAAGATGCTAGTGACAGGTAGAGATTGACTGTAATGTTTAATCAGTTATGTCTAAAACAATTTTGAATATACAGGTCCAGATCAATAACAATACCCACAAGTCCGTGGAGGTAAACTGATCATTTTCATTTTGCTGTTAGATCAGATAAGACATCTGAATAGATTTTAGATATGCAAGGATTGGTTTTGAAGAGGACTTAACAAAAAGGTCAGTGAGAGTCTGGGCAGTGAAATAATTTTCTCAAACTGTAGAGTCTAGAACAGGAAAGGAGTAAATATTTTACAGTCAAAATTTTGTGACACCAAGAAGAGCATGGAGGGCTTTATCTCCTCTATGTAGAAAACAGTGAGTAACAAATGTCTAGCTTTCAGCCTGTTTAAAACCACTTCTTCTCAGGTCGATTCAAAAATTCTCAGGGTATGCAATCAGTCAGTGTAATTATTCTAATATTAATAGAGACAAGAATCAAGCATTTAAATAAAAATTCATCAGCTTAATTTTTAAAGAGCAAAAATTATAAGCATCACACATATATATATATATATAAAAAGAGAGAGAGAGATGTAATATATATTATGTACACATGCTAGTATTGCTCACTGTAGTCCTTCCCAACCACCGCTAGTGTTCAATTTTAGCTGTTTATCAGAGGGAAAGGTCAATTATAGCTTTGTTTGTGTATGTTTATGATCTGTATACACAGATAAGCATGTATTTGGGTGCATGAGTGATTTCTACATACTTTTTTACCCCCATCAGCTTTAACTGCAACACTTACTTCTCTCTTTTTAGCCTCATTTCGACTGTACTTGGGAAACAGGTGAGAGAAGATGTTACCGAAGCAGCAAGCCATATGAACCGATGGTCCCTCTTTGCCCAGAGTGAGCCCAGCAGCATCAGACATCATCATACCCACAGACTTGATAAGTAGCGTCCACTTGCCCAAGTATCCACGGATAATAAAACCACTTAAGATGGTTTTGATCTTAAAATACAGATAGTGGGTATCATACTATAATAATTGCAACAAACAAACCAAGATTTAACTTCTAAAAAATGTTATGCAATATTCTAGGCATGTAAAGTATGTTGCAGTTTAAAATATGAGGAAATGGCATCCCCATTTAAAGATCCAAAAGCATATCACTTTGCTGAATTCTTAGAAAAAAGAAAAGGAAAATAGGGAAAAGTTAGTCAGAACAACATAATTAGGATAATATTCCAAAATAGGTTTTGAATAAAGTGAAAAGGATCTGACTATAACAGAACTGATTTAGGAATGAGTTTAAAAATAGCTAATGATTAAGTTGTAATGAAAGACGGCATAATATGACAGTTTATAGGAAGTAGACATTATGGCAAAATATAAACTTTGCATGAAATAAATTGTTTTGTGATCCAGATTGAGGATAAATCTATAAAAAAAGTCTACCATTACATGCTGCATAGAGACTTGCGCATCTCCCTTTATATATAAAGGCATGGATGTGTGCAAGTCTATATGCAAGAAACAGTAAACAGAAAAGCCTTGCGCCTAAACAGTGATAAGCAACAGAACGTCTGTGTTTGTCTGCAACCGTTATTCATTGAATAACAAAATATAAATATAAAAGTTTAGACTAAATCATAAAGCATACAGTGGCATAGGAACCAGGGGATAAGGGGGCAGCCTCCCCTTCAAAAAAGATACTGAGGAGGCAAAAATGTGAGCGTTGTTCACTGTCAGCATGGTTTGACTCCTCCCCACCGCCAAAGCCGAGCATCTTCCTATGCCACTGGCATAGTGCTTGAAATGGATAATATGTATTTCTGGATGCAAATCTAACTAACAAAAGCATAAAAAAAACTATAAAAGCAAATGCTTGTGAAAGAGAGTATATATCTTAAATAAGATACCGAAGTAAAATTTACTAAGCAAAGCAAATCATGAGTTTGCTCTTTGCATATGCAATATAATTAAATGAAAGACATGTCTGATGTTCAACGGGGTCAAAAAATGACTTCTTCAACACATAGTCATTTGTAAATGAATAGCAGAAACTATGTCAACACCAGTCCCTTGAGTAGTGTGCTGCAGTTTGTGTGTGTGTGTGCATGAGTGTGTGCATGCATGCGCAAACTTTTCTGTGTATAGGGGGTGTAGTCTGTGTCTGTGTGTGTGCATGCGGCAGAAAGGAGAGATGACTCAGCTCAAAACTGCTGTGTGCTCAGTGCACAGAGACAGACATATGCTAATTTTCCAAATATGTCATATGTCACAGTTCTGTTCTGTTTCAGTGAACTGAATATCAGTTTCAAGAGTTATGGACCTGTTCACACCTGTTGTTGGAAGACTTCCCTGCTCACCCAAGAGCTGTTCTGCAGGAATGTTTGATTTAGCAGGGTAAGTAATGACAGCGGAAGGTGTGGGATGGGGTCCGCCTTCCAAAGGATGAGCCCAATTCACTGCTCTACGCCCTCAATGCTGTGTGACTCTTATATAGCTCCGCGCGCGCGCGTGCGTGCGTGCGTGCGTGCGTGCGTGCGTGCGTGCGTGTGTGTGTGTGTGTGTGTGTGTGTGTGTGTGTGTTTGTTTTGGGGTGTACCAAAATCCAACGTCATTCAATGGATGAAAACGATGTAATGCCTATTGAATAAACAAGCACAAGAATCTGAATCTTCTTCCCCCAACCACAAAGAAAAGAAAAGAAATCGTTTAATTTAGTCGAAAACAAGAATGTCGTGATTTAAAGAACCTGAAATCCGCAATACGATCCTTGCAGGAAAACGTTGAACAACGCACGCACGCTGTCTCCACGTGAAGTAATATCAAAAGTAACAACTCTGAATACGATAAAAAGATACAAACCAGAAACCACCCTATTGTCACTTAAACTAAATCTCTACACTAGCTACTAAATGGCATGCACTTTGAAGACCACAATGTCCATTGCCTCTTCTTTGAAATAAAAATAGAAACCCATTCGACCATACAAAGGAAACGAGGTCAGAAAAGTAAATGTATTTATAAGATTTTTCTCTACAGAAATAGATCCATCTACCCAACCACTTGCCACCTGCTGCGCCATGTCCTGGTCTTGTTTATGCCAAATTTTACACACACACACACAGCAGTCAAAACGAAACGAACAACATCTTTTGTTAAAGTACAGTTTGTTATTAATTATTGCTGGAACAACTACATGCTTTAGACTGAAAGAAAATTATGACTAAGCATGCATGCAGCGTACAGTGACGAAGTCTCTTACCTCTGGAATGCCAGAACCACTTGCGTACGGTGCAAAGACTCGAACAAACAGTCCAGCGAGAAACGCAAAGGCCAGTGCCCAGGAAACATAGAAGACATATGCAGCAACGTATGACTGTGTTCCTGTGGGTGTGATCAGCAGTTCCGGCCAACTGTACCACTAGTAGTAAGAACAGCAGTTAAAGATGTCTTATCTGTTGATATATACTATCAAATTGTGCAAACAATTCATGTGTACACATAATGATTGTCTTTCTCTTTCTTTCTCTCTCTCTCTCTCTCACACACACACACAGGTGTGATACGGCCAAAGCCCGAAGTCGGCCAAAGTGGGAAGTGTCCGGCCAAACGGGAAATGGCCAATGTCGCTGTAAATTGACTGGTTGATGTCCGATCTTTCCTTGATTTTGGGATTTTGCGAAAGACGTGCTGCCTAACGGACAACATCAGCACATAGAATTTTAGACAGGGATTTACCGCCACCTCGCGAAATGGCCAGCCAAAAGAGCATATACACTGGTCCTTTCAAATACATCGGACCTTGGCCACACCACACCCGGCCAATTCGGGAACTGGCTGAACTTGGTCTCACTCACTCACTCACTCACACACACACACACACACACACACACACACACACACACACACACACACACACACACACACACACACACACTATTATTTACATACACGCCCGCACACACACACACACTATTATTTACATACACGCCCGCGCAAACATTCATAGCGAGCAGTACTCCAGGAGAATATGAAGAGTTCCATAATACCGGTAAGTATTCTATTTCTCTGACGCATCTGCACTTGTTGCAGGCTGTGATAGCTGTTGGGAATTACTGTTTTACTATCTGGCGACGCTCTGAGATGAGCACGGACTGGTACGTAAGCGATATCTCTTACTCAAAAGCCAACACTAGGCCATATACTACACCTGATCACAATTGCCCTCTTCGTCCCAAGTGGTCGAGTCTCCCGACCAGCAGCACTGCTCTTTGTTGAACCAGAATGCCTCCACACAAACCCCCTCCTTCAGGTCCGACATCCACCGTGCTCCGATATCGATCAGACCAGAACAGGAACCTGGCGGCGTTGCCAACACATTAAATTTTTAAGTTTTAAAATAGGCTTCTTAGAGTGGAATTACGCCTTCTGAGGTCAAGAGTTTTGCTAGGACAGTTAGGACAGTTACACTCGAAAAAAACCTATTTTAAAAATTTAGCAGGTAGCAAGGAGCTATCAACTGACTTACCATCTACTCCCGGTCCCATTTTTTTTTTTTTTGCACAGTTCCCTGACATACGTCTATGTGTGTGTGGAAGGAGGGTGGGAGAAACTGTGCCATCTACACCGTTATCACACAAACATCTCAAGCACTTACTTACCCACCATCACCCCTACCACCCCTCTTCTCCACACGATAAACGTCGACGCACCCCTTACCAGCAGCCAGGCCGACAAGGAGAACACAGAGCCATCCGGACCAAGCGTCGTGACCACTCTTCAGCTTCTCGAACCAGCCTTCCTGCCTTTTCTTGACAATGTGGCGATGTCGCATGCGGTCACGAGCGATCTCGCGCAACCAGTCGATGGTGTGGAAGTCGTCGTACTTGCCGATACCCGGCGGCAGCTCTTCCAGAGTATCTGGAAGGTGGGTAGCACCTTGACAATACAAGGTGGAGCATTTTATTAATGTTTTCCTTCAACGTTTCCCACCTAACCTAGAAAGTATCTAGAACTTCGATCATAGATAAGCAGAAATTTGAAATAAATTTGAAATATATGAAAACAACATGCCAAACAAAATCTCATCACATGGCCACGTTTTCTGCTTGTTTCTGTTTTACTGTAAGTGTATGGTGAGTGGCGGGGAATGGGAGAGGGTGGTGGAAATAAACGTGCATATATAAATATATACATGTATATATAAAACAGACTAGAAATAGGGATCTTAAAGAAATAACACCGGCCTCTCTCTCACTCTATCCCGCACGCATACACACGCGCTTATGTGTAGAAAGCAGAAAAATAGAGTAAGATTTTTTACTTTTGACCACTTCATTTATTCCATCACTGAGCTGACATCGAGAGGTAAATTTTTAGTATACAGAAACAACGCTAGGTCGTTACTGATAATGAATAAATAATAAGGTCTATGGTTAACATCATATATCAGGTGGAGATGACTGGTCACCAAAAGTGCTTTCCTCAAGTCCTTTTTGCCCAGTACGATAGCACTCTTGAACAAGACAGGCAAATTAATCTCAGTTTTCTTATACGTAGCCCGTATTATTACTAACTTTAATGCCTCTGACAATCGTCGATAAGCGGATGAGTGTAATTAAGGGTGACTTAATTTTTGTTGTACTTTAATACTTACGGAAGCTACCAACAAGAAAATCGTGTATCGTCACAAAAAGCACTTTATCATAATCCATAAACTTACACAAAGAGAAACTGCTTAATAACAATTGTTTCGGACAAAGTCATTAGTTTTGCGCGCTCTGTGCGAGATTTGGCCTCGAATGCCTGTATTCTCCCATCTCGGCAAGCAGGTTCCACGTTTTGCATCCGTACAGTAGGATTGGAACTACGAGGGACTTGTACAGTCAGTAGTTGATAGCAAACCTGATTGCATTGCCAAATCCTGTCCAGGCTGTCCATTGCTCCTGTTGCTGTTGCAATCCTGATGCCATTTTGGAAAAAGGGTTTCTTCCAAGTATTTAAATCTGTTCACGTACTAGAGCCGTACTCCGTTCAGGTCATGCTGATCTCTTTGCCGTTACCAGGACTTCACTTTCGTCTGTGATGGTTTCCATTCCATATCCATGCACTCGATCTGTCAGTCGGTTCGTAAGATCTTGCATTTTGCTGTTGGTGACTGCCATCAAATGTATGTCGTGTAGAAAGCGTTCGTCGCATGTGGGCCTTCTACGGATCGAGATGGAGGTGTGATGGTCTTGAAGGGCTTCTCGCATGATAATCTCCAAAAAGATGTTGAGCAGTAGAGGCAGTGTGTGTGTGTGTGTGTGTGTGTGTGTGTGTGTGTGTGTGTGTGTGTGTGTGTGTGTGTGTGAGAGAGAGAGTCTAGAACCAAGCCCTCTTTGATGTTGAATTGTTGCATCATATGTCACAGCCCCTTGTGTCAGATACAAAAGTCGTGAAACTTGTCAAACGGTAAAGTCAGAAATATCACCCGTGACACGTAGTATACTGCATTTATCTGCAGGGTACATTTCGGGAACACTGGAAACTTCCGTCTCATTTTAGTACAAACTTTCCACTAAAAGAGTAAATGTGCTTCATCCTTTACTTCTAAGCTGCACAGACAACAAACCAGACCTCGCGGGGTGACGCCATTTCTATACAGCAACGTATGTATTGTTACATAGGAAATTTCAAATATAAACAGGATATAGGCTGCTCTAAAACATTTCAGTTAGTATATATTAGTGTACTGTTAAAAACGAAGATAGCTTTTCTACGAGACTACGATGCGAGTACTTCTAAACATGCACCGGTGTCAAAGTACAAATCCTAAACAAAACAGTTTATCAACATTTGTTAGAACACATGAAAAACAACCTAACAATCCCGACACCCTGCTCCAGACGTACAATTTGAAAACCGTTCCTACACTCAGATTCGTAAAATTATTCTTACCCTGTTCGTACACATAGAACAGTATATTACAGGTTTCGCAGGAGAGCCATAATCTACCATTGTATATCATTATGTATTACTGCTAGTACGAGCACTATCAGGAATTGCCCTTGTAGATAAATAAAGTTGTATTGTATTAGTAACAAGTCTAAACCAATATTTAGGGGTCTAAAGGTGTGTAATTTTTTTTTCTAATGACTGGTAAAACTAAAAGCAAGGACCAAATCTGAGTGAATATACCCCCTTCCATTCTTGGAATACACGTCTACAAACATCACCATGCACAGAAAGAGGTTAAAATCACGAGCATGATATGGTTTCAGTTTTCTCATTGGCTGAGCCCTTTACATCGTAAACATATCCGCGTACAACCCGGAGGTCTGCTGTTATATTATGTTCATCCTTCTATTTTTTCACAGACATAGAACTAGCGCACTCTAGGTCTTATAAATACACACCACGGACATATTTCTCCCCACTGACGATGAGCCACTCAAACGTGACCTCCACCTTTAAAGAGAATATTTTTCGCAAGAATTATACAATTCGCGCTGTTTCCAACAGGCAGGTCTACTGAAATTGTTATTTACACCGTCTTCGTTGATTTTATACCGTCACTCGCCGGATCGACAAACGAGTCTCTTCACAAATTATAACCCGAACTTGGAACACGTTCAAAGACGAGTCACATTGTGCTGAGACAATGGACAATGAAATTATTAGAAGAGTCACACATTTTGCTACGAAAATTTTTGCAGGACGAAAGTGGCTGGCAGAAGAAGGATTAAAGGGAAAAGGAAAAAATAAAAAGGAATGACAAGGAAGCGTTTGAGCCATGGTCACTCGCCTCTGTCACTATACAAACAGTGGCGTAGGAACAGGGGGGGAGCAAGGGGGCAGCCGCCCCCCCCCAAAAAAAAAAAGATGCTGGGAAGGCAAGAATGTGAACGTTATTCATTGTCAGCATGGAGCTTGCCCCCCCTCCCCAAAGCCGAGCATCTTCCTACGCCACTGACAAAACATAATATCAGTAGCGTGAATAATCAAAAGCACCTTTCTTTCCCCTGTACATATCTTCCCTTTCGGGAGGAAAGGACAAAAAAGAGGCAAATGAGGCGAGTCGTCTGTGTCAGCAAACACGGATGGCTGTTAGCACGTCAGATTTGATTAATGTGTAGCCTATGGGGTTGAGAAAAGCATATAGACACTACGACGAAAGGCAAAAATGTAAACCTCCTTCCCTGCTACGGGTTTCTTGCACGAGACCACTGTTAGTGAGAATGACGGATGAGTGAAATGTGTGTAGGTGACGAAGGTAACAATTAAACCGCTGTGACAAAGCGAAAAATTTGTTTCCCCCTTCGTGGTGATCCTTAACTACCCCATCCACGCAATCCTTCGAAAATGTGAGTGAGAAAGTGCCTACATTTTGAAATATTAATGAAATGGGGGCGTGTAAGGTCTGAAACGACAAGCTGGTGCGTTTCCGGATGTACACGTCACTGTAGTCTGCTTGTGTCAAAAACTTCTGTCTTCTAAGTCTGTGGCTTTGTGTGTTCATCTTGCTTTCGCGTTTAACCTCCGCGAGGCATCGGTGAACACAGAGACGTAGGTATGATGGAGACAAGGTGCAAGTGGTCTGAAACTGACGAAGATTATTTACGGGGAGCCGTAATTAAAGGCTTCGGTCGTTCGGAAAAAGGCCTAACACACTCTGGTTTAATTAGCTGCTTTTTCCTTTTATTCTCGACATCCCATAAGGAAAGAGCTCACGAAACTCGATCGTGGGAAAAGAACAGCGTGTAACAAGAAAGCTGACAGGATGAGATTACCACAATGAAGTGAAAGGTAGGCAGATACGCGTGTTCTAGTGCATGCACAGGTGTGTGTGTGTGTCCGCGGGTGCGCGCGCTTTTTCTCAGGTCCGCCTTTCTCATTAAAAAGCTTTTACCTACAGACACCCGCAGGTCTACGACACAAAACAGTCAGTCGTCTGCACGCATGTGGCTACAATTGGCGGAACACGCGCATACACGTATTTCACCAAGAACAAACTTTGTCTGATCCGCCCACCTGCACACGCCTAGTGGCCGCCACCGTTACGCAACGTCGGGATACTTTTATTGAAACGCAAACGCTACGTCATACTACGTGTTCAGTTTCATTAGATTTTCTGCTTCTACTAGAAGCTCGATCGTCATAACCGAAGGCTCAATGTCTTAAGATGTGGATTACTCGGTGGAAGCTGTCTTAAGACAGGTAATTGGAGAGTAATTCTTGAGACTACGCATCACGTGTTGTGGCTCAACGCCACAAGGCATCCTGATTGAGACTGGGTCAAGGGGTGGAGTGCGTAGTTAGGTAGCCATTCAAACGTGACCGTCATCACGCGGGTACGTGTTTCCACGGATAACTGCAGCACTTTTACTGAGGTCAGAGTGACCCCTTGACCTCGCACCTCGGCTAGTTGCGCACATCACACAACTCGAAACAAAATATTGGAGGGAGGACCTTTGATCACATTCTAGTCATATGGAGAATAACTGTAAGCGCCTTACATTATATATATATATATACTCTGAAAGTGTGGCTATGTGAATTAGAAAGACGATATTGTTGTGAACGCAAATGAGAAGCAAATTAAAACTGCAAGAAAGGGTACTAGTGCGTTTTTCACACTATGAATACACCCACACACCAGATTTTATTTGTAAGAGAAATGTGTATGTGTATTAAAATATAATTGTGTTATATTTATATATATATATATATATAATACATAAGCCATTGCCACCCTAGCTGTCGGCATTCGCCATACGCAAGTTGTAAACACATTACGACTGAAGCAGTACTGACAAAGACTGGCAAATATATTACAATGGGACGACAGTCGAAAGCACGACAAGAGGATATAAATACCTTTTTTTTCAAGCCCTACTTTAGCTTCTCTACCTACAGTTTAAAGGTACAAGATCAACAGAGAATAGCCGTTAACGCTGACGTTCAGTTCGACAATAAATACCTGAAAGAAAAGCTAGCACACGCTGGTTAAGTCTGGTGATCTTCTACTCACCATTCCCAGAGCTATCCTCCCCTGCGTTCACTCCAGTAGGTTTCCTGGCATTGTTTAATCCCACTGCTCCATTAACGGCAGGCGTTTTTCGGTGAATGTCAGCGATATCCCTTAGAGCGGGGCCTACCTTGTAATAATCGCCGTCTATATTTTCTGGCTCCATTGCTCTCTTTCAGAGCGTTATATACTATTTTACACCAAAAAGTATCTTCTCTCTTCTTTTTCTACTAAAATTTAATAGAATTTTGTGGAATACCGCTATAGTCTCTGCGCCGCTGGAGATTAATACTGTAGTAACGTGTACCAGACGACAGTTCGACGAGTTCAGCAGAAACAGGAACAACAACACAGTTTTCACAGCAAACAGCACGGCGAACTGAGGACTGTATGTGAATGATGATAATCCGACACTGGCTTCCCCTCCGAACGACTCCTCCTCGCCTCGCCACCACCCGATTGTGTAAGGACAATCTACCTCGTAGCCCCTCCTCTTAGTTTGGTCCCAACAGGCGGGCAGAGTGACTGGTTCTAACCGCCTTCTGCCAACCAGCGTGCCGACGAGGAGATTGAAAAGTTTCCGTCGGTCTTGCCTCTTGAGTGACTGGTGGCGGTAGTAACTTTACCACGTGGGCACAGCCAAGCATAGAAACCGTCAGTGGTCTGACGTTAGGCGGAAAACAGACCGCACTGATGCTGTCTTGTGGAGTTTGAGTACAGGGTAAAACAACTCACCGTGCAGGTCAAACAGTGCAATGTTAACTTCAATATGTTTGGGTTAGCGTTTGACTTTGCTTGCGTGAATCTTCTTTATAGTTCGTGTACACTATACACTGTATACAGTAAGTTATTTGCAATGGCATAGGAAGGTGCTCGGCTTTGGGGGGGGGGGCAGCTCTATGCTGACAGTGAACGACGTTCAAATTCTTGCCTTCCCAGTATCTTTTTTGAGGGGGAGGCTGCCTCCCTTACCCCCCCCCCCCGGGTTCCTACGGCACTGATTTGTATTGCTTCGAATACACCCGAGGCGTATGTATCTGCACAGACTGTTTATGCGATTTATGATATAATTTTTTTGTAGCACTGTAGCCTCGAAATAACCCATACTGAACAGAGTGCGACATAGCAAGATGATGTGACATCTAGTTCAATGTGGAAATCCCCCAAAACACCAGTTGCAGAAATGGTGCCTTTTGGAAATTGTGAACAGTGTACAGGATCATTATCGCCTCCCATCTCACTGTAACTGTCTGTGTGAAGAATCCTTGTAAAGTATATATTTTAGAATATAGATGTCCAAAATGATATGGATAATGACAGTACTTTACTGAACACAGTGGTGCACAATTTCTGAAAGAATTAAGCAAAAAATGCTTGAATGAACAATCCTCATTGTAGTAATCTAATTGTTGGTCAGTTAATCTAGTATTATTCTCTTTCCACTTTAGTTGATGGTCAGGTACTTTTAAACACATTTAAATGTATAGTTGTAAAATTCTTTATAATGATATATAGTTAGTGATTTAGGCTTTGATTTTTGAAGCAGAGAGTTGTAAGCTGGACATCAGACAGCTACACTTCAACCCATTACAACCCACTGTTAAAATAAAGTACCCTTATAGCTTATACACTGCAACCTTTCTTCCACAAAAAGCACCTGACAAATGTTAGGTAGTGTATTGCATTGAAATTTGCTATCAAAGCAGATGTTAAGTGTGCTGCTGTGTCAACAATGACACTGAATCGTCAAGCATTTTTACATGTGCAAAATCCTGATAATTTAGAGTTTTAAAAAACTTGCGATTTTCAACTGTCAGCTGGAAATAATGATACAGAAGTGTTTCGCATGTTATGTAATTCTGATGATAATGGTTACAGTTGTATGATTCCTGACATATATGGTTCTTTTATATGCATGCATGATCTGATCACATTCATGTAGGCACATATACTTTCTTTTGTGTCTTCCTTCTTCCCATTAATTTCTCCCTCCTGCTGTTCCCTTTACATTCAGTTACCCTTTTCTGACTTGTGCAGGCATATGCACAGCACATATACACACACGGATGCTGTGTAAGCTGTTTGCAAACTGATTGTAAAGGGCTTGTCACCAGCACAGTGAGGATTGTGGGTTTTGCCTTCAGATCTCACCTCCAGTGTGCCTGATTTCTCTCTAAATGTGGTATCCGACTACAGGGTAATTAGCTTATTTGAGTTGCTGACAACATAAAACACCAAGAATTGGTAATATATTCACTGTTACTGTTTATTGATAATACATGAACAAAAAGTCTAATTATGATATGCATCAACAAATGCAAAGTGCACAATTGTAAAGAAAAAAATGTTGTGGGAAAGTGAACCACACACCAGAATGTTTTGCAAACACATTTACATTTCTAGGAAATAAGTATATGCAAACTTATTTACAGACACATTGTGTTAATGTCAAACATAAAAGTGCATCATAAAAAAATGAGTGGATTGTTAATAAATGCTGACCTTTACTGACAGCGTTAAAAGAGGGGGAGGGGTATTTGTGCTTTATGCTGAGCCAGCAACTATGGCTATATCCCGGCAAGGCAGTCGCTCATGTAAAAATGTAGTGCACCCAAGACGAGTTTTAAAAAACAGAGGACAGGAACTCGATCCTCATTGCATTGGCGACAGGTGCTAACCGTTGCGCCATTGGACCGCCCTCTGACATCTTTACAGGAAAACGTTTTCACTGAATCCTAGGGGTCCTTAAGAGTTAAGACCACTTGTTCTTAAGGGGGATGCACCTACTGACCAGTTGGTAACTGCGTCTGTGGCTGGTTTTCTTGGAGTCCATTTCATCGGTTCCGACATTCCCGGTTACCCCGCTAACTGCAACCCCCCCCCCCCCAACATTTTCTTCTTCATGTGAACTTCTCCCTCCTGGGCTTTCCTTTCCCAAGGCAAAGATATTAACGATATGATAATTGCCATTTAGTCATCAGATAAACCATCAGCAAGAGCAATCAAAAATTTAGTTTACACAGACCTGCACAAGATCGAGTGAAACGATGTCGCGGAAGAGCCATCGGTAGTGAAAGGGAATGCCAGCAGCGATGAGAATGCAAACCAGCTTTTTTTAAATTATTATTATTATTGCTGATGGATGCATGCTCTCTAAATCAACGTATGTTGAGAAATTCGTACTTGTCGATCAATAGAGTTACTTGCAACTTGCAAGGCATACTTTAACTGGTATGGTCAAACTCACGTCTGTGGTGAGAACATGCGCTACGCAACAGCGAATTCGGCCAACATCGAATGTTTAGGGTTAATTAGACACTGTTTTCAGCAGTCTTTACAGAAAGTAATTTAAGCTGAAAAAAATTCTGTCTAGAATTAGAATCCGAGCAAATAAAAGCACAAATAAAAGACGGACGGGGATATCCGAGCCCTCGGACTTGCTAGGTCACGTGACCTGTCAGCACTCCATTTCGTTGTAACAGTACACGTGATGTCCCTGATCTGTTCACGGCACGTTGACAGTGGTGACGTCAGTGCTTGCCGACGCGCGTCGTGGCGTGACCGCTCTGTACATGGTCGGGTGCTCACTAGACAAGCTACAGAACATGCCGGAACCTGGAACACAGTGACGTGAAGTGTGACTGAGATTCGGGGAATTGCCTCGAGGAAAGTTTTACTCGCTGATCCGGGTACCTTACTAGAGTGTTTCGGAAATATTCATTACAAATAATATAAAAGGCACGCCCAGTGTAAGTACCTTGAGCATTTGGAGTAAAAAGTGTGTGTGTGTGTGTGTGTGTGAGAGAGAGAGAGAGAGAGAGAGAGAGAGAGAGAGAGAGAGAGAGAGAACATACGTGTAGACAAGCAGACATGCATGCACACCCATCCCTTTTTCACATCCACATACCATCTTCGACACAAAGTAATAGCAAGAGAAGAATTTCCTTCTTTGGTAATTAAAAGAGATGTTACAAAATACTTCAGCCTTCAAGCTTTTAAAATCTCAAGTCTAAACGTCCCTCTTACGCCACTTGTATTACGAAGATGATGAGTAGTGATAAAAGGTGGTGTTCATACCTCTGCGAGTTTGTAATTCGTTGTTCTCTCGATTCTGCACACAGAAGAAAAAAACAACGCTGTCAAACATTTATTAAGATATGTGCAGACGGACATAAAAGAAGATATAAAGATCATCACCTCTTGATGACACACACTGGCGGTGACAATATTCACTGACATCGTCTCAGATCGTTATCTCGCCAAACCGCCTCTTGCCACACTGTGTAGTAAAAGAATTTCTGTCGGTTACCCAAGTTATGGATAATATCCTCACCTTTATGTTGCTACCCTCTCGCCCCCTATGAACAGATGGTGTCGAGATAACAAGTCGAGACGGTACCTGCAAAAGTCCACAAGTTTGATAACTACATCATCCTAAACTGTCTAACCTGTTCAGATTGCACGTCTTCGCAGATCTTTTGGAAGATTTCGAAGAAGCTGTCAACGTTGGAGTTCTGGTCGTCTTCGCAAAAGTACGCTGCGAGAGATTTGAAGTCAGCATCCACTCCTTGGAAAACTTCGTCAACTTCATGGATGAGCGGGTTAATCTCCTGAAATATATAATTGTGGAACATTTCTCCTCAATATTCATCCGCTAGTAATATCGAATGGGCCTCGATAGAATTAAAGACCAGGGACCCATGAATTGTTACCCTATTAATTTTTTTTTATGTACAAAAACCTGAACCGTAAACAGTGAATTTTGAAAAAAGGCCTTACAGACACTAACATTGAATATCTGTTTGACACTAAATCTGAAATTCGGATGTCGTGGGCCCGGCCCTAGTTCTGCACTGTTTAGTTCTGCTTAAAATCGTATAAATAATCTTTTATTTTTCGTAAAATTGAACTGTTCTGTGAGGTCGTTGTTGAAAACCTTGTGGAAGCATCTATACATAGAGGAACAAACGGCTTGTCTATATCCACTTGCGGCATGCGATTTTGCATTTTATACACGTAGGCCTGACATACCGCGATACATTAACAGCCATGAAGAACTGAGGATGATTAACTTTAATTACCTTACTTAGCACAGGGCTCGCATTATGTATACTTTTCAACAAAAGCTCTACAATTTCCTCCGTCTTAGTTTCTAACGTTCACAATAAGGGCGGACCTGTCAAACCCAACTTAGGGAATTCACACGATGGCGACCATCTCGTCGCTTTCTCAAAAATCTCGTTTACGTGAAACGATTATAAAATGCAATAAATATAATAATGATATTTTTAACGATTGTATTAGTTCAGTACGGAGGCAGTGAACACCCTCCATCCGCCCAACACACTCACACTCTCTCTCTCTCTTGTGTCTTAGTGTAGTTATACATCAGAGAGGGCAGAGATTTGCTGTCTAATCGTGAAAAGTAACGCGAAACTGCCTTGTGAAAGGACTGTGGGAGTACAGCCAAAGCTTACCCGCAAAGTTTAATAAAACGGTGTGAACAATACACGAGCGGAACAAATATTTGTAACATTGGCACCATGCACGTACACTCAAGAATGCTTTGAGGTGGCTGCCAACTTCTTGGCATGCCTCCACATCACGCAGAGCTGCTGTCAGCGCACCCGTGTCCTCCTTGATCTTCTGCAGATCAGCACGAAGATTCTTGCAAGAATGCCTAGTTCAAACAAAAGATCAGTTAAAAAAAAAACGGTGGAACTCACATTAAGCATAACTGTCAGTGACTCATGTTCGTCTGTCTGCCTGCTTGACGTCCCTCTTTCCTCTGCTTCTGCATGAGTCTTTGTCTTTCTGTCTTTTCTTTATTCTCGAGTCTGTACCTTTCTGTCTCTCCTTTATATCCGATTGTGATTTTCTCCCAGTGTAAATCACTTTAGTCATGCTGTCGCGGAAGCACACATGTGTAGGAAATAAGCTGTTCTTTCCAAAATTAATGTGTTAAAATTAAGGATAGAAGAACAGTGAAAAATATCAGTCTTATTTAGCCTTTACTACTCATAACTTCAACATCATTCGATATTCTTTACGAATTGGCATCTTAAACTATAATTCATTTTTTTCCTCCTATTACACATAATCGATGTTTCTCAAATATCGTTATAACAATTTCCCCACTTAAAAATAATCTCAACAAAATAGGATTAAAACTGAAGTAAAAAAAAATTAAAACGCACTTTAAAGCCTGTTTAAGATTGGTGCATAAGTGGGTAGCAAAGTTCAAAGCGTTAGGGTCGTTGTTGCGCATGTCCGTTACCAACACGTGCAGAAGCGTCGCGCGTTCAAGTGATTTTGCCTTAGTACTGAGGATTGTACGCAGTGACGTTATTTTTAGTCCAAGAGCTTTCTCTTCTCTGTTCCCCTGTGTACAGAACGAAGGGTAAGTCAGATTGGAGCCAATAATATGGATTTGCAGACTTGCAGTTTCAGTTGTTCGAGCTAACAACCGTTGACAAACCAGAAATAGATATAGGAAGTAAATGTACAAATACAATTCAATTCTCTATTGTGTATATACACTGAATAAAATATCGTCGGAGATTACTCCGATCAGTGAAATTACCTATAAATTACTTGTACTTTGCTATGGTGGAAGAAGAGAGAGAGAGAGAGATTGACCAATTTATTCTAGGGCCATTGCCCTACAGAAGGTGAGAGAACAAAACAATTGTAAAACAATATTACAATGAAGAATAACAACACTCTACAGTAACTGACTAAGGAGGTAAAGGTGCAGTTATATTTAACCAGATATTCCAATCAATCGATACCAACACGATTGCTCCTAACTTCAATTAAAACAGATATAATGGCAGGTTCTTCGCAACATTTTTGTTTGTTGACGCTAGCAGTATACTAAGTTCAAACACGTTTGGCAGAGTGTAAACTTTTCTATGAATATATAGGTAAGCTTCACAACATAATACTAATTAAACTTCTGCTTCAACTGCTTTACATACAGGACAAATTAAATCCTGTTAAATTCTGTATAGTATGTTGTTTGTAACGAAAATAAAGCACAGCAATAAGAAAGAGAGAGCTTAAGATTTATGATCCACAAATTTCTTGCCTCAAGACTTTAATCTGGTGTCACGGATCGACACGTGCATACATGGGAAATTCAACCCTAGTGATGCTAATAATTGTGTGGAGCGTACAACGATAGAAAGGGTTACCCAATGTCCGGATGATGAAGTGAGTATGCTACTGTGTTCACGGCAAGCAAGCCTGAAGGGAGTGAAGGAGGGTGAGCGGTTGGAGGGAGGCAGTTTTTTGGCGACGACCAACAATAGCAAGAGTCCGAACGATGTGCAGGAGGTGTCTGTACCCGCGGGCCTACCTTGTTTTCATTCGTGCTACCTCGCCTAGACGAGGCAAAAATATTCGACACAATTTTCTTATAGGGTAACACGTTATGTATATATATATATAATTAATTTTTTTCGCAGAGAGGAGAGCGGGTGCGATCAATTTTTGAGAGGGGAGTGCGGTGGCGCGTGAGGTGGAGTTGTGTGCCGTTAATGAACTGCCTTTAATGAACCACGTGATAGGGATATTTTAGTTTTTAGCAACAGTTTATATTAGTGCCGGGTGTGGATCAGACGATGGAGGTAGAATGACGCCATTTTACTTTGATAGCGCCACCTACAGGTACGACATTTTTGTTATGGTCGTCGCGTGTATAAGAAAGCTGTGCTCTTGAACGATTTTTATGTTCGCAACTGAGTATTGGGTCCGTGTTGCGGGTTGATGTGAAGATTTATATAATAGTGATTGGATGTCTTTTGTATGTTTGTGTATCCCTTCCTGGCTTTGACCGTGTGCCTTCTGAATTGATAACCATTCTTGGCCAGAATGTTTAGCATGGTCTAACCACGAACTTGTATACACGTCGGTGGTCTAACTAACCACGAGACGGCAGCTGGTTGGAGTTAGTGGTGGAAGTGTTTAAGCCATTGTCTCGTAAAAGTCATTGGCCCGGTCCTTAAGTACACTTGAACTGGGCATCCCAAAGGAGTCGTTTTATTATTTGTTGAAAGGATGCGCAACTGTCGTGAATGCTTGAGTTGTAAATTACTCGTTTTCGGGACATCTGGATATTGCTTGAAATTTCTGGCTGAGCAGCAAAAATAGCCTGAGCATTTGGATTTGGTAAGTGTCTGTTCGTACAGTGAGTTTTTCTTATCATGTGTAAATAATATTGTTTTGTCCGTCTGTATAGACTGCATTTTAGAATGGATTAATTAATAGCATATTTTTTCTCAGATCTACAACTTGGCTGTAAATGATATTTAGGATATTTATGTTAGGGCAAACGATGCATTTTGTGAGATGCATTATGAATTATCTAAATAGTATAGCTGCCTGCTTAACATAAGTAATTCGTGAGAACAAAAATATCGACAGGTATCTTCATTATCGGCCAGAAGACTGCGCCGCCACCACGACACCTCCCCCACCCCCACAACACAAGAGCAGCAATGGCCAGCTTGCCAGACAGTTGGTAGAAACCTACATTATTGATGTCGTTGACAGCCTGCAGCATCCAACATAGAAACGCCTTGATCGACTCGTTGTCCCGGAGGTACCGGCACGCACCTCGATATTCCAGAAATCTTTCACGAAGCTCACGGAGCTGTGGGGGAAAGGTCGCGCGACTGAGCATGATGCGAATGCACAGATCGTAGTGAGGGATTTGAACCAACTTGTACAGGAACTTTTCTGTGGTGGACAAGCTGTCTTCGCTGCGATTCTTGATCCGTCTTGCCTGTCAGATATCAGACAAGAGTTAGGTTTAGGTAATAAACATAGAAAAAACCGCGCTCTACTGGACCTTTAAGGAGCAGGAAGTATATTTTCATATTCTCTAAAGTCTTTAAAAACAAATGCACCTGTTTTTCATCTGGGGCAAGTGCACTCAGCTCTTTGAGCTGTTCATCGCTGAATGCCGTATGATTTCCGTTCCGAATGAACATAAGTAGGTCATCTACTCTGGAGAACTTTCTGAGAAGCAAGTCCACTCTCATACTCTTACAACTGTCCATCAGCGGCTCCTGCTAACAGAGGCGAAGATTAGTTTCCAAACAAATGGAGAATGGCATAGCTTTGAGCTCTTTTATTAAACACAGATTTGTTGGCCCATCCCGTTCGATAAGAGATGGAAAAAGACCTTTCATAATAAGGTTTCTAGAATTGATAGTAATTTTTCGTCTACATCATCTGTGCAAGCGTTTTCCACAAGCATGATATCCAATTCCTACAAACATAAATGAACTGTTCAGTAGACATCCGCACCACGTAAAACGGCTCAATTAACGTTTTATATAAAAAGGTGATATGCATAAGACATTCGGTAGTCCTACAAACCTGGATGCTGTTAGACAAGTCGTGGGAAGTATCTAACTCGTCCTGGCCCGCCATGAAGATCTTCAGATGGTTGATGTCTAGAGGTTTACGGTTCATTTTCTTAATGTCGGTCCACACACATCTTTCTGCGAAAGCCAGAAAAACATTTGCAAAACTTAAGCAGAGCACAACAGCTTTACTATAATTACAAGAAGGAGTGCCAGTGAGTGTTTTTTAACAAAACAAACATTTCCTAAGATTTTTCCAGTTTTTTTTCTGTTATTAGAATTCACAAAATATGTAGAAACAAAATGTAAAAAAATCTAAAGATAAACAAGAGTCTATAAGAAATTAAGAGAGTTGGACACACACACACACACACACACACACACACACACACACACACACACACACACACACACACACACACACACACACACACACACACACACAAGCAGATGAGGATAGCGAGGCCGACTGAATTTCAGTAGTCAAAGTGAACAGCGCTACCTGGGACTTGAAACAGTTCCACTACGTTTAAAGTTTTCTTTCTGACAGAGCCCTTCAGAGGAGGAGGGGGCGGCGGCGGCGGTGGTGGTGGTGGTGGTGGTGGTGGTGGTGGTGGAGCGTCATCTGACAGTATTGGCTTTCGCGCTTCTGGTGGCGAGGACGTGACAGTCACGTGATCCCTGTGATCATGCGACGTTGTTGCCGATGCTGGTGGTGGTGTGGACGTCCGGACGTCTGGTGAACATACCGATAAATCGTCCCGGTTACAAAGTGCAGCTGTTCCTGCTGGCTTCATTACTGGTGCTGCTACTACTTCTGTCTCTGGAGCTGACGTTACGTCTGGCCCTTCCGTTACTTCTGGCACTTCCGTTACTTCTACTGTCATCTTTGGTGCGTCTGTTAGGTCTGGCGTCATCGTAGGCGCTATTTTTATGTCTGGCGTCATGACTGGCGCTGTTGTTACGTTTGGCGTCATCACTGGCATTACTGTCACGCCTAGCGACATCTTTGGCGCTTCTGTTACTTCTGGTGTCATCTTTGGTGCTGTTACTATGTCTGGCGTCATCACTGGCGTTGATGGCGGTCCATCAGTGGGTGATGATGGTAGTTTTGGCGGGGATGATGTTTGCTTCAGCTGGATAAAGTTGAGGTGTGGTCCAACAGGTGGCATTTTTGATTCGGTATCTTTATCTTTTGCACCGAGAATTATCTGCATGACACAAAACAAAGTCTGCATTAAATAAATAACTTCCCTAACCGTCTACCTCTGTGGTGTGTGGAGGAGGGATGCAGGTAGTGTACAGCAGGTACGTACATGTAAAGAAGATAATTTCTGATGAGGTTATATGAGAGAGTGCACCTGTTTAAATTGGAAAGAAATTGATGCAATCACTTCTATATACTTTTACAGACACGTATTGTAAATGAATAAATAAATAAGCAACCGAACAAACTACTTTCACGTCGCAGAAGGAGGTATGATTGCCACGACGTTCCGCGTAGAGTCGCATACAATCACCAGTATGATGCGTAGCGAATGAACGAAAAAACCCGAAAACGCACAACCAGGTGCAGACTGCCCGACTAATGTACCACTAAGTCTATCAATGTCGGGGGTCAAGCGGCTTGACCGAGACAAAGAAATGCGGTGGTCATCACTGGCATCAAAGGCTCCATCTACTTTCAGTCGAAGTGTTTGCCTCAACCCCATCTCTTGTTGCGTCTGTGCAAACGTTTTTCGTTCATTTATACATACATACTATTGGACAAATTGGTTACAATATCTATAACTTAGCCTAGTCTGCTTGAGGCCGGATTGAAAAAACAATTCAGTAGCTGACCGTCAAGGCAACAATAGAATAATCTCATAAACTGTTTGTTCTAGCTTGTCTGTGTTCTGCATCGGATTCTGTACTTACGTATTAGGCCGTCTTCAGTATTGATGTGGGATGGCGAATACCGTTTGACATGATCTTGGGTATGTCAGACACAGTTTAGCAGTATGTTAAACTATTACTCATATGTCAGACACACTTTAAGCCATGAAAGTAGTTTTCAATATGTTGATTAGGCCATAAATGTTTATAGCATTAATGTCAACAAATTTTACACTCTGTATTTCAAATCGTTTTAGAGATTTCGCAGCACAATAAACACGAACTTTGAAACAGAAAAATAAATAGATATTTATATTTGGGAGAAAGAGAGAGGGGAGGGAGAGAATAAGTAAACATACAATAAACAACAGGTGAATCTTACCTTTCAGCTTTTAAAAGTACAGGTGCAATGTCTACAACCTAACAGCTTGATTAACAAAAGGTAACACTTGTGTTCCGACACTTGTTGACGCGATTTCAAGTTTCAAGAACGGACGAGGATCTCGGCATACGTCTGCAAACATTTACTAACGCCGATACTGTGTCAGCCTTTTTGTTGCTAACACCCGGGTGATCTCACCTTTTCCTAAACATTGCGTAGACTGGGGATATCCGCCGATCTAGTCAGTGGTCACTACTCTGCTCACCCATGTTTTTCTTTTTTTAGACTCTCCCCTCATCGCACTCGTACATGCATTAAGGATTTGTAGACGCAAATAAAAATTGACTGTAGAACTTTTTTTGTTTTGTTTTACAGACTGATTAATATAGGACACATGGCGGCGAGATGTATGACCTGCTGGCCTACTTGCAAGATACAAATAAACAACGCCAGCTCATGTTTGTGTAGTGCGTTTTTATAGGAATTTCCCAGGAGCATCTTTCTGAAAAACTGTTAAGGGAATATCCGAAATATCGTTTTTGAGCAAATTTTATAGTCAAAACTGAAAACGAAAACACAGATCTAGTCAGGAAACCTCTAAAACACGACTTGAGCATAAAAGTGCGGAATGCTTCGCGCAGTGCATTACTTGAGATGGGTAATTACCTTGTTAGGGATCAACCTGAGTAGACTCTAATGAGAAAACAGAAACCTTTATAGTGCTCATGGCCGCAAAACATTAATCATCATGACACGTGTACATTCAATTCCTTTTTTTGTTTTCAATAGTTGATCTTTTTTCTGTCACTATTCTGTTGTCAGTTCTATTTATAGAACACCATAATGTGTGGAAGTTCACAGCTGCGTGGCAATTATCTGCTCAGTGCCT
Organism: Marisa cornuarietis; assembly: GCA_004794655.1. NCBI lineage: Eukaryota > Metazoa > Mollusca > Gastropoda > Architaenioglossa > Ampullariidae > Marisa > Marisa cornuarietis. Next base: position 13,121,969 of record SMMW01000575.1, read on the forward strand.
GAACTGTGTGCCTATTTAACACACACACACACACACACACACACACACACACACACACACACACACACACACACACACACACACACACGTGTGATCTTTATTGGACTAACCACATAATCATAACAAGAAAAAACAATGAAGAAAACTGCGTCTGAAGGGAGACAGAGTATAGCAAACGAATAATAAAAACAACTACGACGACACCGTACCACCTTTCCTTCCCAGAATTTCCCATGCTTGTGTTACCTCATGTACTCACATCTTGGTGAGCTGGGTCAAGAGAATTCTACCACGCTTGTGCTATCTCCGGCACCCAGAACTTGTAGCTCAGACCAGAAGCGCGACGCTGGACATTGAGGACATCATGGCGATGACCAACTTTTGGCTCGACGTGCTGCTTGTGCACCCGAAAACCATCTTCATCGACGACGTCAACAGCAAGGCTGCCATGGTGATCGATGGTTGATGTTGTTTAACGCCGTGTCAGCAGCAAGAGCCATATCTCGGCGTTCATGACGATTCAGTGCCACCACCAACAACAATGACATGGCTTTACACATTCCAACACAGACCACCCCTTTACCAGGCACTTTGATAGCCCACATCCAATATCCAGTGTAATTTGACATTGACAGCAATACTCTCTAGAGATATCAACAACAAATAGTATTTGTGCTGTACTGCAATTGCAAGCAATCACTGTAAAATGATTTCCAGTTGTTTTCTGTTTTGACAGAGGCACCTACATTCATTGTTGCAAAACTATTTTGTGGACAACCTTTACTGTACATGACTTTACATGTTTCAACATGGGCCGCCACTTCACCAGGCAACCTGGCAGTCCACGTCCACTTTCTATAGCAAAATGGATCCTACTGACATCAAGCATCACTAGAGATGTCACACGATTTTCGAGGAGTGTCTTTCGTGGCACTACAATTGGTAGCAACCAATTACAGCAAAATAAACTGAGAGCCTAGTGAAAGGTATCGTGCCGAGTCACATGGCCAAAGAATACAAGCTTACGTAGCTTGAGAGTTGCAAGTAATAATAATAGTAATAATAAAAAATTCTTGGTTTCTATAACGCATAATCACGCGCACAAAGAATCATGCTGTCAGTGCTTGAGACAAGTCGGAGACGTGAACAGAATACGAGGGACAGAAGTAGAAACAAGTAAGCAGACAAGGAATAAAAGACAAACATAGAACACGCAAAGAGGAACAAACAATAAGTGAGTGTCATAAATCTGCAGAGAAGGAAGAGAAGGCGGACTAATCAATTGGCTAATAATCACAACTATTGACAGTTATGTTGATCGGTTTGAGGAGTAATCGTGGTGAATAACTACCACCCAAGATCATAGAGAAAGTAGTTTTGACACAGCTCTGGGTCTATTTACAAGAGCACCAGCTCATCCCCCAAGCTCAGTCAGCATATAGACCTTTTCACAGCACCCAAACTACTCTATTAAAGTGACCACCGACATATTACATGTATCTGCACTTGACAGTGGTGATGCTTCTGCCTTAACTCTGCTGGACCTGTCTGCTGCATTCGACACTATCAACCAAGCTGTCCGTCAGTCTGTCTATTATGATAAGCAAATTACAGCTGTCTGTCAGTCTGCCTATTATGATAGAAAACTTACAGCTGTCTGTCAGTCTGTCAACTATGATAAACAAGTTACAGTTGTATGTAGTCTGCCTATTATGATAAACAAGTTACAGCTGTCTGTCAGTCTGTCTATTATGATAGACAAGTTACAGCTGTCTGTCAGTCTATTATGATAAACAGGTTACAGCTGTCTGTCAGTCTGTCTATTATGATAGACAAGTTACAGCTGTCTGTCAGTCTATTATGATAAACAGGTTACAGCTGTCTGTCAGTCTGTCTATTATGATAGACAAGTTACAGCTGTCTGTCAGTCTATTATGATAAACAGGTTACAGCTGTCTGTCAGTCTGTCTATTATGATAAACAAGTTACAGCTGTCTGTCAGTCTGTCTATTATGATCTCCGTAAGATCAGTGCCATCTGTCACATTCCCTCTACGCGCGGTACCAACAGTCTTGTCTGTGTGTTTAATCTTTCTCTGCCTGATTACTGCAACTCCTTACTTGCCGGCTGCCCTGAATACCTTCTTCACAATCTCCAGAAAGTACAGAAATCCGCCACATGTCTGGTGCTTAGAGCAAGGAAACGGGACCATGTCACTCCTCTCCTTCGTTTTCTACACTGGGTACCCATCCGTTCTCGCATCCAGTAAAAACTATCTGTGCTGGTTTTAATTTCTTTGCAGGCCCCTGTCCTATTTCTCTGAACTTCTCTTTCCTTATGTCCCAGCCACTCCTCGTCTGACGACCGTCTCCTACGTTTAAAGGACTCGATCGTGGATAGATCGCGGATATGGAAGGAAAGAGAGTTCCACTGTTTTGCAGCACAGTAACTAAGGTAAGTAGAGGTTCCTGATGTCCTGCTAGTGTGACAGCTGTTCGTACAAAGTCATTAGTTTTGTGTTCTCTGTGTGAGATCCTGAGCAGTCTCCTCATGCACTTGCACTCCAATTCTTCTTTCTGTGTCGGCAAGCAAGCGGAGTCCATGTTTCACATCCATAGAGCAGGATCGGTACTACAAGGGATTTGTACAGATTGTGCTTTGTCGTAAACCTGATGAAACACGACACGTATGAGCTGATCTCACGCTTTCTCTGGGGTGGTGGTTGTATGTGTGTGTGTCTGGAGGGGAAGGGGTTACCTATGAAATGCCTTTCTGTTCCACGTGTACAAATATCAAATGATGAAGCAGCCGCTCAGTGTCTGAGGTCACTGCATGGATCTCACACAATTTGATATTCCGAAGATAATCTTAATTTAAGCTGTCGCTTTTGGAAATGTGACATTCAAGTTTCTGCATAAACAGCAGATAACGTCTTATAAACTCTATAGATCCATACTAATTTTGTTTATTACATTGTAGTTAAACTTAAAAGTGAAACAAATATCTCTTCGAAAGGGAGGGATTTCCTGGATAGTTTGAAAATGCATATTCAATCATTCATTCTTTCTTTCGTTTCCTTCAAAAGTGAGAAAATTCAAACATTGTTTAATTCAGATTCTCAAAACATCAAATACATAAACATTAAAAAAACCCTCAAAATTTGAAAGTCATTTTACAGTTCATTTACATTTGTATGCGTAATGTTAAAATTTTTTTTGAGTTCGGAAGACATGGCAGATAATGTTCAAATTATAATCGGAACGTTTTATCCATGAAGTAATTTTTATTGACTAGAGACTATTGACCGTTAACTAATCGATTAGTACGAACAGTTCGACAAATCATTGCCAATATATATATATACGTCATTAAACTTCAGCAGGAATCTTTGAAAACAGACTAATAAAAGTACACATGGTTAACAAATACTAAGTACATGTAACTGTCAGTTATCAAGTTAACATGCACAGCTTTGTTGCCCGTCTTGATAAAATCGGAGGCGATGGAAATCTGATGAATCGCGACTTTCGCGGTGTGCTTCCTACGCTGATTCGATGTCCCGCATGCAGAAGGACTGGTTGGTTTGGAATCTGTGGTAAATTTCATGGAGTATTAATCGAGGTCATGTCTTACCTCCAATAACCCAATAGCGGTTCATTACATCACGACTTAGCTTCGTTCGGGATCATCGCCTCTCTTGTTCCTCTGCGTCCATTGAAGCGTGACAGAAACGACTCTGCTCATCAGTGCATGGTATTCGTTGTCAAAGAACAATGTCACGACCACCGCGCAGTGTATGAGTCACTCAATCCTTTCAACACATACACGGAGTCTGACAAATGCGTGCTCTTTCACACAAATTAAAAGAAAAGAATGACTTGTCTAAAACGAATCTGTCTGCTTTACTAACTATAAATCAAAAGAAGAGAACAAGGAAAATACACAAATGAAAAGTCCGTTTTAAACCGATTCGTACACCTAGATTATTTTAAAATAAGAAAATTCCTACCATTTGAGTCTTTTCTGGTCTGTATGTCTAAAAGAATGCCTAAAGCCATACTCATTAAATTCACACTACTAATTCTTTTTCCTAATCCCTACCCTAAGCGCTGTTTCTCTTCCTAAATCCCTTCCTACTCCTGACTACCGACCCCACCGCTCGCGCTCTCTTTCACGTCATTCCTTCATTTTTACATCATTCATACACGTCCTCCGAACAACTGACGTCATTCACGCTCTCTCGTTCTTCCACACTAGTCCTTATAAATTTTAAACTTAATCAAACAATAAAGCAAATAACTATGATACCTGACAAACAAGCTTGAATTTTTCTCTCTCTTTTTAAAAGTTGTTTTATCATGTGACTGTTTTGTTGTCGCTTCCTTTTACACGTGTTGTCTAACTGTCCAGTCGCCACTCTAAGCAACGGCAGAACAGAGATATATGACAAATAGCCTCTTAGTGCTTTGAATCGTGTGCTTAATCGGAACGCATCCAACAAACACACACACACAACCTCTTTTTAAAAAAAAAACATTTTCTCAGTGAATAATATTGCAGTAACTGCCTATACACTAAATTTGGGGGGTAACAATTTAACCAAAATGCATTAAAATATTTCGTGTTAAAAATTGTCAATAAAATTTGCAGTTTGTTGTGTTTGTTAGCTTCTTTCTTTGGACGGACATGCGGTCTCTTTTTTAAGTGCAAGTCGTCTTCTACTTTTCATTTCCTTCACCTAATTATTTCACACACACACCACACCACACACACACACACACACCTAATATGCTACATGTGCAAAGTTCCTTTGGTAAAGTTGTAAAGCATATTTATAGATTTCCCCCCCGACCGTCTTTCGACAAAATTTTTGTTTTTTTTTACCAGTCCTTACGCTTCCCCGAGTTGATACGACCAAAGGGAATCACAGCCAGAGATACTTCTTAAGCTATACAATATATATAAGCTATATTACTTGGCTTCTCTGAATTTTTCTTTAATCATTAAAGCTAATTAAGCCATGGCCGTGCAGACTACAGCCGCTCTCACTACTGCGTCCAAAACAGCTGCGGAGTTGCAGCCACGCGAGTTGCGGCATCACGTGTGTAATACACAAAAGCTTTGGAGACTGCACTCACTCTAATTACGGCTACCGCTGATTGATATGTAACAACTGTGCAGATGCAGCCGCTCTAATTACGGCATCATGTATATAATACACAACAGCTGTGCAGATGCATCTGCTCTCATTACATGCATGAAAGATAACAGACTACCGCTAGCTGCGAAAGGTTACAAGGCTGGGACCTCGAACTAAGCTCGCACAAAGCTGCTCACTCATCTGTCAAGAGCTACATCCCTTATAACGTGTGGCTGCTGACCCCGAAGACCCACAGATGTCATAAACTTCGTGAAGGCAGGCGATACAGTAACTCAACGTAGCGCGTGTCCAGAATGGGACAGTTGCTGTCTTCATCTCAGTCCAGAAATGGCGATCTTCCTAGCCTCATGGGAGGCAGCTGACATTAAAAAAATATTTATAGTCTTGTTGTGATGCCTATTAAAGAGCTTTGTCTCGATGCTTGCTACATAGCCCCTGTGAAAATACCAAGGCAGGAGTCGTTGGTTTGCCCATCGGCATCGTGAAGATACAGGTGAAACAACATACACATACTGGAGACCCAACGGTGCCATGGAATAGCTTATTATACTAGAAAACCGGCTAAAGCTGCCTGATACAATACTGAACAAGTTGCCCTTGTTCTTATTGTCAGTTTGATTCACACCTCAATGACATCTGTTGTGATGAAGTCCACAGCAGATACGTTCAGTCTCTTATTGCTGGCTCCAGAATTTCCTGTGGTTTTTTGTGCTTTGATTATTAAGTTTTTTTCTCGAAGAAAGATGAAAATTTTCAACAAAATTATCATTGACAAACAAAAATAGTAAAGAAGCTAACTCATGAGATCTGTGATCTAAAGATAGTATCTTGCCTTCCGTGCTGCAGCAGAATTGCACATTGCCCTGCACTGAAGCCTCTGGAAGCAGCAGGATGCAAATAACATTTCGGTTGTCATGTTTGTGTAGGGAACGTGCACATATAAGAACATGAAATCAACGAAATCAAAGTGCCCATTGGAACGAATCTTCAAGATAACAAACCAACGTGTCTTGAATTAGGCCTCAGTAGATTTCCAAAACAATGCACCTACCAGACAGTTTAGAAAAAGAGGAATGATCAAAAACAGGGAGTTGGGGAAACGGGGGATCCAGATAAAATTTTGTCGTAACAAAGCTCCTAGTCTACAAATTAACAAAGTGTTAGCCCAAGGCGCCAGAATTCCACGAGCACAGATGCTACAAGCGAACACTCTCCGTGTTTTTCGTCAGTCCGTTCGTCTTCCGCTTCATGGACAGACGGCGGAGGACGTTGCCTCTTTTTATTTCGCTGACCAGGTTGTCGACGATCTTGCTGTCACGAGCTTGGCCTTGCGTTTGATCCTGCGACTGACCGTTCTTGCTGATACCTGCAACGTAGGTTAGCAGGTGAGACGGAATAAGACAACTCAGAGAAGGAGAGAGAGAGAGAGAAAGTGTTTGCGTGTATGTGTGTTTGGTGGGAGGGGAAATAATTCCCCTCCACCAAACAGTCCGCATGCACTTGCATGCTAAAGACCACTAGAATGCCAAAGTGACAGAAGGCGGAAAAAATGAAATGAAAAGTTAATCAACAAAGGCTTCAGTAATACAGACTAGTGAGGATAATTATTTCAAGCACCACCAAAACCAAGTGCCGCTTATGACTTCATCACTTCATCGACAACCGCCCCTGACCATAACTACGCCTCATCGCCTCTTACTTTTCCTCTTTTCCATCAGCTGTTCTTGAACTTTGCGTCTCATGTCAGCCTTTTCGGCCTGCTGCTTCCAAGACTCCAGTTCCTGTAAATCATTCATAAACTGGAGTCTATTAAGACTGACAAATGTTGTCTGTGACGCTGGTGGGATGGGCATATTCCGGGGTCCGAGTTTCAAAACAAGCAGCTAGATGATACGGGTAACACAAACTGCTTTGACTAAGTAGACGCCACTTAAATAAAAACAAACAAGCAAGACAAAAACAACCAATGAAAGAAAAAAAACCAAGAACACGTTATGGAGAATAAACCAAGAAGAAGAAGAAGAAGAAGAATATTAAAGGGAAATGGGAGAAAACGGATGTTCACGAAGGACATGTATGTATGTATGTATGCATGCAAGCATGTATACAGTTGTATACTTATGTTCATATGTATGTAAGTAACATCCTTACGCATACAGCCGTTGAGCTGAACTTTCCTCAAACATTGCTGTTTAATTAAGAGACTGACCTGTTCGCAAGCCTTGACCTTCTCGCAGAACTCTCTGAACGAGTCAAGAAATTCATCTATGTTGAAGCTGGTCTCACTCTCACAAAAGTGGGTGGCCAGTCGTTTGCACTGTGTTGTCACGCGCTCAAAGCCTTCCTCCACGTCGCCAATATCCCCTTCCGCCTCCTACATGAAAGAATTAGTCCAGTTTGTAGCAGAAATCAGGCTGATGTTGTCCAGTGCCACTCAAACAGTCATCAGCAGCGACACAACCAACCCCAGAAACAAAACGAATCACAGAAAGAAAGCGTAGAAATGTATTTATTTATTTATTTACGGAGAAACAAAGAGATTCTTCTAGAGTTACTTAATTTTCGACCAGCGCCCGTATGTTGGACATCATGTTATTTGTAAGGAATGAGTGAGGTTTTAAGAAAAAAATATTTTTAGTCTCGTCTATATATTTCACCAGACAATGTAGTCCACGCAGCATGGGGCTGAGAGACCAGAAAAATGCACTGACCTCCAGGAAACTCTTGAACTGGTTCTTGATCTCCTCGTCGACGTTTTCCAGCTGTCGCTGCAGTCTGCGCACATTGTTTTTGACTTGAGTGAACTCGGCTTTCACAGCTTCGGTTGACGATCTGAAAATCATTAGCAGGTTTCATTAGGTTTTAGAACAAATGCACAGGATTTGAGAGTCAAGTAGGTCTTCCTTGTTTTGTTCGTAAATCTTGAATACACTACCATAGAAGGATAACTGCTAATTTCTTTTACTGTTTGTGAAACAATACGCAGGTATGGACAAAGCAACAGATTAAAAAAATGATACACAGAATTAATTTTCTTTCTCGGAAAACGGCTGACCTTGAAGCCTTCTGAAGATCTTCGAGGAGGTCGTCTACAAACGCCAGCGCCCTCTGGTCCTTGCGCTGCGCCTCCTCCACCAGCACGTGCAGCAACGTGAGGCGCGGGTTGTTGGACTTAGTCATCACCAGTTTGTTGAGGGAGCTGATGCGGAACGCACATGCCTCACCTGCACTGCTGCCCTGTGGATTGATGTCAGGTGAGTGCACGCAGGTTGTCACTAGAGTTTATTCTTCATTGTATTTGTCGTATATGCAAGAGGTGTAAGAGAGAGAATGGAAAGAGAGAGATTTATGAAGGAAGGTTATTTAGACTGATCTTTTCAGGGAAAGAAATGAGGAAGAATGACTAAAAAGGGGAGAGATGAAGCACTTAAAATATTATGTAATTAAAAAAAGGAAAGAAGTCGCCATTTCTTTCATTGAACCCCGCGTTATTGTTTGCAAGTTCAATAATCTGGTAGTTTATAAGGATAATAAAATGGCTTCAAGAAAGTTAAGATTTCATGGACTTGTTAAAATGAGTAGTTGCGCTTCAACAGAAGAGAAATGTAGGTTTCAACAATTACATAACCACTTCAGAAGGATTCCAAGGTGAAACGAGGTAAGGATGACATCCACGAACAAAACGGATCCAAGAAACGAGAAGTGAAGAAATACCAGAGCGGGATTAAGTGCAAGATGTTGACGTCAGGGTATGAAACAAACATTATTTCTGTCTCACATCATCTTTTGAAAGCAATTTATTGAATCGACTTGAGTGAGAAGTTCTGCTATTGTTTCCAATAATTTTTACAATAACGTATTGTGTAAGCTTGGTATTTCTGATCTTTACATGCTGACCATCTATCAACCTTAGGAAATGGACGTTGGAATCTTCTACTGCCACGTTTTGTTGCAAGTCCTCAACATTTCGCACCGGCTATCACGCGAACTCATTACCTTGTTAATGAAGTTTCCAGCGTGAAGCACCAAACGAAGGAACTTTTTCAGCGATGCGTTGTCATAGAGACGCCTGCAGAGACTGTTGACAAGAGAAATATGCGGGCGGATGGAGAAGAGCTGAGAAGGTAAATCTGCACGCAGAAGCATGGCGTCCAGCCTTATGGGATAGGCCGGAAGTTGCATCAGAGTTTGGAAAAACTTCTCTGCGCTACCCAGTTTTTCAGGGTCCCCTTCGTAGTTCTGAATAAGTTCAACCTTCAAGTGAGAGAGTTAGAAAGAAGTGTAATTAAAACTTATCAAATTTTCCGTTATATCAGTTGTTTTGTTTTAAACTCATAGTTTCTTTTAAAGGACATTAAAGAGGGTTAATGATGTTGATACTAATTGGTCAAGGTTAAAATACTCTCATATGGTTAAACTAACTGGAATGTAATGGATGGTTAAAAACTTGACTGTAGCTTGAACGTTTGCAACGAAAGATTGGTTTTAATTTCGGTCGAAAGATTTTGACTCCAACTCTGACTGAGGTAGTGAGTGTCTAATAAGACAGAAGTTTAAATTAGAAGCAGAACTGTGATAATTAAAAAAAAGAAACAACAGCGCCTTCACCTCATCTTGCTGCGGTAGAAGCTTAACAAGTCCCTTAATTTTCTCCACGCCAAAGGCGCGGTGATCTCCCTTCCTGATGAGGTCGACGATCTCCTCGTTGGTTTTGCGGAATTGTTTCAAGAAGATGTTGACGTTCATGCTACGTTTGGCGTCCAGCAGGGTCACCTGCATGTCAATTGAGGCAAGAGCACTGACTTAGCCCGGGAATAAAAGCGATAGAAACAATATAAGAGGAGCACTAAACATTACAACATGCAGAACGGGGACAAGAAGATGGTTAGAACGAAAAAGCAAGGGAAAAATAAGGACATGGCATTTTTAAAGTGAACAAAATCAACTCTAAATTCTATATTATAAAAATTCGTTTAATAATACCAATAAAAGCGATGTTAACAAAAGTTTTGATTTCTTAAGATTTCGCAACTAGCTGACAAATGCCAAAGAAATATAAGGGAGGAGTAAGGCCTAACCTCAACACATGCCGACTGCCTCTTCAGCACTTTGTTTTCTTCCTGTTTATCTTCGCTGTCATGTGAGGTTTTTTGCGCAAACAACTCTTCCAGCTTCCGGTACTCCACAGACACACTGTCGGCCATAGTGTTCACCTCTCCCCACACGCTGTTTTCTGTTGTGAACAGAAAGCTGTTTATTCCAGTCGGTTTCATCGCTTACTCATTCATAACAATAATCACGTCTAGGACACAAGAATAATTAAAAGTTAGTTCTTAATTAAATTAATGCAATTTCATTGAATAGTCGATAAAAAATCGTCGACTTAATACAGCGAGTGATTATGGAAGAGAGTGAGTATGGACGTGCAAAAGTATAGAAGTGGTTGAAGATATAGGAATAAGTATGGCAACAAGCGAGTGTGAAAGTGAGCATGTGTGGACGTGGGTAGGTACAGATGTGGGTGGAATAAGTATGGAAGTGAGTGAGTTGGTGGAAGCTAAAATGAAGTAGACAGCGGCTCACGTCGGACTGCTGTAGGAGGGATCTTGTTCCAGGTGAACGTCTTCATCTTGACAGACGGGGAGGGAGTTTTGATGGGCTTGACTTCCGGCTGCTGAGGCATCACGTGCCGCAGCTGCACGCCAGGGGAGGGAGGAGGAAGAGGAGGGGGCGGGGCACCGGGTGAGAGGGGTGGTGGGGGCGGTGGGGGTGGACAGAGGGTGCTTGGACCGCCCAGCAGTGGAGGAGGTGGAGGAGGAGGTGGACCGCCTGGTGATGGAGGTGGAGGAGGCGGAGGTGGTGGAGGAGCTGCTCCCAACCCTGGAGACGGTGGCGGTGGTGGTGCTGGAGGGGGCATCGGGACTTTTGCTGCATTATCAGCGTTTTCTGAAGACTGAGAAGATCGCGTGATTTGACATCTTAAGCTTCTTGTCATACACTTCTGTCAAAATCGCTACAGTAATCCCAATTTAAAATAATAAAGCAAGCAAAATAAATAAACAAGCAAGAAAAATAAAAATATATTAGTACGATATTAAATCTCAAGATGTGCTTATCTTAAGCTGTCTGCCATTAACTCCTGTCAAAACTCTGGTAGTACAAAAAATATTTATAAAACAGAAACAAAAACGAAGTACGATTTTAAGAAATGATGTCATTTGAAGCTCACCTCATATTAATGACATAAATACAAACTAACTTCAAGCATGTTCGCATACTCGTGAGAAAAAAAAAGCTCTCAATTTTACCTTTTCTGAATATACATCACAACAATAGTAAACGGGAACTTGGAAGATTTGGTCCACTACAAGGATTTTTATTCCGTAGCTTTACATAAATGAGAGCCACCGCAATCTTTTCTTTTTTCCCTTACCTTTACACCAACATCATCTGAGCCGTGTCCGCCAGTTTTGCCACTGAATCCTCCCGACCGCCTCAAGACCCTCGAGCTGGAGGATCTTAGGTCCGACTCCCCCGCCTGCACCGCTTTATCCTCCCTTACTGATAGCTTCGTCTTAGCAAACTTCTTCTCAGCTTCCAGAATATTCTCCACTGCCTGGCTCGTCAGTCGTTCCAGCAGATTCCAGAGGCTTTCGCTGTCAAAAAAAGATCATGTTTTCTGAAGTCATTTAGTACCACGAGGCTGCCTCACAAAGAAGAGCAGAAGTTTGCATATAAAGCAATGCATATTTTTATAGTGTGTGTATTACGCGTTTCTTTTATCTTGCACCTAGCTCTGGTATTTTGTCTGGCCAAAGAAAAATAATGGGGGAATTCTGTGAGACGAAAGCGCAACCAAATATTTTTCGACAAAATTATAAAGATTTTGCTTTACCAAAAAGCAGCTATAGGGGTAAGGTGTTAAAATCAATTTGTGTTGTTTGAACTAAACACGCAGCAGTCGTGTTGTTAAAGGTAAAGTTTCAGTCTTGTCAACGCTTGTTCTCGAGGGTCTAAAAGCCTACATATATTTTTACTAGTGAAAAAAAGGCTTCTATATCATATACTGATATTTGTTTACTGGCACTTTAACCATCTTAACTCCATTCTAATATCTAATTTTAGTTATTGTCAACTTATCTACCTTTGGAAACATCTACGATGAGCTGAAAGAATCAGACTGCCGTTTTCAAATGAAAAAATGCAATGCATACCTGTGCAAACCCGTAGTGTCAATTTGATAAAGATTGTACAAGATTCCTAGAAGAGACGAGACTAGTGGAGTATCTCTCACCTGCAAAACAAAGTTTGCTCGTCAAACTGGTTGGAGGACTTTTTGTGCGAATTATTTACATTTTGAAGTCGCACCCACTTCAGAGAGTTACTCCCTGCTCTCTGAAACACTGCTTCAGAGTAAATAAATAAATAAATCGGCCTCACTTTCTTGTACAGGGCGGCAAAAAGGTCCTCGGGTCGCGACATGTCCACGGATTCTCGACTCATCTCGTCCAAGGCATCTGCGTCGGCGCTCAACTCTTCGTCGAAGACATCGAGCTGCACCTGAAGACCACGGTCCTCGTCATAGCGCACCGCGTTGATGATTTCCTGAATGCCCAGGGCTGCAACCCCCATCCCCCACCACACATACGCGCGCGCGCACACACACACACACGCACGCACACACACACAAATCGACAGAAACGTAGAGGTCATCGACGTACTACTGCATGCTACCATATTTAGTGAGTGGAAATAATGCGCTAACAGCGATGAAACGGGTTAGTTCAAGATGAAGTGTAGATTACAAGAGATTACAAGAAACCGCTACTGAACACGACTTTCTGTTTACTTATTTAAAAAAAATGAATAATCTTAACCACTGGGGTAGACAAATACTTTTCTGATGGCGCCCGATAAGGTAGTGCTTATATCACTCGCTTGTCACCACTGCCGAGCGAAGCACTGGGTTCAGATCTCCTCTCGGGATACTGTATGTGACACTGGTTCGCAGGGCCAGAGGTCGGGGAATTTTCAATGTTTACCCCAACTTCCTTCCCCATCCCTCTTTTTCAATCATATTGCAAAATCACCTCTAGGTGGAGCACTTTTCCGACCAACCGACCAACCAACAAGTAGACAAATAAAATCTGTTCATTAAACAAAGGCCATATTTAAAAAGTGCACAGTCAGCAGTAGTAGGTAAGAAAGGCACTACGCCGCTTAGAAATATCAAGGTAATCTGCATCACTATGTGGTGAGCACATTGTCTGGTCGTGCAGTATGGGTCATCACAAATCAGCAGTAGCCATCTAGCATTCTTTTTTGTCAGGATAACCATCAAGACTGTCAGCAAGTCACCCCACACAAAGAGGGTTGTTGTCTCCCTTTCGTGCGAATGCATTTTCTTTTCTGCTTCCAGGTAACTGCTTACTTACCAACGAACTCATTGCGAATTCTCGCTCGGTCTCGGATGTTCTCGTTGGCCACGATGACGGCGTTGATGAGCGCCATGACGGCAGTGCGGTATGTCGGCAGGTCGGCTTTCTCCAGTTCTCTGACCAACAAGCTGAAGCGGTAAGGCTGTTTTTGCCACGTCTAGCGAAATAAGATGAAGGCGAAACACATTTGATCAAAGGATTAATTGACTTTATTGAGTCTTTTATACAACGAGGTCAGCAATGCACGACTTGAACCACGAAAGAGAGAGAGAGAGAGGATGGATAAATAAAAAAACATGCACTGACTCAGTATTAAAACTATTATGAACAGATAACACCTGTTCATTATTCACAAATCGAACGCTTTTTAAAAAAAGTTTCATGTTTATATAAGTAACGATCCTACATGTTCTCGTCTACTTGCTTGATGCTTTGCTGCAGTCATGAGGTCAGAATTGTAGAAGAAAGTTCAGAAAAAGAACATTAAATTTTCTTGCAGTGTGCTGAAATAATCAATCACTGGGCTAGCCTACCTAAGAGAAGTTTCATTGCAAGAACTGTGTACAATAAGAAGGAACTACTGGGAGAGAAGTTCTGCTTTTACCTTGTATTTCTCCAAGGCATCAAGCGTGAGGTAGTAGCCATCTCTGGAGTAGACACAGAGCGCCGACAACAGTTCGAAAATCTGCATCTTCACCATCATGTTATCTGTGCCTAGAGCTGAAACATCAAGATGACCCCACATGACCATTGTGTAGCGCTTAAAAACCAACGAATGCTGTTACACCAGCAACCTTCCAACAACATACCCACGCGAGGTATATAGATGTAGGTGTGTGTGAGTGTATGTGTGTGCTTGCACGCGTGTTTAGAGAAGTAATTTTTGAAAAAAACAATCAATATGCTTGTGAAGGGAGGAGGTGAGAATAAAATCTTAATCATATCTTCTTGTGCACGCTATTAAAACTGGATTTTAACAAATGTAGACAATACTCTTCGTTTCAATAATAAAACAGAAAGTAAAAATGAAGCAGAAGTATTCCCCCCTCAAAAAAACCCATCAAAAGTGGTCATCCAGTCCAGACAAAAATAGGTCTTCGCTGTTTTTACTCAAGAAAATATTGTATAATGTTCCCACATAGCTGCATGGGTGTCTAACAGCATGAAAATTGAAATGTAAATTTGCCTCAAATATTAGAAGGTCATAGTGAAAAAATATCTTTCAGCAGCTGACGCACGATGTCTCGGTGGGTGAGTAGAGTCGATAAATGTCTCTATTGCAGTTATAAAGTTGAAGGACAAGATGAAGGCTAGTAGGCCTCAGGGAAGCTGCGGATGTTTCATAACACTTGTGTAAGCGGGACTGCAGCACTTCATGGTTCAGCGTTTAGATACAATCGCATCTCCTTCTCAATACAGACTATAGAGCCGCGGAACCCGATCAAGTTTTAAATTTAAGGACATTGTTACGCCAGTTTCGTGCAACCCACCCATATGACAGTTCATTTCTCGCTTAAACATATGCAGGCATGAACCAGACTGCCAGCATGGTTTCAATTATCGCCTCTCATATTCCGGCGTAGATAACAGCAGAAGGAATCACAGCAAAGTTTACGGTCTGGAAGGTGGGAAGGACACATGGTCCGAGGTGCTGTAAAACGACACATCACCTCAGCACTGATGTTCACATGATGACAGTTGGACTGGGAACTTCGATCAAGCTCTCCACGTTCGATGTTTTGCAGTTTAGCTCAACGATCGTCGTTGTTTTATTACAGCGCGTTTGCTGCGGCATGTTCAATTTTGTAACATTTAGTGTGCGCGTCTCGAATATTCTATTGCAGTCAGCATGAATAAACACAGCAGGTAGGTAGCACTCAACACACGCAGTGGCAACTCTGGCTTCTTAGCTGCGAGTGAGACGGAAATGCTTAAAGGATAGAGCGGAGAAAGAAAAAAGAACGAATGAGAGATGAAGAGAAGGGGCTGAAGAAATGGGAAGATAAAATGAGAGAGAGAGATGACAAAAAGGGAGACAGAGGAACAGACAAAAAAAAAAATCAGAGACAGACAGATACTCTGACAGGCAGGTAGGCACAGACAGACAGACAGACAGACAGACAGAGGGAGAAAGAAGAAGGGGCAGACATGATACATGAACTTCTATGCGTCTGGTCATTTCTAGTCAGAACACATGATTGGGCTCCTAGTCTGGTTAGGAAGGTGTGACGAGGGGGGGGGGACAGGCGTGTACCCGGGCCCATGGCTGTGAAGGGGGCCCGGCCTTGGTCAGTGGATTTTTTTCCTTTTTCTTATCCTTTTCTTTTAAAGAAAGATTGATGTAACATTCCTCAAACTGGGGATTTTTTCTGTGGAGCGGGGTGCTACAAGTCTTCATTTTTCCTCATTCACTAACCACTCACGTGTAAACAACTCTATGTTCAAGTAGTGATGTAGATTCTGCTGCACTTGTCCCAATATTTGCAATCCATATTACGTTACTGAATGAAATGTAGATATTAACAATCGAATTGTAAGCCTTTTATTATATACTGGGAAATTAATTTGCAATTACAATTAGCCCGTAGAGGTCGTCTGTCCCGGGGCTCTCGGCGGCCCTGTGGTTAGGGTTAGCCAGGATACATGAGCTCATAATACTTCGGTCATTTCAGTCAGGATACATGAACTCATACTCTTCTGGTCAATTCTAGCCAGGATACATGCAGTTTATCATCGCACGTGAAATTATTAGTGCAAAAACGATCATAGACAGCCTGGCAGGGACGAGAAACGACTGATATACTGCATGAGCAAACGGGAAGAATATTCTCGCTAGGCTGATTTAAAAATAAAGGGAAAAATTATTTCGCAGGTGTGCTTTTAACGGTCTGCCTTTCTACCGGGAGACTGCACAAAAACCGATGTGCACAGGTGAGCCGCTGAAAGCACTGACTCACACCTGAGCCAGGATACGCCTGGCAGCCGGAATGGGGACGGGGACGGGGACGGGGACGCAGTTTTATCGTCTGCTTCCTGCAGCTGACTGCCAAAGATGAATAAATCATATGCAAGCAATAGAAACACCCTCTTTGCACCGGGACACGCACTCCAATCGTGAAAAAAGCTCTTTCTGGTCCAAAACACAAAAAAGGGAGTAAACTGCACCTGCATTCAAAGTTCAGTCCTCTACTAATATCTCTACTAATAACCGACAGAGTGGTACTAGTGGAGGTAGTTGAGGGATACTTCGCCTGACTCATCTCGTCAGGATGTTGTCGGACTTGCGTGGAATTTTCATTGGGTCTCTTCATTCCTCCGTATGTTCTAGAACAGGAAGAAAACGTGGCAGGAGAAATAACTCAAAAGGATGGAGCATTCCTGGCATCAGTTTTCTCTCTCCCTCTGGTCTCATTCCTCCCTCCCCCGCCACTGGCATAGCATCTGCCCATCCTAGAAATAAATTTTGCGTTTCGAAGCTTTTCGTGATAATTTTGTGATAAGAACTGACTTGAGTCACATACTTGGTTTTTCTCGGTATGTACTCGCCTAGATCGGCCATCGCTCTCTTTGTCCACAGACCTTAATGTTGTGCGTAGTGATCTTGGCGACGCTAAGCTGTTCAATGTCGTTGCTTAATCAGCTGAATATCTTTCATCTACCCACAAGCCTCAGATGATCACCTACGCAAAAAACACTGAAACTGATCAGTCTAGAGTAGTTCGCGCACGTATTCAGTTTTAGACAAAGATTCTATTAATATCATAGCATAATAATACGATATTAAAATTATTTGTATTATTAAAACATTAATTCGCATTAATTTATGATTAATTGGTTGTCAGTTGTATGAGGTCTCCCTGTGTCCAAAATTCCTCAAAAGGCCAAGCTGTCTGATTTAAGACGATAACATCGTTGACCCGCTGACCTCCTGTCTGTCACATGACCTGCTTGCACATAAGGTGTCCGTCATGTAGAAGTACGTCTATATGCTAATTATTTAAAACTTTAAGTTTGTGAGACTTGTAAGGCGCGCCGATCTCATGGAAACAGTTGAAGGCACTGGGGAGTGTTTGAGCGTTCGAAAGATATTTTAAGGAGGTGAGTCTTAATCAGCTGCTTGAAACCACTTACAGAGGCAGTCTGGCGGAGCAGCAACGGGAGAGAATCCCAAGCGGAGGAACCAGTGTGTGCAAAAGCTCACTGGCCTGCAGAGTATGGCGCTGGGAATGTGGAGTCGAAGTGTATCCGCTGAACGAAGTTGTCGGGGTAGAGTCTGGTAGGTGAGGGTCGAAGAAAGGCAGTAAGGAGACAAAGTGAGGGAGACATTTATAGCAAAGACATTTAACTATTTCTGCGAGCGCTACACTGTGGAAAAGATGCACTTCTCAGTGCATCTTTGAGACACTCTATCAAAGTATCTACATAAGAGTCACACGAGCTTATGTGTTTTCCTATATGTCAAGTTACAGTTATCCAGCGGTTTATTTTCTGTTAATGCGTAAACTTCTCATCACCGGGCAGTCGGTGCATCCTGCTCTTGACTTGATTAACGTACATCGGTGAGAAAAATACAGGCTGACTCACTCGACCTGAAGCTTGTGTCACAATGTAAGTGTGCTTTGGCGGGAGGCACCGAACAATGAGTTTCTTTATCAATGCATCAACCAGTTTACATCTTAGCTGCAATCTCCAAAAGTGTACCTTTCAAAAAACGAAAGTCCGGAGGGTGCATATGATCTTCGTCAACAAATGCGTTGTTGTTCAAGAGCAAGTACAATCCCGATATCGCCGAAAATGTGATCTCTTGTGTATTATTAAGTCACGAACTCGAGATTCACACACGGGCATGTAGAAGCCGAGAAAGGCAAGAACAAAGCCCATCTTCTGCTGTTATGTGTAAGTCTTGTGGACCTTGAAACTCGTCATATAAAAAGTGTTATGATCTACACATTTTTTTTGTTTGACTTTCATTGCATTGCATGCGTAAGGGTCTGTCTTGGGTCCAATACTTTTTGTATATATATACGACCCCTCTGTCTGATGTTATTTCCCGCCATGCCATGTCACACGTGAGTTTTGCTGATCGCGCACAGTTTTATCAGTCATCTTCACTTACTGAGCTCGCTGGACTACTGACACGGATACAGGAATGCATAGATGAAGTAAAGCCAGGGGCTAGTTGCACAACATGTTTCTACACCTTAAAACTGTTTTAAAGAGGGACATCTAGAAACTGTTTATTCTTCAAAAATCGCTCCTATGCCATTTAGACGCGATGCACAAAAAACGTTCTGACGGAAACGAAAATCTGGCTTAAAAAGCGTTTTCTTATTTTTAAAAAATGTGTTGTACCTTTCTAAAAAGAGTTAAAGCCTAAAAGTGTTTAAAATTAGAAATGTGTCATGCAACTGGTCCCTGGATGATCCAAAATAGGTTGTAACTGAATGATGACAAGACTAAATTGCTGCTGACTTGTCCCAAGACATTTCTGAGTCACCCTTCTCTTCCTCGGTCTCTGTCCATAAGCAACTCAATTATTCCTTTCTCTATTCCTGTCCGCAGTTTGGCTGTCATTCTCAATCACCAAGAACTGGACTTTTCATCATCATATTTCTCATGTCTGCAGAATTGCTCACTTTGAAGTTTGTAGGATTAGTACTGTTCGTCATTATCTCACCACTGGTGCAGCTAAAAATCTACTCTGCTCTCGAGGATTAACTATTGTAGTTCTCTTTTTGATAAATTCAAAGGATCCAAACCTGATTATTACACTGTTTAGACTGAACACACTTCGGTGTCTAGACTGTATACACTGTACAGTAAAGGCATATACACCACACTATAAAGAATGTATTCACGAGACTGTATAGGCCGCATAGGCTGTTACAATATACTGTATACACTGTAATACATTACACTGTAAAGGCTTATGGATTTCACTGCATCGAATGTATTAACCATAGGCTTATACTCTACATTGTATAGAATATATTACACAGCACCATATAGAGGCAGACACTTTACTGTATAGATCATATACACTTCACTGTACAGACTGTGTACGCTACACTCACTCGACTGTACACACTACAATCTAATTGACTGTATAGACTGTAACAACCACACTGTATAGAATGAATACAGTTCACTGTAGGATAGCTAGTGCTGTTAGGGAGAACGAGCCCGGATTTGATGTGGTCACGGTCCAAGGCTGATCTGTTCAGGATGACTTGGGTTAAAGCCACCAAGAAGCAAGTGGCGTCTCAGTACTCCATTTCATTAATTTAACAAATGATGATATATCTGTCACCTTCCATCTCCACAGCTGTCCATTTACGAGTATCTATCAGTTAATTCAGGGAACCGGGAAATCTTTCGACTGAAAATTATTCTCGCATCTTTCTACAGTGACGCTTTAAAGAAAGTACGTAGATGCATGTATTTTAAGCAGACTTCATGCAAGTGTTATCAATAATCCACATTTTTATCCCTGGTATAACAAAGTAATTTTACTGCAAACCTTAGCTTAATCTATAGACAATTAAGAGCGGTCACATTGTTCTTAGTACAGTTGTGACACTAGTAACGTTTGTGAAATTAGTAAAATAACAGGAAAATTCAACAGTAAAATATCATCATAACTCTACATATTAAAATGGTGGCAAAACTTGATTCATGACAAATACACGACTGACTTTTACTGGCGCAGAAAAAAGAAGCCAGACCAGAAACATTACAGAAATTTAGCTTCTGATATGTACAGAGGTAAGAATATTAATAACAATAAAAACTGAATGCATTATACAATGAATCTGCCTGTTTCAAGCCGTTGGCGAGTGCGATAAAGGAGCTTCCAAATTTTACACAGATAAAAAGGCTTTCGCTTCTCGACCGTGACTGTAAATGTTGTCAAGTTGGAACAGTTAAGCTGTACGAGGCTGAACATTGACTCACGCGTCGACTGTGTTAAAATATGCAAAAAAAATCCAGTTGCGCCGTTGTCTTGCTTTGTTCTAGGCACTCCGTCTGACATGTGTCCGCTTGTACATTGGCTTCTCTCTTGCTTGTCTGACTCCAGTATACAGACACATTATACTTGAGTGAACAAACTCTATACGCAAACCACAGTAGAGACAGCGAAATGGGAGAGAGGGATATGAGGTGAAAGAAAAAGAGAAAAACGAGAGAAAGTTTCACGCTGACAGGTGGTATAAACTGGAAGTATATTTTTATGTCTCCTACTTCTGGGCAGTTAGATAGGGTATATGCTCTAGTGATTCGAGGATTACCACATTACACTCTCCTCTTCTTTAAATCCTCCATTTTATAATGAAGGTAAGGTAAAGTTCGTCCCTTAACCTTTTGAAGGTCGCTGGGGTGGGGGTGGGGTTAATATTATAGACCTGACTTTTCTCGGGGTCAGGTTTACACGAGGATGGTGCACCTCTCCTCTTCCTCTCGCTGCTTTACCTTCCACAACCCTCTATGGAATGAGATACAGTGGCGTAGGAAGATGCTTGGGTTTGGTGGTTGGGGGGGGGGGCACAAACTCCATGGTGACAGCGAACGAAGTTCGCACTTGCACATTACGAAAAAAAGGAGGTGTGTGAGCGCAGCCATGCACACACACACGCGCGTACACGGTGGTCGCATCACAACATATTCTGCTTTCAGTGTTAAACAACAAACAATTCTTAACTAGAAACAAAACTCATTGAAAAATGACCCACCTGGTTCTCGCAATTACAAGAAATTAGATATTTTTCAGAATAAGATAAACTTTATATATAATTATACTAAACACATTCAAGGTCAGTGTGCCAATTTGCAAAAGTGCCTCCCTACCCCCCCCCCCCAAAAGCGTCTTTTTTATTATTAATTTCTTTGTTTTGTAGTAAAGTAGTGTTTCTTTTTCCTTTCGAGGGATAGAAGTAAAAAAGCATAACTTTGCTTATTCTGTTACTTTATCATAAATAAAGATTTTTCATTTGTCATATCTTTTTCTCTCTCTCAGCTTTTCTACCTTTTTGTACTTTGTTAAGAATCGCATCCCAAACATTGGGCGGGAGGGGGGTGCAAAAAGATATTTATGACCCATCAGTATCTTTTTTGAGGAGGCGATTGCTCCCCTCTTGTCCCTCTGGTTCCTACGCCACTGAGGTACGCATTCCCGACATCTGGTCGACTTGGGAAGATTGCTGAGCCACCCGGGTATCAAACTGGCGCGCAAGAGAAGGTTCAAATAAGTTTTTTTTTTAAAATGTAAAACTTAATTGAGCTAGCATGTGTATTTCACGTCTCCCACTGTTTCCGCAATTTCATTTCGTATCAAATTATAGCTACTAGTTGCTTGCCTGTCTCTCTCTTTTTCTCTCACTTTTCCTATTTTCCCAGGAATAATCTGTGCCTTTGAAAACATATTTGCATCATTCTACAACATGCATGTAGTTACAATTTTAAGTTGATTACCAATATCCTGTAATAAAAGTTAGTTAGCTGTATGTCCAAAGGCAAGACAAGTAATAGATCAAGGTCGTCCAGACGCTGACATCATTTACAGATGATCAGTACAGTTCATGCCCTGGATATAACATCTAAGAAGGTTTTACACCACAGTATCTCCTTCACGATCAATCAAACAGTCGGGATATTACAGGTAGAACAGATTCTGACAGATTAATTAGACGTGGAAATGTTCCTGTAGCACCTTTGGGTTTGTATTGTCTGAACCGTAATAAAGTCTACATTAATATTTTTAGGAGGCTCCGTAGTCGATAGGATTATTACTCACGAGCAAAAGGTCACACGGTGTAATGAAATCTTCCTACCCAGTAAGAAGAATGTTTATTGAGGAGATGCGGCATACAAGTGACTTCTAATATTGTTGTTAGTACTATTATTTTAAGGCGGGGGAGGTTAGGGCTGAACCTCAGTTTTCTATTTGTAACACCTCATTAACAGTCCCCTGTGGCTCTTCAGTGGCTGCTGCCTACAATGGCGCTCAAATATATAATAAAGTTCTAACAATTTTAAGAAACACGGAAAAATATGGTGCATTTTAAAACAAACTAATAGAGTGTGCCAACGTCTGTTTACTCGAATTTTTTTTTTCTCTCTCTCTCTCTCTGTGTGTGGAGAGAAACTTTTATTAGTGAAAATTTAGCGAGTCTGATGTGAGCCAGTGAAACAGTTATGCTGCTGTTCATCAGCATTTTATGTACATTAACACACTCCTAGATACTTTTTTAAACGTGTGTGTGAAAGTCGCACTCTATTTTCTTCACCTTCACAAATAACTGTAATAATCACGAATAAATTACATAGTTACCACCCAAATCACACATTCTACACATATTTACATGTTTTACACAAGTTCACGCAGGCTGGCGTTGTTGCGAAATTGATGCACGTTTACGAGTATTACACAGGTTTACACATATTGACACGCGCACGTATGTGACACTGATTTACACTAGGAAGTTTTGATTATGGCAGGCAGTTAGGATGCTTGCAAGTGTTTATATTCGCGCATGGACACCTTTTGTTCGTTTTTGAGAGCGGGAGAGGGGGGGGTGATTTTCCTTTGGGTTTTATTGAGCGTAAACCCATCAAGGATATATTATTACTAGCTAAAGCCCCTGCCAAGATTTTGTTTTCATCGAGATCGTTATAACCATCACTGGGAGGGGGTTAACACCTGATAATATTTAGCTTCCTACTGGCAAATGGTTGGGGCCTTATCTGTTTGCCCTTTCTAGCCGCCGTCTGACACCTGCATGATATCCTCCTGCCAGAAAGCTGGAACCTTATCTTGTCATCACATGCAAGGTCCCGGATTGACCTTAGGTCTCTTGCCGTTGCTGAGGTTGACAGTTGTCGTCAGGTCGTCAGCGTTGAACCTGTGATGTTGCACTTGTTTCTAAGTTTAACTTTCGCTGGCCTGGCTGGGCGACATTTTGCTGGGGCTTTTACAAAGGCAGCAGGTGGGCCAGCATATGGCGCCACCGCGACTTTTCCCTGCATAATGAAGCTGTTTGCCTTGTTTCCTGTCCTCGCCAATGTGTCACAAGGCGGTTCTGCTGGTAATGAGTGTCATCACCTCCCTCACTCGTGTAGGAGGGGTGCCTGAGACTAGTGTTCATCCAGTCGCCTCTAGCGCTCTTACTGCCAAAAGATTTAGTTTAGAGATGTTTTCCTTCTTTTAATAGTGAGAATTTAAGATTTGGCTTATCAAGCTTGTTTCTGTCAGTCGTCGCACTATCGCAGCTCGGTTGTTTACAGATCAGGAGCACCCACATTTCTGGACCCTATTTCATTTTTCTCTTCCTGTTTGATATCTCGGTGACGGAGTGGTGGTAGTGGTGTTGATGGTGGGATGGAGGGCATGAAGAAGTTGATAATGGGCTAGGCAGTCTGTCACCAAGCTAGCTGGCCCCTTGGTGAGATTTCGACAAAAATTATTTAGTAGCAGAGGAGCAGATCCTTGAGGTGCAACAGATCTCCACTTTACACGAACTGAATGTATAGCGCTTTATGCGTGCACAGCCTAATGAGAACTCTTTTGCTTTGGAAAAAACTTCACTTTCCCAAATCTAAAGTCTTTTAAACTGAGCATTTTATGCAGGTCCACAAACTGAGTAAGGATAGCTTTGCTGTTAAAATAAACGTCTTCCTAGCCGAACAGTGCTCTCATTGTCTCAAATCTCCCTTCCAGGATGGAACAAGTGACCGAATGATTTTGTCTTTGAGAGAGAGAGAGAGTAAATGAGTGAGTAACAGAGGGCTTTTGGTGGGGTAAACTACAGATCACGCAAATTCCACGTTTAAGTAGGAGCAGAAACCTTTTAAGCCACCAGCTGAATCTCTGGCACAGTAAAACACTCTCATGCTTTTTCCACAGTCTTCTTCTGTTAATCACTAACCCTGATTGGCTGGCTAGGAACCTGACTAGCTGTAAGTTTCGGTGGCTGAAATGCACATGCACAAAAACATAGCGACAGACAGACAGACAGACAGACAGACAGACAGACAGACAGACACCTTAGAAGAGGTAATGCAAACAATTGTGTAAAAATGAATAATAATAAAAGATAAGACAGAAAGAAAGAAAGAAGAAAGGGCGAAATAGGAATTTCGGCAATCACACCTACCCCCAACCACTTTTCTCCAACCTACCTGAAGCAAATCTCCTGCCAAACAGGTTATCGGTCCTGTCTTTGAGCTTGAGCAGACAGTCGAGGCCGATCTGTGAGTTGACGACCTCGCGGATGCAGCTAACGCACTCCATGCGTAGCACCATGTCCGTCAGGTGCCTGGAGTGGTAGCTGCTGAGGTTGTTCAGGCACTGGAAGAGCAGCCCAAGGCCGTCGAACTCCAGGAACTCCTTCATCCAGTCACGGTCGTTTGACATGATGGCCTTCCGCAGGTTGGACAGGTTCTGCAGGGTGGGGTTGCGGATCCATAACAGGAAGTTCAGGGCGCCTGGGTCGGGCCCCAGGCTGCCTCTGCGCATGTCCGCGGATGAACCACCTTCGTCATCCGAGGGCACGATGTCCACGCCCAGGACGAAGCCGTCGGAACGAGCCCTCTTGCCCCGCTTCTGCTTGCGCTTCCCAAAGCGCGTGGTCTTTTGTGGTCCTGGAGACTCGGAGCCATTCTCCTGCCCCACGGAACTCATTGCTGGTCGTTAAGGTGCGACTGGTGCTACAGTAAGAGAGGAAAAGTTACCAGTATGTGCAAGCGCGGTCCACAAAATGAAAAGAGTAGAAGGCCATAATCGTGAACGGTTACTCAGTCGGACCTCGCTAAGTCGAACTTCCCTAAGTCGAAAACCTCCCTATCTCGAATTAATTGTTAGGTCCCGGCCAAATTCCATAAGAACAATGTATTTTAGATTTCCTTAACTCGAAGATTTTTTGGCTTCCAACCTCCCTTAGTCGAATTTTGAGTCATCACCAACCAGACGCAACTATGTCTCAAACTGTTCCAAACTATGTTCCAAACTGTCTCAAACAAGACACTTTTATCCCATTTTCCTTTCATCTTTGTGTAAAAGGTTCGTTGCGTGCTCTGCTGCGCAATGGACAACTAACTGACTCACACCAGTCCCCCCTTTGAAGTTGACCGACTCAGGGGAACTGGCCGACACTAGATTTTTCACACGGCCACTTCAAATCGGCGTGCCGTGCATCACTGGTCAAGATTTATAGCCACCCGCCTTGACAATCCTTTCAGGCGGTGGCGGTGGTAACTTGACCAGTGGACCGTTGGTGGTTCACACGCAATCTTACTCACTGTGAAAAATACGTTTTCTACACTTTGTCAGTCTCTTATCGGGACGAGCACTGAATAGAGTTCGTGTCAGTGTGGTTTTTCCCCGTGCGGTACGTGCCGCGGAAATGGCAGTACATGCATCCGTATAAAACGATTATACTGTATAATAAACGGTTATAATACAGTAATTACGCCGGAAAAACATTGACCTTGATTAAACTTCGCCTATTACGCCATTTTCCCTAACTCGAAAACTCCGTAAGTCGAATTTTTTTTCGGTCCCTTTGAGTTCGATTTAGCGAGGTCCGACTGTACTAATCTTTTTGATGGAGACCCTAACTGAGATTGTTAAGAGGTTTCATTGCAGTGAGAAAATCGTGCAGTTTTAAAAAGGAAGTATAATAATCTCATTCCCATATTTTAACAACAACAACAACAACAACAACAACAAGAGTGACAGAAGGGTTTTGCTGTCCACAGAGGGCGATTGGGAATAAATGAGAAATTCACTAAATGGATGAGCATTCACTTTGTATACACAAACACGTACTTACAAGTAACCCCCAAAACTACAAGAGAACGAGAAGAAGAAGAAAAATAGCTTAGTTTAGATGAATGACGGATAGACTAGTTTTACTGTTTATATTTATAGTACCAAGACCAGTCCCTCTCCAGCTCAGGTAAGTCCAAATGTTAAATGGTCCGTAGAACATTTACCTTCTGTCAAACACGGTCTTCACAAAATAACTTCTACATAACTGCTGTCACGTCATCGGAAAAACAGCGAGAGGAATTTCGAGTATAAAAAGTGACAGGGAAAAACAAGGACAAGGTGAAAAACATGAGAGAAAGATCGTCATTGTAGGAGTCAACAACAAAATAGCAATGTAAAAACAAAAAAACAAAACAAAAGCAAAATAACACAAATAAAACTATCAAAAACAAATAAAACATACAAAATAAAATACAGGATAAAAGCAAAACAAAACAACACAAAAGTTAACGCCTATCCTCCATTAAAAAAGCGCAAAGTGTCTACAAAGAAGCATGAAAGTTGTTGGTTTGCAGCATCCAGCAAAAACATGTGCACTGCACGGGCTTGACTGGGCGGCCTTTCTACCTGGCATCTTTTACCTTGAAAATGCTTTACGGCTCGCAGTTTTCTTTTAAATCTACCCATGTTGCTGCGAACCTTGTGGCTGCTTTCTGATGCATGTTGACAACACCCAGTTACGAGGTGAGGTTAAACACACACGGTTATCACCTGTTCTTCTATAATAGTTCAGTCTAGCCGACTATCACCTGTTCTCCCTGTGTTTTTCGGTCTAGCCGTGTGTTATGAAACTCCTGCGTTCGTTTGACGTGTTACAGGTCTGTTGCACAGCAAGTCAGTTTTCTCAAACATTATTACACCGTGCGTCCAAATGTGAGATCGGGTAAATCAGCGAGTGACTGAGTGAGTGAGGGAGAGATCGAGTACATATGCCTGAAAGAAAACGAAGAAGAAAGAAACTAAGCAAGCAAGAAAAGAAGAACAGAAGAAAGCAGAAAGAATAAAAGTAGAACAGAACATTGTAGCGCGTATCTCGAAGTTTGAAGAGAGTCGGGTCTCAGTGATATGCCACCCCTTTTTGTTTGCTGATTAAGGTCGACAGAATGATATTATGGGTAAACTTTCCCTCCTGAATACGACTGAGAAAAGGTGCAGACAAGGAACTAAACTGTTGTGGTTAGTCATAGGCCAGGCCGCAGCGATTACATTTCCTCTCGCACACGCCCTTTGACATTTCTTCTTCTTTTTTTTTCTCTACCACTGACGCACGCACTACACCACCCCACCCATGTTACACTACCTCCACCCACGTGTCCATGTAAGGCACCAGGCCACTAGAACTCGCACGGGCGCTTCTGTCAGACAGCCTGGCATTTGTCGATCGTCTAAAGATGTTGCTCTTAATAGCAGGGGCGATAACAATAATATCAGGGCACCGGTAAACTTATGAGTGCTTTTAATGTTATTAAACCTCAGCGTTTCAGACATCGCCCGCTGGCTGTGGGTTTCGATCCAGTGGTACGTCGTTCAGCCATGGAATGGTTCAGCTAATGGAAAATGCACGTAGCTACATCCCAAACAAACAATAACGCATCCTTATTTTTAGCCCTGTCACACAGGTATTGCTGCTGCAAGTTTTCATTAATTAAGGCATCCTTTCACAACTTCGATCAGTTTGAAAGTGAAAAAGACTTTCTTTTCTTTCAACAAAATTTTAACATTTTAAACTGACACGGTCCCTGACACACACACACACACCTCACTACGATAGACACACAAACTTGAAAAGCAAGTTACCGGGCTTCTACAACATTCCTTCCTTACCTTCCTTCACGTGCGATCAAAACATGTTGACATTCTACCATCCGTCCTTGTTTCGCACCTTTTGCAGACGAGCGGTGAGAAAACAAGCGAGTTCAACTTTGGAGGCTGGTGTCGTACATCCCAGGTCTGAGGAATGCTGCGGCGTTTGAGACTATCTCCGAATGGCAGCTCCACTCACACATCACCTCCACTCTTTGGCGAACTTGGCTGGCTTGATACACTAGGGGCGAGAGGGAGGAGCATGTGTAAAAATAGTGAGCAAAAGGCCCACAACTCGCACCAGCCTTTGCACAAAAATATCCCCGTACACCCCTCCCCTCCTCCCAACACTTATATACGTAGGTGGAGCACCTTTCTCTCTCGCACACGGAACTAAAGAAAAACGCCAGGCCCAAGGCTAACGTGTTTTGTTCTTCTGGTGAGATGCTTCTTGTGGATTTTATTTTATACCACTCCAACATAACAACTGATATACTGATGTGTTATTTGTAAATACGCAAATTGTGGATTGAAGTAGCTTAGCCAGCTTCGTGCTGACAGCAACCTGCCGGCAGGGGGGAAATAAACATGTTGGGTTGATCGGTGAGTCTAGGAGCAGATGTGGCCCAAACACAAGTCAGCCATTTTAACCGTGGAGATATGAGACTTCAATGTGTTACCTTCGTGTTACTACTTCGTACATCGTTGTTGTCAAGGTCTGAAGTTAGGGAAATATTATTTCTCTGATATTTAGGGAGGACATGGCAAGAAGCTGTAATACTATTCCCAGTGAAAAAGAGTTCAGTTCTAGAGTGCTTCTCTTTGGCAACAGAAGCAGTAAAAATAATAACACACAGTAACGATAATAAAAAGATCATGGTTCTAATTTGAAACTGCAAAAATATTCTTCGTGAAAAGACCTTTGTTCAAGATGATTTATCACCAGCATTGGAAGAACCAGCAGGAACAATATGATGGTCATATGATGATGATGATGATGTGATGATGATGATGAAAAGGACGACGAAGACGATGTGACAAGCTGAGCTACGACGATAATGATGGCAGGTTTACGATGTCTTCGGTGATTGAAGTCAGTTTGTCTAGGAAGTCATACACTTTAGGCTAAACAGAGAGCGAGGCGGCACAACACACAACATGCAGCAGCACGTTGTTGCTGTGTACTGTGTTGCACTGGAAGGAGAAGGAAAGAAAGCAGCACGAGATTTGGAGAAAGAATCGGAAGCGTCTGGACACCTCCCCCCACCACTTCAACTCTCTTGTCTCTTTCGTTTGCGTTTACCGCCGTTGTCTAACTCACAGCGCTGTTCTTTGATCAGGGGAAAAGTCGGTTGAACAGCCTGTAGCTTTAAATTGTTTCCATGATCTGGACAGAATAACGCTTTCGGTTGCAAGGGAAGATCCTAAGCTCCATGAAGGGTATTGACAGATAATATTAACATTAACATATACGTTTTAACATGCTTCAAAGTAAGTCACCCATGAAAGGCGAAACACTTCCACTCTACTTACAAACACTTCCCGTCCCCCCCACCTACCCTCATGCACAGCTCTCATACATCTACTCATCTTGCCTACTCATGAACACACACCCACTACCGTGCACATAAACAGAGACACATAAACTCTGATATTGCTGCAACGCCCTCCAAGCACTTAGTGACAGAAAAGTAGAAACGACGCAGGCAGGTCAATTCATTTAAAGCAGTTTCCTCCGGGTAGAATCACGAGTTAATTGAGTTAGAAAAGGACGTGGCAGTTAAGGTGAGAGGAGTTTATGGAAAATGTACTCTGGAGCGTTTCGCAGGCACACACATATTCTGTACATATTTATAAACGAATATTCTGTACTTATTTACACCAGACTGCATGACACTGAGTGATGTCTATATTGAAGAGACAGTAGCAGTCTTGTTAACTTTATTAGGTCAAAAAATTTCTTCAAAGACTTAAGAAGCTGTGCTATTAATTTAAATAGTTACTTTTACAGTTGGGAAAATTAATAGTTCACTGAAAGATACTACAACGGATGCCTTTAGGTTTAAATCCAAGCAAATGTTTTGCTTCGTTGAAATCATGCAAGTTTTGAACAAAGCTTTTTTCTTTTGGGTTTTGAAAAATGGTCGAAACTTCATTTCCCGTGTCGTCACAAATGTACAAATGTTAGTTTACTGATTGGACAACACATTATTAGCATACGCTGGAAGCTCTCGCATTGACTTCAGATTTGAGTGATGTCTGGCTACTGCACGTATGTTTATTTTTTTTAAAAAACAAATTCACTACACATTTATGTAACAAATGGGTATGTTATGCTAACTTGCTAGCTAACTTTGAGTTAACTTTTTCGCATTTGGTCAGCTTTTAGCACATGACATACCACAGACTGCATGACTTGGCAAACTGATGCAGAATGCACGTGCACACACACACACACACACACACACACACACACACACACACACACACACATATAGTCTGCGAAAGTGATGCAAGACTGGCAAGGTAGCAAACATTCGCACTTAAGCACCATGATGAAAAGGTCACGACTGATAATGTGATGATAAGGTCACGACTGCCTGGCAACGTGGTCCACGTACGGACAGACCTACACAGGGCGAGGTATGAAACACACACACACACACAATGTGCAGTGTGTGAAAACTTAAAGTCTGTGGGTCATCTGTGAGATGCTGACACAGAAAGAGGACGCTGTATGGAGAAAAGTATAGTATCTATTTGTAATGTAATGTAGAGCATAATTATTTTCGAGTAATAATGTATGGTATTATATTCGAGTGGTAATTTATAGTTTGTACGCTGACCAAGTGCATCAGAGACGTGTGTTGAAAAATTTCACTTTACTATACGTGGCGGTGTCTATGGCGAAAACTGACTACTCAACGTTTTACCTCGATATCGCAATTGTTATTAATAGCCTCTCATCCTCTTGCTCTCATTCGTCCTCCCTCAGAGACGCGTAATCTTAGAATCTCTCTCTCTCTCACACACACATCAATGTTTAAAGATTTACTGAAATCTAATTCACATCACAATAAAATACGAAAATCACAGTTTAATTTACTTATTTAAATAACACGTCACAGCTGTTTGCGAGCACCCACGCCCACACATCAAACATTCGCCACCCCAATTTGACTATCATTGCAGGCGCGAGCTCACGAAACCTCCATTTGCATGACGGTGGGCCCGTGATTTCGTCAGTGACCGCATGCAGTTCACCTGAGCAATTCAGCACCTGAAGTCAAAAGTGGACAGACAACCATCGTCCCTCAACATTCTCGGCAAACGGAGCTGAAGGAAGTCTGACAGTCTCCTAGCGAGCATTTCGCTGACCCGAAATCCGATTCGAGCGCCATACGCGATGGGACCAAGTCAGGACAGTTTGTGTCTTGGTGAGTGCACGTGTAGTCTAGTTGCAGAACTATATAAAAACCTGCATACAACTTTCTCACTACTGATTAACAGTTCTTTTTCTGTTTGGCTCGGCGAAGGCAGTCTTCAACGTATCCTTGCAGATTCGTCTTCGAGTGACATGGCTGAATCATATCAGTTTCTGCCATTTAATAGTACAAGAAGAGGCCCTTGTGGACCCACCAGGGTGGCAGCTGCGCTACGGACGAATTCGTCTTGTGTTTCCTGTAGGAGATTCCGAGGAGTCTCCTGAAGCATTTTATTTCGAGCGCCTGGATCCGTCGGTCCGACTCAATGAGCAATGTCCACGTTTCGAAGTCATATTGCATGATGGGGACAAATAGGGACTTATATGGCGTGAATTTAGTCCTAAACCTGGTATTCTTGGTGTCCAGAATCTTGTGGCCATCACGTATGTAGCTGCTGCGATCCTAAGACGAACGTGCGCCACACATCTACTGTCCGTCGAGATTGTCACCTCCAGGTACTTAAAGATCTGAACCTTCTCTGAACCGTTCACGTGGATCTCCGTGATGATTCCCATACCGTCTACACTGGCACTGGTGTCGAGCTTATTGGTCAGATCCTGTAACTCGCTATTGCTGCCCAACATCATATCGATGTCATCGGCAAAGCGTAGGTTACTGAGTGTCCTCCCTAAGATGGAACCGAAGATGTTGTGGTCCTGGGCTGTATCTCGTTATGATGTTCTTTACATAGATGTTAAACAGCACCATATCAGGCTCATGACTGGCTAGAAATCGGCTCTAGATATGAGCCGTGCTCGTTATCAACGATTGATTCTAGTTACGCAAATACTTTGTCAAGGGCGAATTTCTTCCCGTTTATATCCATGTGCACAGCCAGATAGCACGCGCACTCACTCTTTGAAGTGAGCATGTCGAATGGAAAAAGTATCTAAAACACACTGAAACTAAGAAGGAAAATAATCCACCAAAAATCTTTATATATCAAATCTTTTAATGTCATAGAAGAACACTTACAAAACTAAAGCAATTAGTGGTTTCCTAGAATACACGGGCGATGTAGTCTTTAATAAACTTTATGAACAAGCACGTACATTTGACATGTTCGGGTTCAATATTTCTGATTTTGTATTTTTTTTATTATTGAATTATAAATAGACATAGAATTTGATTAGGAATACAAATACCACCCCCTCATTTAAAAAAAAAGGCATTCATACAGTTCACTGAGATGTCAGCCTGGCTGTGACGTCATGCTGATCAGCTGTCGGCTGCTGGCTCATCTCAATGAGATGTTTGAGATCGTAAGAGGTAGTGAGGATAGTATTCCACTGTTTACAGCATTGCAAACTGATACGAAACGTATTTCCGACCTACTGGAAATAAATAAGAGGAAAAAAAAAATCAATGTATTCAACCTGCAGATACAACATGGACGAATGAAACAAAAGGATTCGCACGGGAAGTAGTCTTTATTATGCTGAAGGTGTTTTCAAAGTGAGTGCTCTCCCTTATTTACATTTGCAACGCAGAGTTGGGTTGCGGTTTATACGTCGTCTTTTGATGCACCTGAGCCAGGTGTGTTAAACCCTGCAAGCCCACTAGTTGGATGGCTAACGTCCAATATTTTGAAACAACATGTTAGCCATCCAACTAACAGCTAGCGGCGTACTGCCCACCAGCTTTTAGGTGTGCCCCCAACTGGCAGCTCCTTCGGAAAGGTTCTGTGTCGTCCTGGCAATCGCAACTGAACAAATGAACAGCAAAAATAACCAAGTTGATCATGACTAAAGAATGAAAGTGAATGAGAGAGAAAGAGGATGGAGGGAAGGAGACAAACAGAACAAGGCTTCAACTAGCAAAAGGGATGTAACTGAAGTAAACCACCACTGGAAGAAAAGGGAGACAATACCGAAGGTCGCCAAGAATATTTAGCCACAAGACGTGACAAGTGGGGACAATATGCGGTACAGTGTTGTTTACTGTTGTTTGTTGACCGGTTCACATCGCCGTTATTCAAAGTGTGATCACTACCACTGTCTTCCATGCTTCTTAAAGTTAAGCAACTGTTGCGTTCATTATGGCGTCCAGCAACGAATGCGGCTCCTGCGTTAGGTTACGTGAGGTCGTCGCTATGACGCGAAGGTAAGTCATTTCTCCCGGGCAAACTTGAAAAATGAGCGACGACCAGACCTCGCCAGACTGATACGTGGGACACAAAAATATGCCCTTGGGTAAAGTAACAAACTACAATATCCGTGGGGTTTGGACACCATTTCCTAACTACAAAGATACTTGCCCTTGATTTCCACAAATGATTGACCCAGAGTCACAATTTACCATCCTACATACGGTCCATCAATCAGAATGCTCGAGAGAAACAAAATGCTGACAGCAGGCTGTTGAGCCTGTCGTTTGATGAGTGAAACGTCGCCACTAGTTCACTAACACTGAAAACTTTCGAATTTCAGGATAGCGGTGTCACGTGCATGCGTTCATATTGAACAATACAAATATCGAGACCAACTTTTGATTACAGCTGCCATAAATGTGTGCTTTATGCAAAGCAATGTGCATTTACCTGTGAAATATGGAATTCATTTGTTATGG
Source organism: Marisa cornuarietis (assembly GCA_004794655.1). NCBI lineage: Eukaryota > Metazoa > Mollusca > Gastropoda > Architaenioglossa > Ampullariidae > Marisa > Marisa cornuarietis. Next base: position 13,156,250 of record SMMW01000575.1, read on the forward strand.
AGTATTGTGCTCTCCCAGACTACGCTGAGATGCTATGAAAATTGTAATCAAGATGGCAACCTAACGGTGGCAATGAACACGACAGCAATGCCGCATTATCACCAGCTGCAAGACCAGTTCATGACCAACTTTTAAAATACGATGCATTTTCCTTCATAGCCAAGTCATGTGTCATTTGTAAAGTCTACTGGCAGAATACAAAGGTTTAAAAATATTTTGAATTCGACCACGTATCACAGATTAAATTACATGTAAGAGCTAAAACTTTTTTGTAGACCGTAAGAATGTCAAAGCGTAAAGCTTTTTCCTTCAACTCGTACGACAGCATACTGGCTGTAAATTTAACAACTCTGTCAAGAACTACGCAACAAAAGTGCAAACAATTATTAATAAACTTCCTTGGAAAAAATTGAGTCTTTCCATAAAACAATCCGATCTTGACAGTAAAATTTAAAAAGACGTTAAAACATATGTAAATGCTAAAACAAAAATGTTACTTTAAACACTTTAATGTCTCTTATAACGACGTGCGCTCTCGAAAAGATGGCAAGGGAATGCTGGCTTTAAAATTTAAATGCCTTTAAAGGCTGTAACAGTCGGGTAATCAACTCTGGCGTATTATATGCAGCACTCTAGAGAAGGAGGAGGAGTCCATGAAGGTCCAGTAAATCTGCCAAGTCCAACAGTGTGGCCCGGTCTCTGGTACAGAATCGCACAACAAGCAGAGACGATCTCTCAAGTCTCGAAGTTGGTACGAGAGAGATTAAGTACAGAAAAGTCATCCAAGGAAAAACAGCGAACAAGCAAAACCCACCAACAGCTTCCTTTACAACTGCGGGATGTCCAGAAGTTTCTGTTCAGATTTTTCGGGACACTCAAAATTAGGCGGAAAAACCTACATTTTTAATATCTGCTTGGAAAAGAAGATGCTTCGGGCAAAAGTGATGAAGGAGGAAAGCCCGGCTTGGCACTTGCTCAGGCTCGTGTGTGCGCGGCATCATTTATTCCTCGTCGTTCGTTGCGCACGCACGCACTTGCTCGCACGTAACATCCTCCCTCCCTCTGTCACACCTTTCTGACCATTTTCCAGCCGTTCCGCATGGGGAGGGGGAGGCGGCGGGGGAAACCTGACGTCCATTCCATCCTGGCGTATCACAGAGTTTTAGCTCTTTGCTTGTTTAAATTCTTTTCTGACGTGAGTCGCAGGGCAGTCCGGTAATAAATTCTGCTGTTTTGTGACAGCTACTCCTTCCACCAGGGATCTGATGATTCTCCACACACCATATCTCCAGTGGTTTCAAATCCGCTGCTTCTCCCTTTTTTCCCATAAATAAAATGTCAATAAACGTCATTCGATGACAGCTTTCCTCGTAGACATGCGCATAGTGAAAAGAAATCCAAGATTTACAAAGCATGCGCACTTAGGACTTAACCAGCACAAATTCAAATTATTTTATCAACACGCTGATTCGTTGTTTGCAAGAACGGTGGAACCATCACTGCCTGTTTTGGAAGAGACTTCGGTCGTTTCCTTGGAAGGATCAGCATCAGTCACCATGTCCCCGTTAACCATTTCACTTTTGGAATTGTCCTCCGGAGACACTGTAGTTTCGGTAACCTTGGCTGGAGAAGGCAGGACTTTGCCCTTTGGCAGGGCGTCTCTCCTGCCTCCTGGTGGTGTGGTCTTGCGGAGAGAGTAGCCCTTGCGAATGTCGCTTAGCAAGCGGTCGACAATACAGCCGTCATCCTCCCGTGGAGCTTTGAGATCTTTGCCTGAAAGAAAAACAGTCACCTGATAATAACAAAAGTATAAAATTATGATGATGATGTAAAATTATTCTGAATAATAATAGAATAATATATTTTAATGATTTAAATCTGATTAGAAACTGAAACCAATGGCATTGTCATACATTTACGATAAAGCAAGATAACTTGAACAAATAGTGAAGTTGAGATGTCCTAATATACAGGCTTCGGTGTAAAAACCTGTTTATCAGCAAAACTGTTATTTTAAGAAAATGCTCAGCAGAAGGACACATTAAAGATCCTGTGATCAAGCTTCACGCTTTCCAGTCATGATTTCTTCAGCAACACTTGTATGTGTCTTGCGAAGTACTTGCAGAAAAATATGTGAAGATCTTTTTCCGGGAAAAGACGATATATATTATTTTAAAAACATGTTATTATGCTCTTGTTTTGGAAGAGCGTTGTTGCTGTCTTCAAGAAATAGAAGGTAACTAGAAGCAGACGACTCAGAGAAGAGAGCTGCAGAGACAGTACTGCATCATGCGCACGTTAGACTAGCTGGCGATGTAGCAGGCAAAAGCTTCTCAGAAGGCAGCTCGGACACACTTCGCATGGTTTTCTTCGTGTTCGTTTTAATTAGCTGCGAAGAACGGGATAGGTGATGGGCAAGGTGGAGACATGACTAGGGCTTTGGGTACAACTGCGTGTTCTAAACAGGTTTAGACAGGAAGGAAATGTAGCAAATCTAAAAATATTCCTTGCATATGCTGATTTTATAAGCAGTTAAATAACACACACACACACACACACACACACACACACACACACACACTGCATTCTTGAAAGCATAAGAAAATTTAAAAATAGGGTTATAAATTTAGATAATCAATCTTAGAAAAACCGCGGGCTTCAAGATGTAATACCGCGATGAAAGAAAGAAGATAACAATTAGTAGCCCCTAAATCTATCTTGCTGCCAAGCTGACAAACATGTCCTCTCACTCATTCTCTCTCTCTCTCTCTCACACACATCTCTATAAAAGCTCCCTTAAAGCCAAACAAACCCTGAGATAAGAAACAACACTTAAATATTTGTACAGCCTGATCAAAGTTAGGATACAGAATATAATGGAGTACATTCCAGGTACTCTGACCATGCTAAAAACTGAAAGACCACCAAAAATCACTACTTTATCGATGGTACAAAGATTACAGTCATTACAGCAATAATTCGCCATACCCAAAGCCAGGATACGCCAGTCTACAGCTCAGCATGCCTGAAGGATGCATGAAAAATGACAGAATATATTCCACACATGCACGACTGAAGCAAAAAAAAAAAAAAAAAAAAAAAAGTGAAGAGGAGGTCCGCAAGGTTAATATACGTTTATCTCCAATGGCCAATCGCGCAACGGGTCTTGACTGCCTTGTCCCAGCCTTGGAGCTTTCATTGGGGTCTACGAGGAAAGAGTTGAAAGAGCAAAAGCATGTTTATCAATCGCATTCAGTCAGATTACAGTTGATCAACAAAGTCACAGTCATTTGGGAAATGGTGCAGAAGATATTTTTCTCGGTGGATTCATGTCATCTGCCAGAGTAACCAAGAAAGAGGGAAGTCAAGGAGTAACAACAGAAGCAAGACATATATCTCAGTGTCACGAAGTTTGAGTCGGGCACGAGCTTCAGAGAAACGATATTTAGAGTGCATAGATACTAACTGACATTAGTCACAGAACACAGACATGAGACCATTCACGTCATGCCACGTGTCGCTGACAAAAATACTTTTGGAATTTTTGGAAACCCACTCGCATGCAAGACCATCAGTGTGTTTACAACATAGTTACATAAGCATTAGCTTCCACATAGTAATTAACACTCCTGTTAAGATAATCTCAGTCAAAAAGAGTTTCAATAACAATTGTAGGTCTCTCTTAGGGAGAGAGGCTGCTTTCCTGTAAGAGAAATCTGTTGCCTCACCCTACTCCTTCAATTTTATTGGCATAGCTATGCAATCTTTAGCAGTTACAGAAGCTCGTGTACAAATACACATATCCTTTACTGCGTGTTATGTTTCTGTGTAATGTAAAGCAGGCTGCCAACATATTTTGACACACAGTAACCAGAAAGCAAGCCACGGAGAATCACGGGCTGACAATGGCCTGACGACACGAGTACGAGAGGTGGAAGGGAAACCACTTACCATCCTTGCTCTTGGCTTTCATGGCTTCTTGTTCTTTGCGTCGTTTCTCTGCTCTCTCTTCCTGCAGTTTCCGCTGTTCGTTTTCCTGTCGAGAGCAGGTCAAATGTCACTCAAACCGCAGCCTTTCACAAGAGAACTATTCTTTCTAGTAATATGAATAATAGATAACACTGTCACGATGACGTTGGCAATTAAAAACGATAGAGTAGCACCTACACTGTACTTTGCTGACCTTTAACGGAAGCATGCTTATTTTTCAACTTACCTTTTTGCACTGGATGACCTTCTCGCAAAAATTCTTGAAGACATTGAGGCATTCCTCTAATTTGAAAGCCTTTTCGTTCTCACAGAAATGGGCGCAAAGCTTGTGAGTGAGTACTTTCACTTTCTCCAGTTTTTCCTGGACGTCAGCAAGTTCTTCTGTGGCCCCCTACGGACATCACACACAATCGCATTGAGAAAACAAGCGAGTATCTGCTTGAGTAGTCTTACACGCATCACCATCACTCCTACTTAGTTTTAACACATCAATGAAATCACAAAGGAGAACAACATCCTTGCGTAGTCATTAGTCTGCTTCACCTTAATGAACTTCTCAAACTGACTCTGAACTTCCGGTTCGCTTGACGAAACATCACGCTCCAGTTTCTGGACGCTTGCTTCCAGTTGCTTCAACTCCCCTGTCAGGTTGTCCAGGAACAGCCTGGAGAGAAACACATCGTGTCTTTTTAATGAGCTCGCTTAAAAAAGTGAGTTTTTATAACACTGACTGGCAGCTAGGACAAAAATCACAAACAAGAATCAGATAAAGCGTTGCACCTGCTGGCCTCTGTGAGGGGTTGCAGGAGGTCGCTGGCGAAGTCCAGAACGTCTTTCGCTTCTTTCTCCGCCTCCTCCACCAGGTGATGCAGCAAGGTCACACGCGGTTTGTTGGCGCGGGTGTCCATCAACTTGGTCAGCGACGTGATCTTAAAACCCAACGCGTTGCCTGCGTAGCCACCCTGACAACATAGGACATCAGGACAAACCGCTAAGCATCCTGATATATAAATCGTTAATAGCCCATGATTACAAGATGCCAGGGCAAATCATTGACCACCCTAACAGGACAAATCTCTCACCATCTTGACAGCAAGACACCAGGACAGGTAGTAAACCTCCTATTCTCGAACCAGGACAAATCGCGCGCATGTGTGTGTGGTTGTGCATGTGTGTGTGCCCACGCGCGCATGCGCACTCACAGCGTTGATGAAGTTGCCCGCATGCAGCACGAAGCGTAAGAAGGCCTTTAGCGTCTCGCTGTCCATCAGCCCCTCAGCTGCCCGGATGATGACGTCAACGTTTGGCTTCAGCGTGTCCATGGCCACACGGAAGTCTTCCTGGAGAAAGCAAGGATCTCGTCATGACGAAAAGATTTCACCAGAAGTAACATCTCCACCTACTCCTACAATTTACATTATAATGACAATCGTTATCAAATCTTGTTGCTGAAGTCATATTTTTACAACTCGAAAATCCTGTTCTATCATTAATTAAATTTTCATTAACACACCGTTTACCTAACACAAACTTCACCTTAATGTCAAAACCCTCTTGTTGCCCTAACAGAAATGACTTTAGATTGGTAAAATCTTTTTTCATCAGAAAAAGTTACATGTCAAACTCCTCTTGTTGTCCTTACAAGATCACAAATTACTTCTCCATGACAGATGAGATTCGCCTTGTCCAATTAAAAATTACATTTTAATGTCTGGATCCTGCTAAAATCTAAGCATCAGTAACATGACAAAGTGATCTTCATTTTGTAGAAGGAACTACTCGGACGATGATATCAGGTGTCGGTAAGAGACAATGAGCATGTAACTGAAGAAAATCGTATTCCAACTGTGCAAACACGAGGAAACCACGAACACCTTAAGAAGCATGCCCTCCACTCTCATTTTGTATCCAGGTAGCTGGGACAGCAAGAGATAAAACTTTTCAGCGTTGCCCAGTTTGTCCTTGTCACCACTGTAGGCTTGGATCATGTCCACCTGGAAGAGAAGAATTACCACAAAGTCTTAGCCATTGCTCGCTACATCACCGTTTTATAGAACACTTAAGCAGGACTGCGTGACCCATTTTGAAGTCTTATTTAAAGCAGTTTTTTTTCATCGAGATTATTCAAGTGAACAAAGCGTTTTTAAAAACAATGCGTGAATGACCTTATACCTACTTGACATTACCTTTTGTAGTTGAATTGTCTGTAAACTTAGCACTAATCAGTTTTTAATCGTACTTAATTTTCTTATCTGATTGTATGTTCAGAGAATATTTTACCTTTATTGACTTCGTGTAGCAAAAGAAAAAAAATATAAATAGGGCATTCAGTAACCTCCAGGTCAAAAGAGCTAAAAGCCCGACTGACTAGCGTATCAGTACCTCATCTTTCTCCGGCAGGATTTTTTGCAGGCCTCGCAGACGTTCGGCGCCAATACGAGCCTGCTGTCCTTCTTTGATCATCTGCACCACCTCTGCGTTCGACGCCTTGAACTGTTTGAGGAAGATGTTGGCGTTCATGCTGCGCTTGGTGTCAAGGAGATTCACCTGCAATCACCCCCCAATACTAATCCAATGAAACGAAAGCCAGACTGTAATGGTAAAATCTCGGTTTCATTGATTTTCAGATCTCTCATCTTCCAATTTATGGACCCCCCCCTCGTCCAACAAGAAAGGATGCTTTTGTCTAAAATTCTTTACATGCCTTAAAATGATGTTTTCTGATACAAGAAAACTTAAGCAAAGGCATTAAAAAAGGAGACTAATTCCCACCTTATGGGGTAATCTGCACGAAGCATGTTTTTAATAAATGCAGTGGACAGCATGCTAATTTTGTAGGTGCGCGTGGTAAAAGTGGCTCATTACCTCGGTGGGGGGTTTAGCTTTTGGCTGCTCTTCTGGCTTCGCGGCTTGAGCTGTCTTCTGACAAAAGAGCTCTTCTATAAGGTCATACTTGACAGTGATCTGGTCACCCATCTCAAGAACTTCCTTCCACACATTGTCGTCGTCTGCAATGAAGAATTAAGGGTTAACCGCACCGTCCAAGCTTTAGCTCTTCTTGCTTACATTTAGTCACTACCAGTGTAACGCAGACAGAACACGAAACTTTAGCTTCATCAGTCTTTCCGAACCAGCTTTCTCGGTCTGGGCTATGTCGTTTTAGTCAGTCCGTTTCATTTCTTACTGTGTTACCAAACAGTGGGACTCTCCTCCCTTCCATATCTGCCATCTACCCACCATCAAATCCCTTAAAGAACAATAAGAGCGCTCAGCGAAAATCGCTGAAAACAGAGCATAAGGTATTAGTCATAAGGGAATGAAGTGTTAGATTCCCAACCTATCTCGGGGCCAGTATATTTGTGGGGGAGGTTCCCATCTCCCATCCCTCATTGCCTTTCCTTTCCCAACCACCTGCACATTCAACACCCGTCAACAGCTGGGTCAGATAAGGGGAACTACACGGCGCCCTTCACCTCCAACGCTTGTGCTCGAAACTCTCGAATTATCCTGTGAAAACATTATGTAATAAATTGTGTGATGAAGGGCAGGTGAATGTAAGAACCCTTCTCTCTCTCTCTCTTTGTGGTCTCTAAGCTATGATACTTTCAAATCAGCCTTCAGGACAAATGCCACAAGAATCTTTGTAAGCCTGCTGCTATTTACGTCTGTGTTAATATCATTGACACACACCGACAAACAGTTGGCTAAAGCCTGGTTACTAGAGAAGCTTCAAAAGACGTTTACAGCTACATTTCTGGGGCCAGATGCACAGGAAGTCTTCAAGCGCCAGATGGTGGCTAGAACGTAGCAGTCAGCTGCTGATATTTTACTCACATTTTAATCTGAATGATTCAGTACACCTGGCCCAGGCTTCTAGGACTAACACACGATAAAGAAAAAAAGCGACGTACTGCTCAGCGCCTGGGCCGGAAGCTTGGACCAGTTGAAGGTCTTCATCTTGTGCTTGGGTAGAGGCGTGGTGATAGGGCTGAGGGCGGACAATGCCGGCTTGCCGAAGGACAGGTTTGGAGGCCGCGGCACCCCGCTCGACCCTGGAGGAGGAGGCGGAGGAGGAAATCCACCCATGCCAGGAGGAGGCGGAGGTGGAGGTGGTGACGTAACTCCGCTCATACCAGGAGGAGGTGGAGGCGGTGGAGGAACTCCGCCCATACCAGGGGGCGGTGGAGGAGGAGGCGGAGGTGGAGTGACTCCAGGGGGCGGTGGAGGAGGAGGCGGAGGGACTCCACCCATACCAGGGGGAGGTGGAGGAGGAGGCGGAGGTGGTGGGACTCCGCCCATACCAGGGGGAGGTGGAGGAGGAGAAGGAGGCGGAGGGACTACTCCTATTCCAGAGGGAGGTGGAGGAGGGGGTGGAGGAGGTATTCCACCCACGCTCGGCGGAGGTGGAGCACAATTAGAAAGTTCTGAGGAGAGTGGCGGAGAGAGAGCCACTTGCTCCCCTGTAGAGGGCGACACCACGCTGTCCGTGGCCTCTTCTGTCTGCATGCACTTCTCTGCGCTGTCTACGGGCCTGAGTGATCGCCGCCCGTCAGGTGGCGCCAGCAACTTGTCCAGTGCGCCCTGGTCGATCTTCTCTATCCGTGCGGCGTCCAGATGAAGAGCCTTCTGCGCGGCCAGTTCCAGCAGATTCCACTGGTAGTCACTGCGATGTAACGGATTCAATTGATGTGTCATTCAACGTCATTAAAAAAAACATGACGTGCCATCCCCACTCTCTCACCCACTTACACCATATAGTCGTTTTCCTGTTCTATCATCATTTTTACCACCGAAACCAGCAAACAACTTACTGTAATTTGTTGCACAGGAGACAGGTCCTTAATATTATCTTGGTGTATGCGAAAATAACACATAGTATTTACCTTACGTTGTTGTCCTGCTCTATCTGCAGTAACGACTGAAGTATGTGGAGGAAAATGTCAGCAGCGGGAGTATTGTAGACCTGTGTACATTACATAGAAAACAATATAAAAACTACATTTGAAATTGCATTTCGCACAAATTTAGATGGCTATTCGTCTAGACATATAAATCGACATTCAAACAAGAAAGCAGGAACAAAGGAAGATAAAAGAAAGGAACTTTGTTTCGATTAGATTTGTAGAACATAGGGGACACTGTTCATAAGTTCTAGTAAGCAAAAACTACATCATGGTCTTACATTACGGTGACACAGAGGTTTGCTACGCAACTAATGAACCAGCATAAGCTGTTCCCGCGGCTTGTGGGTCTGCGAGTAGGTGGGTGGGTTCATTGGCAGCAGGGCAACAGTTTAGCCGACATCCGCTAAAACACATCGCTTTGCACGGAGTTCACACACTGCTTTCGAGAGAGAGAGAGAAAGAGGCGAATGTTTTCCATGCAGAGCAGGCCTGCCAACGTACACCATGGTGCGGTACAGCACCTACGGTAATGCGACACCAGTCGTTGACAAAAGCATTCCTACACCAGTCCCTTGACCTTCTTGATCCGGCTACTGTGGGCTTTTGCGCATTTCAGGGACCGGCGAAAAGGTGTACAACACTGGGGGGTTAGCCAATGCTACAGTCCTCAGCAAATCAATGATGTAAAGGGTACAATCAAAGCACTTTACTCCCCGTGGATGCTTGTAATCATTACTTTCATATAAATGTCACTCAACTTCATTGGCGTTTCCGATGATTGGTACATATACAATATACAGATGTATAGCGATCGTCAAGAAATTGTGTGAAACACAGGGTTTTGTATTCTTTAGACGCTAACTGAGCGCGAACATGCATTCCTAAGTGTTTACGTCTTCTCGCGCAAATATAAGATTAAATAGCTTTAAAGAAGATAAATACTATGCTAGATTATACTATATGTAATATCTAGTTTATAGTTCGAAATTAAGAAATTTTAGGACAATTCCTACAGAGTGGAGAGCAATTGGAGAGTGAGGGAGTTGTGGGAGAGGGAGGAAGAGGGATGGAGAGGGAGGGAGAGAGAGAAAGCTCTAGGGAAAAAAGATATAAACTCTACTAAAACCTGAAGAAGGAACAGAGATTTTTTATTTTTGCATCGGTTAAAATTATTGCGTGTATTGCGTGCCCCGCAAAGTAATTTTCCCCCATAGAATTGTAAACCTTCCTCCAAAACAATTAAAATTTAGATTCTTTTGGTTGGTGACGCCAGGCGCCAGTTTCGACCTTGACATCACGACATGTAAGCAAGCCGCGCACGTCGTACCTTCTGGAACACGGCGTCGAAAAGGGCTCGATGATTGGTCACGTCCACATCCAGATGCATTTCTGCAGACAAGGCCTCGTCGTCGGCTGTCTTCTCGTCGTCGAACACATCACACTGGATGATAAGGTCCTCGTCGTCCTCGTTACGCAAGCTATGGATAATGTCGAGCAAGTTGAGGCCTGTAACCAACAAACCAACCAACCAACCAACCAAATAAACAAACAAAAAACCAAAAAAATACCAAACCAGAAGCTTTTCTTTAAAAAAGCCAGCGAGATTTTTTTAGTCAGACTGGTCGATAATGAATGTACGTGAACTTCATGGCATGAAAGCTCCTTTAGAACAAAGGAGACTGCTTATAAATCGATAGAATCGGGGACAAGTCATTCATACCGTTTCATGCGACAATCAATTTCTAGTTTCTAGTCTCAGAATCTTGCAATCAGCGCATTCTCGTCCAACGACATAACACTAAAAATATCTTGTCACAAGTAAGAAGTAATACAAACAAGATGCAAATGAAAACAACTCTTCGCCCCCACCCCACACACATCCCCTTCAGACATTTCAGAGGACGACACAGCTGACAACAACGGAGATGCGGGAGGGGGAGAGGAGGGGAGGCACTTACCAATGAACTCATTTCTGATGCGGCAGCGTTCTTGAAGGTCGTCGTCACAGGACACGAGGATGCAGTTGATGAAAGCCATCAATGTTGTCTTGTAGGCCACCAGCTCCGTGGACTTGAGTTCAGCCACCAGCAGACTGAATCTGTACCGCTGCCTCTTCATTGTCTGTTAATTGGAGACGAACAGATAGCCAGACAATTTGTCTATAGCTTGTGCCTGCAGTCTTGTGACTTTGCAGCCAATGGTAAGTTTCACAACTATATAGATTACATTCCGAGGTTCAGTCAAGCGTTTCAAGTTTTAAACTTGGGTCGATGTACATCAATAGTTGCATTGCTGCTAACATTTGTCTCTAAAGAAAATATCACCAATGAATGAGTACGTTAACAAAAAGGCAGCATAAATACTTTTCGCTCAACTGTCTTTAAAAGTTTACCTCGATAGGTTTAAGTTCACATACTGACAAGTCACAAGTTTTACACCTGGCAAATCTGATCAACCACGGCACGTGCAGTTCAGTACCGGTCCCCTAAGCCTTCCACCCGTCATTCACGGACCTTTCCAGTGACCTCGGCTCAATAGCTCGCGAAGCATGCACACGCACGAGCGTTTGTGTGCCGGCATTCAGGCTTCACACAGACACCCACTCACCCCCAGACCTCTACTGAGTTTAACAGACGTCCGTCCGTGACACGCAAGGCAGTGGTACAGTGGCTGAGGTAGAAAAGACCGAGCTGCCAGAGAGTGCACTAATTACAGGAAGATTCTGGATACCTTGTACGTCTCCAGGGCCTCCAGTGCCAGCCTATGACCGTCTGCCGAGTAGACGCAGAGAGCTGAGAGCAGTTCTATCACTTGCTTTTTCACCATCACGTTTGTCGTGTCAAGAGCTGCAACAGAAAAGATGGCTGCACTCACTTCTCCGTGACACTTCTATTTTCAATTTTTACATTAACTTTATAAAAACACGAACAGTAATCTATACTTTAAATAAAATTTTATACTTTTTTCGGTGATTCTGAATTCGATCATTTCATCTTTTCGTGTTCTTTCTTTACACATAAAAAGCGCAGGGGAAGAGAAGAAGAAAAAAAAATTAAAGGAAACCGCAATATGAGTTGAGGGGGAAGGCTTGGGGAACAGAGCCATTACCAACACCAGTGAGGTCAGGTGTGATCACATCACAGTAACAGCTCCTTGAACCGTTTCACGGGATCAGTGTTGTTCTACTCGTCTCATAAAATTAGAATAACAGATCAGTGGATAGTACCTACAGCAGATCAATACTGGCGCTACCTGGGGACGCACACATCCTCTCACTGAAACGACCCTGACTGCAAACTCACAAAGCTAGAACCAGACATCGAAAGAAAGACATGACAGATGGGTTGGTGGGTTGCTGAAGGTGTGAACGAAAAGCCACAAAAGACAAGACTAGCAACAGTTGATTATGAAGATGATGGTCGCCAGCATTATCGCACATAATCGTCTGGATCTTCTTACGCGTAGAACTACCAGCTTTATTAGGTTTATAGCAAGTGTAATTAGGTGACTTAATTCGATTTCAAATCAAACTATTATACTATTGGAACAAACTTGACTTACTAGGGACACCTGCGGAGGACCCATTTAATTAACCTACATCGCGCTGGACACAAATGGCGGAGCAGGGGGATGGAGTTTTGGAAATCGTGTGAAGCCTCGGCGCCTGCTTTGCTGAGTCGACACCCCTTACTCTAATCCTAAACCATATGACATTTATTTCGATAGCATTTTAATCGTAAATGCCTCCAATTTTCAAGTCTGCCTTTTTCACATGGGTGGAATGAGCTCTACACTATTGTCTCTGGCAAGTTATTCTTACGACCAATAATTTCTTTCTAAAAAGAGAAAGTATATTTCAAAATGGAACAAACCGGATTTGAGGCAGCCTCAATAACAGCCGATACTTTAGCAAAAACCCAAAATCAATGCCGTGAAAAACCATTTGAAGTGACGTCCCTTTCCGTGTGCGAGTTATTTTGGCAAAGGAAAAAACAATTTTTAAATGCCTCTCTGGTTATGAATAGAAACACCTCCAGAGACGCTTCAGAACAACTCCTTCAGTGTGTGGCATGTCGTCTGTTTTTCTCAAATTTGCACAGCACAGGCAACAGCACGCACAGTTATTAGTTGCAATGGAAATGATAAAGAAAATAGAATTTGTATCAATTAAGGAGAAAATCCATGTTTAAAAGAATTTTGCTTACAGTTCTCGTTTTTTTTTCTCTCTCTCCCTCGCACACCCCCTTCCACACATACACCCACTCACCCCCCCCCACACACACACAGAAAAGAAGCTGGACCTACGTTACTTTGTTTAAGATTGTAACCCATCACGACTAGCGTCAGTACACTGCACTTTAGGTCAACTGATGGAAATTACACAAAAATAAACTAACGATGAAGAACACACTTTCCCCACAAACTTTAAGCCACATAGCAAAACTCAAAACCTCCTCGAACACAAAGGCGTGGAGAAAAAAAGTGAAATTAATCGATGAAATAACAAAGGATGACTACGATTATCTGAGTAAAATGTTTGTTCTCTACTTTAAAGGAAACGGAAAACAGAAGAATCAATGCCATTACCACTGCACAAACATAGCAATAAATATAAAGACTGTCATAGACTGCTCATCAAGTGTTTATTGTGACTGCTGTAGGATGCATGTGCAAGAACTGCTAGCTGTTAAACTAGCGTTTATTCTGACTACTATTGAGAAATATCTTATTGGTGTATGTGCTCTTTTTATTGTCAGTATAAAGTGCTGAAAGAATTAATTTCAAGGTAAAATTAAAGCCAATTGATAAAGATCCTTTGAAAGAAACATTTTTAAATATCTGATTCCCTTGATGTGTTTCTAAACCTTTTTTTGTTAGAGAAAAGTTAAGGGTATATCCACTAGCCGTAGAGTGAAAACTGTGGGTGAAATTAAAAGACGCAACACTTCAACATTTAAATTTTTCATGAAACGGTTTTTTAAACGTGATTTCAAGAGGCAATAATAAAGGAGATATGGATAGCACATTTATAACAAACCAAGGATTTTGTAAAAATGAAATCTCTCTACCTTAAAAAAATACATATTAAACTAAAGCGCTTTTGTTATGTAGCTATTGAAAAATTGGAGTGGAAACAATTTTAAACCTTGAAATTTTACTACAGACATTTAATTGACAGGTCAAATACTTCAAAACGTTTGCTGTCTTTATAATAACATTTGACAGAATTTCGGAAATAAGTTTTTAGACTCTCAGTATAACCTAGACACCCAAAGGAAGAATTTGTCCACTGAAACGGTGTCCATGTTTTGACCGCCCTGATCAACTTTGAAGATTCACAAACACGTGAAAGGGTCAGTTTTTGCGTATCAGAAATCTGGTTTTTAGAGTATGGAGACGAACAATCAATATTGCAGCTCCAAAAGGGTCGTGGCTCCACGGAAAAGGAAACAATGTGAAAAAAATTCAGCATCAAATGATACTGCGACAGAGAGCTGAGGACGTGTACCGCATAATGTTGACATAAATTCTGAATAATACTGCAATTATACACAAAGCTCCAAACTGTTTTACGAAATACGAATTTACTAAAAAAGAAAAAAAAAGAAAATATATACTAAAATTTCGAACATTTAATGACACGTAAAATAACTCAAAACAAAGCCGTTACAAAGCAATACACTTATTTCCATTACTTTGTGTTCCCACCGTTATTGGTATATTAAAGGATGCAGAGCTGTTGACATTTTAACGCCCTCAGCTAAAGTTTATCGATGAAGCAGAATCCGAACCTTGCTGTCCAAGTTACTGAATTTGTTCCCCGACGTGTTGAGAGAAGTTTGTGGCGCTGTGTAAACCTGAACTTTCTGTTTCCCAAGTATTTCGTATCACATTGTTTGCACTGAAAAGGACATTTTACCCATCTGCTCTTTTAGAACCCTAGGGACTTACTTACTTACTGGCCATTATGCCCGTCGGCACGTAGGGCAGCGAACCCTAGGGAGCTGAAGAATAATGATACTGTCGATCTTTGTTCTCCACCACCCTTTATATTAATGCCTCTGTCTGACAGTCAGTCTCTCTTTGTGCCTCTGCGGATGAATCAGTTTCCACCCGCCCCTAGCCCAACGCACCCGCTACACGCAGCAAATGCACTCATGTCGAGGTGGTGCTGGGGAAGGGGGGCATAGGGGGAGGAGAGACAAAGCACCCAAACAGCATCAGTTATATCACTTAGGTACACTATAAAGCCTCCATGCTGTATACACTAAGAAAGCACCGGCTTCGAGAAGTGCTGGTCACTACAAGTGCTGACCAGCAAGTGCCGGCACTTACAAGTGATTGTCTCTACAAGTATTTCGATATGTACGATTGCTGACTTCTTAATGTGTGTGGATTTACACGTGTTGCCTCCACATGTTCCAGTGTCTACAAGTGTTGATCTCTACAGTATCTGTACGCTGCTGGTGTCAGGAAGCGCCGTCACCTACATGTGTCAACATTTGCAAGCGCTAAAAACTAAAAGTGCTGGGGTCTCTGCAAGTATCGATATCTACAAGTCCTGACTCTATAAATGTTGACTTTTTTTTTTACAAAGTCGAAATATAATCTCGCATGCTACATCCCGTCAACCACGTTAGAATCACTTTAGAAAAGCTGTAACTGGAAACTGTGCGTTCCTTTACGTTCTTTCTGGCTCACCGAATTAAAACATAAAAATAATTATTTTTTAAACAAGATAACTGATTTCCCACCATGAATAACATCGCTCATTCTCGAAAATACGCAGTCGTTGTGTCATCTCTTCCTCTTTAGTACTGTTACTATTTTTGAGCTGGGTCAGAGTTGAGTACACCACACCCAACAGCTTTGGCGTTGGGAGACGGCGACTAAAGCGTTTTGCGCTGATCGATTTATCTGTAGGAGATGGTTTAACGTCTCACAGGAGATAAAGAAGCATCACAGGAAATAATAAAGGGATCGCGTGTATTTGACTATGCATTTGAAGATTTCAAGTTCGGCTGAAAGCCAATCTCTTTTGGAACCTTTCTACAATCCAGCAGACTCCTCCGCTCACTCCTCCATTGCCAAATCTTTATGCTTAACACGGTATCATCCGTTTGATGTATTTCAACTGTCGGTTCCGTTGCAGTCTTTTGTGAACAGCACATTGAGCTCGCCTTCACACACGAAAAGACGCTCTACAAATTATAGTATCACTATTATTATTATTTGTATTTCTCGAATTTGGGAAAGGTGCATAACAGGATGTGTGTGTGTGTGTGTGTGTGTGTGTGTGTGTGTGTGTGTGTGTGTGTGTGTGTGTGTGAAAGAGGAAATAAAAAGAATGAAGAGAATGAAAAGATGACGAAGGAGAGGAGGTGGAGGAAGATGAACAATGCACATACGCATACATCAGCTGTTTAGGACGCTCAGTAGATATGATAATAATCTCCCCTTTCATGAAGATTTCTTCCTGTAAAGTCATCAGTGCGTAGGTGTCGAGCAAAGTAACACAAACTCACAAACGCTCACAGACACAGAGGACGGCTTACACCGAAACTGGTAAGAAAAAAAAAGAGGGAACAAAACCGAAGGAGCAGAACATACCCATTGCAAACTTTGGCGCGTACGTGCCGCTAGAGACCACACACTCAAGGCCGATACGGGAATTGACGCACGTGCGAATGCACAAAATGCATTCCAGCCTCATGACTAGCTCCTGAAATCCGCCGCCCGGGCTAGCCAGGGTGCCCAGGCACTCGAACAACAGTTCCAAACCGCGGTTCTCCAGGAAGTCCTCCATCCACCGCTTGTCCGAGCTACCCAACTTTTTGCGCAGACGACACAGGCTGAAGACCGAGGGGTGGTGCAGGAAGAAGACGCACGATTTGGACAGGTAGCAGTCGTAGGCCACGTCCGCCAGGCGCGACTCGGAGTTACACCTAGGACGCCCCCCTACCCGGTCGGCGGGCAACAGAAGGAAATCGGAATCCGACGCCGAAGACGTCAGAGACTTAACGTTGACATCTTCGTTCACGTCAAACACGGAGTCATGTTCTCTTCCGCTGTCGCCATCCACTAAGATCCTCCTGCTGCAGTAGAGGTGGTAGTTGTTCCTTCTGCTGAGGTCACAGCTGTCATCGGAGTATATTCTTTTAGGCCGCTTCAAGTTCCTGACAGGTGAAAGCAGGGCTCTCATGGGCGTCGTGTGTATCATCTCAGAATAACCACTGGTTCCACGATACGTCTGCAAGTCGATCACCCAACCTCCATCAAAGATTGTCAGAGACATATGGCAGGCCTGTTGGAGGAGTAAATTCTACATCAAAGTCAAGTCAGTTTTTGCTCTTTTCTCAAAAGTTCGCCCAGTTTGAAAATGCAGTCCTATACTCAACGAACAGATCGAAATTGCACACAACGTTTTGCGTCTGGCGTGTCAGCCGGCATTGGAACGACAGCCTTGTAGCGCTGCAGTAGCTCCTGCAAGGGAGAAGTGACTACAGAAAATTAATCCTGTCCATGGCAACTGGGACTGTTAGTAAGGCACCAGCTGAAAGCGTCTGCTCCAGCATCGACTGCGACATGTGAAGATGCCAGCAGACTTGATGCGAACGATGCAAAGAGGCTCATGAATAATGAAGGCAAGGCAGCATATATATATACACACACACTCGCCGTATCGATCCTTCCCGAAGCGCTCTGTCTTCTCTCGTGAATGGCGAACAACGGCGACAAACAGCGAGCAGCCAAGGACAAGGGTACTAAGTGCTGACGTCAGCGAAGAATTCCGCGGAAAAGGCATCTGTACTGACCACGAACGAGTTAAAAAAATTAATTAGCTCTCAAGGGAGACTCGCCTCCAGGGACTCATGAAAGGAAGGCAGCGATTCTGGTTTTTTTCCAACGTTGGGAAACGAATCCAGAGAGTGAAGAAGAGCTGCTACAGGTGTGCCGTGTGTCATAACAGATTAGAACAAGTACAAAAGCGTATCAATTTCTTTTTTTGTGGGGGGGGGGGAACTTGACGCGCAGCCCAACACTTTTCTTCGAAAAAGATCCGACAGGCAATCCTTCGATCAGCATCGAATAACAAGCCATAAAATGAATTCATTTCAATATGACAAGATTTAGACTCTGATTTTTGAGTCACTTTGAAATCTTCTTTTAAGCCCCGACAAAGAAATTATACGCAGGACTAGCAGCCTGTAGAAGAAGCTGTTTGGATTTTCCGCATATTCACGAATGCCTTTCGAATTCTTTCTTTTTTTAATCACGTCACGGTCGATCGGAGCTGCATTGTCACTTCTTCTGCGACAAAGCGGGCAGAGCTCTCCTGGCTTGGACTTCCGAGTGGCTCGTAATTCTTTTCAATTCTTTTCTGCTTGCGTGTCAGGGACGTCCCTGGCCGTGCTCTGTGTCATAATGCCGGTCCTCAAATGCTGGCAGCGCGCTTGGAGCAGCCATCGACTACCGGTTTTCAGGTTTAGCTGTTTGTCGCCAGATCTCCGCTCACAGATAGAAAAAAAAATCTTTGCCACTGCTGCAGTTTAGTGCATGATGGAAGGTTCCATAGCGAACCATCACACATTGACAAAGCCTGTTACCGCTGCCATTTCAAGTTCATAATTTACTTCAGAAGCGGACAGTCACAAGAAAGACATCCGTTGTTTGCTCTCTGGTAAACTTAAGTGTTAAAGCTAACATGTGGGTTAAAATGTATGAACGCGTTGCATTTCAAGAAGGCAATAATTCCAGGTTGTTTCGCAACAATCATTCTTTCAGTTCCTGAGAAACGTTGAGCTGTTAATGAAATCCTCACCCAGTGTACAATGCTTCAAAAGCTGGCTACCTTTGAACAACCCTTCACTTAATGCTAATTGTTTTGGTTGATGGATGGAGTCTGTTGGTGATTAAATCTATTCTGGTCAGGTCCTTTCTTCTCAGGCACTAAAATATCTAGAAATTAACTCTGATAGCAAGCAAAGAAAATAATTTT
Source organism: Marisa cornuarietis (assembly GCA_004794655.1). Lineage (NCBI taxonomy): Eukaryota > Metazoa > Mollusca > Gastropoda > Architaenioglossa > Ampullariidae > Marisa > Marisa cornuarietis. The sequence goes on from SMMW01000575.1 coordinate 13,175,144, forward strand.
GAGCGACATAAATAGGAAATTCCATCCGTTGTAGCCATTAGCTTCGAATAGCCGCATAGGGATGCTGTATAAGGTTACCAGCATCCTGTTGTCTGCTACTCTTTAATCCGTCGAGCATCTAAGAAACACGCATCAGCTGAGTCTTCGAGAATGTAAGAAGCATGCATTCACACATGCACGAACACACACACACACACACACACACACACACACACACACAAATTAGCTTCAGGTACCAGGAAAATTCTGGATGAATACATTAACAATGCTCACAATCCTCACAAAGTATATCGTAAAAAGTCATGACCATGTTTTATTTATTAAAAAATATTTTCAGACCATCACTGAGTGCAAATGACTCGGGTGAGGTATTTTTTTCTTTAGGTTGCCTAGATATCCAGACTCACCCAATGAACACGCCCATAGTGGTTAAAGGCGACTAAGTTCTGTAATGATCCAGCTAAATATGTTTTAGCCACACGGTTTCGTGCAGTGAAAGCTATATTCTGTTAACTCTGTCACCAGGTCTAAACTGAGGTCTGACGTAGCTGTCTCCAGGAACCGTCACGATCTTCCAGACTTGCAGTAAGAACATCAGAGAACAACAGAAGCCAGGGTTTCTTGAACAGAGGGAATAAAAAAAAAAAGAGCTACGCTTTGGTTTGAAGAATCAATTCAAATTACACAATTCAGCTTAGAGAAGGGGATTCTTCCACAGAAAGTACATGCGGATGTATTTGATTGCCGCGGTTGTTGAGCTGGAAGAAGCAGAGGTAATCAAAGCTTTGAAAAAACGGAAAGCCTAAAAAGCCATACCACGTCTGCTATATATGAAGCATACCGCCCCAAAAATTTAATGGTCGCATACAAGCTCTCTCTAGCATCCATTGTAGACTGAAAAGAAAATTGAAGTCAGTAGGGGCCTTAAATTCTAACTCGAGAGCTCAGTGAAAATCGCTGGAAAAAGAGCATAAAGTATCACAAAAACATATTCCGGTGGGTTTTTTTATAACGAAGAGGAACGAGAAATATTATATTAATGTTTTTCTCTTAATCCCACCTGGATTTATCAAGAAAACAGGAAGTGACGAAAGGGCTGTATTTTTAAATAAGGCAGCGTCTGCATGAACTCAGTTTGAAGAGGAAAGTTGCAATCTCGGTAAAAGAAAACTGACCAGGACACAATGTGCTGTTGCTGTTTGTTCTCTTCGACACTCGTTGTCATTTCCTAAAGATACTGGCTACAAACCCCAATGGATTAACATTGTGCAGAAATCTGCGCTTTGTTCAAACATGCCTTGCGAACTTCGTCCCCATTTTTGTTATCCAGTCACCTATACAGTACAGGCAAGTCTTTGACTTTCAGTAAAACAAAGAGATCTTGCTACAACAGTGCCAACTTTACAAAAGCACGAGCTGTTAAAACCAACTACGACTGTTGGTAAAAAGGTTAAACAAAGATCAAGGACCAGATATGCAACCTCGAGGTTTTCTACACCGTCTGGGGCCAGTTGCACAACACATTTCTAATTTTAAACACTTTTAGGCCTTAACTCTTTTTAGATAATTATTTTAAAGTGCACATCTTAATTTTAGAATTTTTAAAACTAAAACTGCTTTAAGTAAGATAAAGTTGTTTAAGTCTGACTTTCCGTCCTGTCAGTACAATATTTTGTATGTTTTTCTGCATTGCATCAAAATGGCAAAGAAGAGATTTTGCTTCTTTAGAACAGTTTTAAGGTTTAGAAACGTGTTGTGCAACTGGCCCCTGGTCTACAAGTATGGTCGTGACAGTCACAAGCACAATCTCATCAGTCGCATCCTTATCCAGCACAATGCTAAAAATAACTGAAAGTGTGAGGGCACCATTGATGAGCGTGCTCGGAACAGCTAAAAAGGAATTGAGGGTGACAAACGTATGAAAAGCTTAAACGGGAACACATGCGAGTAAATAAACAGCGAATTTTGAATGCAGCTAAAAGAGAAATACGTTTTGACATTGATAAATATGCATCAACTTTTTATAATGTTATCTTATTATATTTTAATGGTTATGCAGTCATTATCAGCAGTCAGTTGTAAATAAAAAATCGTGTGTCGGTCTTGTAGTTTGTTCTCTCTCCGTCACACCTGTTTACAGAGCCGCCTGTTTAGCCATGATATACAGCCTTTGTTTCTGGATCAGAGTAAAGTACCAATTTCCTCCCATACCTCCGTTCATCTCAGCGACAGGAGGTGAGGGCGCTGAACGTCGCTAGGCGCTAGAGCAGTTAGCTAAATTAAGCCAGTTATCTGACAGTTATCTGACAGTTATATGACAGTATTCAGCTACAGCGCCAAGCCACGTCCATTTCTTGGTCGCTTCGTCTTCCCCCCACCCCGCCCTCGCCAGAGTGTTTGTGACCTTTGAAGGTCTCCCTCTGACCCTCCATGTCTACATGCCATCCAAGGTTAACAGAAGAAACTTAACTTTGTTACCCTTATTGTGTATTCTCTCGCTTTTCTAGTTTCAAACAAGTCTGCTGCAAACAAGGCTTTATCTATCGGAATATTATTCGCGAAAGTTGAAGGACAAAAAAAGTTCAGTACTTATAAATCTAACAGTCCATAACGTGTTCATTACAGAGAGAAAGTATACTGGAAACAGTGCCCACAAATTCAGGCAAAGAAGAAACGCACCTTCATCACATTACAGGATTTGCGCTCGGCCCTCACGATCCTCTCAATGTTTTCGTCTGCTTCTTTATTTTGGTCCGGCTGTTTCAGATCATTGCATTTCATCTGTTAGCTGTTGCACTCCGAATTTCCCTCCGAATGCTGGTAAGAGATCTGGTCAAGCTTTTCCGTCATCTTTCTTATGCTGGCAGCATTAACATTTAGTTTTGCAAATACGTACGTGTTAAGATTTTTGAAGGTTTCGTGATTATATATGATCTAATTATATAATAATTATGTGGACCTATTCATTCACTAATGCATAAGACAGATTTACTAAGAGGCTTGAAATTTTATTTCCAATAATACCACTTCCTTCTTTTTTAAAAAAAGGGATTTTTTTTAAATTTTCAAAAGAAGTTTTCTATTTTAGAAAGAGGGAGGGACGGAATGAGGGATAGATAGAGAAACAGCTAAACAGACAGACAGACTGACAGAGACGTAACAGCTAAACAGATTGATAGAGACCTAAATAGACAGCCAGAAAGGCAGATTGATTGATAAAGTCAACATTTTTGTGTCATTCTTTTTATGTTCATCATCACGTTAACAACAGCAAAACCAAACCAAACAAAACAACAAAAACAAAATCCAAAACAAAAAACAAAAACAAAACAAAACCCGACGTATTGAAACTAAAGACAGGATCTCGCCTTATCACTCTCGATAATTTTTTTTAAGAATCAAAAGCAAGCCGCGCCGTGTGTATCAGCCAGCAGGGAATGCTGGCATTCATCAAACCTTTGTCTGAAACAAGTCAGGGCATTTTGTCCTGGATGACGGATGAAGAAGGATGATGTACATACTTGTGCTAACAACCAAAGGCATATCTCTGTTTCATGTAATCTCACGAAGGTGGCGAGAATTTAACAAAGCAAACCAAGGTAACAGATAAAACTATAAAACTGGCTTTGCAAGTACAAAGTACGGGGCTGTTTTTAGTCTGTTTGTGCTGTAGAGGGGGGGGGGAAGTACTTCATCATTCAGAGTATGGTCTGTCATGTATCAACTTATGCTCGCAATTGTTTACATTGAGCAACTATTTGTATGGCGGCGTCAGGCACCAGACAATTGACAAGGAAAAAAATAAGTGTAAGGGAACAACAGGTAAAACATATTCAAAACAATGGAGGACAGCCTGCGCTTGAAAAGAAGACATTTGTAAGAAGAAAAATCGTCCTGTTTGATTCTGAGCGCGCTTACAAGTAGGGTTTGTCGAGTTCACCAAGGACGCGATTAGAGCATACGTTCTCTCTCTGTTTTTTTAAAAAATGGTATGTGGACCAACAAAGCCTCTCTGATCGAGACACAGTGCTTTCAGGCCATACCCTGATACCGTTAGGAAACGCGCTGCCCCCACACACACACACACAAGCCTACTCAATGTTGCACCGGGAGTGGTGCATGGCCCTCTCCGAATGTGACCCAGATTATAATTTGGAGCGAAATCGCTCACTTTTTCAAATCAGTGTTTGTCTATCTAGACGGCCATATATTTGTTTGGGAGGGCTGCGCACCTTTCCTGCAGCCCTAGTTCGTCTGGACCTTGGAGCATCACCTGGTTCGCGAAACAGCTATTTTTCAAGCAGCCTCGACTACCTAGCAGCTTTAGGATGAAGTCAGACCTACCTTAACAGGTGCTAAACGCTCGCTATTTGTTTTTATTCGACATCGCATCGCTAATAAACACTGACTGGCAACTGTGGCAAACACTTATGTTGATTCTTTAATTGCGGCCTTGATAATCAGTCGCGTGACTATAAATATGCACTCGCTAGGCACAAATCGCAGATGTACGAATGAAAAGAACAACAACTAAAAACAACAGAGCATCGTATCACATGCTTTAAGAAAACACATTCTTCAAACTGTATTTAATTTGAAAGTCCCTAGCGTAGAATACTAGAGGCTTTTTTAAGACTATACGTCGCTGTGTATATTACAGATCACAGAGTTAGTATCACTACTTAGTAGACCAGTCAAGACAGAAAATTTGATGGGACAAAGAACGGTAACTTTCAACGTTGTATAATAATTAAATAATTATGGTTACTGCAAAGGCATGAATGGACGGGGAAGGAGTCGATAAAAACACCTGTAATCCTAAAAAGCATGAGCATATGAGCAGAAAGAAAGAAAAAAAGGTAAGAAAAAAAGAAAGAATGAAAGAAGGTGGGGGGGGGGGAAACAAACAAAAGAAGGGAGAAAAGAAGCCAGTCAATAAGGAATGAAAGAAAGGAGAAACAAACTAAAGTAACGCTAAACTAAGATCAGTCCGGGTTGGAGGAGGAGTTCCTTACCTTTAACAAGCCTGCAGATATAGTCCGGTCGCTGGACCAACGACTCAAGTCCCAGCTTAGAGTTCATGACACACTTGACACACGACACACACTCCAGCAGCAACAAGGCTTCCGACAGCTGTGTCACGCGCCGGCTGCCCAAGGAGTCGATGCAATCGAGCAGCGCTTCCAAGCCCTCGTTGTCCAGGAAACCCTGCATCCACTCCTTGCCACTGCTCTTTAGTTTCTTCTTCAAGGCCGAGAAGGTCTGCACCGAGGGGAACTTGAGCAGAGCAACGCAGATCTCCGGCTCGCACTGCTCCAGGTCGACCTTTAAGAGGGTCTTGCTGATCTTCCTTCGCAGGATCCTCTTCAGTACCCCTCCACCCGAGGTTTCGGATCTGGATCCGTCACGGTCGGGCCCGGACGCTCCGAATGATTCAACCGAGTTGGTTGACTCCGCGTCCTCCTGGATGGCCAGCAGGGCCTCGGCATCCAACTGCTCTTGGCTGTCTCTGCTGCGAAGACTGCCCATCTCTTCATCCTTCTCCCTTTTCTTCAGCAGAACTTCGATGTCATTCAGAAGCAACGGAGTTTCGGATCGGGACACCTCTTCCTCTTTGCTGCTCTCGCGGTTTCCAGAAACGTCGCTGTTGTTGTCCGCCGTGAGGTCTTCGTCTTCCTTTATCATCGCAAGCTCCTCCCCGCTACCCTTACTATTTGCGGACGATGGCGGCACCGCCGGAGGCAGCTGCGTTGTTGCCGCAGTGACATCGATGATATGTTCATTCTCGGCAGGTCTGGAGTTGGACTGTTTTCCGTCTTTCTTTGTATCTTGCAGGGGCTTCGTTTGGTCCTTGACCTTGTTCTCCTTGCCCGCGTCATCTTTTCCCTTCTTCTTCCCTTTGTCTTTCTTTCCTCGTTTCTTCTTTTTTCCTTTCACATCCTCCGACATGATATCCTCTGCCTCTGACCCGTCCTGCGGCGGGCGTTCTGTGTCGTCTGCTACGTGAACCTCTGCGCGAGTGGCGCCCTCTGCGGGACCGCTGGCGCGCGCGACCTCCTTCGTTCGTGTGGTCTCGGTAACATCCGGCCCGGCTACTTGTGCGTGTGCAGGTGTCGCCGCCTCGTTTTCGGCATTTTTCGCCTCCTCCGCCTTCGGCCTGTTCCGTCGGCCCCTGTTGAGAGTGAAAGATAAATACTGTTAGCATTTGCCAAATGGATCGACGCATTGTGTAGGAGTGACAGTTTCCGTTGTCTTCTAAGCTAATACACGAATCCTGTCAGATGAATCCTGTCAGATGACGGTTAAAAAAGTGAGCGGACGGGGTCGAGATCCTGATATTTTAATTTGGGAGTGGGCGGGGTAATGCTCTATGTAAGCTCACGTTAAGTAAGCGTTGAAAACACACACGCACGCACACACACACATACACACACAAACCTCTCTCTTTAAAGCTAGATATAATAATACAGATTAAAATCACACACACACACACCTCTCTAAAGCTAGATATAATAATACAGATTAAAATTTCAACCACTCTGGTCACTTTTTCGGAGTGTCAATACTTCAGCTTTATTAAGCCTACCATAGCTTTTTTATTCTTGTCTTTAAACACCGTATTAGCCAATCTCCTCATATGAGTTCTGCAAAACATCCTTCTATATTTTTCTTGGTAGTTTCTTTGGAACCTTTGTTAAATTGTGGCTTATTTATTGACAGAAAGTCTCGGAATCCTTACAAAGTGGTCGAAATGAAAATGTGAAGTCACTGACTTCATCCATTGCCATCATTATTATAAGAGAGCTTTCGAGGTTTTCTTCTTTCTTTTACTGTACATCAGCTGCTGATAAAATCGTGTTATACTCTGCTTCTCCATCAATCAACTTCAGCATTTGTCTGGACTCAAAAAAAAAAAAAAAAAAAAAAAGGTAGCCTCAGAAGTGACAGTTTCTCACTAATCACACGTTCTGTCACAATCCGTCACCCTGCCTGCCTTATGAGACACTCTCGGGAACAGTCGGTCAGGGGGTCACAAGATTATCTCCCCCCCCCCCACCAATCCAAAATTATAAAAAACACATATTCAATTTATTTTTAAATCAGTTTGCTGCGCCTTTACGATATTAAAAATCCCAGAAATTTTTAAGTTTTCAGGGTGTCGTTACTGAACAGATGGAACGAGTCAACAATTAAAAAGAAGAGAATGGTAGAAGGCCCTGATTTAAACAGCATATTGCTTGCAGTCATTCAGAAACAGTCAGGAAAATCAGGTCTAGCGACTATCGTCAGCTCGCTTGCCTTTACATGCTTACAACAGAGCAGGTTCTTTTTTTTGTTGTTGTTCAGCACAAAATACGATTTAATGAGGAGGATTTAGGACGAAATGCTGCCACTGACGGGGGAGCTCATGCAGTTTGCAAAAACAGAGCCAACAAAAAAAATGTATGCCTCTACGTGTCTACATACGTACACACACACTACGTACACACGTGTGTACGTGTGTGTGTACATGTGTGTGTGTGTGTGTGTGTGTGTGTGCGTATGTGCACAGATACACAAATAAACTCATTATGCCCCAAATCCGATTCAATAATTCCCCGTCACCTACCGCCATTTCTACTGGTAGATACGGACCTACGAACATAATCATAAGCCCGTGCACACATACACACCAATGACAAAACGAATGACCTACAAACACGCATAATTAACAAACAGCTCAATTAACATGGCCCCAGCTATCCTAGGAATTGTAGTCTTTATAACTTCAACATATGTCTGTGATTAGCGCTAATAATGTTTTTTAGAGTTCTTTTCCTGAGCATAGTTGTATGTGTAGCTCGAGAAGGAGGTCTATTCATCCAGATTTTTGGATTTGTGAAAATAGTGTCATGTACTGAATATAAACACTCCCCTCCCGCGACAAACAAACAAACAAATATACAAAAAAAAACAACAAACAAACAAAACGGCGTGCTCTTATTTGCTTTTAAGGATCCATGACACTAACTGCTCCTGCCGTTAGTTCCTAGTATGTCATCACCTGGCAAAGTGTTAACACGTGCATAAGAAGGATGCACTGAGGTTGCAGAACCAGTTTCAGGAGGTAAATGCCGAGCAGTTCAAGTGCAGTTTAGATCTTTTTATACCTACTCCCTCTGGCAGTTCCGGATGAGGATTACGGTGTCCCTTTACCAGCAGTTGCTTGCTAGGGGTACAAGTACTTTTAAATCACAGTGCTTTAAGAGTTACTTTTAAGAAAAGACTTTAATGTTGAAGGAAAGATATCGTTTACTTATATTTCAAAAGTAACTTTCGTTAAAGGTTTTAGTTTAGATCCTTGAGCTCACAAAGATTTACTCATGGATCGCCTTAACCAAAGTTTCATTATGAAATCAACAGTCACATGGCGACAGAAACTGTGGTATTCGACCTGAGAACCAAGCAGCAGAAGGGGGTTGTGATTCCGCCATCCCCAAGCCGTGCGTTAGACACAGTGAGCCACATACAGTCCCCTGCACTTACCGTGACTGGGCTATAGGAACGTTTGCATATTTGCTTTTCCCCAAGTGTTACATCAGAATCCAAATAATCTCGGCCACATTTGAATGGCACTGTCTAATTAAGCTCCTAAATAACATTTTTACATAGGCGTTCTCGGACGCTGGCTGTTGCCGAGAGATTTCATTTCAAACTAATATCTAAAAGCTGCAGCTTTATCAAGAATCTCCTGAGGCTCACGGACTTCCTAACAGCACCGTTTCTGCTGAAATCCTTACAAAGCAGAAAAAATGGTGAGCTGAATTGTAGGCTTAGCGTTTTTCCAGGAGAATTATAAAGATAAAGCAGGCTATATCTGTCTCTGTGTTAAGCCGGTCTGAGAAGCAAAGGTCCAGGGGCCAGTTGCACAACACATTTCTAATTTTAAACACTTTTAAGCATTAACTATATTTAAATAATTAGTTTTAAGTTCACACCACAATTTTAGAATTTTCAAAACTAAAACTGTTTTAAGTAAGATAAAGTTGTTTAAGTCTGACTTTCCGTCCTGTCAGTACAATTTTTGTATGTTTTTCTACAATGCATCAAAATGGCAGAGAAGGGATTTTGCTTCTTTAGAACAGTTTTAAGGTTTAGAAACGTGTTGTGCAACTGGCCCCAGGACTTTAAGTTCCACTCATTAAAGCACTAACATCGTCTTTGTTGTCTCTGACATGACTTCTGGGAGTGTCAGTACATATGAAAGTGTCTCCCGGATTTAGGCAACAGATTTATTGAACCAATGACAATCTTTCTAAGCTGCATGCTTTTATGTGTCATGGACACTCCCACACCACACCATCCATGCGATGCAAAAAAAAAAAAAAAAAAATCCAAACAAATAACACAGTACAGTTATCTGTACATATTATTGAAACATAATAATTAATGACTACGTGTTTTTTTTATTTTACTTTCCCGATTTTTCAATGAAAGGCTTGAGACAGTATTCGATTGTTAGTTTGTCCATGACCTCAGGAGTGTGAGGCAGAGGGAGCACGCTGACCAGGAACGTGACCTCCCTTGACCTAGAAAACATGCTTCAGCGCCAATCCTACCGCACGAAAGGTCGTCTTGAGCTTGCTTTATACACAAGGCTGCCTTGATGTAAATAGCTCCATAATGTAATAGGGGGAAAAGTCTGTAACCCTCTGGACTTCTGTCCCAACTAGTTTTCTGTTTAAAGATTTCGACAAGTTTTAAGTGTGTATACCTTTCTTATTTACTGCACTGCACACAGATCTGTAAGCCCACAGAAGACTAACTGACCAACAAACCAGCCAAAACTATCTCCCTGTCTGCCTGACTGATCGGACAGGACGATTGACTAGTAAAATGAATAAGATTTTGTTATTGTCGCCAGGTTACTAGGAGGAACGGATAACTCATGTGTGTGTGTGTGCGCGTGTGCACGCGCGAGCGTAAGAAAGAGAGAGGAAAAAAAAGAAATAAAATCTGCTTAAGAATACAATAATGTACAGTCATCGGGTGACATGGGTACAGGAAACTTAAAAATCCCACCACCTTCGTTTCTTCGAGGCGACTGTTCAACGTCACACCTGGCCACTTGTTTAGCTAAAAAGCCGTTTCAGGATTAAAAACAAGGGAATGCATTTTATCGCCTCAGCACAAGCAAAGAAAAGCTACATCTTACTTACCGAGAAAACAAATTCAAAAGGTAGTTGACAATAGATCGCCCTCTACTTCCCGAGGTTCTTGTTTTCTCCATGTTGTCCCGTTGACTATGCTAGCTGGTATAGAGCGTCACTGGGCAAGTATGGCCGGCGATCTACAGACTACAGAGGGCGCTTTGTACCGTCTGACATGAACGGAATGCAGCAATAACGAATGACAGCTCTCCTACACGCCAGCCGCATCAACGATAGTGTGGACAGGACCCGGCGACGCGTGTAAACGCTTCACGATCTCAGCCAATATAGTGGTGAAGCACACTACACGGTCACTTGTTTGTTAACGTGGCTCCTCGCTGGGTGGTAGGGGGGGGTGGTGGTGGCGGAAGGGAGGAGCCGCACGGCAACACCGTCGAGCTGGAGAAGATTCAATGTTCGTTCCCCACCCCCGTCTTACCGCGCCACGAAGAATATCTTCCGCACCAGCACAATGCGCCGTATCTGAAAAAGTTTTGTTTCTTTTTCTGCTTCGTGTCGCCTGTTTATTACACCCCCCCCCCACAACTAACAGCCCGCCCCCTCTCTGTCAGCCTTGTGTGCGATCGTATGTAAGCAAAACCGCTACGCACAAGACAAAAATGCGTCATTCAGTCTACTCCCCAAAATGCAAGACTAGTTGTCGCCTATAAGTGGACTTGCACTGCCCTGCATGTGAGAAGGACACGCGGCTTTCGACCGGAAGTGGGGAGTTGTCCTCATTGCGTGAGCCTTGCACAAATGCTCTAGTGATCACTTGAAGGCATTTCCGTCGAAAGGAGGGCATGACAAACTTTCATCAGCATCAAAGAGAATGGACCAGTGATATATGCACACGCCATTGCCAAAGTCTCTTTTAAAACCTCTCTTGCCGTCGGAGGACCAAGATTATCCTTCTGTTATTTGCGGAACACAGAGGTTCGAAAGTGAAAATGATGGGGGTGAGGGGTGGAGGTTAAAAGAAGCCGCCAACAGAAGATACATTTAGTGCAATAAAAATATAGTGGCCTTAATGACGACTCTAGGGGTTAATAGAGAACAGCAATGGGACTCTGTGAGGAAGAAGAGCAGTAACCATGCAGTGTGCAGAATGAAATGGTTAAATAATAATGAACACTGGATAAAAATGACAAAAATTTATAGGGCCAGGCTTTGATGTTTACCACCGTTGAGCTTACGGAACGATTGAAAACATTAAAAAGGAAAAAGCGATTTAAATGTATGGAAAGTGGCGAGAGTAAATTAATAAGAAAGGGGGAGGGGTGAAAAATTCATTAGAAAGATTTTCCCTTTCAATTTATCTTTATGTCTATGTGCATAATAATATAGACAAATACAAAAACCAAAAAAGCACTAAACCTTAAAAGAGAGACAGTCAAAAACCAGACCAACCAAAATCAAATAAAAAACAACATAAAATCAAAAACAGCAAGACCCAAACCAAAAACAATAAACACACACACACACACAACATACACACACATCTGAAAATGAACAACGACAACTACAACTTACTTCCGATCCTTGCTTTTGTCGTCAGCGGCATTGTCGTCTGCTGACCGAGGCTTCCGGTTAAAGCGGAAGACAAAGTTTGACATGCGCCTGAAGACTCCTGACATGGTGCCACACGTCTGCACAGACAAAAGGAGAAGTTTGACGGTTAGACCGATCGCTTTTGCTACGTTGTCTCTCACCTGCTGGTCGCTTGTCACACTGAACGATGGTTTGCACGGCCTGTGCGTTTATACCTCACTTTGATCTTCACACTGCATTTCTGTCTCACTGATGTCACCTGCTGCGTGTCCTAATATATAATTTGATTGAACTGCGTTGTGCATTCAAGCTGTGGTTTTGTTTTCGCTGTTCGCTGATGTTTGCTGTGTTTTCTAACAGGTAGGGCGTATATTGCTTTGTCTATTGTCTTCACATCTATTTAAAGTTTAATTTTCTAGACCTTTGCGTTTCCTGTTACGTGGACAGGTCGATACTAAAGGACAAATAGGAACTTCAGTAACACATAGTTTCTGTTAAATACAAAATAATGTTGTGCAAAATGCGCTGTGACTTTGAGAGCAGCCAGGTTTCAGGTTTCGTCGAAGTGATGTGCAGTATCCCGCCATTTTGTGATCATTCACACGCGCAACCCGATGCGTGCTGGACAGGAAGTCGATTAGGCCAATGTGCCACGAATTGTCTGCTGGGTCGCTGTCATCGAGACTATATGCCTCGTTTACACACAGCCACACACACACCCACACACACACGCGCGCGCGCGCACAAGCACACACAAAAGAAAAAAAAGTGAAATTGGGGCAAATGAATGAGGGAAAGAATGTCACACGCTCATGCACGCACTCACACGCCACTACACGAACTCACGCAGATGCACAGCGCACCAGTGCAGCTTTCCATGTCCTACTTATACACACAGCCCAGCGCTGGTTTGCTCTCACTCATCGGAGGTAGCTAAAAACACCACCTCCACACAGCGCCTATAGTTATACAAGAATTACGGCAACAGACTCACATCCTCGCCGTGGACGTGGTCGAGTAGCTGCTCATTTTGAGAAAAACGAAAAACAAAACTCGAGATTTATGTGAGTCTGACTGGCGTGACCTTAGCAATCTGCACTTGCAGTTTTCTTGTCATGCCGGACAATATAAGCACAACGGAGGTTGGCTTCCGACAAGAGAAATGAACTGTATGAGATGCATTTCACCAGCTTCTCTAGCGAGGAAAATAGACTCCTGAACCCGGGTGTTTGCTAAATGGCCAGCCCACCCACATTTGTGCCGACGGCAGAACACAATGAGCGGTTTTACAAAAAACAAAACAAAACAAAAAAAAAAACACCCCCCCGACCCCCCCCAAAAAAAAAACAGTGATAGGAACGTGGGTTCAAAGACAGGGAGGGATAATTCCCAGCTAACGACAGGTATCATTTGAAGTAACACTTCCTGTACCATCTCTTATATAACTGCTTTTTCGGGTAAGGCTTTAATCAGTTTAATGGGTGGGTTGTGCAGCGGACATCTCTTTGACAAAGAGCTGTAATGGGTGGGTTGTGCAGTGTACATATTTTTGACAAAAATCTGTAATGGATGAGTTATGTGGTGAAATCAATTTCAGCCGGAGCAGTAATGTGTGGGCTGTGCCTCGTTTCCAGCAGAATTCGAGCTTCTACATGGGATCCATGCGCTTCTTTTTTACGCTACGCAACGGACACAGGTTTTCAGCTGGACACAAGACAGATAGCAATGACCAACAGCAAGCAAGAAAGTTGCATTATTTTATTTTTTGTTCGGAGACAAATTTAAGGATGACTCGGAGAGGTGTATGATAGGATGTTTTATCTCACAGGGGGAAACACTATTGTTTTCGTCCTGTTTGCCGAGGTGCAGCGAATAGACATGGAATTCACCCTGCCCTTTGCGCATTACTCTTCAGTTTATGAACAGCTATGTTTGAGGGTGCCTCAGTTCTTACTCTCTCCCTGTCTCAGCCTCTCTCTCTCTCTCTTTCAACACATATAACTAACAATGAAAAAATATACATGAGCCAACGTTACTTATTCACTAGTCAACAATCTCTGTCAAATTAGACAACCCCAATCTTTGAACGTACTATAATTTTCCCCCTTTAATGACTTTTTCATAGTTAAGAAGTGCCTCGGTTTCCTTACTTTAGATCGAGAGCTCGATGCGAAAAAGCATAACTTTGCTTATTCTGTTACTCTCGTTAAAAGAGATTTGTCATTTGTCAGCCTCCCCCGCGATGTGCCTACCTGCTCGCCTACATGTTTAGCATTCCCCTGGGTGTTGCTCACAATTTGGCGACACTATAATGTCTGCAAGCTCTGTAAACACCTTGTCGCGTCACGGATTACGGACTGCAGTTAAACGAAATCCGTGCGCACACCTACGCAGTTTACAGACCCTGATCCCCAAGTTTTAACTTCAGCGTGACCAGAATGCGGTACTATATATGCACTTCATGCGAATGTTGGACATAACAACTAACGCGCGGAGGTCCCTGTCGTACAGGTCACTTGTGATATCTCTAGAAAAGCCAAACAGTTATTGGAAGTGCAAAAGAGAATTTTGTTTGTGTGTGTGTTTGCACAAGCTATCGAACCGAGACTATAGCCAACTCTCCCATCATATGAACACTGATCAATTTCACGTGAACGCTAAGGGGACGCACAGTGAATTCAGATTCTTTTAAAAAGCCATAATTTACCCCCAAAATACATAACATAAAACAAAAACATCCCTCTAAGTACTAAACAACGCTGTATGATCCAGAAGAAAATGCGGCCAACCTTAGTACGTAGCGGGAGCTAACCTTGTTTAACGATGTCACGAAACTATGGTTGTCTCCCATTCCATTGTGTGCCTTAATTGTCTGTTCCTTTAGATTCCTAGCTAAAGCGGATCGTCAAACTCATTGTTTTCCCCAAAAGAAATGATTTGTCCTGAAAGGAATTAGTTGTATTTAATATTAGAGACTAAGTACTGAAAATTAGCTACATAAGATTTAATCCGCATTAGTGTTTTATAAACTATAATTGGTGCAGTTCACCGGCGAACACAACCCTGGAAACTCTCACCTCTCTCCAGTATCGTCACCTGCAATCTTTGCGACCACAGCTCAGGGTTATCAGAAGAAGTGAAATAAATAAAATAATACAACACAAAATAAAAACAAATGAAAAGCACACACAAACACACGCGCGCATGTGGAAATAAAGAAGGCAGTGTTATACGCGGAGAGAGAGGGAGAAAAAAAGAAGCATGCAGAGAGACAAGCACGATGAACAAGCAGACAGTCAAACAGACGTCTATCCCATTTTCTGACCAGCAGAGCGGCTAACGGACCAGGGACGAGCAGACAGCCCCGATACCTGTGTACTCACTGCAGGGATGCCTCGTTTCCCCTTTCTTCACAGTGATTGTCAATATCGGCAACGTCAGGTAGCGAGGACAGTCCTGACGATAAACACCACGATAGTCTTCACTGAGGTCGGCAGTTTGAAAGCGACCTTCGAGACAGTCTGCGATGTGTACTGTGCACAAAGTATCCAGAATCTGAGGTTACAGTATAAAGCGCGCGCGCATGCAACACACACACACACACACACACACACACACACACACACACACACACACACACACACAGAGTAACAAAGAGTAGGGAGAGAGAGAAAGAGGATGCGAATAAGCCTCCGCTTTTCCCCAAAAGTGGGAATATACGTTGTTCAGGATGAAGTTTCAAGTATCCTCTTAGGTCATTTCCCGATCATTGTTTTAAATATATCCTACAAAAATAGCCTTCTGATTCCTGTTAACAGTTTGCGTTTGCCTCCACCATCTCGATCCTCCACCACCTTCTAGCCTAATCACAGGGTCACAGCAGCTCACGGCAGAAGTTATAGACAACACAAGCGGCATGCATTTTTTTAAAAATCGTGTCCGTAGGGGAAGGGCTGGTGGTTATACTGAAGCGGGGCGCTCGATCTCTTTTGCGCTACGTGTCACGCTTCCCTACCATCCCCAACATCCCCACCACCACTGCTTTGCTATTCTCTCGAAAGATAACAGAGATGACCGCGATAACAGGCCTGCACCTAGGTAACCAGGCTGGAGTGGGAGACAGGTCGTAAGATAGCTATAGCAAGGCTGCCTCAAAGCGCCTTCTTCAAGCTTGTCGCCGGCTGTGATGGAGTGACTAAGGCTAGTTTGCCTGAAGGTCACATGTTCCTGGTGTTCAGGGAACATGAAAGCCTTACTTACTGCACAGCGCACGACAGGAGGAGCTGAGGACAGTGAGATGCTATCTAGCATCTTTAATCAATGTTTCAATTAACCAGGACCGCACAGAAGGTCGAGCGTCATGAACATTGAAACACACACACATACTCTCTCTCTCTCTCTCACACACACACACACACACACACACACACACACACACACACACTCTTTTATACACAAAATGTACAAAGTTGCCGGTGCGTGTATCTTCCACACAAATACAGGTAGTTGGGGGAAGATGGGTCAGGTGGAGTTTTACGCCGAGCCAGCAACTAGGGCTATATCAGGGCAAGGGAGCCAGCCCTGTAACATATGCCACATGCAGAGAAAGAACATCGTACCCGAGACGAGAGCTGAACCCAGGACAGCCAACAGGTATAGTCAGGAGACACAACAGAAGCAGATATACCTTTTAAAGCGAAAGTCGCAAACCTGACCACACGACAAGCCCAACAGCAGGTACTGTAGAACTGACAAAACTGATCCACAAAGTCGACCGCCTACACAATCGATTAGCCCCGCGGGTAGCTTGACTCTCTTGTTGCATGGAGATTTATTTCTCGCGATAACGTCTGCGCACGGTGCCTGAAAACTGGGAAAGCAACATCGACGACTTTGTAACTTTGTAAGAGTCCACGATCTTTGGCCCCAAAGTGCACTCTGAACTCACTCTGTGCCCATGAGAGGAAACTGAAGCATTGGAGATAACGTATCACCTCAAAGCACGCAACCACACACGAAAGTATGCATACAAACAAATAAACAAACAATTAACAAACAAACAAACAAACAAACGTGTGTCGAGAATGTTTCTGTTAACAACGACTGACTGGCGTGGCGGAAGTGAAAGCTATAAACAGGTTGTTACATCCTAAGTAGTTAGTATCACAGAAAATGCCTGCTTACCTGTTTGACGGAGACACGCACACAGCTGCACGTTCGTGCGACTCGTAGGAGTGATGCGTCTAAGGGCCCGCGAGCCTGTTAGTGGGTAAGGTTAGAACCTATGACGACTGGGTGGGGAAAGAGGTTAAGTCTGGTTTACGACTTTGGCATCCACGCTGACACACACCTCAGTCTTGACCTGCATGTGGGACCAGGTGGGGAACACAGGCGTCGACTGCGTCCAAGACGCTTGGCACAGGAAGGCTCTGTGTTGCGATTTGTTGTTAAAACCGCGGAAGCAAAGCGGAGGGACATTTCGTGCGCATGCGCACGCGGTGGATATTTGCGTGCGCGCGCGTATGTGTTAGAGAGAAAGAGGGAGAGAGATCACGACGTTAAAGGTCTAGTTGAGAGTATTTTTTTTTCTTAATGACTAGGCAAAGCTCAGTGCAATATTCTGTTTCACCAAATCTGGGTAAATACCCGCCGTTCAACCCCTACATACACACCTACAAACATCCTCATACATAGAAAGAGTTCAAATCGTGACATCATGTTTGTATTCGTTAGTATTCCCGAACAATCGTATTCGCGCACAATCCTGACGTCACTGTTGTGCATGGGGATGTTTGTAGGTGTGTCTTGAGAACTGATAGTGGGGGTCGGTAATCGTGGTATTCATCCAGAGTTAGGGAAATAGTATTTTGCACTTAGTTTAAGCCAATAATTAGAAAAATGGATCCCAGTAGATCTTTGAAGGTGCTGTGACAGCCGAGTTCGTCGTAAATCCTGACCCACAGTGCCCTAAAGTTTTCTTGTAGAAGCATACAGTTATTGGTCAGAATTATTTCAAGTTACGAACGGAAATGTCATCGGACTGCTGATGAAAATTAGTGTGTAAATAATTACTTGTTACGAGGCCGATTTTATTTTTTTTCTAGTGCATTGATGTCCTTCTTTCTGATGGGGTATGAAATTTTAAATGGCACGAAACACCTTATTTCGACCGTCCTGACATTCCCATTATAGATTCCCTCTCCATTTTGTGCTGAAGAGGGTATCGCTCATAACGATCGGAAACTATTGCAACACAAATCGTGTCGATACAGCACACATGTTGGCAGCCCTCCGTAGAAAACTCGTCATAAAGCGATGTTATGCTGGGTAGCTTTCGCTCTAGTTTCGTTCTGTTTTTGTTTTGTTTGGGAGGAGGGGCTACAGGGCGGTTAGAAGTCCGCAAAAAGGACAAAAGGCACAGAATGAATGAATCACAAATTCCTCCTAGTGCTTATTATCGTGATTTATTACCTGAAGAAATTACATTGAAAATGGCACGTGTCAGAGCTCAATAAAAATAACAAGCGGGTAACTAAATAATAGACGGGCACTTGAAGTACCACGAGCCTTCACAGTTCGGTTCCTACACATATTCTGCAGCTTGCCATCGGGTGAGTGGATTTCATATACTATGATTAGTTACCGCTACGATGGCCTGGAAATATCATGAGCTACAAAATTACACTCGAATTTTATAGCAGTTTCTGCTTCTGTAAAAACGTCTGCCTTTGCTGTGTAGAACTGATCTGTTGCTTACGCTCCAGTTCATATACCGGGCACAGGCGTTCTACACACATCTACTCCACCACTCACAATAGCCTGGCAATGTTATCCTGGGAAAGTTACTCACAAGAACTGAAAGGGATGTAATTAAAGTTTGATAAGTGTGCTCTCTTTCGGCCTAAATCACAATCCAAATCCCATAGCGCACTGCGAGTAACTATAGCATAAATTAAGAATGTTATACTTTATAACAATATTTTAGGAACATTCTAGAACATAGTCACCTCCTGAATTCAGCAAATTAAAAGAAAATAAAGAATTATTAAGTACTCAGCTGTCACAGATTTGTAATCTAGCAATTCTCTTTATCAATATGCCTGAGAAGTGGAGTTCTACCCACCTGTCTCTCCACACACAAAAACACAAACTATCATAATGTATTTACAATCAACAGAGAACTAAATACAACCTGTCATTGCATGCAACTCGCATGGCTATGAAGCATCGTATTCCCATCCTAACTCGTATGTGTTCCAGGCCATCCGTCATTCTACCGTCCGCTGCCTGCAGATGCCTTCGCACCCATGCGTGTGATTTTAGAGTCACGCTTCGATGGCTTTCTGTGTGATATTCAAAACGGCGCATAGGCTGCGGCTGCTTCTATTCCAGAGTCGAGCTGCTGCCAACTCCATGCTGCTCTCAAACATCCAATGTGTGTGTCTCTCGCCTCCGTTAGCGTGCACACTTTGAAGCGAGGAGACCACGCAGTACAGTTTTTTTCCAAGAACCGTTATTGTTTTGCATTTTACCAGATGGCGCTGTATGGAGACGCACTTTAACAGGTGATGCTGCGATGACTTGGATCTTTGCAAATAGTCTTGTGCGCGAGCATACCGCGGGGCACTAGGCATCTGCAAAGGATCCAACGGCGTTAAACGTCCTGGAGTTCTTTTTACCTCCTTCCCGCTCTCAGTAGCTTCCATCCCGTAATTATTTCAGCCGATCGGATTCCTTGACATTGACTGCTTTAATCTGCCCATATCGTGAGGACAGGGGGGGGGGGAACAGCCAGGGAAGGGATGGGGAGGTGTAGAAGCTACACAAGGAGTTCAGAAAATTCCCCTAGCATCAGCTGATTTCTCCACCCCTCCCTTTCTCTAACAGGAAGATGGGGTGGGGAATGACGGAGGCATGAGAAAGCGCACGAAAGCTGGATCACAGAACACAAGACTAGATTTGCGCATGTTAAAACATCTCGACCTCCTCGCCTGTCATGAGATAACTAGGAATAAGGCTATAGCGCTGGTGGCGCTTCTTTCCCCTGTTGCGATACGGGTGGGAGTGGAGCAGGAGGGGTGCAGTGGCTAGTAGAAAGTCCGAGTGACCACATGTCTATCATGTACCTGCTAGATAGTCATTGGTAGTAGCTAGGTAACAGAATGGTTGGAAGTGAGTGAATATTATGCTTGGCCAATCGTGAAAGAAGATAATAAACGAGGTGGAGGATTTAACATCATGATTGTCGAGAAACCGGCGCTCTGGCCTCGTCAAGAAAGACTGATCTGCTGAGAGTTAGAATCGTGAGTAACTGCAGCACGACTTACACAGAAGTGCACAGGCCCGCTCTGTAACAGAGTGCTCAACGCTTCATCGCACCAGTAGTTGTCAGCTTACAACAACAGATTCTCGAGGCTAGTGGATAAGTTGGTCCCTTCATTATGCGTTGTTGGCTCTAGATAGCATTTAGGGAGAGACACACGCAAGGGACGTCTCTCGTGTCTCAGTGCGAAGGCAGCTGCGATCGGCGAGGACATCATCGGATTCCATATGTCAAGGAACATCGGAAGGCCCTCCATGTCGAGAGAGACATTTCTGTTAAGTGGCGAGTGCAGAACGAGTTTAGTGTGTTGTGTGTGATAATTAAGGTAACGAAACTTTGACTTACATTACTTGGATTAGAGATAAGGAATTGTAAAGGTGGGCCCCTAGAAGACTAGCCATAGTTAGACTCTTTGAAGTATTGCATTCTCTGTAACTTGTAAAAATCTCTCGAATTAGTAATAATTTATTACACTAAATTCCCTTCAGCTGTTTATTAGGGACGTGCGCTTGGGAGGGGGAAACTGTTTTACGCCGAGCCAGCAACTAAGGCTATATCACGACAAGGCAGCCAGCCCTGTAAACAGATGCCATATGCAGAGAACAAACAGCGTGCCCGAGACGAGAGCTGAACGCAGGACAGCCAACCTTCACTGTATTGGTGACAGGTGCTAACCCGTGCGCTTCCGGACCGCCCTGACGTACGAAAGGGGCTTGGAGTCAGGTTGTATTATCTTTGCTAGCAATTTAGTGTAAGTGTTAGCCTCTCTCTTTGTTTTGAATGCATCAAATTTTTAAAAACATTTTCTTTCATGAAATGTGTTTTTGAAGTCTGATGAGCTCTTCTTTGCGGGATGCGATGATGACATGGTCGGAAAAAATATTCCCTTCACTCTATAATAAAGCGAAAAAATGTCCCTAATATTCCAAAGATAAAAAACCACAAACAAACTATCATAAACAAAACCCCAAACAAAATCAGCTGCAGTTTCGCCAATGTCCTTCGGCTTATGGATCTCTCAGACAAGCTTGGCCGTGCAGAGCGGAAACAAACAGCTGCAGCTAAAGAATGGCACCAGCATCATTCATTCATTGTTCGTCCCTTGACTGGTACCGGTTGTTGGTGGGGGTAGTAGAAAACATGAATAGACGCGACTGCTGACAAGGCTAGACACTCACGCCTGATTTTGGACAATAGTGAACAGGTTCTGCACAAGACGACCATCACGTCCACCCCGTCACATTTGTAAACCAGCTTGTCTCTGGCCACCGCGACGTCAGTCACCCTCCCAGGTACCTTGAAGAACAGTCTTCGACAAGGTGAATGACCAGACCAGACCAGGTTACCCTGCTTGACTGTTGCAAGTAAATGTTCCTGTTGTCCTACGAGTGTGGTGGCTATGCTTCGTACAAAGTCGTTGGTTTTATGCTCTCTTTACAACATCTGAACAGCCTCCTCAGGCACTTGTTTTCGAATGTCTGAATTCTCCTCTCCGTATCGGCAAGCAACATCAAAGTTTCATATCCACAAAACAGGATGGGTACTAAGAGGAACTTGTACAGATTGTACTATGTAGTAAATCTGATGTCATTGCTGCGCCAGGCCTTGTCCAGCATACAGCCATTGCCGCTGTTGTTGCGATCCTTATGCGGATATCTATCGTGGAGTGGCCGTCCTAGGAGAGGGTGGTTACAAGTACCTAAAGATGCTCATGTAGATATCTGCTTTGTCGTCGCCGGTGGCCATGACTTTACTCTTGTTAATGCTGGTCTCCACTCCATATGCGTTCGAACTGTCTGTCAGTCTGTTGATAAGGTCTTACAGTTCTCTAATAGTGCCTGCTATCAGATCGATGCCATCTGTCTCCAAAGCGTAGGCTGCAGACAGACCTTCCAACAATGGAAATTAAAGTGTGATGGTCGTAGAAGGTTTCACACAGAATATTTTCAAGAAAAGTATTGAACAGATGGTAGGAGCACCTTTAAGTGGACTTAACAGGTCCGAGGTGAGTATCACAGGCATCGAGAATGCGATCAAAGCGACTGACGAGAACATATATTACAGTCCAGAAGCTCAGATGACAGCACCTAGGTTTATTTCTAGCCCTCAAGTCTACAACGCTCGTAATTCTGGCATATCAAGAACATGGGTTGGAAGGTTAAAGATCAAACCCAATAGGTCGCAAAGGAGGGGGGGGAGGAATCAAACAAAAAATAACAATACACCATAACCTTTCTCTTCAAAATAATCTTTAAACCTTAAAAGCATTTCTTTTTTGTACCGATTTTCCATCGAAAAATTCTCTCGACGGAAGGACGTTATGAACAGAACGAAAGACCAAGGTACTGAACAGGCGATACAATGGGAAGGATATTAACGATATTAGCTGTGTCAGTTCCCCACTAGTTTTATGGAGAATCCAACCTCCCAGTGTAAGATGCCTTATTTAAAGCGCAGCGCAAAAAAAAAATTGTCCCAGAGATAGAAGCGACAATTAAAAGTACGTCCTACCTGCCAGGCAGCCAGCCAGTCCCTTCCGACACAAGACAGGTACTGTCCGGACTCCGGGCGTGCACAAATCAACAGGCACCTGTCCGTACCAGGTAAAGTACGGGGGTTACGCACTGACGACCGCAAAATCCTCTTCTGTACGCACCATGCAGGACTTACGCTGGTCCCGCTACTAGAGTGAGGGATTAAAAAAAAAGCTTCTCGAGAGGGGTTCCAGATGCGACCGGCCTTAACCAAACTCCCTCTCTGATGAAAATACTGCCGTCGTTTTCTCAGCCATTGGAAACAAAATGTAGTTGGGGCATGCAACTCTGGGAACAGCGCGCAGACGATAGTCTGTCCTCCCTGATGCACGCTGTTTCTTCCCGTCGGCCTCCGCTTCCAGCCGCATGCGCCAGTGAAGGAGAGGCACGCGACGCCCGTGCAGTCTCGCTCGACGCATATCTCTGTCTCTCTTTCCTGCTCCTGGTCTCTGCCTCTCTCCCTTAACAGTTCTGCGCTAGTTGATCTGCGAGTCTTCTTTCTCCCTCCGTCAATTCTGCACTTTGCTCGTCGCGAGTTATTTTAATAAACCGACGAAAGATGGTTGCTCTTAACAACGCAAATTATTGTCTCTGCCGATCTTCCTGTCTGTTCGTTTGTCTCCTTCATATTCGTTAAAGGCAGAGATGTGCTTGTTTGACAATGTCAAAACACCCACCTAGTCCTCTACACGTCAAAGGAGCATTCGATAATCCTGTTGACGACTGGTGGTGACAGAGAAACAGCTGTTGGGTGGGTTGGGGTGGATGCGAGCTGGCTCTGGGGATTTCTATTCTTTCATCTCACGTTATCATGGAATTTGTTCAAGGCAGCCCGAGATCGAACAGCCGCCTGAGGTTTTGCGCCGACGTCAGCTCTCTCGCACTGCTGTTATCTTTCAGCGACGTCAGTCAAGAGTTAGTGGTCGATGAGCTCTACCGCAGCAAACCCAAGAAATGACGGATCGAAGGGGACAAGCGGCACAGTTTTCGTCTGTCGGCAAAGATCCGTAGCTGTAACGTCGGGTGAGCATGGAAACCATCGCCCAGACATTATTATTACATTAGTGGACATAAATCATTTATATGGATGTTTGAGTGAGTCTTTACCTAGAATTTCCAGGCTAACAATGCCAGCTAGCAGGAGAAAAGAACTGATCACTGACCATGGATTTTCATGTCTGCACTGTCCCACCCAGCCGTCAAGCGCACGCTCTCTCTCTTGTCTGTCTGTTTGTCTGTCTGTCACACACGTGGACGGAAATCTAAGCTAAATATGCACGAACAAAACTCCCTAAAGTCGCAGGTGGAAAAGTACTGCGTACAAGAAGTTGGATATCGCTATACCACGCACAAAAATACTGGACATTAAGAGAACATGAGTTTCCCTTTCTCGCTCCACTGAAACCACACGCCTCAATGAGCTCGACTCATGTAAAGTGATAGATCGAAGGTTGACAATAGCATTTAACTGAAAGAATTAGCTGGAGAAATCAACTCGTGCAAAGCCGGGTAACCCGGGTAGCTGTTTATAACAAAGGCTCGAGTCTTTTTGTCTGCGTGTTCCGACTGTCTCTATCACAGTAGCATGACAAGCTGAGCCAGCAGGCCTAGTGGGAAATTACAATGCGATTATCAAAGAGAATTGAAAATGAAAATAAAAATGGTAGACTTAAAGCTAATTCATCTAGATACGCATTGACACGCAAGAAAATACACTGGAGAGTATTTTCACCTCCCACACGTACGTACGCACCCACGCATAATATCTTTGCATCCGTGTAGAGATAAGCTTCATTTTTTTAAAGTTATACTTTTATACAACACATGCTTTATTAATGCAACAGAATGTGGCGTGCGTGCAAGTTTGGTTGATCCTAACACAATTTTGTAGGGATTGGTCCTTTCGAATACCGGAAAGGTGTAGACCTTGTTTGGTACTTTTAATTTGCTCTGGAGAATTTTTGTTTTACTGTGTATTTTACTTCTGATCAGAGTTTACCGGTGGCCCCAAATTAAAAACAAACAAACAAAATCTATGCACGGAAAACTTAAACAATCACTTCAGTTTAGAGAGTTCCGTATCACAAAAAAGAGTCTGCGGTCCAGTAATTCGCAATCTTAACTCCTCTTCGCTAAAAGTGGTCGGCGTGCCCTGCTGCTCTTTGATCCAGTCTGCGAACACATTGAGCACAGACAGGCTGTCAAATGAAGGGACATCATCTGGGCAACACCGAGTATCCATGCTAGTTTAGTGCAAAATGGAACGAATCTAAATAGCCAGAACCAAGGTGGCTGTCCCTCGAGGGTATGGAATGACAGTGTGTGCATTAAATGTCAGAGCGAGTGCTAATCTTTGGCGAAGTTTTTGCACCAGCGATAATATTTGTGTGCATAATGGCGTTTCTTTGTGCCCGGACCTAAGAAAAATGATCACTTATTAATGACTAGTTTATTTGAAAACACATTTATCCTTGTACTTTGGTATGATCATAAAGTATTCATGATTAATTTTTGTTTTATAACTTACAGTATCATATTTCTTTGTGCAATTTGCTTAGAAAGCGTTACATAGCTTTCAGCAATTTATCCCGATTTATTTGTGCCGTTCTTTCAAGAGGAAACCAAATGTCCCTATTAGACATTTAGAGGTAATACATTAAAGGATCAGCAGAATCAGACAGCTTTGTGTAATGCAAACGGACACCATCCAGGGCCGCCGAGAGCCAGCACGGAGCCCGGGGTAGTGGGCATTTCTGGCCCCATTACATTAACCATTAAGTGTAATCATCAATTTTCTCCCAGTATAAAGAGGTAGGCTTACAAGTTGTAATTATAGACTGGCAATATCAGCATTACTTTTAGTAACGTAATATAGACAGCAAACAACTAAGATCTACACCACTGCATGAGATGAGCATCTTAGAGCTGTGTACACGTCAGTGGTCAGTAAATAAGGAAAAATGATTTTGCATTTTGCAGCCATGTTACTGTTTTCTTTCCTCGTAGATTTACTTTAAAAAAAAAGAAAAACAATATACTGACCAAACCCGGGCCCCCTTTACACCCGCGGGCCCGGGTACACCATACCCCACTGTCCACCCCCCCCCTTCTCGTCAGGCTTCACATCATCACGAAAGCTTTCAGCATACAGACATTTGCAAAACTGTGGCTTAAAATCTGCAGCAACAAAAAGAATAAACAGCATTTACCATGCAGCAGGGGCAGGCACGTCGGGGGCAGCAAGGGGATTCAGCTCTACGCACTGTGACGATGTCAGCCATTTCTCGATCGCTGTTCGTAGGCAGCAGAATACACTGAGTTCACTAACTGTTTGAGGCTGTCGTCCTGCAAGCCTTAGAATGTGACGCTGATGATTCACACTGAAGACTCGAGATCATCAAGTCCACACAAAAATGTATGAATCGCGTTGCAGATGATTCACCGCGAAGACTTAACATCAGCATGTCTTGAACGCACAGGTGTGAATCGCGTGTGAAGATTTGTACGAGACTTGCACCATCTTCTCTGCTTAAAATTTCAGCAAACAAAACACCTCGTCATGCCGCCAGACTCCGCAAAACATCGGAAGCGACGCCAGTGTGGGAGCACATCACCTGGTTTTAACATCACCTGGTTTTAACATCAGCTGGATGTGCAAGCAACGATTACACATATCAGCTCAGGCGATCTCTGAATGATTCTTTGCTGTTGTTTGTTTGTTTGTTTGTTTGCTCTAGTTTCTGTAGCTGTAGAGTTAATGGCATTGGAACTCGTCGTACAGCTTCGGTTTCCTAGCGTCTTGCTGTAGGTTACGTTGTATACTACGTCGCCATCTACGTTACTGTCCCACAGTACAACCCACCTGGTGCCGATCACTCCAGTTTTGAAACTGCATCGTATAAATCACCAAAATAGCTTACTAAAGTGTTCCTCAAATCAGTCCCATAGTTAAAAAACCGATAAAATAAGATCATATTTGAATATATATAAAAGTTAATAGCCGCTAATGTTGTGAAAACACGTAGAGAGTCTGACCAGGCGCTAACTCAGTATCTATCTCCATCCTTTGTTATTAATGGGATGACAATTTTCCGGTGCCGCACTTTGCAGTTTTCTCCAACACGAGTCACGGTACTGAAGGATTTTTCTGACTCAGATCCGATCAACAGGAACGTGTCCTATCACACAGTTAGCAACCTATAGAGTGAGCAAGGATAAGTGTACTGTACAGACATCGTCACACCCTGTGCCTGAAGCCGGTCAGCTTCACAAGAACCGTTATCTTCCATCTTGAATCTGCTACCGCATTCTTTCGGCTCGTGGACAGGCGCCGTCAAAGTTTTCAAATCACATGGATCAGAACCGAAGACATTGTACACACAAACATCGCAAAACTTGTCTGATCATACCTTGACGACTGAACACTAGTCGTAGGCAAGACAGGATGCCATCGCAGTGTGTGCAACGTATTGGGTGATCACAGTACATTAACAGTGTGTTGCACGTGCCGTTAATGAACTCCTCCTAACGGCATAATTTTCATTGTGCTGTAACTAATGAGAACATCTGACGCCCAGTCACTGGTGAGTGAAGCTGTATATTTCGACGTGAATATATGCATTGTAGATGAAACGCTGACAGCTTCTTTGAAAACATAACGTGGAAGGAAACTGAAACTATTAACGCTTTAATGTTGTTAACCCTTTATGGTCTTATGAAAGTGATAATAATTATAAATGCAACCGTTTTGACAGAAGTTAGACACAGCTTCTCAAAATGGAAAAGTTGATATCGCTGAAAATAACACCTGTTTATAAGCTCGACAAAGTCTTGATCCGGGATCCGCTGGTGTTTTTTTTTTTTTTTTTTTTTTTGATTCACTCTTTGCGTGGATTGAGCGCAGTAAGATGAGTGAAACAGCACGTTGACTACCTCCGTCACACGTCGTCACACCATATCCACATCATACAGAATCACATTCGCCCTACAGGGATCCCCATCACGTTCTGTCACACCAAACGAAGTCGCGCAACATCACACATCACATTGGCGTGATTCACAGTCCCCACATTACACGACCTCACGTCACAGCCCAGAAATCTTGTCGGTGAAAGAAGTTTCAAACTGTGTCGAAGGCAGTCAACCTAAGCCTCCAGTCATGCAGCGACGCCAGGCGACACAGTCAGGTCACCCCCCTGATTCCACGTCATGCAGCAGGTGCCGTCCACGCCCTGGCCCAGGGCTGGGGGTTAAACAGCGACACCCACATGTTTACTTAAAGCGTGGGCGCCTGCTCCAGTGCTTTGCACTGACGACCAACTCAATATCTCGTCTTTATCAACATCCACTTAGGCCCTGCGGCTGTTATTATTATCGTCCCCTCCCTTCTCCCCAGCATGCCTGACTAGTGCAAGTTGCCCTGGCCTGCTGGTAAAATTTAAATTAGAACTGGGACACACACACACACACACACACACACACACACACACACACACACACACACACACACAGGTCTAATCTGATTTTTTTTCTAAGATTAAAATACATCGGTATTCTGGAAGTATGTTTTAATGTGTTATAAATATGAGAAGGAGCCGCCGCCTCTTCAGAGGTATGGAAGATAATACAATAATAAATGGAAACATCCGACCGGGTGTAGGAACCGGGGGGGGGGGCAAGGGGGGCCGCCGCCCCTCCCCCCAAAAAAAAAGATGATGGGAAGGCAGAATGTGATCGTCGTTCATTGTCAGCATGGAGCTGCCCCCCCCCCCCAAAGCCGAGCATCTTCCTACGCCACTGCTCCCTGCCTTACCTTCTCCACCCGTGTATGGAGGCAGGTACCCCATTCCCCATTCCTGATAGCTGGGTCGAATGGGGAAGGCTCGCTGCACCACACGTGTATCCTTCCGGCGCGTTCGGAGGTCAGCGTTTTAACCACCCGGCTATCCGCCGTGTGAAGGGCCAAAGGGTTAAAGAGTACAACATGAGGGCTGAGTAGATTGACGACACAACGGAGTGACAACGACCCTCTCGGCGATTAGCCAAGATCAATAACTGCAGCGATGACATGAATCAGGTGTTGTATGCTTATTTACTGTTTCTTCACGCTTGAACTGAAGCTAAATGAGATCATACCATTCCTACCTCTGTTCTCTGACACACACACACACACACACACACACACACACACACACACACACACACACACACACACACACACACACAGACAAAGCGATTTGAATATTGTGAGCATCTGGAGACCTCCTTTATACAAAGTATGTATGATAAGAACTAGGGCACATAATTCGGTTTCAGTTTACAACTGTGCCAACGGTGCTCCCCGTACATCAGTCACCAGGCAAGAGTGAGTACAGACCCAAAACAGGTGAAAATATAGAAGCACTGCAGGAGCTAGAATGTTTCAAATCATCAACAACATGAAAAAAAATGAATGCTTTATTTTTTAATATAAAATTAAACTCTGTAGTCTACATCTTTGGCGATGAATCCGTCGATGTTTGAGCAATGCATAATTATATGGCTTAAAGCTGCTTGTCGATTATGTTGCACTCACGCACATAGATATGCGCGCGCGCGCACACACACACACACACGCACATGAAGAGCGCGCACACACACACATACACACGCGCGCGCACATGATGCACACACACACACACACACACACATGCGCACAGATGTAAACATTTTCACTGGACCGTGACCAGCTCCAAGCGGATACGTAAGGGATAAGGGAATTCCCCTGTCTGCGCGCGAGCGGAGGTCAGCTATGTTCAGGTCAGCAGCACCCATGGCTCGCTCGTTGCAGCCTTCTTAGAACAAGAAAGAAAGAAAAAGAAACTAAGCGGAAGTAGACGTGGCGCTCGGGCAATGGCCGTTCAGTTACGTCAGCACGTTGCATGACGACAGGACACCCAAGACCGCCCCGCCACCCACCCTGTTACGGGGGAGCTTACTTTGTCACATTTGGAGGCTTTGTGATCAAGGATAGCAGACGATTCAAGCTCAGGTAAGAAAGTTTCGACCATCATGTACAAAAGACGTTAGCCTGCGTCGATATTCGGGTGGGCGGGTTGGTGGGGAGAGGCAAGCCTGTCTGAATGACAAGGATGCATTTTAAGCGTACGTCAGCGGGTGTGCCGATGCTAGTTATCGCTTCAGGCAACGTGAAGTTGCCGACAGTGACGAAAACCGTCGACGAGGTTTGGTAGTGGTGGTAGATGTCGTGTTGATATTCGTGGTGTCGGGTTTGGTGGTGGTGTTTATGGTGACACACTCAGCTGTGTGAAGGACTAACTACTGATGAGAGCGTACAATATTACAGAGCAAGATTGGGGTGGGGTGGGGGGTGGTAAGGCTGCAGATTTCCTAGTGTGCTCATGTGTTCATGCACGTTCCGTGTCTGTGAATGAGTACACGTACACAGACTTTCGTGTGTTAGGTAGGTGCACTTGTAACGATATCTGCACGTCAAAGCAGACACGAACATATTATTCGTGCAAGGTGTAAGCCACCCGTCCTTAGCAACAGCACCAAAAGTCCCAGGTAGTAAAAATAGAGCCAGCTCAGTTTCTTTCCTCACGTGCGGTGTTGACAACAGAGCAACGCGGCAGCCGCGTCGCTGCAACAAGAGTGCAGTTGCACTTGTTTTATCGAATTTCGCAAAGTTCTCTCTAGATAAAAAAAAAGATAATCACTTCAGTGAGGTTTCATGTTTTTTTTTATCCTTACTGCACAAAGGTTTCTTATTACAACCTCAACTGAACACACAAAGCAATCCACCTGCACGTTCGTGAGTACGTGAAAAAAAAAAAGGTTTGGAGGAAGAAGTTTTATTTGAGTCAGAAGGTTATGAAGGGATAAGTCGCGACCTAATCTATGTTTTGGCACCTTATAACATAACAATTTGCTGTGGGATTTTATCAACGTAAGGCTGTAATTTCATAACCGACGTTTTACGATCGATAACTACAGCAGCACCAACGACAACGTGAAGGTGACCCAGATCGTTTGAACACTGTCCTCGGCTGTGTCTAGGTTTGAATGCACGCACGTAGATGAATGTGCAGGCTGCACCTTCGATCACAGGAGGTCAACACCACAAAAGTCGGCATTGTGCGTTGATACGTTTACAGTGAGAAGACTTCAGCCAGTGGGAAATCTGGGGCCATAAATTATGTTAATTAGTTGTAACTGTGAATAAACGTGACATCACCATTCTGACCTTTTTCTGTGCATCGTGATGTTTGCACGTATATATATCTCGAGAACGGAAGTAGGTATTCGCCGAGATTTGCGGGAAATAGTAACTTGCACTTCACGAACCTACTAGAAAAAAATGTATCCCATTAGACATTTAAGTTGCATGTACGTACACAAGCGGTATGCTATTAATCTACAACAGACACGCAGCGACACATACCTGTGAGCTACTGATGGATGCCTCACCATCCGTCAGTCTTTTTTTTTTTTTTTGTCATAGCTTACCCTCCATTCTGTGCCATACATCAGAAGGGGGGATATTCGGCAAACTCTCCTTGTCCTTTCTTAAACCCGACTGTTTGGAATTCTCTGTCCCTTTCACTCCTAACAGTGTCTCTGTCTGAAGCTTTTAAGTCAGCCATCTATTAAAACCCACATCTTCAAGAAATATCTTGTGTAAGAATGCAGACTGTTCCGCTCACTTCTCATTTCTTCATCTTCATCGATGCACTTAGTTCATGTTGGTCATCGTGTCATCCGTGTGCTGACGCTTGAGTATCTTGTACTGTTGGCTGGCGGTTCGTTTGTAGTTTTTCGTGTTCAGCGCATTGCACTTTCATGCACACATAGAAATGAGTTCTAAAAATTTAATTATTATAAGACGGCCTCATTCTCAGATGCTTAGGTCAGAGGAAAGTACAAGCTAACCTGCAAGTTTAAAACTAGTTTGTACTTGTGTGATTGCACGTTATAGGCTTTTTAAAACGTCTTATAGTTAGTAAGTAAGCCGACAACAACCAACTCCCGATAAACAGTTTCCACACCCTTGTATCGCAGATGATCTTGAGGGACAAAATCCTGCAACTTTTGAAATCACAACAGAAATGATAATAAAAATCCAACCAAAAATAATACCCAAGGAAAAGAATTAATTTTTTTGCAGATTTCCACGGAAGAAGCTAGAATAGAAAAACTGTTTTCTTCACCTTAATACCTTAAGACTGTTTTCCTTGTTTCCCAGTTTGGATTGCTTGGACAAACTCTTCCTGAATTTGTTTAATGATGTAGTTTTACTATTCATGTTCTGGTTTTCTTGCAATTGTGAGACTTTTGCATTAGGTCATTTTCAACCACGGTTACAAACTTGCTGCATTAGGTTCCAACACACGCGCTATGGCGTCCGAGATAACAGACGCTGCGGGAGGAGTTGAAGCCATCAAAGGAGACAACAACAATCGGTCAGCAGACGATCTATACATTCGTAAGTGTGATTTGCTGTAGAATACCTTGAAACTGCACCCACACATGCACGGGACTCAACACGCCCCTGCACATTCAGTGTTATTCTCGGCTGAACAACGTTAACTCCACAAATTCCACCATCAACACAAAAAAATAACTGTTGTACCTTATAAAGATTTAACGACCTTGAGAAGTGATTTTACATCTTCTTATTCAATCCTGATGTAATAAAGAAACAGACTGCAATGTATGTTAATGGACAGAAAATTTAGTCTGCGTTTGAATGCTGTATTCTTTCCCTTGAATAGTCGATGGTTCTTGAGTAAAACATTTTCAAACTGACCGTGAGCGCAGCTGTTATTCGACAGCAAATGCTTGTGTGTATATCAGTATGCCGTGAATAAATTGCAATGTGGCCAATTTATTTTCATGATCCCCTCTTTTATGAAAGGTAACGACCATGAACTGCAGGATTTTTGGAGGGCCATCCTACCGGCCTTTGTGAGAACAGTTGACCCTCGTGAATCTGGGCTCATGGACCAGCTCTTTGCCGAGGAGATGCTGAGTGAGAGTGATGTAGAGTCTCTGTGCGGGAAGAACGTGGTCACTCGGCGGGACCAGGCTCGCAAGTTGGCGGTGTCCCTGATGAAATACAGCTGGAACGAGTTCATGACTATGGTAAGTACACTGGGGACACTTCCGTGACAGCGACCTCATACAATAAGGTGTAGGTAGAAAAAGTTCTGATGTCGCTGCACTCTTCCTCTGTTTCTAAGGCTATCCTACTTCCCCTTCTCAGAAGAAAACCTCAAGGACACAGCTTTTTGCTTATCTTGTTTGGAACGACCAACTTTTTTTTTTTTTTTCGAAAAGTCTACTTGCCATGATTGTGACACTTCTCCCCAGCTGCTACAACTGTTTGAATGTAAGGGATGTACTTTGCTTAATTGATCAGCTGGATGGAAGTGTATGGCGTGTGGGTGTACTAATTTATTTGTGCCAATGCATGTGCGCGCGTGCGCGTGTTTAGTATGTAAGTATAAATGTTCTATACGTCATACGCTCCTCCATCAGAAAAAAGTAAACGCGTACTCAATTCGTGATGACAATAGAATAATAAGTAAAGCACCATAAGGTTGTCCATAACATTGGGATATGGCGCTATATAAGCGACATTATTATTATTATTATTA
Organism: Marisa cornuarietis; assembly: GCA_004794655.1. NCBI lineage: Eukaryota > Metazoa > Mollusca > Gastropoda > Architaenioglossa > Ampullariidae > Marisa > Marisa cornuarietis. The sequence goes on from SMMW01000575.1 coordinate 13,208,400, forward strand.
TTATTACGTATGAGTTAAACATAACTCATCTTTAAATCACAACTTTGCTCTCAAAATAATTTCTAATCAACAAATCATAATCACGAAACAAACATGATGGTGTTTATCTGACACAAGAGACGAAGCAGGCATGAATTACAAAGCACCTAGAGAGATCCACATTACTAGATAAAAACCATTATTGTTTGAACCTTTAACCACAGGTTGCACCTGCTCTGTGTGAAGCTCGATATACCCACATCATTCCCTTCAAATACTGGATCTCCAACGACGAACAACGTACAGAGATGGCGTCATTAAGAGGCAATCGCATGGCGACCACCGAGCTGTGTCTACATCACATAATCAAACATCGCTTACGACCAGCAACGCTGACAGACATGCTGTTTCATCACCACTATATGTCTTTCGACGAATACAGGTAAGATTAAAGTCACTTGGGTACACAGACACCAGCTGTAAAACCGCTTGGTTTTGAAATTAATACATAAAAGAAACACGTTAGTCACTGACAGAGAGGCTGTCTCCATGAAAGCAGAACAGCCAACGTGATTTGTCAGCATGAGGAACACCACATTCCTTTGTTTTCTTTTGCAGGATATTTATTTCAGAAGAAACAGCCACCAATTCAGAAAAATGGACTCAGATTTTCTCGGTGTTAAGTAAACCCCCATCGCCGCAAGCTGCGAAGGAGACAGAAAACGATCTGAGACAACGTCTTTCTCGACATATAGACGTCCCCGACAGTTTGTCGGACATCCTATTGCGTGGTCTTCCGTGTTGCTGCAAAGAACGTTCTCGTGAGAACTCTTTACTACGTGGCAAGGTTTGATAACATTTCGAATGATGACTGAATGGGACCTAGCTAGACAACTGGGCGTGCTCTAGGATCTCGAAGCCCAGTCCAGTTATTCTAAACAATAAAAGCACAATCACGCAACTGAACTCGCCCATGCGTTAGTTAAATGGCATTACGAAGACAAAATTGACCAGGACTGGATTATAATCCAGCACATTAACGTTTTAGAAATATAAAGCTTAATAACTTATTGCTTGTAAAATCTGGGAAATATTTTGCTGTGGTTTTCTTGGTCTGAATGATGTACCTGATGTTTGTTTTCAGAGCTTATTGAAAAAATTGTGTCGTTGATCGCAATTGTAGCACAAAAATCAACCAGGAATGGTTTTAAACCTAGTTACATAACAGATTATTGTCATTCGATCAGTTACGACTTTCTACTAGGTTTACCAATATGAGAGGGTAGCGTGACGGTTTAGGGCCGCTTTATAATCACTGGTATCTACTACTGCAGACAGAAAAAATCCCTTTCCTGTCCACCTCCTGTATGGGCATTATTTAGTATGGATAAGTGCTGTGCAAACGCGTGCGAGCAGCCCTTACTTTATTGTTGTTGTCTTACGCATGTTCTTTGTATCCAGCAGAATCTCTTTGAAAAGCTGAAGAAGAGAATATCTGAGCGAATATCTCCTTGCAGCACGTTGTCCGGGTCAGACATGGAGTCAGTGACATCTTACAGCCCAGGCTCCACTTTAAGAGATGTCAGTGACATCTGCTACGACTGCGACGACGAAACGTTGGTGCCACGAAAAGCTTTGCAGACCTCCGAACCGTCACACGTCCAGCAGCTACGTTCGCCCAGTCGGCACCAGTGTCTCCCCGGTGTTCTCGAAGGAGCAGCTGCTGAGGCTGTGGATGCTGTTTCTGCGACAGTTCCACGCGTACTTCGTGTACAACAGTTGACAGTGCCTTCCATGGACTGTGGACGTTTAGAGATACAAGGGTCACATTTACCATACTTCAATGACAATTTAGAAGAAAACGATACAGGTATGGCAGTGACCCCGACAAGTAATCCTATCAGGCCTTTTCAGGAAAGAAACGCGCTTAACACCGAGGAAGAGTTCAAGAGAGAAAGAAACACTGGAATAACAATAACGCAAAACGTTGTTAGTCAGCTAGACTTGCGAGGTTCCACTGCTGTTTCATACAATAGTCTTCCTGCCACTGGGTGTTCTCCCACTGCTCTCAGTGGCTTGTCATACAGCTGCCCAAACCGACATCAGAACACCTTCACTACCGTTACCCTCGGTAGCCATGTTGGTCCGTTGCACGAAAATCCCACCAGTTTCTTTTGCACCAGCTCTTCCAATCAACCACAGATTACCTGTACTGGCTTCAACGGTAACCTTGTTGTCCCGCTACACAGCAGTCCCACTGGCTTGTCCAGTGGCAGCCCGGCAAACCAACCGCAGATTACTTCCATTGACTTCCTTCGCGATAACACTGTTATCCCGCTACATCACATCAGTCCGGCCAGCCGACAGCAGATAACCTCCACTGTCTTACCTTTCAATAACCTTGTCAGCCCGATGCACAGTAATCCCAATGACATGTCACTTGGGGAGCTTCCTGATTTGAAGAACTTTGCAGACAGTTTTGCAAAATTATTTCATTATCTTCAATGGCCAAAACAAAAACGCTTCATCATTATTTTATGTGTTCTCGCAATTATAATCCAGCTGTTCACAGCAGGGGTTCATTTTTCTTTTCTTTTCGGAAATTTAACAGAGTCTGTGAAAATCACATTCGCCGTACTTGGTGCTCTTGCTATCATTTGCCAATCTTTTACTCCTGTAATTTTTCTTGCTTTAATTTTGGCGAATTTTCAGTTCCAAAACACCTGTGTACATCCCACTATCGACCATCCTTTACACAACAGCCCCAACATTTCGCAAGCTCAGTCAGATGGTACGTTGGTGAACCAATTGACAACAAATCCATAGCTAGCCACATTGTAGAAGGCTTTAGCAAAAAAATTTGCAGAGTTTCCAGGGAAGCCATTAGCGCTTTCTTTTAGTCCAGGTGCTTGTTACACCTGACATAAAATCGTCCCATTTTCCAACCGAAAAGGAGAGCTCGTTAGATGCGCGCCCAGGAGCTTATACAACGTTTATTCCCCTTTTCACGGTTATAACTACAGCTGTGTCAGGGCCACCCCTTATACCCTGTAAATTCACTGCTGACAGGTCTCGGTTTCATATCATGTTGTTTAGTAACTCAAAGAGATTTTTCCTATCTGAATAGAAAGTGCTTTATTCGTGGCACTAAATCAGAAAGATTGTTCAAATGAAGAGTATTATCACGATTTCATTACAATAAAATATGTCTTTCATCTTCTCTGTTGATATTCTGTGGCTGTGCACTGTTTAATTTTTGCTCTTGTTCAGGTTCATACAGTGAGCACCTTAAAGAACTCTTACTGCTGTATTTTATTTTAAAAAAGAAAGTGGTGGTTACTAACCATCGTGAAGAGTAATTTTAAAGTAAATGAAGGCGACGAGAAAACATAAAGAAATGGTACTAAGATCACTGACACAACAAAATATGACAAAAATATGACATATTTCATCAAATAAATGCAGCAAGTAATTTCATTTCTCTCTGTGTGTGTGTGTGTGTGTGTGTGTTTATAGCTTTATAACTGCTAATTATGTACTCATCGCGCTCTCAAATTTAAATTTGAATTAAAAAGACGCAGAAAAAATCCACAATCTGTTGTACATGTACATCTCTTTCTCTCTATGTCTGTACCCTCATATACATAGACAAACCAGCACGCACATGGGTACACACAAGCATGCACACGTACATCAACACACTAGAGGGCAATCGAAAATACACAGAACCGTCCGTCAGGATGATTAACATCGTCGAACTGACTATTGCAGTTTAAAAATCGCGGTCGACACAATACAGAAGTGCGAGGACAAACATGTGCAAAGCTCACACAGCAGAATTCGGTTAGCCGATGTGTAGTTAACCCCTCTCGTGGGACGTTAACCCCACAGGACTAGCAAGAGTCCAGGGAAGGTTGGGGCAGCAAGTCAGTCCATGTGTTCCTGGACAAGCAGCTGTATTCACATATGTCTTCGCATTCATGTTACCAGTCTCCTGCAACATTTTAACACGTTTATCCTCCACTTTTCCGTTCTCTCTGTCTCTCCCTCCCTACTAGTCTTTCTGGTCTTCCTCCTCGCACAGGGATAGGCGCGGCCAGTGATTACAGTAATTAGCGGCAGACGACAGACTGAAACTTGTAACATAACGACTAGCAGTATTCCTTCATTAGTCTACTGCTGCCCATCCATTAGCTTGTCAGCTTCCGGCACTGTCCTCCCTGGTCTACTAGAAAAGAAATACGCAGCGCTTCTCTACACAGCCAGGTCGATCTGCGACCTTCAGGCCAGGAGCAATAAAATGGCTTACTGTTAGTCTCCACTGTCAATCCGAACGGATGTTTGGAACTTTCATTTAAAAACAATTTTTACCTACCTTTTTAGCTGCTCGTCGAGTTTGCATACAAACGATCCTCGGGCATTAAACGTCTGCACGTAAGGGAGATAAAGTGCTCGATAAACCGCAAGGAAAGTTTTATTCTGGCCATAACATCATCAGCTAAATCGCTTTCTGGTATACCACACTTTCAGCCTCTGATAACCTGGAGGTCTGGGTTATATTTAGACTCATGGCGTTATTCGCCACATCATAAACAATATTTCCGAAATGCTGCGATCCATTGTTTACGTTGGAAATCCACCTCATAGCTACAATTGCAATGTCAAAAAAGACGATAATACTAATAAAGTGCATTTATAAAAGGCGAGGATTGATAAATGTGACAAGCATTAATGCTCTGTATATACTTCTGGGATTTTTACATATTTATGCCTCATTTCATCTCTCTCATATTTGACGGGGTTGTTCAAGCAAAAACACCAGGCATGTGGATATAAGTAAGAAAAACACCCACACCACACACAGAGGGATCATTAGCAAAGCCCTGCCAAGCTGACGACATGACAATAGTTTTAATAAAAAAAAACCCTGGCAATTTGAAAATTTCTACAGTTTTCTGAACGAAAATTGGATTAATTTTTTGCTACGGAATAATTAAGAAGACAGCACGGATTTATCACTAAGAAGCTGACAAGGATGACACCGTAAAACTCAAATCGAAGTAATTTAAAATATATTCTATATATACATATAAATATATTTTACACACACATATATATATACACATTGATGCTCGAATGTAAATCTGTGTAAATCTTTGAACTACAGGTAACTCAAACACTGTACAAAAATCGCCTTAATCCTTTACATTATCATCAGGACACGAGTCATGGATCGATACCCATCAGACCTCTTCAGCGTATCTAGTAGGAGTCTTTTAACTCATTATGCCTCTCTCCTTACCCATATTCCCTTCTGAAAACGACAGGAACACGCATCACGTCTCATTATTTTTTTGTTTCTAACGTACATTCGACTCGACAGCGTCTTTGTGTAAAAACAAAACTGTTAGAACTTCAGCCAGGGAGCTTTTTGTGGTCTGACGTTTTCAATCCAATTTTCTACTGCATTAGCGAGTCACTCGCATGGCTATAGAATTGTAATATTTTGGAAGCACTGCCCTTGGAGAATAACATAAAAGTATTGTCTGCGACAAGGCTCGACTCAGGGACACAGCTCAGCGAGACGGTCTATTGACGCCACCATCGACAGGAGACAGACCTGCACGGCAACAAGACCCAGAGGACGTCGTGACTAAAGCGGAGCAGGCGACGACAGTCTGGGAACACTGCTTGGGCTCAAATGCATGGCCGAAAACAACAGGAAGGATTTTTGTTGGGTTGGGGTTGGGCAGAGAAAAAACAACAAACAGTTGTTTTGTTTTGGCAATTTTTCTCTTTTTTTGCGATTGATGCCTGAAGCGTGGACTGGCACCATACAATGATGTGTACCATCATACAATGCACGTGCCCGCCCGACAGGAGTTAACAAAGTAATAGGGGGGAGATAGAGGGGAGGGACAGTAGTACTGACAGTTGGTGAGCATTTATGGATCGTCCGGACGTTTAAGCTCCCGGGGAGAAGGTCGAGCGGATATGGTGCACTCGAACTATCTATCCATATATCTTATTGCGACAGACCAGGCGCATAATGGCAGCAAAAGAATTGTCCTGGGAGAGGATGTATGTTATTAGAAGAGATACGCTTGCATCAATGTGTAATAACATGCGTGCATGCGTGTGTTTGTATGTAAAGAGCACATTTTTTAATAGAAAAGCGATACATTTATTTTGGCGATTGTGTTATGTCGTATGAAAAGAACTGCTCTATTCTAAGTTTAAATAATCGAGTAACCGACATTACCATCTTTGGACGCACGCATGCGCGCGCGCAAACACACACCCCACCCACACATCTCTCACACACACACACACGCACGCACGCACGCACGCACACACACACACACACACAAAGAGCCACTGTGAAAGAAAGATTTATATATTGTTTCTTTCAAAGATGGCACGATTCACTATTGTCTTCTCCTGAATATTGTAATTATCACCATATATGAAAGATGTATTATTATTTGAACACCAACGTGCCTTGTGACTTTTAATATGTAATCGTTTACCCCCCAACGGAATCACTCGTTTTAACCAAACTAGTATTACTCCTGAATGTCATCGATGTGATCATAACAGCGTGTAAGATCTGTACCTAAATATTCCTCCCTGCTTTACAAATATATTCCACTTTTCTACCATAGATTCTCCTACCCTTTTAAGGTTCACCTCCTGTGTAAGAACCTAAAGGGTGGTGTATAGCCATTAAAGTTGTCCTATGCATAAGAGAATGCTTGAGAGCGAGATCTTCGTGACCAGGAACACCATATAAGGTTACCCAGTGTAGAATGACATCTTGTCTTATTATGCTGTAGACTCTTAACACAAATTTAAAAAAAAACAAACAAATGATGCTTATGTACAGCTACCTAACATTGACATGGATGTATCTAGCAGTATTTGATAATATGGGGCAGAGGGCTTTTCAAAACCTGAATAAAGAAATTATTATCATTTATCACACACACACAAGGAAGACAAGCAACCAAGTCACACACACACACACACACACACACACACACACACACACACACACACACACACACACACACACACACACAATAGTCCCCATGACCCCACCAGATCAAAAGCTGGGGGTAAAGGCAAAAAAAAAAATAAAAATAAAATAAAATAACCGGAAAAAGCATTGGTTTTCAAAAGGCATACTCACACGTGCAGCCAGTGAGATATCCCACACAGCCGAAAGCTCACAGTCTCTCTGGCTTCCGCACTTTTGACACCTGACCGAAAGTCCAGCTCCTCCAGCTGGAAGTCGAGGTGATTCCACTTGTTATCCACTTCCTTCACTTACAGCCAGGTCGTGTGAATTCTTGTCAGACACCACTACCGCATCCTTGGGAGCGAAGGGGAAGAGAGTGATACTTAGCTTGTGTCCTGAACAGGGTTTCTCTGCTGTCCTAGCTGAACGACTGACAGGTTCAGCCTTTCTTCGCTCAGCAAGCCCACTGTCTCCGGCAAAGCCTCGGGTAGTAGCCAGGAGGTTGCGGGATGGTGGGTGGGGAGCATGGCGCGCCCAGTGACCCTTGGAGGAAAAATATTAGCGCGCTGCGCTTCCAGTCCGCTGCTGCACGAGCGATAGCGACGTTAGGAATGCACGCGCAGACAGGAGGTGGGAGTGGTTGGTGGTGGTGGTGGTGGTGGTGGTTGGAGGTTTGTGGGGGAGGGAAAAGAACGCGGAAACTTGGGCCCCAGACTCAGTAATCAATACACGGAGGACAACAAGATGAAGAAACAGACCAGCGCACGGTCGCGTCAATGCCATTACGACTGTCGGCGCTCTACCACCAACCCTACGCCCGTTGTTGCTACTACCACACCACCGTAGCAGCATAGCCATCAAAGGGTCTAGTAACCACTGGGAGCTGAACTAATAATCTCGTAATAAGTGCGATTCCTCTGATATTAGAATTACCGCTCCGGTTATTACTCCTGCCATCACTACCAGGCAACCCAAGCGTTGCAAGCGACACACCCTAAATTGTTGGGAGCTTAGGTCTGGCAGACAAATGTTATTCATGCTGTATAGTCCTGACGTACAGAAAACATCTCTAAATCGTCTGTATAGCCTTTTGGTGTGGACGACAAATCACACAGATCATGGTCAAGGTGTCTAAAGGACAATTCTCGCGGACAGCGATTGATAATTATACAAAATTACACCGTTAGTCCCATTCTCATCACATTTTCGAGGAGTATTAGTTTCCATTATGGTTTAGTTGTAAGGTGTGTTTGCTAGGTTTATGTTGCTCCAGAGCACATTTATGTTTTGAGTTTAGTTTCTCTATTCGAAGATATTACCGCTGGCTCTAAGTGTGGGAAAAATAGTACGTATATTTCGATGCATCGCACGCATGAACACACATACAGAGCTGCGTGGCGGATATCACCACAGCAATCTTTATCAGCCCACTTCACTCAAAAACGTTGTCACCTGAGGTCGAATGTGAAATGTCAACCTGTGAGACTAGGGAAGGGCCATCAGAGTATTTCGCTTTTTCGCTGCACTCACGCAACACATAAATATACGCTTGACTCGAATGAACCGATAGATAAAATGTTGCCAATAACAATCATAGTTGTAAAAAAAATTAGCAGCAGAAATAGGTTTGGAAGACAAGTCTTGTGCTGTCGCTCGGTGAGGAGGTTTTCTTCCTCTGACTACATGTCTTACATACAAGTGTGTTTAGTCTGTCCCACGTAACTCGTTTAGCAAGAGAACTTGCAATGTCTGCTGTCCCTTGAGAACACTGCGTCATTTCTAGGGAAAGAATTTTCACACGAACGACTTTGAGCAAACAAGTGAGCTGTTAGTTCATTAGCTAGCCCGCTCAGAATACTCTCGTTTCTCAGATCGATGCGGGTTTATACGCTGAGCAGAATTCTGGGATCAACTAGAGTTCTGGAGATCAAGGCCGGGTCTCTGTATATTCTTGGACACTGTCAGGATACTGGTGTTTCGGGGACGGACACGCATAGCTATTAATTTGAGGTGGGGTAGGTGGGTTGGGGGAAGCTACTGTGCGAATGTGCCAAGCCAGAACAGACCGGTAGGCTTTACACAAGAGGAAATTAGAAACGGAAGACCAGGAATAAAGCACCTTTAACCATAGCACGTTGCACAACACGCAAGAGCCCGGATGTAACATGTCGTATGTGCAATGCTTTAGAGTAAAATAAGGGTAGGGCATCCTGTGGACCATAAGGTCGCCCCAGTGTATGTGAGTGAGTGAGTGAGTGAGTGAGTGAGTGAGTGAGTGAGTGAGTGAGTGAGTGAGTGAGGCAGAGAGATGTTAAGATCATTTTACAAAGCTCTTTTTGCCCAGAGTTCTTTGCTTTTACGTCCCGCACTTCGTCTGCCCCGCGGTACACTGCACTTGGTGTAGACAGTGGTCGATACCCACCAGCCTCCCCGTGCCTCATCAAGAGCCTTCACTGTACAATGCGTGACTAATTACTAGCTGCCATGAACACACGTCGTGATACATAGCTTTCACACGTGCACCCCCAACATACATACAGTCACACATACATACAGACACAAGCATTAGCAAACACACTCAACACACACACACACACACACACACACACACACACACACACAGTTGCACACAGAAGTATAAGAAATTTACAAATGAAAAAAAATTAAATAGGAAAAAGTTAAAAAAAATTAAAATAGTACATAAAGAAAAATTAAAGTGAAATAGTAAATAAAGAAAAATTAAAGTAAAAGAAAAGAAAAGAAAAGAATATAGAAAAAAAATAATTAGAAGAAGAAACAATGGAAAAGGAGGAAAATGGTGCAAATGAAATAGTTGCATACAGGTAACAACTTTGAGCGCATCCTCTACCCTGACACAGTGAAAGATGGCATCGATCGCTGTTGATGACTAAAAAGACCGACATGGATGATTGCACAGCATTTTGCACTATATGTGAAATGCAACTGTTCATTGCTGGAACTGTCAGATATAAATGCTGGCTTTAGTTCCCGAGACAGCCATGAATCGACAAGAGCCGTGATCTAAGGAAAGTAACAGTGGATGAACACGTCTATCAAGTGCTGAAGAAACCCCAATAAGGCGTCTAATGATTTCTTTCCAGAAGCAGGAGCTGGATAAATAAATCTTCAAAAGAAGATCTTAAAAAGAGAAAAATACTTTACAAGAAACCTGACGTGCAAGAAAACAAAAAGATTAATATCTACTCAACGAAAATGTTAAAAATTGAACCTTATCGATAAGACTCCAATCAAATGCTGCACAAGTTGTCTACAATCTTGACTTGTCACGGATGCAAGTAAAGAAGCAAGAACGAACACGCACGTAGTCACGCACACAAACACACGTGTATAAAACATATACACACTCCTCTTTGCTCACGCGTGTACATGCGCGCGCTTACACACCTACAAACGTATTTACACCAGAAAGGCAAAAGGCTGCCCCGAAGAGACAGATTGAATGATAAACCCCCTAAGGCAGAATGTTTACTCCAGTTCCTTTCAATCTTCTTCAATGGCTGCAGTTCCTGGAGTTGTCGATCCTCCACTCCCAAATTTTTGTGTTTTTTTTTCTCTCGTTGTCTTCCATCTTCATCCCTAATGGAACGATGGTCTATCTCTGGAGAAGGGCAGAAAAAGACGCAACATGTTCGTAAAATGCGATTTAGGCCGCAAGAGAAGGACCCTCGCTTCAATATTTCATGAAACCTCCACTCTCTGGAATTAAGGGACGGGCTCGGCTTCGAGGAGCAAAATGTTGGGAATGTGGGCTTCACTTCAGCCAGTCAGTCCAACTTCTCTACACGAAAAGCTGTGAAGCATTAATCTCGCGATTTTCCAGGAAATGTGTTTTTATGGTATTAAGTTTCTCTTTTACAGCACGGTTCGCATATAGGAGTTGAAAGAATGCTTGAAATTTTTATGCTGTTCGATTTTCTTCTGCGGGCAAAGAGTGAAGGATTGATGGAGGCTTCTGTTAAGAAAGCTAGAATCACCGTTGTTCTTTCTTTGTATTTTTTTTTTTTGGTCAACATAAGAAAAATACTGTAATTGTGAGTTTGTCAGGGCAACAATGCTGAATTTGGACTCGAAAAGAAACCTAAAAGAATAAAGAACCCCGTAGGAAGCAGTTGAGTAATAACTTTGTAAATAAGGGAGGTAATAATCCTTTATATTTCGGGGAAGAAGAAGACAGATGTAAAGGACTGAAGTTAGGGGGAGAAGTGGTCTAGGTAGGTAGAGAAAGCAGCAGGAAGCAACCTTGAAACATCGAGAGTTTGGTATCTTGATGCAAACGAGCGTTACCAAGACGATCTGGGGAGGTTCTTTTAATCAGATGTTTGAAGCGTATACACACGTGCAGGCGACATACACGCTGAGAGCGCCAGTGCTTGTCTGCCAGTAACAGACTTCGTATTTACGTCTTTTTTAAGAACTCATTTGTGTGTCTTACGTTTATTCTTTTCTATGCGACATCCCAAAATATTTCGGTCCATGTGTACTTAATAAAAAGGACATTTTATTATTATTTATTTATTGATATTCTTACAACACATGTAGCGTCAACAGTGGCTCTGCCTCCAGCTAAGACTTTCTTCTTTTTATTGTTGTTTTATTGTTTTATTGCGCAAAGAATTGTTAAATCCTGCTAAGCTTTACTAAGACCACGAACAACGTGTGGTGTTAGTCTGTGTGACAACAGCTGTGGCGGGCTAAACTGTCGTTGACGAAGAGAACCAGTGGCTAACAACATGAGACCTCTATCAGATAAGAGAAAGGTGAGACGTGTGGAGATTTCACTGACAAAAAGCGCATTTCAGTTTTCTTGACTTGAGAAAGACAGATTGAAGACGATAAGGATGTTGGGAAGATTTTCAGAGGTAGATATAAAGATAAATATAGTTTCGGGTCGGTGGAATGAGCGCGTCATGGGTTAAGTGAAAAGAATGCGTGGAAATTACAGGAGGACGTCTTTCTCGACAGACACTAAACCAAGAACCCGTCTATATATTATAGTCACGTGCCTAACAGTTCCCTCTCCATGAGGCTGTCTCGTGACTGCAATGGCGACACAGAGACGAATTTAATCACAGCGAGGTTTGCAACGGGGCTTAACAGGGACTGCAGGTGGGCTTGGTCAGCTAATGAGTTAGCCAGGCACGACATTATCTTGGGGGCATCGAGCGGACTGTCCGGAAATGAGCTACTGTCGGCGCGTCTGATGAGTACTAGCACCATCCCCCCCCACTCTAAAGCTAGGTTCCTAGACGTTGTTCCTCACCATCGTGGAGCATTATCTTCCCCCTTTACTACTAGCTACAATGTTCTGACAGCAGTTGATTGAACACGCGAACTCTCAAGAACAGACTACCATTTATCTCCCTTTACCGTTCATTAACCTTTTCGCTCTTTTGGCTGTAGTGTGTCTTGCAAGCTGCACGATCTGTTTCCTGAAAGACAAAATTGAAAACGGATAGGGGAGTGGTGGAAAAATAAACCCTTCTCATTCACTATCATTTGCTTCCAGTTTTTCTGCAGCATGCGATAATGATATGCCTTACATCGCACGTGATGCCACCATAGCTGGCAGCTAGAGATATTGTATACTGGCAGCGAATGGGCTCCATCTATACCTTGTTAAAGATCATCAGCACTGAGAAGTATGGTCAGAATTAACTGCCACTAGCTTCACTTTCAAAAGAAACGACAAAACAAACCAACAAAAAAGAAAGCAAACAAAAAAGAAAAAAAAACCATGAAAACACGAAGTTCTATGTCCATAGCTCTGTTACAAACAGAGAAGGTTCTGGAAGCTAAGGACATATCTGGATCCAGCCCATTATCGTTTCCGCACTGATGCAAGACAATGGTGCCGATCAATAGCTCTCATGCGAGACACAGAGATGTTGTCTTGAGACCGCCATTGTCAACAGGTCGGAACAGCGCGTGTCTCGAGAACAAGAACAAGGACTCTGTCTTGAAAGATGCAGACCAGCTCTCCGTAACATTTTTAACTGATGCAGCCGTACATTATTTACAGTCGCAAGCTATTTGAAAGGTGCGAACAAGTCTCGAGGCCCTGAAACAGTGTTTAATAAAATCAGGTTTTCATGGGTACGTAAAAATTTCTTTTCATTCGGACGATGTTGATGAAAGGGAGCAAACTTTTGTCAGCATCACGAGAATGATCGTATCACTAACCTAAACCTGACTCTTTAAGCGGTTATCAATACTCACCGGGGCAACAACAACAAATACTGTTTATATGTACAAAGCAAGTTTTCAGCTGTTACGAAGAGCTGATTTGCATCAGCAGACTTTTTTTTTTGTTCAGCAACAGCTGTGGGCTGCTGTTTTACCACAGTCAGAGCATTGGTTTTCCATAATAGTATGATACTGTGCTCATGCTATCAAAAACGAAAACCGCTACAAGAATATCAGTAACACAAGATCTTAATGTACATTTTCACGAAAAGAAAAGACTAGCCGTACAAACATTCACGATCAAAAGCAGACAGGAATAAATGTGTAACCAAAGTGTAACAGCCAATCGAACACAACTTTTTGAAAAATTTCTGTAAATGATCCAGATTTGACGTTTACAACAAAGATGGGAAAATTAAGAGGAAGAAAAGAAAAACAAGTGTTGACTTCCATTAAAATACGACAATTCACAGTTCATATACAATGATGCAAAATACCCCACCATCACCCTAATGAACTATTTTTCCTACTACTACTACTACTATTCATCATCATCATTAGGAACCACATTAACAGCAAAAACCCAAACGAGGACGAAGGAAGTACAGTCAGTCTCGAGTACAAGGTTCCAGATCATCAATGATGATCAGGATACCATTGTCCCTACATGCCAGTGGTTAGGGGAGGGTGATGAAGAGTGGGGGTGGGGGCGTAGGGCAAGGTGTAGGCCACATTTACAACTATCAGGAGAAGATGTCCGTGCGTGCATAAAGAGGCACTCATATAAGACTTACACAGCCTCCTGGCTTGCTGTCTCTGCTGTTCAACAGGCGCGCATTTAGCCCATCAACAGACTTGTACGAAGAGAGCCGACCTCCCATGGTGACGGTACCTGGTACTCTCCAAGGGTTGTAGGGTGTTGATGAGGAGGAGCTGTTCACGAGCCAGCGCTTGTATAAAGCAGTGACATCAGTAGGCACACGCACTGTCTTAATGCTCGCAACATCTCGAGCACGCTAGTAGACGAAGTGGTTCACGTCCCGTACTTCATTGCGTCTGTTCATCGTCTCCTGATGGTCCATTGCTGTCTTGACTGAAGTCGCGTAATACACTCCAGGCTTTTCCTCCTTTCTCTTCTTTACAGTTTTTAAACTGTGTGTTCTACACTAAACTGTGTGCTCTACACTAAACTGTGCGCTCTGCACTAAACATCCTTTGTCCTTGTGCGTTCCACTCTAAGCTTTTCACGCATCGTCTTACGTCTTCTGTGTAACTGATTTTCAGAACTTTCTCAGAACTTTTCACGAGCACTTTTCTGCTGCTTCGCTTCACGTCTTTGCGCCAGTAAAACATATTTATATCACTGGCTGGTGCTTCGCTGTTTCATTACAAATCATGGTACATGTCCAACTGTAGACGTATGGTTAAAACGAAAACTGTGGACTCTGTTACAACACTGAACCTTTCTACACTCTCTCCACTCTACTATCTAAGCATCGTCAGTGCTGGCACGAGCCTGTTGCTAGTTCATGCTAATGTTAAAATAAGCGTGTTGCATTTATCACAACGCCTCTCGGTTTTTGTCTTTTTTCCCACTCCTCCAGTATATTGGGGGTATGCCACGCCATTTGGACATGCTGTATAATGACGGTGAAAATTTGATGCAGCCTTGCCAGCCTCCCCTGATCCACTCCTACCGTCAGCAGGTGCAGCCCGTCCTCTTGGTGACTAAAACCCTCGCGCTGATCTTACCTCCGACAAGCAATGCACTGTTTCAGTCTTCTCCCGAGCCCGGCCGTTAAAGCTTCTACTAAACGACTGCTGCGCGAAAGCCTGGGTACCACGTGGGCAATTGATCTTGATGACTGACGACATCTATTACTGCGAGAGATGCAAAGCTTTCTCCCACACATGACAACAAAACATCTCTGACACAGCGAAGACCAGCTGGCGTCACGACATTTAAAAAAATATATATATTCTGCCTCACAAGGCATCGCAGCCTGTTTGTTGCTTTGGGTTAGACGGCTGATTATATTTTCCCCCTCCTCCTGCCGTAAAATAATTAGTCGATGCAAGTTTTGGGGTTTTTTCCTACTCGAAGCGTTTTGCGCTTCTGTCCAGTTTCAAAGCAAACTTCTGAAATGTCTCAGTAACGTGGCAGAGATCCTCTGTCTCCTCACTGCCACTTGCTTGCTTGCGTTTGAAAGATGCTTACTCAGCACAATAATATTTTCTTTGCAGATTGTGTGTTGGGCGGGACTGTTCACTGCCAATAAGGACCTCAAGGGGCGTGACCGTTTGACTCAGTCCCAGCATGACTCGCGAGTCCCACTGCTGGCTCACGCACTCAAGTGTTTACAGTCTTCAGTTTACTCAGCCTCCCTGTGGCCACGCCAACTGCGGATGTGCATTGCAGCGCCATCTGTGGACGTCCACATCGTTATCTACTCTTCCTCTTCATTCTTTAAGTCTCCTCTAATCGTCATAATAAAATGGTATCACAAAAGAAGAGGCGTGAAAAAAATTTCAGAGGTAAAAAACTCGATTGTCGAAGAGGAGAATGATATTACACTAATTACAGCATGAAATGGCTTTTCTTCGTAAGAGTGTCTAAGTAGATCACACTAAGATTGAACTACCAGCTCCAAACAACAGGGAGGATATTCTGTTTGAATGAAAGAAAGAAAGTGATATACTGTATCCCACTTGTAATCAAGGCTCTAACAGACACGAAGTAACGGCGGGGCGGGGGTGGGGGGGGGGGAAAACCGACGAACGTGTTTTTGCGACAACTAGCTTGGTGTAGATGGGCAAGAATATCTCTTGGAGCAAATATGAGCCACTCTATGCACAATGTCCGGAATGACAGAACTGCCGCAAACATACCTCCTAAACTATTTCTCTCTCTCACACACTCACCCCCCCCCCAAAGATACTTCATACTCAGTCTTTCCCAGAAAGCTGAGGATGTGGGGAGCGAAGCGAGTTCCTGCTGGTTTACAAAGTCACAGTAACATTAAAGTGAGCAAACAAAAATCACTGCAATAATGAATATGCCACAAATCTCTTTAAAGAATTAAAAAAAATTCTCAGCTCCGCTTAGGCTGTAGACATGAAATAGAGGCAAGATCATCTCATGGTTAGCTATGAACCAGAAATGTTGTGAGTCCTGTACACTAACTGGAAACAGGTGCACACAAGAAGGTCGGCTGTTAGTCTAAAGCCCTCGCCCTTCTTCTTGCGTACTATACACCGAGACTACAGAGGGTGTTATAGGACTACAGATAAAGCAGACCCGGAGGTAATGATGCATTTGCAATACATAATAACGGCTCCAGGCTTTAGATTGTTTTTACCATTTAGTTAACAACCTTAAGAGATACAAATCACCCGTGCAGTGACCACTGGTCGTTTGCACTTTGTCAGCAATGTTTTCCATGACGTGTGGGCGTGAATAGTAACAAGATCGCAAGCGACAGCGACAGCTTCATCTACGGTGTGTGGTTCGTTTGCTGCAGGTTTCTCCATTGCCACGTTGCTGCTTGGCGCATGCATACGTGTACAGTGTGTTATAATTAAATACACATATACAAGAACACAACGTTAAAACGCTAATGCACTTCTCGATCTTCAGGTAAAGTGTGTTAAGCTGTATTACACCATTACACGTGTAATGATATGTAACGTGTTATTAAATGAAGTCAGTGCTTCTTATGTAAACATACAGCCAGTCTTGATTAATCAGTTCCTTCACGCTTTACGCCTTTTGCCAATAACACGAAAAATGCTGAAGAAGCATACATCGTAGAAATTTATTCCTTGCGCTGTTAACCAAAAAATAAAGACGAAAAATAAAAATAAATAAATAATCTAATCTACAGCAAAATAACTACTTGGAATAATTGTAAGAGTGATGATACTGGCGTAATGATAGCCAGGGCCTCGTGATGTCAAATCCATCGAGGACAGAATTAATTAACTGCAGCAGCGATAGAGGACAAACAGAGCGGAGAGGGGAAGATATACAATCAGGTTCGTGCGGATGGTATCATGATGCGTGGGTCTGATAAAGTCCACCGCCAGGTGTTGCATCATCAGAGGAAGAACAGGTGTTGGATACGCATCACTTATTCACAGCAAGCACAAGGATCAGCTCAGTTATATATATATATGTAAAGTTTCATAGCGAAAGTACAGCGGTGAGCACGCGCATTCACGTGTTAAATTCTAGGTCACTCACCTGCCACGTCAACAGAAGTAGGAAGCCGCCAACGCCGACGCCAACCGCCACAGACAAGGGGTCAAGGTGCAGAAAGGGAAATCGCTCCAGCATCTCCATGGCCGACTGGTGTCTTCTTTTTTCTCCCCCTCACTGCCGACCCACTTGATAAAATCGAATCACACTTTCTGTTTTACCAATCCGGCTTCACAATGACGTCGTCTCAGATCTCCCGTTTGTAGCACGCGGGAGCATGTCAAGCGTTCTGAACCACTTATTATAATTTTTTTCCGCCGTTCAACATGCAGACTTCTTCGTCTGGTAGGTGAGGTAACCTCACTCACTCACTCAGGCGCGTCGCGACGCTACGGTTAGCGCTGGGTTCACAAACCTCCAGGTCCTTCTGCTGACTCTGAGTCCGGGGAACTTGGCAAGGAATCAAGCCGAGCAAAGCGAGAATTTCGCCTCCAGGCACAAGACAAGAAGCTGATACCCACTGTGGTCCAGGGTACGATGTGTGCTTGTGTTCGCCGGTGCCACCTGTGCGCTATTAAGAAACAAACAAGAGATGTCAGTCGTCTGCGTGAGGTTTTCTCGAGCTGCATTTTGCATCCACAAATTTTACATCTTACATCGACTGGAGAAGTAGGGGTGCATGGACTAGAATTGGGAATGGATTGGGTGTGGCCGTTTGGGCTTACACAAACTTATCTGGTGCAGAGCCCCAACGGTAAAAAGCTGGATATGCGTTTGTGGCCTATGTTAAAAACTCGTCAGCAAAAAGTGATCTTTAAAAAATAGATTAAAATTTTTATTACATTCATGCATTCTACACATATCTCATTGAAATTCGTTAGCACGACAGTTGCATACGTTTTTTTACTAACTGCGAAAAATTATTGCAATCTAATTATTTTACTGATTACGTGTGTTTTAAACGTTGACTGGAGCTCTCAATTGTCGCTACCACAATAAAGAGGATTTCCTTTTATTTTTCTCAAGAAAACGTCCCTAGCAATTTACAGGTATGCAGCAACACTGTCCATGCCTGTACGACTGCAAAGCTGCTTATTTCATCGAGCAAATTCTTGACGCCTACCTTGTCTGTCATCTGTTTCGTCTGTAAGTGATGCTCTGAACTATCGTTACTCGTGTGACTGCTTTAATGCAGGGCGTGCGCTGCGTCCATTTTCCTTGGAAAATTGACGATAAATATGTGTTTCGGTGCAGTCATACAGCTCTCCCTTTGATTCCCATTTCCCCAGGAAGTCCATGCTTTTGATGACTCAGTATTCCGTTAGCCAGGGTTACCGCCTCTTGGACTGTGTTCATGTCATTTCTCCCTCTAGTGGCCTTTGAATGTGGTCCTAATGGTGTGTGTGCGTTTGTGTGTGGCGGGGGGGGGATGATTGGTGTTTTACATCAAGCCAGCATCTAAGAATATTTCACAGTAAAGCTGCCTGCCCTGTAAAAAGGTGCCACGCGTAGAGCTGGTTTAAAAGTGGTGCTCTCCCAGTTGGCTGCACCACGTGACAAGTCCGTCACATTGGGAAGTTCACACAGCTTTGCTATTTCTTTCTGAGGCGAGATTTCAAGAAGAAACACGCATTCCACCAATATCACCTCCTCAATCGAAGCCTTATCCGGTCAGATGTCCATCAATGTTCCTGTACTCACTTAAAAAAGCATCACCATTAGTGAACCCCTCCCTCAGTTGCAACCCACCCAGCCGTCAACACTAATGCGATAGGGAGGTAGTAATGGTGTGGAGATGGTTAGTTCGGGGAGGGGGAAGCGGTGAGGACAAACATAAGTTATATCGACCGCTCTAAAAATTAGACTAATCTCTGCATCTTTCTTGAGACAAGCTCATAGATTTTCTTTCAGCTGGCTTCGATGGTTAGAATTCTGTCGTTATTAAAATCTGAAACCAACAGGGATTCTGAGAGCAGGCACCTTGGCACTGTTCCTATGATCAATGCTTTACATGCACCGCCGTAATGCGGACGATTTTTTTTCTCTCTCTCTCTCTCTCTCACACACACACACACGCGAAACTTTATAGAGTAACCGTCCTCTTAAAAGTTGAGGACAATACCTGGTGCACATGCCTGAAAAAAAATATTATTCTGAGAAAACGTGTTTCCGTATCAACCATTTTTATTTTACTCGTGGTCGAACGTACTCCATCCACTAACATGATAACCACACACACACACGCACATACGACGTTTCGGTGCGGTGTTACAGGCTTACAGTTCGCTGTGATTCCGATTTCCCCAGGAAGTTTACGCTTTCGGTGACACAGTGCACCGCCTATTGTCAGGGCTACCACTCCTTACCACATGCCTTTGCACTTAAAAGGAGGCAGTGACCTATGCTCTGAGCTAGTGTAAACATACTTTACCCGTTTGAAGTTTGAGGTTGCTCCTCTGATACCACCAAATTATTTTAGGACAGTTGATGTAAATACATAATTTTGAAAGGCCTTTGAATTAGCCCCTCCTATTAATTCAGATTTTTTTTTTAGTTATCAAAGCCAAATGATCATATAAATAATCGCCTAAAAGTATGGTCATAGCCGCTTGCACATATAAACTGTGCACCAGCCACAACACTTTCTCCTACACTTCCGATTCTCCCACCCTCTCACTCAATGACGATTCATCTGCACTGCCACTAGATCTCTTTATTTTCCTTCAGAATTTTACATGCAACAAAGGCAATAAACAACCAAAAGTTGTACTGAAACAGAAAAAGTAGACGCTGTTTTTTTTTTTTAGGTACGCGCTCACCCCGTCCTCATACAACTGCAACGCACGCACAATTGCAAACACCTACGCGCCTTCTCCGAAGCAAGTACCTATATATATATATACACACATTTTCAACGCTTCCATCATTCACTTGACGATTCGATCCTGTACACCATGATGCAGTCACAAATGATATTGTAAACTACAACACAAGCTGCCTTAACTCTGCGCGGAAAGGGTTCAAGCGCGATTATATATTTAACTGGCGACATATTTTGAATCGAATCATTCGTGCAAATACCTTGATTGTTTGTTTTTTTTTTGGGGGGGGGGAGGGAATTAATATCGAGCCGATGTTAATGTACATTACACTATAGTACGACACTGACATCGCGCCTTTCTGATCCCATTCAGATAAAAGCAGTCTGCATGAGGATTAGTAGATATGTCGGCTATCGCTTACTTACCGGAGTTCCTGAGGCAGATGGTTGAAACACCACTGAAAATGAGAATTTTAACTGCAAAATTGAAAACTGAGGAGCGGTTTCTTCCCTCATGTAACGGATGATTTTTCAAAGGCTTTCGCTTAACAAGAGAAAACCAACCAGAACTGCCGGTGGTTCTAGCTGTCGCGAACCTAGTGGATTGGACGCACGTGGCGGTTGTTAGGGTGACGAAGCGGAAAGCCGCAGTGTAGGCGTCAGACGCCCTCCTCACCTTAACATTTAGGCCAAGTTGATGGAGGTTTAGACGCCCCGCTCCACCCCAGGGGTTAACTGGGATTGTGAAAACAGTGCGTGGGAGTCTGGGGGTGGAGACACGAGTTTTGCAATCAGCGCGAGAGAGGAAGAAAACTTCCGAGCAAAGTACTCTTCTCTACTGTGTGCACCGTTGAGCGTTCGCGTTGACTGCATCTCTAGAAGATGAAGGCGAATGGCCAGGAGTGGGGTAAGGGTTGGTTTGTGCAAGACAAACAGCCACAAACGGCTTTATTTCTGTGCTTCACACAGTCTCGCGTCTGTTTCAGTTACTGCTTCCTCTCCTGCACTCACGATGGAGGACCCAGTTCTTTATTATTATTCCATCGAGGTCTGGGAAGCATTAAAGGCTGCAGCGGGGGACGCTGATCCTCCTTCGTTCTTAATTTAGTGCTCGTGACATCATTTCACTTGACCTAACAGAACAATTGAAGTTTGTCGATAGCTGGATCCACAGAAAAGGCGCGGGCAACTGACTGTCTACTCACTTATCGTGCTGCGTTCTGTCCGTACAGTCAACACCTTATTCAGACTCTCTTACCAACCTTTCTTATACTAAGCGACTAAGATTCTGATGAAATGTAAGGCACTTCCATAAAACAAACAAGCAAACAAACAACTGTTTATCTTAATTGTAGTCATAAGGTTCAAAGTACTGTACTCCTAAATGTCAGTTATGCCGCATTTCTGATGAAAATTCGGTACAAAAATAACTGAATCGTCGATGTGCAAAGTGAGAAAGAAAGAAACGAAGAAAGGGTTACAAGAGCTTCACACTTACGGTGACTTCCACTAAATATTCCTTCAAACGTCCTTCTGTGAATTTAACAACAGTTCACGTTCGCCACTCACACGACCTACACACCTTACTGATAGGTGACATGGACCATTATTACAATCACGTGACTGTAGTAAGGCGGCCCACACTTTTGTCAGTCCACAATGACGCTGGCGTCATCAGCTGGTTGAGCAGCGCGGATCTAGTCGCGCGACTCTCTCGAAGGGGCGTTCGGTTCTGCATCACCTCAGCAGGACAGGCCGGGGCCTGCGTTTCAACACCACTCAAAAAAAAAAAAAAAAAAGTTTGTCGGCAAACATTTTCAACAAACCGGTGCAGGGTGGACCTTTTTTGTCAATAGACACAGGAGATGTGCTCACATCTGGAAAGGCTGAAGGAGGAGAGCGTCAACACGCATTCAAACGAGGCAGCGTGTGGTGAGCAGCGTCAGCATCTGATGTGTTACGAACCGAGACTGCCAGAAAAATTTAAGTCCTTTCCCTCCAACATCTTAACCACTTCCTGCAGATGAAATGGGAGCAGGGAAATAAAGAAGCTCTTGTGGAGAATCTTTAAAAGTCCTACACGTTTACGGCCTTGATGATGTAGTTTTGACCCTGATGTGACACGGCTGACCATATGAAACCAGCGACATTGATGACGATGGTGGGCACTATGGAACTTGATGCATGCGCAGAAGCACATAATTTATCATTCTCGTCACTGATACGGCCAGTTATGCACTTCGCCTTTGAAGCCGCAAAGCATGTGATCTCTTATTCATAAGTTTATATGTATATACACATGTATAAAACGACCATTTACAAGGCATGCAGTTAAGGAAAGATAGATGAGTACCCTTTACTCGGCTCATCAATTCTTCAGGAAATATATGTTTGTGAGCGTAGGCGGTATATATTTTGCGATTTATTTCTTTAAAATATTCGTATGAACTATAGTAAACTCTGGATACATTCGCGGCTTCGTCCACCTGAGCCGAAAAAGGGGAGGCAGTTAAAAAGCCAAGATATCCAGATTATTTCCCTTAGTTTTCTCGCTCTCTTCTCTGTAAGACCACCGTCATTTCTTCCTTTTCTATCATTGCAGTGGCGTCGGAACCAGGGAGGCAAGAGTGGGGGTAAGGCAGCGCCCGCTCAAAAAAAAAAAAAAAAAAAAAAGATACTGGGGAGGCAAGAATGTGAAAATCGTTCACCGTCAGCCGATCATCTTCCTACACCACTGCATTGTAATTGTCAAATAAATGTCTCTCAAAGTCTGCAAGTAAAACTATTTGCAGGACAGGAAATGGTGTTACTGACCACTCAAAAGAGCTGATGTAATCCAAATGCAATTTTATGGAATAGGATGGAAGTGTGCCATGAATTCTTGTCTTTTAGCTAGTGAATTTACCCATGATAATGTTCAAATTTAAGTTAAACTAAATGAATACACTCATACACCTTAACACACTCATGCAATATTTTGTTACCAAAATTATTGCAATGCATAAAAAGAAACTCAAAATATTAAAAACGAAGCTGGAATAAAACACTACCAGAAGAAAAATATATTCAGTTCTGAAGCTAGCTGTATACATGTGGGGAAATAAAGATACCATGCACATGTAGCATCCGTGCAAATAGAAAAATAGTCCAAACGCATCCAATAAACAACTTTTCAAAAAGTCATATCTGAATTTTACATACCAAAAATAAAAGGCTGACAAAATTTCATTGAAGAAGAAGCGGGCAATATTATGCACAGTGTTCCTCTCTTTACAAAACATATAATAGTTATATAATCTCAAACTTTAGTCTAGTTATGTGATATAAAACTGCTAAAATATGAATTTTAGATCATTAAAAAAGAAATATATTGACCAGTTGCAAGAGCCTGATAAGAAGCAGCAGATGTAGTTTATGAAAATAAATTTAAAAGTTGACGAATAGAGACTGCAAAGAAAAGTCAAATATCCTGTTTTTTGCTGCAATGTGCATAAAGTCCGAAAACAGTTTAAAACAACAATGGTTATAAACAGTTTAAATGAAAATGACATCAAACCATCATTTGTGTTTTCAAAATATGATCAAATTGTAGAAAACTTGCCATGAAAAAATATTTAAAGTGATAAATTGTAAAAATTGTCTCAGCATCCTAACGTGAAACATTCTGACACTGAACATGATTAGTGTGCTGTAAGCTCTGGATAACCAAAAGTACATTTATGAGCCAACCAAAAGGATTTAAAAAAAAACATTTTAGATCTACCAAGGACAAACAACATAGCTTCAACACAGATGAATACAACAAAGTCTACAAGTAACACATTATGGTTTATCATGTGAAGGCAACCAAACTTGCAATTACTGTTTGAAATGTTCAACGTCTTTAAACTAATTAAGGATTTCTATGTTCTGATATATGGGATCAGAGTAAAAGCAATGACATTTGAAAAAATGCACACCCCACCACCATATGCATATATATGAATATGCTGAAACTTCCAATTGAACAATCTTTAGTGGAAGAAGTAATCCAGTGTATTTAGCCCCAGTTCTGGACCACCTTTTCTGACAGGAATTTTCCACGAGGGGAGGCTGCATTTGGAGGTATGAGGGCCAACATCACAGGAGTCTCAGCACCTACAATGATACAGTCAAATATACACAATGTGAAGATGGAACTATTACTTATAATCACATTACATGAAGATTCATAAAAAAAATACAAATAAGATTAAAACATAGTACTGTATATAAAGAAAAACACAAAACAGGAGTCATTTAAACAGTTCTTTAAGCTGGAAGACAAACAGCACTATTTTAAGTGCAATACAAGCATCAGATGCCAAAATTACCAAAATAAAAAAAAAAAAACAACAACAAAACTATGAAGTAAGCAGGCCTTCTGCATTGAAGACATTTCAAATGCTAAAGACATTACCTTCTCAATTATCCTACCTTGGTCAATTGTTTTGTGTCCCTTGTAGCTTGTCATATCTGTTGCTACATAACCAGGGCAGCACTGAAAAGTGAACATCAGAACAATTTTACAGCTTCACAAAGTTTACGACATAACTTAAAAATAAGAGTATCATTAAGCAACACAAAAATGATAAGAAAACTAAATGTAAAATTCTAACGAGTGACTAACTTGTACAAGCCCATTGCCTGTAACATACTGCTGTGAGAAAGAGGTACAGCTCTCAGGTAATATGAGATCAGAAAAGAAGAGAAAAACTACACACTGCATTAACAATAATATCTTCTCTTCCTTCAAGCTCCTTCTGCTGGATGAAGGACATGACAGTGACACCAATCTTGCTCACACCATAGGCTGAGTTAGGCCATCCTGCAGCCTCATGTTTGTTCTCCTTGGCCAAACTGCAAAAGCCATTTTAAACCATGAAATGTTTCAATCAACTTCTAAATACAGACACAATCTTGTTTGGAATTTTTTCTCATATGCACGAAAGCACTTTGCTGGTACTTATACCTGACAAATTCCTCTATTAGTTTCTTAAGGCCTTCCATTGTAAGGTTTGGGTCTTTGAACTTTGCCTTCAGTTCAGGAGAACACTTCTGAATTGCCATTTGGGATGCCATGCTAGATACATTACACACCCTGTGGAAAAAAACCCAGCAAACTGTAGTTAGCAAAACATACTTTGCTTAAAAGACTCTACCAGCAGATAAAAAACAAAGGGATAAAATGTCCATTTTCTTTTAATTCTTAAACTTTTCTCATAATCTTGGTACTTGGTTTTGAAAATGTCTATCTGTTTCGAAGACTTGTCCTTTACATTGCTGAAACTGGTTCTTATCGTGCTTTTAATTGTTTGTGTGATTTCCAGTGGGGCACAATTAAAATATTTAAACCTAGTTTTACCTTGCATGGGGCTTTAGTATTGGAAACAGTTTATCACAAATATTTAGTGTGCTCCAAAAATTAGTTTTGAGGGTTACTTCAGCCTGTTCAGAGAAGGGTGCTGTTGAATCCATCTTGAAAAAGAAAAGCAAAGCAAATTATCATTCTACTTATAGAAACTGCTTCATAAATGATATATGGAGGATATTTAAGGCTGTTGCTTAAGTGTTTTTGTCAAGGAAATTTAACACTAAAAAAATTATTGTCCACCAACGTGAAACAGTTGGCTCCCAAACCTCATGTACCTTCTAGCGCTATGACTCAAACATTTTCCCTTTCCTTTGTTGCAATCATCCTGTCTATCCCTAAACACATACATGCATGCACAACATTTTTTGTACTGATTTGTGGCATTAACCTGGAGAAAGTAAAATTAGAGAAATTAGTCTCCATGAAATGCAAAACAATTGATACAAAACTGCTTTGAGGTAATACCTTCAGGTAATCAAGATTTAACTGTGTAGGTGTCAGTCATTGCAAAAGCATTGTCATTCATCTTTAGCTAATCCTTTCCCAAATCTAGTCGCAGTTCTATTTTCCATTATTTTATAGGCAGGGCCGGCTTTAGGCATAGGCAAACTAGGCAGCCGCCAAGGGCCTCCGATTGGTGGGGGCCTCGCAGAAAACTCAAAAAAGAATTTTTCAGAGAAAAATTACGAAACTTGGATCAAATCTCAAACATAGCAGAGCTCTATGTCTACTAAACTGTCTAATTTTATTTTTTCAGTGTTTATTTTTTATTTTTGTATTTCATTTGGAGCCACCAAATTCACTTCGCCTAGAGCCTCCAATTACCTAAGGCCAACCCTGTTATAGGCATAACTATTTTAATGAACTCAGTGGTAGTGCTGACATTTAATTTACTTTTTCCTATATCATTGGCACCTGAGAATGCAAATGTCTTATTAGCTATAGCTGAATTGTGTTGATACACCCATACAGAATGAGTTAAAAAATCTAAACAGAAAGTGGACAGCTAAATTTGGTAGACAAGAATTATACTGTACCTTGTAAGCAATACCAACATTGTTCACCAGTACATCCAAGCCTCCATAAGAAGCTTGCAGAAAGTCTCGAAAGTGCTCAGTGCTGCTATTGTTGTCAATATCGAGCTGATGAAACTTGGGATTCAGACCCTCATTATTCAGTTGCTTCACTGCATCCCGTCCACGGTTCTCATCTCTTGCTGATAACAAGAATTCAACTTCCATGGGTTACATGTTTACTACCACTTTTTCATCTATAAAATAGAAACAAGCCATTTTTTTAACACACAATATCTACGTCTGATAAATGATATAATTATAATGCATGATGTTTGCAGATATTTAACACCAAGAACAACATACTAAGAAAACAAGTGGTACCACTGAAAAATCTGTCACCAGGTATTTGTTGCATATAGTGACATTCCTCTTCTTGCTTTAATATCTCCAAATACTACATTGAAAAATATTTCCATTCACCAACTTTTGATATTAAAAGTATTCTTTGCACTTAATATTGGATGCAGACAATTATTTGGGTTGATTTTCTTATGAAAATCTGACTCACCTGTAAGATACACATCTCCATCAAACTCCTTACAAAGGGCCCTGACTATAGCAAAACCAATGCCCTTATTAGACCCAGTAACCTGAAAGAAATGTAGAGTTTGTTATTGTTTTGTTATATATCTCCTTTGAGTACGTTTCAGTTGTGGGGTGGGTCACTGAACAAACAGACCCAGATTCACATATACCTTGTTTAATCATTAATTTAAAGACAACTCGACCACTCCCAAGATCAGATAGACCCATAGAAAACTACAGTGTACCAACACCACCAACGCTGGGAGTGAGCCACTTTTCAAAGAGAAATGGATCTGTCTTGCCTACAGCTTAAGTTTTGTTTAATGTTGGTAGCTGAGCTTTGTGTAAATACATAATAAACTGTATCGCAAATAAGTTTCATCATGCTTATGTACAGTACTCAAATGACACATAACTTTGTTGGAAAAATTTGATGTGAATAGCACTTTCTTTCATTTGAGATAAATTCATGTGACAGATTTATCTTTTGGTTTGGATCAATATTTTTTGCACTGGGTCAATGTGGTCTTGGCAGTGGGTCCAGTTAGGTTGAACTCCCATGGGATGTGAAAGTGGCAGTCATAGTAATGCTTATGGAGAAAGTTTCTGGCCAGTGCAAACTAGATGTCCATCAATCCAAATCAAATGTCAGCAATGACAAACTAAGACCCTATCTACTATCTATACATATTATGCTCTATCTAATAGTAATAATAACTGGATTTGTGTGGTGATCTTGTAATCAATGCAAGACTGAACTGGCAGCAGAAGAGGGCTGTAGCTTGGTCTGCTTTTCACCTATGGAAGACAATGTGAGCAGTATTTTTCTAAACTCTTTGAAGTTTGTCTTGTTACAAGGCTGCTGCGTAGAGCTGCAGTAATAATCTAGCTGGGAAAGCACAAAAGTAGACAGGAGATTTTTAGCGGCAGAAACTGAAAGGAACAGTCAGATGTGACTGATCCTGCAAAACTCAAAGAAGATGGTTTTACAGACTACACTGGTGTGAGAATTCAAGAGAGGACACTAAGATTACAGACAGTCTTAGAAAGAGAAATGTTTACCCCTAAGAAGGTAATTAAGCAGTAGAGGATGGTACACATTTCAGTTTATTTGCAGAGGCTATTAAAAGACCTAAGTTTTCTTGTCATTTATTTTCAGCTTGTTGATAGACACCCAAGCTTTTACAAAGTTGACTATGTGCTTAGTGGTGCTGTACACCTGCTGGACCTTAGAAACTGAAATTTCAATAACACAACCCTTAAGTGTTACTTTTAAAAAAATACAGGTTTTGTCAAAAGACTAGTAAAGACTACAGATAAAGACACACACAGCAATAAATTTCCATATAAGCCAGATTCAGCATGGTGTAATTTACAGAACGTTTTCTACTGTTTATTGTAACATAATAGACAACTAGTAAGAGCAACCCTTAAATATAAAGTTTGAGCTTGCTGCATTTCAAACAAAATGATTAAAACACGGGAATTTCCAATGAAATGAGTTTAGATGAATCAATATTTAATAAAAATAAATGAATTTGTCAAGCAATTTTCCACATGTGGATGAGAGCTCAAGGCAATGCACATGAAAGAGTTCAAACAAGCTGACAGTAAACCTTAAAGAAACATAACCCTCAGATGACACTATGACAAGAAGATAAAAAAAAGCCTAAATGAATGGGTGACGACATAAGGAATGTGCAGAACAGTTCTCTTGATGACGATAGAGTTTTGTTTCGAGGCTGAATTTGAATGTTTTGAATGTAAAGAGGGTTTTAAAAGAAAGGGGAAGAGAATTCCAGTAAAGCCTGAGAAAGAAAATAAGCACTTTCCAGATTTCTCCTGTCTAATGCATGACAGAGAGAGAGAGGAACATATGCAGATCAAAGAGACCAACTTGAGAGGTAAAGCATCAGTAGCTTACACAGGTATGCTGGGACAAGGCCAAGAAACCAATGGTAGTACAGTCCCCCCAGACTCAATGTCAGTGTGAACTTATAGCCAGCAAAGCCCAAGTAGGAGGAGTGTAACATGTTCTGCTTTTCACCTATGGAAGACAATATGAATGGCATTATTCAGCGCGCTTTAAACTTTGTCTGGTAGGTGACCTGGGAGATTGACAACCAGAGAGTTGCAGTAATCCAGCCAGGACAACACAAGTGCAGAGGTGAGCTTTTTGGTGACAGACACTGACAAGAAGGGTCGAAAATGACTGATCCTGGGAACTTCAAGAAAGATAGACTTAGACTGCACTGATGTAAGATTTAAAAGATAATGATGTTTTAGAGAAATTATATACACTTTTGCAAATTGACTTACAACAGCCACTCGAGGTGCCATGCTCTTTAATGCTTTGGATGTGTCAGTTCCTGCAACAGTCATATTTATGATTTAATTAATTTTCAAAATGTCACAGGTGCATCTGAAATTTGATAAAGAGGGGCCAGAAGTGGAAAATGCATTCAGCCTACACCACAGTAGCAATAAAGGGCCAATGTATGAAATTCAGTGTGATGAAATTTGTTTTGCATAAGCTATTTCAAAATTTTTTTAATAGTAGTCACATCTGTGATTTGTGTAGCACATATACTGACATTTGCAGAAAAGTTGAGTGATAAAAATTATGGCCTTTAAGAGAGGTATTGGCTAGATCCCATTTAAGAGAAAGTGGGGGTGGGTGGGGGTGGTGTTGTGTGTCGTTAATGAAGTGTCTTTAGTAAACCAGGTAACACAGTTTTTTCTTGGTGGGGTGGGGGCACTGGTTAAAATTAGACCCTGTAATTTCCTGTGATCAAAGTTGAAGCTTCGAGCAGTTTTGGTATGGCACATTACATTAATAATAATAATAAATGCAAGATTTGTATAGCGCATACTCACACTCCCTAGGAGCATGCTCGTGTAAGAACAAGAACAAGACATGGGCAACATATGAGGAGTAGAAACAAGCAAACAGTAGTCATAGGTCATTTTGCCCCTACCATTTTGTCCCACACCAGAAGTCAATTCGTCTCATGTAGGTCGATTTTGTTAAAAGGCAAATCGATTATCAATGAAACAAGTAGCTATTAACGTCAAATATTATCAAAAGAGCTATACGTTTTTCGAAACAATATATATATGCAAGCACGATCAGCTGTCTATTTTAAGTTTGGCCACCATTTTACGAAACAAAAATTGGCCGCTATCGTAAGTGAACATATCTTACAATAGCAAATATACAATACAACTTTATTTATCCACAAAGGCAATTCCAGATAATGCATGTACTAGCAGTAATGCATACATATACATGATATACAAGAAATAATACATATAGATGTTGAAATAATTTCTCTCTCTTGCACACAAACGCATACACACATTCCCAGCATCAGCAGATACAGTTGGTGACCTTAGGTCACCTCAGGCTAGTACAAGATCATGGCCAGTGGATATGATCAGGTAAATGGCATGTGGAATGAATGAATCGTGGTGACGATTAGTTTTGCATACAGGCATTGTTTACCTAAAGCCAGATCGCAAGAGTGAAAACACATCCCAGTACATATCCCATGATCAGAAAGGATACAGGATGCCTTCCTAAGGATTTGCTAGTGACAGATTTCACTGCCTGATTTCGATGATCTTGGAGCAGATATTTACATGGGAAATCAGCAAAGGGAAGCCTGGCATGAGGTTTAGGTTTCTCCAGATATATTTAGCATATTTAGTATAAACAGCTTAGCGTCATTGACATCTCTTCCAGCTCTATAGGTAAACTGTAGCGGGTCAAGATATTGATCGACAGCAGTCATAACCTTGCTCCTTATAATTTTCTTAAGTGATTTTATGATGATTGAGGTAAGAGCGACTGCTCTGAAGTCGTTGGGTTGACTGGGCCTAGTGATTTTTGAGATATGCACAATGTATGAAAGTTTTCAGGTGACAGGAATAGCTAGTTATAGAGAAGTTGTCTGGCTGGGACACAAGGAGGAGGAAAGAGGTGTTTTACGCAGAGTAAGCAACTATAATAAGGTTATATCTCGGCAAGGCAGCCAGCCCTGTAAACAGATGCCACATGCAGAGAAGGAACAGTGTGCCCGAGACGAGAGCTGAACCCAGGACAGCCAACCTTCACTGTATTGGTGACAGATGCTAACCGTTGCGCCACCGGACCGCCTCGGAACACAAGTTCAAAGAAACAGTCAGGGTAGGAATTGGTTCGACTGCTGGTCCCACTATACTAAGTTTGTTTTTAATGTGTTTAGCATAAAAAAAATCCAAATACAAAAATGTTGGGCTTAAATTAGTATATATATATACATACAGACACCTATACACTTTGAATAACGCGATAAATTGAATGTCAGACGTAAAAAAACTTTCTTTAGTATTCTCAAATTCGTATTACCTTACTAATTAGCAGTGGCTTTTGATCACATAAGGCACCATGGAAACTGCACTTTTTCCTACCTGTACTTAACACCGATACAATATTGCCTAAGGACAGAAGCAAGGAGTTATTTCCCTCCTCTAAAAGAGCATGGGAGTACACTCCCCTACAACAAGACTCGGAAGATGGTAACTGCTGCTCCGCATCTATCGCGTAGCGACTGTGATCTTTCGGGCCATGCTTTTTCATCAGAAACACTGACTTGTATAAATGATAAAAGTCCGTGGTAATGAATCTGACCCTAAATTTTTGTTGTTTTTCGGGATTCCAGTAAGCGTCAGGTTATTTGGTAAGTGTAACATATTCCATCAATTTTAAACTTCGGCTTTGGGATTGTGGGATGTCGACAGATTGTGGAGAATCGTTCTATCCTGGACGCGAAACGGGTAACTCTCAAATCCTAACCACAACCTTCACCCAGACCCAATTTCTTCCCCATCATTTTCAAGTTTGTAAAAAAAGTGCCGTGGTGTCTTGATATAATGAAGATTTTTGTAGCGCATATTCACACTCATAGAGAGCATGCTCTTAGCGTTTAAAACGGGGAAGAGACATTAACTAAATGGATAGAATACAAGGGACGGAAGAATAAACGACAGTATTGATGACAAACAGAAAACAAAGTGAGAAAACACGAAAAGGCACCAAGTAACAGGAACAGAGAAAATAGTGATTCTGCAGAGAAAGATGGGTAGAAAAGTAGCAAGAGCGGAAGAGGGGAGGGTAAAAAGGACGAGCATTGTGTGGACTGTGTTAGGAGTAATGCTCAAGGAAGAGGTGCGTTTTCGGTGCAGATTTGAAGGATTCAGTTGTAGGAAGGTGGGGGATATGGAAAGGAAGAGTTCCATTGTTTTGCTGCACAGTAGCCAAAAATCCTGTGACCATATGTTGTTCTGGTGACAGGAACAGGATACGATCATCAGAGGAAGAGCAGAGTTGTCTGGCCAGGATTTAGGGGAAGAGAAGTTCAAAGAAATAGTCAGGGCAGGAGAAGAAATTAAAACACAGCACAGACAGTTTGTACTGAATGCGAGAACAGACAGGTAGCCAGTGTAGAAAACGAAGGAGTGACATGGTCCTGTAGATGGACTTAACCAAGCAACACTTCAGTCTTTTTTTCTTTACTTTCCTGTTGTTTTATTTACTTATTTATTTTTCCTTTTTTTTTGTTTTTGTTTTTTGCTGCGCAATGAGCATTCTTCTGAATGGATACCTGCCCATTACAAATGGACATCATCATCATCATAATCCTAGCTCTAAGCGCCAGACATGCAGCGGAGTTCTATACTTTCTTGAGTCTCTGAATGAAGTATGAGGGGCAGCACGCGAGCAACATATGGGAAAATAACAGTACCATATGTATCTAGCATTCATGCAAATAACAGAAAAATAGTCTAAATGCATCCAACAAACAACTTTTCAAAATGTCATATCTGGTTTTTACCCATCAAAAAACAAAAGGCTGACAAAACTTCAGTAAAGAAGAAAAGAATAATATGATGCATAATGTTTCTCTGTTTACAAAACATATAATGGTGATTATCTCAAAACTTAGTCTAGCTACATAGCATCAAATTGCCAAAATATGAATTTTAGGTCATAAAAAGTGTCATGCCTTCAGTTACAAGAGCCTGATAAAACAGGTATAAAAAGTTTGTATACAAATTATCTCAAACCATCATTTGTTTCAATTGTAAAAAATTTGCCACAAAGTTTTAAAGTACTAAATTGTATAAACTGTCATAGTACTTTAACATGTGAAACATTCTAACGCTGAACTTGATTAATCTGTTGTTAAGCTCTAAATAACCAAAAAGTATATTTATCAGCCATCCTCCAGGATTTCAAACAAGCATTTTAGATCTAGCAAGGACAAACAACACAGCTTCAACATGGATGAATGCAATGCAGTCTGCATGTAATGCATCTTAAAGGTTTATCATAAGAAAGCAACCAAACTTGCAAGTACTGTTTCAAACGGCTTTATATATCATATAAATGTGGCATCTTTATATTGTATATCATCTTTGATCTTTTAACTAATTAAGGATTTCTCTGTTCTGATAAATTATGACCAGAATAAAAGCAATGACGTTTGAAAAAATGCACAACCCTACCATTATATGCATACAAGCATGCTAAAACTTTGATTTGAACAATCTTAAGTGTAAAAAGTAATCTAGTGCATTTAGCCCCAGTTTTGGACCGCTTTCTCCGATAGGAATTTTCCACGAGGGGAGGCTGCATTTGGAGGTATGAGGGCCAACATCACAGGAGTCTCAGCACCTACAATGATACAGATAAACATATACAATGTAAAGACTGACCTATAATAATCATAATCATGAAGGTTTTTTTTGTTTCTTTTACTGAATACAAATAAGATTAAAACATTAGTACTGTATATAAAGAAAAACACAAAGCAGGTCATTTGAACAGTTCTTTAAGCTAAAAGACAAACACCATTTAAAGTGCTTGTCAAACCTCAGATTTCAAAATTACCTATTAAAAATACAAAAAAAAAAAAAACAGGGAGTGAGCTGGCTGTCTGCATTGAAGACATTTCACAAAATGAAGAGGTTACCTTCTCAAAGATCTTACCTTGGTCAATTGTTTTGTATCCTTTGAAGCTGGACATGTCTGTTGCTACATAACCAGGGCAACACTGAAAAGTGAACATCAGAACAATTTTACAGCTTTACAAACTTTCAAGACATAACTTAAAAATCATTGAACAACACAAAAATGATAAAACTAATGGTAAAATTCTAATGTGTGACTAACTTGTACAAGCTTGTCTCTAAAAATACTGCTGTGAGAAAGAAGTACGGTTCTCTTGTGAGCATATGAGAGCAGAAAAGAAAAACTACACACTGCATTAACGATAATATCTTCTCTTCCTTCAAGCTCCTTCTGCTGGATGAAGGACATGACAGTGACACCAATCTTGCTCACACCATAGGCTGAGTTAGGCCATCCTGCAGCCTCATGTTTGTTCTCCTTGGCCAAACTGCAAAAGCCATTTTAAACCATGAAATGTTTCAATCAACTTCTAAATACAGACACAATCTTGTTTGGAATTTTTTCTCATATGCATGAAAACACTTTGCTGGTACTTATACCTGACAAATTCCTCCATTAGTTTCTTAAGGCCTTCCATTGTAAGGTTTGGGTCTTTGAACTTTGCTTTCAGTTCAGGAGAACACTTCTCTATTGCCATTTGAGACATCAAGCTAGACACATTACACACCCTGGAAAAAGATAACAAAAACAGCAAACTGTAGTAAGCAAAGAAAATCTTGCATAAATAACTCTACCAGCAGATAACAAAAGGATAAACTGTCCATTTTGTTTTTATTTTTAAAATGTATTCCCAGATGATTTCGCAGGAGCTTGGTCCTTGGCTTTTAAATGTTTGTTATGGAGACTTGTTTTCTTTCGGAAACGCCTACTATAACTTGTTTATCCAATTGTCCTTTCTACCCTACACACCTATCTCTGTGTTCCTTCATGTTCTTGTACTGCTAACTGGTGCATGTTCATGTTTGTATGTTGCGTGCTGGAAATGCAGTTTATGACCACAATATAATATTCTCATCACAACTGGCATAATTTATTGTGCTTATTTCCTGAATACTGCGATTACCATCCAGCATGTCATAGTTAACTCAGTTATAAGACTGCAAGTACAAACATGCTTTGTGTCTGCTAAAATGTAATTATTTGCTACTCATCGGTATTTTACTTTTAACAAAATTTATGTAAGCCAAGAGTCTGAGCAGTGTAATGGTCATGATGTTGATAACATATACCACTTATACACACTTATTTTACTTTTAACAAAATCTATGTAAGCCAAGAGTCTGAGCAGTGTAATGGTCATGATGTTGATAACATATACCACTTATACACACTTCTGCCACAAATACACCACTTTACGTAACATATATATTTTTCTATTATAGTCTGCCCAATATACACTACAGTATGTAACAAATACATTCTGCTCATTTAGTCTGCCCCAAACACAACATTTTATGTCACAAATATATCCTGCTCTTGTTAATAACACCTGCACAGCTCTCCCTGTTGTTTTATTCCTAAGATGTGGCTGGGTAACATCAAAAGCTGAATAAATTATTATTATTTTTATACACACACACACACACATACAAAATCAAGTTTTACCTTGCATGGGGCTTCAGTATTGGAAACAGTTTGTCACAAATATTTAGTGTGCTCCAAAAATTAGTTCTGATGGTTACTTCAGCCTGTTCAGAGAAGGGTGCTGTTGACTCCGTCTTGAAAAAGAAAAGCAAAGCAAATTATCATTCTACTTATAGAAACTGCTTCATAAATGATATATGGAGGAGATTTATGGCTGTTATTTAAGTGTTTTTGGCAACAAATTTAAGCACTAAAAAAAATTATGAAGCAATGTGAAACAGTTGGCTCCCAAACCTCATATACCTTCAAGCGCTATGGACACAAATACATTTTCCTTTTCCTTTGTTGCACTCACCCTGTTCTCTACCCCCCTAGCCCGTATACACACACACACATATGCATGCATTTTTTGTTCCATTAAGTCTGGGAATAATTTATGTAAAATTAATGATGCTGTAAAGCATAAGATAGAAAACTGGATTGGGAACATGTTTTGAATCTAATCATTTGTGTGAATACCTTTTTCTGGGTTTTCAGGGAAATTATCGAGCTCAAATTAAAATTAGACAATTCAGTCTCCATAAAAGACGAAACAATTGATAAGCTTTTAGGTAATACTTTTAGGCAATCAAGATTTACCTGTATAGGTGTCAGTCATTGCAAAAGCAAGGTCATTCACGTTACCCAGTCATCTGCCAAATCTTGACACGATTCCATTTTCCATTAATTTATAGGCACAACCTTTTTTGTTACTTTCAAAGTTGGCTTTTATATGACTTAATTAAGTCACTTAAAAATCACTCAGTGGTAGTACTGACATATAATTTAAAAAATCTAAACAGTGACTGTCTAAATTTGGTATGACGTTAATAATACAGTACCTTGTAAGCAATGCCAGCATTGTTCACCAGAACATCTAAACCTTCATAAGAAGCTTGCAAAAAGTCTCGCAAACGCTCAATGCTGCTATTGTTGTCAATATCGAGCTGATGAAACTTGGGATTCAGACCCTCATTGTTCAGCTGCTTTACTGCATCCTGTCCACGGTTCTCATCTCTTGCTGATAAGAAGAATTCCATCTCCCTGGGTTACATGCTTACTACCAATGTGCTCTGATTTTACAACCACAACATTACAGGACATAATATTTTCCATGCAGAGACTTTAAAAATGCAATATGAGGGTTATAAATTAAAGCTATCTTTAAATGTACTCAGTTTTTAGTTCTTTCCGTGTAAGATACAGCCAAGACTTAGCACACTATCAGATGAAAATCAGAGGCCATTTCTGGCCAGTCTAAACTAAAATAAGATAATTTATAAATGTCTTGACATCTATCACTTTCTCACCTCTGAAATGGGAACATTTCCATCCTCATTTTGATACAATATCCATGTCTAATAAATAATATAATTATACTGCATAATATATATTTACAGCTATTTGATGTCAAGAACATACTAAGAAAACAAGTGACAGGAATGGCTTGGAAGTAAGTGCAAAAACAATGGTTAACAGGTAATTCAGTGACAGCATTGACTGTTATTTGTTGCATACAGCAACAGTCCTCTTCTTGCCTTAAACAACTGGAAATACATTCGTTATAGGCCTATGTTAACAAATATTTCACTCACACCATTCATCAGCTTTTTTATATTAAAACTTATTTGCACTTATGATTGGATGCAGACAATTATTTGGGTTGATTTTCTTTTAAAAGTCTAACTCACCTGTAAGATACACATCTCCATCAAACTCCCTGCAAAGGGCCCTGACTATAGCAAAACCAATGCCCTTATTAGACCCAGTAACCTGAAAGAGATGTAGATTTTGTTGTTGTTTTGTTGTATATCTCCTTTAAATACACGTTTCAGTGTTGTATATCTCCTTTAAATACACGTTTCAGTGGTGGAGTGGGTCACCAAACAAACTGACCCAGAACCACATAAATCTTGTTTAAACTTTAACCCAATGACAGCTCAACCACTGCCAAAGTCAGATTGACCCATAGAAGACTAAAGTGTACTGACACCACCGACGGTGGGTGCAAGCCCCATTTTCTTTTCCCCAGAAAGGATCTGTCTTGCCTACAGCATTAGTTTTGTTTTGTAAGTTGGCAGCTGAGATTTGTGTAATCACATAACAAATAGTATCACAAATAAAAGTTTTGTCATGTTTATGTACCGTG
Source organism: Marisa cornuarietis (assembly GCA_004794655.1). Taxonomy (NCBI): domain Eukaryota; kingdom Metazoa; phylum Mollusca; class Gastropoda; order Architaenioglossa; family Ampullariidae; genus Marisa; species Marisa cornuarietis. Next base: position 13,246,424 of record SMMW01000575.1, read on the forward strand.
CTCAAATGACACGTCATTGGTGATAGATTCATGTGATAGATTTCTCTTTTGGCCTGAATCAGTTTGTCTTCTGGGATTGAGCTGTCTTGTAGTCTTGGCAGGTGGTCAAGTTGTGTTTGGGTCAAGGTTGAAATGGTTGGGTCTGTTTGTATAAATGGGATGTGGTGAAAATTGGAAGTCATCGTGATGCTTATAGAGAAGGTGTATGGCCAGTGTAAGTGCAAAAAAAATATATATATACATATACCAATCCAAAGCAGATATCAGAAATATCAATGACATACAACTAAGACCCCATATATAATTTATATATTGTATTCTATTCAATAATAACAAGAATTAAATTTGCAAAGCACATTTTCTCATGTGGATGCTAGCTCAATGAGCTGCACAAAAAAGACTACAAACAAACTGACAGTCAACCGATGTATATCCATCAGCAAATGAATGACACCATAGCAAACATGAGTGCATAAATGAAAGTGAACAGCTGAGGAAACAGCATATTAAAAAATATAGAAAGAATGCAGAATATATAGATAATAATAATAATAATAAACAATAATAATAATAAACAGATCAGTTATAAGACCAGATTTGAGTCTTTGCAAAGACATATTTCGGAGAGAAAGGGGAAGGGAATTCCAAAGAGTGGGGCCTGAGAAGAAGATTAAGCGCCTGCCCAACATGCATCGCATAGAGAGAAGGCCAACACAAGCAGATCGAAGAGGTAAAGGCATCAGTAGCTCACACAAGTATGATGAGGTGAGGGCATCAATGGTAGAGCAGTGCAGTTTTCTTGTAATCAATGCAAGATTGAACTGGCTATGGAGGGCTGTAGCTTGGTCTGCTTTTCACCTATGGAAGACAACACCAGCAGCATTTTTCTAAACTCTCTGAAGTTTGTCTTGGGGGTACAGGGGGGTTTTGGTGTACCGAGGCCTCTGGCTATGATGAGGGCCCGTCCTTGGTCAATTTTTTTCCTTTTCTAGTAAAGAAAGGTTGACGTAACATTCCTCATTGTGGGGATTTTTTCTATGGAAAGGGTACTACAAGTTTGATCTTTTAACATCATTTCTTCATTTAGTAACCCCTCACGCGTAAACAACTCTATGTTCAAACAGTGATGTAGATTCTAGTGCACTTATGTTACTGAATGAAATGTAGATACTGACAATCAGATGTGACTGATCCTGTAAAGCTCAAGGAAGATTATAGACTACACAGGTGTAAGAATTCAAGAGATGACACCAAGATTCTGTGCAGTCTGGGAAAGAGAGATGTTCACCCCTATGAAAGTAAAAATAGTAGAGGATGGCACACATTTAGGTTTATTTTCAGAGGCTACTAGAATACCTCAGTTTTACTACCATTTGTTTTCCGTTAGTTTATGGACATACAGGCTTTCACACAGTCGGCTATGTGCTTAGCAGTGGTGTAGATCTACTGGATCTAAGAAACTGAAAATATTTCATTAACACAACACCTAACCATTCCTTAAATGAAAAAAACAAGTTTTGTCAAAAGACCTGTAAAGAATACAGGGAAGAATACACACAAAATAAAAGAAAAAATCCACTTAAACCAGATTCAGCATGGTAATCTACAGAAAGATGTCTATTGTTTATCGTAATATACTAGACAACCAGTGACAACAACCCAGCACTATAAAGTATGAGCTCGCTGCATATCAAAAGAAATGATCAAGACATGGTACTTTCCAAGGAAATTAGATGAATCAATATTTAATAGTAATTGAATTTGTAAATTTATAAAAAAAATAAAAGACTAAAAACTGACAGGAGGAGGAGGAAATTGGTGTTTTACACCAAGCCAGCTATATTGCGGCAAGGCAGGCAGCCCTTTAAATTGATGGCACATGCAAAGAAGTAACAGCATGCCTGAGACATGAGCTGAAGCCGGATAGCTGACCTTCACTGTATTGGTTACCGGGGCTAATTGTTGCACCACTGGACCGCCAGAAAGATAAGTATCAGTAAGCAGATGACACCATGAGAAAAAAAAAAAAAAAAGCTAAATGAATGGATGAAGACTTGAGTGTGCAGAACAGAACTCTTGATTATAAAAGACAGAGTTTTGTTTTAAGGCTGGATTTGAACATTTTGAATGTAAGGAGTTTGAAAAGGGGAAAAAGTCCAATAAAGCCCGAGAAAGAGAAGAAGCATTTGCCAGATTTCTACTGTTTGATGCATGGCACAGAGAGGCAGGCAACACAAGCAGAAAGAAGAGAACAAGTCCAGTGTCAGTAGCTCACACAGGTATGCTGGGACAACACTGAGAAGACAACAGCAGCACAGCATAGGGGATCTTTGATTGTCAGTGTGAGCGAATTTATAGCCAGCAAAGCCCATGTAAGAGGAGTGTACAGAGAGATGTTAGTTTACCCCATAGAAAGTAAAGGTAGAAGGGTAGTAGTAATGTCTGTTTTATAGGAATTATATTAATATACACTTTTGCAAATTGACTTACAACAGCCACTCGAGGTGCCATGTTCTTTGATGCTTGGGATGTGTCAATTCCTGTAACAGTCATGTTTATGATTTAACGTTTAGAATGTTACTGTGTGGCTGAAATTGATATAGAGGAGGCGGCAGCAGAAAGTGCATTTGACCTACAAAGCAGTTGCAATACTGGACTAAGGTATGAAAGTCAGTGTGATAAAATTTGTACTGCATAAGCTGCTATTGCAAAACTGTTTAAGAGTCATCACATCTGTGATTTGTGTAGTATATGTACATTTGCAGAAAAGATGAGTGATAAAAATAATGTGCTTGAACAGAGGTATCGACTACAATCCCACTGGAGGGAGTGGGATGTCAGGTAGTGTGTCGTTAATGAAATGTCTTTAGTAAACTAGGTGATAGAGATTTTTTTGAATTGGTTAAAATTAGACCTTGTAATGTGGCCTATTGACTGAAATCGTTCCTCCATCCTACATGTGGGGGCGGCATTGTTATAATCTACAGATAATCACTTGCCAAGCACCTGCCTTTTACTACCATTTTATTGTTCCCTCATACCTCTTTTGAATATGTACAAGTCTCCTTTTCGGCTCCCTATTTCTTGATGCACCTGTTCTGCATCTATATAGACCCCCCTCCGAGTGCCAAGAACAAACTCATAGCCTCTACATTTTTCTAAGAATTTCATGATCTATTGGACTATGCACTCAATGGACCTACAGTGCTTCTTCGAGATGTTAATGTGCATTTTGACAAGTCTCATCCTGACACTGTAAAAGTGACAAAATTGTTGCACACTTTCTGTCTTGTCCAGTCTGCACATTTCTTGTGATGTTCTTCCAGGATGCTTCCTGACCAAATTTCAACCAATCTCTGAGGTTGATATAATGATGATTATTCTGAAAGCCAAGCCAATAACTTGCCAGTTAAAGCCAATGCCCACAAGCTTTCTTCTTGAGTGCTTAGATATTTTACTTCCTGCCATGACAGACTTTGTAAATGGCAGCTTGTCATCAGGTGTTTTCCCATCTTTGTTTAAAAATGCTCTGGTGTGGCCACTCCTTACAAAATTCACGGTTGATGTCAACATGTTGAATAACTACTGCCCAGTTTCCAACTTGTCTCTTCTTAGATCACAGAGAAAGTAGTTTTGACACAGCTCTGGGCCTACTTACAAGAGCATCAGCTCGTCCCTAAAGCTCAGTCAGCATTTAGACCTTTTCACAGTACCAAAACTACTCTAATTAAAGTGATCACTGACATATTATCTGCCCTTGACAGCGGTTATGTTTCTGCTTTAACTTTACTGGCCCTTTCTACTGCATTCAACACTATCGACCACTCTCTGCTCCTTTATAGACTCCACACCCACTACAGAATTTCTGGACCCGCCCTAGCAAGGTTCAACTTCTATTTCACAAACAGGATGCAGATCGTGTTCATTGATGGTGAAACATCTCGTCCTGCTACACCTGCGGGGTTCTCCAAGGCTCAGTACTCCGCCCAGTTCTGTTCCATCTGTACACAGAGCTATTTGGTTTCTCATCAATCATATGCTGATGACACGCAACTGTACTGCCCCATTCCACTGGTTGAGTTTCACTCACCACTTAAGCCTGTATTTGCGATGTCAAGGACATAAACTCTACAATGATAAAGTGGAAGGCCTCCTATGCTTGAGAAGAAGAAATCAATTTTCACTTGTTTGTCCACCAACACACATCAAGGTGGGCAAAACCAATTCACCTTTGCGTCATCTGTTAGGAATTTGGGATTGTCACTTAAACATGACTCTTGATAAACAAGGTACAGCTGTCTGTCAGTCTGCCTATTATGAGCTATGTAAGATCAGTGCCATCTGTCACATTCTCTGTGCACACTACCAACACTCTTGTCTGTGTGTTTGTTCTTTCTTGGGTTGATTACTGCAACTCCTTGCTTGCTGGTTGCCCTGCATATATACCTTCTTCACAAACTCCAGAACTCTGCTGCACGTCTAGTGCTTAGAGCTAGGAAACGAGACCATGTCACTCCTCTCCCTCTTTTTCTGCATTGGCTACCCATCTGTTCTCGCATTCAGTACAAACTGTCTGTGCTGTGTTTTAATTTATTTGCTGGTTCCTGTCCTATTTCTCTGACCTTCCCTTCACTTACGTCCCAGCTAGACCAGAGGTTTTCAAACTGCGGTACGCGTACCAGTAGTGGTACACGAAGGTATGACTAGTGGTACGCGAGCACCATGTGCCAAAATAAAAGAATGTGTGTATATATTTTATGGGGGCTGTATGAAGGGTTGGGAGGTGGTACTCGGTCAATTCAAATTTTTGAAAGTGGTACGTGTCTGGAAAAGTTTGAAAACCTCTGAGCTAGACAACTCCGGTCTTTGTCAGATGGCCGTCTCCTAACTATTTCTGTCACTAGAACAACATGGTCACATGATTTTTAGTTACTGTGCAGCCTAACAATGGAACTCTTTCTCTTTTCATACTGAATCCTTTAAACGTGCACAGAAAATGCACCACTCACCAAGCACATTGGTAGTAATTTCTCATACCCTTCTGGTATTGTTAGCTTATTGCTACTTACCTGCTCGTCTTTCTTTCGCAAAATCACGATACTCTCAGTCCCTTGGATTTTCTGTATATTTTTTTTATTCATCATCGGTACTGTTGTTTATTCTTCCGTATTTCATTGCTCGCTTCACTCAATTGCCCAAATCTACCTAATAACCTAAACCTAACCCAAACCCTATAACACTATGCTATCACTAACCCTAACTCCAACCCTCTGACAAAATACCATAGACCGGCCTATGACGCAGCAAGTTACTCTATATCGAAGTTTCGCGCCATGTCTCATGCTTGTCTAAAAGCAGGAGTGTGAGTACGCGCTACACAAATTTTGCGTTTATTATTGTTATGTGACTGAACTGGAAACTGCCCAGTTTTGGTGCGGCACATTAAATTACATTGGTTGAATAGAGTGTCGATTAATTGCTGGTCTCACTATGTCACGTTTGTTTTAAATGTGTTTAGTAAAGGAAAAAATATGTACCGGTACAGAAATATTGAGCATAGTACACACACTTCGATGAGAAACATGAAATCATTTGCAGAATGCGATAAACTTGAAAAATATGTCATTCCTAAGTCAAAATAAGTAAACAAATAAAAAGAAACTTATGTTTTGCATTTTCACATTCGTATTACCTTACTGATTAGCAGTGGCTTTTGATCACGTAAAGCAGAATGAAAACTGAACTTTGTCCGGATATCACCTACCTATACCAGACACAGATTCAGTGTAGTGTTAGGACACAACCAATGAGTGATTTCCCTTCTCTTAATTAGCTTGGGAGTACACTCCCCTACAACAAGGCAGACGATAGTAACTGCTGATATGTCACTTTCGCTTAGCGGCAGTAACCTTCCGGGACATGCTTTTCATCAGAAACACTGACTTTTACAAATGATACAAGTCCATGATCATGAATTTCTGTTTTTTGGGGATCCCACTAAGGGTCAGGTTAGTAAGTGACAACAGCTATTTTCATAATATCATTGTGGAGATCATTCAAAATTCTCAATATCATGCTCTATGAAAACTTAAGGTACACCTTTGACATGGGGGAGGACGCGACGACCATAACAGAAATGGCTCGCAGCATTTGTCGTCTGCTCGATCCACTCAACTGCCCAAATATGTACCTAATAAACCTAAACCTAACCCTAACCCTTCCCCAAACCTTAACCCGGCCTAACCCTACTCCAAACCCTAACCCCAAACCTTTGACAAAATAACATAGACCGGCCTATGACGTCACGTCCTCCCCTATATCAAAGTTCTGCCAAACTGTATAATGTTTCAAATGCCTTTGTAATTTTGTGGAAACACATTTTCTTTGGGAGGGCTTATTGTGCATTGACATCGGTTGTTATGGAGGCTCAGACCTACATCTGAAACAGGTATAAATCCCTAATCCTAACCTCAACCCTCTTTCCAGTGTCCTGTCCTGAGCATTTCCAAAGCAAAGTTTTATCATTATTGTGTTTACTAATCTGGTCGACATACATCCAGATGGACTTGCTTGAGAAAAAAAAACCCACAATAAACTATATCCTAATAGAGCAAAATATTGGCTTGGACATATTAGAAAATAGTTTTTGTCTAAGTGAGAATGAATTTGGTTTTATACGAACAACGTTTTCAATAACAAGGTATTAGTTCTTATGACTTTGAATCCAAGATTATATGCATTTGTTCTTGACAACTAACATTACTTTTCTTTTTAATCCACAGCTATGAAAGGGAATAATGCATTCAGTGTTTTTGGTCAAACCATGTTTACAAACTCTTCAAGACAGGAAAACAAAATCTTCTCAGCTATACAACATTCCTGCAATATTCAATAATAAAACTGTTCTTCTATGGTACTCAACAGTTCTAATGATGAGCATGACTTCTTTAAGTGAAGCAGAAAAATATAGGTGGGGCTGTTTTCAGTCATTTGTATAAGACTTACATTTTGTATGTCAAAGGTTGTACAGTTGTAGGGTTCTCATTTATTCAGATATAGAATACATATACAGTAACTCTGTAAGAGAAATGAAATCTCTATTTTTTTTAGAACCCCTTAATTAAAAAAATAGATCTTCTTAAAGTATTTGCTTGATTTTAGGTGTTTTTAATCTCTGATGTGTAATAGTCAATGTACTGTAATGTGATATTTTTAATTTGCTTATGATCGAATACACGTGACAGTATTCTTGTGCGTATATTTTTTTTTTATTAATGTTAAGACATTTTTGCTTCATTGTGCAGAAGAGTGCTCATTAATAGCTATCTTTGTCAGATTATATCGTTACAAATCATAGCTTATTCTTCTGAAAGTTCATCTGTTTTTCAGATCAAGCTTAGCTAATACCAAAAAGGGAATAAATATGAAACTACAGTGATCTTCCTCCACTTGTGTAAAACATGGGTCAGATGCTTTCAGCCTGGGTAAGAAGCAGGGTTTTGTTGTCAAGTCATAATATTATAATAGTGCTAAGTTCTTTACATAATGTAAATAATCAAGGACACCTTTGCTACAGAAAAAGGAATAACAGGAAATACCCACTTTTCTGGTTGGTGGATAAACACAATTTGCTTGTTATAAATTTCAAAAATCATTGGAGCCTTTTTATTTTTTTTGGGTTGTATACATTATTAATTGGCAGAGTAGATACAAAATAGTATAAAAAATGAAAGCAGCTAGAAAAGAAGGTGCTTTTCCCAGATTCTAGAACTTTTACACTCAGTATACTGCAAAATGACAACTTTTGATATCTAGATCCTTAAATTCAGTAGCCTGCTTTGTCATTTTATCTGCTTTTCAATTGCAAATGATATATCCATTAATGGTACGTGACTGGACACTTAATTCCCCGACACTTAATCCCCTAGACATTTAATCCCTAGCCACTTAATCCCCAGACACTTAATCCTCAAAAATCCCCCCAAATCGCAACACAACACTCAAAACTGCTATTTTGTGAACTTTAAATATTATAACCGTAAGAGAAATGTGTCGCGTGGTAACTCTAATGAGACGTAACAATCACCCATTGTACAGCGATATGAGGCAATGGATCGTCTTCTGTACCTCCGATCATTAGCTTACTTGTCATATTGATTAACAACACTTTTCATATCATATTGTTGAAGAACATTGACTTTAAAAGCTCACATGAACTTTAATGTTATAGATGTTGAAGTTAAGTATTATTATAATTGTCAAACTTATTTTGATGTTTACATGAAAATAATTATTTGAATTTGAATTAAATTTTTCATTCACTTCATAATTTTTTTAGTTTCATTTTGAGGATTAAGTGTCTGGGGATTAAAAGTCTAGGGGATTAAGTGTCTGGGATTCAATGGTACAATCCCAATAAGAATAGTAATAAGAATTAGGTGGATGGTATCAGAATTAAGGAGTGTATTTTATTTGCTATTTGCCATGGGTAGTATGTGTGCTGACTAAATGTGTTTTATTTGGTGAAAAGGTGAATGCTAATCTCTGGCAGATGACACCCCTAGAACTGGGTTTCAAAGAAGAACAGGAAAAAGCTACAGAAATACCTGTATCATATAGTGCAAGGCTGAATCAGGGTTCCAGTCAAAGTTAGTTTTATGAAAAATTCATTCACGTGTATGCAATCTCATACATTTCAATGTGCATGTACACTTGTGAATGCAAGTGGTACACGTTATTGTAAAGTAATAATAAAATTTAACATCTAAGGCAGTATATTTCTATAATAATCAATATAACCCAGAAGGCTGTCTCATTTCAAGGTTTTATTTTATGACTACTTTTAATTTTATTTGTTTTTTTATATATATAAAGAATACTCAGGTAAAGCTGTGATCTGAAGGTATCACTCATGTAAAGTTTTTTTTTAATTGCCTAAGAAATAGGATGTAAGTCATATACATAGCTAGTTTTAATAAGGTAATCACTGATACTTTTGTGTGGTGTTACTTTCTTGGTATGTCATGCTTCATGCATTATCTTTATCATTTTGTTAATGGATTTTTCAGATTCCCTCCTTCATGCAGCATGTGATTTAGGAAATCTTCATGTCGTCAATGTTTTGCTTCAACATGGGGCCAATCCATGTGCCTTAAATGCAAGTGGAAATACACCACTGTGGCTGGCTGTATGTCAGGGTCATCTTGAAGTGGTGAAGATACTGCTGCAGTACTACATAAAATCTTCAAGCTGTCCTGAACAAAGGTTTGTTTTAACCATTAAAACTGTTACGCTTTCAGCAAGAAATAACGATACTTACAGGGACAAGTGAGGTACAATCAAGTGTCAGGGCACGTGAAAATGCCTGAGTGATGAAGACTCAGGTCTGTGTGATCTCCTTTATTTGTGCAGAAACTGAAAACATTTCAGTGAATGAAAGGATTATAGTTCTATGAATAATAAAAACCCTCACCAAATTTAAAAGCCTTCATTGTATCATAGAAAATGATGAGCCTTATTTTATTGTTGAGTTTGGTGTATATGAATTCAGGATAACAAGAAAAATTTGGCTAGAGCGCTAGACCATTCAGGTTGACCACTAATACATCATCTTGAGTCATGAGAAAAGTGTGTGTGTGTGTGTGCACACATGGAAGAGTGATTTCATATGAGAAAAAGACAATCAGAAACACAGAGACAATGATTTTAAAAGTTTTGGTGGCTTATTTCAGCATAGATTCTCCCTCTGCACTATATGCTGCTGCCTATTACAACCATATGGCTATTGCAGAGCTTCTCATTAAAGCTGGTGCAGATGTCAACAAAAGAAACAGCAAGGGGTAATAAACATTATAGTTCTCATATTTTGGTTTATGGTGTGTGTGTGTGTACATATGCAGTTGCTACTGCTGGTTCTACCATTAGGTGAACTAAGGGGAATAGTGCAGAGATTGTGTGTGTGTTTAAAGCGAGGATGATGTTAAAGGAAAGCATCATTCTGGTCAATTATGTATACATATATGCCACTTATTTGTCTACAAATATTGAAATAGCTATGCATCTAGACTTTGCTATCTTTTCTCAAATTAAAATTTAAGGAATGTATCTTACATAATATCAGTGAGGATTGTCACCGTTTGATTTGTCAAAACACATAGAGCAGTGGAAGTCTTCGCAATCCTAAAGATATTCTCATTTTCATTGTCCAATATAAGATAATAGATATATACCCCATCTGCAGCGTCACTCTGAATTTTACCGATCCTGACGTTTTTTGTTTTTTTATTTTTATAACCAGTGGAGGGGTGCATTACTTGTTTGTTGCCAAGGGCACAACATAGCCTGGCATCGGCTGTTGTATATCCGTTCATAATACGCAATAGCCACCTATATATTCTATAGCAGATTGGCAGTGATTCCCCACAATTAGGAGAGAAGTTTTTTGTTGTAACTGAATACTCATTTATTTTATCCTTTCAGAAAGACAGCATTGCATGCAGCATGCACAAATGAAAACTTCCCTCTTGTGAATCTGCTGCTGGAGAAAGGAGCCGTGGTGAATGTGGGTAGCGCATGTATTGCCAGTCCTACTCACGAGGCTGTTCTGAAGGGCAACCCTGAGATTGTGCAACTTCTTATTGCTGCAGGTAAGCGAGTCCTTCTTAAAAGTAAGCTAGATCTTCTTAAAAGTAAGCTAGATTGCGCCATATTAACATAATAAACATAAATACAATGCATTTAATAATGGTATTTGCAGCTATGAAAGAAAACACGATTGAAGGGTTGAAGAACAAACTGGTGGGCGGGAGGGGGGAGAAGTTATCGCACACAACCAGTTAAAGTACTAGTGAGGTGCAAATTTTTTTCAATGATTGGGTAAAACTTATTGCAAGATAGATTTGAATGTATTCCCCCTTTATCGTTCTTGAGATAAACGCCTATGAAGATCACCATAGACATGAAATCACGACGTCACGTTTGTATTCAGATACGCCCAATTAACACATGGTCCCAGTTTTCCCACTGGCTGAGGCCTTCACAGCTTAAGTGTAAAATCCTGACGTCTGTGTTTAACTCTTTCTGTAAATGATGTTTGTAGACGGAAAGAGGGGAGAGGTATTCAACAGATTTTGGGAAATAGTATGCTGCACTCAGCTTTACCCAGTCATTAGAAAAGACTTTTGCATCCCGCTAGTCCTTTAAGAGATAATTTGAACTTTTTTTGTTTGTTGAATATTATTTCTTTTAGATATAAGGGATGAGGACGTTAGAAGTACTACTAACACACCATAACATGAGTTTGTTGTGCGGTGCACAGGTGCTGACGTCAACATGGTGTGTAGAGATCAAGACATCTTTGGACCAGAAGGTTCTCCTCTTCACGTGGCTGTGAGTCGCGGAAACCAGGAAATGATTTCCATTTTATGTTCTGCGCAAGGAGTGGACGTGAACGTCCGCAACTTTCACGGGCAGACGCCGCTGGTCATAGCTATCATGTCAGGATTTGTCAGCTGCGTCCACGAGCTGTTGAAGAACGGGGCAGACGTGAACAGGCCTTCCAGCTCCGGGCTTCTCCCGCTGGCCCTGGCTGTTTGTTTCGAAAAGGATGACACCAGTTCAGACCGCCGCAGAAACGTCTTTCAGAAGCCATGCCGAGCAAGGACGGGTTACAGCGTTCACTGTTCCGATGCTGACCTGCGTTCAGATTCCTATGCGGCGAAAGAATCCCAGGGACTCTCGGAGATGTCCCGCAAGGGCTCCACTTTCAGGAAGGACATAGGGGCTGGGTTTTTGTACCAGCACATGGGAGGAACACTAGGGCTTTCCGACGGCAGGAAGTCCAGCTCTTCTGTTCTCCTTCACATGCTGATTCGTGCGGGCGCGTTCCTACAGGCCAAGGACGCGTTCAGGCACTCAGCGCTGGACTACGCTGTACTGATGGGGAAAGTAGAGGCTGCGTGTCTGCTGATGTGCCACGGCGCCACGGTGGATCTACCTTTGCTGCGCTCACATCTTTACGGTTCTTGTCGCGAAGCCATCGGAGCCTGCAGCTCTATCGCCACGCTGCTGACGTCACTGCCGCTTCTCTCGCCAACACTGCAGCAGATGTTTCGCCAGCTGCAGGTCTGCGCCTACCTGTCCAAGGACAAGCTGAACTACATGCACCGGCAGCTGAGCCAACCCATGTGCCTGACGAGGCTGTGTCGAGCAGTGGTGCGCGAAGTGCTGGCCGGGCAGACGGCCGGCTCGGTGGCGCCGCTGGTGGCTCAACTCCCGGTTCCGTCGTCGGTGCAGGACTTTCTGCTGCTGTCCGACCTGTGGTATGTCGTCACCGGCGATCGCAATGGCGCCTTCCTAAGATTCTAAAGCTGCATCGAAAGCAAAGTTTGAAAGTTCCACGCGGAAGAACTTGCAAATTACTTGCTACTGAGAGCTACTAAACGCTTGTTACGATTAAGTGCTGTTCCACGAAAAAAAAATTTTTTTCTTTTGTGCGTTTTAATTTTAGAACAAAGGTTTCCACTTTGAACGTTCTTTAAATGCGATGAAATGGTTGTGAGACTTGCACGTTGTCTAACAAAAATAGAGATGAATGAGGAAGGATGGGGCACAGCGCGTGAGAGCTGACTCAAAGCTAATAATACTTACCACACGTAGCAGGGTGAGGGAGGCAGGAGGCACAAAAGAATTAAGTAAGAGGAACTTAACGTGACTGCAAGTCTGTCTTTCGTAGATACAATATTGTTCTGATGTAACTGTGTATCACATCACAAAATAAATGTTTTTCTGCTGGTGAACCGATGGAAAATAATATAAATTTATTTTATGGCGAAAGTACAATGAACGAAAATATTTATAAAAGAAAATTAATCATAATGTTTGGAGTCAGACGTCGGGGAAGTCCGGTGTCGTGGTTGTGTATGTAGGCAAGTGCAATACGAACACAATAAGCACAAAACGGCGTAATAGACGATACCACAGGTGGCGTGCTTACTGCGACATGCTCAAACATATCATGTACCCCGAGTGTCTTGCCGGACGGTACTACTTTTTTTTAAAGTTTAAACAGACTATATGCACACAGGTTGCTTAATCTAGATTGTTGCTACTGCTTTGGCAGGTATCATACATTATTCAACTGCTATATGACTACTTTGACTAATCGCATGTGTTGATCGAGAATGCCACGACGGTCTCATTGTATGGTATATGTTAATCAAGATGTTATAATAAGAGATGTGTCTAAACAAAGTTTATCCCGTCCTTTATTCTGTGATAACTGTGGCATGTTACCGTCCATTTCAAGAGCGGCCATGTTTAGTTGTTAGTATCTAACAGTCACATCAAAGATTGCTAGTTTTAAATGTGAACTGTCATTCGCACATAGTTATATTACTTAATTGCTTGCGTGTTCTGTTCATTCCTCCCTCACTCTCATTCCTCTCACACGTAAAACACCAGTCGGCCCAGTTTCTTTTTCTTTCCATTTTACTTTCTTCTTTCATTCCACAGAATGTTGCAGGCCTGTCCCGCACAGTCTCTTGTTTTTCGTTTTGTTCATCAGAAAATGCCAGAAAGAACAGCAGGTCATGATAGTTGTCTAACTTATCCAGTTTTTGTATCATTTGTCTTACAGCTATTTGTTTTCTATGAAGCATTGTACTTTGATACATGTATGTACGTGAATGTGCATTATGGTGTAAGATAAATTGAATGCCAAAGTAATATTACATGTTCAAGAGTTTAATACAATTTTATTTTTATTTTGTTCACTGTATTTTATACAGTGTGTGTGTGTGTGTGTGACTATGTGCACGCGCACCCATTTATCAGATGACTAACAACTTGATGTGTCTTTCGATCTAAAATGTACATAAAAAGCGCTCAGTCACCATGTCAGTGTAATGTAAAATCATTCTGTCATTGCAAAATGGAGTCCTTATTTTTCCGTTTTTCCGGCGAGTGATAAAAGCTGTCATCTGATGCCGTTTCAGCGGTCAGGGAAAAAAATAATAATAATGATGATTTCTATAGCACCTTTCTCCACCATTAAGATGAACTCAAAGTGCTTTACACAAAGAACACCACACATACATGAGAAATGCTAGCGGCGTACAGTCGTTGATTCTGGAATCGAGGACGTACGATGACAAGTGTTTTCCTATTTTTCAGTCTGATCATGATAACTTACACATTGAAAACATCGCTATTATTTTCTTATGAGGCCACCCATGGATGTGCTTACAGTTGCAGTTGCATGTGTTAGTTTTAGAATCATTGAAACGTAGCCGAATTCTTGTAGTAAGATCATCAGGTTAGTTTTAAAATCACCATAAATCCCAGATTCTGTTCAAGAATTTCTGGATTGAGCCACAGGAGGCAATCAACAGCATGTTGGGGGTAGTCATAGTCTGTTCACTGGCGCCAGTCGTAACGATTGTGGAGACAGAGTTGTGGATGCCAGTGAGACACGCCCGTGTATGTCACCTCCGCTATGCAAGTATTTCAGAGCATGTAATATAATCCACAGGATCTGTGTGACCGCTAGTTCTGGCAGTCCTGTTATGAAAAAGGCAGGCAGTAGGTCACGGCGAGAACCTGAGCCCACAGCAGGTATGACTGTCTACAGTTCATGGCGATGGGCGAAGCTACAGTAATGTTGGAGAATAATCTCATGTTGGAACTGCTTAGTTAATACAAATAGTTCTTTTCCATAAAAAAACGATGTAAAATTAATAATAATCTCCCAGTGACTGAAGCCTTCATTATCAGTTTCTCATTGGAACCCGAATTTCTGTGAGCATAGCTGCTCAATACCTGCTGCACTCATGCCTGTTGGAATGACGTAGACGCGACGTAGAATGGGTTGAGCGACCTTGGGACAGGAGGGTGGAGAGAGTTCGCTGTTTGTACTCCTCCCACCGCATGTTGAGATCCAGCCGATCAATTAGATCCTCCTCGCTTGGGAAAGGTTTGTTCTGAAAAATGGCGCTCACTTTAACACTGATACATATTTGTACAAGTTAAAGGTCTGCAAGCGTCCGATATATTTTTTCAAGGATCACAGGTTGAGAGCTAAGCTTAGTACAAAGCATTACTGAGAGATTAACCTTTGCCACCACCCGTTTTAGAGAAACAAGAGTACACACCATCATGCACAGAAAGAATAAAATAAGTATTAACAACTGTTAAAAAAAAACTTTTTCGTTTTACTTTATTCCTTTCTTGTAGGTCGAATTAGGGAAGATAACCTACAGTTTAGTAGTCTTAAAACAGCAGCTACCTATCTCCCCTAGCTCAGGCTATAAGTTCTCACGCAAAATTTAATAATAATAATAAAAAAAATACTCTTTGTGAACCACTGGAAATGATTTAATATTGGCTTGTCACCAGAAATGAGAAACTGGGAAAATTTCAGACCTCTAGGAAGATGGGAAAGGGGTGAAAAATCGATTAAAAAATTCCACGGACACTAGAGTTAAGTGTGTAAAGAAGATAAAATAGCATTAGGATTGTGCGTATGCTGCCATTACCGTTCAAGGTTCCAACCCATGGCAGAGCCCATTGACAACCGTGACGTATTTATATTTTCACCTCTTTCAGTGCATGATGCAAATGTTTGTAGGCTTGTATCTCGAGAACAGAGCGGTTTTAAGAAGTTTTATTACTGAACTTCACGGACCATTTTTTTTTCATCTGAAAACTAGTTTACATCATAGCAGCATTTATAAATATAAAATTGTGTACAATGCGCACGCTTACTGGACAACACTCCAGCTAATTTACCTACAAGGATTAAAAATGTGCGCGTCTAACGGAATGCTGGATAGGCTCTGCTAGCTATTATATGTCCGATCGTTTTTTTATATTGTAAGAAATGGTAAAACCAAGGCGGCCAACCTGAGGGTCAACGCAATTTTCTTACATGTGCTACTTACCTTAAGCCTGATGAGACCGTAGATTGCGTCGTCGCAGTGGCGCATAAAGAACTTCCTGTTGATCTGTAGCACCTCGCACTCCCCACTCACCTGACAACGAAGTGTTCATCTTGTCAAAACACCTACATTGTTAATATGCCACTCACTTCTTATAGTCTGCTCCATATAGTTCATACGCATTATAAGCTATTCAAAGTGAAAAATAACATGATGATAGCTACAAAGACATTAATTATATAGTTCTCTCTCTCTCTTTCTTGATTAGTATTTTTTGTGGAGTCACCATGCCAACGTAATTTACTATCCAAGAAGGCAATATGTAAAGATTTTCAAAAATTAGACATTTGGTACCTCTCTCTGTCTTTCTTTTTCTCTCTGTGTTTGGTGCGCTTGCGCGTATATTTGTTCTTACTGTTTTACTTACCAAACTAACTGTAGGTCCTCTTTCTTCAGGATCTAAGCAAGCTCTAAGTCCCTGAAACAAAGTCCCCCTTAGACATTGAGGCAACGGCATCAGACGGCGCAAAACTATTTTTTTTCTATGCTAAACCAATAAAATGTTGAGAGACTTTACACCAGGTGTCAACAACGAACGAACAATCAAAATAATACAGAAAACAACACAGCTGCTAAAATTAACAAGCTTGTTGGCTATCATTGCGATGATGATGATGATGATGATGATGATGATGATGATGATGATGATGATGATGATGATGATGATGATGATGATGATGATGATGATGATGATATCGACAACTACAGGAGATACAAGAAATTGGCACTCACAAAAACTTGTCCTGGATGCAGCGTTTCAATCTGCACGAAAGCTGGCAAGGTGTGGCTGCCCACTTGTATCACCTGAGAAGGAGAATCCATTTTATGTCCACTGAACAAGCGAGTAGGTGCCGCTGCTTCCGACACCGAAGTGTTAAGAAAACTGGACGACCTCCCGCGTGCCATCCGAGACGCTCCAGTCCCTCCCTCTTGCGTTTGCGACACAGACTGACTCTTCCCATCATGAACTGGGGATGTTTTTTGGCAATGACCACCGGCCACATCAGGAACCACGTTATTTTCCTCCAGAAATTGTCCGACCCCCTGATTGTGGTCGCGACTAATCCTGCGAGCATTATTTTGTGTAACTTGGCCAAAGATTACATCGTCAGCACAATCGGTACTGTCTGTTATGTTTTGATCAGGTGTTTCTGGTCTCTCTTCGCTGAGATCTCTTCGAGGGACAATCAAGGAGACTTCATGCACGCGGGGAGATACAGACGGTACGGATAGCTGTTCGACTCTCTCCTGCACCATCACGTCGTCCTCATCATCTGCGTGGATTTTGTTGTCGACGAATCTACTGCCCATGACCGCTTCCTCACAGGCCGGGACAGAGTCGATGACGAGCTTAGGGAGGGATAACTCTTGCCTCACTGATCTCACTTGTCTGGGCCCTGTTGATGGTCGCGTGATGAAGGCCTGTCTTAGTCCTCACATAGAACATGGAGAAAAAGATGGGTTAAATTTTACATTGGTCCAGGGATTAATTCTGGTAGTAATTCCATATCCATAAAACGACAATATGGCTTGATAACATTATGAAATTTGCGAGGGCTTTAAAGTATGGGAAGATGTGTACAATCTCTCATGCAACCAGCCATCTCTGGTCTTTTCTGGCCCACAGAATAAATTAAAGGTCAATTGCCAGTGGTCTTGAACCTGATTATGTTTTGAGAGGTTAGTCTCCTTTTTATTTCTTCGCTTATTACACGAGCTTTTTTTCCATTCACCTTATACTTCGTAAGAGGCACTTAATATTTCTGTTTAATTTTCGATGGCCCTTTTGAAAGCTAGGCGAGAGAAAGGTATGTGGTTGTCTGGATCAAAATATATCTATACAACTCAGCGCGAAGGGCAGAAAATATTTTGGCATAGATATTTAGCACAAGCTCGCCTTCTCCAAAACTGTGTTCATAATATAAAGAAACAATATTTAGCATTTAAAATTGGCACAATTGAGGAAAGAATTGAGAAAAGTTAGACAGAAGGCAATCACACTTGCAAGAAGGAAAAACAGTACAGTAGTATGTTTCAACTACACGGCAAATAGCCATCAACCCGTGATCCAGCCAAATGTAATGGCCAAATAAAGTTTCAGCTGTCTGTGGCTGAGTGGAGGTGTCTGGGGATTGCTACAGGTACCTTGTTTTTTGAGAGGGAGGCTGACGCTGGACTGTAGAATGCGTGGTTTTGATGAAGTCAGATGACGTCGCGACGTCGAAGGGGGAGCTGACTTGATGAGGGTGCGGTTGACAACCTGAGGATGGTAGATGGCTGGCTTGTATGACGATTTAACTGCGGAAGGGACAACACATAGTTAACCTGATTGCTAGCGCGTTGGTGAGCGTGAGTGCTTGTCTTTTTGTCTCGTGCTGTACTCTGCCCCTCCCGAGAGCTTCTCTGTGTGAAGGTTTGTCTTTCTCCTTGTTTTTCTGAACTTTGCACGTCTCTATCAGCCTACATATAAGCTTACATTTTTTGACTCTTTTTATTTACATGTCGTTTGTCAGATAAATATGGTAAAAACGACTACAGAGGAAGAAATTCGAAATTTTTAAAGAAGACAGCCCACCCACCCCTACCAGTCTCGCTCTCTCTTCTTTTCTCAATAAGAAGAGTAGAAAGTTTAAGATTTTGACCGATCACCGATAATTTCGTAAGAGCTCTCTGTTTTTAAACCCTCTCTTACCGTGTGATTACCAGCATTCAACAAATTAATCCAGTTGTAAGTCCACATATATTTTACTAACAACTAAGGACTTCAACTAATTCCTTTGCCTTACTAAAGTCCTTTTTTCAAAAACACGTATTTCGAATATTTATTTTTTAAAAATATTATTTTAAATAAGCGATCTTTGACGCCGATAACTCTTTGTCATTAAACTTATATCACATGATCTAGTCCTAAAACGGCTACGAAGTGGCGTCGCTCATTTTCAGCTCTCGGTAAAGTATCGGTCTGTGCGAGGGAAACGCTACTCTTTCTGTCCCGCTACCTTTACGCATGTTAGCTTACTCTTTCTATTCTCGAACGTCAGACTAAGCATATCTTGGACAATTAAATAAGCGCCCCTACTGTAATCCCTGTCTTGTATGAAGTCATAGAGGCGTTTCTTTCTGTAGAATGGCGACTGGCTGTTGAGGAAAGCCTGAACTTTGCGTCGTCTAGCTTGGACGTCGATATTGCACGGGTCGAGATATTTAAGAACACGAGCCTCTCCCTGCACAATAAGCATATTTATCAAGACACAAACTCATATCCACACATGCATACACAGACATATATGCATGCTCTCTCTCTCTCTCTCTCTCTCTCTCTCTCTCACACACACACACACACACACACACACACACACACACTTAAATTTATGACAAGGCATATGTCGAACCAGTTTTTTTAACAGATTTATAACATTTTATATCAATGGCTTACCGATTTAATCACGTAAATCCAATCAACATTGTTGGCGTCCCTTGCAATTAACTGTCCGAATCTGGAAAATGAAAATAAACCAGTCTCTGACAAGACTATTGACGAAGGTTATTTCCCTTTGATTCTTCATTTTAATTTTCCTTTTTTCTTCTTAACTTCGGCTTGGGTTTCTTATGAACGTCAGTCTGCTGGTTGGTAGCTTTCTACATGGGTCAACTTACAGATTTCAATGTACAGTTTTGTCCTAACATCACATTCTTGCATCCATCTGGGATCTTGTGGCACAGCCTTCACAGTCACCTTGAATTGCGTAGGTGCACTTAAAGCGTTTTAAACATTCTTCTTTTAATATTCATTAGGGATTTTTATTGGACCTAAATTAATTATGGTGCGCAGCTTTCGATCTTGTTGGAGCTACACGCATAGCTCTCAACAACCATTAGTAAAATATTCACATCACTGCGTCATCAGAGCAAACAAGTTTTATATAGCCTTTTCCTGTTACGCATCTCGAGATCGAGATCGGCCTAGTCTCCCACCTTCGCCCACAAACTAATCTCATGACTGTGACCTTTTACTATGACCGTGCGAAAGGCGGCGGCAAGGGGAGCTGGGTCAGAATAGTCCAATCACACCAACAGCAAGACCTCATCAATTCCTAACGCAAGAGCAACCACCCTAGCATGATGGTGCCAGTTCACTTAAAAAAAGAGAAACCATGACACCGTAAGTGACGGCATAAAAGGCTGATATGGAGAAGATTGTGAGTAATTAACTACTTTATTTAAGACTGGCAGTCACGTGAGGCTAAAAAGCCAGATTCGTCTATCAGGCTGCTCCACCGGTTTGCTGAGCTTACGTCCCCCGAGGAAAGTTTGCACGTGAAGCTCAACTTCCATTTAATTAACGTTCAATCAGTTTAAACGACCACGCACCCTTATTCGCATATAACAGAC
This sequence comes from Marisa cornuarietis, assembly GCA_004794655.1. NCBI lineage: Eukaryota > Metazoa > Mollusca > Gastropoda > Architaenioglossa > Ampullariidae > Marisa > Marisa cornuarietis. The sequence goes on from SMMW01000575.1 coordinate 13,266,811, forward strand.
ACGCTCACTTCTACAACATACATTCACTCATACCCAAAGTAAATTACAGACATGCATTATGCATGCTCATGTCAGGACAGGGTCACAGTGAAGTCGTCCTTCTGAAAAGACGCGTCTTCAGTTAAGACTTAAAGGTGGTAAGAGAATTAGAGTTGCGAAGGCTGACGGGTAATCCGTTCCAAGTTGATGGGGCTTGGTAGGAGAAAGACCTCTGTCTATAAGTCTTTGTCTTAGATAGTGGGACTCGCAGAAGCTTGGTGTCTGTAGAATTATGACGAATGTCATTTAAAAAAGGAAGCCGTTGTGCAGGACCAACCAGGACTAAGCATTAAAATAACCACTTATAAATTTTACCAAGGATCCGAAAGAGCAAAGAGAACCAGGGCAGACAGGTTGTAGTGCATTGATCATCCTGAAATTTCTGTGTTTTACTCAGAATAAGCATCATTATATTCGGGAAAGTATTTCCCACGTGGATTACACGCATTCCATTCGATTAAAAATGTAAACTTCAGAGCCCAATAAGCTGCTGGAAACAGGGTTTTAAAGTTATTGTCTTCTCGAAAACGGTTCTGTTCACCGATATGTTCAGAAGAGGCATAGGATGGTGATACATTGGATTGAGACTTTGAACACTTAGTGGATAAGGTAGATTTTTGCTATTCACATCATCAGCGCAAACAAAATTTTATATGGCCTTTTCGTGATATTTATCTTGAGATTGGCTCACAAACTAATCTCACCAGTCTCCAACAAGTTTGGCAAGGGCATTACAGCGATTTGCGATATGGCGTTGTACTCGTAGACGAACGAGATTTTTTTGTCGATAGGCAATGGATTTTATGTTTGCAGCTTCCTGCTGGACGACTTTCAGTTCCTTACACTACAGCTCCACTATAATCAATGCATCAGGTCGCAGGAAGCTGTGATGGTTTATTCTGCTAGCAGTACACAACACGGTAACCATAACCTTTCTCGGGTGGGTTGCATCATCGCCAAAGGTGTTTTGTGTTTTGGGAGTTGCGTCAAATCAGTTTATCACAAAATGCGCGGGGGAACATTCAGGATGAACAAATACAGAGAAGTGGAATGGCATGTGGTATTACACAGACAAGACTGTATCACCCACTTATACTTCACGACACTCCATACACCGGGGGACTCCACCAGCCGCTGCATCGGGAAGTGTTGAAATACAGCGTGCTGCCTGAAATCATCATCATCATCATCATCATCATCATCATCATCATCATCATCATCATCATCATCATCATCATCATCATCATCATCATCATCATCATCATCATCATCATCGTCGTCGTCGTCGTCGTCGTCGTCGTCGTCAGTAGCATCGTCATTTTCTTCGTTGTCGTATTCCGTTTTGTCGTCATCGTTATCGCGTAGGCAGACTACTGTCACTATTACACCAGCAGTTCAAGACCATTAGTGTCAACATTGACCGCCACCTAATGGTAGGCGATGATATAAAATATACGTGTTTATATTATATGCTGGACGTACTTGCATATTTCAAGATGCTTGGGGTTGTTAGTGTCATCAGCCATTTCGAAGATGACTTTGTAATCCTGCAGCAAGGCAAAGCACAGAGCGTGACAGAAATTATTTAGTTAGAAAAGCCAGTATTTCACACTGCAAATATTTTGTTCCACTTTAGGATAGTTTTTGAAAAATCTGTAAAGGTGTTTGGGTAGTCTCTGTGGCATGTGCTTTATTTTCGTAAATGTTTCGAGGCTTTCCAAAGATCACAGCTGGATGACGATGTGTTCACGTGATTTGACCTCACGTTCGCATGTTCCGCTACACTTTATGAGAAAACGGCGAAAGGAAAATTCTACGTAAGTAAAAATCTTGTGTAAAGGACAGGGTTTGACACGATCTTCTGTAACGTTGCCACATGCGCATAGCCCAGGCTATTCAAAACTCCTTGAAGAGGTCCCCTTGGATAATGTAGTCTAGGGAGTAGGGAGACAGCGATGGAATGGATACAGTCCCTTTCACTATGACATGTACCGCCCAAAGCGATATGTAGGCTACATTTCAGACTTGGCCATAATCCAGAAACAATCACGTACTAAAATGTCAAAATATTTTTAAAAACACCATTTAACAGGATTAGTAGCAGTCTGTTCAGACGATAAAACAGGCGCCATCACCTCTAAGAAAACAAAAGTCCCAGTCAAAGATAAAGAAATCGATAGGCACTAACAACACGACCGCCAGGCGAGGGCATAATTTTAGCAGTGGGTCATACGCCAATCGATGTCTCCGGTAAAAATCTCGCTCATAAATCGCTTCTAGGCTTTCCCTATCCACAGAAATTAATAGCTACCGCAGTCAAGCTGTAAATGTAATAACAGATACCAAGAACATCTGGCGTAAGAGTGAGAGAGAGAGAGAGAGATGCAGTTTGAGAAAGAAGAGATGAATGTGGTATGGCAACGAAGACGAGAACGATGACGTAAAGAGCAGATTGCCTACGTTTAGTAAACAAATAAATACATTTCTTGGACAGTCCGCGATGTCCACAATATGTAAAATGTTATTTCAGTGACGTAGCGACTTACCGATCAGGTCTAGTGAACGAAACAATTTCTATCCGTTAACAACAAAGCAGGTGGTCTCGTTACGCGAAAGGTTGCGCAGTGTTCTCGCGAGGTGATCAGGCAGGTAAACTGTTGCCACGATTTGCGCTCACGTGGGCCCGCCAGCCTGTCACGCATGGCTAAGCACACCCCGCTCCGCTGACTGGGCCGCGTTTTCCTGTTGGTGGGCGACTCGGGCGACAGTCTTATTAATCTCACCGATCGATGATGCTTTTGTCATCTTAGGCACTGTGGTGTGTGTGTGTGTGTGTGTGTGTGTGTGTGTGTGTGTGTGTGTGTGTGTGTGTGTGTGTGTGTGTGTGTGTGACAGAGAGATTGCGTTTGCTGTGTTTGCGTGTGGCTGGTGTATTGTATCCAGCTCTACCTTTAAGGACACTCACTTGATCTTTTGCACTCTCGAGCGATAGGCATACGGGATGAGCAGCTAATAACGTCACGCAGCACTGTCACGCTCTGTTCATCTACCTGAACTGTCTGCTCGTAGAGCCATACCACAAGTTTACAATGACTACCTGACGCTGAACTTTTCACGGCCTGGTAACTGAAAAAGTAGACTGCTGGACAGCTTACTGGAAAGGAATGAATGACCCGAACAAGGGAGATCAGAACATAATGGAGAAATATATGTTTCTACACACTGTCGAGCGCAATCTTTATTCGCTCTTCTGTTCAAAAGGACAAAAACTATTTGTTTTCAAAGATCCCTTAAAGTTCTCTTTTCTATAGATGGGGATGAGAAAGCTCTAAGCGGGAGCATCGGGGAGCGGATACTTCCGGTCAGTCTCAGTCAGCTTAGCTGAAACACATCTTACATTGTCTCTGCAGATTGCTGATGTTTACAGTCAGTTGTGAGTTAAAAAGCTGCGGCCATACAGTTCCGAAATAAAGCTGAAAGATGCGACAGTGCGAGAACGGGTACAAATATTTACACCTCTCGGTCAGTCGTTTTATTGTAGTTTGTTTTTGCTGTGGATAGAATGGAATAACACTCCTCATTCGCTTTCGTGCTTCCATCTTTAGTGGGCCAAGCTTGTTGAAATAGTAATGATATGAAGATTTTGCAAATAAGAGAGCGGAGGGAAGCTGTTGATAACACTTCAGAACTGACGTGTAGCGGTAAGAGGCTGGATCAAGCAGCCGAACAATTTAAAACACTGAGTATGACAAAAGAACATTCAGACGAAAACATCGTCACATATGTCTATAGTGATAAACGGCGCCTTGCAAGACTCACCTGCCGGTGCAGGTAGAACAGTTCTGTGTCTGTCTTCGTCACCACCGTGTGGCGTCGTCGTCTGCAGCACAGCAAGTCTGTTTCCTGCAAAAGGCGAAGCAGACGACACTTCCACTGGCAACGTGCTTTCAGCTTACGCAACACGCTTAACCAATCTGGTCATTTTCGTACATTAAGAAACTAAGAAACTTTCATCCGCCCTTTAAGAAAAACAACAATGTACCCGGGAAGAGATTAAACCCCAATCAAAATGTTACCGAGAATTGCATCTTTTCTCCTCAAATTCCGCTCATGCAGATGACGCTATTTTTAGAAATACCACCCTTTCATCACTTCCTGTTTTCTCTACAAATCCAGATGTGATTAAGAAAAATAAGAAGATAATATTGATCGTGGCTCTTCGTCATAAAGTGCCACCGGCATAAGTTTTTGTGATACTTAATGCCCTGTTTCCAGCGATTTTCGCTGAGGGCTCGTGTTGTCCTTTAAGGCCTGCTGAGCAGAAGATAATAATTATCATACTTTTTTCCCCGTCCACTAAAAATTATTAGCAACACATATGACAATTTTTCAAACTATGATTCAAGAAACAAAAGCTATGAATGCTGGTGATGATAGAAACGTCAAGAAAGTCAACAAAAGTTTGTCTTTCTTGACAAACGGATTCACAACTTTGTTTTTACGAGTAAGATTTTAAAGTTATGACGGAATAGTCTACCATATAAAAAGTAGCGATGATGAAACTGTAGCTGTGTGGGGTTAAGCACAATGCCCTTCTTAATGCGATCTTAATCAGAAGAATGACTGTCGCCTGGCTGAACCAATCGCTCTGCTAAGCACGAAGCAACCGGAAGACAAGCCTTCTTTAACGACCGATCCATCGATCAGCTGTTGAATACCACTGTGGATTTTATACTCCTTTTTCGCGCGCGCGCATGCGTGTGTGTGTGTGTGTGTGTGCGCGCGTGCATGTGTATGTGCGTGCGTGTGTGTGTGCGTGCATGTGTATGTGCGTGCGTGTGCGTGTGCTTGTGTGTCTGTGTGTGCCTGCGCACGTGTAAATGTGCACGTTTTGATGGTCACTGTTTCTATTTATAGGTTTTTCATAACATTTTACGCGGCAGACCCACTTCGAAAGCCACGTCAGCAGATCTATAAAGCCAAGGGTGCTGGAGCAGAAATTTCCCACCACGTCACTGGCAAAGAAAAATAATGATTGGTCACATCATTAGAACTTGCCATCCAGAAAATCATTAGCTCACGAAGAAGAGCTAATGACCATCGAGCATTATCGATTTCACGTAAGTTCTAATGGATATCAATACACCCCACCACTCCATACCCACTATCCCTACCAAAAAAAAAAAAAAAAAGAAAAAAAAAAGAAAAAGAAAAGAAAGGCAGTGCGTGACAGCAAGCTCAAAGGAGCTTTGATATGCTGATATAGACTCAAAGTCTCCCCTTCCCTCCGACCCTCGATTACCAGCCCCTCCCTCCCCCTCCCGCGCCACTTCGTCCCAAACGCCCAAGCAAGTACGAGCTCTTTACAAGAGTCTGGTATTTGTTTCATGCTCTTTGAAGCAAAGAATCTATGACTGTGCTCACACAGGCCAGAGGAGGTATGCATTCGTGTACCCGATCCGCCGCTTTGGGCCATATAATAATAATATAGCCAGGGCCTTTGAGGTGTTTGTTTTAAATGACTGGTAGTAGGCGCTTGGCGCTTCAGGTACAGGTAAGATCAAATGGAGGACTGCTGAACAGGAAATAGTCAAAGTGGTGAGAGTGTTTAAAGTAGACGGCAACGTTCAGGTGCTTTTCCAGGGGGAAATATTTATAGTATAAAAGCAGTCCGCACTAAATCCCCTATCTCTCTTTGTGTTTTCCTCTCTCTCTTATATATATATATATGTGTGTGCGTGTTCTACGTGTACACGTGTTTACTTGTGCAAGTAAGTGCACAACCTGCGTACGTGCTAACATAGTCTTAAAGGATTAAAGACAAATAAGAAATTAATATAACAAAGAATAGAAAGACTAGATGTCGTGGTGACATTAGGTGAAATATTTTTTTACATGTAATTAAGAAATTGTTACTTCAAATTAATTTCGAGCACCAACAACACCAGTGAGTTGCGTGCTGTGCTTACCCCAAATTTTTCACCGGCATGGAGTTCCTTTGGGTGTTTTCTGTTCTCGTGTTTTTCAATCACTGGCATGCACAAACAAACAAAAACAACAACAAGAATAATGCAGAAGTCAGCAATACCTTCACTCACTGCAACCTTATTTGCAACAATTACGCTATTGTACTACAATGGCCTAACAGTCAAGCGTCGGACACTCGAATCTAAATGGGTCTAATAGCTTATGGGCAGATGGGGTTACTCGCTATTTTCTGTAATCACCATAGTAGTAGTAGACAACACGACGAGTCGTCACGTGACCGACCAGGGGAAGCGGATGGCCAAGTGGTTAGAGCGCTGGCGTCCGAACTGAGAGCGCGGTGGTTCAGTTCCCGATAAGCGCAGCAAAGTTCCCCTAGTCGATCCAGCTGGCGGGAATGGGTACCTGACTCCATAGAGGGTTGGGGAAGGTAAGGGAGCGAGGGAGAGGAGATGGGCACCGCCCTTATGTTAAAGCTGGCCCCGAGAAAAGTGAGCCACTCACTCCCTACCCCCAACCCCCAACGACCTAAAAAAGTTAGGGGATGGCCTTTACCTTTTTTTTTACGTGACCGGCCAGAACAAATCGCAGCTTACTCTTCTACTTTCCCTCATAACTAAAGGGTAGCAGACTGTGGCTGAAAAGCCTTTCTGGCTCGGCTCACGCGAACTACTCAAAGAGACATCTCGTGTTTGCTTCTGATTGAAGACACGAGAAGACCGATGTAGTACAGTCTCCTCAGCTTCCTTGTATATACCGTGAACTCAAAGAGTTCTACTGACAGTCCATAGAGATCTACAGCTTCCAAAGTGGTACTTCAGAATCACAAAACTATCTCATTCATTGAAACGCCAGCGTGCATGACCCGAACGAAAATTAGTGTGACTACATGTATACATAGAGAACAAGTTCTAATTACGTATTCATTTTAGACAACTTGCGTACTCAGCCTTCACTCGAATACGATCGACTAATATCTCACATAAGCAAGGGCACCAGCAGTTCTTGAGGATGGGAGTGCGGGGTATAGTGGGGGAGGAGATGCCGATCATTTCCAGTGAAGTGTTGATATTCATCTCCAACATTTTCCATTTGTCAATAAGTAAATTTGTGGAGAGTGAATGTATTTTAAAATAGTTCCAAACGGACAAATAATTATACTTTAAGACGTTCTAGAAATTATTCTAAAATCACGATGAATTCAAAGGCATGATATTTAATACTTAAAGACCAACCTGAATGGTTTGCTTTTTTTGCAGATATCAATAGATATGGGCGACATAAACCTAACCTGTAAATTTCAGCCTCCAAAACCCATCCGTTAATTAATTATCCTCTAGCAAAGTACGCGATTCGCACCTGCGATCAACGAGCGCCATTAACAGTGTACTACGTCACACTAGTACACTATTCACAACATTGGCAGCCGTCAACACCAAACAGAGAGAGAGAGAGTGAGCGACAGGTGGGATTATTCGGACAATCTGTATTTCTCGTGCTAAAGTAACAGTTTTTCAAAACCACGAGAAATACAGACTTTCAGCGTCCGAATAACTCGAGCTGTCGCTCATTCTCTCTCTCTCTCTGTTTGGTGTTGACGGCTGCCAGTGTTGTGAATGCTGCACTAGTGTGACGTAGTACACTGTTAGCGACGCTTGTTGATCGTAAGTACGAATCGTAGCGGATAATTAATTAATGGATGGGTTTGGGAGGCTAAAATTTACAGGTTAGGTTAATATCGCCTGTATCTACCGATATATGAAAACTTCAAAAACCATTCAGGTTGGTCTTTAATACTAGGACACTTGTATAACGCACTGTCGTGTGAGACTATATTGGGCGTAGTTTCAGACATACATACATTGCCCGGAGAGCACGAAGTATATCCCGTCGGCTGGGTGACCTTGCTTGATGATCACCCTGTTGAACCTATACCTGAAACAGACAGACAGACAGACTCGACTGCACTCGTGTGACGTAAGACTGACATAGCAGTTTGCTCTTCTGGTTCATGACATTCTTTCAAGACATTAAAATACCCTTGTCACGGTCCTTTGTTTCATGGAAAGCATTTCTGTCTTCATTAAGATTTATCAGATTCAGTATCTCAAAACAGGAAACCAATATTTCTTTCGAAAACCAACATAAACTAAAGAATACGCCTAAGGAAATGTGCCTCCAGATTTGCCATATTTTGTATGTCCATTGACTGTGTTACAAAATAATTTTTTTTAAGATAATTATGCATTAGAAGTAAGAGGCGCTCCCATAGTCACCAGTCTAAATTCACCATTCACATTTTGCTGTCGTTTGTTTTATGTGAAAAATTGCAACCGTGTTTCAATCCGTCGAAATACCGGAGGAACTAACCACCTTAATTAAACCTAACACTTAAGAACACACACACACACACACACACACACACACACACACACACACACACACACACACACACACACACACACACACACACACACACTATCTATCTATCTATCTATCTGGGAGTTAATTAAAGAACTCTCCGGCTTGTCTTACTTGTCATAGAAAGCCACTTGACATATTTGCTTTTGCGTTGAAATATTGTAGCTGGCAAAGTCAGTAGACAATGTTTTGAGGCAACGAAGTATCTAGACAGAAAACAAAAAGATAACCATGCAGAGATTATTAATAAAAAAATGCATCTTGTGTCATGTTTAATTTCCCATTTAATGTACTTAAATCTATGTAGCTTGGAAACAGAGGCTTCTAGAGCAGCTTGAAAAACAACATAAAAAGCAGAGTGAATAACAAGACGAGCAAACACATAAGTTAATGAGGATTGCTTCTACTGATTTCTTACAAAATATTGCATTTTTAAACTCTATATGTCTGGAATAAATCAACTATCATACGTTATAACCCCAGCTTACACTAAAGAAGCAGGAAACTAAGCCACGATGACAAACTACAAGAATGGTAATAATATCATCATATTATGTTGCGTTGTAGATAATCCACATATTTCTGCACGCAGCTCAATTTTCTCGAAGAAGTGAAATGCTGATGATGTTGGTCAGTATGACATGGTTACTTTAATACTGTGATGAGACTACTGCAATACTGCTTTGACGAACAGTACTCATCTAAGCGCAAGAAGCTGGCAAGGAGATGGAGAGGTAAAAATGATGGTCCAAACGAGAGAATTGCCGTTTCTTTGAGACGTTTACCTCGGCGATCTGCTCTGGTCGTCGTTGGCCAGGAGGGATCGACATCATCTCACGAAGCTTGTCATTCAGGATAAACTTGAAAGACAGAGAATTCAAAAAAATTACTTCATGACTAATAAAAAAAAGCTTTTAAACGAAATATTGTTTTCCGTAGCGTTAGCTTCTTTCATCTGTTGCTTATAGCTTCGACAAGGGTGGGCGTAAAAAGAGACAGAGAAGGGAGATAACTAGGAAAGGGAAACAACCAGAACAGTTTACCGTTCCTAATGAAGGTGGACGATAGTGGCTTGGCGAGGGGGCTTATTAGAATATTATTAGAACGTGATATCGTTGCATTACATTCTGCTCTTAAGGGAGCACTTTTTTTGTAAACAGCCAATGTCTGTTTTTATTCTTCAGGTTCACGTCGGACAGTCCAACTAGGATAACAGTTTACAATGAAAATAATCTGTTTGCTACGTGGAGCATGGCAACCCGATGACCTCACGCAGGCACGCACGAACATCCTTCTCTCTCTCTCTCTGTCACACACACACACACACACACACACACACACACACACACGCGCGCGCGCGTTGAAGACTGAAGCAATCACATGTTCTCAGAAGAAGAAGAGAAGACGGAGAAAGAAATGCTTACTTCGGTTCGGTGATCACGGCTGAAGTCCGCCACATCAAAAGTCAGCTGAATCAATTCTTTTGCGTTGTTGGGTACGAAAGTGACAAAGGCACGGGGTCCTTTCCGTCTCTGTTGAATGTTGCTAGTGGCGACCGCGTTGTCAATCAGCGCGTACCAGGGCTCCTTCCTCAGTCCGCGCCTAAGAGTGCTGCACGGTTCAAGAGTACAATTTCAGATTGTCCTACGAGTGCAAAGATTAAACGCTAACACAGAGGAAAAAGTCGGCATGCCACTATAATATGAGAATTCTATGTCAAGCGAGATGTTCGAGGGAAATAATCTTTGTGGACAATAGATTACTTACTTCATACTGTTCCTACCTAAGGCATCCACTAGAGACCTCCATTTTTTTCTGTCAGCAAAAAGTTTAGCAATGCCGTTCCAGGACAGTTTCTGGTCTTTTAGTTCTCTCTCTTTTGACCTTCGCAATGCTTCTTTTGGCTGACCACTCTTCATCTTGCCATCAGCTGTCCAATGAAGGGCTATTTTGGGTGGTGCCTCTGATTTTATTGTGCACTCACGCTCTAGCCATTTCCATCTTTTTTGGATTATGATTGTCATATTTTTGCAGCTGGCTCTTGTAAGGATTTCTTTGTTAGTAATTATGTTTGGCAAGAATATCTTGAAGACTTTCCTCAGACATTTGGTTTAAAAGGTCTCTAGTTTCTGCTGATTTTTTCTGATATCTTCCAGCACTCAATTCCATAGAGTAAGACAGAAAGGACATTGTTTCTGAAGATTCTTAATTTGGTATCTCTCCTTAGAGCTTTGGACTTCCAAATTTCTTTTGGCATGACAACAGATTGATTTGTTTTGATGAGTCTGTTCTTCACTTCCTTTTCTGTATCTCCATCTGTTATTACTAGACTGCCAAGGTATGTAACTTTTTGGACTTTCTCTGCTTGTTTGTTATTGACTGTGATGGGGTTTGCTGACGGCATTCTATCTCATTTCTTTTCTTTTTGCCTGTGCTTACTCTGTCCTATTTTTGATGCAGTTTTAGTCAGATTGTTCATGCACATCTTTCTGTTGGCTGGATAACATAAAAATGTCATCACCATAATCTAAATCTTCCAGTACAGACGTAAGTGTCCAATGGATTCCTTTTTTCTTGTCTTCTGTTGTTTGTGTCATAGGCCAATCCGTGGCCATATAAATAGGAAAGGTTAAAGAAATACATCCCTGTTTGACACCAGTGGTAATGTTGGTTATCCGTTAATTTGCTGTTGCTACAAACCACCTGGCAATGAAAGTCTGCAGATAGTTCTTTTATTACATTACTTTTTCTGTGGTATTCCATAGTGACTCATGATTTTCCATAATGACTCACGGTGTATGCTGCCATATGTTAGGACTCTTAACATTTTTAATGCTATGGTAAATTTCCGCTGAACTTCTGGGTCTTTAAGTTGATCCATGTCACGGGTTGATGTCTTTGTTCTTCCACCTTAAGTTTTCTGAGTTTTGGAGCAAGTTTGCTGATCAGCAAATTATAGTCACCACCTATGTCTGCCCCCTTTTTGACTCTGACGTCTTGAAGTGTATGCCTCTATTTGACATTAATGATAATACGATCTATCTGGCTCTCTGTCATCAAATGACTTTCAAGTCACTTTGTGTATCTTCTTATGTTGAAAATTATTCCTCCAATTACAAGGTCGTTTTCTAGGCAAAAATCAATCTGCTGGCATTGCCAGTTATATACCCTATACCTTCCTCTCCCATGCTTTCTTCTTTTCCTTCGTTCTTGCTGCCTACTCTAGCATTGAAATCTGCCTGTATTATCTTTTACATAATGGATAGGGATCTATTACATTGATACCTGTAAGCTGTTGTAGAAATCTTCTTTGTACTCTTCCTTTGCCCCATCTGTGGGTGCACAGCAGGTCAGGATGAAAAGTTTGATGAATCTGGTATGCAGCAGGCGTTTGCTGATTGACTTTCATTCTAATAGGGAGTTATTGTATTGTTTTGGATAATCACTGCAACCCCTTCTCTGTGTTGGTCGTCGTTCCTTCCAGACCACAAAATAGTGTCACCATTTGCAAGAGTTCTCTTTACTTGGCCTGTCCAACGTGATTCTGTAATTCCAAGACGATCAAGTCGGTATAGATGGATTTCTTGGAGGGATTGTGCTAACTTTCCTGCTTGGTTCAGTGTTCTCACATTCCAGCAACCAGTAGTAATGAGGTTTTGTGGAGAGAAGAGGTCGGCTGTCGTGTTGGGAACGTCCTTGCGGCTTTGGTCCCCAGCCATCATAACTCCAACTACCTGGTCTGGCTCTCCCCAGTCACCGTTTGAAGGATGTCTCTAGTTTCAGTTTCCTCAACTGTATTCTTTTACAGGAATGGATTGTTAGTCCATTGCACAATCCTCTGTAACCTGGAGGACCAGTGGACCACTCTTAGTTTTTTTCTCTACCCCTTGATTTGTCCGATATGGGTGGCTCTGAAGGATCTAGTGCTCCCGTCGTTATAGTTCTAAGGGTCATCGAGACACGCAAGCCCCCTGAACACGGCAAGATGGTGGTCCAGCAGCAACAGGGGGTGCACTAGATTACTCCTTCCGTTTTGTGCTGCTCTGTAGTAAACACATAAACACGAGAAGCTGCGCTGGCAAAAGCACACAGCCAATGGAATTATTAGCAATTACCAGCCAGAACGAGCTAGAACTGCCGAATATTTATATGCCAAAAAATGTTCTCTAAGCCGGATTGATTTTGATGAATATGTGGCTCTGTTTCGTGAATGTTTGATACGATAAAATATCACCAAGTTACATAGTGTCAAGTTAGGAAAGCGTTTAAAAGAGCATGCTACAAGCCCAGATGGGAAGCAGTCCGTGCACGACGAGAAAAGCATCCACGAGAAAACTAGTAAAATGTCTGGGCACGAAGTCGGCCTCGAGTCCATAATTTAAATAGTTCAGCAGTCGAACTAATTTTCGCCGAAGTGAAAGACAGAAACAGTTTACAAGCAAAAGTTCAAGTGAAAAAACAAATTAAGCGATATAAACTGGGAATAATTATTACTACGTCGTAAATTATTATGTCAGCCTCTTTTTTAAGCTTTTTGGATGACATTGTCGCTCTTAAGCTGAGGATAGACTGAGCTTTGCTGCTATCATCTACTCACTCTTTGCAGATGTTGCATACTTTGATCAACAGCAGCACCAGCCTCGACATTCGGCGGAATCGAGAAACTGGCTGCAAACAAAAGGAAGAGAAGAGCAATCGTAGTAGTGAGGTGTAATATCGATGATTGCATATATATATATATATAGAGAGAGAGAGAGATTGCAAAGACAGACAGACAGACAGACAGACAGACAGACAGACAGACAGACAGACAGACAGACAGACAGACAGACAGACAGACAGGAAAAGAAAGGTAGAACAGAAAGCAATCATTTTATAGCAGGTTTTTTTGCACATACCCTTATCCAACGCATTTTTTCTTTTCCAGCAATATGTCATAAAATTACGATGTACATCCCACAGGAGAAGACAACCACTTGCAAGATTTCTCAGAGGACCTTATGAGTTCTAGTATTTTAGTTATTTTAATTTGGTTTTGGTCACGAGTACATCCACTGTATCAGGAAGGAAAGGCTATAATTTGTCCTCGCCCACACTTTCGTTAAATTTTCTTTGGCGCTCTGCTTTCGCTTTCACTCTCTCCAATGGCCTCGAGTTTGATCTTCTGTGTCACTGCCCATATTCTCGGCGATGCGAAGATAACAGTATAAAGAATGCACGATGTGAGACGCTGAACACTTCTCATATTAATCATAAATTGTTGTCTTGTCACAGATTTTTACCAGTTCCAGATCTGACTTGTGTCTGTGTCACAACCCTGGCGTCTGGAATTAGCGAAAGGATCAACAAGGTATGGGGAACGGTTCACTACAATCAATGACATTGAAGAGAAAAGACTGGTGAAAGACGACTTAACAACTTTGTCTAAAAGATAATTCCTTTTAAAAGGAAGCAATCAGAGCTACCGAAAGACGAATCGATATGATTCTTGTAGCTTCAGGTATGACGAAAGTATAGAGGATAAAGACATGAATCACAGCTGACAGTGGTCCGACGACCAGTCTTAAGATCAGCTGCTACTAGCACCTGATAATGAGGAACTGCAGGTGAACGTAGCTCGGTCACTTTTGATCGCCTCCCCTCACCCGTAGCTCTTGCACCAGGCAGTAGTCAGGGGTAAGTTAAACAACAATAAACTGAAGGGCTTCGTAATCAGTCTCTTCTGGCACGCTGATACAATTATGTCTTGCATAAGCGGCAGACAGCAGTGATATTAAATCTCTCAGGAGAGTTTAGCTACTGAAAACAATTACTAAAAATGTGGCACCATGTAAGAAATAGATTTCAAGATCTCTAACTCTTTAGACGATTTATTCCATGTTTGAATACTGCAGTTCCATTCCTAGACAGGTCTCGTGGAGAACGATTTTCAAGCTAACTATAAACATTTCAGTAGTTCATGGAATATAACTCCAGAAGCGAGTCGTTCTTCATAAAATTTGTGATTGGCAGGTGATAAAGTTTCACTCAGAACGCAGTAGTGCTAATACAGAAATAAGTTATGATGTTACACCACCACGTCGTCGTATTCCTCTGAACCTACATCGAATCACATATCGAATGTTTTTTGACGACAAAATAGCTTAAGTTACTTTCTGTTCTGTCTTCCATTTATGAAAGCTTCACAACAGGGGCAACTTGCCACGGATCTTGAGGCAGTCGGTAGAACAGAGGCAGTGAAAACTAGAATAAGTCCCGAGTGCATAACACAGGTGCTCCGTTAGGCCCTCCACGGTACTTCAGTGATACTAAGAACCAAACGGTCAAGACGCTTACAGCAGAAAGTCACGCCAACTCTGTGTGCAAACAAGCACATAGGATTAACAGTGGGAGCTCACACCCAGCTAGGATATATACACCCGTCTACGACATATAATTATAGATACGTACAGCTGACACTCTTTGGTTTCAGAAAAAATATCCCGCTGCTCTTATTGTTCGACACAGCGACCGTCAATGTCGATAAAAATGCGTAGATACCTGCGTACACGTCGGCTTTCTTACAGAGGAAACCAGGTAAGGACATGTTAGTGCGTGCCACCCAAAGGAACTGGTGTTACCTCATCGGTGGAGGTATCTACCTTAGGCGCAGAGAGAAGTGCAGATATTAACATAAGCAAGGTAAGTGATAGACTCAAAGCCAAGTTGCACGCACACACACACACACACACACACACTGTTTCTCTCTCTCCTTCCATCATATATATATATATTAATTATATAATTCCGATTTGAGTACATAACCTGTTCAGAACTCGTATGATGGATGGCTTCGAATGACCGCGGGATCCAATATATAAAATGTGGCGCTCACATAGGCCAATGCCAAGTAAAAAAGTGAAAGTGCATCATATAAACTAAAACAAAAGACATAAAGCTACAAATATTACAAACACTGTAACAATATGGAACTTTTACCATCTAAGGTAGTCAATAAACATGAAATATACTAACAAAAAAAATTTGAAATCTCCAAAGTTAAAACAAAGGTTACATAGCAGCTATGGTCGTCGTTAAAGGAAGTTAATGAGGATCGTATGTCAGAACCTTGTGAGAACTCATTGATCTATAGTGATAGAGCATCGTGAGGCCTCGTTGAGTCATATGTCAGAGCACGATAAACATGGCAGCAGGACGTGATGCCTCACTGATTCACTGAGTGCGAGGAGGTACAATAAAGACACCTGCAGTTATACCAGGCAGAGTTAACAAAACAAGGCGAGGGTATAATCTTCCACGCGAGGCAAGTCCCGACAACTCAACAACTGCTGTTATATGACACTGCTAAGCTTATTCTCCCCACCCCACCTTACCCCACCCTCCCTTGACTGAGGGTAATGCGCATTCACATTTCCTTCCACAACAGCGGCAAGAGGCAGGTAGATAAGACAGACTTATCGACCTTCCGCCGCCATTGTCATGCAGCGATCCTTCCTTTTGTAAGTGTACTCCTCGCGAAATTAATGTACGACACAGACAAGAGCCTCTTGAGAACCCACGCCGCTAGATTATCAAACTACTTCCCTTACATTTGTACCTTTGCGCGGTTGTCAAAGGTGGGGGCATCGTCGTATTATAATTTTCTGCAGGCAAACTTTAGAGGATATGAGAGGTTTACAGGACATTTGTTTAAATTAAAGCAAACAAAACAAAAACAAAACAAAAACACACCGCCGGTAATTGAGTTTGGTAGTTAGGTGTTTGATAAAAGTAAATCAATCAAAACAGACACCAGTTCGCCTCAGACAAGTTAAGAAATTAAAAACCTGAGCCGTGTCGAGTGTACAGTTTGTATAACACCAACCTTGTCTTGAGTCACTTCCTTTAATACTACTACTAACTACTAATCATAATGGGATTGACATAGCGCGTTCCCACACACGCTGTAATGAGTTAGGGGTAGGTCTTGTATTGTTTCGTGTGTGAATGGTGTCTTGTGTTTGACGTCATGTGTCCTGGGTCGAAGGTGAGTGTAGCCTTGCTAATGGGTGCATCATATTGGCGGTTTAAACAGAGACCTGAAGTCAAGGCAACATTCCGACGGACCCAGCCTCAGCGCAAGAAGAGGGCAAGAGGGCGCGGTCAGCAAAAGGACACGCGTCCTCGCGTTTGGGAACCGGGTGGAAGTCGTGTGACATCAGCGGGAAAGGTCGAGTGCGCATCGGCAGTAACGGTCAAGATGTTTCTCACCCCAGGTAGTCCTCTCCCCGGGCTACGTAACCGCATGCAAGTGCGGTCTGACTCACGAAGGGTGAACGGGACGGCTGCATGTGCACCGTGTATGCACCAGCGGCTGGACTGTCAACGGGCTGCTCATGGTGTCGCGCAACAGGCGGAAGGTAAATTTTGTTGCCAGACGTCGCGGCATTGCAGAAGGAGGTTAGCGGCAGAAGACGATAGGTCTGAAGCAGTCGAGAGTTCGGAAAAAGCTGAATGTATAGGGGAAAGGGCGGCAGAAGACGGGGTAGGATACACCGATCGTCTGTCGCGTCACTGTGGAGAAGGTGTCGGTCAGCTGATACCTGTGTCAATGAACTTTGGTCAGGTACATAACAACCAAAACATTACGGACCAAGGACCGGGCACGGTCGACTGGTCGCAAATGGACAGCGGAGGCATAGTAATTAACCGGCTAGAGAGAGCCGCGGATGAATGTCCCGGTCTGATTTTGGAGTAAGTAGGGTAATGAACGTGTAAATATAATGTAAGCTGACTGCCGTTTGAAAATTGAAGTTACTATGATTTTTTAGAAATTAATACTCCATTGTTTCATGAGTAAATAGTAGTGTTATAGATTAGCCAGGAGGGATTTTTGTTAGGTGCAGTTCAGTTGCTAAGTTATTTTGAGTTGGGGGTTTACCGAAACAATATAGCGACCTAGTTGGTAGAAATCTGGGAGATTTCAGTTTTAGCAAGGGGGAGTGTAATGAGTTAGGGGTAGGTCTTGTATTGTTTCGTGTGTGAATGGTGTCTTGTGTTTGACGTCATGTGTGCGTCCTTTGTTTGTCGTCATTTTGAGAAGAAATGACGTGGGAAGAAGAAGAAAGGGGACGGTTTGACAGACAGACAGACAGAGAGTGAGTCCTTCATTTTTTCAAAACAACGAGAAATCTCTTCACCTTCATTCCATCAACGGGGGCTCGTCGAGCGGGGTGCATGTTTGTAATATACGTCGTGAGCGTGCAAGGTAAGTGTATGTGCGTACGTCTTATTACACACGCAAACGAGCTCAATGGGCTTAACAAGTGTCGGTAGGTAATGATGCCATGTGATAGAGAAGGGCATCACAAACGGGCAAACATGCATCCACACATGCACAGTGAACATTGCCAGGAACACGAAGGAACGCAGAGACAGTGACTACCTCTGTTTCCCGGATCCCAGTCCTGTCCAGGGGAAGAAGTCTCGTAGTCTGGGCGTTCGTGAAGTCTTGTGTAATAGTCGTGTTGTGCCTGGTCAGCCGCACGGCCTCACCAATCATGGACTTGAGCCTGTGTTTAGTGGTCAGCTGCAGAGCACACAAAACCTGGCTTTACATACAGTGATTAGCTGCAGAACATGCAAGACGTTTGTCATGTCTAGAGGTCAGCTGCAGGAAACAGCAGGCTTGCACATGCTCTTTGGACAGCAAAGAAACACAGAACCCGTTGCCATTACATAGTTCACTGACAATACGGTTATCAGGTTATGGAACATTAATAATTTCGTTTACGCTTACATCAGAGAGTGAAGCCCATTGGTAAACTGCACGGACTCTCTCTCTCTCTCTCTCTCTCACACACACACACACACACACACACACACACACACACACACACACACACACACACACACACACACACACACACACACAGACACATGCACGAAGACAGACAGACAGACCGTTACTTACCGACATAGCTCTTTTCAGCATGACGCCAGTTTCATCCTCGGAATCAGCATCGCTAGAAGTTTCTGACAAATCAAAGACTGCAGTCGTCTTGGATGCCATGGGAAACATTGCTGTCATGGCCAGCAGTAAGCAGCACCACAGGGAAAACGTCAGGAATGAACAGCGAGGGCGATGTTGAGCATCAGGAAGGTAAGGACAGTCTCAGGGTTTCCGCACCTGCTACATCAGTCACCTGCACACGGCATGTGCTAGAAAGGAAATGCCCTAGTCAATCCCATACATTATACATAAAGCCGCACTTACATAAACTCGAGTCTGTTTGCAAAGTGTTAGGCGGAGTTTCATTCCAAATCATAAAACCGTGGATTCAGTTGCGGGCCCTACCTTATAAAGAGGAAGTATTCAAACGTATCGATCGACTTTCACGGAGCTTGTTTTTCGTGCATCACTGCACCTGAGGAGGAGGAAAGGTGGTGTGGTTTTGGGTGTATGTGAGTTGGCGGGGGTGGTGGTGGTCGTCGTCGTAGGGGGGAGGAGGAGGAGAGGAGAACATGCGACATGCAGACTTTCTGCCTCAGATTTGCTTTATCGACAGCCTAGTGAAAAGTAATTTTGAATTATACGGAGCCTCACAAGTACACGTGGAGCGTCAAATAACGGGAGAAATTGAGAAAATAAAGCAAATTATGGACCAGAATTATATAAATAGACGCCAACAATTAACTTGAGTAAATAGTCGAAAACAAAGAATCCTACATTCTCACTAGAGTTTATGTTTGTGTTGCAGGTTCACCGCCGAATTAAAATACTAAAGAGCATAGCGACATGCAGACCGTCTGGGAACAAGCAATATTTGCAGCTGCTTGGACAAGACAATGAAAACATAGAGAGAAACATATAAGCAAGCGTCCTCAGAAACATGAAACCTGTCTACAAGAAAGTTTGAGCAATCATCAGCAGACTACTGCATATGTATTTGTGTGTGTGTGTGTGTGTGTTTGTGCGTGCGTGCGTGCGTGCGTGCGTAGCTGTCAATGAATCTGCATTATATGCAACGACACTATCGATCAACGTACCAGAAGAATGAAGAAATAGTGTGGCCTTGAGCCTCGACAACGATTCTTCACAGCTGTTTCTACAGACAGTTAAAACATGATATCTCTAGCAAGTGCTACTCTTGTCATAAATAACAGGCTTAGTGTGTTCGAAAGAAAGTTTGTAATCAATGACGGGTGTTAAAAAATTCATGCCTCACAGAAGTGAATAGAACAGTAGACATTAAAGATGCCACATGGAGAATATCTTGGAGGAAGCTAATCGATATCTGGAATGACACTGAA
The DNA here is from genome assembly GCA_004794655.1 of Marisa cornuarietis. Classification (NCBI taxonomy): domain Eukaryota; kingdom Metazoa; phylum Mollusca; class Gastropoda; order Architaenioglossa; family Ampullariidae; genus Marisa; species Marisa cornuarietis. Next base: position 13,286,548 of record SMMW01000575.1, read on the forward strand.
ACTAATAAAACATAGCTTCTACGAAGCAAAAGGAAAACAAGAATGTTGTCGGTACTGCAATAATGTATCATGTATCTATACAAAGCGAGGAGGGAGGAGAGAAAGAGAAAGAATGAGAAGGTGGTTTATATATGTATATAGAGAGAGGTATATGCGAAGAACGTAAGGCACAATTTGATCAGACTAGCACAGGAAAACAAGCACACACACACACACACACACACACACACACACACACACACACACACACACACTTCAGGAAGAAGGTCATGTGCAGATGCGAGGTATCATTTGTTCCAAGCGTTCTGTAAAAACCCTCTGATGTATAGAGAATGCTGATATTTCTACAGAGCAAACCATTCATCAATCCGATATCTTGTAAAACCAATAAAATGTATACGAAGCAGTTTTATAGAGCAGCGTCATGATGCAGAGCTGAGTGGGATACAAACACAATATGCCATAATTAAACCCACCCACAGTCCCATAGGCTCGTCTCCTTTTATAAATACTTGAACACAAACATTACTTCTTACGTAACTTTGCAGGGTATACATAACGTACACAAATAAAGTCGGTCCATATATATATATATACATAGCATACATACACATATATTATTATGTCAGCATGTGGGAACATCAGATTGCACGTGCTGACACAGGTATACATACATCTTACCTCTTCGAAGTAATTATTAAAAGTCTCTCGATCCTTTCGCTGACACCAAATAATTTTGAGAATCGCCTGGTCCTTCAGAACCATTCATTCATCTCTTGGCTACCAACTCGGCTGGTGCTAAGATTGTGTGATGAGTTCTCTCCTCCGTGAGACTACAACTACATGTCCATCAACACGCAGCAACTTTGGACACCTGAGATTCAGCTGTGCTCTGCAGAAACTTAAGAAGGAAACTGATACGTAGGTCTGCCTGGCCACAGCAAACACGACCCACAGGTACAAATAAAGTTATGAGAAGGAAGGTCAGAGACTGGTTGCCAGTGGCATTGTGAAATACCTAATTAACTATGAGCAGGTACCAGTACGTCCTCTGGCAAGCGGTTACGCCCCAATTCTCCCACCTCTCTCTATCCGTCTTCAAAGGTTCCGGCTGAAAGACCTCTTTCGAGACAAGATCAAAGTTCAGTCTGTGATGCTAGTCATATTAGTCTGGGCCATCTTATGATTATCACTGTGAGGTTGTAAACGTGGAATTGAATATTGTGATGAGTATGGAGACACCAGTTTCTCCCTACATTTGAAAGAAATGTCAAAAGCCTGGTTGTCAAGGGTTTTTTCGATCACCCCCCACCCATCTATCAAGTCTTCTGGCAGTGTAAAATGTCCATACTCTTAGAAGCATTTTCCTTCCAGTTAAATATAACTCAGGAGGGTAAGGTTAAGGTATTCGCGAACAGGGGACATTACTAGTTCGCAAACATTATGTAATGCAGAAGTTAACAAAAAGACTAGCATTTGGCAAGGAATGCCCTATTGTGCACGGGAATATTAGACTTACGAGATTTAGTGCAACCTTTGTCTGCGGGGATTTAACTGCAAAAATGCATAACATGCGAGCAAAAAAATGGCAATGAAAAAGGACAGTATCCGACCAGGGGACAATCTGCACGGCATGCAAAAATAATTCTTGGTATAATATGAGGGAGGATTAAAATCTCCACATGTGCATTCACTCAAGCCATCTCTATAATCTACATCCCATAACACACACACACACACACAAGCATGCACTTTTTTTTCTCTCTTTCTCTCTTACATAAAATGCCCCCTCAAACGCAAAAAAGCTTCTGTAGGTATTTTGGTGAACTCACTACAGTGCAATGATATTCAACTACATAGAGTAGAGAACATACTGGACTTGTCTACACCTAGCAGTCCAAAGAGAGACAAGAAGGAAATGCTTGAGTAGGGAAGACTGTAAGGAAGGTTAAAAGTCATCAGGGACTTTGTCACCTGTTCTAGGATCTGTTATAGAATTACAGGTACTGAAATTTAAAGCAATCAAGGACTACTTGCTAAACTACTGGAAAACCATGCACCAAAGGGATTTGTTATAACTTTATCAGACTGTCTAATAATATCCCGTTGATTGACTCCTCTACAGAAATATCATTACTGTATCTCGGTCCTTGAATGCCCTTTTTGTATTTGCACAGCAGATCACTAGACAGCGTATTAATTGAAATACCCACGTGGGGTAGCGGGGAAGAAGCGATGACAGATTGGAACACGAATCATCATAATTATATTTTCTTTCAGCGCCACAGCTTTGTGTTGGCAACTCCACGCCCTATGAGATAAATGCTTTATGAAACACATGTGAGGGAACAGCCGACAGCACACTGGAGTCCGCTTCGCTCGAGCAATTAGTGAACAGCGAGCGACTAGACTAGACAGACAGACAGACAGACAGACAGACAGACAGACAGACAGACAGACAGACAGACAGACAGACAGACAGACAGACAGACAGATACATTTATTCGTTCGTCTGTATGCCTGTGCATGCGGGCGTTATCTTTGGCTCTGCTAACTTTGGCCATCTGCCGATACGATATTGCATACAGAACTAGATATGTGGTTTATCTTTCGTATTGCTGTGTTCTGCCGTCCAGTACCATACTGAACATAAAGGAGAATGTAAGTACAAAGCATAGCATAGGATGATTGACAAACTTTTGAAACATGAAGTCTAAATTAGGGGCCTCACTGGCCCACATTTGAAACTGTGATAATCTGCAGCAGAGGTCACTTTTGATAAAAATAAAGAATAATTAAATTCTATGGACAAACAAGCGTTCAAAGATATTTTTTCTACCTTTTTATTCTATGATGCAAATGCACACATGCCACCCAATACACTTGTACATGCACAAAACCTTACACATCGTTCTCATTTGCATCACAAATCAACCCTCACAACCCGCGCCTTTCAGACCTGCCCCATACGATCGTCCTCCATCTGGTGCTTGGGAACAAGAATAACATCAAGAATAAATCAAGGAAAGGTCAGGCGGAGTTCATTTGCACCATATCTAGACGTTGGTTGTAAGTCCCTAAGGTTCTTCATGCTTCTCGCACTTTTCTCGCACTTAACGCACTGGAACCTGTAACCGTCACCGTGGGTTTGAGCTACATTATTTATAGAGTCTGGAATATGTCTCAGCTGAGAAAATCGCTTTTGTCTCTCTTTCTGTCGCCTGGTTACCGTCACATGGTCGGACGAGACTGCGGCCCACGCGCTATCATGTGGTCTATGGTCAAACTGTGTTCCCTAAGTCATACGAGATTGTGACTCCTCTACAGAACTATCAGTACAATTGTTTCGTGGTCCTTGAAAGCCTTTTAAATCTGACCTCTTACCTTTCCTGTGTATAAAGGACAGATTTATAGTTACTCCGAGATCACAATACGCTAATGCATCGAGCATATTATTTTAAATTTTTACATTTTTATCGCCTTTTGTGAAATATAATCAGCTTAGAAGAATGTCATTCAGGTACACTTGTATTACAGCTCTTCTTTAGATCATGCATAAGGACATACCTAGTGCACATACTAAGCCTATAACAGAGATTTATGGACATGTTCTGCTGATAAAGTAGATTATGGATGGGTTACACATTTTACCGTTTGTCCCATTGATTAATAAAAGCCTGAAGATATTGTTGTTTTATATACATATATATATATATATAGGCAAGAAGAATGCGCTTGCATAACAGATTCACAGCCTTCGAGTAGTGTGGGGTCAACAAGGGCCGACATATGTGGATAACGACAATGAATGTTAACCCTGATTTCGAGTTATTGTCTTTTATCTGTCCTTGATACAGATTATCTTCCAGCAGGTCGCCCCGCCTTGAGTACGTGCCGGCGTCCTTAGAAAAAGTCGTTCAGTCACTGAGGCAAAATAATAATTTAAAAAATCTGTATTTTTAGAGCTCCACCAAAGTGTTGCTGACCAAAGACATTGCAGGCACAACAAATGCCGTCCTGCTCTTGCATGTAGACACAGTGTCATAAATTACAATCTGCCTTTTGTAAATAACAGTATTATATAGGCAGGATAGGGTTATATATAAAAGTATAAACAAATTAATGTAACCAATGAACGAGCTTTGAGACTCATATCGACTTCACCCGTTTATATTCCGCTTCGGTGAGGTTACTACATCGGAATAATTAGTGTCATATATTTTATTTTTTATTTTTAAACCCAAACTTGTTATGTATTGATAACCTTAAGGTCTAAACAACGATCAAACCTTGGAGCACATTCTTTGTGAAGTGCAACACTAACAACAGTGCCGCTGCACCATAACTCTATCTCATCTTCACCCATCACCTTTTCAGCAGTAAGGTTACTAGTTGTTCCCGTCGTTTGATACTGAAAGAAAGACTTTGACTGACCACGATAGAGAGCTGTCACGTGATCAAGCCTCAGATTTAAAAGCGAAGGTCGAGTGACCTGGACACACTTGCTGTTTGACTCAAGGATGAAGGTCCCCGTCGTACTCGTCTTGGTTACCTTGACAACCTGCGCCCTTTGTGTGCCTTATGTTCGAGTATTTTCCAGCTCCAAAGCGGTGTGTAGACAGCTCTTGTATTTATTCTATCTCTTTTGTGTACTGTAAGCGCTACCTTTCTCTAGCAATTCCTTCAATCATCTATTAAAAGATGACAGTTTATTACTGTAGCCTCCTCACTGACCTTTCATTGTCATGTTGTGATAGCTTGTCGGAGAACGATAGAAGGGACTACGATAGCTAAGTAGTAGTGCTTTATGAGTAGATAATGTGACACAAATAAAAGCATATAAATGATTTACCTTCATCGCTGCTTGTTTTGTCCGTCGTTCGTTCTCTTTCAGAATTGTAGAGCGTATACTTGTAATTGCGAATGCTACTTCAAATGCAGATCACACAAGCATGCATGCAACTTTATTAGCAATAAAATCCACAAGAAAACTAGTGAGACATCGACGTCCTAAAAATGCACAAGATGGAAAAGAGGTTCTAGTGTGTTACGTGTGCATACGAGTATGCATGTATACGAGTATGCATGTATGCGAGTATGTGCACGTATGGATCTGTTTCTGTGATCAAGAGTGGGTATGTTAGCTGAAATGCATCTCTGCCTTGCTTACTGTGCAGACAAACTTCACTGCGGTAAGATTACGGTGTCGAATTAAGGGGTGCACACCTTGCAGGAATCTATTACCCAACTTAACTTCTGATGTTTTATGTCAGAGCTCAGAGGCACAGTGTTTTCCAGTGTTTGATGTCAACGATTTTGTTGGATTTCATTGCAGCGCGCAATCTGTTTCGTCACATGTTTTGCTGAAGTTTATAAAACAACAATCATTACATTTGACCTCATATGCTTCATAGGAGTTCGTGGCAGAGCATAGCTTCATGTTTTGCAGGAACCCAAGCATACAAAGCTGAAGACCTTCAGCTTTAAGAACTGTGTGGACCCCAGCAAAGAAATCGGTGTGGTGAACAGCCTGGTTTTCAGTCCCGACCCCCTCGTGTTCCCGGGATCCTTTGATGTGTCCTTCAACGTCATTGCCAAGAGCACCGTGGATGCACCTTTGAAGGTCTCGTCTGATGTTACTTGTTGTGAACGATATACAGTATGTCAGATATGTAAGGGATGAGTGTCAGGGCGAGGGCAGATGAGGGAAGAGGGGTGGAGAGAAAAGCGTTAGTGGGGGGGGGGCATATGAGCAGACGTAGAATTACTGCAGATAATAGCGCGGGGACTGCTTGGGTTGAACCCATTGAAGTCGCCATTACGAGGACCTTGCAACATGACACCTGGGACCTCGCTGCTTCGCTTGTGTTATGAGTGTGCGAGGGAGAGGAGGATATCGATCTTTCATTACAGCAGGCGCCTCGCAGACGACAAATGACGTATTTCCGGGGGTCACGTGATGTTCATCCGTGCCATAGCTTGCGTCCGTTTTATGTCGTCTGCGCAATGTCTTCACTTAAGTGACACCCCATCCACCCTACTCCCTCACCAAGTGCCTTGTACTCACGGCACATCACTTACAATGGCACGAATGTAAATGCTAAACTGAATCTGATTGACTTTAAGATTTAGGAAGCATTCATGTAAAAATCTTTTTCTAATAGAAGAATTTTCATCGTTTAATTTTTAATAAATAATAAATAAATAGCACATTTGTATAGCGTCTTTTTCCAACATCAGCCAGACTCAAGGCGCTTTATATACAGGCAGGGGAGCACACCTTAGGTCAGCATCTCCAGAAATGCATAAATACACAAACAGTACCCACATTAGTGCGTCGTCCTACTCAATTGACCGTGTTATTATGATGAGGGCCTAAGAAATGGTTAGTGATGTTACCCAATGCTTGATCTGATCATCGGAATAATGAAGACACTTTGTCATTTTAAGTTTCCTTTTAATGTTTTGTTTCTCTGATAATGGAATAGAATAGAACACATTCCTAAAACTGCTCTATTTTAAACCAGTTTTTTGTCTTTTTTTCCGTCCAAACGTCACACAGGCCGATGTTTACCTGGCAAGGAAAATAGGAGAAACGTGGCTGAAGATTCCGTGCATTGGTCAAATAGGATCATGCACTTATGACGACCTCTGTGAAATCTTGGCCAATGTACAGTGTCCAGATCCCTTCATTGAGAATAACGTGCCTTGCAAATGCCCTATTAGACAGGTGAGTCAATTATAGGCTTCTATTCCTCTGATTGATTGATGCTTGATTAACTGATTGATTTCTTTTGACGTCTTGTTATTCTCATTTGTGACTGAAGATTGTTTACTACAATCATCACCACCGTCCTATAGCACCAGAGGTATCAAGCCAAACGTACAAGACACGAACAAGAAATAAATTCATCAGGTAGTTTGCTGAAACTTGCGGTGGGGAGTAAGAAGTACAAATCTCCGTAACTCGAGAGTCGCCATGTTTTTGCATTTCTCGAGCATCTCTCTCTCTCTCGTGCGTCTGTATACAGGGGACGCAAGTCACACTACAGGCTGCCGAGGCAGCAGCGGTTACTCTTATGGACTGGCGGAACCTCATGCCGGATCTGAAGAGAGCAACAGATAACGAACACTAACTATCCAGTACTTGCGGCAGATTATAGTTCAGGTTCTCCCAGTCTTTTCAAACGCCCTCAAAGTTATCGCAACAATGTTTTCAGTGGACTAGTTAAGAATCCGATCACGGGTAAACAGTTTAACGGCAATGTTGGTCTTTTCTTCAACATTTATCATAATCAAATCCGTATCTATGAACATTGAAAGAAAGATAACCCTGTACTAACACCACGAAATATGTCCCTGTAGCGAAGAATGAAAAATTGCTTTGATTATATTTTCGTGATGACACACTTCTTGCTCATAACTGTGGGTTGTTGAAAAGCTCGAGCTCGTTAAACAGCTCGGTTGTAGGAATGTAATGCACTACAAACCTTAGCATTAAATGCAGACATAAGCAACAGCGATCGTCACACGAACACCTAGATTCCATCGCCTGGAGGATAAATACTGATGTTCTATCCCTCCTCAGTCGTCTAATTGATCGACAAATGCATCGACGAAAGTAGACATCACTGCCAACCTGAGCCTCTTGGCAGTCTCTGGCGCAAATCTCTAGCCACCACGTGCCTGACCCTTGTGTGCCGGTGATTAACTGTTTATACAATAAGATGTGAGTATAGGCATGGAGCAAGCTTCTCATGAAGACCAGTGTAACGAAACGTTATTGTATAGTGTGCAGGGAGGGTTAAATTTGTGTTTTCTCTTACATTCTCTTTGGTCTTCCTTTCATTTAAATTTTGCTATAAAAATGTTGTTTGAATATGTGAGAGGTATATAGTAGGACACACACACACACACACACAACCACACACACACACACACACACGCACGCACGCACACACGCACACAGGCACGTATACACACACAAACACATATAAGAACATTATTATTACTATTATTATTACAAACACATATACTACGTCCACACCACACATTCATGCACTCACAGACACATATATATCTACTCCGTAAGTTCTAAACGATTTCCACCAACTGTGTCTTTGTATTTCTCCCAAGGTTCATGTGGTTCAGCGAACTTCCCAAGTCGACACAATTCGTGCATACTTAACTTCTTTTTCACTATTTCAGGGAAATTACACGCTGCCTAACACAGATTTCGAGGTAGACATACCGATTTTCCCACCCGGTGATTACCACGGACAGGCCAATCTAACGTACAACGGACTGTTAGTAGGCTGCTATGACTTGTACGTAAGTTTCGGCTAGACTGTGTTTTACATTTTGAATGTCTTTAGGGAAGAGAAACGTAAAGTGTTTAGCAGATTTGTGTTCAGAATGTAAAATCGTTCCTCAAGTGATTATTATTCCTGTGAGAGTGCATTTCTTGACTGAAATAAATGTTTTTCTGAACAAACCGTTTCCTTGTATGTGAGTATGACTTTCAGTTGCATTTAATTTTAGAAACAGACTTGCCAGATAGTTAATTTTATCGTCTGCTAAACCTTTGATCTTTTGTAAAGGTTCTTATGTCCTGCTCCATACAGAATTTCTGTAGAGTGGCTTAGTTCGCAAATGTTTGAAGTCTGTGAGAAAGACATGCCTAAGTAATCCACTCTGGACTAATTTTCATGATTCTAGTGACCGGCAGAAAAAAGAAAATATTTTGAGGAAAAAAAAGTTATACCAGAGCTGTGGAGAACGTAGAGAAGAGAATAACCGAGTGCTTAGAAACCAAAGGTTCACCAGTTCGATACCCATGCGGTTCAGCGAACTTCCCAAGTCGACCCAGCTGTGGAAGATAGGTTCCTAACTCGATAGTGAGTTGGGTAACGTAAATCAGCGAGAGGGAGAGGAGATGGGGACTGCCCTCACAAAAAACTGGCCCAGATGAAATCTGATGTCTATAACACCTCACTCCCGAAACATCGCCACAGGGACGACCTTTATTTAAAAAATATAAATTTAATTTATATTATCCCAAAGCAACAGACAAAGTGTGTAGGAAACAATGAACTCAACGTTCAGCAGATTGCGTTTATTTCATGAAGCAATACATTTAAAATTAAAACAGAGCAGTGACAAGCAAATATTACCAATATCTGCATACCGAATATTTACATCGACAAATTACCTTACAACGACAATGTACCTTAAAATAACCTGTTATAATATAATTCATAAAAGCTTCCAGAAAAGCCGCAATGCAAAACTTTAAAGAATGATTTTCATTTATAAGAAACAGGACAGAGAAACCCTGACATACACAAAAACAAAAACAAGCAAACAAACAAACAAAAAATGTTCTTTCTTCATGCAAACAAGAAGGGTAGGACACTTTTGCTTCGACGTATAGAATATATGCAAAAACCAAGTTAGAGATATACAAGTTTAAAGCTTACAGCACGTTAGATTCATTCAAAACATTGCTAACATTTACACTTGTTGAGTTTCTCTTGGCTACAACGTATAGCACCGTTACATATATTTTTTTTTTGCGTTCACTTCTGTTTCCGAATACAATGCAGCTTTGAGCATATGAGAAAGAAGAAAACACACACACACACACACAAGCACGCACACACACACACACACACACACACACACACACACACACACACACACACACACACACTTTGCGCCGTAAAAGAATGTTTGAAGCATCCTTGTCGTCACACCACACGGTGTGCCCAGGAGCATGAAGAGTTCATACTGTGCCGAGACAGCAGTTTAGTGAAACACTGTAAAGCGGCTTGCTACAGTGAGACTTATTATCTCAAGGATAAGAACAGTAGCGATAGTCGCAGCTTGTGGCGGATCTTGTCGACTCGGGGAGGAACTCACGTCAGCCTGTGTAACCTACTTACATACTGATAAAGCCAATACCGTGTTCTGTTCACGAACGTTCACTATCAGGGGCATATGACGGACATACACTTTGCACAAGGACCTTATGCTGGCACATGAATCGTCCGCGTTCACTTCTAAAACGAGATTTTGCAAATGTGGTTCTGATTTTTCTATAAATAAGAAGAGAAAGAGCAGACGAAGCGAGATCTTGTGCTTACAATGGTAGAAAATATTAAACCCATTTGTTTTTTGTAGTTTCGGTTTATTGGCTCTAGGCTGTGGGGAGGATATGGGAGTGGGAGGGTGGGAATCTATTTTTCACCGAGCCAGCTAATCAGGCCATATCCAGGCAAAGTAGTCGGTCCTGTGGGTCAACGACTTTACCCAAAAGAATGAATAGTACAGTAAATAAATAACATAATTATGGGAAGTATACAGTTGATATTAAGGAAGGGGCGTGATTAGTCCTTACCATGCTGCTCTTGGATATTGGCCTTCAAGGGACTCGCGGAGTCCTGACTATTCGAGACAGCAAAATGTTTTGTTGGCTCTCGGTGTACGGTCCAGGCTTTTGAGACGCAGTTCAGGTTATCGGCTAAGTTTAAGGTTTGACATGGACTTTGGTAAAAAATTTTACTGCGTGTTACCATGGCATCATATAAATGTCGAAAATTTGAAACTCGCCCCACCTTTCCATTATTCTAACCTCCAAGCATGGCAGTTAGGCCTCAAAGCTACGGTTTATTACAATTACCAATATGATGATTTTAACATTTTGTCACAAAGTTCAGATGAAACATGTCATAATCAGGCTGACAGAAATATTTGTATGATTATGTACAAATATACACAGACACATGGTGCATTAGTAGCTGCACACACACACACACACACACACACACACACACACACACACACACACACACACACACCACCAGTGGAAATAACGAACTTAAAATAATTTTGTGCTGTATTTTTTGTAATATAATTAGAAAAAAGTATTTCTGCACCATGGATTCCCTTTTGGCAGAGGTCCTCAACATATATATATATATATATATTCATTGTTCAGCACTTTTATTATTAGAACTGTGTGCCTCACTCAGATAGTGACAAGCTGCTACCGTCAAAAGACAAACACCACACAGTTATAACCAGCTGTCACTAGGGACATTGTCGGCTTAATCTGCTGGAAACACAGATGTGAATATTCATAGAAACAGTACAACGCACTATTATTCCTTTGGACAGCTCTGTAAATAGATGATTTCAACATCCAACCTTTAATATAAAGTGAAACATTGATGATGACGATGATGATAATTTATATAGGGTTTTACCTCACCATCCAGGCTCAAGCTCAAAGTGCTTTACAAAACCCACACATACATATCATGTAATTAAAAGAATAACATTACAAGTGGCAAATGAACGTCAGTTCTGGAACCGAGAAAGAAATTAAAAAGTAGCCTAGAAAATACTTTAGTACATGTCCGAACGTAACGGTGACAACTGAATACGAAGAAAAGAAAGGAAGAAAGAGAATGCATGTACAGCTTACTGAAATAATTTATAAGCTTGTGAAGCCCAATATGACTTACATAAATAAAATATTTTTAGACAGGCACCTTCTGATCACGTGGTTTGCTACACTTGTTGGCTTCACCAGCAAATGACAGGCAAGGTAGCTAATCGAGCATTCAAATATAACATCATAAGCTACAGTTAGTAAAAAAAAAACCCCGTAAGGGTAGGCTCGTGACCCTTCGGTAAGTGAGAGGATAGAAAATTATCCCGGGCCAATTTTTTTTTTTTTTTTTTTTTTTGCGTGAGGGTGGTGCTCTCGTTTATCTCCCACAAACTTTACAGCCTCAACCCTCTATGAATCCAGGTACCTGCTCAGTGCCCCTTGGCTACTGCCTTTAAAAAGTTATTTTGTAGTAGTGAACAAATACAATAGCACAAAAATGAAATATAACAATATTTCAGATATTCATTTTGATTGTTACTTAAAGTTAAGAATATATTTTAACATGATATACGTATAATGATATCGAAAGAATTAAGCGTCAACGTATGCACTTACACAAACTTCCATGCCATCGATAAACTCACTTTATCCTTTCAGATAGCTGGGAGGTCAGAGTGCAAACATCCAGATATGTTATTCTGATCCTTTTTATATAATTAATGGATGCAAAAGATCCCGCTACCCGCCCGGTTCTTGATCCTGCTATGTCGCTGTTTTTTGTGCTTTTCTGACAAAGAAACTTTGGAATCACTAAAATTATAACCCAAATTAGAATTCTTAATTTACAAACTCTTTAGTAAGTTGTTCCAGAAAAATTCATTTCGCACACAATCCAGACTCCTTATCTTGCCACCATCCTTCCACGAATGTTGGGCAAGAGGCGCGGGTAGCGATATACAGAGGGTATATGAGCCATAACAATGGTGTCTTTGAGAGAAATATATTCTACTACAAAGTGAGGCGAAATGGATGTGAGTACGATAAAGGGTGGTTAACGAGCTGAGATTGTATTACAAATGAGTTATATATATATATATATAAAACTTATGTTTAGAACTTTGCGAGCCAAATGTGCCAAGCTGAAGAAATATATAATAAAGAATCATAACATCATAAATTATTCCCTTCAGTGTTTGTCTGAACTTTGGTAAGGCTCTTGTCTTTGCCGTCAGTCTTGGTGAAGCCTCGTTAGGTCTTGCGTATCACGTTCTATTATCCGAAGCGTCTTTTTAACGTAAAGACGATGAGCGTAGTGATGAGTACAAGAAGGACCAAGGCCACCAGACCGTGCACCGCCACCAGCTGGTAAAAGGCGAAGAAGAACACGATTTCGTTGCACCAGTTCTGCGGGTCGTGAAGAGGCTGCTGGAAGTTGGGCTTCCAGATGGCCAGCACCCACACGTTGCCCAGGACGAACCACACTGCCAGGAAGGCAGTTAGCATGTAGCCGGTGAAGCGGCAGCTCCGGGACATCATGCCGTCATCAAAGTCGTCGTCGTCTTCGGTAATGTCGTCCCCCGAGCAGGTGAAGTCGCGAGATTTCTTCTGCTGCCACAAGATGATGACGATCTCAATGGCCCCGAAGGCCCCACCTACTAGCAGGTAGATGGGAATGCGCGGTTCTCGCGGACACTCGTGCTCGTACGAGCTGCCTGCAACAAGAAGGAAAGCAATTAGAAGGCCGGCAATGAAAAAGGCAAGGACTGAAACAAGTGAAGAACCATAAGAAATAAAACGAAAGGGTAATGCAGGAATGGAATAAACAGTAGACAAAATAAGGACTGGAATAAACAAGACCAGGGGTGAATTAGACAAGGTGAGGATTGGAATAAATGGTTAAAGGATTCTCTCCCTCCCCAACCCAATCCCTATCTGTCTCTATATGTTTTTTCATTTTCTTACAAGCCTTACTGGGGAAGCCAATAGCACCGTTGTTTTCAAGACAACAAGAAGACAGCGGTGGGAATATATTAAAGCACAACACGAAAACAAGTTTTTGAACCTGTTCGTAGGCTGTGGTGAACAACAACTTACCTACAGCTATCATGGCGATAGGCAGTCCCAGCAGCAACAGCATGAACACAGTCAATGTTACTGAAACAGTGATGTTAGAGTCATCATCATCACTGAGTGAGTGAGTGAGTGAGTGAGTGAGTGAGTGAGTGAGTGAGTGAGTGAGTGATGTCTAGCGTGTTCCGCTATGAATTGTATATTATTATAATATTAAAGTGGAATGTTATATCATACATGCATGCATGTTATATATCAGTATGTAAGAACCAAAAATGCATGTTTGCCATACATTCTATGCATACATGTTAGATGTATAGATTTGATGTACATTATATATATTTGTATATATGCCACGTAATATATATATATAAGTTTGCATGTATACATTCATTTCTCTATCTATCCTCAAGCCTATTGGCTAATCCTTGCAATGTGTTGTACGTCAGTCTTTGTACCTCTGTGCGTGTGTCTGCTTGTATGTCTGCTCATTCATCCATCTCCTAATCCACTGAAAGGAAGACACAAAGGTAAGCCACGAAGAGACAGGAAGGAGGCTACGGCGAGCTACTGACACGAGTTCCACGTGATCTCGAAGAATCTCTGGAGGAAGTCACAGACATCGACCGCCTCGTCCTGTACTTCTTTCAGCTGGTAGAGGATGGAACCGTACGAAATGGTCTGCTGGAACTTGTCATCCGACAGTCCGCTAGTGCTGCGGCACAGGCTACGCTCATCGTCCACTACCTGGCGTCACAAGATGGCATGCACGCACAAGCACGCACGCAGGCATACACATACATACACACACATGCACGCATACATAAACATCATTGTTTCAATTAAGTGCTTATATTGGACAGTTTTACTGCCAACGGCATAAAAAAAAACTCACATTATAATCAACATCATGTCCCTTGGAGGAAAAAGCCATTTTTACACCAAAAGTTCTGAGATCTCATGAGGATGTTAGCCACCTCTTGTCAGCTGTCCAGCTGGGATTCTATTTGATCGCAATGAGCTCTGTCAAAGATTGGCGTCTGCATCATGTTGAGATATCCTCTGATCAGTGCTCCTGCATTCCAGCTCTCAGGTCCAAAAAAGAGCATTGGCATAACGAAGTTTAGAGTGCAGGGAATTCCCAGGTGGTTCGAGTTTACTGAAGCAGACGCAGCTAAAAAAATGACTAAAAAGGGTAGTCCTAGCGGCATTCTGATCCGCCAGAGGCTGAGAAAAAGAGAAAGAGAGAGGGAGAGAGAGAAAAAAAAGAGAGAAAAAGAGAAAGAAAGAGAGACAAAGAAAAGAGAATGGTTACACTTTGTTTATTGCTTATTTGTAATCCCATTTCTGTACAAAGTATATTCACATGAACATATCTATACACATGAAAGAAATAAGCATCTATGACGCGCGCGCACGCACGCACGCACACACACACAATCACCCACTCACGAGGAGGCGGTAATTGAGTAGAAAGGGTACTAACACAACTAGCTAGCCTTGATCTGTAACAATCCTCTCCTAGCTCTTGCGTAGCCGGATATAACACCTATGAAAATAAAACCCTTCCTGGTCAGATGGCACAATGGTTCCAGGCCAGTCCAAATCGATCATCGTTACACAGACTCCCGCCACTTCTGCAATCGCATACCCTGGCGCCTGTCAGCAGCTAAAGGTCCCGACAAGTCAACATCTCCCCAGTCAATGACAACCTTAACTTTCTTCTCAACAACCTAGCTACCAGCGTTTCTGCTACGGCAGACTGATGTTTATCTGTTCGATAACTACAAGAAAAGCAGCGCGAGAATACCCAGTGTTTTTCCTCGAAGGCTACAGTAAGATACAGGTTACCAGGGGGAACCAATACACGAAGTTGCCAACTCCATCTCAACTACAATAAGTTGCAGGCGTTCGTGAGATATGGTCAACGCGGGTCGGTGCAGGTTTTGCTAGATTAAATTTTTATCAGCTGAAGGTAGTGTCCAACAGTGTCTTTTAAAAAAATTTTCATCTTCTGTCATGGGTGCAGGGATTCTTGACGCTATCAGCTGCTTCCTGTTGGTTCACTCTATCTGTTAAAGTTGCCGGCATCGTCGTTGTACGAGTCTGTTGTGATGTGATAACCACGGAATTGTCTCTCAACTGTCTTCTTTCGTCGGCTTAGCTTTCCAGTGCTGTCTGAAATGTTAGCCCATGGGGATTCTCAACTGAGTCGACATTTACGTGATACCTGTTATCACCGATAAACCAGCCCAGGCGTCGACTGTCGCTGATAACCGACAGTCGTATGGACTGTGACACCAGTTTCCCATCAGACATGATCGCATATCTCTAACGCTGATTCAGAAAAATGAAATGTTGCTACGGCACGAATTTCACGATCGAGTCTTATTATGTGCACGCGACTTTTGGAATACGGGTGACCTTTTTTTTTTTGACTGATTTACATGAACAACCGAGTTATTATCGCGGCAGACACGGCTTTCAGCCGCCGTGTGAAGTAAATGCTTGTCATGTACGCGAACTAAAGCTGCGCATAGCAAAAACAATTCAAACAAACAAACAAACAAAATCTCGGTTATGTCTAATCGGAGCTGTTAAGAAAATTACCTAAATAGGCAAATGATATTTAATCAAATTCTGACAAGATAATGGCAGTGTTACTGATTTTATGCCGCCTCTGCCGATATCTGCACGGTAAACAGGAAAAGTTTAGACTTTTTTTTACGTGAATAAAGAACATATGCAGGGAGAAAATGACAGACGATTGAGGAGGGATTAAGAATAAGTGCATTAAGGACAAAAAGCGATGTTCAATGTCCCCCAAAGCCTTCTACCCCAATAAAAACGACAACAAAGTCCTTTAAGACGAGGACGAATGCCGTGAATAATAACGAGCCTATGTTGACACGTTATATAGCTATACTGACAATCATTATATAGCTATACTGACAATCATTATATAGCTATACTGACAAACATTATATAGCCACATTGACAGTTTTTATAGCAATATTAGCAAATAATTAAATCTTATTGACTAATATATATATAATTGCAAAATGCTAGAACCGTGTTGGCCAATGTTAACGCTATATTGACAATCTCATTCATCTATTATTAAAAAAAAATAGAAAAAAAGATCGAGTTTTGAACGTCTTAAGCCTCAAAATCCTGGGGCCAGTTGCACAACACATTTCTAATTTTAAACACTTTTAGGCCTTAACTCTATTTAGATAATTAGTTTAAAGTGCACACCACAATTTGAGAATTTTTAAAACTAAAACTGCTTTAAGTAAGAAAAAGGTTGTTTCAGTCTGACTTTCCATCCTGTCAGTACAATTTTTTTGTATGATCTTCTGCAATGCATCAAAATGGCTAAGAAGAGATTTTGCTTCTTTAGAAGAGCTTTAAGGTTTAGAAACGTGTTGTGCAACTGGCCCCTGGCGTGTAACCAGCGAGTAAAACAATTCTGTGCAGCACGTGAGTTTCTGTAATAAGAATAACGTAACAATGTTGATAAGAAAAAGAGGTCGAATTCCATTGCTAATCTGTGTAATAACTGACATCTATCTTTTTTGGGGGTGGCACAGCTATATGTCTGCAGCAGCAGCAATGAGTCTCAGAGGAGGCGTCGCTTCCCTGACTCGACAGGACATCGTTCTCCCAGGTGTTCGGCTCCTGAAGTCTACCAGTCCTTCTCGTTTCGAATTCTGAGAATTTCTTTTGTCGCGGCAAGAATGACAGATGAAGGCCGAAAGGAGAAAGAAAGTGGAACGAAGGAAGAAAGAGGAGAGACCTTGACATCTATAACGGATGCAGGAATATCAGATATGTGCACATGCATAATTTGGTCACTTTGAGCATACGATTCCTTATGCGCGCGCGTGCTTGCGTGCGTGCGTGTGAGAGGGTGTGTGAGTGAGCGAGAGAAATAGAGATAGGTAGATAAACAATAATTAAACACGCACAAACACACACACACACACACACACACACACACACACACACACACACACACACACACGCACACAAGCACACATGAGAGGTCAGGCAGACAATAATCATGTAGAAAGTTGCAATAAGGATTTTTTTTGTCGTCCCAAAACGAAAATTCTCTAAGGACCCGTGTCTATTATCTTATTAAAACTTTTATATGTTATGGGTCTAGGAGCCTCAGGAATTGTCAAGGGACTTGAAGTCTGGAGAGATTCTCCGTGTAAGGCAATGCGCGCGCGCGCGCGCACACACACACACAACCACTGTTCATGCTTCTCCCTGTGTCACTGTCGTATCTTAGTCTCTGAAACATTTTCTTACCCGCAAATAAGATGTAACAGTCAACATTGTTTCAGTCCCTACTTTGGAAGAATTAACAGGATGTGCAGTGGTGTTTGTGTTCAGAAAAAAATCATTCTGTTAAGGGTCGCATCGCCATTTTTTTAAACTTTGGAGCAAGGGCTAGAAGTAGCCTTATACTCATGACGGCAAAGGTTTGTGTTCTCGAGACTCAATAGTATTTCATCCAAGTTATGTTTTAGCTGTACGATCCTATAGTAGTATAGGAGTTTGTTTCTTTGCTTAGTTCTGGCAGGGAGCATACTAAGCTCCTCCCAGTCCCGGCCCCGGAGTTCTCCAGGATTAATGTAAGTGCTGCTGACCGCAAACTGTAGCTTCGCAATCAATACGAGGCTTCGCCGGTTCCTACTGTGAAACAAGGGTGTGTGCACTGTCAGTGATAAGGCAGGGCACACCCTAGAGACTGGCTTTGTACACTAATAACAATGGCTGCAGGCGGACTTAGACCTTCAGATGTATTTAATGTTCTACGTGCGACATCTCCTTTTACAGAAGGTGCAGAGAAGACCATTTATCGTTCGTTTGCCTTTATGTGGTGTTGATTTTTAATTTTCGTAAGGCTTGTGTTGTAGATTCTGAAAGTTTCTTGGTGTGTAAGTTAAAATTTTGAGAAACAGAAGAAAAACAAAAAGATGTAAATAAGTGTCAGTCAAAATGTTTACCAAGATGACAGGCACAGAGACGACTTAATAGCCTTATACTCATACCTGGTACATCCCACGCTTGTGTCTCAAGCCACTTGTTGTTTTAGGCGAGAAGTAGATCAACAGAATAAACATAACGAGGAAACCTGCTAATAGTGTGTGATTATTAGTCTCGAGCAGGGAATTGGACGCATTAAAAAAAACATTAATAGGACATCAGAGAACATGCCTAATAAAATAAAAATTTCATTGCAACTAAGTGCAGTTTGTGATTTCCACGCAAATACTAGACTCAGCCAGGGACTGAGGTTTTATCAAGGGACTGGGAAGAGCTATTTTCAATACTGACAACGCGATATCCAGTGACCGAGCATGCAAATATATAAGCTATTTCCGAGGTATCTATAGGTTGCAAGTTTGGATCGTTCTAACCCACGAGACTAAGCAATGGTTTTAAGGAATAAATTCTTGGTACAAAACAGCCCAAAGAGGAAAAATAAGAGTGTGGAAAAATAATTTTACAACCCACTTTGATATCGTTTCACGCACCTTACATATATATATATATATAGTGGGATGCAATGTTTTTGTAAGGACTGTGTAAAACTCTGTGCAGCTTACTCTTTACAAAGAGCTCGGTGAATATCACAATACCGCTCTCGAAATACATGCCTACAAACACTACATCACCATGAACAGAACTAAGTCACACTCGTGGCGTCACGTTTGTACACAGATACCACATGACCCCGGTTCTCTTATTGGCTTAAGCTTTGATTACGTAAGCGTTTCCATGTACAATCCTGACGTCTGTGCAGGGTCATGTATGCAGGCATGTATCTCGAGAACAGAAGCGGGGTCTTCATTACGATTTCGGTAAACAGTATCTTGCACTGAGCCTTAGCCAGAAATTAGAGCAAAATGCACCCTACTAACTCTTTAAACATAGATGAGCACCCAGTCCAACCTACTTCACACGGACAGAGGAAACGGCTGATGGACATAACGGGTAAAGAGATGTGAGATGAGGAGAGACTACGATGAGACATGTCCCCAGATGAGAAGGTCAAGACAGTAACATGAGAACATGAAAAGAGAAACAATGGAAGGCATCGACAGTGTGAGAGAAATAAATCAAAAATAACACCAGGCCTTGAAAATGCCGAACATTAAATATCAACCGCGGTAGAGGAAAACAATCTGTTTTATGCTCAAGAACTCACTCTCGACGGAGGCCGACCACTGGCCACGACTTCAGGTGCTGGAGTAGATTTTACCTCCTTTCGCATTGTCACCGCTCATCGTCGTTGCCAAAGCCAGCACATCATTACACTGTAGCCATCGTGTTGTGCTCCCAATTAATGAGGAGAACGAACACGTCACCGCTCTGGTGAGATCGACCGTACGTCACCTGCTCGGTCTGTTGTTGGAGACAGCGACATGTTTCACGAATCTTGTCTACTGCTTGCTGCTAATGTCATCTCACGGGCGTGACGGCTGAAATGCCAACCACACGTCGACAGAAAAGTCAACCGAGCATGCAGTGGACGGCAAAAGTTATGGTTGGTGGTGGTGGGGAAGGGGGTAGGCTGTTCCTCAGTCGATCTATGTGTTCTATTTCTTGTCCCAGCCTCGTGTATTAAAGCAGCGTTTTTATCTACTGTGGGTAGACCTTACATCTGTGAAACTGGCAGAAACAAAACAGAAGAGAAAAGGTCTCTGCGCGTTGCGTTGGCACTTGTTTCACGTGAAGTCGCGTTATGGAAGCTGAACGTGTGGTGGAAGAAAGAAATCTCAAGGTCGCGGGCAAGAGTCATCCGTGTCACGTGGTATGCGCGTGGTCGTGGCATTGACAAGCGTTGTAAGTGTACGTCCTGTGTACACCTATAAGCATTAAAGAGAGAGAGGTAAGGGGGGGGGATTTTATCGATTTGTTAAAAACGTGACAAGCGCCGTCACAAAGCCAGCTGCCACATCTTCCGCTTTTTTCTGATGATAATTTCATTTTACCTTTACGTGACAAAAAAGAAGCAGTTAGAAAGATGTGCATTGAAAGAGAAAAGTAGCACACACACACACACACACACACACACACACACACACACACACACACACACACACACACACACACACACACACACACACACACACACACACACACACACACACATTCACGTACTTACGGACACATATATGTTTACTCTGTAAGTTTTAAACAGTGTCCACCTGGTGTGTCGTCGCATAAGTTCTCCCAAAGTTGAAATGGACACAATTCCTGCATACTGAACTTCTTTCATTATGTTTTAGAGAAGATTTCAATTTCTTAATTCGCATTCAATAAAATCTCTTTTACGTGTATTAAGTGGTTTTTTGTACAGCTCGGTGATAGGCGTGAGTTCGAAGCCAAATGCACAGAGGCCTGGCATCTGAGCTCAAAGCTCTAACAAAAAACCTTACATCTTTGCGAGAGAGTTTCAAGGCCTGCGTGAATATTTTACTCAGGCTCAGTAAAAGAGTTTTGCTGAATTTAGTTAAAAAAAAGCACTTCCCAAAATCTATGTAAATTCTATGCGCCCTTTATTCTCAAAAAAATATCGCTGTGCTCAGGAGGATTTTAAAACAAATCCAATGGCGTCATGAACGGAGACTTAGGCTGTCGAGGCTGCAGCCAGTGGGAGAGTTGGAACTAAATGATAATTACATGGACGTTCGTGTCGAGAACGGCGACGATGCTGGTCGGCTTGTTTGTGGTGTATGAAAGTGGATAAGTGGTGGTGGAGGGGGTTGTTATTTCTTTAGAGTCTGGTAGGATCCTGTACTAAACTCAACCTTAGCTCTTGGCAAAAATAAGTTGAACATTTAGGTCTTTAAGCTTTGCGCTACGTGGCACAGGCTGCGCAACGCACCTGGATGCATCTACACACACCTGGAGTTTTAAGGGTAAAGCAAAATGGCCACAGTCCGGGAATGTGTAAAACGCATGATGGTAGTTTCATCGGACTGACACATAGAGCAGGCATTACTGTATTTTTCGTATTTGCTGAAATCCGAGAAGAACGAATAGAGGCGCCTGCTTCATGTCGTACGGTTTGTTCGCCAGTCACATGAAACTTTTCTGTCTAGTCCCTGACAACAGCCTTCATACGTTACAGTCCTGGGCCCGTAGTTATGAAGCGAGAATAAGTCGTTTCCCCAGGGTAAAATCGGGATCTCAGTGCGTCTTGTTTCTGAAGTTATAAAGTGGTGTCCAGAGCCTACTGCTCAAGGAGTAAAACATCATCTTCTTGTCTGGATACCGCTTTATAACTTCGAAGGCAAGACTCTTGTCCTTTAGTTCCCCAGGGCAACGACTTATCCCTGCTTCATAACTACGACCTCTGGTGTCTGACCACGACGCAGAGTTTTCTCACAGCCCTCAGCTCTGCTTCAGGTGTCTGTTGCTGAGCACGAAACTTGTCCTGTCGACTTAGTCTGCATACTTAACTCGCAACATTGACTGCGTAGCCATGGAGGGTTTAAAGGCTTAGTGCGGGGCAATATCGGATTAAATGACTGCTTAAAGATCAGTGCAAACGGTTATTTCACAAATTTGGATTAATATCCTTCCCCTTTAAACAGAGAAGGGTCAACGACACAAAGATCAAGACTGCACATGGATATATTCACTTTGTCAAGACTAGAGCCAATAAAAGATGGGAGCCTAAACTAATTAGGTCCAGTTGTTGAGAAGTATAAACTAATAAGGCATATCGTTGGACAAACGTATTAAGAAGATTGAACTTTTCCTGCGAATAGTGATGTTTGTATGTGTATTTCTTGACAAAGAATTGCGCATTGGGGTTATTTGTGGAAATAGTATCGTACTCTGAGTTTGAACCAATCATTTAGACTGCGCTCTACTAGACCTTTAAGTTCCTAGCGTTTACCTGCCCCGGGCCGATGGTGAATCGACTTTTTCAACACATTTGTCTGCGCACTGTAGGAGCGTTTTGCTCCTCCTATGTTGTCTGCCATCACTGTCTGTCTTCCTGCGTCTAACTTAAACTGCCTATGGACATGATCAGAGAGCTAACACAGCAGCTGTGTATCGACGTGGGCAACTCCAGATGTTTAGATTACAGACACCTGCACAAACTGCTCCCCATTTTGTTATGACTCATTTTCTCTCTCCCTTTGCACCCCCATGTTTGTTTCCCCTCTCCGCAAATAAAACGAGCAATACTTTTTTTTAGCCTGTGATTTTCCATGTGGAAAAGCTTGTCAAAGCCATTACTGCATTTTTTTCTGCGACAGATTCTAAAAAAGGAGGCAAATCGTACTTTGCAAATAGTTCTAAGAATCCTCAGCATGAGAGTTACACCAGCATATTCCGTTTCTCATATTAAGCAATAGGAAAAGCCAAACTGTCCATCTGCACCCTGCATAGTTTTACGGCTCTATGATATCCCGGCCTTTTAGCTTAACAATAATATGCCATGCAAAAAATGTTGACGAGAGACGATGTACAGTTTATGTGACTAAGAACCTCTGATAGAGAGGGTTCATTTTGTCTTTGATACTCTTCAAACTGACATTTTCAGGGAGAAGCTGGATGAGGGGTGATTTAGTGACGAACTTTTCCATCTTCCTACGACTGAATCCTTCAAATCTGCACTGAAAACGCATCATTCCTTGAGCATTACTCCTAACACAGTCACACAGTGCCAGTCCTTGTTACTCTCCCCCCTTCCGCTCTTGGTACTTTTATTTTTACCCATCTTTCTCTGCAGAATCACTATATTCTCTGGTCCTGTTACTTGGTGCCTTTTTGTGTTTTCTATCTTTGTTTACTGTTTGTCGTCAGTTCTGTCGTTTATTCTTCCGTCCTTCGTGTTCTATCCATTTAGTCCACGTCTCTTCCCCGTTTTAAGCGCTAAGAGCATGCTCTCTATGAGTGTAAATATGCGCTATAAAAATCTTCATTTATGATGATGATGATGATGATGATGATGATGATGATGATGATGATGATGATGATGATGATGATGATGATGAACGTGAAGTTCACAATAAGGACACAGCTGGCTTTGCAGTGCTGTGCAAACAAGTCAGAAAAAGAATGAGAGAGAGAGAAAAAAAAAAGAAAAGGTGGAGAAATAGATGGCAAAAGAAAGCTTTTCCTCATCTATCCCCTCTTTTTCCCGACAGAAATGAATGGTTGGCCCTGCTGTCACCATATGCTCCCACTTTGACACTTTGTTTTAACGTCAGTTCTCTCTCTTTAAGTGCTTTCGTGCAGCGCAGCTCTGAACGTTTTAAACGCGCATCATGGTTTTTTTCTCTCTCTCTCTCTCTCACACACACACACACACACACACACACACACACACACACACACACACACACAAACAAACACTCATACACACACGCACGCATTCACGCACCCACAAGCGCACGTATATGTCGACGAGTGTGAACGTCCAGTGCATGCAGAACTTATCTATACAACCGCCATTTATAACCTAGCGCCTGGCTCATCCCGATAAAAACCATTCTGCCCTGCAAACGTTGATGAGAAATAAGGCCTCAAGTTTGACGTTAATTCCGCTAATTCTCTCCTTAAGTCGATTGATTTTTCTGTACAGGTTTCCGCTCATCGGTAAATAAGCAGTTTGCCAGGCGAGACTGTGTTGCGTCTGTCAAGAGGTGGACCTTGATTCTGACTGCACACAGATGGCAGCGCTAGTCACAGTCAACTGAGCTGCCAAACAACATGCTGAAGATCGCGCCAGCACCTGCTGCCAATTCCAGAAACTGAAAATTCAAGACGAGAGCTTTGGTTCTCTCTCCATTGACCTCATTGCCATGAGACAGGAGCATTACCAAAGACGACAAGCTTCTGCTCCTGGATAAAGACTTCCTTTCCCTTTATGAATAGTGCACTAGGTCGCTAGTTTGCTAATGGATGGATAACGCATAGGAGTCAGCAGCTAGAATGTTTCTACAATAGAAGCAGTTTGGATGATTAGTTCTGACGGTCAGTGAAGTGGTAATGCTCTTGTCCAGACTTTGCAAACATTGATTTATGTTACTTCAGCTTAGGGAATGCTTTATAACTACGGTCCAAGGGGTCAGGCAACATCTGCAAAATCTTGGACGCCGCTTTCTAATTACGGAGACAAGGCGTTTATCTTTGATTTACCCGGATTAACGACTACCCTTGCTCCCTGAATACGGGCCCCGCTGGGCATCTGAGCTAATAGCCCTCTTCTAAGATCACGCGATCCTTGATTGAGGCAAAAATACTTTCTCGTGCCCTTATTATTATTGTTTTGTCCCTCACATAATACTATAAATTCTTTTTTGTTGAGGCACATTGTTTTTTTTTTGTTTTTGGATAACGTTGGAAACTGTCTAAGCACACGCAACTAGGCACCATCCATTTGGACACGTGTGGGCTACTTGATCTTTTTTCTTTGATTGATAGGCGAGACTACACGCCAAGACACACCATAAGTCTCTTAACCGAAAGAAGTCCTAGTGCCTGACATACAATTAAAGACAGAGTGGCTGCGCAATGCACAGATGCCTTTAGATTATCTTATAATTGTCGAAAACGCACAAGAATAATTTAGGAACACTCTCAAGTTTTAACTATTGCATGAATAGTTTTATAAAAATTAAATACTTGAAACTCTTTCGTGCATGAGTTCAGAAATGACATTTACAGAAAAACGAAGAACTCAGGGTGGCACAAAAGGGATCAGAATTATCCATCTCTCAAGCACGGAGACAAGCAGGCATTAATGCAAAGACAGACATATTTACACACAAACACGCGGGGACAGACTTTCAAGCACGTATGCTGTTATTAACAGCACAAGCTACCCACAGTTACGAGTCTGGCCGTTCATCATCTCACAGTCACCCGACAATAGGACAGGTTGGTTGTCGTTAACGCCGTATCAGCAGGAACAGCCGCATCACGGAGAAGACAACAGAACAGGCAAGTATTGGAAAACAAACAGCACATAAACAAAAACTGCTCAAGACAACAAGTTGAAACATACATTACAGAAACGTCTTCAAGATGCACCGAAAAACGGAGTATTTTTCTGTTATTAAAGAAATGAAAATGTTACCTGCGAGCTGCAGCTTGACAGTGACCTATGACCCTCAGATGGAGACACGGGGGAAAGCTGGCTGTGGAAGCCACTCTCTTGCTGTCCGTGCACGCGCAAGAAAGATGCTCGACCTCCTATCCCCTTCATGTTTCACGTCATCAATATCAGACTAACCGAGAGGTAGTTCTCCTCGCTTTAGCAGCAAGTGAGTAGGAGTTCAAACTGGTTTAAAGTTGTGTTAGTTTGGTGATGGGTTAATGCACCACGATGTCATTTTTTAAATATCAAACGATAACCATTATGCAAAATAGAACCGATTTAAGGTAAAACAGTCTACGATCTCTCCAGGAAAAAATTCTTGTCGAGGATTAGATTACAGACGACGATTTCCTGTGAAAAACGGGATGTAGAAGAATTAAAAAGATTAAATTAGATGTCAAACATCTGCTCTTCGCACAAAATATCTCAGTGAATGCCGGCACTGCAGTACTTGATGATCTTAGCTTTTCGAAAAAAAAAATCTAATATAAATGGGTGTCCAGGAAATATGACATGTCTCCTTCCCCAGTGAGACACTACGAAAGACTTCTAGCCACCATATCACGTTGTTCCTTTTATCATGTTTTCCGCTCGACTGCTGCTGTCTACAAATGTTCGTCACTGCTTCTGGCTTCAGCCAGGATCACAGCATCACGTGGTTTGGCGCATGTGTTCCAGTTCTTGCGTTCTGGTCTTCTGGTGCCACGCGGCGCTGGGAGGAGGTAGGGGGAGGGTGGAAAAGGGAGAAGCCTGTTGCAGCAATGAGCTGTGCGGCAGACAGACCTGACAATGCATCCGACCTGCAGCACATCGTCTTTGCAGCCATCAGCAGCATACAGTCTTGTTGGCCGTGGCAGTCAAAGGACAAGGGGGGAAAACACTGAACACTATACCTGACCTCTCCAAGTCCACTGTCGTGCCATATATGTACTGAGCTCGCAGCGCCCGTAACTCTGGATATCAGTTGTCTTCTTTCAGAGACAAAGGCAGACAACCAACTAGGAGAGTTTTTTTTTTTCTAATCCGGAGAGGTTTTGGTACGGACAACGCCAGAATGTTCTCCTAACCACACAAGTAATATCTTTCTCCACTACTTTGACATTCTTTTGGACGACAGATGAAAGAAATAGGGGGAAAATGACGCGCAAATTGGTAAAAATTGCTTGAATATTTAAAAAGTCGTGTAAGCCAATTGAAATATCTCATAATAAAACGCTGTTTGGAAACGTTGAGCAGCGGGCATGATGGCAGCAACGTTGCACAAGGACAATATTATGCTTCCTGCCTGTGGAAAACAATGAATTCGAGACCAGTAACGATATCGATTCTGTGAGAAAAAATTCGTCGGCTCTTTCTCTCTCTTGCTCTCTTACGCATTGAGAACAAAAGCACGCATATGCGCGCGAAGATACACACGCACATACACAAGCACACGCATACCAACAAAAAAAAAAGAGGGGAAGAAAGAACAGGGAGAAAATTTCACGCAGAAAAAGGAAGAAAACAGGATGTTGCGAAACAAAGCATCTTTTGAAATCTTGGTGATCAGCCTACTTGCATGCCGGGGGGTGGGGGTGGGGGTGGGGTTATGTTCTTTCTCTCCCTCCCACGCAGCCTTTTGTCGTGCCAATAGAATCTAAATACAGTATCGGCATTGAGCAATTTTAACACAACAGGATGGTTAAAAGATAAAATAAAAGCTCTTTTTACATTTATTTCTAATTATGTTTTGCGAAGCCGGGGCTCAACATCATTATTAGTTTATTCCTGTCTTCCAACCCCAACCCTTCCCGACTCTCAACTTGTTGATGGTGTCGTCAGGTTCTGAGGTTATTTATAGACTCTTCCTTCTTTGAGTCTTGTGTCCAGTTTAACAACAACAACAACAACAACAACAACAACAACAACAACAACAACAACAACAACAAAAACAACAAAAAGACCGACTTTTGAAAAAAAGGTAAACCGAAAAATAAAATCAGGACAGACAGTTACGAGAGAGCAAAGAAAAAAGCAAGTAGGACGTAAACAATCAGAACAGCTTCACTGTAAAGTGTGTGAAACTGCAAACAAAACCAATCGCACTTGTGAAAGAAAAATAAGAAGTGAAAAATAGCTATTAACAACAGAAATAGCTATAAAACAACAAACAGCAATTGCGCCACGCAGGTCAAAGCACCAATAACAAGACATTGAGAAGGCCGAACAAAGCAGAGTCGTTCTATTTGACGAGGCAGCCTTGTTCCACGATTATTAAAAGGCGCCTCACATCACATAACATGCACGCGCAGGTAAAACTTGCTTGTCACTAAAAGCATACATTAGCATTTCCTAATAGGTTGACCCTAAAGTGTCATTTTTTCCCTCATGAGATACAAAGGTTGTCCTTTGATGAGAGCAGCGGCCGATGCACTTCACACTTAGCTAGAGTGTATTCATTTATACTCAACAATTGTCCTTGTGTCTCACACTGGTACTGGGTAACAAACTCTACGACTGTACTTTTATCTTTTTGGCAAAGACAAAAAGAGGTTTATGCAAGCCCATTGAGTGTTCATTTCTCATTTGTCATGCTTCTTGCACTCGTGATATTTTTCTTCAGTCACCAAAACTCTTGAACGCATGTATAAGTAATATAGTCGGGATTTGTGAAAATAACTTTAAAAGTCCAGTGTAACGTGTCTTTAACCCCCACCCAAAAAAAACAAAAAACAAAGAACAAACTAAAAACAGAAGTTTGACAAACTCTGCATACTTTATTGTAGATTCCAGTTGCTTGATCTTGGTATTTTTGAAGGCATATTACTTGTGTCAGCATTTACTTCTTGTGGTCAAACATCTTTTACAAAAGTTGTGAAGACACAGGATTAGCGAGAGAATAATAGAATAAAGCAGGCAGTCAAAAGTGTTTAGAACCTCTTCAAATAATTAAAGTGAAAGAAATACAATTTATCAGCAAAGTGTCTTTCATATAGGCCCATGTGTTCATAAAAAATGACTCTTTTTATGAAGGAGGGTAGGAGCTAAAGAATGGGTCGTTGTTAATTGATGACCGCGACTGTTTGTGTAAAAAAAAATTTCTATGTTACGTAATTAAATAGCTCATGTCAGTTTGGGTTTTAAAAGTGGAAAAAAACCACACAAAGAATAATTTGGTCGATGCAGAACAACATGCAAGGCTGCTATAAAAAAAAACGCAAACCCAAGGAAAAGATCGACTTTACTATTTAAAATGGACACACGCCGTATATATGTCGACTCGTTTTAGAAGAAACGTGAAGTGGAATTACAAATTGTATTGTTGTAACATCTGTGATCTCTCTGTTGCACGCACGCGCGTGTGATGTCAGTGTACGCAATCATCAGAGAAACGGTATCAGAGACCATCTGACACAAAGCGGTTTCTTGACAGATGTTGCAGTTGACGCCCCTGCAGCCTTGCTTGCAGGCTGCTGCAGAGTGCACATCAGCCCGAGCGCCGACAACGGCAATGTTTGACGTGTACACAGACCCGCGCCGATGACCGAATATCGCGGTAACGATTGAGGTCGCAGGTCGCTAACGCGTGCGCGTTCGTCAGGCAAACGATAAATAACAACTCCATCTACATCTATAGCTGCACATGGTAGGGACTAGGGACTGTTCTCACCATGCTTTGTCCTAAGCGTAGGAAGCTGCGAACATGTTAGCTGACGCTCAAGTTTAGTTGCGTGAAGCGATCGCAGTCCAAAGCTTCTAAATATGGACGCGATGTCATCAGAAAGCGCCCACGTGCCCTTTTGCTGAGGTTAAGTTTGCCTTTCTTGAGACATGTACACCTACCTTCGTATTTAGTCTAATGGTTGAGGTAAAGTCATCTTAACTTGCGCCGTCATGCCTGAAGACGGTAAATTACTGAGAGAACAAAGCGGTTTTTATTGATTGTGTTACGTTCACGCGTGCCGGGGTCATCATCGTTTTGTATGGAGAATGCAGAGTGAAATGTCAGGATGAGAATGAAGTGTGTGTGTGTGTGTGTGCGTGTGGAACGAGAAAGAGAAAGATTATTGATATATGGTCATAGGCTGTTATCGGGAGGGGGGGGACTACAGCTAAAGGCCACATCAAACTGTAGCAAACAAGTTTATCTAAAACTACTGGATAGACCCTGCGAATTATCTTTAATAGAATTCACCATGCAGCCATCTTATTGCTCGTAATGCCATATAAACTACCATGAAGCACGAACAGATTGACATGTATCTCCTAAGTTTGTAAATCAAAGAACTGTATATCTAAGAATAATTATATACACACACATATATTTAGAAAAAAGTCGACAGTTTACGACATAACATTGGCAGGACATTCTAAGTGCTGAGACAGTGTCGCCTTACGAGCACCAGCGTGGTGGCATATCGGCTTCAAGCAGAGCCAGCGACGTTCTGTTTATTAGTTTAAGATCAATGAGAGTACAACTTGAGTTACAATAATAAAGTCATGATGTTTGTAAACGCAAATAGCAACTTTGAGCAAACTACAATTGTGTTCTTCGTATTACACGACATAACCAACATGCTGTGACCTGAATTAGAATAAGAAGTGCGGTGAGAGAGAGAGAGAGAGCGCCTATAAACAACACGCAAGGATCAACAGTTACATTACACCAGTATAGTCACACAGGTGTGCACGACGTGACAAGGGAGATAGCTGCTTCTTATTGTCATGTAGTAGCAAACGAGTGCACTCCCTTGAATATTTCACGCGTAATCGGCAGACGCTCGCTACTGAACCTCTTGCGTGGTTGTTAAATAAGTTATTTTAAATCAAACGTATGCATCAAACGATGTGAATTTCTTTCTGCTTTTCTTATCTTTAATTACATTGTTTTGTAAAATTCTGAGAGATTCACGGTCAAAAAAGAAATAGGCGAGCCTTTACAAATGTGATTGACGGAACAGCCGATAATTATTCCACTGGCAATTATGGAAAGGCTGCAGTGCCTGCTTAGCAACACAGCACTGTCCTCATATATGTGTGAATAAGAAGTCTATTCATGGGCTCTTCAAAGCTTCTCAGAAAATTAATTAAAGTATTTTGATGTGGGAAAATTAAAGAAAAAATGTACGGGGCTTTGGTGAGAAACATACAATTAAGATTATTGCTTGGACTTTGAACTTAACGGCAAAAATCAGGCAAGGGAAAGTCAAATTAACATCATGGGCAAACAACACACGTAGCTTTTGCCTTTTACTAGACTTCTGTTAAGAGGGAAGCATGCACAATAGTTTCAGGAATATAATCCATTTAACGAGGCCTTTTAAATTATACCCTCTGGATGACGATACTTTGCACCGATGGTAAAGAAAATATGTTAAAAAAACTACATCATTTGCACAGTGCAAATGTTATATTTAAAACAGTATCGGTGTTTCTTAAATCAATTCCTACCCTGTTAAACACACCCTTTCAATAACAGACGTACCATAACACCGTTGACAAAATTTTAATCTTTGCATAAACCTTAAACCAGTAAAGAAAAAAGTAAACATCAAAATTTACACATACTTAACACATTCTTAACGCATAAACGTATGAACATGCATCAGTACTCACAAACATATTTCGTGGTAATAAAACTTTCGACTTGTCCCATTTTTGTACCATACACTCAACCCCGTTTTTTTATTTTTCTCAGTAACAAGATAGCCGAGTGGCATTTAGAAACGAATTTTTAAATTCTTTAAATTCAAAACCTATTAACTGTTTTTTCTCGCACTGAACAGATTTCTGACAGATTTCTTTGAATAAAAAAGTTACGATAGTTTGAAATCACAATGAAAGTGCATTGCAGAGTGTCTGTGTCAAAATTGGTGAAGTTGAACTACTGAGACAGTAGATCAGTTTAACTCTTGCAGGTGCTCCCGCTCGTTCAAACTACGACGAGGCAAAGGCTGTGAGCGTACAAACATTCCCCGCAAATCCTCTTCCTTTCAGACCAAAATTTTATAGAGCCGACATGATTTCAAACACCTAGATTTTTTTGTATAGGGCTTGATTTAAGAAAGAGAGCATCGTAAGTTGTACTGTACTAAGCGGAGGAAGGTGCAGGTCCAGCGAGCAGGCGTCTCAATCGTTTCAGCTGCTAGAAAAAAAAAGAGACAAAGTTGCGCTTGACGGAGTCCTTAGGCCGCTGAATCTCATCTCTGTCAGATGGAGAAACAGCTTTCCTGCAGAGGGTAGGGAGGGGACTGGATGAAACCGCGCGAAGGATTAGCATTGAATGACAGGCATTTCTTTGCGGCTTATCGGCCAAGCCAGAGAGGTTGAGTAAAAGATCGAGGTCTTAGATAAAAGAGCGTGAGGCGTGAGGTGTGAGGCACAGCGGGGTCGCGAATAGGACTGCGGTCATTCTCTTTCGAGCCCTCCTATATGTCGTCTTTTTTGCTCGGAGATCCGCGTTTGTGGTGGGTTGTGGAGGCTCGAGTGTTAGCGGAGGGCTAGGATATATGGGACGGTCATGACGAACGACCTGTTGTCATGGGGATGTGTGTCGTTCTTTACGTGAGGCGTGAAGCGAAGCGGGGTCACCGGAAGGGTTCGAATGGAATGCTGCCGTCGGTCTACGGCGGCCTCGAAGGCTGGAAATGAGTGTGTCGTTCTCTGCCATAGGATTGCGTGTGCGCCAGGTTGGTAAGGTTCTCGGGATGTGGGAGGGTGGAGACATAGAAGAGGGTCATGAGCTGTGGATCTTGCAGACATAGAAGATTGCGGATATAGGAGGGGATGGGGTCGCGAGGGATACGTTGTAATGTGACACTTGAGCTGTTTTTTTTTTTTTACATAAAACTGTTATCTAGTTATCATGTGTGTGTTTGTGTTTTTGTGTGTGTCTTTGTGTGTGTGTGTTGTGTGTGTGTGTGTGTGTGTTGTGTGTGTGTGTGTGTGTGTGTGTGTGTGTGTTGTTAAACATGACTTCTCACATAAGCACGAGAAATAACGCCAGACACATATATGAGCAGAAAATAATTGTAAGCTTTCGTATTTACCTTCGAGACTTTAAAGTAAACTTGTAGTAAATCCTAAATCATTTTTGTCACATTTTACCTTTCGCCAGGGTTTTCTCGCTAAAACGTGTATTCGAAATTCAAATCTTCGTCAAATCGTGGTCGTCAGCGAATTTGAGCAAGAGCGATAAACCAATTTAAAGGTAACAAAATGGACACCATCAATGTTAAAACAAGCCGAGACAAAGATACATCGCGGGCAAAACAGTAGGAAGAAAAACCACAAACGACTGACATGGTTGAAGATGAAAACACTGGTAGGAAACCATCTGCTACAAAGGCCAAGACACGAATAAGAGCTCCACGTCCCGTGCATTCAGGCCTTGCGATAGTTCCCTTCCCTCTACCTGCTAAGCTTGAAAGAGGCTTATTTTGCGTTCAGTTGCAACAGGTAATCACAAGGGACATCGCACGGACAAGTAGTGACCACCATTATAAACCGTTTAACGCGAGTCGCGTCGACTCCACATCGCGTGGATCGGAACCCGCGGCAACTGTGTGAAACACTTTAAGCTAAACAGTGGCGGTAGATGAATCGCGAGTGACGCAGAAACGTGTCAGACAGTCCTTTGAAGTATGACAGGTGGGATCCTTTCATCCAGGTTGGGCCTAAGGCAAGCTGTTATAAGACAGACGTAACCATCTGAACGGATCGGTTCTTGCGAGGCTCACAGTGGCAAAAAAATAACAGCAAATTAACTTCGAAAAAATGTCGTGTTCTATTCAGGATGGAAAATGCCGCTGGGAGAAAAAGCAGTGATAACACTAAATGAATGATATCAGGAACAACCTTTTTCTATGTTAGCCCTTTTTGTTTGCTCAGGGCTAATTCCAGGGATGTAAGCAAATTTCAAAATGAATGGCCATCGGAAACTAAAAGTAATTAAGTTCAAATGTTGTGAAATAAGGGCACCCGGAAGATTATTCATCTGATGGAACAGAAAAAAATATTTTGAACATACACGACTTATTTTGCTAAAATTTAAGTTTGATAATCGTATTTTTTTTCACCAGTTTAAATCACAAATGTAATTCAAGGAAATAAAAGGGTAAAAAAATCTCAACCAATTGATTCTATTCTTTTCTCCTTTTTTTCCGTTTCTATTTCTCTACTAGGTTTGTCCACTTGTTTCATTTAGACATCTTTCCTTTCTTCCGTTATTTCTGTCTTTGAAAATTGGTTTTTGGAACGATGCATTATCCATGGCTTGGTATTTTTAGACAGCGCTTGCTCCCATTTCCCCACTCTAAATTACTAGAAAATTTAAATTACACTTTAATGTATAAGATGATCTGCAAATTTACCACGCGGTTTTACTGTAGAAAGGAAGAGAAAATGTCTAGTGGACGTCGGAATAGTTAATGGTAAGGGGCTCACCGTGACTAGGATACGGCACGCGAAAGCCTCTCTACATCCGCAGTCTTTTTACTCCCTGACAAATCATTGACCGCCACTGTTGGCGGATAAAAGGAGTATTTCAGTCACTCCCGCCTGCAACCGAAAATATCTACTAGGAAGACGCGGAGGGCGTTAACCACAAGACAGGGGACCTTCCGGCGCCAGTCACTAAGAATAAAATAATAACGAACAGCACCTTAAAACGTTTGTGCCATCTGCAGTCCAGCTGCTCAATCACAGATGAATTGTGGTGTGTGTGTGTGTGTGTGTGTGATCACAGATGAATTGTGGTGTGTATGTGTGCATGTGTATGTGTGTATGTGTGTGTTATGTGATGTGATGTTGTAGGTGTGCATATACATGGTCTAGATGTAAGTTTTCTTCCTTTAGAATGTGTCCCTTGCACATATTTTTCCCATTGTAACGGACCTTTTTCGTAACTAGAACATTATATATAGTAACTGAGCACCTTTCCCCCGTTCAAACTGGTCATTGGGACTAATTAAGTTGATCATTGTCATTGTCTCATTTATTAAATACCTCAACACGTCCCTATTACTGCCCTCTAGTCACCCAACAAACACAAAGAAGAAACGCATGGCAGTTCAGTGAATTTGATTTGAAAAAAAAAAAAAACGATTCCAACTGACATTTCTAATGAGACTGGTAATAACAGCAGTGTTCTGATGGCTGGTGTGAAGTGGGTCTGGATCTCATTTGCTACCTTTGACATTTAACTTTTACCGCTCGTTAAAAGGTTTGGATGACATCAGCTCCTGTCATCCATTAACCTCTTTTTGGACGATTTGAGATAAGAACAAGAAATAACTATCAGGACCAAAGTCAGCATCTTGGGAACGCATTCTTTCCAGACACAGGAACCTCCAGGCTGCCGGTGACAGACGATCAAGACTGTTGTCAGTATGTGTGACACGCATCAAGCGCCGACATTGTTATCACCTTGGATAGCGAGGTAGCTTCTCAGAGATTTTGAATGTAACAAACTTCAGGGTAAGTATTGATTTTATTCTGTTGTCGTGACGACAATAATGTTTGTCAGTGCGTGCGTGCGTGCGTGCGTGTGTGTGTGTGTGTGTGTGGGCGGGGTTGTTATCTGTGTTTTTTTCTGCTTGAAACAAACAACCACCCTCAAACTCTCCTCATCCAATGATATTAGATCATTTGAAATTTGAAATCGTCACATAAAAATCAAAATCCAAAACTGACATATGTATTAGAATGTTGCAATATTGCTTTGAGACATCGATCTATTCAAATGGCACAGTATTAGCTGCCAGCAGGCATATTGTTTTAAAGGATCTTCTAAAATGTCCCGGCATTTTGTATTGCTCGCTTTCTTCCTATATTGCTTTTATCTCTGATAATATTTATAATTATCAAATTTGGAAACGACCGGTTAAAATGGGTTTCAAAATTAACCTACTTTTCAAAACACTTTACAAGCAGTTTTCTTCTTTTGTGAATGCATTAGTTCAATGCGTTTTTAATGTAGCTTAGAAACACAGTTTGTTCGATCTATTGTGTAAGGTAGTTCATCTGTCATTAACAATATAATTAACATCTCTTTAAAAGCAGTTTTAACACATGGAAGATCTCGGCACTTTTTCCCCTCAAAACATAGCTAAATGATCGACCTTGACTCTATGTGGATGCTTCAAGAGGGGCG
This sequence comes from Marisa cornuarietis, assembly GCA_004794655.1. Lineage (NCBI taxonomy): Eukaryota > Metazoa > Mollusca > Gastropoda > Architaenioglossa > Ampullariidae > Marisa > Marisa cornuarietis. The sequence goes on from SMMW01000575.1 coordinate 13,322,293, forward strand.
CAGAATAGTGGGATAGGAGATAGAATCTTGCCTCGGCATTCTACCCCGCAAACTGACAACAGACCCCCCCCTCCCCACCAGCTTGACTTCTTATGCTCAGAAGCCGTAGGCAGCAAATTATGAAAGTGGCAAGTCCCTAGAGCCCACTGTAGAGCTTCAGGAAGTCCAGAGATAAACGTTTCAGGTCAGACATTGATTTTGCTCCCGTTGTGATGACTTAAAGGACAACACGAGCGGTCAGTAAAAATCGCTGGAAATAGAGCATAAAGTATCATAAAAACATATCCCCACGGTATTTTATGACAAAAAGGCAAATGGCAAAGGGGTAGTATTTCTAAAAATAGCGTTATATGCATAAGCTAAATTTAAAGAGGAAAGATGCAATCCTCGATAAAAGAGAACAGACCAGGAGACAATGTGGTGTTGCTGATTGTTCTCTTCGTCACTCAGATGGAGTTAGTTTACATTCATTAAGGAAATCCTAAAGATAATGGCAACAAACGCCAGTGGATTAACTTTGTTCAGAGATGTGGCTGTACAGATTACTACTTTTTTAAAGGTGCCGTGCGAACTTCGTCCCCACACAGTATTCGAGAATTTGTTCGAAACATTTCAAAAGCGATTGTTATCCAGTCACTTATACAGTACAAGCAAGTCTTAGAGTTTCAGTAAAACGAAAAGATTTTCCTACAGCAGCGTCAACTGTACAAAAGAACGAGCTGTTAAAGCCAACTACGATTGCTGATTAAAAAGCATAAACAAAGATTAAGCACCAGATATGCAACATCGACGCTTTATACACCGTCTGGTCTACAAGTAACATCGTGACACAGTCACAAACATACCACCAGTCGCATTCTCATCCACCACAATGGTAAAAACAACTGACAGTGTGCGGAGTAAGAGACAATCAATTATACAACGTAGACTGCAATGACCGTGATTGTTGCCCATTACTATCCAGTGTGTACAGTGAAATACTTTTGGAGCGTTTAATTTTTTTAAATTCCTTTGAAGCTTCAAAATAAAGTTCAAATCTGTAAGGCTGTATTAAAAAAATTGAAGATATGCACAGATTTGCTGAACTGAGCCACACTTACTGTTACAAGTACTACTGGTGCGCCACGGAACTCTCCAGTACAGAAGAGTGATTTTCTGTTGTTTTTTTTTAGTGGCAGGTAAAAACTATCGATGTTTTAAGGCTTATATCTTGAAAATTAAGCATAATTATGTACTCATATTTGGGGAATTATTTTGCTTAAATGAACTTAACCCGATAATAAAGAAAAAATGTTGCACTCGTGTTGCCCTTTAAGCCACTTGTGGGGGAGGGAGAACTTGCACTTTCAAAGAAATCCGGTTTATCCGCGTTTACACGTGACAACAGATGTGTTTACAAATAAGAAATCGTATGTTTAGACAGACAAAACTTATTGTTTACCTCAGTTTACACCGTGTTAATACGATTAACAGCGTATTTACACACGAAAACCGTGTGTTAAACATGATTTATAATTAGTGTGTTTATTACACGAGAAGCCGCGAGATTGGTCGGCGCCATCGCCCCTAATTGCGTAGCGAGCACTCTATCATTCATTGCCCCGTATTTCTCATTTATTTTACTCCTCACTATCTGGTGCTAAAAATAAGAAACAAACTTGAAGCCATTCGCAGGTAAGGACGGCTAATCAAAATATTAGGCAAAAAACTAAACACATTTCAATTAAAATCCTTAGCTGCACCAGTACACCCCTACCAAATAAGATGACTTAAAAACGGAAGCGACAAACAAGAGTTTATCCCTCAGAAGTTTTCCACCCCACATCTCAGCAGTCAAGAGAAGCGATGGCCAAATCCTATATCACGTGGTAAGTGGACCCACAATCCTCCCCCCCCACCCAATCATTAAGACAGAAACACACAAAACGCACAATCTCAAGGCGCATTAATATTTTCTCTTTTATAACTTTAAATAGGTGTTTGCTTTTATTATTTTATTTTGGTGGTTAGTTTCAAATGTGATTGCAGACGTCCGTTTCACATCACACTGGTATCACTGCTAGGGTATTCACTGAGCTTGAAACATCTATTACTACAGCAGTGCACCCACATAGTCTGGTGTGGACCCCACTTCCAAAGAATGGATACATGAGAACAACAAACAGGTAAAACGTTTACACCAGGAGAAGAATTTCGCCATCACAGCAAACAGGCTAGACTTTTTTTTTCTTTTTCCAGACTTACTGTTACATTATGTTTCTGATGCAGATACGAGTTTGTGTACAGGTCACGCCATCACCATTATTTTTCAGTTTAGTGAAGGTACAATGCAAAGAGCTTTGAATTGTTCACTTCCCTTCAAAAAAAGATCAATTATTTAAATGAAATAATGTTATTTGCAGAGTTACAGAGCATTATGTTGTCCATATTACAGGGATAAAATTCTAAAGAACAAGCAATTACAGCTAACTGTTCCAGACAGTCGTTTCTTAAATGCTTTGCTTATGGAAATAAGATGTTGAAGTATAACCTATGTCACAATGAAAACGAGAACGAGTGATGAATATATTTCCTACCATGATTGAGTGAGCGAGCAAGAAGAGAGAAATAGAGTTAAAGAAAAGAGAAGAAACTGAGAAAATAAGAAAAGAAATAGAGAAGGTGAATGAATGATAAACGAGTGAGAAAGAGATAGAAAGTGTAAGGAACGAAGAAGGAGAAAGAAAAATGAGAGCATAAGCGATGAAGAAAACTAGAGAGAGAGAGAGAGAGAACAAGTAAAAGAGAGAGAAGGAGAAAGAGAGACTTCCTGATATGCTCCACCCACCGGGAGGGAACTGGTCAGACTGCCGGAGCTGGTCAGGGTGGTGCTGGTCGAGGGACGATGTTCTCCCGCCTCTCCGGGGGTCGTTTTGCGGCTGTCACTCCCAGCCTCCTGGTCAAGGGTCAGGCTATGTCTCCCAGCTGGCGGACCAGTTGACGACACGCCAGGCGGCGGTCGTGGTCGTTTGACGGACCTGCGGCCTCGACGTACTGTGGTTCCCTTCCGCACGAACATTTTGTTTGATCACACGCTGACGTTCAAGAGAAAGAAACCCGTTTTCGAAAAGTATACGTCCTTTGAGGCGCAAGGTCTTTCACAGTAGACCCGAGTATTCCCTTGGTAGTGAAAGCTACAACAAATTTCAAGAAGAGATAAAACACTGTAGCAAAGTTACGTACGAGTACATAAAAAGAATGTAAATTCTGTCATAAATAAGTCCTGGATTACAAGAAAATGGAGTTCGTAGAAGCCCTTAGTCACCTGAAGTATTTATAATGGCAAAAAAGGGCTAACAATATAATTGAATCTCTTTAGTTGTCGGAGTTTCTCATCTATTCTAACTGAGCCCCCTCTCACCATCTCAGACTCACACCTGATTTCCAAACACTCGCACACACGTGAGCGCACACGCACACACACATGAACAATCATGATCATGTTCTTGCTAAATGAATTTGTGCATTAAGTGTATTTAAACGCGCGCCTGTGTGTGTGTGTGTGTGTGTGTGTGTGTGTGTGTGTGTGAGTGTGATTGTATGTGTGTGAGGGAATATTATATATCTTACCCTTTTAATATTAGGATTCTGTAAATAAAACAGAGCTAACGGAATAAAGGGTCTTTTTTGATTCCCATATCAATCGAAGTTGCATGTATTCCCCGTTTACTGCAAATATTAACCTCTTCACTAGAAAGTCAATTTATAACCCGAAGTATAAATTTGTAATCATCTACAATCAAGGACACGTCAAGTAGCTTATTAAACAAAATCAGATTGAGACTAAGAGGGATATCGTGGGTTTGTTTCGATGTATCGAGATTTAGAGCCCTCGACAACTGCATCATAACTCCTCGTGAAAGTGGCGCAAGAAGTGTCAGCAGAGAGCCAATAAAATGACTCAATCATTATGTTGCCAAACATACGCGCAATTTCGTGAAGGACGCAGGCTCATCAGTAGGAGCCTGAGGTGATGCTTCTTATCGATTCTTCAGTGAACGTAGGAAACAAAGTTTCAGTGCATATGCGCGCACACGCACACGTGCCCGCCCACACACACACACACACACAAGAGGAACGCGCGCGCACATACACACACGAAGGCACACGCACATACACACACGCGCGCGCGCGCACACACACACACACACACACACACACACACACACACACACACACAAAATGCGTACTCAGGCTCTCACTCTGATTTAGTACCTTTTACCTCCTCTTCTAGAATCTATGCATCTAACTCTGAAATCTCAGAAAAGTTTGGAACTCGAAAAGTAGCGGGAGTGCACTTACCTTTTAAAATGAGATTTAATTCGCCAAGGGTAATGTTGCCCGTTCTTTCCGCTCCCGTTCCAGGTCTACAAGCTGCTCAGTGTCCAGACATTCGACGTCCCTGCCCACCATTCTTCTCATGACGGGATAATGACTTGGAGAGTGAGCTAACCACGGACAACACCAACAAGCTTCTAAAGGTCGTGCTTCTCTGCTTCCTGCTCAGTTTCTCTAGTTTTTTTTTCTCTATCGAGTACCAGTCAGCATCAGAATTGTAGTCTATTTCTGGAAAGCGTTAAACCTCGAGGGTAGGGAAAATGTTTAGCCATTTCTTTGACGTCGCGCGTATAGGGCTAAAAACGTTCCCATCTTGACCATTTTAACTCCCTGAACAGTCCGGCAATGTCGGCAGGAAGCTGAAACAGAGAGACCAAAAGAAGCCATTAGGACTGTAAAGTATACAGGTGATAATGGATACTACTGGGCTTAGACTATTCATTTAGAAAACTCTTGAAAGTCCGCATTACACTAGGGATCATAAACGTTCTTCTAGAAGGAAACATCCAGTGGTAGACGGAACATTCACGAGGGGGAAAAGTTACATTTCTATTTTGGGATAATGATAGCTATCGGGTGGCTTTTTATGGGAAGAAAACATCGTAGATTTTGTAGATAAAGAACACGAAACGACCGGCTGTTGATGACAATTTATCGAAGGTTTCGCCAAACTTGGATTGAGGTTGTTTTTTGCATGTTTCCCCTTAATGTAAGCAATACAAATTAAAAAGCACACAGTGGATACATTCATTTTAAGCAAACCGACCAACCTGCTGCTAGGAAAACTGCTTACTTCTGATGAAATGCCCACTTTTTGGGTAACCAGCCCCAAAGAAACAAAACTGCGCCAACTCCAAGGTCTTGGCACTGGGTTGTTATCTGCCGCCCGCCTGTGTTGTTGTCCGTGTTAAATAACTGTTTTATGTCGACCTCAGAGTGAGATAAATATAGCAAGCTAAGCTGCGATATCATGGAGATATAAGGTGGGGCAAGCTTGTCGGTTTGCGCTGTTTCTTTTTTCTAAGGACGACGCTGTTGATTTGGCATCGATTTTCCATAGCAACGCCAAGCCTTTGTCTCCCCTTGAGCAATTCATACCGGTCATTTTGGCCATTCGACTTTCTGTTCATCTTACAAGCTTGATTGTTTGTGTTTTTGATATCTTGGGGGGGGGGGCGGACGCTATAATGAAACAAACACATGGCCACGCAACACCATAGGTGATGCAACACGCACTTCAACAAATCTGATGAAAATGAAACCTTTTTGAATATTCTCTTTATAATTAAACTCAGCGAAAGATAAACATACCTGGATGCCAGCTGACTACGTGCATAAAAATATGTTTATTTAAATGTATACACGTGCATACATATATATAGAGAGAAACAGAGGGAGAGACATCGCAGGCAAACGCAATAAACAGACATACACAGTGAGTCAGTCGCCTTGATTTAAGCTTGTCTTCAGTTTTTATGTCTTAGGTGTAATTTCCACTTTTTAAAAATGAAGTTGTGTTATTAAACTTAGTACTGTTTCTAGTACTACTACGTCCACCTCTACCACTACCATTCTCGAAATTATAAATAATTTTACTAACGACAACAGCGCTCGGCCTTCAGCAACACCAGCAGTAACAAGACATTTGCTTGAATGTATACATCTAAGCAAATAAGCACCACAAAACAAGGAAAAATTGTAATATTTCTAATTAGATATTATTTCCAGTCGGTAGAAAGAACAGCTTCACTTTCAGACAATTTTGCAACAGCTGTCAGGTTCGAAATTCGACTTCAGTGGCGATGAAGCCAAAATTGTAACCGGGAGGGTGTGATTCTGTTGCCCAATTTCCTGATTGTGTCCAGTCTGGTGTTACCCGAGGATTGACTATAGCTGACTGACACATGGGGTCAGCTTACTGTGAGTACGACCTTTAGAAGACTCGGCTACATCAAGTTCTGTTCTGACTTCGTGTCGTCTGCGTCTGGCAAGGGTCCGATGGCATAACTTCCTACCACGTGCTCCAGTTCCCACCCCGCTCCCTTCATAAAAAAGTAGTATTTGAAAGGTACATGAAAGTTTTAGTAAATAATGAAACATCCCTCACTGATTATTTAATTTATGTCATTGTTTTTGAATGACAGTTCAAACTCACGAGACATCTAGCAACCGAGAGAAAGAAATCTTATTTGGAAACTCTCCAGAATGTTGGAAACTTTTCCGGGAATTTTTTAAACAGCCTTCTCATTTTACTACCATCCATTCCTTGTGGATAGTAAATAATGAATATATTGTGGATATTTCATACTGATATTCGTATGCAGCGTTTATTATCATAAGCTGCTTTTGTGAAAATGTCTATAAACAAAAAAAAATTTTACTTGTTTCTTGCATACTATGTCTATGTATACTATGTATATCTATCCAATTTATGTAAAGAAAATAATTTGTGTAGCCCATACGTGTCAGGGAAAACGGGGAAAATTAGGGTATATATGGAAAACGATTTCCAGTCCCTGCAGAAGTCAGGGACTTAAATAAGTTCTTGAAATGTCAAAGAAAGTGAAGGATTTTGGCTTTCCTAACTGTCCAGCTTAAAATAATCAGACGATTCTGTTAAGGTTTGTGGGGCTCACTTCGACCGCGGAGTGGCCAGGCATTGAAGGTCCAGCCCCAGGTGTCTGTCTTTGATGTAGACTCCCTCCGGTTCTTTCACATGTTGACCTCCCTACGTCACATCTGAGAGCCTCATTTCTTCTTCCTATGGTCACAGTGTCTTGAATGCTATCCCCCACAGTTCTGGACATTGACTCCTTCAAAAGTAAATGTCATCCCATGACCTTTTTCAGGTCGTTAGGAAGTAGGGTGTCAGCTCACTTTTCTCGGGGTCAGCTTTAAGTGAGAGCGTTGGCCATTTTCTCTCCCTCGCTGCCTTATCTTCCCCACCCTTCTTTGTAATCAGATACCCATTCCCGCCAGGTGGGTCGACTGGAGAAAAGTAAAAAGCGCTACATGGGTATCGAGCTGATGCGCCTTTCAGTTCGGACGCCCGCTATGGGGCGCCAAGAGGGGAATTTTCTCTACTTTCTCTCTCCAGCTAGAGAATGCATTCTGTAGTTATAGAATGCGTTCTGTAACTACAGAATGCATTCTATAACTACAGAATGAGATCTGTACGTACAGAATGCGTTCTGTAACTACAGAATGCATTCTCTAGCTAGAGAGAGAGAAAACAACTCGGTGAAACCAAATTATTTCATTTATATTATACTTAGAAGTTGCTAGCCAATTCATTTTATATATACAATTCCATTTTGTAGCTAGAGAAAGCTTTCTATACTGAGAGAAATCTCTCTGTAGTAGAGAAAATCAGAGCCCTCGAAACATGGCCTCACGTTCTTGATGTTCTCTGATTGGTTGATCTTTGACCTTCTTGTCCCATATGCAAATGAGCCAGCCTCGTTCGGTACAGACATCATCCTCAAGCTAGAGAAATCTTCTCTATACGTAGAGAAATCTCTCTGTAGCTAGGGAAAGCTTTCTCTAAGCCCCATAGCCCTGCTGGAACTACTCGGCTATCTGCTTCCCCGACTTTCAAGACCCACGTCTAAAGACTCCCATCGTTTGTGAATACCTCCAGCAGCATTCCTTTTTATTTTTCACCATCTTTTCTCTACCTACTCCCTCCCCTCCTGTTTGTTTGGTGCACAGTTTGTAGGTTGTGAAGTGTACTATTATCTTTGCTTTTCGTGCTACATAGATAGTCAAGTGCACTGAGTTGACTACTAAGGTAGAAAAGCGTTATAAAAGTGTTGCCACTTCTGCTCTTGAAAATGACTATGCTGCTGCTAAATATTTTTTAAAAATTATTATTATTCCCTTTTATGCGGTTATTTGTGTTGAAAGGTATCTTTGATTTACTACGAAACTCATCGCTTTAAATTTTCTAGGCACTTTACAAGCTGCAGGCTCATGAAGAGCCTATTTTAACAACGACGACGACTAGGACTACAACAGCAGGAACAACAACACAAGAGCAGAATGCTGTGATCTCTGGGCGAGAGCGGCCCGAGCGCCATCTATTGAACACACCATAAGGCAAGTGGCGAGGGCAGTGAGGCGGAATAGGAAGATGCGCACTGAGATTGTGTGAATTGTGGGCCACTTTGTGGACGTGACTGGGCGCCTGGCTGGGATAATTCAGGCAGCAGACCATACAGCGGGCCCGCCGGGCGGCACGAGGGGGAAAATAAGATTGTAACAAATGTGTAGCTGCTGAGACAGTACCAGGAACCAAGAAGACGGGAACAGACCGCAGCACGAACAAATGAGTAGGGGTATGAGGGTGCCAAGCGGGCAAATTGTATATTGTTCTCTCTCTAGCTATACAAGTCATTTTATAATTATAGAACGTATTCTATAGCTATACAATTAACTTTATATAATTCAATTCTATAATTATAGTTTATATATAGTTGATAATTATATAATTCTAGCTATACAATTCAATTTTGTACTGATAGACTGCATTCTATAATTATAACATTGAATTGTGTTTTTAACTGATAGCGAATTTTAAGCATAATATTAATGAAATACTTTGTCATCATCATCATCATCATCATCATCATCATCATCATCATCATCATCATCATCATCATCATCATCATCATCATCATCATCATCATCATCATCATCAGTTCTTTAACCACCAAATAGGAGGACACTCTATCGGTTGCCTGGTATTCTACGGTTTGTGCTAAATAGCAAACATGTCCTTTTAAAACTGCTGTCACATATTATGGTCTTTTTTGTCTTTCTCTTCTTCTGTCTCCCTGCACTGTCCTTTTTATGGAAATCTTGGTCATTGTGGGGTGTGCCCAAAGCACACGTTGGAAAATGCCACTTCCAAAATTCTAATTTGCAGTGTGTTTTCTGTTTGTTTAGTTGTGGTTTTGAACATTTTTGGAAGTGCCAAGGGGTAGATCTTTTTGTTCCTGTTTCAAGACAGAGGTTTAGGGTTGTTAGCAACAAGATTGACAAGCATATATTATGTCCAAAGAACGCTTTGAACACTTTCAATACTTTAAATTTTCTTTCCCAGTCAGTGTAATGATGGTGTTACATGCACCCTGACTCGAGATACACCACTCGTCACGCCAAGACATGCCCTAAGACATGTAATTAACCCCGTAGCCATGGATCGTAACTGCCCATTCTGTTATGACACCAATGAATCAGAGCTGCATTTTATTTTTGTTTGCCCAGCCTTCTAGTTTTAAGCTTTGTTATTTAGCACTACGAACGTTAATATTTTGTCCAACCTATCGTTATTTGTTTTTATGGCATTCCGAAATCGCATGGGTGTTTCTTGAATTGTCTACTGGACTGTAAGATAAAGTGTTAAAGTAATTGTTGGCAGATGTTATTTGGATTTACTGGTGATTCTAGACTACTCATGATTTAGGAGCGTATCTCTTTATGTACCTGTAAAAACTTTTGCCCCTTGAAATAGGTCGATGGCATAATTAAGTTCGTTCGTTCTAATTTGATTCATTCGATTTTCGACGTTTGTTAATGTACTGTAAAAGTTTATAACAAAAACAAACAAACAAACAAACAAACAAAATCGATAAAATGTTACCCCCCCCCAAAAAAAAAAAAATCCACGAAAGAAACAGCTAGAAGACTAATTTTCTTCTGTGTCTGAACATTTACTAAAATATACAACTTAGGTGTTTTTTTAGCAGAGCTGTGTGAGATCGGAGAGGAGGGGAAGCCTCTTGTGACAACGTATTTCTACCATACATTAGCCAGTCATTTTTTGAAATAGCGCATGTCTTTTCGTTTTCTAAATATTTTTAAGACGAAAGCAAAGAAACACATTAAATCTGGTAATCACGAGCAAATCCCTTGACCTAATGACTCTGGCTCGACAGCCGCTGTCAATGCCGTTGACTTCCCGCTCTTTGCCCTTTTCTTCCGTGAAAGGCGGGCGTCCATTTTTCCACCTGTGTGTGGCCTCACCTCGCCCGGCTTTCATCGATTGTTGATGACTGATCATGGCGGACATGCAGTCCCCAGTTGTCAGGCCTTGGAGCCGGAGGTGCGTTACTGAACAACAGCAGAGGAGCGTTACCGAACAACAAATAAAGCGAGTGGATGACAACAAACACGTTCAGATCGACGGTTCTTCTGTCACTTCGAAGATGCTAAGACATCTAGTACTGGAGTATGCAATCATCTATCCCCTTTAGCATTATGCTTCATTTGTTGTTATCTGTCCGAAGAGCATCTTTTTTGTTTTTACTCTGAACGTGATTGATTTTAAAGTTTGAGTTATTTTAAATGTATTGTTCTAAGAAATATATCTCACTACCACTTAAACCAGGTAAGCTTTTTACATTTAAATTCGAACATGCTACCAGAACTTATGGTCACTGGGCGATTGGTGGAAGCGGAAGCGGTCAGAGAGAGCAAAGAAAAGGCAATGAACAGATGTAGAGGGAAAGAAAGATAAGGGAGAACGTTTCAACATTGTGTCATGGCAGGTAAAGGTATGAAAACGGAGGCTATAGCCCTGGAATGATGGTAAGCCCAGCGCATGCAGGCATTGTAAATACTGTGTTAACGCTGACCAAACACTTACAGCCAGCATAGCGAGGCAAAGGAAATTTACTGACTAATAAGTGGCGAGAAACCCATTCAAACGTGAGGGAAGGATTAGCAGAGTAGGACTGGTTGATCCCTTTTGCATCGTATTCATTATGGTGAGGACTCTCTGGGATATGGTGATTTTCAGTTTATTCAACAGTATGACGCAAAAATATTTAGCAAGTAAACGAATATTTTGCTACAGAATGAGTTAGTTTGAGGGGCTTTGGATGTTCAAGAAGAGCACAGTGCCTATTTGCAGGGTTGCAGGCTGACAGAAATCCCTCAACACATTGCACAGCATTTAGGTGAAGAGGATGTCTAGCCAGGTTGACCAGAGGATGTGTGGCTGTAGCTCCAGAGATGCGGGGCTACATCACTACCCGTTTGTGAAGTCAAAGATGCGAGACATGGGGTTTTGTTTTAGTAATTTCTTCACTCCCCGTTTCTGACGAAGCGCTATTCGTATTGTGACTGACATCGCAGGCATGTCTACACCATACTTCAGCTCATGAGAAACTACAGACCGTGACTTAAATATTATTAATGGTTCCCCTACACATACTACTTTGCGGTAAAATTGCTTCCACAAGGACCTAAGAATTCACCATCAGAAGGTCTGCTCCTCATGCAGTGCCAGAAGTAGAGGCACAGAAGAGTGTACTTCACTTTATTGTTTAACAGCATTCAGCTTTATTCGTCTTTTAACACTGATGCCACGATCCTTTTCAGGCTTAGTGATGTGTTAAGACAAGTTAACAGGGACGGAAAAAAGGCGATTGTGTTGTGCTGTTCCTGACAGAGCATATTCTTGAACATCGGTCAGGAGTTTTTGGAACGGGTAGTAACAGACAAGGTGACAAGGTTACATCCACAACATTGTTAATCTAAAACTTGATATAATACAACCCACACATAAATCGACGCATAAACTACATCGCATTATACACCGCTTTGGACATAAGGCAAAATAAATGAAGTCGCACATGGATTGTCACACTCCGCATAGGGCAAAATACTAGTCACGTGGTGTGGACAAGGAAAAGAAGGAGACTACAAGTTATTCTGTGTCGGACGGGAAAATGTTAGCCAGCCACTATATTCTACGTTTTTGTGCAGAAAGTTATTTTACTGTCTCCTCTAACACCCATCTATCCATCAAATCCGATTGCTGCTATCGATACAAACTGTTCTGGAAATACTTCACCACAAAACCATTAAAATGGCTGTTCTCCAAAATGAGCTTGAACTTATACAGGTTAAGTCTTTTTCAGCTTTATTTAAGTCAGACTTGCTGTTGTGAATAAAGTTTTGAGGTACCTCGCGCCCCTCTAGTATTTTAATCAATGATGAAATTTCCCCTGGAGCGCCTGAGAACACCGTCAGCTTCAAAACATGTTTCCAGACTGACGTAGCGAGCACCGTTGATGAATTTCACTTCCATAGATGTGAGAGAAAAAAGTAATACCTTGAAATCCTATTTCAGATGCTCAGACTTTATTCAAGACGAAGAAAACCGCGAGAAAAATGGAAATGTCATCCACAAAAATCCTTGGCAACAAAAACCGACTTGGCGATTAATAACTTAGAGACGTTTCTCTCTTCGAAAAAAAAAAACAAAAAAAAAACCTTCATCCGTAGATCATGCAGTGGTTTTTGATCCACCACGAAGTTTCACAGAGGCAGGAAAAGACTCTGTTATTGGTTAAGATATTTTTCTTGGAGAGATCTATGGAAATGTATAGCGCCAGTTTAAATTAATTACACTGCCAAGCCAAGCAAACGAAAAAAAAAACTGTCAAATGAATACATCAGAAGTCAATGTTAGGATCATAAGGCTAGCATAGCTCAGAAACATCTGTAACACGAACATTGCTCGTGCCGTCCCACAGTCTAGAAGAACTCATTGCTTCTCTCTTTCTTTTTCTTCCCCTCACAGCCGTGTCGGATAAGACATTTCTGGTGTGAAATTGAATGTAAGCTGCGATAGCCAAAAGCCCTGGAACCAATTCTTCATGGACTCCTTATAAGTAACACGACAGACAAACCACGCATCAGTCACGGGACTGCTCAGGAAAGACGGGGATCTGTGATTTCCCTCAGGGTGCCCACTGACTGACGACCCTTAAATCATGTATTTCTCTCCTATCGTCCCCCCATCCTCGTCCTTCTCTTTGGTTTATCTATCTATACATAGTCTTTGTTCCCACGATTTGCCTAACACGTGCAAGTGTAACACAAAATAAAGAAAACTTATTATTAACCCGTGAGACTACATTAAATATTTACGATTCCTTCAATTTTTACATAGTATTTTTAATAGTCTGTGAGTACGAGGGAGCTTCACATGCACTGTCCAAAAAGCTTATGTTAACTGCATACTTATGTTATCTATGTGAGTATTTCTCCTTAGTGCTCTTTCAGAAGAAAGCGAGATACAAACTTACTGTCTGAAGCGTGCTAGCCTCTAGCCTCTCTACTCTGTAAAAATTTAAAGTTCAAGACTGCTAAAGCTTATGATACCAACAGGCAAATCAATCACGTTTTTCAAAAAATCCTAAAAAAATTACAAATGAAGTTTTTTTTTAAACAAATGTCTACCAGTAGAAATACATCAAGTGTACAGCATCTTGATATCTCTTTCTCAGGATAACAATTTTCTAAAATAAAAACAGACTTTAGAGTTTTGGAAGGATCCTCCACAAAGATGTTCAAAAAAGTATGTATTACTTAAATAGATTCGTCCAAAGAATAAAACAAAATGGCATTTGAGGGTCTGTTGGAGCGCGTTACGCGGCTTTCAGCACGACAGCCTACACTGATCACTTCTCATCCTAAAACTTTTTCTACGAACACTTTTTGCTTAGAAGGCGACTCAGCCTTGAATTTATTACATCAAGCGATGATCCTGCGTGGGTGCAGCCAGTTCGCTGCAGAAAAAGAAAGAAATATTCTAATGATTGAGTGTATTCGAGAATCTGGCTTTATTATTCGCTGCAAAGACCCGAGACATGATTTATCACAAGACAAACGCTAGTTGGCTGACTGGTTTGTTTCTTTTATATCATATCACTTTTTTCGTACTTTCGAATCATTTTGATGACCCTATATTTATGAACTGGAGGTAGTAAAGCCTCAGACGAAGCTACGCACAGAAATAATGCACGCAAGAGTAGGCATCGGAGGTAAATAAATATTGAGAGTTCTCTGTTTTATTTCTATCTGAAACAGTAATATTATAATTAGCTATATAGCTATATAGCTTCAGGGACTACATATAGGTCGTAGGTAAGGCTTAAGAATCAGTAGCCATAAATTTAGATGTTATCCAAAGGCCGTAATATGGGTATGGGGAAGTAGGGGGCTGGGGGTGAAGGTTAGCAACAGGCTGCCGCTATAGACTTAAAGGAAATGTCGAATTCTGATTTAAAACTCCCTCTTCCTGATCTGTACATTGCCAGAAATGAAGAAATTTATATTCATAGAGAAAATATTTATCGTTTGTCACATGAACTGAAAATTTGGCAGAGGTCAAGCTCACGAACATTTCTTCACACCAAGTCTCCGAGGTTTTACTCTTCATGCCTGTACCAGTCCCCCGCCGGTGGAATAGCAATCATTGAAAGAGGGAATCAGCATCTAATAGCGACTTCAACATCTTCTAAATTTGAAAGTCAAAAATGACCAACTGTTAAATTCCCTGTGTCTCTGTGTCTGTGTCCTAATGGAAAGAACAAATTTCTGCACTCTGAATTTCTCACTAAATCTATCCAAATCCTAGATTGCCGCGCAGCTGTGAATACCAACCAGCGACTAAAATGGTGAGTTCAACTCTACCTTCCATTCATTTTCTAAAGCATATAAATTACTTCTACACGAGATTGGTACAGCAACATCATGTCATCAATTGGTTGATAGTGCGTGAAGATAAGGCCTGTTTATCCGTGATATTTCTATATCCGACATGTCATTATTGGACCATTTTCCAATGTTAATTAACCTAAATTTTAAACGACTTGCGCCGACTAAACATGTTGTAACCTCCAGCAGTTTTACATTCATTGATTTAGACTACTTCCCAACTGAAATCTCTAACTTCAAGATCGTCAGGGACATCTCGCATGTCCTGGTGTTCGTCGACAATGTGACTAGCCGTTGAACCAGACAGGTGTGCTCTTATTTCTACCTGCTGTGTTACTAACCAGCCTTCGGTCCTATGGCTCACCCCTGAGGTAAAAATACGAAGAGAAAAAGTGGCGTCGCGCTGAACATCAGTCCAAAAAAATTCATGACAGTCCACAGAAAAAAACTTTTCTGCCTAACAGGGAGATCTCTGCAAATATTCGACAGACCAAAGAGAAGTTCGCTTAGTGTCACGATGTCACCGAAGAAATCTTGCTTTTCTTATCCAGTTCCGACCCACTTGGGACACGTTGCTTCCAGTGATCAACTGCATCATTAACCACTCCTTGTCGACTGGGGCTGTACCTTTGATGTTTTAAGCATGATGACTTCATCCAATTTCTAAAGGGACCTAGCCTTGACCCTTATAACCTCAAAACCCATCGCCTTGTTTTCAAGCTCTTTTTTCTGTCCAAATTACTGAAACCATTTCACGAGGATTGAGACGACATTGTTCTGAGTGATAAATGACTTACTGTCTTCTTACTGCTGGATCTGTCGGCTATGTTTGATACGCTCGATCATGGTATCATTATCCAGCCTCTACTTTCGATCTCTCTAGAACTGTTTTTAGTCGGTTCCGTTCTACCTGACTGCATCTAATCTATAGTAACTGAAGGCAATGCATCTTCGCCTGGTACTTTGAAGTACGAGGTTTCTCAAAGATTTGTTCTTGGAACTCTTTTATTCACTGTGTACATCCTATCACTTGATCCCACCATCTGCCATTTCGTCCTATAATATCACGTGTATGCTGTTGATACACATCTTCTCACGTCTGGCTTCTCAGCTCCATCAGGTCTGCACCACCACGCAGCAAACGGTGGACCCTGTCGATGTCCACCAACAAGCTGAATATGAATGATGACCAAACTGATGTCACTACAAAAGCCTGTGCAGATAAACTGAAAGGTGTGCCTTCCTCTGTTACCTTTACTTTCTCTGAGGTGGACATCTAACTTTCCCAGACCATCAGGAATCTCAGTGTAATCATCGACAATCTTTGTCTCATAAATCTCACATCATTGAGTCTGCAAGTCCATTGTCCTTAATCTTTAAGAATCAGTCTCATCTTGCCCTTCCTTGCCACCGAAAAGCTCATTTTTGCGTTTTTGCTATCCAGGCTGGATTAGTGAAACTCTCTATTCGTCGATCTCTCTAACCACCTACTTGACAGACATCAAAGAGCTCAGAATAAAGTCTTTCTGCGAAAAGATCATCATTCATTCCTCCTACTTGAGCTTTACTGAGTCCCAGTCCGAGCTCGCATTGATTACAAGAACACCACACTGTGCTACCGTTGCCTTCACGACCTCGCCCTATCATACCCCAGTTTTCCGCACCATTACACCCGAGTCGATCTCTTTGGCCTTCTTGTGTTACCCCCACTTTCTGTGCCACGCATCAGACGAAAGATATTCGGCAAACGCGCCTTCTTCTCTGGCCCCACTGTTTGGAAGTCTGCCCCTTTCTCTAATTACAAAGCTTTCAAGTCTAGCCTCAAAACTCACCTCTGTAAAAAAAATATATTTCATAATCAAATGAACCGTTCTACTCAATCCTCAGTTCTGAATTATCATCCACACACTTCGTTTATATTTGTCATGGTGTCATCTGTTTTCTGACGCTTGTGTTTCTTTGTTTTGTGGTTGACTGTCGGTTCGTTTATAGACTTTCGTGTACAGAGCACTGAGCTCACAGGAAAATTTGCTCTACATCATCATCATGTTCATCATCATCATCATCATCATCATCTGAAAAATTTTATTCACGGTCCTGTGATTTAACCACCCTTTTATGCATTTGTGACAATACAAATGTTCATAAGTTCTGCTGCTTCAGTAAAATATTGTAAATATTTCATTAGTTCGTCTCCTTTCTTCCTATCTTCTAATCTGATTTTTTTTTGCTTTGGCTGTTGATTAAGAGTGCAAAACTCCCCTCTTTCACCTTCGGCACATCACATAGTTAAAAATTGACTTACATAAGTCTTCTCATTACTTTTGTAACATTCCAGGTACGCTGGTTGGGCTACCCGAGTTCTTGAAATCACTCAAAACTCACCGACCATCAGCGCAAGTTGAAAAAGTTAAGGTTTTAGGAAACCGAAAAGTTACACCAGACACTGGCCTTCTTGTTCTCCAGCAATAAAGTAACAAGTAACAAGTAACAAGAGATACGCCAAGGGTCATGCCTCTTGTGTTACGAATAGCAAGATAGTTTTATTATTATTAGCATGGTGTTCGTGAACACGGTCTGAAGATCAGTTTCCTCTCGGATCTCAGGCTGCTCGCCCTCCCACCGATGTCGCAATTGCGTCTCTGTTAGCCGCATAACCGCTCCTTTCCTTGAAGTGCCGCCAAGGAGTTGACTTCACCGTAAAAAGATGTTTTCGGCCGAGTGGTCGAGCTTAATGACCCAAGTGCGTTGGAGCTATGGCGACGTGTCCAGACAGGCACGAGGGTCTGTCGGCCAGTGTCTCTTCTCCCTATAACCACTGAACTCGAGAATGCTGATTGGGCCATTTAGCAGTACACTTCCGGGGCACGGAACGTAGGCGGGTGGCAAAGAAAATGGCTGTTTGAACGAGCTATTGATTGCACATTCAATTATACGCGCACCTTTCTACTCGCGCTGACCTCTTCGCACACGCACACATACTTTCTCCTTCTTCCCTTCTCCCTATTTTCCCTATCTTTATCTGCACGCACGCACGCACGCACGCACGCACGCACGCACGCACGCACACACACACACACACACACAATACTCAGACGAAGAGAGAACACTACAATCTAAAGACTTATTGTATATGTGCTGCAAAATCGAAGTCAACAAAATATATATATATATATATCAACATTAGCTGAAACACTCTTCTAGCATATAAAGCTGTCCTGTACCACCATTGGGTCAAATTTGAGGTACATACAGGTAGAAGTAAAGATTGAATTACTTTTCGTCTAGAATTTAATATTGATTTTGCGAATTTCTCTCTTCTTCCGTCATGTGTCTTAGGTGCTGACTGAATGATTAGATCTCAAAACACCTGCGTCAGAGGTGTTCGGGCTCTTTTTATAATGAGTTTTGTGACATACTCCACCTTTGTGGAACTGTCGAGGTGAGAGCATGCACGCGCGCACACAGACATATTCTCCGGTTCGCATGAACGTTAATCGCCGATCTGTTAATAGAACTGCAGTTGATATCTAAGTGCGTCATCGAATTCACTCTCAAAAAGGGGGTGGGGGTATAAGGCAACATACACAACAACAATCTGCCTGGCTTTGGTGGCTAACTAGCTATTTGTGTGCCGGAATGTTGCTTACTTTTGCATGAACTGATCTTAAATTTCTCCTGCGGCATAGAAGATCGTTGGGGGCACAAAAGGTTATCCCCCCCCTATCCACTATGTCACGTGTGTACAGATGTTGTGCTTGTTTAAAATGAGGGAGATTGTAACCTTTCTTCCACTTCCCCATCGAAGTACAAACTTGAAGTCTGTGATTACTAATCGTTTCCAGAACAAGAGAAGGTACCTATTATGGCGGACCGAAAGTAAACTAAGATGTACAGAGAATGCCATTTTACCCGTTCACATCGTCACAAGAAAGACAGTGACTTTAATTAATGATTGCAAACCTTAGATATTGAAAGACAGGTATAAATGTTAGGTAAGGAACTACAGACCATATGCAGAATTCCAAACTAAACTGAGACAGGACAGGTTAAGGTCTAGAATCATGCTTGCGGATTTGTTTTTCTGTTCTGCTGGCATGTTATAAGGCCACAAAGAAAGTCTGCGCTAACCCCTTCTATATGCTCGTGAAAGGGGGAGGAGGTTATTATCATCATTATCATCTTGCTTTTGGGTTTGTTTTCCTCTCAATCTGTAAAATAGAAAAGAACGCAACAAAGAACTGACATCGGGTAGGACACCGTTAGCTCAAAAAACTTACATTAATACTTTTAAATAATGCTTGAATATAGTTTAAACATCGATTACAGACTCTTTAATAGACCAGACGACCTCGCTATTTTTCGCTTGTAACCAGTCTTCGAGGTAACAATTTTGGTTGTGATTTATCTGAACTACAGTCCGAGTGTTTATTCACAGCCAAACATTGAAGATACTTCAAGGCATGGATTTGTGAATGCTTAGCGATTCGATTGGTGATTGTATAGACAGGACAGAATACTATTTTATTTAAATATATTTAATTATATGCAAATATAACACGTAAACATTGAATCCTGTATAAACACGTCTTCATAAATATTTAGTCCTTCAAACACTCCACACATTTTTCTTTTCGGAATTCATAACGACTGCTGCATGCAGATGCGCAGAAACCTCGGCTGGGAAAAGTAAGCAGACATTGGGGCCCAGCTGTGAGCATCCCATTACAGTCTGGAACACTCGCTCTGGTTTATGATGCACGTTAAGCTCAGTGCTGGGAATTGTGTCGCGGGTGTCCATCTTTCTTCGAACGATTTATTCCGACAGCGTGTGACTTACGAACAGCTTTAAATCAGTCAAAGTCCCAGCTGACCAACTCTGCAGGCGTGCATGGCATTGCCGGCGGGGCTTCGATTGGTAAGGCACTTTGAGTAAAATTAAAGCAGAATCCGACAGACGAGTTCGAGCTTCATTATCGCCACCCCGTCACTGTCATGGCAACCGGGATTAGACTTCACAACAGGGAGTATGGTTGTCTGTAAGAAATGTTACTATAACATGATACAGGAGCTTGAATTAATTAGAGGTTCTGGCCATCTGTCTGCAATTTATCTGGTCCTGCAGGAAACCTAACTGTTAACATCAGGGATCAGTTAAGATGGAGTGACGTACACCTGATCCTAACGTCACCTGAGCCGAGCCGCACAACTAACAGCTTTCCCCGTAACAAAAAAAACAAACAAACAAAATCCTCGATTGGATATCGCTATCTGATGGACAACGACTGCAAGGGCTATCAAAACTAAAGTCACTCCACGGTAGGTTCAAGGGGGGGGGGGCGCCTGACATTGAAATATAAGTTCAGGCAAAGACAAAGTGAAGCTCATAAGTCAGTGTGTGTTGGGCAGGCAAGAAGAGAAAGATCCCAGCAGCTGACGGAAGCAAGCGGTTAGCATGGCAGTCGATCTCCGCCCTAGTCTCCTTTGCACGCTCAGACTGATCCTTGGAGGCAATCTGTCAAGCTTGGAGCCCCCGTCTAGCCCTGGCCAGTTCACGGCGCATGCGTAGCCAGTGGACATCCCATCATGCTTTGAGGTAGTTATAGCCAGTCACGTGACCACCGTTAACATCATGTTAATGTAAATTGTATGTTTACGTGGAAAAGAAATGTTTTCACTAAAGACTCTTGATAAATACACATCATTATTGTCTTCTTCTTTCGGATGGCAAGATCTGGTACAGCACGCAACACTGGCAGGGAGCTAGTTGCTGGATGTCAAAAAGATTTGTCCGGAGTCGGACTCGGCTTTGGTAAAGACAGGAATGAGCCGACAGGAAGGATACAGACTCCCGCCAGCTGGAAAGACACGATGAACTTGAAAATGCTGGGCACTGGGTGAACTTGTTGCTTGTCAAACCCAGGATTGTTTCCTTTCTACATTTCTAGCTAGGAAGGCGAAATAAAGAAAGGAAAGGGAGGGGGAGAGAGACTGATTAAATGACTGAGAAACTGAAACGACATTTTGATAGACGGAAAAGAGAGAGAGAGTGGGAGACAGAGGAGGAAGATGATCAACAGTTAAAATTCAGAGAGAAGAAGAGATTGAAAGAGAGACAGAGATTGAGACTAACAACTAGACAGCTACCCCGAACACCCCGCCCTCCCTCCCCCCCACAGACATGATGAGATGACTGCATTCGCAAAAGAGAATGAGAGAAGGATGAGAATAGACCTGGGAATGATTTTGCACTTTTGAAGTGGATGAATTCTTTCACCCTACAGTTCACCATAGCCGTTCAACAGTCTCATAGAAAACACAGCAATAAAAAAAGAATATGCAAATGATGCCTTATCAGGCTAATCGCAAAAAGCAAAACTATAAACAACCAGATCACCTTTCCCCCCTCTTAGACAAAATACATCCTGGAGAGAACGACTGGGTTCAGATACTGATGCCCTCCCTTGTCTCGGAAGACAAGAGCAGGACACTGTATTCAGAACAGGTACTGGCCATTGATGAGTTTTGACGTATCTGATGTTGTCTCTCACTGACCAATGCCCCTGAGGCAAACCCCAGAACACATCCTCCAGACATCTCCAAGCTTTGAAGACCTATGGCGTTTAACCGGACCAGAGGCAAGGGAAATGAGAGAAAAGCTCCAGAGACTAAAAGAATTGATGAGGATGACAGTTGTTGACAATTGAGTAGCAAAAATAGAATACTGAAGAACAATATTATATCATTCCTATACAACCAACAATCATCACTTCTTCAAATAGAAATTAATAAAAGAGTGAGTTCAGATGTAAACAATCTGGTAATTCATAAAATGAGAGCTGCTTCTAGTGAGAAAACAAGATCCTTTCCTATGAGTCTTGCTACTTAGAGATGGCTCGTAATTGGGTTAGTGCCACTACAAGTGTTAATTCTTGTCTTTTTTGTCATGAAAACTGGGTCTGCTTGAGTCCTTTAGATATCTTTTTCATAATCTCACTTTCTCTCTCAGACGGTCTCAGCGTCACCTCTCGACCTTGGTGTGACATGTGTTCCCAAGGAAATACTTCTTGCTCCTTTATCTATGCTTCACACACACACACACACACACACACACACACACACACACACACACACACACACACACACACACACACACACACACACACACACACTTTATGGAGGAAAAGTCCTGTCGTCTGATTGAAATGAATGCCTAACGGTGCCACCTGTTCGATTTGCTGTAATCGTGTTCAGGTAGCAGCTATATATTTATTACGATTTACACTGAAAATCCGTGACATTCACCCATAGGATACTTGCGCTTTGGAAAAGTTTAAAATTAATGTAACTCCCCCCAGTACAGGTCTATGTGTGTATTCCACTCATGGCTATGGTCTGACTACTTACATTTTCTTAATTTTAAAACTTCGCATAAAAGGTTATTATACAGGAATGTTTGTTTCCACTGATAGAATGTATACAAATTAGGTTACAAGAGTTAAAACATTTGAATTTTTTTTGTAAAATATACACAGAGTGTTTTCTAAAGAGAAAATTGGATTAGGAAAAAACTGATTATGACTCAGAGTGTGAGACTTTAGAGAATAAATCCTTTATAAAATAAAGTGCATATTGCATATTTCTGCTTTTACAATGTCAATAGCAATAAGGCAGCATCTCTGATGAACAATTACAATAAATATATTTGAACAACAATATTCAAAATGGCTGTAAAGAGAATGAAAAAAAAGGTTACACAGTGTTATCGAACAAAATGAACATTAAGTTTGCTGTATTGAAAATTCATGCAAAAAATCTTTATTTGTTATGTTCAAGTTTCTATTTGATGAGCCGTTATCACATCATTATTCATAATAACATTTTAAATAATTTTTTTTTTCATTCTGTTTATCCAGAACTTAAAATTTCATTTTGCATGCAGGCCAAGTCTTTTCCTTATTTGTAAAATGTATTGAGTGTAACTGTGTTCATGTGACAGTAGTTTGTTGTAGTACTAATGTTGTATTGAGTCTAACTGTGTGCATGTAACAGTTCTTTGTTGTACTTTTAATGTTGTATTGAGGGGTCCTTATCTGCAAAACTTTTATTAAGTCTACAGGTCAAGAACGATATCCCAGATCTCTGTGACTAAAGAAGGGCATTAAAGAGAGAATGGAAAAGCAAACCGGGAGAAGCTTTCACGTACAAAAGAGTGAATTGTCAGGAAAGGAATGAAGTCAGGGAGAACTGGATTGAAGGCTAGTTCCGGGCATTAGAGGAGGGAATCGCAGGGGGTGACAGTAAAAAGGCCTACTAGCTAAACGCCCTTACCAAGAGAGGTCAACATAAGACCTCAGTCATCGTAGCAAGGGCCACCTTATCACAGAATGGCTAAATATTGCAATAAATAAATAAATACCTGTGCATCTGCTAACTGAAGAAATGCGCTAATATCCTTCGCAAAACCGGATTAGAACTAGCACACCTACAAACCTACCACTGCTAGAACAGACTGGCTTCAGAACAAGTAAGAGCACAGTTGAGGAGATCTTCAACTGTCACATTGTGATAAATAACAATTTTCAGCATCAACGGGACCTCTATCACAATTTCATCGATTTTAAAAAAGGCTTTTGACAGAGTATGGCACGAGTGGTTATGGCATATCAGGCGAAAAGTCAGCAACAAAGAGGGTCTCGTCCAAGTCATAGAAGCGATGTACAAGAGGTCAAAGTGCGCAGTACTGCTGACTTCTACTTACTGGGAGTTTTCCTTCACACGACAGTAGGCGTCCGTAAAAGATGTCCCATGTCCCCTGGCACAGCAGTAACATCAAGTAGTATTTGATGAAGTACCATCTGTTTTAGTCCCTACTGAGAGGGAAAAAATGAAATAAAAGTTTGCTTGTATAGCGCCTTATCCTGCCCTTTGGACAACCTCAAGGCGCTTTCAAAATAAGTGATGACAGAACAAAAAGACGCAGGTGTTGTAGGTGAAAATCCAGGCATTCGGAAACAAATGGCCGAGGAGGCTGTTCCCGATTCAGGGAACATAAGGCCAATGACTTTATACGAATCACGGTTGCCACACACAGGACATCACCTACTTGCAGCAGTGAAGAAGCGTAAGCTGCTCTGGTTTGGCCATGTGACCCGGCACGACATTCTGAGCAGCGGGCCTTGTCAGTTGCCGAAACTACTCATCTGCTCCCCACGATGACCGATACTAGTCAAAGAGACGAATAAATGAATGAATAAAAGAATGAAGTCTACATTTTTATCCTTTTATAATTGCAAAACATCTTTTTCGTCCATCGTTAACCCAAACCAGCGCAAAGCAGAATACAGCAAAGCCAACCCAAATGCCTTAGCTGATAAGATACGGCCTTACAATGCATATTGAATGCTTTGATTTGGTTGTATCATCGATCTGAGTCACATTCTAAAAAGATCCCTTTTTCCTCTTCCCTCTCTTTCTGTTCTTCTGTTCTTCTTTTGGACTTCGCTTACTTTACTGCTACCTTTGCTTCTTTTGCTTCTTCACACTAATACATCATGCAAAGGTATGCTTCAAATTTTTACTATCTATTAGGATACATGTTTTTAAATCCGCCTAAACAGCTCGGTCTGTTAAACAGTATAAATTAATTAGCCTGACCAACATGTTTTGTTTATTCGCTTTTGGTATCACGCATTATTTCCATCAAATCGCTACTAAAGCACTCGCTGGCAGACAGCACGGCATGCACATCTTGACAGCAGAGGAAATGACAAGGTTTGGGACAAGCATCTGTGATAGGCGCCTTTCTGTTTAGTTTTAAATGACGCAGATCACGATCATCGCTTGTGAAAGAGCTCGTACCCACTGACCTATTTACCTGTCCACCTACGTGGAGAAAATGATGCGATTCCCTGTCTTTTGAAGAAGCTTCGTGCGTCCTTTCGCCATGCGACTGTTAAGTGGTAAGCAGTCCGCGATAACAAGTCTTGAGCTTGTTGCCTTCCTTCTTCACTCACTCACGCACACACACGTCGATAGATGGGGAGGTGACTTTCAAGGTTAAGGACAAATGCATGTGCAATAAAAATATTTCTACGGTTTTTTTTTGTAGCTGTATGGTCCTGTGTTTCTACATGTACTTAACTAGTCCAGGTAAGTACAGTAATGAAGGCTTTGATGTCAGGAGAGATCCCGGACAACACTGTATCGCCGCAGATACTGTCAGGAAATGTGATCTGATTGGATTCCACTTTTCATTGCGACGTGTTGTCTTCAGTAAACAGTACTCTGTCCCGTCTTCAGACTCTCAAGACGACTTGCCAGACGAAATTTTTGATGACGGGAAAGTGAAGAGCAAGGAATTAAGAGAAGAGCTAGACAAAAGACAGTCACGGCAGGGGTCAAAGAGGACAGAGCAATTCGAGGTAGCTCGGTGAAATTCTATTTTCCAGGACACCTGACTAGTATGCAGAAAGCTGATTGAGTGCATATCATGGAGCACGAAAAAAATGGATTGCTTTCCCAACGATCGCCTTAGAGAAAAACAGATTAGGGGAGGTGGCACGGGGTGGATGCGCATGCCAACAGCTGGAGCGCCGAGGTCTGAAGGTAGAGCGATATTTGATCAGCTCCACAAAAATCTAATTACGCAGATGAGGAAACAGGAAGGAATTGTGGTCTAGAAATGGCTAGAAATGGGTAAAACTGCACAAGTTCGTAAAATTGCGCTGTTCCCATGATGTCTGCACACCTCACGCGGGATGCAGCAGGAACTGGTAATGTCATTCCTCCAACCTTTTATAACCACGCACGTCATGTGTACGATTACATGGTATCACACAAGTCACATTATACAGAGTTTTATGGCATTCACTGCAATACGCACGCCATTATACAAAGTTTGATGTAAAAAAAAAATGTTGCGAAAACAAGAGCATAGAGAGAACAACAAATACCTCACCCTACGCACGCACAAACGCAGACAAAAACACAAACCCCAGCGGGAAAAAAAGAAACTTTAAAAAATAATATAAAAGATATCAAAACTGACACCAAGTTAAAAATGCGAGGCCAGAGAATCAACAGTGTGTAATAAATAATCTGTTATTACACAGGGGTGGTAATGGAGAACAGAGACAGATGCAGCTATTCTCATTTTATGACGCCTTGAATGTGTTTTTCCCCTTCATAGAATAAATATATGCAAACGAGTAATTAAAAAGCAGTCTTAGTTGAGCTTCGTGTGATCGCTCCTCTGACTTGGGGAAACTCCTTGTTGCAGTCGCACCATTGCTGAAGGTGAAGAGCCCACGTGTTTTCTCAGTCTCACGCAGACTGACATCTTATTACAGGAAAAACACACAAAATATCGGGACACTGGCATGTACAAGCATATCGGTTTCCTACATCTCACCCACAAAGTCTGTCAACAAGAAAAAAAAGCATTAATATCGGGCTGACTTATTAGACACCTGATGTTTCTGAATGCAACTTTTATGTGCGTGAAAATTAATTCCTTGTGTCTTTTTCTTCAGTAAAACAAAGAAAGGAGAAAAAAAATAAAGAACATGTAATATTTGTGGAGCGCGTTTGTGACAAGTGCTGAGCCCACCCGTGACACTGAGCACATATGGGACTCTTTCTTTTCACACTTGTGACAGTTATCTCTCTAATAACCTTGGCTGTTCTTTGCATTGCTGTAAACCCGCTTAGACCAGAATAAAAATATTTCTATGTTCAGAAACATGGGCTTAAAATTCACGATTTTGAAGACGATAGTGAAACTGCATAGCCAGGCTCGTGGAGCACGTGCCACAATAGTAAGCGTATCGTTGCTCATTGTGTTCTGCCAGTAGGGCCACAATCGTGCAAAGAGAAAATCACGATCGTGGAGCAGAGCTCATCGCGCTCTACCAGGTAAGCCAGTAAACTGGCGCTACGGAGTCAGCGGGTAAAGCATGCAAGACTGAAATGTGATATCAGTTATTATCGAGCAAATTTCACACAAAAATCTCCAATGTGTTGAAGAGTCTTTGTCAACAATGACAAAACTGTACACGCTATACAACACCGCAACCAAGAAACCTTCCGCAGAGAGCAGCACTATGCCCTCCACACAACAACAAGGCTCTGAAAAACGTCGAGTAGAAATTTATCAACGCCCTGCCGATACTTTGCATAGAGACGATCGAAACCAGACTTGATCGCCTTCTGAACGACCTTTGAATGTCCCTAGTTCCCGCTGGAAAATCTGGTTCTGTGAGGCAGGAGAAAACAACTGTGTGCTAGGTCTTCATTTTATGTCTCCTGACTCCATAAGAGAAAGACTTCAAATTCCGGGCTCCTTGGTTTCTGCTTCTATCGGAGTGGAAATAATCTTCTTTTACTTTCTTGTAACATGGACGGTGTGATGTTCGTGCACGTGCTTGCAAGAAGTGTTTGAGTTTACTTGTGAGAGAACAGACTGCATCTGTGAAACTTGTGTTCTATGGCAGAAGGTTAATACAAACGTGACGTGCAAGAATGACCTTCTGACTTAAAGAGAACCTTAAAGATAAACATCTTACAACAAGGTGAGAAAGAAGATATCAGGTGTCATTATGCACTAAGACTAAACCAAAGTAAGGGGTTAATCAGCAAATGGATAAACAACACTTAATAACTTAATGAGTGACAGGGAACTTCAGTTTTTGGCTCTTTATTTTATTCTTTATTTTATTCTTTCTGTGAAATCAGCTGGTAGATTTATGCGTGATCTTAAACACACGCACACTAGGGTTAATTTGTCATCTTAAAAATATATCTAAAAATAAAAGAATTTAAACACCAATTTTCAGAGTGCAAGAAAACACACGTTTAAATATGTAGTACTTGGTATGAAGTTCTTTTTTGAGGAAGGGTGGGGTAGGAAAGGTTGAAGTGGAATTGCTGAAAGTGAGAGCAAGACGTGAAAACGAATTCAAGCGCAAACCAGCACACCAGAGTGAAGATGAAAGGAAGAGCAAAGGATTGCGACATCAAGGTGACTAACAGCCTTGCACCTTACCTGTGAGAGAGGCGGCACCAAGGCTCAAAGGCCCTGCGGAGAAGAGACGTACCCGGTGCAGAGGAGCCACGCAGCACCGTAGACACGCACGGCGCACGACGTACGGCAGACTGTTTGTGTCGCTGCGCTCCGTCCTTCTTGTCGTGCGAGCTGCTGAAAGGGGAGGTAGGAAGGTGATTTGCGTGGGCACGGGCTGGTGATGGGGACAACATTTCACAAAAAACATAGCACGGAGAGGCGGGGACACACACAGAGAGAGAATGGCTCAGACCTTTGCACACCTTTGGCGGTTGACAAGAGTAAATGAGACAAGGGGTGGGGGGGTGAATGATTGCGGAGGTGTCAGAAGAGAGCTCGGCTGCAGATGCTTAGACCATGGCTACTGGGAGAAGTGATTCTCGCTTGGCATGACTAGAAGCAGTCGACTCTCCCTCTCCAAAAGCCCGGTCATGTCCCTCCCTGTTGGCGGCTAAACCACGTAACTGGCATCTCCCCTCCCTCCCCCCTCTCTCTCTCTCCCCCTCCTTGAGCCTCTCTGACCAATAAAGACTCTTGCGAAACTTTTCAAAAAGAGATGAAACGAGAAGAAGAGTGAAAGACGATGCATTTGCACATAAAGCAGACTGTCCTGGTTTTTTTCCCTTCAAAAATGTATTCTGGTTAATCTAAAGGTTTTTTGTGATCGATCAGACACTAGCGTGGGCTTTTAGGGAAGACGCCTGACTGAAAGTGGTCTACATGACGATGACAAAAACGGACGTTTATAGCTCCAGCTTCATCAGGGTTTCATTTCACAGATTTGAAGAATGCGTGAGGGAGGGATGTACTGCTAGGACCTTGCCATTGGAAAATAACAGGCAACGGAGTCACGGACAGTCGCAGCAAGATGATACGGATGTGTGTACGTGCGTATGTGTGGTATGTATGCCTAGGAAGGTACCTCCACACTTTTTTGTGTATACTTCTACCTCATTGAGGTTTTACAGCGTTGCAGTTTCAATAATAAGTGCCTCTATTGGAAAAAAGCAACAGTGCTGTGCAGATGGCTTTCCAAAAATAGTTTCTCGTCAGTTATTTTAAAAAAATATTAAAATCTTAACACACATATTTCTTAGTACTTTCACAGCATTTGAGTAACGCTTTTTTGTTGAATGTCTGTGAAAGTGGATTAGCTAGAAAGAAAGCTGGTTCCATGTTCTTTTGTTATTATTTCGTATATTTTTTGTGAGATCTTTAACATAGTAACATTTCTATAGCGCAGTTTGCTGTGGAGGTGAGCTCCACACTGTACACTGTACTCTGTGCACAGTACAGAAAGGACTACAAATAAACCAACAGCTACATCATGCAACAATAGATAACACTGTGCAAACATGAGCGACGTAGATGATCGAGGATAGGAATTGCGGAGGAAGCAGAAGAATTTGCCAAGTTAGAAGATGTATTGTGAGGAGTGGTTTTTTTTTTAGGCTGGACTGAAATAACTCTGAACGTAGAGAGAGATTAATCAAAACTAAGAAAGCGAATGAGGATAAAATAGTTGTCTGAAACCCTAATGACCTAATGTTTCTCAACTATACATAGCTTTCTTTTACCTATGCATTTTTCAGTTTGATGTTCTTACGTCAGTGTTTTTGTAGATATTGCCCCAATAAGGAAGTCATAAAGAATTCTGCTCTTGAGAAATATGTCGCCGAGACATCACCACTGTTCTTTTGTGAATTACCGTTCCTTAGAGTAACTTGGAGAGTGGTCGACGCCAAAGTGGACGGACAAAAACGACTGACTGGTTAATATTAAAAATGGATTTCGTACTATACACGGTTTGCACACCACCGCTCAAGGTAAGTCCTAGTGGCGAGCCTCGTCAGTCACTGCGTGTGTCCAGTTATTCCTCCCGACGACCGATATGATAATAACTTCTGAAATGAACGTGTGTATGTAAACTATGTATCTTGCGGACACTAAAAACGTGTCCTGCCGACCTTTCATTTCCTATCTCGCCAGTGTCTTGCAAGCGTGAAGGGGTAGACTGGTCATTCAATGCTCACCACCGCCCATTACAGGCCTAACGGCCGAGTTTTGTCAACCGCTGCGTATGTCAAGGTGTCTGCCCTGACGACCAGCACCAGAAGACCAGCACAACCGTCAACTAGTAACGGAATGAATGAATGAATGAATGAATGAATGCGTTCAGAAGGTAGGATTATTACCTGAATCTAGAAAATAAGAGGAGAAGAAAACAGAAAAAGAAGAGAGAGAGAGAGAGAAGAAAAAAAGAATAGGATGTAAAGACAAAGAAAAGACAACAAGTCAAGTGTTTCACCTCATGTTCTAACAATACAAGCAAATCAACTCTTGCCGGAAACTTTTTCTGGACCGTATCCTCAAAGAAACAATTACTCCAAGCTTTTTTTTAACGGCTCCTTATTATCTTTTGAACATGACTTTTTACTCTTAAATTTACTCTAATATTTTACACTTTAACGTTGGACGAAGCATAATCTCAAACTGTGACAAACTCTTTTGACCTGTAGTCCAAATAGTGATCAACTACATTTTCTGAGATCACATAAACGTATCTTTTTCCAGCTGGTCATCCTTCGTGGGAGAAATAAACACCAATTATTTTTATAAGATAAAAAACACTTTCTGAAGTTTGAGGAGCTCAATTTTCTGGAAACTCGCTAACCGGAAATAAGCACATCTAAGCAGACTTTTCCTTTTATGCAGAAACCTTCGCTGTAATAAGGTCAGACTTCACAATAACAGCTATTTCGAAAAAAAAATCCTCGAATTTTCATCAACTCAATAACTCTTATGTATGGCTAATTCGCTCAATCAGAAAATGTTTCAGGCATGAGAACTCATCATCACCCTTTGTCTACATCTAGAGAACACATCGATGTCCTTTACATAAACAGTAGTCTCTCAAAGTTCTAAGAGCAGAGATTCTTGCATACGCCTTCTAACAAAGACGATTGCAATATATAAGAGACAATGGCTACGTGACAGCATGTGACTTACCTGGCATGAGGTACAACGACCGCTAAGCAGGTGACAAAAGTACAAGACAGCAGCGTTCTTGCTGGAAGCTCAACGGAGGAGGCGAGATGATCACTCAATTTATAAATGCAGACAGAAAATAAAATATTAAGGAAGGGCGTTAAACCTGATAACATGAAACAAAAATGAACTTATCATCGTGCACATATTTTGTGAGCGTGTTTGGGTGCTCGTGTATGTATATGAAAACCTTTATGAGTGTATGCACATAAATAATTGCGGTAGAGCCGCGATGCGTAAACATGTCAATGTTTGCTTCCGCGTGTGTATAGATATTAATATGTGTATGTATCTATAAATAAATTTATCGCTATCTCTTTCTATATATATATATATCTTTGCGTCCTCAAATCTATGTCTCTAAGCGTGTTGTGGCGCGTGTATACGAATATGTTTGCAGAGTACAATTCTCCACAAGTCTAAGTGTCTACAGCTTCCCAAGTGCAAGAAATAAAGATTTTCTATAACGGCAAAGTTTTTGACTTGCGAGCCATCCTACCCTGCCATATCCTGTTTCTTCCTGCCGACCAAAAACAGTGAGTCGTAGAAAGGCCCACGCCTAAGAGCAGGAAATGGACAGGGAAGTGGTTTCTGATTTCCAGAGCTATACTACCAGGGAAAGACAGGAAGAAACAAGAGCCAAAGTTACAAGGGCGAAGATGGAGAGGAGAAAAAGAAAGAGAGAAGAGAAAGTCGGTTGGTCAATCAAACAGTCAGTCAGACACAGAGTCAGGCATTCAGACAGACAGACAGACAGACAGACAGACAGACAGACAGACAGACAGACAGACAGACAGGAAGAGGGCCAGGGAAACTGAATAATACCACAATCTTGTCTGCTTTCCTGCCAGTTCCCGCCAGTTATTAATTAACAACAACTCAGGTTTCAAGTG
Organism: Marisa cornuarietis; assembly: GCA_004794655.1. Classification (NCBI taxonomy): domain Eukaryota; kingdom Metazoa; phylum Mollusca; class Gastropoda; order Architaenioglossa; family Ampullariidae; genus Marisa; species Marisa cornuarietis. Next base: position 13,354,189 of record SMMW01000575.1, read on the forward strand.
CTAGATCCATCTTACTGTCTCTGAGGCACTCCGATAAATTTCATCTACCCGACTTTTGTCGCGGCTACATGATACAGCGCAATGATTACGTAATATCACCTGAGATTCTCCGAGATTGTGGAGATATCGCAGTGCTCGGCGAGTTTAATGCTAACTGTGTCTGAGGTTTGGTGTCAGCGTTCATGTTAACGTAAGACAAAAACTACAAAATATTGTCTGCAAACTTTTTAGGACTGGACGCTTTCACTGTTTTCTTGTGTTATGCCAAAGTAAGGCAAGCCCTGGCTAATTTCAATCAACATAAACCTAAGGTGTAGATACTTTAATGTCACGGACAGATGACACAGAGGGCCTAATTTGATGTCACGGACAGATGGCACAGAGGGCCTATTTTGATGACACATGAGATGACAGTTGTGTGGCTGCGTTGGCACGTTGTAGATAGGTCGGGCCACACCTGGTGAACGAGAGACTGTTGAAGAGTGCGTCTGAAGTCATTTTAAAAAAGAAATATTTAGAAGGTTCTAGAAAGTGTGGCAGGATACGTAATACCTAACGGCGGCCAGCTCTTGTCTTCCCATCGAGACACAGCAGCCATCCAGACGAGCTATGTATGGGGGAGTGGAGCTGTGTCTTCCTCACAAGGTTCAGTAACAATTTGTGTCACCTTGTTTGTTTTTTCGCGTTGTAATTTGAATCGAAAAATGAGCTCTTTTGAAAAGACCCCCTATTTAATTGTTTAAAAGGTACAGTTACGTTCAACGACTGGGGTTACCTTGATAGTACACGTTCAAAACAGGTGCGGTTTGTTAGAACAGAACCACAAGCAAATATCAAGGCGTCAGTAAATGTGGCGCTTTTAAGTATCCGTGACATTTAGCAACAAGAACGGTTTAAAGAAAGAAATAAAATAAAAAGAAAATTAACGGAAATGAGAAAGAGAGTGGCCGACTAAGCAGACATAGAAAAGAGAGTGAATGTCAGGAGAAATGTGAATCCACAAAGTTTCACAACTCCGCTAAGAAAAGAGCACTTACTGACAAAACGGAGTATTCTCCCTTGCACCGTGGAGCTATTACCTCGCCCTCATTTATTTTTCTTTTTTAAATCACAAAACCTGTCGTCACTCAAAAAGATTGACCAAGAACTAAGATCGCTGTAGATGTGAAAACAGTGCATAGCGATTTGCATATAGACTTGCAATGATGACAAGTTACTTCTTCTAACAGTTTTTTTTGCCGATTTGGACGTAGGATCGATCTGTTCTTTGCTGCCTCCCTCAGTTCAAATAGAAGCTTGTAAACACCCTCTCCTCCTCTATTACACCCGGTGTCTAAGTTTCTTCTTTTCTTTAATTCGTTCTTTCTTCTCTCCATCATGCCTTCGTTCCTTCCCCATTCCTTCAATTTCATGCATTTATTCACTCTTTGTTTCTTTGCGTGTTTTTTCTAAACGTGACCATATAAATCCGTATTAATTACATGTCTGCTTTATTAACATAATAATAAAATACAAGTTTATTTTTTATATAATATATTGTTAATTTTCTTATTTTTAAGTGCAAGATATGACTTAGCAACGTTTTACAATCACTGTCATTGTTATTTTCTAAGATACCCATACATAACTTGCATTAGCTCATGGCAAATTTGCTAGCGTAATTGCTTTTATTTTCATTTTTTTGCATGTATCTTACAGAGTTATCAGTGCATGAAGCAAGCATGTTAGCAGTTTGTGTTTGTTTCAGCATCATTGGGATACTCACCATTGTTGTGATCATCGACTTTTCCATTTGTCTGTAAAACAGCCATTTTTGAATGTGCAAAGCGTTCCCGTATTGTAATTATTTTTTAAAGGGTTGGTTTCAGTTGGGCAGTCTTGCGTATACTTTTCCCAAGCAGACTTGTTTATGTCTTCCTGCACCCTGCTGAATGTAAGACGTAAAATTTCAGCACGACCAGCAATGACACAAGATTATTACCTGAAACAAAAAATACCCATTCTACTCGTACACAGGATACAAAACCGTCTGGAGCGTTCAAAGAAGTCACCAAAGTTGCAAAGCATAGAGGTGTAGAGTATAAAGTTATTTTATTGTTACTTTACATTGTGGGATTAAAAGAAAAGTCTCTACTGTCTCTTGCACAAAATAGATAAATTGTCGAGTAAGAAGTATCTCATACTTAAATGTAAATGATTCAAAAGTCAACTGAAATGTATCTTTCTACATACTGTTATTATAGAAGATTTAATGATTTAAAGCAGGCCTTTGTCTCTTTATCATCTCTGGTTATCATCTGTGTGTGTATGTGCGTGCGCGCGCGCGCGACATCTGATTTCCTGAAGTCCTTTATCGATCTCAGCGTTAGAAGAAAAGGGAAGAAATGCAGTGCAAGTGCTTGCAGTAAAATAGGTTCATTACACCAGTCTATGTCTGCGAGGCATGACACATGAGATACTACAATTCCTTTCCACGCTACTTATTACATTGAAACTGAAAACCGTTTGCAAGAAAACGCCGTCAGTCAGACAAAACTTGTGACAACCATTTCTCACAAACACACTCTGATGTTTTTTTTTTGTGGAAGTGTCCTAAAAGCTGTTTGTAAATTTGTTAGAAGTAACGTACTCCTCCTACCCAGAGCGTTTTTGATAAAAAAAGGTCGATTTATTTTGCTGACCTTTCGAATGCGAGTTGACGCTAGAAGGTGGTCTCTACTAAACAGCGAATCTTGCCGCCAGCAAAAGCATCTCTTGACACGTGAGAACACTTTCCAGCTGTCATCACCGATGTAGCTTCTTATAGGATTTCGTAGCAGTGTTGCTTGACGAGCCTGTACTCCAGACCAAGTATTCTGTGTGATGCTTATATCAGCAGGTGCAATAGAGACTGCACAACTGTGGCTACCGGCTGCTGTATAGATAGGAAAGCAAATTGTAATATGATGAGGCGCCTGTTTGAAAACGAGCAAACGGTGCTACCCACAAAATAGAATAGACTTCATCGTCTCCAGGTTAGGTGACTGCCAGCGAAAAAAGGTTACATCTATAATGCACGATGATGATGATGATGATGATGATGATGATGATGATGATGATGATGATGTAGTCAATGTATATACCACACTCAACCAAACATGCATTTTGATTTACAAAAGCAATGCAAATATACAATACACAGATGTCCAGCATAACGACACAGACCAACACATGGCAGCAAACAATTCTACGCATCACTAGAAACATACACACAACAGCACGGCATCAATTATGATTTATTTTGACAAATTTTTTATTATGTTATCTGTCTGAAATCGCAGCAGTGCGAAGAAAGATGATTCTCTGCGATTAAAAAAAAAACAACACCGAACTTGGATACAGCGAATTTAGGGTGATTTGAGATGTTAAGCTCCTGACTCTTCAGTCACCGGAGTTTCGCGTCATGGGTGATATACAGAGGCAGGAATAGTTTTCTACACACGGTCTGATAAGCAATCGGTTCCTCTCTGATGTTTTGCTACTTTAGTACTTTTCATTACTCCGCTTTTTTGTTTTGGTCTCTCGGTTTTTCTTTGCACACTTAAATTTATTTCTTAATCTCTTTTCTTAACTTCATATATCCAACGTCTATTCATCATCATCATCATCATCGTAATCATCATCGTAATCATCATCGTAATCATCATCGTAATCATCATCATGTCGAATTAAAGAGTCTACAGCGTATACATTTTCTTTATGACATCCGGGATGTTGCTTAGGAGCCTGGAATATCCACGCAAACACTCGCGATTTTCGGAATACGATTTTAATAATACGAAACATCAAAGTGAGATCTGTTGTCTTCACACTGAAAGACGTAGACCATGACGCATGTCACAGCTGTCATTTCTCATCATGGGGTGTGATCGTTAAAGGTCACCGGCCGCCCGACTGAGCACGACTGTGTGCCAGCTCCATCATCGGAATGGGAGAGACCGTTGCTTTTATCGGGTCGACTTGGCTGCACATCTGATCACGAGGAGACCATGTTGACTTAAGAATTGAGAAGTCAACATGAGGTGATGTAGACATGTAGACAGCCTTGATTCAGAAGTGGGGTCAACTTGATGTGATGTTGACACGTAGACAGCCATGATTCAAAAGAGCAATTTTGGATGACTGTCCGAGAAAAGGCGCAGCCCTGTGCATCTGGGGACACACGGTTTTAGTCGATAAGAAAAACGTGAAAAATGTAAGAAAAATTATTTATATTTATAGAAAACCAGCGACCAAAAAAATGTGCGTACTCTGTGTACTCTATAAAAGCATGACTTTCACATTTACAATTAAACTGCGTACTCTGTATACTGAATAAAATAAGGACTGGGACATTTATAATAAAAATGCATACTCTGTGTACTATGTAAAACAGGGATATCCACATTTATCATAAAAATATGACAATGAAAAAAAATCAAAGAAATTATAAAAATAAAAAAACCACGACAAAGGAATGAGTAACGTTTGAGAGAGGTTACAACAAGTCATAGAAAACAAAAACCGAAAACAAAAACAAACATTAACATAAAGCCAAAACACACGCACTCACTACTACTACTACCGCCACCATCCCCACAGAAAAAAAACGGACACACGGGTTAGGTGAGGTTTAGAAAGACAAGTGAAATATGTTGTGTGACAGATGGGCGAAACAGAAGAAGGAGGGAGGTAGGGAGAGATGGAGAAACAATAAACGCACGAACACTTAGAAAAATGGAAGTTTTCCTTATGGAAATGTAGTCGCGAGATCGCCATAAATGGAGATGATGAAAGGGGCAGGGGCGGCGCCATCTGACATTGAACAATACATGACGGCTTTTGTAACAATTTACATAAAACTGTGTATATATAAATAGCACTGGAAAAGTAGCAAATTGTATTGACGAAACAGCAGGGACACGAACATTGAAAGAATAAAGGGTAAGTACAGAGGGCAACAATAAACCGGGGGAAGAGAAAGCGCTCCTACTTGTAAGACAATGAATTGTTTACGACACGGGAGTCGTGAATATATGCTGTCACATAATACTAGGGTGTGGACCGAGACAAAGAGAGTGTGGGCCAACCATTAACGTTTGAAGACTGGCTGAATAAAGATGCAAAGAAGCTTCGGCAGTCGCCACTTGTTTTGCGGCTTTTGCAACTATTTTTAGTGCGACCCCGCCCCACACTGAACACTATACCGACTGTGTTGTTTGGAGAACGTTGGGGTGGGATGGGGTGGTCAGGGTAAACAGTGTCCATTCTTGTTGCTAAAGACGACACAGGGAAGTGTCCAAACACAAGGTGTATTGGGATAATGTGAGGAATGAGGGCTAGTAGTGAATTATAAGTAGTGCAGCTTATCGACAAAATAAAGTTACAATGGAAAACATGTCGCATATGCTAGTCTGTACGCACAGTGCACGTGCATGCTTGAGCCTGCGTGCCCCCGCTGTTCTATCTAATCTTTGCCTGTGTTTGTGTATGTGTGTGAGGCGGTCCAGTGGCACAGCGGTTAGCAAGGAATGCCCCTCCTGGGTTCAGATCTCCTCTCGGACAGGCTGTTTTTTTATCCGCATGTGACACATGTTTACAAGGGCTTAGCTTCTGGCTCGTGTGTGTGTGTGTGTGTGTGTGTGTGTGTGTGTGTGTGTGAGAGAGAGAGAGAGAGAGAGAGAGAGATAAAAGAGTTGTCCACTTTAGTGCCAGCGATTCAGTCTTCACGACGGGGCGAAATATTTGTTTAGCGACATGGTAAAACACCATATGAACTGTTTAATTAATTTTGGAAGTCAAATGTCTGGGATTATGAGGCACCGATTATGAATGATCATCGTGTTCAGTCATACTTATACTAAGTGGATATGACTGCCTTACAAAGATACATGTAGATACATAGAACTTATCCATCGGTTCATGTGTATGCCATGGTGGAGCTAAGGGTGTGATCCCATTTTGAAATATCTTTTGACTGATTAACACATATCATGCCACCACAGTATCAGCTTTAATTGAGTATCATGATATCATATTCTTACTGTGCGCAATTCAGAAATATTCTTTCAAACTGAAGGAGAGAACTTGTCAGGTGGCCATGCATGTGTTTTCCACCCAGACTATACCTATTATAGAGACACATATATCGTTAATAGAATCTCAGTGTCAGAATGTCACCAATACAGTGAAGATCTGGTTCCTGTGTTCAGATCTCGTTTCAGAAAAAAACATTACTTTCTCAGCATGAGACTATGTTTACCAGGTCGGTTGTTTTGCCATGACAAAGCCTTAGTTGCTTCGCCCATATCCCGCTCATGGACAGAAGACTGGGTTCTACACACCGTAAAGCCGCATGATAAATACCTTTTCATAATACACAGTGATACCTGATCGTGTTGTAAAATGACTGATCAGTTCTTCATACCCATAGTGGAGAAAGGCTCCAGCAATAAATAAATCAGTCTCTTTCTCTCCCTAATCCTTAATTTGTATTGTTCCAGTTGGCAGGTTGAGATGGTGCATGAGATATAAAGGATGGTGCTCTTCTACTATAGGAAAGTGCATTGCAGTATTCAGATAAAAATAAAGTTTTTTTTAATTCTGTGTGGAGATCTCAATGCAAGGATAGGGTATGAACAAGTTACTGCAGATGATATTAAAAGCTATTTACCCTTTGATATGGAGGAGGCAAACAAATTGTGTGAAGATTTCACCATTAACAGGTTTGACGGGTCACTGTAAAACATGTTTGACTTCTGACTTAATTATAGTGAATGGCGCCTGTAAGGACTGACATGGAGACACATTTACATTTATGTCTCTACAAGCTAATAGCGTCATAGACTATTTTATCGTCTCAGATAATCTCACTGACTGTTGTAATCTTCATGTCAGCAATGCACTTCACTCTTTCATCTTTCAGTTGAACTTGTATTCAATGGTTCATCTATTAAGGCAGATGAGGTTCTTTTGGTTAAAAACCATGACAAACGAATTGAATGCTGTGGAGAAAATGCCATCAAGTACAAAAATGAATTAGATTCTGATGGATTCAAAGAATGTCTAACTCAAGCTAATCAGTTACTTGCCTAAGAGATTGACTGTGCATTGGACACTTAGGTTAGAGGTTTGCATGGAGCTGCTGCCAACATGTTGAGAGACGTAGGAGAGAAAGAAACCTAGATATGATCAATGGTTTGATACCGAATGCCTACAGATGAGGACAGTCAGGCGGTCTCTTAAAGGTTTTCGAATTGCAAAACCTATGGAAACTAAATCTGTGTACAAGGATACTTATGTTAGAGAAAGGAAAGAATACATTGTGAATCAGGGAAGAAAGAGAAAATGAAATGAAGCCTAGTTAGCTAAAATAAAAACCGCTATAAATGATCTAAAATATTCTGGTCAACAATCAAAAAAGAGTGGGAAGCAAGACAAGTGTACACAATGAGATAAAAGCAGTGTTGTACTCTTTTTTTACAAGCTCTTTAATACTCCTGGAGCCAGTTGCACAACATGTTTCTAAACCTTAAAACTGTTCTTAAGAAGCAAAATCTCTTCTCTTGGACAAGAACATACAAAAAATTGTACTGACAGGACTGAAAGTCAGATTTAAACAACTTTATCTTACTTAAAACAGTTTTAGTTTTAAAAATTCTAAAATTGTGGTGTGCACTTTAAACTGATTATCTAAGAAGATTTAAGGCCTAAAAGGGTTTAAAATTAGAAATGTGTTGTGCAACTGGCCCCAGATTTCTTTACTGATGAAAGGTAAATTATAAAGGTCATCCCCTAACCTTTTCAGGTCGTTGGGGGGTGAGGTGGTAGAGACCTCATTTTTCTCGGAGCAAATGCTGTGTTTTGAAGTCTATGTTTATGTGTAAAGTTTCTTAGTACATGTGTGTAAAGAAGTTGAGTAGAACTGGCCTTGTTTAATGCTGGGTTGTATTACAGCAGTTATAAGATGTTGTGTAGTTATTTTGATATATGCTCACACCCTTGCTGAAAATATGCTCTTTAAGCAATAAAGAATATCTTTCTCGTTCTGTGCGTGCGCGCGCGCGCGTGTGTGTGTGAGTGAACTCAATTTCATGACTGCTGTTGGGATCTTAAATGGTGAAACTTTTATTTCAACTTTAATCATTTATTATCAGTAAATTTACATGCTAAATGCATAGACAAAAGACTCCACTGTATTTAACTTAATCTAATTAATATACAATCGCTACTTTACACTTTGCTGCTGTATTTTTTTAGACAGAAAAACAAACGTGCGCGGTCCAGACATGGTTCATGACCTTCCACCAGACAAAAGGAATCCTTTTCCAAAAGTAGATGAGGTTCGGACAAACTGTGTGGATCTGCATTTGTTTCAGCCGCCGCTGCCATCAGACACAAGAACTTCGCCACACTCTTCTTTATTTGTATCAGTAGACAGGAAAAATAAGGAGACAGAGTAGCCTCTCCTGGCTTATTTATTTAGCGTTTAGTGCTACTCATTATATCATGTTGATAAGATTGTCAAATGCACACAGAAAACTTTAATATGTATCAAAACTGAATATAATACAATTTGGGGGATATTTGTTCTCCAACATCCTGGCATTGTGACATGTCGTTTTCTTGATCTTGGCTGATGCCCTTGTTAAGTAAAAAATGCATATTGGTGTATGTATTTTCTGTTGGTACATGAACGTGCATGTTTAGACATAATTACGCATGTGCGTTGAACAGATTTTTGCAAGTTGTACGCTTTTAATGGCAGAAAGTGTGCTAGCTGCCTTGTGACTGTGTGTGTTTGTGTTTGTGTGTGTGTGTGTGTGTGTGTGTGCTTGTGTGTGTGTGTGTGTGCTTGTGTGTGTGCGTGGGTGCGTGCGTTTGTTCGTGCGAGTGTACGTGCGTCTGTCTTTTACATCCATCATTTTCTTTATAACTGTAAGTCATGAAAGCATTAGTGCACATTTTGTTGTTTTTTTCCTTCTTTACTGTTATTGTTTTAGTTTATCTTTAATTTTCTTTTCTTTCTTATATATATATGCACGCACAATTTTCCTATTAGTAGCATACTCACGAACGCACACACACACACACAAACACACACACACATATATATATATATATAACTAAAGAGCAGATAACCAGGTACACACACACACACACACACAAACACACACACACATATATATATATATAACTAAAGAGCAGATAACCAGGTACACACAACACACAAACTCAAGGTTACAAATTCTTCGCAATTATTCGGAATTTCGCAAAGGTCACGTTGACTAATTAACTTGCAAAGTTGTGTTTATGATGTTTTGTTTACTTCGGGAGTTAATTTTTTTATACTGAGCTGTTTTACTTTCGCGTTATGTGTCGCTCAATTTCTGACTGGTTTGTTTAAATAGTAAAGGGCAATCTTGTTTTTATCCCATCATTTATTAATAAAATTGTAAGTATGATGGTCTGGAATTGCACCTTTTCTAAAATATATTAAGGAAAGTAATTCCAATGAAGCATAAAACCTTAAATATCAGCAGTGCTACTTTTGGTATCTATCTATATTTATATTCCTTAAGCAAATGATCTCATTTCAAATATAACACTTTAATAATGGCACATACTATGGAGTTATTATTACAAAGCAATGACGGGTAATTTGTTTTTCAATCTCTGAATTGTTCTAGCTTCAGTTTGAAATTATTCTCGCAATATCCATGAAAATTTCCTATTTCTCTACTGGGACGTCCTCAAAGGTTTGTGATGTGTACATGTCAACTGCTGAAGTGGTTTGTTTACATTTGTACGCTAGAACTTATTATGCCCTGTTTATTGACATTAGCTAAGTGTTCTGTGATTAAAAGATATATTACTTTGGTAGGCTCGTTCAATTTCGACAATATTTATGCGACTTCTTTGTTTTACCACAAGTTTGGTTTCCTTTCAAGATATTTCTAATGTGTATGTGGTATGCATGACTGTTTAGGCCAATAACCCATGGAATGTGGGTGACTTTTTTTATTTAAAAACAGTAATCCATAACAGACGATTCAAAAAAATTATTAAGGCGAAATGCAAAGAATTTATCAGTATACAAAAGGATTTTAAGGGAAAGTCAATAGTTTGGCTAAAAACAGACTAAAGTTTCAGGTATCCTACGCTCAAGAAACCAACGATGAAGTGTGTATCAGTGTAAAGAATAAGTTAAAGTTTATCAAGGTAGCGCTGTCATTTGCTGAATACGTTTTTACCCTGCCACTGTCCTAAGCTGGTAAAATAAAAAAAAACATGTTCGTTCATTTAACAGAGATGTGTTTAAGTGCTCACCTCCAAGAAAGAGTGCTTATTAAATGCCAAATAAAGTACAGAATTCATCGATCCTATACAATGCATGCACTAATATGATTTCAAATTCTTCCACGACTGATTGCATGTTGCTGGTTGTTGATGTTTCCCGAACTACAGACATAATGAAACAGACTGGCCCTGTTAAAGATATCAGATGCTTTGAGGTCTAACCAAGGGCCATAGTTATGAAAGGAAGCCAAGCTGCTGGCCTAGGGCATTATGGGAAATTCAAAGACACTCGTCTTGTTTCCAAAGTTATAAAGCAGTGCAAGACCCCCCGGATGTTGCATTAATAATAATAATAATGAGGATTTGTATTGCGCGTTTCCAAAGATTTGCTCAGAGCGTTTTACATAAACCATATATAGACTAAATCATCAACAACCATGTACCCACATTTACATATAACAGACACACTCACTTCTACAACATACACTCACTCATACACAAAGTAAATTACAGACACACGATGTGCACTTTCATGGTCAGGACAGGGTCACAGTGAAGTCGTCCTTCTGAAAAGATGTGTCTTAAGTCTAGATTTTAAGGTGGTAAAGAATCACCCATGATGTCGTAGTTATAAAGCGGAGGCAAAGGTTTCCTATGGTAAAAAACATACGATAATGGTATCCGCGGGGACTGGAGACCGCTTTATTACTTCCGAAATAAGACTTTTCTCCACGAGTTCCCAATTTTGCTCCTGGGAAAAAACTTGCCCTCGCTTCATAACTATTTCTGACACTTACTGAGTTGCAAAACACACAAAGACAGACGAGAACCTTTTGTCGTTAACATTTTGATGGTATCAGAATCATTTCTTTGCAAAATGTTATAAAGTATTAAGGAATTATTTTTTCAAATAATTCACAATAAACGCGGTAATTGAGATCGAGAGCAGCTACTGAAATTAGCTGTTTATTATGTTTCTATATTAGAGGAGCGAATATCAAGAATTTGACGAAACAGTTGCATTAGTTTACCACGGGAAAATTGTGTAGTCACCAATAATGAAATGAAATTGAGGATGTAAAAAGTCTGATAAAGTACTTGTATAACTTACTGGACACTCACAAACCGATAACATGTAGAGGAAATGGGGAGCGCTCACAAAGGAGGTTGTCCAAATGAAACTCTGAAGTCTTAGTCTGTATCCAAACTATTGTCCGGAAATTGCTATCAGTGCTTGTAGTGACTTTGCACGTGCCAGCTCGGGAGGATGACAGCCCTCATGCGTTTTTCAAGTTATCAAAGATGGCCGGCACGGCATCAGCGAATGTTAGTCGATTCTGCTTGCTCCTTGTCGTGGCAGTGACAGCCGAGCAAAAGGTAGAAGAGACCAGTTCATATTGTCTCCCGCTAGAGACCATCTGCTATCTTTTTCCACTAGAGACAAGAAGACAATGCTTATTTTTCCAACTCCACCTTCATCTTCCTACCGCTGACATTCTGGTCAGAGTTTCAAAAAAGCCTGTTACCGTATTCCCAATGTTCTTATATAAAACACGGCATCATTCTACAAAAAACGCATATCATTTTATCATCTCTGTCTAAATGTGAGAGGAATCTGGGATGACTTTTGCACCCAAATATTTGCTTTAAAGATTTAACTGAGGGACATTGCTTGGTCAGCAGACCCCATAAAAAATCTAATGACCTGAGGAAGCTTTTCCTTTGCCCTAAATCAGGAAGAAAAAAGAGTATAGTTCTATTTCTCAGTGTTTGGAATGAATATATTTGAAAGAAGACTTTAAGTTACAGTTTAAAAAAATTAAATAACGTACTTGAGTAGCTGACGCCTCCTCTAACAACTAATCCGGTGTTTCTTTAAAGAATTTATCTTAAGAAAACTATCCTAACAAACCTGTTTGAGATTGCAAACTCTCGCATCTACAGCCAGAGATCGTTAATGTTCTGTGGCAGGGTCCCTTTCTCGTTGCAAAGCCAGAGTCTTAAAATCCTGTTTTAACTCTTCGCTCGCGAATAATAAGACGAATACCTAAAGGCACAACAGAAGTTTAAGGCGTATTAAATATGATAATTTGCCCTCCCTCTTTTTGTGCAGATCAGCAATACCTCGGCATTTCGAAGTCTCTGGAGGTCTTATGATCCTTTTCTGTTAGTCAATCTCTTCCATCTTTAGTTCTTTTTTAAGTTAACTGTCTTCTACCCTTCCCACTCTTACACAGAAAAATAACTTTGAGCACCGGTGCGAAACCCCTATCCAGCCCAATTTACGCATGGCCAAGCTATTTTCACTTGTTGCGCTCATGAGATTATGTGAACAATCGTCAGATGTAGAGAATTTTATGTATTCTGCTCGTAAAATTTATTGGAAGCTGCCTGCCTTATAAGACCCACGGCCAACAGTTGCAGAGCGGTAAGCTCAGCCTAGTCTCAGTCCTTGAGTGGTTGAAGCCAGTCAAACAGACACCATGAAGGTTTGATCTCTTTTCCCTTTCTTTGTGTCTAAACTGACGAAAATCTGCTAACAGTTCGTCTTGCGCTTTCTTTCTATGCTTTCAATCTTATCCTTCCGTGCATCGAACTTCTTTTATCCACTGTTTTTTTTCGACAAGGCAACTTGGTGGGTTTACTGATAATTTCTTTTGTTGCAAAAATCGTGAGGTTTTATTTTATCTAACTGTAAAATTGAAAAATTACAAAAGACTAGAGATTTATCTGTTAGAGATTTATTTGTTATATTTTAACAATGCAGATAGGCTTTTCTCTGTATTTTCCTTATGCATTAAGTTTTCCAAAAGCTTTTGCAGCTTAATCTTTCTTATCATTTGCTAGCCATATGGCAGGAAAATGGGTGGTGTTGTCAGATAGCCAGGTAGATTTTCCCTGTGTAAATTGGGTTCTTTCCTTCCTTCATTTCGTGGTAGGCATGATATTTCAGGTCAACAGCTGACACGGCGATCAACAAATATTTAACAAAATTCATGGCACATTATTTTCTTTTCTGCAGTTCTCAGTTTGAAACGAAAGAAATTATGCGAAACAAATCTAACATTCTCGGGAAAAGTATTCGAAGAGGGCTAATAAAAACTGAAAAATGCTATTCTGGTAGCATACCCGTACAGAAATAACTGCGTGGTTCTTTGTGTTTTGTTCAACTTTTTGTGTTACAACCCAAACAGTGTCGGCCAGTCAGAAAAAAAAATCAATCCTGATTTCATACCCCACACATGAGAGCATGTTTGAAGCAAATCAGAATTATCAGAAGGTTTGATTGACATCATTAACACAAAGCTTTTCGATTTTACAGCTGTTTCTAGTCGTCTGCTTGTCCATGGTGGCGGGATGCCTGGGTGGATACCTGGGTCCCTATGGTGGCTACGGAGGAGGAGGATTAGTCGGAGGAGTGGTTGGCCCTGTCGGAGGAGGGGTTGCCCCTGTGGGAGTCCTAGGAGGCTCTGGCATTCTCGGCGGCGGAGCAGCAAACGCTGTGGGAGGTGGAAGCGGTGTTGGCGCTGGGGCCAGTAGCGTCGGTGGCGGAGCAGCCACTGGAGCCGCCGCAAGAGTAAGAGGATGTGCAGCAAAAAATCACACTTGCTGATTGCCGCTCACGACACTCACTGCCAGACCTGCTTCCTTCTATCATAAGCACAAACACTCTTTCGCTCACTCATGTTCACATATTTCCTATAATCCACTCACATACGTCAAAAACGAACAAAAAGAAAAGCAATGTGATCACAAGCCCGCAGACAGTTTTGTAACAATCGATGGCAATGATCTTGAAATTATTTAATTTTAAATTTTTACTACTTCTTAAAGAAACAGCTTAGATGATCGTTTTGTAAAGATTTAGCATCTAAATTCAACATAACCCAGAGCTTGACCTGTTTGCGGCTCATCTTCAACTGACTGGCGCTGTTTCACGTTGTTCTCATCTCTGTCTCTCTCTCTCTCTGCAGTCCGCAGGAGCCCTTCGCGATTCTCTCCGCAGAGCCTACGGCGCCAACACCTGGAACAACGCTGCCTCCGACTACGGACGTACAAACGGTGCCTACGGTGACCGGACTGCCAGCTCTGGTGACAAGGCTCAGGCTGCCAGCAGTGGGTACGTATGGAGAATACTGTAGAGCTTGGCACGCGAGTTTAGTCGGTGCATGTAACTAGCACACCATAGGAATCACGAGACCGAAAACCACCAAACATCAGAGCGGACTGAACTTTCCTATATCATTTTTTTGTTCTTGCCGCTTGAAGCTGTTTCTCTTCGTATGCGACTTCTGTAGTCGTAGGAAAAAATATCGACTAATTTTCTCTTTTTGTCGACTTCAAAATACTTTACAACGCTTAAACAGAAATTACTATTAATTTGATGTAAGAAGCTAAAATATTTTTAAATGGATGTCCGTATCATTTTCTGGCGTTTTTAAATTTACGTTGAAATATATAATTATATTTCATAAGAGCTATGATTTCAAATCAGAAAGTTAACAATATTTCATATGATTTTGCAGTAAGTAATGAAAAAAAGACTGGCCATATTATCAACCGAGATGTTGATTAGTGCCAAGCAAATGAGCGTTAAAGATAGAATATCACTACAGAAGACTTCGAAAAAAATATAGATACTCTTATTAAGATTCAATTTAAAGCGAATGTTGTATTTCACTTTACAGATTCGGTGCTAAATCTGGCGACTGGCACAACACTGCCAACGCTGCAAGTCGTGCCGCTAACAAGGCTGCCTTCTCTGACATCGCTCAGAACAAATGGGGAGAGCGAAATGACAAAAACTTTGCTGATGCACACCAGCTGTGGAAGAAAGGAGATCAGTTCTACAACGGCCGCCGCAACAAAGACAACATCGACTACGCTTACGACAAGAGCTTCGATCTGAGGGACTCTGAGAACGGTGGCTACGAGGTGGACGAGGCAGCCAGTGCACACGCCCTGGACGACTATGCTGACAAGAGCGCCTCCTATGACAGGAACATCGACAAGAACGCAGCCTGGGCTGCCGCTGCTGACGCTCAAAGCGCTGACCGCAAAGCCGCCGCCGGACGTAGAAATTCCGCCTCCGACTCCAACTGGGACAACTTCGCCCGTAGCGCCAGCAGTGCTGCTGCCGCCAACGGACGCAACAAGGACTGGGCCCAGAAGCTTGACACCAGCGAGGGATCCAGCGGTCTGTTCACCGACACTCGCAAATCCGCCAGCGACATCTACAAGGACCTCGCCCTCGCTGACAGCAGCTATGGCCGTAACAACAAAGTCTTTGGAGGCAAAGGCGTCCGTCAAGGTGAAGGTGTTGTGGCTTATGGTATTGCAGGTATTGGAGGCTACGCTGCCCGCCCTGTCCTCGTCGGACCTGGTGCCGCCTACGCTGCTGGTCCTGTCGGCATCGGAGCTGTTGGTGTCGGCGGTGTTGGTGTTGCTCCTGTAGCTGTCGGCCCTGCCGGCGGATACGCCGATGGTCAAATCGCTAAAGCCGCCGGCTCCAACGACCAGGCTGCCGCCTGGGACCAGACTTCCGCCTCCAAACTGCGCAACAGCGATGCTGCAGCTTATGAGAAGCGCAACCAGAACACCTTCAGCAAGGACAACTGGCTCAGCCACCGCGACCAGGCCTTCGACAAGAACAACCGCGCTGATGCCAAGGACGCTGGTTTCTCTGACTGGGCTCGCAAATCCGACAACGCTGCTTCCGGTTTTGATGTTAAGAGAGCCGACGCCGCCAGCAAGTGGGCTAAAGATCAGGGACGCAACGATTTCAACGAGGACGTCTGGGCAAAGGAGAACGCCAAGAAAAACTTGCAGGACCGCGACGAGAAAAAGAAAATCGTCAAGAAATACTACAACAACAAACGCAAGGGCGGTGACAACTGGGAGCGCCTCAACTTTGACCGCGACCAGAAGGACGATGCTTTCGGCTTCAAAAATGCCTTCAACCAGGACTGGGCCTCCAAGAAGAGCGATCAGAACTGGAACGAGGCTTACGATGCCAACGCCCGCCAGGCCGCCCTCGCTAACGCCCGCGATGCTGCAAAGGACGCCAGCAACGCCCACTGGGTCAAGGACAAATCCGGCTATGAGAACGCTAACGCCGTGGCCAAGAACGCTGCTGCTGCCAAACGCGACGGTTACACCAACGAGGCTTGGAAGGGCGACAAAATTCAGTCCAGCAATGATGCTGCTGTCAAGGCTGCCCGCGCTGCAGATCGTGCTGCCGACAGGTCCGGTGCTGGCGCTGGTACAGGCACTGGTGCTGGATTCGGCGGTATCCTTGGTGGTGCTGCAGGTGCTGGCGCTGGTGCTGGACTTGGCGGACTCGGCGTCGGAGGAGGCTTTGACGGTGGCTATGGTGCTGGCCTTGGCGGTGTCTATGGTGGTGGCCTTGGGGGATATGGTGGCTTCGCCGCTGCCCCCTACAAAGGCGGCTATTAAAGCGCCCAGTAAATTGAAAACGTCCTGAGTCTTTCCTCTTTAGAAAATAAAAATTTCGAGAACTCACTATTTTTCTTAGGAGTGCTAGCAGCGCAAATTTGGACATTAGTATGACTGATGTACTCAAAGGTCTTAGACAACTAGCCCTCTCTCTTTTTTCCCCCGTTTCTCAGAAGTCTGATCGTGTAAATACCTCAGCAATATGCTTGATGTCAAGAGATCACCACGAATTTAATAAAGGGGAGTTGGATGTAAACATTACAACATGTCTTCTGTGTTTGCTTACAATATCTATTTGCAAGAGTGTGTTTGTGTGTATGAGCGTTTAAAATTGTGTCTTTTTCAGAACGTGTACTTGTGTCACGCGTAGGCTTGCCTTTCTAAGCTCATTCTTCCATGGCCAATGACAAATAATCACAGAGAAAATACCCCACAACCCAAACTAAAACTTTATTGAAAGCTTGTCAGAGAATAGGAACGAAAACTGGAAGAAGGAAATAAGCAGGAGAAAAAAATGAAAGAATAAAAAGAGGAAGATATTTTCAACAAAGACAACGAAAAAACAGAAAAGACGATTTGAACAGTAAACTCTAGCAACACTGAAAACAACGCAAAATTACTAAATCTTAGCCGCACTTCAGATAACGACTCTGACTTGTAAACACTCTCAAAAATATACTTCTCTTTATGAACGTGCAAAAACAAGAACCAGTGAGCAGTCGACTGACAAGGCACGTGACAAACATACAGTAGGCGCAAATGTGTGTTGTGGCCTTCCTTGATTTGTGAAACTTGGTGAGTTTCGTGAAGAAAGTGAGATGTACAAAACAAAACGCCTTTGCTGACCCCTGCCCACCTCAATAACTATGGAAAAAAGGAAGGAAAAAAAGAAAGAAACTGACCTGCTGTAACATAATTTTTCCAACATAGAGCAATCAAAGCGGAAATCTACGTCATCGATAGAATAAACTGCAATCATGGGGAAACAAACACGGTATCGGGTGGTCTCAGCAAAACACACAGTATTGTTGAAATGTTTTAAAGGAAGCTGTGTTTGATACAATCACTGAGGTCGCCTGCAGTACTTGCAGTAGATGACTTCACCATACCTGCACAAGACATTTTTGCGTGTTACAGATGTGCAGCTTATCACAAAATACGATAAAAAGGTGGATAAAAAAATTAGCTTACGAGGTTCACGCATTAAGTTTTTCCCTATAAAACAGGTGTAGAGGAAGTTTTTTTTAAACCAGGTATTAAACACTAAGTATAGTAACGCCATAGCAAGGTAGTCAGTACCCTTTACAGCAAAATGAGTGGCGATGATGTCATAAATGAGTGTCACTAAATTACACTCACTCAAGACGTCCACAATTCGTTTAACGACAAAAGAATAATAATTTCCGTGTTGGCTGTCCAGTTAACCTGGATAGGATCTAGCAAGACCATAACTTTAGGTTTACTACAAAGTACAATCTGTACAAATCCTGCTCTACGGATGTGACACGTGGAGTCTGCTCGCCAAAATGGAAAGGAGAATCCAAGAATGAATAGAGAACACAGAACCACCGGTTTTGTGCGAAGCATGATTGTAACAGTCAAGCGATGTAAGTTGGTCTTTTTTTGGTCATGTGACCCGGCACGACACCTTGTCGAAGAATCCCAGACACTTCATCCCCAGACACTTCATCCCCAGACACTTCATCCCCAGACACTTAATCCCCGACACTTAATCCCCTAGACATTTAATCCCCAGACACTTAATCCTCAAAATGAAATTTCAACTCAAGAAATTATGAAGTGAATGAAAAATTTAATTATGAAGTGAATGAAAAATTTAATTCGAATTCAAATAATTATTTTCATGTAAACATCAAAATAAGTTTGACAGTTAAAATAATACTTAACTTCAACATTTTTAACATTGGGGGCATTTTTGAGGATTAAGTGTCTGGGGATTAACAGTCTGGGGATTAAATGTCTTGGGGATTAGGTGTCGGGGATTAAGTGTCTGGGGATTAAGTGTCCGGTCACCCTTGTCGAAGACTGTACTTCAAGGCACCTTGGAGGATAGTAGTCGCCGCGATGGCCAGAGGAAAAACTGGTTTACGAACGTCTATTCATGTGCTCCTCTCATCGACAGCTACCGGTCAAGAAACGATTGACTCACTACGTGACTCCTGATACATTTGTTTCCTGGGCGAAGGGCTTTTGACTAAACAACACACTCTTCTCGTAATATTCAGCTCCCATTAAAACGCATTTGAAACATAGATCAAACACATAGTGTAGAAACTCCAGGCGAAAGAAAAGTTCAAAGAAAAAGTTCAAAGGACAGAAATATACAATTACAATAAAAATCAAATTCCGAGTTTCACATAGGTGGGCCAAACTATAGACGCCTTTGCTTTCAACCAAAGCAATGTCTTTAATAGAACAATCTAGTGAATAAACATCATTTATTCGCAAGCAGCCTTTTGCACCCTTAGTTTACTATTTTGATCTAAGATTACCATTATATAATGAGAAAAAAATCAGGTCTCTGGCTTGACCATTATTTATTCCAACCGATAAATGGTGAAGGGCTTGGTCAGAGTGTCCTTTGCATCTACATTATACAAAGGTGAATCCTGCTTACAGAAGGGAACGGGTAACTAGGACATGGGTTTGAATTTCTGTTCCAAAGATGGCAGTGAAGCGTGAAGCAGGGTCGTGAAGGTCGATAAAGCACACTTAGAAACAGTCTCTACCTGACGAGTGATCTCCTGGCGTTGGTGAAGACCTCGAGGTGATGACAAGTGCGAAAGCGAGGTTCCTAGCTGGTTTTCCTCACCGGATGTAACGGTACACTATGGATGATATCACTCGTCATAACACATGACCTAGTGACAACCGAGACAGGTGTTACAGCACATGGTTGTCGAGTCGGAGTGGGATGAACACGTTGACCTGCTTTCCAAGGGATGTAGGTACACACCACATGGTGTCATGCAAGTGGCCTCTACGCAGTCCTGGCCCGGGGACAGAACCTGTCATTCAGGCGTTACGATTAGGTTTACGGTTGTTCTCTGCTTAAACTTCCCTCGTCGCTCACAAAAAGTCTCGCTTCAGCATAAAACTAATGTTCACAAAATTTCACACTAATAATAATAAGTTTTAAACGCAAATTTTCATCACGTAAACCTCACATAATCCCGATTTCTCATTTTCCCATAGCTAGTTAAAAGGTGCAAAATTACTCAAACCACACATAATCACCATTCTTATGAATCCATCTCTAGGTAACGGTAAAAGCTTTACCTCGATTAGACGAGGTAACAGCAAGTGTGATTTGTAACCGTAGCCCTACACGTCTCGCAAACACGACGATCGATCTCAGGGGCCAGTTGCACAACACATTTCTAATTTTAAACACTTTTAGGCCTTAAATCGTTTTAGATAATCAGTTTAAAGTGCACACCACAAGTTTAGAATTTTTAAAACTAAAACTGCTTTAAGTAAGATAAAGTTGTTTAAGTCTGACTTTTCGTCCTGTCAGTATAATATTTTGTATGTTTTTGTGCAATGAATCAAAATGGCAAAGAAGATTTTTTGCTTGAACGCCTGCAAATACAGAGATTTCCCCGTTAGTGACTACACTGGCCACCGAGAGTTCTTAGCTGCTCATTTTAACCTGATGAATCCGCTTATAGTAGACCTGTCCTTCCCTTCTTATTTAGAACAGTGTATAATACAATACAATACATCTTTATTGTCTATGTCTGGTCACAACAGAGATAGAAATTTTCCTTTGTTGCTGGGAGCTCCCACAATTAACTGGAGAAAAGGATACATAATAAACTGAAAAGATTACGATCACACCTCATACACTCATACAGTTACACTCATGCTTAGCCCTCTCACACCTATGACAGTTAGCAGATGCACATTCTCTTCCTCTCTTACACACACACACACCCACACACATTCAGGCTAGGTACATTTGTTAGTCCTGTTCAGGAGTGCTATTGCGGTTGGTAAAAATGACTTGGCAAAGGCACTCTTCCTGGCGACTACTTGCTTCCATCTACGGCCAGAGGGTAACATTTGGAAGTGGCGATGTAGTGGGTGAGAGGGGCCTGTGATGATTCTGACGGCCTTTACCTCACAGCCTTGTTGTATAAATCACCTAAAGGTCTTTGTGGAGAACCAATGATCTTGCTGGCACTCTTGACCACTCTCATCAAACAAGCTTTATCTTTGAGAGAGAGAACGCCAAACCACACTGACATATTGAATGTTAAGATGCTTTCGATTAGGCTGCGATATACTGACTCAAGGACAGGGCCGCTGACACCGAAATTCCTAAGTTGCCTCAGCAGGAACAGGCGCTGATGTGCATGTCAACTTTGGATTTGTCACGGACCAGTGCGTTACTCAAAACGTTTCTTGCTCGTTTGTTCCTAACATTAAAGTTTTTAATGGAAATTTAGCCAAGTATGGACAATAACGAAACACATATATACATTCTTTCTTTCTCTCTTTCACACACACTCACGCACGTACACACACACACACACGCGCGCGCGCGTGCCCGCGCCCGCGTTGTGCAAGATCAATGTACATGTCTTACAAAGTGAGAATTGTAACGATAACGAGGAACAACACCATCTCCCTGAGTTGCAATTTTGTAATTCTGCACGTGACATACAAACGAATGACGAGACTGATTTTTTGCACTAACAAGGGTTTGAGACTGAATATGTTTCAGAGAGAGAGAAAGAAAATGGTTCAAGTGGAAGTTACCATGAAAACTAAAGGGCACTCCCTGCTGCAGTGTTTCGGTTAGCAGGCTGTAAAATCAATGGGTAAGATTACTTGTCATAGAATACTTAATGTCCATCAACTTTTTGGAAGAACTTTTGTGTGCTTTACACCAGTCTCTCTCTCGCTCATTACAATAGACACTCACACAGATTTGAACACACTGGAACACACATTTCTTCATATTCTTGCTTCTTCTATCCAGAATATTTTTTCTTCTCAGATAGTCTGATGTAAGTTTAATTGTTCGACATTTTCTGAAAGCCTCTGAGATTATTTTAATACGCAGTGCCAGTAGGTTAGTCTTTTCAATCTGAGCTGTGGTATCTTGGTGTCACTGCACCTTGAGGTTCATGGCTAAGGTGTCCACAGGAACGGCAGTTACTGCCCTTAGGTGAGTGTCCGCCAAAGAAAGAACGAGAAGGTCACAAGTAAAATTTCATTTCAGAAGTTTTACTGGGAAGGCAATGGTTATAGGCTTTAAAAGCTTTAATTTATCTCAGGATCGTTTCATTTATTTCTTTTGTTTGTCCTCTTCATCTTTCATACATTTTCTTTATTGCTATTTTTCTCTATTCTTTCTTTTTTCTCTCTCTCTGTAAACAAACAATTTTTGTAATGCATACAGATGACAGTAAACCTTAGTCTTTTACGTTTTCTAAAGCGAATTTAAATTCAAATATTAGCAGCTTGGAAGAGACAGCTTGTGTAAACAGATGAGATGCTACAAATTTTGATAAAGACAAGATAAAGATAAAAAAGTGAGACCCGAAGAGAGACGTCTTTGACATACAGAACAAATAATATTATTCTCTCGACTACCACAGAAAGCAAAGTGTTTCATAATGTCGACTGCTGTCTTTCCAAGACGCAACAGCAAAAGTGAAGGACTGAAGAAACAAGTGGGCAGAAAGAAACGGCACCCAAACAGCCAGACGCTGCTGTAATAAACATGACTAACCTGTCCTGTAGGCGAAAGACAACATACAGTCGGGCTTGAGTCAGGTTATAGAGCGCGTGATAAAAAAAAGCATTTTTTTCTGTGAACCCTCAGGAATCCACGAGGGATGGGCACAACGCGCTTCGTACGTTTCACAGCTTCCTGATGACAGTCGCGGCGCCTGCTGTTAGGAGCATCACTTTTCTCGAATCTTGACGAGGACGAAAAACTCGTGAATGTCTTAAATAGAATCGTGATCAAACTTTTGCTTGAAAACTAGTAAGCGATTACTATTTATACCGTTCAGACGAATCTAGATACCACAATATTCCTCCCTCCTCCCTCCATCACAAACACAGCAATAAAAAAACTCAATAATGATACAAATTCAGTATTAAAAAGAAAAGTCTATCCCTGAAATTATTTTTGCTAGATTAATTATTTTTCTAGTTGGAATTCATGTTGATAAGGTATCATCTATATGTCCATACTAGGTTCAAAAGCATTAAGGATCTTAAAAGAGATTTAAATTTGGTATAATTAACGTAATAGGTTTTTTTTTAACAGAATTAAGTTAAAATTTTATTTATGTGTCTGCCAGTATTTATTTCTGATTGCCTCTTGTATGCAGACAGTTTAAAAGAACAACACTAAACACAAAACAAAGCCAGCTTTCACTTTTCTCTATTCTCAGAAAATCACCATCCTAAAAATGCCGGATATAAAAACAGTTACCACGACGAGAATTTCGGCAATAAAATTACTTTCAATGTCGCTAGGAGTGCTAGGAAAGGAAAACATAAGGCCTATCGAACGGGCTCAGGCTGTGGGACATCCCTTAGTCACGTAAATGCAAATGTACATGACGTTAATGTCAGGGAACCAATCGTTGTTCGCGTTCCACACCAAACACGACAATAGTGAGAACACCAGCAGCGCTCGAGAAGCATACGACACGAAACAAAGCCAGTCTTGTAGTCATCACATTGAAAGCAATGAAAGATGTTTAAATACGAAGGGGTATCCTGAAATAGCATTTATAGCTCCAATCACAATTAGAAAGTCATAAATCACACGCTAAGAGCCCCATGTTTCTCTGCTGCGCCCAGTGCCCCTACTGGAACAGATGACTGTTTACGACTTTAGTCAAAGCCTCGTTGAACTGATGTCTTATCCAGTATCCTCTATCCGGCTTTGAAGTACATTTCCTGATTCCTAACCCTTATATAAAGGACTCAGTTTTACACTCAATCGAAAAAGCTGAGTCTCTCACGTCCTTGTCACCAGAAAACAACAGGCAGATAATTTCTGAAATGAAGGTGAGAGATCGAACTAGTGTTTAAGAATGGAGTAGACAACCCCTAACAACAATTTTTAAAGCGGTATTTATGCGAAAGTTTAATTGAACTGAAAAGTCACAATATAACTGATCACGTGAAAACAGCAGTAAGCTTGCTTTTTGATCTTGTACAAATGTTATTGCACTTTTGAATGAAACAAAAATTCTGCAAATTTTCATTAAAAACCATGATTATGACAATAACAAGGAGCTTTGGATGGAATTTGTGTTCAAACTAAGTCAGTCTTAAATGAGGAGGAAATAACTGTCATGATTTAACCAGATTGTTTCACTTCTTGTGAAGAAAGGAAAATATTCATTTTGCCTACTTGTCGTGGCTCCAAAATTAATTCAGAGGGTAATAATTCCCTACCTTCCAAACCTATGGCAGATGCCCTAATTCTTCTGAAAGAATTGCTTTTTAACACCCACACGTCAATTAATTATGCATTGGGCCTCAAAAGTATTTTATAATTCCTATATTTGAGTGGTTTAGTATCTGGCATCAGTGCCTGATAAATTATTTCATTCCTTATTTTGTGTGATGTAATACGTTTTAGACAGTTTCAATACATTTTGTCTTTTACAATCAATTTTCTTGATTATATTTCAGCACACGACGTTTGCCTCGTTCGCTGTACTGGTGGCAACAGTAGGTGCCGTTGAGAACTGGAATCCCTGGAATCCACAGGGCTACGTACCCTCAGGACTGTTCACGCTTGGGTCACAAAACCAGGCCTTTAAGAGTCAGGACTTCGCGAAATACGGCGGGGCCGCAGGACAGCAGTCACTCTGGGCGGGTCAGAACTTTCTGTCAGGGAGCGCCCAGCAGCAGAACGCACAGCAGCAGAAAGAGAAATCGCAGGCGTCCAATCAGAACTTTGGTCTCTCGGGAGATTCCTATAACAACGCCGCCAAGCTTACTGCTGACGAAGCACGCAGGAACCAAAAGGCACTGAACGAGGACACGAGGTTCAAGAACACTGACACTAAAGCAGCAGCGGGAGGTGACGCCGCCAAAGCCAATCAGCGGGGATTTAACGCCGGTGACAAGCTCGACAACCGCGTTGATTACCTGTACAAGAACAAGTTCGACAAGTCTTCCAGCGAGAACGGTGGCTCAGAGACAGAGGACGCGCGCATTAACCGTCGCACGGACACGGTGACTGAGAAGGAGAAGGATTACAACCTCCTGCGCAAGGATGCGTCCGCGTCTCATGCCCAGAAAAGCGAGGAGCAGGCCGCCAAGGAGGCTGAGAGCAAGTCTAGCGCGGCTCAGAAGCAGGCCCAGGACGGCAAGTATGGATTCACCGACTACAGTCTGGACAAGGCTGGCAAGACGTCCGATGGACGTGTGATCGACTACGCTCGCCAGGACTCACGTTTCCTCGACCAGGAGGCCGGCAAGGACCAGGCCGTACGTCTGGCCAAGGATATCGCCGAGCACGGGGCTGGATATGAAAAAGAGGCTGCAATTTCCGCTGACGCCAACCGCAACGCTGCAGACAAGAAATTTTACGGTGGGGGAGCCGGAGGCGGGGGCTACTCAACTTGGCCTGGACAGGCCGCGGGCGGAGTGTTTGGGTCAGGTTTCAACGAGAACGCGGCACAGCATCAGAAGGCTGGCGAGCAGACATCGGATAAAGTCTTGACCTCTTCGGACGAGTTGAACGATTATAACCGAAACAAAGAAAAACTTGACTACAACGAGATCAAAGGGCTAAAGGATTACAACGAAGGAGGATTTGCGCAGGACCTGAAAGACGCCTCCGGGAATGGTTACGCCGGCAAGAACGCCGAAGCTGCCAAAGATTCATATGACCTTGACCGGAAAAATCAAGCGGCAAAGGCAGCATCCACCGTTGCAGACAGTGAAAAGAGCGAGATCGAGGCCTTAAAAGACCGAGAGTACAATAAGCAAACAGATAGCGTAGATAGCGAGACAATAACCCACAAGAAAAATTTCTATAACAACAAAAAGGAAGGAGGCAATACCGACGAACTCCTGAAGTTTGATCACCAGAAGAACGCTGCACAGTTTGGAAATGCCCAAGATGCCAGCACGGCCTCGCAGAACAAGTACGACTTCCTGAAAGACGACTCCAAGGCCGCGGCTAAGTCCCTGAAGCTCGATGACTACGCCGACAGTCACGCCAGCGGGCAAAAGGAGAATGCAGCCAAGTCCCTCAATGCCAACGGCTTCGAAAAGCAGAACGCGCAGGATTCGGCGCGTGCCCTCTCAGCCTCTGACGGCTATGACAAGGCCGCTTACCAGGCCTCCAAGGACGACAAACAGTCCGGCTCACATAGTCAGTATCAGAACCTCAACGACAAGGCCTCTGCAGATCGCTTCAGCCAACAGGTAAAGCCCGTGGAAGTCAGCTACCCTTTGTCACCTGGCTCCTATGGCAACAGCGACGACCTCTGGCGGGGCACTAACTCTTTCAAGCCGAGCTACAACACCGCCCCTCAAGTCTTCGGTGGCTATCCCTCTTCCGCTTTGCAGAAGACCTTCGGCAGCTACCCGTCTTCTGCCTCTCAGGTTTCTTCTAGCTACCCTTATTCCGCCTCCCAGGTTTACCCTAGCTACCCACATTCCTCCTTCCAGGCCTACCCGTCTCCTGCTCAAAACACGCCTTACTCCCCGTTGTCCAGCAGCAAGACAGGAAGTGGTTATCCTGGCTTCAGCAGCAGCTGGCCGTCGCTCAAAAGTGGCCCTGCATACAATCCTTACCCTGCCGGTTTGGCCTCCTCTTCAGCTGGCAAGGTCGGGGGGTCTTACCCGTCGAACTCTTACAGTGCTTACGGAGACGGCAACAAAATATATTGAATAACTTTTAGTAAACGTTTCGATCAGCGTAAACCTACATGAACATCAAATTACTTCAAATTTATATATTTGAAAGACTTTGGGCGACGTATCAGAAACACTTTAGGATGCCATCATCAGTTCTTTCAATGTTGTCTGTAGCTATGTCGAAGCTAAACTGTACCTAACAAGGGCTATTTTCCATTCTTTGCTTGCACATAATTTACGGTGTTCTTTTAGGCAGGTTTTAAACATAATACCTTGCGAGGCAAAATATTTCGAAATTAATTTAAGAAAATATAGGTCAATATATGAAGTCGTTGTACATAGTAATCAAATTATGAATATTTGATTAAGTGTCCCAATAAACAGTTCAATTACTTTGCGAACTTGTCTTAAAATGAGGGAGAATGGCGAAGCATGAAACATCATACACCAAACACATCACACAACATACTTTGATGTCAGTCTGAAGTGCTGTTGAACAAAATGAATACATTTGCTGAAAAAAGATCAACAAACTAAATCCATTAATACCAATACCCTTTCTGTGGCATAATTAGAACCAGATTACACCTTTTTAAAAACAATTTTCGTTTTTGATTGTCTGTATAGATAAGAGCTATGGTTCAGAGCCTGTTTGTCGTTTCACAACCCGTTATAAAAATTCGCATCGATTTTCACTTCGTTTATCAACTTGACTAAACACCATACTATTCACTTAAGCCAACTGGTAATGAATTATTCATCCCACCGAGCAATTTTTTGTATAAAAACGTGTCTTGGCCGTTAACTGCTTGGTTATGTATGCAGGTTCGATTGTAAATTTGTGCATTCGACAGTCTATTTGCATAACTCGGTTAAAATGACAGATTTTATTTGTTTTGCAATGATTGTATCGCTAATACAGTACAGTCAGTACTAGACATACTCTAAATTAATCACTCCTTTGTCTATAAACACAACCACATTAAAAGATAAATCACAAACCCACACTATGGAGGTCGAGTTGAAAACAAATATACACCAGGTATGCAGCAAACGGAAACATGGCTCTTCAAAGTGTTAGTGCGCGAACTAACGACAAAACTACGCTGGATTCTACTTCTAATTATGCCATTCTTATTTTCACTCTTCTTTCTGATCCACTACCTTCTTTTCCTTCACTTTATTTCTTTGGTTTGATAATGCTAACGTGAGCATATAAGCATCCATGAACTCTGCCATCAGGTATTGTCAAACACAAGGTTTCCTTGTCAGCGTACTTGTTTTGGCAAACTGCTGTTTCCGTGTCTGGTTTGTCAGGTGTCCAAGCCTTAAGTGTTTTATTCATTTTCAGTTTGAAGTATAAAGTTACTCTAAATTTAAAATATAAAAAATAATTGCGCGAAAACTATTTAAGATGTAGAGAAAACTTGATATCTTTGAAATCAAGATTAAAAAAGCTATTTGTCTATGTACTTGTTTTGCTTATTATCTATCCCAAACATACAGCTTGGAGTGTCCACGAATATGACAGCTTCATCTTGGGTTGCCACCTGTCCATCAAGGAATCTGTGAGAGTTTCGAGCAGCAAAATGGTCACTAGTAATTTATCATGATACGTTTATTACTCCTTTAATTTTTAAATTTCTTTTAATGTTTTTCGTGTTGTTTTGTGTTGTTTTCGTGTTGTTTTAAATTTTCTTTCGTCTTGCCGAGATTCCCCTTTCCTTTTTATTAGCTGTCTTCCTTTTCTTTCAGTATTGTTTCTTCTTGGTAAAAACAATACTAACAGCTGCCAATATACATAATACATTCTCATGCAAGGTTCATTTGTCAAGCACACAAATACACACACGCGCGCACACACCCATATATATATATATATACACACACTCAGACAAACACGGAAGAAGAGGGAGACAGAAATGCATTCGATTTTGTACGTGTGTAGAAAAGAAAGAATTGTAGACAGGAAGAGAAATCAATAACCAATAAGGGCTAGAAGCTTAAGTGTTGAGAACACCACACTTGGTGACTTATCTTATCGAAATAACAGTGAAAAATCGTTAGTAGCATATACTAACTGTAATTAATGTTATTTACATGTTCAAATAATGGTGTATGTATCTCTGTAAGTTCGAGTCGTTTCTACGAAGAAAAATGTTATGACCAGCATTCAGATTGTTTTATTGGTCGAGAATCGTTCAGGTAAGTTCAGGAAACCAAAGCAAAAGCAATTTTTTAATAGGACTTCTAGGGAGGTGGTCGTACGCATGACCTCTCCATGAACGGAGATTCCTGCTGAGACCACCAGCTTGTCCTACAGCCTCAGCGACTGAGGAGTGTGACCAGGGGTGTGGCGGGCTGATTCAGATCTCACGTCTCCCTGACAATAACCCATGATGCTGAACGCACGTTTCTCTCGTTTATTTCACATTGTTGGAATTTTGCATTCACCTAAAATGAACTGTGTGGTGAAAGACTTTCTTATAACTTTTTATAAAAAGAAAACTTAAAGCAAAATATTACCACGTTTTTCTCTATTTTTCTCATAGGTGCAAGAATACAATATTTGTGTTTAAAAAGAAGCAATTTTCGGAAAGAAGTGGTGCAGGGTTATCAATAAGAATGTATATTTTTATAGACTGAATGTGAAAAGAATGATGCGCGCGCGCGAGAGAGAGAGGGCTGATCTTACGAGAATACTTGTTATTGTTGTTGCTTGTTCAGTATTAAACTATATGTAACTGTTTGTTGTTTGTGTATGCATGTTTTGTGTATTTCTGTAGTGGCAAAATACAAAATGCTTAAAATGTGAAACAGAAGAAAAACAAGCATTCCACAGCAAACACAAAACAGATATTTGCAGGGGTCTCTCGACCTTCAGTTCGGTAACAGCTAAATGTTTCCAGATAGCACCGATATCCTAATGGAAAGTCTATGAATTTGTGACTGCTATATCTCCTCATGTCTTGTGATTAAATTTGGTCGGTAACTTCTGTAATGTATTTTCTTGTGTTAGTGGTAAAGACATTCTATCTGTCCTTATTGAATTGTTATCCGATTGATTGACCTGCTTATTTGAAATTATGACAGTATTCACGAAGATTGTACATCAAGGAAGAAAATAATTCCTTTGAAAAGTTATTGTATAATAAGTTATATATATATATATAACAACAAAACATGACGAGACCTTGTCTTCAGCAGAGTGTTGTGCCGGGTCACATGACGAGCTTACGCCGCCTGACTGCTGCAGGTAGTTTCTTTTAACTAAAGCGCATGAGAAATAAAATCAAGGAAACGAAGCATCGTTATTTCCACTTTAATTTTATGAAACTGCTCTAAAATACAAATAAAATGGCTGAAATCTCTATGTATATTTATTTTCTTGTCATTACTCATGTAAGCGGCTCACAATTAATACGCATTGTTCCTGATTTTTATAAATAGTGAAAATATAAAAGGACTATACTGGAATCTTGCTGTTGTTTTATGTGGAGTTTGTGTCAGCATCCAAAACATTTACGTTCTGAGAGTCCTGCGCTTTTCGGTGTTGCGATCGACTACTTGTGATTGTGCTCAACTTTCATTTTCTGTCTGTCAGCCCTCCTCCCCGCTCTAAGCGTGCTTAAGACTGTGTGCATATATAACAGAATGTAACTAAACGTCCGCTTTATATACAGCAAACGTAGACGTCCCACCTTATTTAAGAACTGTATTTAAAGTAGCGAGTAAGAGGTCTTGAACGTACAAACTTTGCAATGAAACCAACGATGCGCTTCTTCCTTAAAAATATATTGAGGAAAAGAAATTTTATGGCATTCTGAACTCTGCACTCATTAAATTTTGTAGACCGTGCAGGCCCAATATTTTCATCGCTGACGTCGTCGTCAATATCATCCCCACATAACGACACAAAAACTGTAGAGCACTTGTTGCACCACAGAAGTGTACATTCCTATCCGAAAGAAATTCAAACGCATGATTTTAACTGTATTTCATCATTCGGTGAACGTGTTTATTATCTTACGTTCAAAGTGAAAAAAATTATTTTTGCAATAAGGTAGAGAGAGGGGGAGCTCTTTCTTTCTTTCTTTCTTTTTTAAAAAAGAGAACCGGTCGTGGTTGTATCTAGTAGAAGTTAGAGAGAAGACTTTCTCGCAGTTTCCTTCCTAACTTTGGCGATTGTGTCTTTGATATCTCTTGGACGAGAAAACAAATGGAAACAGACTCTTCCTGCATGTTGCTATCTTACGTAGGTATCTTCTTTCAAGGTGACATTACTAGGACCAAGCTTGACTTTTTGACTGGGCTATGACTTATTTGAAAGCTGTTGTGAAGAAATAGAGATATTTAAATGATATAAGTGTCTGTATTTGCAAAACTCTAAGGCATTGTGGAGTTGTCTAACACTCGCTTTCGCCGGCACATCTGGTCCCATGAAACGCCATGTGACGACTGTTTGCACATCGTTTTTAACATTAACGTGATTGTCTTTCTTCTTCTTTTTTTGCCAAAGCAAGTCTAACAGCTTACCCTAATAATAAACGTCGAACAGCCTACGCTAACAATAAACTGACAGTACCATTATAATCTTTAGTACTTGGAGCTTCCGCATAAGCTGTTTCTCTTTTTGTTCACTACACAGATTATTGTTTCACTCGCTCTACGAGTTACTGAAGGCTCTCAATGATTGCATATGCACGGTAACCTGTCGTCTGGCTGCTTGCCACCAGTTATCCCCCTTCCATTCACTATCTGTCATCCGTATCCTCCTAGTCATCCACTGTTTATTTTTAACTTTTTACGAGTGTGTAAAAGACGTCAGACGCGGCAGACCGTGCCGGGAGGGATTGTCTTTCTGGAGCGTAAACTATAATTTCTTCCTGCTCTGAGATTTTTTTTAATTTTTATCTTATTTGCAGTCGCCTTTCCCTCTTCCAGCCACCGTCCGTAACTGTTTCCCCCATTTTAGTAGATCAAAGGGAAGTAGACTACCCCCATGAAAGTTCCGTTTCATCTTTTCTAAGACTATAGAAGCAACAGACTCTTTAATGCTGCCAATTATTAACAAACAAAGGTCTTTTCTGCAAAATCATTAATTATTTCGATGTAACATTCAATGGTGAGACAGGAGGGTGCCACAGCTTGTGGCAGGCCAGGGTCCTTTTGTCATGATGTCACTGGTTATAATACTTTACCTGTAGTGAACTGTGGGGGGACAACCATGATCATTGGTGGATAACATGTCTGATGATCCTATATAAGGGTACACCAGTGGATCGAGACATTACGATCCAGACCCAGCTTCCCCTCTCCTTGCCTCATTACGTCTTTCGAGGACTCCTTGGTCGCCTTCAGCAATGGTAAGACAGTCTTTGAAGTTTGCACGTTCATTTGTCTTGACACTTAATCATTCAGAGCTTTTGAGTGGGAAGAGTTCTCAATTATGGCGGAGACTTTTAGTTACTGCTTCTTCTTCTTCTGTAAGAATTTGTAGAACGAAAGTTGGAGACCAAGAGGGTTAGCTGCGACCATGTATATTTCCCTATCATTGCTGGAGATCGATGGAATACGTACATCAGTTTTTCGGTGGGAAACGAGAGTCGTCAGGGACACGTTATAAAGATAACGCGTCCGGAATAATTTAACGCGTATTGGGAAGTCAATAATGCGAATAAAGTCAACACTATCAAAGTTAATTAAGACGGTGAAAAGTCCACCAGAATGACCGTTTACCATAAGAATCGGGGATACTTCTTCGACACGAGGTAAACCAGAAAAGGCTACAAACTTGAACGTGGTTGGCTAGTGATAGTCACATGCTTCATTTCATAAACGTGACTGGTTCGCGATGTTCCAAACTTTGGCTCACTCTGTACTGCTGGTCACAAGGAAAGGAGCATCTACGATAGTGAAAGTAGAAATTGTAAATTACCTTGATCTTTTTATTTCTAAACAATACAATTGCAGTACCTTCTCTTTCTTTCTTTGCCAAAAACAATAAAACTTTTAAATACTGTGCGGATTTTTTGCTGAAATACTCATGAAACAATAATGCCGAAACATTTTATAACTTAGTATGTCGGCAGTGCTGCATTTAGTGAGTAATAGTAGAAAAAGGTTATGTGTCAGTAGTGCACATGATGCCTTTATGCCAGAGCCAAGCATTTGTATACGTCCTTTTACCCCATTTGCCTCCAATCTCTTAAATCCTTTTTGTCCCAGTGACTTTGATATTTCAGTCTGGCAGAATATGACCAATCGAACGTTAATCGCTTGAATTTGAAGTGTAAGATATTGCATTTGAAAGCAGCGTCTAAAGCTCAATGATATCGTGACTGCAAGGACTTTCAGTCAAGCCGGCCGCACCCTGACCCGTGACTGCAAGGGCTTTCAGTCACATTTTTGTTAATTTTATACACGCATAAAATGCGTTGTTTCGGATAAAAACTTAATGCAGACGATAGTTCATTCATTTTTCTATCGAGTGATCTTTTTTTCATGACGAAGTTTGCACGTTTGACAGATATTTTTTACGTTTTCCCACGGTACCTGTCTTTCTGTTTGGAAAATGGCTAGCAAATACCAGGGGTAGAAAGTTCGACCGGCTTTGAACATTTTTATTTATTAACCTACAGTTCTAAAACATTCACTTGGTGTAAATTTTAAGATACATAGGTTTTGTCTTCGAGTATTAAAATCAAATGAAAGATTACGACTGTACGCGCTTTAGAACTTTTGGAAATCCCCGGTCGGATATTAACAAAAAAATTATTTACACAATATATACAGACATAAAGTACCAAACAAACATATTTTTATTAGAAGTTACATTAGAATTTTAATATTACTTAATATTTTCTTCTCCTTTGCGGTTGTTGAAGTAAAAATCCATGTCAAAGTGAGACACAACGTGCTTCGATTCTCGAACTTTCCTTTGTTTACTACATAATCTTGACTTCCTGTCAGTTCAAGGGAGTCAATCATGGTAGACGATTTCCTAACAGTTTTAGTAGTTTCCTCCCTTATGTTTTTTTTCGGCTCGTGAAACTTCTCTAAAAATGTTTCTCTTTACACATTACCATGGCATTTTCTGTTGGTAATACTATAAAAGTGTGTTTTTTTCAAACACAAGGTAAAGATGATTCTTTTCTACACATTTTGATCTTTTATTATCAATTTAAATTGTTCTTCTACCTCTTTTAGTTATTTTTGTATGATTTTTTTTAAAAGTGGGAACAAGAGACAGTGAGACAGAGACACTACAGGCTTCTAGCAGCCCCGAGTTCAATGAGTTTGTCTCAATGACTTTGATATTTCAGTCTGGCAGAATATGACCAATCGAACGTTAATCGCTTGAATTCGAATTGTAAGATATTGCATTCGAAAGCAGCGTCTAAGGCAATGTGAGTAGTTTTTTTCTCTGGTCACAAAATCTCTTTTGCGTTTGAAAGGGATTTGATATTACTGCTGACGCAGACTACATATCAACGATGGAGTAATATTTATTTCTAAAAGGCGCTTTTACCATGTGTTCGTTCAATTACAAAGACCAGCCAAAATTCCCTTTAGTGCTGTCAGAGGTCTAAAAACTTGAACTGTTAGTATGTATCATATCCCGTATTTCGCCCTACACATGGTTTGAAAAACTGTGATGCTTGGGTCAGATTGGATGCTACTAATATGATCTAGAAATTCTTGTACGTGTATCCAGATAATTTCTTCTTTGGTTAGTGTTAAACTCCTTCCATATTCTTCTATTTTGGTAATTCATTCATTCCTTCAATCCTTGCTTTTCTCGGCTTGCGTGTTAGTAGTCCGGGCAAGTGTACTAAATGTATGTGTATAAATTATTCTGTATAAATTCGAGTTAGTTTACTGAGTTTTGTAATAAACTGTATCTGTAAGGAGTGGGGAGGCTCATGTGTTTGCACATATAAGACCAGCGGTCATCTAATTTGCTCTGTCACATGCATCTGTGCTAGTAAATAAATCCTTTTACTGTTTTTAAGTAAATACGTAATTTAGGGTGTACCTTAATAACATTAATTAAAACATTTTTCACATTGAAACGTCTATATGCTATTTCATATTTTACCTTGTATTCGTATTATTAATAATATATGGGGAATTCTAGGTAATATTACAGTACGTTAATTGTGAATATAGAAGTAAATTGCTTCTTACTGACATATATATTGCTGTTAATTGACTTCACTGTCGACCACTATTTAATGACCATTAGAAGTCGTTTAAAATAAAAGTGTTGATTCTTGATTGCAGCTACGTGTTTTCCTCGTTGCCACGCTGGCAACATCTATCGCTCTGGGATCCATAGCCAAACTACCATGGGAAGGCGAGGGGAATCTTTGGCAAGATCCATGGAAAGGAGATAAAGATCCATGGAAAGGAGATAACAATCCATGGAAAGGAGATAAAGATCCATTGAACGGAGATAACAATCCATGGAAAGGAGATAAAGATCCATGGAAGGGAGAAAAAGATCCATGGAAGGGAGAAAAAGATCCATGGAATGGAAATCTCTGGAAAGGCGATCAGAAAGCATGGAAAGGCGACCAGAAACCATGGAATGGCAATCAGAAACCATGGAATGGCAACCAGAAACCATGGCAAGGCAAACCTTGGAAAGGCGATAAAAAAGTTGCGCCGTGGAAAGCCGAACCATGGAAAGGTGAACAATGGAAAGGCGAGCAGTTGAACAGTGAACCATGGAAAGGCGAGCAAGGGCAAGGCGAGCCATGGAAAGGTGAACAGTGGAAAGGCGACCAATGGAAAGGCGAGCAATGGAACGGTGATGTATGGAAAGGCGAGCCATGGAAAGACGAACAAAAAGGCGACCAATGGAAAGCTGAGCAGTGGAAAGATGATCCTTGGACAGGCGGGCAGTGGCAAGGCAAGCTATGGAAAGACGACTAGAAAACCAAGGGAGGAGAGAAACTATATGAAAGCATTTCTAGAAAATACAAGCATTATGGAGGACAAAGAGAACATTTATTGATTTGTTAATGAGACACTCGAAAAGAGTTGTTATTCCGGCTAAATGCATGCATTACGTTATACTTACATAGGGCGAACAGTGAGATAACTAACGTTGACTAAAGATTTAATGAGATGAAAATAATATTTTCGGAAGAGTGTACACGTTTTATTCGAATGTCCTGAACGCCAACTGAAAACAAAGACTTTAGGGAGGGTATATTTTTATGTCTGAACTACATTAAAGTTCCTCTTTTCTAAGTATTTTGCACTTAATTTACCACAGCCCAACGAAGTGTGCTATTTGTGTTCTCGTTGTAATTTCTGATTGTATTTATTGCTTAGACGTCAAATATAGGAAGCCACTTTAGGATAACTTCAGTATGAGACAAATCATTTAATGTCACGGCGCTTACTTCCTTTTGTCTCTTATCTCAAAAAAAGCAGTGAGTCAACGCAGTTAAATCTATAAGAACAGAAAAGCAGCTTTCATCTTATCAAAATAAATAGTTCATCGATATTCTTGTATTCTATATAACGGATTTATTCTTTTGTCTCAAATAAATGTTGATGTTTATTTGAAAACCTGACCTGATTTCTTTTTATATCTAACTTTTTGTTTCAGCTCTTTAAATTCATTTTTTTTTCTCTCTTTTATATTGTGCTTTACTTTCTTTCTGGCTGCACTTTTGTCCATCTGTCTGTCTGTCTGTCTGTCTTGAACTAGTAAAAATTACCTACCCAGGGAACACAGACAGTGGTCCTGCAGACTGCCCACACGAGCGCTTCTCGGTAGAGTTGTGGGTGGCACCAGTTTCTACTAGATCGCGTCGTGACCTGATGGGAATTGACTAGTAGGATGAAATTTCTTTTCAATGATTGGGTACATCTTAGTGCAGTCGACCAATTTCTAAAATAGGGGTTAACAACCCTTTTGACTCGAGATACTAGTCTATGCGAAATTTTCGAAAAGAGGTGAATGAAAGATATGCCCAGAAATGTATCTTGTTAGGATATACGGTTCTATTTGTCAGTACAAACAGCGCACAGCTCCTTAGCAGACTGATGACATTTACAGTCAGTCCTAAATATTTTCTTCAGATAGAAGCAGTCATTTACAAAATGCTCTTAAACTGAGGCCAAACTGAGCCCGGGTACAACTGCTTCGTAAAAAATTGTAAGCTTGTAAGCATGTCTCTCTCTCTTTTTCACACACACACACACACACACACACACACACACACACACACACACACACACACACACACAAAATCACATACGAGAGTGTGACCACCAATGAGTGACAGTAAAAATAAATAAACACATAACATAAAAACCAGGAGTATCAATTAGATCTGAAGAGGTTGAATAAATAAATTTCTTTCATATTAGACATCAAACAAATAAGACAGACAACAAGAGTAGAGTTTAGATTTTATTGTATTCACAAAAATGCACTAGTGGGACTTCAATTTGGAATTTCAGACATTATGTCACATGCCTTAAGATATTCTGACAATAAGTAGGACATCCCTTACGTGTCACATTGATGAAGACGAGTTCCATTATATATTTATATACTTATATTATCCACGTCTGATAGATCTAAGAAAGAGTTTCATTCCGAAAATTTATTACATTAGACCGAATAACTTTAAGCTACTGATGCTGATGTCAACAAAAAAATAATAAATAGTACTGTCTAACTTTGCCAAGTGGGGCAGCTGCGCCTTCATTATACCTGCTCTAGCCACCAGGACCAACATACAGTTGCTATCAACCTATGGCCACTAACCCTTGTGAGTTGAACATTTTTATGGGTCAGGGTACGGAGCAGGTCAGAAAAAGCAGACCAAAAAAATCTCAATTCAAATCCACACAGATATATTTGATAAGTATTTTATAGAAGTACTAAATGCTGGAGTTGGCTATGATGTTTACGATACACTGAATGACATTATGTTAGGACAGCATACTTAATCTCAGTAACTGTAGTAGTAACTGTAGTACATTCATTAGTGTTTGCAAAGAGTTTACTCAACCGTAAAATACGGATATCACGCGCCCCCCCTTCCTTACTCACTTACGCCAACGTGCCCACACGTCAGGGATCTCTTTAGCATACACTAACGGACGCGCGGGAAACATTCTTTTTTTTAAAGACCAAGACTATTTTTGCAAAATGAAGAATATTTCCAGAAATAAATATGAGCATAATTTATTGACACGTGAAATGTCAGGAAAAGTCATGGCTTCCTCGATGCTCTGCTGATTCGTTTCCTTCCCAGAGGATGATAATGTATCAGGGAATACCAGAGACAGATAAGACCAGGTCAGGATTTTACACCTAACATCCCACTGTCTGCTTTGGTTGTTAATATGATAATAATGACCACTTTTATTAATTCCCGTGCGCATTTACACTGACAATTTATATGTGATTGACCAGCTGAGCTGCAGAGAGTACCAACGATTTCAAGTGCCTGTTTAACTGAGTTCCTTAAACAAAATCATCATCATCATCATCATCATCATCATCATCATCATCATCATCATCATCATCATCATCATCATCATCATCATCATCATCATCATCATCATCACATTTATAAAGAGCCTTTCTCCAGCATCAGCCGGACTCAAAGCGCTTTTTAGTAATAAGAGTGCACTTGTACAGCGCGCACTAAGAAGACGAGCTCAGTGCACTGCACAGGAAGAGCAAGTCACAGTCCAATGTAGAAACAAAACACGATGATAGGACGATGATGTGATGATGTTATGATGTGACACATCAGCACACAATGCTGCGATAGCCATTTATTTCTTAGGAAGAATACTGTAAGGACATCAAGCCAGGGGGAGATCAGCGTGTAGAATACGATGTACAAGAAAGCAAAAGGGAGATCACCCCAATCAATAATAACAGACTGTTTATCTAAATTAATATAATCGTTTGTTGTTCGATCGTTTCATCAAGGCATCCAAGCACAGAAGTTGAAGCAGGACTGGAGCATTCAGTTGCTGAAACAAGTGTTTACAAAGCGCTATCTGGCTGCAGGACAATTGTGGAAGTGAATGCTACAAATCACCGACCGCAATGGAAACGGCAGAATATGGAGACCGTTCGTCAACGAACACCGATATCATCTGTCCATTGAAAACGGAAAAAGGCAGAATGCTACAGACAGTCCAGCACACTGAAAAAAACTAAAGGAATATATAGGTGATGATAATAAGAACAGAACAGATCGCAGCCAAAAACAAAACAAAAAAATAACACAGATTGACTCGATTCAGCCTGTTAGGCGAGGGGACATCACTAATAATCTCAACTTTTCTGCTGGCATGGTATGGACACAAATTATTTCTCTCTGTGTCCTTCTCAACATTCGTCCACAAGTATTTCTCTTAATAATCAAATTAAAAACAATGGGTGCAGAAGCGTGTTAGCATATAATGTTAGCCCGGCATTTAAAGATCGATATTGCAGTTCTTATCATGTAATTAGTAGAAAGAAAGTCATATATTAGTTACTAGTGCTCCCATATTACAGCTCTTTACTTAATAAAGAACGGAAGGGATTTATGAATGAATGTTCTGACATGAAGGCAAGTGTCCAACAGCGTCAGTACTAGAAGGGCACAAATACTATTTCCCTTGCTGGGTTTGTTTAGCTGCCTTTGCTGTTACTGCTGCTGTAGTTATTGCTGGTGATAACGTGCACCGGCGTTGTAGCAGTTGTGAAGGGAAAGATGAATCGTTACGAACAGTGTCGTTAACCTTGTTTTCAAGTGAATCTACTATAA
This sequence comes from Marisa cornuarietis, assembly GCA_004794655.1. Classification (NCBI taxonomy): domain Eukaryota; kingdom Metazoa; phylum Mollusca; class Gastropoda; order Architaenioglossa; family Ampullariidae; genus Marisa; species Marisa cornuarietis. The sequence goes on from SMMW01000575.1 coordinate 13,393,647, forward strand.
TGAGTGCGAAAAAGTACTGGGGGAGAAAGTGTGTCGGGCAGCGACCAGCCTTGAGCATAACTCTTCAAGTAAAAGCTGCTAACAGGGTGAGAGAGACTTCTTCTACACAGAGCAAAGGTTTGATAAGACGATGTCTTCTGCTTGTCTAAGTTCAGAACCAGCGGCAGCGAAAATGGAAAATTTAAGGAACCAGTCGGCAGGGACGGCTCGATAGAAGTCAATTTTTAACTAAACTGTCTTACAGGTGTTAGATGAGCATACAGATGGGCTTGCATCAGGTTACAGAGTGAGGGATAAAACAACGATCTTTTCTGTAAGCCTTCAGGTATTCACGAGGGATGGGCACAGCGGCTTAAACCCTTTCTTCATAGACTTCCCAGTTTACGGGTGACAGTCGTGGCGCCTGCTGTTAGGAGCATCGGTTTTCTCGAATCTTGACGATGTGAATGCCTGAAGCAGAATCGTGATCATACCTGACAGCGAGAACGCATTAAATATTTATAGTGCTCTGACAAACCTAGAAACCACAAAGCCCCCCCCCCACACATATATATATATATATACATCATACACACATGCATAATAGGGGGTGATCGCGCCATGAGCACCGGAAAACTTTCTCATTTCGCTTAACTGGAAGTCGACAAAACCAGTCCGGGTGATCACCACAGTATACCAACAATGAAATAGTCCGAAAGGGTATCATAAAAATAACATGAACTGTTCTGATCACAATTAGAAAGCCATAAATCACGTTTCTCTGCGGGCGCCCAGTGCCCCTGCGGAAACAGGTCCTTGACATGACTGTGTGCATGTCTCCTTGGTCTCATTAAAACGATGTTCTTTAGGGTTTAATCTATCCGACTTTCTTTCTAACTGTCAGTCGAAGAATAAGTCTCTCACGTTTCGTCAGCAGCAAAAACAGGTAACTCATTTCGGAAAGGAAGGTAAGAGATCTAAGGCACCCTCCGAATACTTTTCAAAAACAGTGTAGGCTACCTAACAATTACTAATCATAACTTTGTTGTGGAATTCATACCTAAATAAAAAAAATCTTCTGTAAGGTCATATATATATAGAGAGAGAGGCGTATGTTTGCTTTTATTTTGTTTATTTGTTTCGGTTCACAAATTCTGGATTTGAGTGACTTTCAGACCCTCTGTAACATGTAAACATTGTCGATGATCACAACAATTATAAGGAAAGCTATGCATGTTCTATCAGGAGAATTCCGCCAGTTCCTTTCAATGACTGTTACTGTTGTTCTATGTGGTTTTGGATATTGTTAGTTATAACTGTGATTTGCTTCCTTATTGCTATACAAGCTTGCATTTTGCCTTCTCAGAATCTTCAAGCAGTGTTTGATGAAACAAACACTCTGAAAAAATAATTGTAAAAAATTTACTATGGAATTCGACACAAATAATCAGTTGTTGTTTGAAAAGTTTTGTAAACTGAATAAGTCACACCACACTGCCAAAAATAGCTATTACATTATAAACCATCTGATTTTTGTGTACCATTATTTATAAATTTTGTTTATCAGTTTGCGTCGTTTAATCTTCCGGCATATGTCACACTTGTTAACAATCTCGCCCATCAGTTTTCAGCACTCTTTATTTACTTGACTCGCAGCACTGGTTGCAGTGAGGACTGGAATCCATAAAGTATGTACCCTATGAACCGTTCAAGTTCGAGTTGCAGGGCTAGGCCAAACAAGAGTCAAGACTTACAGAAGTACGTTACAAGCCTGCTCCTTACGATTATGAGTATACGCTGTACAAATCTTGCGCTTATTATTATTATTACTATTATTATTATTAAATACGACGGGGCCGCGCGACAGCGTTACTGTCAGCGCATTGGAGCGTGCTGACAGAGGAGTCCAGCAACAAAAGAAGTCAGGGCGTCCAAGCAGAACTTCAGTTTCTCGTGCAGTTCCTGGATAATGAAAAATAAGGGAAACAACACTGAAAACTTCGCTTAAGCCCATGTGGAGTGTATGTCAGCCATGAAAATTTTCATGTGTACTTGTAGGCGGTGCTACCTTCTTTTTTCGCTACTCTAACTTTTCATATTTTTTCTTTCTGTCTATCTGTCTGTCTATCTGTCTGTCTGTCTGCCTGTCGAAGTGCGCATGCGTGCATGAGAGATTGTGTATATGTGACGTTATGCAACAAAACGTGTACTTTGTATAAAGTTTACTCGGTTTGTCTCAGCTTGTCTAAGAATTCTAACTGCTTTGAGTTTGGTCCAAGGGAAAGAATTCTGGGGCCAGTTGCACAACACGTTTCTAAACCTTAAAACTGTTCTAAAGAAGCAAAATCTCTTCTTAGTCATTCTAATGAATTGCAGAAAAACATACAAAAAATTGTACTGACAGGACGGAAAGTCAGACTTAAACAACTTTATCTTACTTAAAGCAGTTTTAGTTTTAAAAAGTCTAGAATTGTGGTGTGCACTTTAAACTAATTATCTAAAAAGAGTTAAGGCCTAAAAGTGTTTAAACTTAGAAATGTGTTGTGCAACTGGCTCCTGACCTTTCGCTGGAGCAAGCCATTGCAATTAAACTAGCGATGTACTTTTTTGTATTTTGAGGACAAGGAATTTTACGGCATTTTGAGTTCTGCCGTTGTTAAATTTTGGGGACTTGTGAGGCCAAAGGTTTACGAGACTACATGACCTTTTGCGAGAATCGTTAATGTAGAAGGAAATGTATTAAAAGTCTGGGCTTATAAAATTTTACCGCAATTCGGAAAGACCGGTGTATTAATCATGACATGTAAATTATGAAACGTTCTTGATCCAAAACGTTGCGATGTTAATCCCAGAATCTGTAATAGGAAGTCCTGAAAAACTGTAAGCCACTTGCAGTAAACTATTAAACTAGTTGAGGCGGAGCACGACACTGAAATCTTAAATTTACAAGAGGGCATAAGTTTATATGTCAATGAATGACTAATCAGGTTGGTGTGATAGTGTGTGTGTGTGTATGTGTGTGTGTGTGTGTGTGTGTGTGTGTGTGTGTGTGTGTGTGTGTGTGTGTGTGTGCAGAGTGCATACTAAAAGTAATTATTTAGGGAGGGCGGTGAAAAAAACGGGCGCGGATAACTGTACTTCAAGTTAAAGTAAAAAATTATAGTATTAATCCTTTTTTCTTTCTTTTGTTCGTTCTAAATAAGGGCGTTTTTGTATCCAGCAAGGGCTAGATATGAGGCGCTTTTGGTAATGTGGGCCACACCGGTTTTAACGAGGCAGCACGATCTGCTAGGGTTTTCATTATTAACCAAACAAATTTGTTGCTCAGCACAAAACAGTATTGAGTGTGCATAACCCTTTTACAAACAGCCCCTTTTGGAAAATCTTACTGCTCAAGATTAAGAATTATAGCTGTTTTTTCCTTAACAGACTATTTTGGTAATGTGATTTATAATATAGACAGTCAAAACACTTTCAGCAAATTTAAGAATCAAGGTACTGAACATTAATAACTAAAATTATATATATATATATATATCGATACAGTTTGATTCCACTTATATAGATATAATAATTGGATATTACGATGCTGATATCGTAATAAGCTTAAGTACGTTTTTATAAACAATATTTTAATTGATTTTAAAGGGGTTGCAAAAATGTAACCAATTATTAGTTTTACCGAGTCTTCATTTTCGAGTATCTCTTTCACGCCTACGATCTTTCGTCGTATCTTTTCTCCCACAGTTTTATCTAAGAATTATCTACAATAAAAATGATCTTTTAGGAAAGAAGTAAGCCAGACTTAGGATTTAGTATCATTGCGGGTCCACACCTCTCTCCAGTAGATTTGCTTTGCTACAACCTGAAGCCTGTGCATATCTACATTGTTGTAGTTCACAGGTCTGCTATAGACCTGCTCCCATATGGCTGACTGTATTCAGTGTATCTGAAAAAGTGAAATTCAGTTTTAAAATAATCATTGCAAGCGGATGAGAAGCTGACTGCCCTTCACGCCATTGATAAAAGACCCTTTGTTGACCGAGTTGTTTCCCTTTGTCAACCAGCAGCACTCAGTGGGCGGATCCACATTGCGCCTCTCGTCTCCAGCTCGATGGCAAATTTTAGCTGCACTGCAAGTATTTTATCAGCATTTTAGCTGATGACCAGAGTAGTGTGTACTCGGTTCAAAGTGGCCATGCAGAAATCTTAACAGTTAGAAACGTACTTGAGTGTGTGTGTGTGTGTGTGGGTGGGTGGGTGGGTGGCTTAAGGAGATGAAAAAAAGAACAGAGCCTCTTTTCATCACCTTCCACTTGTGGCTGGTACCTGATTCATTGGGGAAGATAAACTGTATCAGAATCCTAGCGTTAACTTAGTACACATATCCGTCTAATTAAAATACGTTTCCAGCTCCCCAAGTAGCTAAGGCCTACAAATCATGAAATAATCAGGTACACTTCTGACGTCTATGTTGTTATCTCTCTTACACTTACAGACCTTTACTTCCTGAGGAAATGGAAAGGACTGACAGTATCCAGTATGTTATTTTATAACATTTGCAATATAAAGTAGTTTCCTTGTCAAAGGTCTGTGAACCGTATCTTCGTGACGATGTAAAACTTTAACTCCCCTTCTCAAGCACTTTTATGCCAGATGCGTAGTACATTCGGTCTGATTTTTTATTTTTATTTTTATTTTAGGGGGTCTTTACATTAGTCGAATCGCGACGTCGCGGGTGAATTCGCCACCGAGCGCGGACATTTAAAAAGGGTATAAATAAAGTACGGAAATTCAGCACAGAAGAGTTGAAAGATGAAAGTTATAAAAGTATTTTTAACTACATAAGAAGTTGACGTTTCAAGTCCTATAAAAGGAAAGAATAAAGTTAATCAGTGTACAGAAGGTAGCTGGACCAACGGCATTTCAGAGCTTGAGACAGTTCTTTATCCAAAATGGTGAGTGAGTAATTAGCATATTCCTTGTGTTGATCCTTGGTACTCACAAATTAGGGCAATTGTCTTTCATAGGTCATTTCGATCTTGTTAATAGTCCTGACTTTGTTTACACTTGCCTTTTTCATTTTCATCCATTCACAACTTCATTAAGGTATTCTTATTGTTGCCACATAGAATTCACTGTTATAATCAAATGCTACATTTCAAAGGAAAGTATTACATTACGCCGATCATCACACTATTAACAAGTTATTATCTACAGAAAACATTAAGTGCAAGATCTCAGTAAATTTAACGGATAAGACTGCTTATCAAATAGTAGAAGGTTAGTTTTTACCATGTGATAGTAAAAATTACTTTGCATTAAAGTTATAGCTAATGGAGTGCAGGAAGTTGATATATAAAAGACACACTGTTGTTTTCTTTCAGTCTCCTTTCACGTGGGTCTTGTTATGTTGTCTGGTGCAGCTTTTGATTGCTCAAGAGCCTACCACTCCATACCAGGTAAGTTTACCCCAAAGGCAGCCCGAATGAGTAGATATGTGTTGATAATGCTTATCTTACGAATTTGAGTCTTTTAATCCTGTAGTGGGGTAGAATAGCAGAAAACATTGAAGGGATAAAAAGGCCTACGAAGAAGAGGATAAGGAATAAAAAATATAGGCGACGCCGAGAGAAATGACAATGGCAAAGGCCGTGTGGTGATTTGGTCTTAGAGGCTAAGCTTAAAAAAACTTTTCTGTGATTCTTAGAGACAAAACTGAGCTCTTTCGGGTCTCCCAGACTTCTGTTTCAAGTACGATGGTAGTTGTTAGTACTCCTAGCTGCGTTCGTGTGCTTCTTCTCTCTTCCGTTGTACCTCATTAAAGAAACATTTTCCAAATGGCCTCTTCTATTCTCTTTCACTCAATGCTTTATTTTGTGCATGATCTGTTCCTCTCTATCCGTATTTTACAGGGCGGTGACAACACCGATGGCGATGGCTACCAGAGTGACGACAGACCTGACGACTCTGGCTACCAGAATGACAACAAACCTGACATCTCTGGCAGCCAGAATGACATTAAACCTGACATCTCTGGCAGCCAGAATGACATTAAACCTGACATCTCTGGCAGCCAGAATGACAACAAACCTGATGTCTCTGGCAGCCAGAATGAGGACAAACCTGACGTTTCTGACTACCAGAATGACAACAATTCTAACGCGTCTGGCTACCAGAATGACGACTAACCTGAAGTCTCTGGCTACCCGAAAGACAACAGTCTTGACATCTGTGGCTGTAAGAATGACTACAAGCCTACGAAATACTATAACAAATATGAGAATGGATATAATAACTACAAGCCAAATGACAATAATTATGATTACAAGCCCTTTCAAGATGACAACAATGGATATGTTTGCAACAATAGAGATGGGTACAGTAACGGGTACCCTCCAAAAGAGGATGAGAAAAATGACTGATATGATAATAGATACTTTTCAAAGTATGATTACAATCCCTTGTATTGCTACCATCCACCTAAGATGGCTACACCTGAAATATGACCCCTTTCCTCCTAAAAGGATGGTTATCCTCTTGAAAGCAGTTATTATGCTCCTAAATACGATTGTTATCCTCCTGTGCTTAAAAGTTATCGTTCCTCATACAATAGCTAACTACATAAAAAAGGATAAAATATTCAGTAAATCTCTGCCAGGTGGAGGAAGCTTTTCGAAGCTGCCTGACACAAGGGTTGTTGTTGTGATTTTTCTCTTAGCATTAAGTATGTGTGCCCACAGATTTCTTGCTGTGACCCTGCCGGGGTACATCATTGATTAGCTGGATCATTAAACGGCAACTGAAATATTGGCAAAATGTCATTCTTTTGTTGGGCTACCAAGGTACCGTGTTATTATTAATAAAAAGTGTTCAAATTTCGAAGAAGAATCTTCAGAGCTTTATTTTTAAATTTCTGCAGCTAGCTGTCTCAAATTTTGTGTTTGCATGATGCGTGCGTGAGTGTAAATAAACTGGAAGGCACTAACACAGTAAAGTTGGAAAATTAGTTTTCTTCGTAAGATCATTTTTATTTAGAAAGAAAACACACTGGCATAATGTTATCGTAAATGAACAGATTTACGCTAACAAAAATAGCACCTGACTTTGAAACAGTTTGGTTTCCCCACCGGTGTAATGATTTTGAGCAGCATCGAAAGATATATAAACTACGTTGCTACCCCATTATGAACGCTGTGAAATCGCGTACCATAATTCTAAACATTGTTTTTACTATTTTATTATAGATTTAAGGCACAGAATAAATGAGATAATAATTTTAATTGTCTGTTTATTACTCTGGTCTATGTTGAAGACATTTCTATGATCACGTCTTTAAATGTATGTTTCTCTGTCCTCAAAATTTCAGATTGTAGGAACATTTAACAAATACTGAACATAAGTGCTACTAACCACTCTTTTGGCAGCTCGTTTTTTTTAAATTGATCTAAGCTGTTATCTGACACAAGGACTATTTCTCTGTCTCTCTCGTCCGCGTGCTCTCCCTACGTAATTATCTTGATCTCTAGCTCTCAACTCTTGCCTCACACATTTGTACATTTCGTGTATGGGAGAGGAAGATAACAAGTAAATGCAGAAATAGAACAAATATGAGTAATGGTGTACTCATGGGAACATTACTAAGTTTTCTTTCTCTTCTGTCACACATTAAATGTTAGACAGCGCATTACATAAAAAGCAGCTATTCTGTAATCACTGTTACAAACCTGCCAGTTAAACAAAGAGAATAAGAAATTTTAAAAAATTCTAAAGCCACAAACAAAACTGTGAAAGTTAAAGCAGTAACTAAAATCTATTTGCCATTGTCATCTGTTTATAGTTACTTTCTTGGATTATTCCATTCTTTCGTTTAGAAAATCATTTTCTTCATTATCGTCCATAAAACATGTTCATCATCCGTTCCTCTCCTCCCAGCTGCCATAGGACGTGACAATGCGTTGGCTTCTGCGTGAAAAGCATGCAAAGACAAGTCCTCTCTCTTTTGTCTCATCTCTGCATACGAACACAGAAACACTTCTGACATTTTACTCAGATAAATAGGCGCAACCATTCTTAAATAGTTAAGTACCTTGCTCGTCACAACGCAATCCTACCGCAGTTAAGTACCTTGCTCGTCACAACGTAATCCTACCGTAGTTAAGTACCTTGATTGTCACAACGTAATCCCATCATAGGCTGTTCTCTTTCTTCCGGTCATTTTGGATGTAGTTTCACTCGCATTACTAACTACTGCAGGTTCTAAATTACCCCAGGTACACTCTGTCTTCTCGTTTTCCTGCCTACTACCACTCAGTCCGTTCCTTTCGTATTCACCACCTGTCAGCCGTATATTTGTCTACCCCAACTCCCCCCGAAACTTCTACTGTCTTTTGTTTAACGTCTTTTAGAGATTGACAAAGATAACTGGCGTAGCAGAACACCCTAAAAACTGGGAAGTACTTCCTTTGTAGGGCATAAAGTTTTGATTTCTTTTGCACTTTCTTCACCTGGAACCACCCCACCCACTCCTCCCACAAGCCTTATCTTCGTTGCCTATTCGGCTTGCCTGAAATGACATTAGACTGGCCCTATAAAAGTTCTGTTTGATCTGGTTCTAAAATTCTAGAACCCACAGGATGATTCGCGCTGTAAGTTATTTAAAGGGAGATTTTATGCTTTCGACCTAATTTTGAATGGTGAGAGAGAAGTCGGATAAAGTTTTTTACAGGGTCATTTTGCTATTAGATCATGGGCTATACTATTGTAGCTGAAGTTTGCTCTGTTCCGTTTGCTACGCTTTTTGAACTATAGAGATTACAGAATATTTGTGCTTACGTTTATTCACCAGTAAGGATTTTATGTTTGACATAAGAGGTAACTGGTGAGAGAAAGGTGGGCAAAAGTTTTGGGCAGTATTTTACTGACCATAAGTTGGCTGCACACAAGAGAAACCAAGATCTCACCAAACAGGTCAAATGCGCGCGTTCACACGCACACACGCACGAACACCCACCAACACACACACAAACATACATGCGTTAACACTTGAAGTCTTGGATTACCACGTACTATGACCGCTCCTTATCAATTCCCTTTATTGTTGTTGTTATTATTACTATCATTATTTACATAAAAATTGTGTAGCTTAATACGCAGAATAACTGAGACTTTGCAAAGGAGCGTCTTTTAATAATAGTGATAAAAAAGATGCAGACGATTGATGCTTTACCAGACTGATAGGCTGACTTTTATTATCTATATCGTCATATAATGTTAAATGATATTCTCATAGGCTCGGTATTATGCTCACAATTAAAGACCCTTCCTTCCTGAGGGAGCGACAAGGTAGTCGAAATGTCCTTTTTTATAACATCTGCATGTAATAAAAAGTCCTTGTCAGCCTCCAATAGACGGCATCTTCGTGACGATGTAAAACTTTTAACTTCTTTCTAAAGCCATTTATGCTAATACCTAGTCTTACGAGTTTGGTGTTTTACTTTTAATTGTAGCGGATCTTGACGAACGGGGTTAAAGTCTGGATAATTCAGGAGAGAAAATGCTAAAAAAAAAATCAAGGCTATTAACTAGTATTTTAAAAACTACGTAGGGCTGTAGATGCCTTCAAGTCCTATAAAAGAAGAGACAAAAGCTAGCCAACGTACAGAAGGTATCTGGACCATCGACATTTGAGAGCTCGAGACAGTTCATCATCCAGAATGGTGAGTGACTGATAAGTTTAGTCAATGCGCTGGTCTGGTCTTGGCCAGGTTAAGTTACCTTAACTAACCCACACTTTCGATCAATCGGCTCCCACATTCAGCATTTCGGTCAAAAATTCGGATCCTGTTAATATTACTAATTTTGATCGTGCTTTTATTTATTTTCATCCATCGACAGCATTATAAAGTAGTATTTATGGTTATTTCCAAGACTTTATTAGTCCTAGTGAAATGATGGACACTAACAATTTTCAAGAAGATAATATACATCAAGCCTACCACTACGCCAGTAAGAAGTAACTATTTACAGTATGAACGTTATGAGTAAGTTTACCGGTTAACTTTTGACAGATTTGAAAAACTTATCAGCAGAATGTGACTTTTTATGAGGAATAAGTAAACATCACAGTAAGCAGCCGCTAATGCGTTGCAAGGGCTGATATAAATGTCCATACAATGCTAGTCCTTCTTACCCCCCCCCCCTTCCGCTCTTGCTACTTTTCTACCCATCTTTCTCTGCAGTGTCACTATATTCTCTGTTCTTGTTAATTGGTGACTTTTTGTGTTTTCTATCTTTGTTTTCTGTTTGTCGTCAGTAGTGTCGTTTATTCTTCCGTTCCTTGTGTTCTATCCATTTAGTCCATGTCTCTTCCCCGTTTTAACCGCTAAGAGCATGCTCTCTTTGAGTGTGAATATAAAAATATATAAATATATATATATATAAATCTTCATTTATTTATTTATTATAAATGTCCCACTGTACGCTGTTTCCTTTCAGCCGTCTGCCGCTTGGATCTTGTTATGCTGCCTGGTGCTTGTCATCGCTGAAGTGCCCGACCTGACATATAAGGTAAGCCCACCATGAAGACAGCGAAAATCGCTGGCTGGATGGATGGATGAAGGATGGGTAGCTGGGGGACAGAGTCATTGAGATATTTATGACAGAGGAGGATGACTTTTTACTGAACATGTACAGAAATTGGGAGCCGGCGGCGTGCGATAAGGAGTGTTGATCAGTTTTATTCTTATGGAAGATGAGGCGGGCAGCGTTGCTTTCAACACGCGGGAGAATTAATATGGAAGAGTCACGAAGGCCAACAAAAAGAGAATTACAGTAGCCGGCGCGAGAGAGGACAAGGGAGAAAACACGTTTAATGGTAGCATCTGTTGGAAGATGTTTTCTTATCGCGGATGCGTCGGATGTTAGAGCTTATCCCACGAACTTGAATCCTGTAGTCCTGGCGATAAAGAGGAGGACAGCAGCAAACAGCTGAAAGACAACTGACTGAAGGACAATTATAAAGACAAAGACTGTGCTTACAACTACTTCTAGCTGATTATAAGAGGTTTGACTGAGCTGTAACGCATAACCCTGACTTCTGATGTCACTAATGTACATATCACGATTAATGCTTATTAAGGTTTCATGTAACCCCCGCCTCCTCTCTCGTCTGTTGTATTTCATCAAATAATCCGTTTCAGATTCGCTTCCCATGATACTATTCATTGCCTCTAATATGTTCTCTTCTCTCCATATTTTCCAGTATGATTACCAGCCCTCAGGCTATGACTACAAAAACCCCGATGGATATGGCTACAACAGCGACGGCTACAAAAAAGATGGATACTATAACGGGTACCTTCCAAAGAATGATTACAAGAACGACGGGTACTACAGCGGGTATCTTCCAAAGAATGATTACAAGAACGACGGGTACTACAGCGGGTATCTTCCAAAGAATGATTACAAGAAGGATGGGTACTACAACGGGTACCTTCCAAAGAATGATTACAAGAAGGATGGGTACTACAACGGGTACCTTCCAAAGAATGATTACAAAACCAAGAACGACTACTACCCAGCTAAGAAAGATGGCTTCCCTCTTAATTATGGCGGGTATCTCCCACTATACTAAAGCTAGCCTTCTACGAATGACGTTTATCATCATAAACACGCTGCCTTTTCTCATAAGATTAATGATTATCTTCCTAAATTTAATAGCTACCTATCCAAAGAAGGATGTAATATTCAGTAGACCCATTTCAAGTCTTGGGAGCTGCCCACGCTCGGTTCGTTTTAAAAGTTTTACATCCAGACCAGATATTGTGTTCCTTGTTACCACTTCCAGAGACCTCAGTTATTATATAGCTGCATCAGTGCACGATACCAAATCTCATTCTTTTGTTGATTGCCAAGAAACAAGGTAGTAATTAATAAATATTTTTCACATATCAAAGAAGAATCTTAGAGTTTTGTTTTATGAAATCTCCACTAGCTATGTTAAATGGTGTGTGTGTGTGTGTGTGTGTGTGTGTGTGTGTGTGTGTGTGTGTGTGTGTGTGTGTGTGGATCGAAAAAACAACTAATTACACCGTTTCAACACATCATTTCAAATATGATTTTTTTTGATGAATATTCACATAGCGTGGAAGACGATCGGTTCCAAAAACCTTGACGAGAAAGAACCCCCATCATGTCTGCACTAGTAGTAACATGACGCTCGAGATCCCACGATCTGCTTACTATAACTGAATACACTACCTGGCGATTTGCAAATGAGCACATTCAAATCTTCACCAATGCACTTGAAATCATGGGAGAAAATGGTTTTACAGCGCATGAATCAAGCTCACCACGCGTTCATCTGACATATTCGAACGAATCGTTCCCTTCGTTTTGGACAATATTTTGTTTCTGTGTCATGTATATGTACGTTTGTCTGTCACAGAGATGTTAGAATGCATGAATATTAAAACAACACTCAACAACTATTCAGACTGTTCAGACTAACGAATAATTCTGGTAACTATGTAAGTTTTAAAATTTTACTTACTCCCCATAAGACACAAATGCTATCTCTGTTTCTCTCGCAAACGCCCACTCGCGTCTCTGTATCTCTTTGATCTCTTGCATAAAGACTGTACATTTTACATAATTTTTTCTGAATTGGAGAGGAATGAACACTTAACCTTATTCGCTCATCTCTCTTCCTCCCTCCCTCTGTGTGTGTGTGTGTGGCATACTTTTGTCCACGCGTTGTGCTTTTACCCATGCACTTCATGACCTTGCTTCTAAAGCTCAAATTGGTGTTATAGGTATCCTCAAGGTACTTTGGTCTCTTAATGATCGTAGTCCACCGCTGTTTTTTTTTTTAAATGGTTGATGCACAGTACCGGCCTATATTAATCTAATGTTCAAAGATCTAGGGTCTGAGTGCAGACAATAGCATAACTGAAATTGTACATTTGTTCGCAATGAAGAAAGTCCTCGACGTTTTAAGTAGAACTCACAATGTTATGACTTATGGGGAATGTGGGCGTTATCCAGTAGATATCAATGCACATTGCAACTGGGCTTAAAGTATTGCAGCTGCCACAGAAACGTTTGCACAGAAAAGTTTTCAAAATGTTGCTTGATTTACACCATGACACTAAGGTTACATGGCTATACAAATATGGGTTTGGTTTCGTATATGATAGTCAAGGGGTTGGAAATAAGGTGTTTTTGAAGGTTCTGAAATTAAGACTGACAGATTATCTTCACCAAGACAGGCAGAATAAACTCAACTAAAGCGTCAGATTTGAAACATACAAATTCTTTACAATTTTTACATACATAAAACATATAGGCACGGGTGCTGAATTATAAAACCTAGACTAGGGAATTCTAATTTAAGCTCTCACAGGTTTCGCAACACCTGTGAAACCAGTAGAAGCACTGGGCATTTCTTATTTTTCTGTCCCAAATATTTATATTTACGAGAAGTACACACACACACAAGCACGCACGCATGCACGCACACACACACAGACTTTATCAGGCTTCAGACTTTACTCAGTAGGCTCACGCCCATGACTGAAGGGAGGTAAACATGTTACGATTTATACTCACACAAACAGAAATAATTACTTAAGTATCAATAAGAATAAAGGTAAATAAACACTAGGAACAGCATACAAGAATGTGTACAAAAGCCAAGAATGTTTCTATCAAACAATGTGTTAGCTCAAAAGCTCAACAATAGTGCCAACAAGATGTGTATTTGAGTGGATAAAACATAATACTGGACAATAGCTTGATCAAAAGGCTAGATTATGCAGTTAAACAAAAACTAGTGTCCCAAGAATAAACAGAGTGAGGTCATCTCTTCATCAGTTTTTCTCTCAAATCTAATGCTCTATAGGTACATGTGGCTAAACTGGTGGTTATTCTAGTACGGCTATCTGACATGAAAAGGCTGAATCGAAAATCTGAAATTACTCTGTAAAATTTCTGGAAATGCAGAAATCAAACGGCGATTCTTTATAATGTACATTTAGAAACGTAAAAGGCGGCATCATTTTATTCTGTTACCTATATTATTTATTCTGTATGTAACTACACAGTGCACCAGTTATAACTTAGATATTTTCACATGCGTGTTTTCAACACCCCAACTAAAACAGAAAACAACGAAAACAAAAGACAGCCATAACAAGCAAAAGATTTTAAAAGCCAAACCAAGAGTAAACATCGCCTTGCCTTTCGCTTCTATTTATAGTTACTTTCAGATTCTCTTATCTTCTTATTTGTCTCTCTCAGCATCATCCAGAGCGTCTTCTTTACTATCATCCATAAAACATGTTTATAAGACATTCCGTTCCTTCCAGTCGTGACAATGCACTGGCTTTTGCGGTAATAATCCCGAAAGCCCCTCTTTTTGTCCCTCTGCATACGAACATACGATATTCACGACCCATAAAGACCCCTGAGCCAGTTTATAGACACATAGCATAGCAGATGAATGGGTTCCCTTGGTTGCCAGCCTCATTCGTCTTTAACGGGCTGTCTTTTCGGGTCTCAGGGAAGCTCGTTTTGATTGCGGCTTTTGGAGATCGTTTTGAAGGAATAACTAAAATGGTACGTACTTTCTTGACATCTGCACTTTTTTTAATTTGTTTGTTTTTTGTTTTTTTTAAGTGTCAGATTTTTACATTAAAACTGTGTATGAACGTTCAGTTCATAAGGGTGTTGTCTAGATCGGCGTGTTCTTCTACAATCAATAAGCATTCAGAGACAACCAGAGATTTTATAGATATTAAAATATTGATATGAAATTATTCGATCGATAGGTATGCTCGAAAATAGGATCTTATCTAAGTGCAACCAGAAAGAGGATAGGAAAAATGTGGATTTTTTCACACGGAGACAGGAACTAACATCACATCACTACAACAGCAGTGGCAGTAGACTTGTTGAGTTTGACTAAGAATAGGCCGCTGTTACATTAGACCATCTACAGTAATACGTTTTTCACCTTAACTGGAACTTGTCGCCGTAGTTACTGCCTATAGTTTTTACTTAATTCTGAAACTCCTGCAACATTATGGCTGTGCTCTTCCCACTCTTGTTCTCAACATTCATACAGATATCTTGCGCTTCAATGCCAAAACGTCTTACGTGAATAAAAGTCGAATCAATTTACTTCGGTGATCTAATCTTTAGTCACATGGTGGGACAACCTTGTGTGTATAAAAATTAACTTACATTTTACCTATCTCAGGTAATTAAAACCTCAAGAACAGTTATTTGTTTTGTGTATTGATTTTAAAGCTTTTGGATAGCTATTTATGTTAACATTGATGTAAGAGGTACGCATTTTCATTGATAAGAAGCATAATGCTCAGATACACCGTTATAGTTTATCTTTGATTTTTTTAATACCTACTTCAAATGCTAGCTAGGTCTTAATGTTTTTTCTAAAAGTACTCACTTTTGAGCTCTGTACACTGAAAGACACCTTTCTGATATGTAATTTGTAATTCTAGCATTACGTATACTTTAAATTTAAAGGTTCATATTCTAGTAGTCATGCCTTGCTATACTAGCCAACGTAAGAAAATCCTATAGTTCTACGTATCAACATCGACTTTGGTTTGTACTTTTGAACATAGGAGATGTCATAAGCCCAAAGGATTTTGTTGTCCAGTTTTGGCAGCTTTGACTACCCAGAAAGAGCAAGCAAAATAAAAAATAATATCAAAAGTTGGAAAACAGGTATAAACTTACAATAAGAAACCTAAGCACATAAACTGCTAAACATAATCTATAGTATTAATATCTGTACAATATCCGTTTATTTCTTTACAGATCGCGGCGTGGGTTTTGTTACCTCTTCTGATCGCCTCTCAAGGACAAGGTTACACAGGTCCCTATGGTAATCCGCAAGACTGTGACATGTTATTTCAGCTAGCCGTATCTGCTCTTTAACTGTTTTTAAAAACAAATACATTAGAAAAATAGTTCAACAAGATTCTGTAAGAAAACTAATTTTTCTGAAAATGTTTTTAGAGAAGGCAACCAAATATTTGACTTATCCACCGTTATTTTTTTGTAAACGTTTCATATATCTTCACGCTAAAATGCACAGGTACAGGTCTTTTGTACATTAAGTGTACATACAGCTGGAGGATGCAAAAGCTTAGACACTTGTACATACGACTCCACATACGCTCCCCTCCCCTCCCCCACGCACGCACACACACACACACACACACACACACAAACGCGAGCGTGCACTTGAACACGTATGCCATGTTTTAAGATAAAATGAGGTAGGTAGATGAGGTAGGTTTGTAATAACTAAAAATCATTTCTGTCAATGTAATGGAGTTCTTGTTGTTGTAGCACCACAACAGCCATATCAACAACAAGGATACGGAAACCAGCAGCCATCGCAGTATCACTCTAATGCAGGCTACCCTGCGCAACAGCCTGCCTATTCTTCGCAGCCAGCATCCAACAGTCATGAACAGCCTGCATACGAGCAGCCGTCTTACGCGCCCCAACAGCCAGCCTATGCTCCGCCACAGCCTGCCTACGCCCCACAACAGCCATCCTACACTCCGCAACAGCCTGCATATGCACCGCAACAACCAGCCTACGCTCCGCAACAGCCTGCATATGCACCGCAACAGCCAGCCTACGCTCCGCAACCACGACAGCAGGCAAGTTACCCTGCACAGAGTAATTCTGCTGACTCCGATGGCTTATTTTCAGACAAAGTCAAGTCAGGGTTCCCGGACATCGGCTCCCTGAAAGGCTTTGGAAACATTGACAACTTTGGCAGCCTGAGCCTTGGCAAGGGAAGAGCCTCAAGACCGGACCCTTTCACAACCAATCTTTTTGCCAGTCCTTCTGCTGCGCAGTCTCTTGTCGGCAATAGCAGAAAGGGTGAGCCAAAAGCTCCTCCTTCTTCCGGCCCTGCGCAGTCCTACGGAGGCCCCAGCCAGTACGGATCGCAAGCTCCAACACAAGCTGCAAGTCAGTCAGGCGGTGCAGGGGCTGACGACTCTAGCCCGTACAAGGCTAACCCTTACGTATCCGATCCTTACAGCAAGAAACAGGGTGGCCAGCAGCCTGCACCTCAGCCCCCTCAGCAATACGCTGCTCAGAGCCCTGCCCAGGGTGCTTACCAAGGCGGTACTCCCAACTCCTACCCCAGCACAGGTTCAAATCCTTATTCGGCTCCACTACCTCAAGCAGGCCAGTCTTCTGCAGGACGGGGCAGCAGTCCCTTCTTTGGAAGCAACTTGCTGGGATCACAGGACAGTAACCTGCTGAATCCAGTCTCTTCTCTGTATCCCCAAGGTCTAGATTTCAAACAGCCAACCAAAACTGGACATCGGCTCACCAATCCTTACGCACAGCAAGGAGCGTCAGGAGGTCAGTCCCCGCCTTCTCCTTTCGGTAATGCCGTTGGATTTCAGCGTCCTGCCAGCGCTACTGCTCAAAGCGCTTACCAGGCTGGAGAAGAAGTTCCGAGGGGAACAGCCTACAACGATGTAGAAAATGGTCAGAGCAACAAAGTCTACAACAACCAGAACGCTTATGATGCAAGCGGTGGCAATTCCAAAAGTAGACAGGGCGGCTACGACAGGAACAACGACTATGCGGACCAAAAAGACAACAAGAACTCCTACAGTGATGGGGGATCCGGCAGCTTAGCGAACTCTTACCAGAACCAAGACGCCCAGACCAACACCTACCACAACAACGCAGTAAACAAGCAGAATATCGGCTACGACCAGAATAACCAGTACAACAAGGGGAAACCGCCCGCCGTCGACGGTGTGGTAACCTACGAAGCTCCTGTCGAGTCCAATCCCAAGGCAAACCTTCCACCAATCAACGCTGTTCCCTCGACAGGAAAGCAGAACGCAGCCCCACCCACAGGTTCAGAAAACGCTCCAAAGAAGGAAGCGCCTCTCCCGCAAAGACAACCTGAAAACGTTTTCATCTTCCCAACCCTTAACAATAGACGACCAGGGCAAACAAACATCTTTGGCAAAGCAAACAATGGCGGCAGTAGGTTTTCTCCCTTCGGGAACCTTGGCGACGGCCTGCTGTAACTTGCCCTGTGCACAGAGGCAGGCGCAAGTAAACCACGTAGAGAGGTGAACTACAAGTTATGCGACAACTTCACATTCTTATTAGGAAGCAGTCTACGTTTTTCTTAAAAGTTATGCAGACGAATATTTGTATCGATACCTCATTAAAGGCATTATCAATTCTGATATTTGGCTGATGGAAGAGTAAGTAAAAATGTATTTAATGCGCAGTCCTAAAGAACTCAGAGATTAAACATTTTGCGCCCTTTCGAAAGAAACTTTGAGAATACAAATAAAACGAGAAGACAAAAAGCCTGAATTTTGTTTCTTGTCATCCATAAAAAATTGTTGTGATGTGAATTAATGCTCATTGTTGAGTCTGTTAGCCTTAAAAGCTTGCACTCGTACCTACGCATGTACACGTTTGTGAGTTGATGGCTGATGGTGCTGACGTGTGTGTAGGTATGTGTGTGCTTGTCTGTATGCGTCTATCACTGTTTGTACATGAGTTTGCATATGTACGATTATGTGTACATAGACATGCGTTTGTTGTGCTTTGAAGTCTCTCTCTTTCTCTCTCTCTTTCTCTCTCTCTCTCTATATATATATATGTGTGTGTGTATTAGGTGTAATAGGTGCTGATTTCTCCCTATTTGTGTGTGTGCGTGTGTGTGTGTGTGGTTTTTTTTTTATTCTAGTGCTTCGATGCATATCAGAGAGCAGGCTTTAAGAGATAGAGAATGCTATTCTAGCTTCACAAAATTTTCATAGTTATCAACAGGATCTCAAATAAAATTTATCTAACTTTTCATTAAGAATTTTTCATGAAGTTAATAAAATATTTTGGGGATGCAGTTAGAGTAGTTAGAAGACTAGCGTCAAAGATGTAGTTTTTCACTAGCAAAAATTATGGAAGAAACCTCAATATCAATGTAATCTAAAAAGCTGTTTTCTAACACGTTTCATTTAGAGATAACGCATAACGACGAGAAACCAAGCCCCAGATTAAGATAAACTGTAGTACACGTAGTAAGATGCCAAGGGAAGATACTACAGCCTGAACCATTTCTGACGAAGTAGTGTCCCTTGGGCTCTTATCCCCACGGGAAAAAGAGAAATGAATTTTAAAATAGAGAGAGAGAGGAGTTTCGCAGAGGGGGAAATAGTGAAACATATGAAGAATTATTGACCTTGTGGACAGTGAACGTTGCAAGTTATATTTACTTTACATGGTAGTAAAAAAAATTATATATATATATATTTTAAAGATCCGTGGTTTGCAACCACGTGATGCACACATTACAATCGAGGCAATGTTTGCTATTTGGCTACCTTATCGGGGTTTCCATAGAGGTTTGTAGGTACGTCTTCAGCAACTGTCGCTGGATCATGTGTTTGTTTTCATCATTTCCGAGTTATAAATAGACAACAAGTTTTCTCTGCCACTCGACACTAGACCGAAAATAAGGCAAAAGCAAAACAGTTCGGCGACATTGATCCACATTTTTTTATTTACTCACACATTCATTTCGTTGGTGTTCACAGTATCCTCCACTCCTTCAACCAATCCCATTTTTAGTTTAATCTTCTTTTTAAAGGTGAACATTGCTGTATTTATTAGAATCATGCCAGAGGTTTTATCCGGGAAAAGAAGTAAATCAACATCGTAAGGTGTCACGAACAGATGCGTCTCAGCATATTCATTCAAGATAATCCTGCCTTCTTGAAAGAGCACAACGATTGCCTTAGATGCCTGGGTCGTATGTATTTGTCTTTGCTGGTCAAGGACTTACACGCGACACAAACAATCACCACCAGCTATGAACAAATGCCGTTTGCGGCCAAGCGATTCTTGTCTCATGCGCTAGACTACAGCGAGATCGAAACCCGGAGGCGAAAAGGGTCACAGCCGGGAAAAGAAAGGGGTGGGTAATAAACATGGAGCATGTCTACGCTGAATCAGGGTACGAAGTAAACCTTTCGCAGTAAGTCTGTACTGACAAATACTGATCAGACCCACAACACACATTAAAGGGTTTCAACTATTAATACAAGAAATACACAACCAGCTATCAAATCAAGGAATATACAATTTCATTAATCAAGGTCTCTCTCTCTGCCGACACCATCTACTCTGGTTTTTTTTTTTTTTTTTTTTTGACGTTGTGGCGGCTCAGTCCCAGTTTGAAAAAGACAACCAGTGTGCAAGATGTGAATACTTTTAGTTTTGACGAGTTCCATACACTATAACGGTATACAACGGTAATGCACGCACGCACGCACGCACGCACGCACGCGCGCGCGCGCACACACACACGCACGCACGCACGCACGCACGCACGCACGCACAGAGTCACAAAGTAATCCACGTGCCCGCGTTATTTAGCATATGATTATGGACAACGGGAAAATAGAGAAGTCCTACACCAGATGAAGAAACGATGACATACAGATTCACCAGAGATGATATAATCCAGAGTAGTATCGCACTTTGAGGAAAACGCTGGACGAAGTAGCTGACAGCGTAGGTACCATGCAGCTATACTCCTCAGCAGAGCTTTGCATACAATCACGTACTCCTGGGGTGTAACTCAAACACAGCATGCATCACAACGGTCGTGAAGCGAGCAAACACGTGCTCCCCGGGGTAGACATGAAACACGTACATTACACAGAAATCTTTGTATTTCTTCCATTGTCTAATATCCCATTTGTTCATTTCTCTTGACATAATTACTTCAAATTATAAAACGTTTGCCTTTTCTAACGTTTTAAGTATAAATCAGTATAAAGTTTATCTTTAAGCAAGAACTAAAGGTTTAAAACAGTACTTGCACAAAAAGTTGTACACAATACTAGCACCAAAATGTTTTATCTAATTCATACAGATTATTTGTATTTGTATCAAAACTCCGTTCATAAGCTAAGAAGGCACTGGACGTTCTCTCCTTACTGCTCAAGAAAATGTCTATGACACTGCGTGAAGTAGTTATGTGGTCGATCTCTGAGTGTCCTGAGTGTCTTGCCTGCTTCTTCCTTGTGTATCTTCCAACTTTTATTGAGTACACTTGTGAATAACTTACCAATACAGCAAACATTTTAGATACCATGATAGTTACTCCGTTTTCTATTTCTTAAATCAGCGTGATGAAATCCATTGCCCATTCTATGGCTGTGTCCTGTAAATAATAGCAGATTGAGCAGTATGGTAAACAGAGCTAACATCTTTGCGCATATTTAAAAATATTCATTTATATTCTCAGTTCCTCATGCCTTATGGGCTTTTAGTTTTTTAACCAAATGGAACCCCTACTATCTGTAATTCGAATTTTAAGACATTTTTTCATTAAAGTAATGGGTGTATGTTTCTGGTTTGGGATTGATAATTTCATTCATTGTTTTAATTATTATCACTGCCTTTCATCTCTCTCTCTTTCTCACCACACAAATACACACACACTCTCACACACACACACTCTCTCTCTCACACACACACACACACACACACACACACACACACACACACACACACACATTTGTATGCACACAGAAATGCACAAATACTTATAATACGTGTAAGGATGATGAACTACAAAGAAGAAGCAAACGTTGACGACGACAACGATGATGATGAGGAGGAGGAGGAGTGGCAGGGGCAGTAAAAGGCTCCAGAAGGAGGATCAGGAGGAGAGCCAGGAGGAGGGCTAGAAGGAGGATGTCGTGTTTATTTATAAAGCATTGCTGTGTGTGTTCATTGGTTCAAAATAATACAAAGCCGTTACCTTATAATGCACGCAATATTTAACTGCTGCTTTAATTCACTTCAAAGCACGTCTGCTTTATAATCTTTTTAACATAAAATGTTTTGTAAGAAGCAAACTCGCCGTTCCCATTGCTTAAAAAATGTATAATTGCGTTGTAACTCAATATTCACGTTACTGGGTGGTGACTACAGTGAAGTTCCGGGAACTTGCGTTCTTGTCTAAAAAGGACATTTTTAAAAAATGCACTGCCTTCGGAATAGGACTGGTTTTAGACTGCCTTGCATTTTTACATTTTACATTTTTACAAGCAAAGTTATAGCCCAGAGCCACGAAATGCAAAAAGATGTCATGCAAAATGTAACCTTTCTTTCACGCTTATCAAAACTACCCGCTACCTATTTTGTTAGTTCTATAAATGTCGTCTCCTTAGCAAAACTCCATAAAACTGAAATCTTACAAGGCTTTGCAGCAAAGCATAAAACGTTTTGAGTAACAAGGAATAAAAAATGAGACTGACTTGATAACACTTGTTCTAGCTGACGTTTGACAGTTAAAAAAAGACGTTTGCTCGTCGTTTTATTGTCCTTTCATTTGCATTTAACAATGTTGTTTAGGTTTCTGCTGCTGTAGCTGCTTAGCTATATAAACACAGGCAAGACACAGCCAGGTACCGACCACTCACAGTCTTTCCGCTGTAACTCCGGGTGCAGGAACTTCTTCTGATCATGGTAAGAAATCTCTTTACCTCAGGATTGTGCGCAGATGTTTGCTCTAGTCACCCTTCCTCGAAGCGCGTTTTACTTTAGAGAGATAGAATTTTTCTGACTGACTGCATAAGTGTGCATGTGTGCACCTTTTTGCACACATGTTTAAGTTTCTACATTCAGTCAGTTTGTCCACTCATGTGACAATATATCTGCGTACTTATTATTTATGCTATTTGAAGGCTAGGATGTCAGCCAACTGTTTGAAATGCCACACATGCTTCTCATGGGTCGGCTACACAGTCTAGTTTGGATGCTAATGATTAGCATGCAGCTAAAGTTGTTATAAAAAATGAACAGTTTGGCTGATTGTAGGCGTTAGCGCGTCAGTGCTTTCAGAGACGGGCGTTCCTTGGTGGAAATCTGTCCGCCCCAATCAATCTCTTTTATGACATCTCGACAATTTCAAAATTCGTATATTCATCACTAATTAGCGAAAACCTAGTCACTGGGAAGAGAAACTTCCACTGCACTAAATCATTAAACCCGTGCCATTTTCAACAGAAATTTACGTAAAATAAGTCAAGCACCCGGTGTTACACTTCGATCACTCGATGGAAAAAGTAGGAAAAAATCCTGGCTTGTCCGGTTTCTTGAGCAGGATCACGTGACCTGTTTTTCCAGTCTATTAGGAATGTAATTTCATGGTTACAGGCCTTCTCCCTGTTGCTGATTGCCTGTGTCGTGGCCTCTGCGCTGGCCGGCGACTTGTTGACGGCACAAGGAGGTGGAGGTCTTGGCACAGATCTCTATGGTGGCGTCGGCGGAGGACTTGACCTTTACGGCTCTGGTGGACAGTTGGGAGGTGGTGTATACGGCGGAGGATATGGCACCGGAGGTACCGGCAAGGGCTCATATTCTACATCTTCTTCCTACAGCAGTGGAGGTAAACTAGTAGCTTGAGTTTTTTCCCCTACAAATGCTTACATCAGCGATTATCTCACTACCATAGTTTTCGACACCGATGTCCTCATTGTCTTTGTGTAAGTTTCACTACTGTTTGCTCTTATAACTGTCTCTTCCAAGTGGCTCTTTCATTTTTACTACTGCATTTTTAAACGTAAAATTCTTATGAACGTTGTTTCCGTTGGGTGTCCTGTAGGTGGTCTTGGCGGAGGCTATGGCGGTCTTGGCGGAGGTTATGGCGGTCTTGGCGGAGCTTATGGTGGTCTCACCGGAGCTTACGGCGGTATCGGCAGTCTCGGCGGAGGAAAAGGAGTCGTTTATGGCGGCGGAGTTGGCGGTCTTGGTGGCCTTGGAGGTTATGGCGGCGCCGGAGGAAAAGGAGTCGTTTTGGGCGGCGGAGTTGGCGGTCTTGGTGGCCTTGGAGGTTATGGCGGCGCCGGAGGAAAAGGAGTCGTTTTGGGCGGCGGAGTTGGCGGTTTGGGAGGTCTCGGAGGCGTCGGAGGAAAAGCTGGCCTCTACGGTGGCGGCCTTGGCGGAGCAGGTGGTCTTGGCAGCGGCTTAACTTACGGCAATCTTGGCGGCGGGGTCTACGGTATCGGGCAGGGAGGACTTGGAGGAGCTGGTGGCGGTCTTGGTGAAATATCTTACAACAAATATTGATAATTAAAGACATGCCTTTGATCGCCGAGAATCAATGACGTATTTAAACTGCAAATAAATTCTGCTCTCTTTCAAACACAACCAACAGAGTTATTGTTTGTTTGTTTTGTTTTGTTTCTTCTTTACATTATTTTTATTCTTGTTTGCGTTGTGTGACGTGCGATGTAAGAAATCGTGTCTGCCGCTGTGAGCACGTTTCACAAGACTTACTTATTTGCAAAGGTGTCCCGTGTGTATAAATATGGCGTCTAAGGGAATGTGACGTGTGCATAAAGATGACTTGTAGGTGAGGGTGACGTGTATGTTAGGTGACGTCTAGGGGAGGGTTAATTATGATTAATGTTGACGCGTGAGTGAGTTTTGCGTTAAGGGTGGAGCCTTGCTGAGGGTGACGTGGGACATGTAAGTGTAGCGTGTGATGAGTGGGTGACGCATGAATGGGATATGTCAGCAAAAAAAGCCACATATAGATCAACTCCGCCATTGACGGTCCTAAGTCCGGATGAGAAAGGAGGAGGGCTACCAACCCTACCCCGTAAAACCCTGTAACCTCGACAGAAACGACAGCTAGAGAAACAACTCCGTCTAGTAGAAGGAGTGAAGCAGACCAGCGAGTTGAACCTATGACAGCGAGGGATCAAAGCCAAACGGACGTCTCCAGCTCGATTGCGGAGCTCCTGACGCAAAAATAGCATATGCGAAGGGGTTGCTGGAATGTACGAACTTTATTCCAGATAGAAAGAATATCACAAACAATTAAAGAAATGAAGAACTACAAGCTCACAATGCTAGCAGTAGCACAGGTCAGAAGAACGGGTACAGGAAAGCAGACACTTAACTCTAGGGAAACCATTATCTGGTCTGGCAGACGAGACAACCACCACCATGAAGGAGTCGCCCTGATAATCAGCAGGAGACCTGCAAACGCGTTCTTGCAGTAGAAGCTCATACATAACCACCTACTCTACTTGAGGCTAAACTCAACGTTCACGAAGCTATCTATTGTAGTAGCCTACTCCCTCAATGACAACGCTGACGAAGAGGAGAGAAACAAGTTTTATAGTGCACTCCAAGCGGTCTTAGACGACAAGAATGATCTGATGCTCTTCATGTGCGATTTTAACGCAATAGTAGGCAGCAAAAACGAGAACAGAGAAAGAGTCATGGGGTGGGATGAAACTTGAGAACCTAAGGATAATGGAGAGAGACTCATTAGTCTGTGGGAAGAGAACGATCTTATTATTGGTGGTACTATGTTTGCCCACAAAGAGATCCACAAAGTAACCTAGACATGACCTGATGGAATGACACAAAGCCAGATAAACCACATCACCATCAACAGCAAATGGAGGCGTTCCCTACAGGACGTGCAAGTCAAGCGAGGAACAGACGTTGACAGTAATCACCACCTATTAGTTGCAAAGTTGAAACTGAAGTTGAGAAAAGCAAAGATTGGACAGAAAGGAAACCAACGTTTGGACATGGACAAACTCAGAGACCCAGCAATCAAAACGGCCTTCGGCATCACGTTCAGAAACAGCTTCAGCATCCTCCAAAACGGAGCAGCAATGACGATCGATACCTTTAACAAAGCCACAATAGAAGCAGCAAAAAACAAAACAAAACAAAACAAAAAAAGGAAACAAAAAAAATTGCCTTCAGGATAAGCTCTCAAACCGAATGGATATCTGCTCATACATGGAACATGATGGAAGAAAGGAAAGAGATAAAGAAGAACTTTCTGAATACGAAGTCCTCCAGGCTGAAAGAGAGGACTGCATCCCAATACAGAGAGCTAGAAAAACAGATCTAGTCCTCCTCAAGAAGAGACAGGCAACAGTATACAGAACAGCTCGCAGCTCAATCCAAGGTAGCAGCCAAACGATAAGACATGAAAGCGACCGTCCAGATGATAATGAACCTATGAAGTGACCGAAGGCACAGCCAGAACATCCTGGTTAAAAGAGCAGATGGCATGCCCATCACTGAAGCACGAGCTGAACTGAAGAGAATGGGGGGGGGGACATTTTCAACAGGTTCTAAATCAGCCAGACCCGCCAGTGCTACCCGAAATCACCTAAGCGGAAGAAGTCCTAAATATCAACACCAGCCCTATTACACTACAAGAAATTACCGAAGAAAGGAGACCTTGGTGAATGCAAGAACTGGAGAGGCATCATATTGTTATCCCTCACCAGCAACGTTTTCATCCGTGTAATCCTCCAGCGCATTACAACAGTAGACTCCATACTCCGACAAGAGCAAGCCGTCTTTCGAAAAGGACGATCATGTATGGACCATATCTTTGTGCTGCGACATATCCTGGAACAATCACAGGAGGGAAACAGTCCACTGTCTATGGCCCTATCGACTTTGCGAAGCCATTTGACGGCCTACATCGTGCCTCTCTGCGGAAAATCATGTCACTATGGCATCTAACAGAAATTGGTGAGAATCATCAAGTCCTTTATATGAAAACGTCGAGTGTCAATTCATCCACAACAACCAGCTGACAGAACCCTTTAGAGTGGACACAGGCGTCAAGCAGGGGTGCATCCTGTCACCGATACTGTTCTCATTGGCCATTGATTGGCTCATGCGCCGCGTCCCTCGGGGAAGTCGAAACGGCCTACAGTGGACTTGAACCACATTCCTGGAGGATCTAGACTACCCCGACGACCTAGGAATATTATCCCATAGGCACCAAGACCTCCAACAAAAGGCCAAAAACCTAAGTAAGACTGCCAGCATGACAGGAGCCAACAGTCGAAAACAACAGTACCTATGTAACAACGTGAACCCTGTCGCAATCAGCGGGAGACCGCAAGTGGATGTAAAAAATGTGTGTGGTGGCAGCAAGGTGAGAGCAGCTGGTTACTGTGAACAAGAATTACCACCAAGATCACCAAAACCAACCAAGCTTTTGCAATGCTTAAGCCAATCTGGAGATCCCCTAGCCTCAGCATCCACACAAAGATCAGAATCTTCAAAAGAAGAGCTACGAGACAGTGCAGGGACGTGCACCTTAGCAGAAATAAACCAACAGCGGCGTTGGCGACGACTTGCCACGTGAGCCGCATGCCTCCAGACTCAATCCTCAGACCAGTCATGCAATGGATACCACATGGAAAAAGGAACAGAGAGAGGCCATAAAAGACAAGAAGGAGAACCGTCAAGAGCAGAGGCCTATCACTCAAGACAGTCCCCAGAGCAGTATCAGCCTAATAATGATATCATCAGCAGGGAGGATGACGGGACTGTGATTTTCTGACCACATCTGGATCTTTTTTAGACAGCACCGTCGGCTGGTTCAAAGGTAACTGTGCATTGTAATAACCGAGTGCATTGTCAGTCTCTTGTTGTCTCTATTCTTGACGTGGCATTAACTTCTGTGGGTATGTCTCTCGCTTTGCCCTCTACTTGTTATCAATGTTCTAGTAGAAACCCTGTTTTATTTATTGAAACTCTGCCTATGTTCGTTCTTCTACCGGTCATTTAGGTCTCCGGTTTCCCTTTTACACGCCTGAGAACGACATCCCATAGCTAGAGTTTGCTTATGAGGACATGCGCGTACACTGACATCCGCACGCACACCCACACGCACGCACCCACCCACCCACCCACAGAACAAAGTGGAGTGTAGGAAACATTGAAGAAGAAAATCATCTTAAACCTCCTCTAGTTTCATCGACAAAACACTGTCTGTCTGTCTGTCTGTCTGTCTGTCTGTCTGTCTGTCTGTCTGTCTGTCTGTCTGTCAAGCAAGCCTCAAGCAAATACGTCTACATATATTTTTCAACATCTCTTTAAATGTAATTTCTCTCTCACACTCTCATTTTCTTTCCCATGTCTTCAGCAGGTCACAGAGAGTAAAACGTACACCCATCAAAACATACAAACACATAAAAGACAAAATATTAACAAAAACACAAAATTCATTTGTTTCACTTTTATTTACTGCACAGTCTTTTGGTGTGGTCCCTGACATAATTTATCGCCTGACGACCAAATATCACAAGCACACTCTAACCCTTGATGGGAACGCCGTAGCCATAGCCGCCATAGCCATAGCCGCCGTAAGGATACCCATAACCATAGCCCTGCAACAAAGAGGTCAGTTGATTTATAGATAATGCAGAAATTGCATTCTTATACAGAACATTTTCATATCCCATCTTCCTTGTAGCAAAGTGAACTCAAAGCGATTCACATACATGGCCACGTTCATAATTTCATGGTAGGCATCAAACGTACCAAATATACAAACGTGCAAACAACACGCACAAACAGAAACACCATAACGTACAATCAAACAAAAAAGTAACCTTGTAAACAGCTTGCTGACGCACTAATTTAATTAACACAACTTCTCTATATTACAGAAATTAAAGACACAAAACGTACCTTGCCATATACACCACCATATGGATAGCCGTAGGCTCCATAGCCATAGCCTCCATATCCATAAGGGTAGCCGTAGCCTCCAAAGACACCCTTGCCGTAAATGCCAAGGGATTCAACTCCCCCATTAAGAACCATATAGCAGGTCTCCTGCCATGGCGCCAGCCACGAGGACGCAGACAAGAAGGGCGATTACAGATTTTTGCGAGAGAGAGAGGGAGAGGCGATTACACCTTCACGCGGTCTTGTTCGTTTAGTGCTCTTACTTATCCATAGATTTATTTAAAGGAAAAAAGGAAAATCTGGGCTGAACATATAGAAATAATAAAAATTCTCTACAGAAATGTAAGATTTTACTTGTGCTGAAAGTGATTACAACCTCCTGTCTAAAAACCTGTAAAAGATACGTTAGATGGAAACAAGAAAATGAAGTAACAAAGTTCTGTAAATTATTTTGCAGGTTACATCTCTATCAGTGACCAAAATCGTTGAAAACTAACGGCATATTGCTTCACATCGCTTACAGAACTTCCTGGGAGCTTTACCTCTGCCGACACATGGATATTACCACAGACAGTAACTATCATGGGAGGCAACTTTAAAGCTTATGTACAGAGTATCAGCTGTTTATTACCAACGAGCTCTTTAAACACACAAGACCAGTTAACTGTACACATAGAACAATTAGAATGACCTCGCCACAAAGTTGAGAGCATCATAGCCAAGCACGCAGACAGTAAACAGTGCAGTGAAAACCACGCCCTATCCCATCCTGGACTGCCTGGACTGGTTTGAATTAACATCAGGGCTAAGGCAGGGATGTGTGCTATCGCCTCAGGTTTTCATCATCTACGATAAAAGCATCATGGAAGCGGAAAGGCTAAATGAAATGTTGTTTTTTTTTACCGACAAAGGGTTTGGCTACTTAAAAAGAGAAGCCTACAGAAAACTACAGGAGCAAAGTCATCAATTTGTTGACCTCACTCCTTAGCCCCTCACCATTACGATGGAGACAAGGGCACAGTTAATCAGCGCTATACCCATACCCACTCTAGCACATCAGTGTTAAACGTAGTCAAAGCCGAGGAAAGAAAATTAACGTGAAAGGAGACGGCGAGCAATGATGGAGGACACTCCAGTTCACCGGCATATCCAGCTAGCACTGAAAACTTGCATTCGAAGATGCTCTGGCACCCGACCAAAAGACTGCCCCAGAGACCCCGAATCGAACGTATGACAGAGACCCTCTCGTCAAAAAAATCATAGTGTCACCAAGATCTCACACCAGGTCTTTAACCACCGTCTTGATCTCCTCACGACACAAAAGGTTTTAGTGGACGACAACGAAAATAAAGAAGCTTAATAAACATGAAATAAATCTTGTGTTTTTAAAGCAGCCTTGAACCTGTGGTAGGTTCAGGCTAGAGGCTCAGTACCAGGCTATAGACTCAGTACCAGGTTAGAGGCTCAGAGACGGTCGTCCATACGTGTTGTCCGTGGCTTCGCAGCAGGAATGTCTGGTTAGAGGAACAAACCTGAACCTCCGCTGGCACATTGAGACTTTGTTGCCATGGCCGTCGCAAGAGCTTACCATTATGAAGGAGTTTGGTGCTGGATCCGCAAGAAGTTGTGAAGTCTAATGGACTCTGAGGTGTCAGGACGAAGTCTAATGATGCTTTGGGCATTGATATAGGGATCGTCAGGACTATTATATTTTATTGTCACAGACATTGTCCTCTTTAGAACAGGTCTTGTTCGTTCGTAGGGTTGATAATGGCCTTTAAGAACCTTATTTTACGGCTGCTGCGATGAATGGAAAGTTTTATTTTTACAAAGCTGCTAACAGCAATGGCAGGAGTGCCTGTCACAGAAACTGTGACAGTAAGCTTGCTCTTCCATTTGTTGGCCTTTATTTGCGTGTCCTGTCGTTGTCTTTGTCCCCATGCCTTTATGTCTGTCTTTATGAGTCACACTGACTCACATACTTTCTCTCTTCTCTAGCTCGCCCTGAATCCTATATTTGCACTCAAAATTGTCTTTATTGTGTCAATTGTTTTTTCTCCTAGTCATTTAAAACCTTATTTACTTATTTATTTCCACTCTCTGGAATTAAAATAAAACATTAATAAGACTAAATGGACGTATTCATTGTATTCAGACTGCTTTTAGTCTTGCCGTGTGATAGGAACCATGTCTTCCAGTATAATGCATGTCAATTGATTTTTCTCACCTGGTCACTTAAGACCTTTTTTTCCACCCTCTGGAACTGAAGTAAAACATCAATAAAATGTTTATTACCACGGGCGAGGCTGGATAAAGCCATCTTCTCCGCTTCATTTCGTTGAAAGTCTGGAGCCATAAAGCGTTTCTTACGTTGAGAAGACATTTTATTTCCTTTAGGGCTCCACAAAGATGGCAAAGAAATGTAAAAATAAAAGATCAGCGGCAGACGAATGTACGCAACGGAAATTAACATTTTATATTTCCATCTGTTGTAGCATCTGTGGTATGAAATCAGAGAATATAACCAGGCTTCTTTTTTGTTGTCTCTCACGAAGCGACGTGATCCGTTATTTTCAACATTGTTTTGGTGTGTGTATGATTGGAGTTGTTTTAATGTGAGTTCGTAAGTCTTAAGTCGCCGGTCTAAGGTGCAAGTCGATTTCAAATACAGTGATTGCAGATTAATTTTAGTTATTCCTTCGCATGCTAAGGATATAAGAGGTTTGCGCTTGTCTGTCTGCTTTTGAGCCTTCATGTCGAGAAGGTTTTGTGAGGCCAGTAGTTGCTTATACTGAAAACTTCGCTAGATGTTGAATTATCTCAAGGTACTTTAACGCATCGCTCGTCAGGCTTAAGCCATTCTGTCTGTAGTTGGCGTGTTGTTGTAGCCACTCAAGAACCTGTTCACAGATTAAATTAGAAGCTATGTGATTTGACGTGCATCTTGCTAAAAATGAGCGTACATGTCACGCCATATAAGGGGCATAAAACGGTTTTGTTCAATTCGTCATTTTTACCTCCCTTTTACTGTTACCTTTTGTGTACTTGACAGGGTCACCTGTAGGCATGACACAGCTCGCTCTCCTCCTCCTCCTCTCTTTCTCTCTCTTGCTCCAGACAGGAAGTCACAGGGTAGTGCGTCAGTGAGTGAGTCAGTGAATCAGCCAGTGACTCAGTCAGCGTGCGTGGGTGCGTGTTTGTGGTAGCTCGTGCGTGCTGTTTTATGATTCCTTCGTCAGTTTGGAGTTGCTTCAAATAACTACAAGGAGTCTGATTCCGATACGTCTCGGTCCTCGAAATCTGTCTTTAAAAGCTAGACTTTTGGAACGACTGTCTTGTAATGACCGATGATCTAAGCCCAGTGGTTAGAAAATAACTTCACGCTAAGGTTAGGTTTTATTCACTGAAAGACCAGTCCGCGCGTAGTGTTACTGTGTACGTGTCGCGGCTGTTGCCAGGATGACACAGGTGGTAGACGACGAAGAGGAGCCTCGACTTTGCTGTTGGTACGACGACGAATGATTTAGTTCATCAAAGGAAAGAGCTTTAGGCTTAATGCTCCCCATTGATAAGAGGCACGAACACGTAAGCAAGACATGTTTATTCTACTGACCCAATCCCAATACGCGCGCTCACACACATATATATATATATAGGTGTATATACATATATATTCACAGATGCGTGCATACACGCAAGCACGCATGCACACGATGATTACGTTAAGAAGAAAGGTAAGTAATAATAAAAATGGCGGAGACATTTATTTTATCAACTAACAGTTTGCGACCCTTTCTTACGTTTCAGGATCTCTCAACGCTTCCTGCCCAAAGTAACCGTGCGTGCGTACGTGCGCGCGGATGTCAGTGTACGCGCATGTCTGCATAATAGTTACGGCTTCTCCGGGTGAGCGCTCCTGCTCCACGTTTGGCTATGGAGCCTGATTGAAAAGTGCTTCCACCTTGAGGGGGGGAGGAAACCGAAGTACCGGAGAAAACCCCCGACGCTCAGCCCTGCGGAAGTGTCACATACAAAGAGTGTCCCGAGACGAGATCTGAACCCTGAGCCATTCACTACAGCGGTGACAAGCGAGTGTTTCAACCACTACCGGGCACCCCGCACATAATTCATCGGTTCAAAGGCCTTTTGCGCTGGGTGTTTCCATCCCTTTAGTTTGCATCTCGCACTTCACGAGCCTTCTCTGTAGTTCTAAAGCTGTTCTATTATTTTTATACCGTGTTGATTTGAATTTGATTATCAATCTATGTAATATTAACGGAAAGAAAAGAACAAAATAAACATGTGTCTTCATATCCTTATCTATAGTTGTAGGGTCTAAGGGATATGACTCGCTGATAGTCTCTGAATATGGGCAGCGGTGACTTCCCTTGTCATTGGAATTCTTTTACAACCAGGCGCGGTAACTTCCGTACATTCTGTTTGAGATCATTCATCTTGCTCAAAACAGCAGTTTAAAGCAATCAAACCGCTTCACCATGACATATCTAACAAGTTTTCTATGTTTATTTTAACTGAACAAACTGTACCTGTGTTCGAGAATAACTACAGTAAACAGATATTCGCTAACATCTAGACTAACAGTATATAGCTACTGTCTGTAAGAACAACTAAAGTAAACTGCTGGAAGAACTAAATAAACGCTGGCAGCTAAAATCTTTTAAAGTTATGTGTGCAAGCAAATCCCACCAGCAGCGTCTGTGTATCAAACTCTCTAGCTTTCTGCGCTAGGCATATTGAAACTGGATGAAATGTACATAGTAGTGTCCCTTGAGTTGCACACGGGCGGAATCTGAGTAGTTGTGAGCGAACTACTTCCATTACATTCGAGTATAATTATAATTAAAGGACGCTTACGTTGTGAGTACTCTTAGCTTAGTGCCTGTATGTATTGCCGGTACAAACGGTTGTAGCAGTGAGTAGATATTTATAGAAGGCAGTCTGACTCTATTAAGAATACATGAACACATAACAATAATTGGTCAGAGATTGACAAGGATGATTTATTGTGTGAAAAGTGAAAACATAAACTAAGGCAGTTTTTAGCACGGAAAATCAGAGCTGAGAGGAAAGATAAACATGGATAAATTAGAGAAAAGAAACATTAATAAAGGACAAAGCTCGATAACCTGAATCATGGCTTCTGGTACATTTTTTAATGTTGCATTAAAAATGAAAAACATGTTTTGTTAATAAAATACTAAATGATAACAATTATTTATCTCTTGAATTATATTTAGATATGTGTTCCACTGGCTAGGATAAAACTTATTTAAAAAGTCCTTATTTTATAACAATACACTTAATAATGAACTTGAGCAGTTATTGAATCTACAAGTAAATTCTCTGTTAGAATAGTGCAGGTAAGTTCTACTGGGTGCCTCAACAGTGTGCTTAATTAACACGCTGAAATCATTAGCTTTTAAACCAATCAAAACAGAACTGAAAAGATGAAAAAATCTCGTTGAGGTCTCGGCGTTATGTACAAGAACTACGTAGTTGTCTCGATTTAACAGGGTGAGATCATGGCTTTGTGAAGCCTATAAAACTAAAAATGAGAGACTTGAAAATATAAAGGCACCTCGTGTAGCACTATTTTAGGCGACAGGTGAGAAAGACGCCTAGTTATCTTTCCTTAAGATGAGCTGCAGCGGACTGACTGACAATTACAAGCCACTGGGATGATGATGCGATCCGAGACTATGCGACGGCCACTGACCAGATTTGGGCAGTAGGACCACAGAGACACCTGCCTGTACTCTGCAATGCACAGGTTACGAACCACCTGAAGGTTTGGGTAGGTGTGCCACGGCGAGGTTTCCCTCGAAGGTGCGTTGGAGTTTTGGCAGGATATTGTACTGTGTAAATAATAATATAATAGTAATAATAAATAATAGTGAAGATTTTTTATAGCGCATATTCACACTCATAGAGAGCATGCTCTTAGCGCTTAAAACGGGGAAGAGACGTGGACTAAGTAGATACAGAACAAAGGGGACGAAAGAAAACGACAGTACTGACGACGAAACAGAAAACGAAAGGCATCAAGTAACAGGAACAGAGAAATATAGTGATTCTGCCGAGAAAGATGGGTAAAGTAGCAAGAGGGAAGGGGGGCAGATCAACAGACAGTTAATCAAGTTTCAACAGGACGTATGCAGTGGGACAGTCACCTTCTTTCCCTCCCCATCCTTTTCTATTTCCTTCTGCCCTTTTTCCATTACCACATGAAAAACTCATGTGCGCTCGTGAACATGAAGTCATACATGCACTCAAGACAACCTGGTCAACATTTTACGCATGCGTTTAAAATAATTTTAGTGGTCAAAACAAACATTGTGTGGCCGAACACTGTAATTTTAACCCAAGACGGTCTGTTTACTGCTAGAAAATACAAGAGTACAAGAGTACACAAATCACGACATGTATCAACATATTTCGTACATATTTCGTTCTTGGAAACCTGCAGATCTTGCATAAAAAGTTTACCTGCAGTTTTTGTACAACAGGTTTTCCTGGAACGTTTGCAGGAACCAACATCTGGAACTGGCGCTAGGACTGTAATAACTCCAAACCCGAAGCTCTGTGAACGGACAGCTGTAAGGGGATCTCTGGATGCTGCACAAAGATGAACATGGTCTCACCTTACTTATGCCTGCAGATATGATGTAAAACATGTTTATTTTCTTATAAATGAGTTTTTTGACTATCAAGAGAAGATGAACAGATATACACAAAAAGCTTCTGCTGCGTTATTGCCCACTGCAGACTCTTTGCTGATCCATTCAGTGTTTACTGAGAATGGTCTAAAGGCAATCGCTTTTTACAGTCATTCTAATTCTTCTCACTGCTTGTGGTGTGCGGCTCTCCTCCTTTCAGTAAAGAACTGTGATTCCTTTTACAAAAGGAAATCATGAAAACAAATCTGATAAAATCAATTAATACCAACTAGATGAGGACTGATTCTAAGGTTTCAAAGCATCCAGCGGCTGGTAGGGCTGTACACATCAACGCCGTTAAAATTTCGTTATCAATAAAAGATAGTGAATTTGATATTTATTTATTTATTTGTTATCTATTTCGACATATTGGGTACTCACAATTCCTCGTAAACCAGCGGTGGAGGGTCACCTGGAAGTACGACTTGTTGGGAAAGAAAATCTAATAACGGCAGGTTGTTTGAAAGCTCCTCAGCAATATCAAGTCTGGACATCATCATCATCATCATCATCATCATCATCATCATCATCATCATCATCATCATCATCATCATCATCATCATCATCATCATCGTCGTCGTCGTCGTCGTCGTCAAACAGAAACAGAAAAAGCAAAAAAAAAAAAAATTACCACCCTAACAAAAATACCATATAAATAACAACGGCAAGGCCAGTAAAGGCTGTTCTTAATGGACTGATATGAACGAACTGTTTGACCCAAGTTTGGTAAAGTTTCTACACGACAGTTATGTAAAACTTTGCTAAGCTTGCTCAGACCTTTGTCTTTATTATTATTTTTTTTTAGTTAAGAAGAATCTTAAAAGAATTGTTGCTCATTATGTAATCATCATTACACGGGTCACGTAAGGATTATCTTCACAAAATAGTTATGTACCTATCACTTCTCAGTTTTCTTTACTTTCTACCTCTCAGAAACACAAACGACATATAGTATATATATATATATATATATTCTTCTGCTTTTGCTTGTGCCTATAAGATTGCTGTCTTTATTTTAATTACTTAGTACACGATGTTCACAGAAATATGTTAAGTACAATTTTTAATACTTTGTTTGTATTATGTGACTATCCCTAGCCTCACTTAGTAAAGGTGGCTGGAATTTCATGATGGATTGGTAAGAGATGACTGCAATGTTTCAATACGCTTCTGACCTGAATCACCCGACAAGATATAAGTTTGGTGTTGTTTGAGAATGTGTACTTACGCCGGATAATTTGCAGAATCCGCGCTCAGAGTGTAAATATGACTCTGGGGCACTTGTTGCGGGCAGATGATGGGCCCGCCTTGACCAGAAATAGGAGGGATGGTATGGAAACGTGGAAATCTTGGGAAGTTGTTCCACGTAAAGGGCCTCCAGAAACTGCAACAGATTTACATGCGGACATTTTCGTTCCACGGCGATTTTAGAAGGCCAAATAGCGCTAGATTGCTTGATTAAACAAAACAAACGTCTCTATCCATCATCGCGACGAGACAAACATGTCTATATACCAACACTGTTAAACAAAAATGTCTATATGTTAACACTGTTAGACCAACATGTCTACATTTCGAAAGTGTTAGATAGACGGGTCTATATATATATATATTACTCGTGTTAGAAAAACATGTCTTTGTATCATCACTGTAAAGCTAATATATCTATATATAATCAGTGTTAGACAAACATGTCTATATATCATCTGTGTTTTATTTATATCGTCGCCTTTTTTCGTCGCCATCAAGACAGGATGGTAACTATTGACTCGTTAAAGCTTTGCGTAGTTTACCTGTAAGCGTGTCGTTTCTTTCTTTTTGCACTGGCTCTAGTGCTATGAGCAGCAATGCAGGGTCTGCAAATAAAAAGAATCTTTCATATACATATCAACAACACACATACAAATGATTGCTCAAACCCTCAAAATATCGATAGCTAGGTGGGCAAATCGTATATTACTTCATGGTTTGCATGCTGGTGCATACGGTAGGTATCTACAAAGGTCAGGCCATGCACACCTGGACTCACCCGACATCCGCAACATTTCGACACTGTGTCACTTCGTTTTTGTGGCCAGCACATACAACGCACAGCAGATTTTCTTTACTGGGGCTCCCCTTCGTGAAATTAGTTAACTGGTCGTGCAACAATTGTGCAGCGCTGCCAGACTGCCCCTGCTGAGCGGAAGTCACGTCAGTCGTGGCGAGTGTCCAGATCAGGACCACGATGATCGCTAACCCTAGTGAGCGAAAACTCCTCATTTTGTTCTACTGATGAAATTGTTGTCTGAAAAAATACACGCGTGTAGTCACATACAAATATTCACAAATACCTGCAAGCGTGTACACATTTAAACGTGCATACATCATACACACAAAATGCATAATAACTTATCATAAACAGAACAAAATACATAATATGTTATACAATAGGCACATGATAATACTGATACAATATATACCTAATATTAATATGTACACCATAAATAATAGTATTCTAACAAAATAGTTTTACATTGTTTAATTAAAAATAAACATATAATCCCTGCAAGCGTATCCACTTTCTAAGCATGCCCATTATCTCCTACAATATGAAGACCAAAAAAAAAGGTTTTCTGATTACCTTTTAGTAATGTTTGCAGTAACGCTCTTCAGCAACACATACCCAGAACGTTTGGCCCTGATCGGATGCACAACTTTTATAGGATGAGGCATGTTTTTAATTAACCTTTAAGTCTTAGGAACTTCCTGTTGATGTGTGAAGAGAAAAACATTAACAAACATTGCAATGTCAGAGCAAATGATGCGTGTGGGTTGTTATTGCGTTTACAGAAAGCAAGGGAGATTCCCTGGGGAGATGTTTTGAATGTTAAAATTTTTGAATTTGTTAACAATTTTATTAACAATTCAACAATAGCTGGGAAGAGGTTTCGACTCAGGGGGCACAAGGATGTGTGCCTATCATTCAATGCACAACAAGGATGACTCTCAATTTGGGTGCGCAGTTTGTGGGTAC
The DNA here is from genome assembly GCA_004794655.1 of Marisa cornuarietis. Lineage (NCBI taxonomy): Eukaryota > Metazoa > Mollusca > Gastropoda > Architaenioglossa > Ampullariidae > Marisa > Marisa cornuarietis. The sequence goes on from SMMW01000575.1 coordinate 13,431,966, forward strand.
GCCTGGGTACCTTCTTCTTGCGTTTTATTAGCATATTATAGTCAGTAACTGAATAGTGGTGGGGAGAAGATAAATGCAAAGATCGTTCCCTAACCGATTTTTGTTTTGTTTTGCTTTGTTTTGTTTTGTTTTTTTGTTTAGTTTAGTTTGTTTGGGGTGAGATGTCAGAGACCACTGCATTTTTATGAGAGTGGCTCCCGTTTCCTCTCACACTCACATTCCCACACCCTCTGTGGAGTCAGGTAATTATCTTGACTCGTAAGTAGACAAAAGGGTCTGGAACCGGCGCGCCACCGGATTCGGATGCCAGTGCTCTAACCACTCGTTTCTTTCCCGGGAGGGGGTGGGTAGTGATGGCCAAAAGCAAAATTGAAAAATGGAAGAAAGGAAGGACTAAAGAATGATATAGCGGGAAAACGAAAGAAAATGAAAAAGAACGTTTCAGTCAACATGAAAAGTACCACCGAATTTTAAAAGAGATCGACTTTGTTTCGTGTAGCTATCGACTACTGTAGTGCGCTTTACCACTGCTTGGTATATGTTATTTTTTCAATGGTCTTTAAACACTTCACGAAGTGTTTCATGATTAGCAGTGACAGACATGGTATACTTCTTCACCATCCCATTCCTTATCTTCTCTCTCTTCTCCCCAATGCGCATCTCTTGCATGTTGTCATGCAATTTATTTTATATAGACATATTCATATGAATTTCTTTCTGTACAACGTATATACTTATACATAATATAAAAACTAGTACGCATCAAACAATTGTTTATTTTAATTTTAGTTCCTTTTAAAAATGTCTTTTGTGTTTTTCTACAGATCCACATTTTATTTTATGTACGAACGCTCACTAAATACTAGCTAGAAATCTCACACTGAATACCAAAAGGACATCTTCACAATAAATACTAGCAAAACATCTCGCATTGAATGCAGACATGACAGCCCATACTGAATTGTAACATCTCCCTGAATATTAGCAAGACATAAAAAATATCAACATCTCACACTGAATATCACAGGTTATCTCACATGTACCAGTAGGGCATTTAAATTTGAATACCAAAAAGACATCTCTAATTAAATACTAACAAGACATCTCACACTGAATACAGACAGGACACTTCACACGGGTTGTGTGGGATCAGGGACACTGAAGGAAAGGACAGCCATCACTGCGCCCGCGTAGTGGGCCAGCGCTGACTCAACTCCCGTCCAGCTGTATACAAGCTTAACTTATTGACAGGCAGCTTCCGGTCTCTTTGTTTTGTACCCGCGAGCATAATATAGAATCCTTGGCTACTGAAGAAATCTTCTTAGAAAGTATGTTTTGATATATATTTTTAATATATTAATCATAATGTAAAATATATTTGCTCAAACAGAGCGTCGTATCGTAGTATATGTATTTATTATTAAAGTCAAGAAGAGTGTTATGTCAGCAAGCTCTCGCTCTCTACCTCATTGTCTTTCTGAGTGGTTACAGAAACCGGTTTATAGCGAGTTTATCGTTTCTTAATGAATTTAATTCAGAATTAATTCAGACAAAGGCTCTAAGGAACGTACCGTAAACTCCATATATTCTGTTACATATTTAAATCCTTATTTCTTGATTTTGTTTAACAAGTTGTTTTGAACACATTCACATCGTGCATGCGATGTGCTAGCTTATCTTATCAAATTATTTAACATATTACAACAGACTTCATATTATAATAGATCACTTATTATCTTCACACACACATATCTCAAAATAATTACGACTAGCTCTGTGACACGTAAAGTGAAAACGGAAAAAACGAAGCAGTGACTTAGTCCAGCGCATGCACGACGCAATTGATTTGTTTCCGCGCTTGAGCGTCTAGTCCTTCTGTCTTTAAACTGTTTAAAGTCTCTGTTGGGATCTGGAAAAGTTCCCACTTTCACCGCGCGTCTCCTAGATTGTTTCCCATAGTCCTGCTTACAGCTGGTGCTTGGCCTTTAAAGCTACAAGCCTGCTTCCCGTCGCCACATTGATTTAGTTTTAAAAGTTAATGGACACAATTATCTTAATAAAAGCAAGTAAATGAAGGCTGTTTTGTTGTTGTTATTATTATTGCTCTATAGACGGGAGGCAAAAATCGAAGCCCAAAATCCTGCCTGAACTTTTCGTTGCACTCATCGTGATGGGTAAAACTTCTTTTTTAACAAATGAGTGTGGACCAGCAGCCCGCTGCGTACACAATCGTCCTCCTCATTAGGCTGGCAACAAAATGTCTGCTAATGACTGCCCGCTCTGCCCCTTTCTATTGATCACCTACGTACAGCCATCCGTCTGACTCGTTAGTAGACACTGGGTCGATGAAGAAAAACTTTCTCTTCCTTCCGGTGCATATGCTGGGTGGTCATCACCAGGCGAAATCATGAATCATTTACACGATTGAACGTGATGTGCACACGATATGTTTGTAATTATATATCTTTTCTTGCATGTTTTTGCACGTGTGTACGCGTGTTTGCGTTTTGTGTATTGGGGGAGGGTTCAGAATAGAAACAGAGAAAGTAGTCATGGATATGATATATTTTCTCTTCCCTTTGGTTTAAAGTGGATCACGGCATAATTTTTATTCGAACAAGATAGTGAAAGGGAAGCTAAATTACTAAATTGATTAAGATAAGCCCCACTTTATGAAAGACTACTAGCAATAAAAAAATGAAAAAAGCGACAATATTTTCACTCCTTCTACCTATCGTCACTGCTTTTTGTTCGTTAATCCCTCGTCTTGTTCTGGACGCCAAAATGTCTACCTCAGCCCAGTTTTTCACTGAGACTCACCTTCAGGATAATCAACCTGCTATTTGAGTGACTGGCGTGACTGACATCAGTAATTAGGAACCAGGGTGAATGCGTAAACAGAATGGCATGCCAAACCGAGTGATCGACTTGTTACGAAACCCACTTTTATCCTTGTCATCTACAGCTGCGGTGCACATGCAGTCTACGAAACGCTCCTGTTGTTGTTATAATGCTTTAGTGCACTTTGCTTAAATATATTAAATTGTAAAAAACAGCTTATTTTTTAATGATTGTTCTGTATATAACGTGCTCATTGCGTAGCTTTATTAAATAATAATAATATGATTATTTAAAAAAATAAAGCTTTTTGCAAAGTGAAGCTAACAATGATCTGTCGCAAATGACAGAGGTGAATACAGTTTGGTTTATCTAACACAAAGAGAGTAACACACAGACTGAGATAATGACACAGAAGCAGCATCAGAAAATTTACTTACCATACTTTTACGGTCAAAGATGTACACAATCCAATATTCAAATTGAAGTCATCATTCACCCATTCAAGGAAAACAAAAACAAATAAAGAGATGGCTGATGCACCTGAGCAAGATTCAGAACGTTGCCAATAATGGGGAGGCCAATGAGATGAACAGCAGGGTACTCCAGAGGCAGGCTGGGTTTGTCAACGAGGAAGATGCTGTTAGCTGTAAGAATGATTTCTTCTTGCTGTTTGCCTGCTCCATGATCAGTTAATAGATCATCAACCCCTGCTGCTGCCTCAGAGCCTGGGACTTAATTTAGTTCCATTATCTGATCAGTGTTCGACAAAAATTCTGTATTCAAAATTATGGCATTATAAAAGTTAAGTTTAAAAAAATTATGTGCAAGACAAGTTTTAACTTAATGTACATGTGAGATTTTAAATTCCATTTTTCTTCGCTTGTAAGTGAAAGGGTTATTTTAAATATTTAAGCTTTCTTGGGGTTTGCATTTGCCAAATAGCAGGCGACGAAAGGCGACTTTAAACTCTTTATTTTTTAGGGCGTAGATGAAGAAATTGAGGCCCGAATTCAGCAGGGCCAGATGCAATAAAGCTTTGTGTATGCTTCGATCCTTACAACAAATATAGGATAAGAAGCCACAAATCACAAAAGGAAACCAACATATGATGAAGACGCCAATAACTGTCACAAACAGTTGAACGGATTTTTGATACGATCCGTTGGATTCTTCAGTCAACTGATTTAACGCGCGAATTTTTCGCCTCTGTTGCGCCACGATCCGTATGATCTCTACGTAGCACACTGCAGTTACAATGATAACCAGAGCTACTGGGGTAGTATTTCCAAAGAATACAAAGTCAGGATTTAAAACGTTGTAGATCTGGCAACCAACACTTTCGTCGAATTTGTCCACAAAGTGAACGGCTGACGCGTACAGAAAGGAAATAATCCAGGAAATCGCGATGATCATGAGAGTTATCTCCGGTGTAACCACTCTCCTGTGTAAGAAAGGCGTGCCCAGAAATAAGAGTTTGTCCACTGTTATTGAGATCACAGTCATCATGGAAGCCAATAAACTGAGATAAAGGACGGAGTACTTCAGCAGGCAAGCTTCTCTGTGGGTGTCAAAGAAGGTTCCAGAAAGCGGAATCGTCCACGCTGCTTCTATCAGGAGGTAAAAGCCGGTCAAGATGTCTGCCGATGCCAAAGACACGACGTACATGTTGGGCTGGGTTCTCAGACCTGGCGTCACGGCGACAGCAATTATTGTCAGAGAGTTTGCAAAGAGAATGAAGGTGGATGAAGTTATGTTTAGAAGAAACCACAGCACGACGTTGTTTGAATGTGTCTCCACCTGGTGAGAGTTACTCGTCGTCGTGTCAACTGTCCCTTCGGTGGTCAGCGTTTCTGACAGACCTTCTGATGTCAAAAACCAAGATGAATGAGTCATTGTGACTTTATTTCTTTTCTGCTGTCCCACTGCCACTCCTATGATCGCGAGTTTTCTTTTAACCTATAAAACATCAGCCGATAGGAGCAGCCGACAAAAGTAACATTGTTTCAGTGTGCTTTCAATGTCTGTTGTTGCTGAAGGTCATTTCACATACCTGAGCTTTTTCTGATGGCAACTTCACCACATTAAATTTCGTATTCTTCTGTCTCTAGTCGATCATTTGGTTTAAAAAAAATTCATCAATCTTGGTTGTATTTAAGAAGCTCATAACAAGCCAGATCGACATTGAAATAGATGTCTAGAAGAAATGCCGCGGCAGTATCTAACCAGAAATCCCTCATTGTCAACAGCACAACCAGGGTCAAGAATATGATGACTTCAGCCGCCACCAGAAGACGGCTTAGAGCAAAGAATCTTACAATTCATCCTTCTGTTCACCGGCGCGGTATGTGAGAGCGATTGATCACAAGAGGAGACTTCGTTTAAAGGGAGAATGGTAGTGTTATCCACTAGCAGCAACAGCAGTAGCAGAAGCAACAGCAGGGAAATCACTAAGTCCTCGTCGTTGCGTAAAAGTCGATGGAGTCCTTCCTGAAGCATCCATTCCTTTGCCCGCACCGGCAGCAGTAGCAGTAGCTATAGAACCAAAGTATCTTATTTGCTTGCGTGTCTCGTGTCCATGTAAAGAATTTTTAAAGGACTGTCGTTCACTTTGATCTTTTAAAAGGCTTGTAGACTTTATTTTAACATTAATACCCGTCTGGCATCATCTCGAAACAGGACAAAGGAAGAGAAGCGGAAGCAGCTGACGAGCAGGAAGGTCACCTAACTTTGCTACGTGGTGTTCGTCATGCTTAACGATTGTCAACTCGTCGCGAAAGCTCGGCTATCTTTTCTGTAAATGGGAGGCATTGCTGTCATCATTGATTTCTGTGTGAGAATACAAAGTGATTGCTTCGGGCTACCGGCTTCCTTATGCCTTGTTACCTTGACAATAAATGCGTTTTTCTGCCAGGAAAACAGTTCCCTGGTATTGATGGTCGCCGTACACGAGAGTTTGGGCTTTTCTGAAGATAAATGCTTTTGGAGCTTTAGCCACAGAACGAATGTTTTATGTTTCTAGAAAACTAGAGAAAAGCTGCTCTTGCATTTAGCAATCTTTGGGGGAAAAATTCATTTTGACAAAACTGTCAAAAGTCCATAAAAATGGACGAGGTTTAAGGAGAAACAAACAAACAGACAGACAAACAAACAAACACGAAAATGAAGAAAGAACAAAACAGACAAAAAAACCGAACGAAAGAAAGAAATAAGGAAAACTCAGTCTTTCAGTCACCATTTACATAATCATGTCATCCCTCTATTTTGGTGCACATAATAGTACTCAGAATAACCCAAGGAACTAAGTATAAGAAAGAATGAGAACTGTTCCAAGGATGGACTGTTATCAGTTGTTTTGTTTGTTTATTTATTTTTTTTTTTTTTTGCTTGTTATTTATTTGATTTATGATTTTCTTTGTTTCCGCTTCATGAAAAATATATCAAGGTTTTTCGACAAAGAATTTATGTAACACAGGCTGACGTCTTGTGCAGAGTGAAACAACAGGTAGAACTGTTCACAGCGTCTCTTTTGATCAAGGACACCTTAACGGCCAATTCTAAAAATCGGTGAGAGTAGTTTCGCGGCATGTGGTCTGTTTTTAAACTGCGAATGTAAAATTCAATGACGATAAACTACTTTAATAAAGTTTTATACCTGTCGTAGAGCCAGCAATGACACTCCCAACTGCGCTTGGCTATATTTCCAGTTCCCGACGTATATTGAATTATTCGAATTATATGGAAATCTGAGACCTCTAATACTATCCCACACCCAAACAACGAGTGAAAATTAATTATGCGTCCCATTATGTCAAGGGCCAGTGTACCTGAAAGAGAGAATGTGCGAAACAAGGAAAACAAGAGGTTGGAGTCATAGGTACGAGTTTGCACAAATAAATATGTGTCATTCTGTTGGAACGCTTGGAGCTGTCTCAAAAAAAAAAACAAAAAAAAAACTGGTATGGCTCCGAGGTGAGCAGTGTTCTTAATTCAGGACAAGGACGCATGCAACCAAATTGCGCAACCTCTAAAAACAATAGAGGGGCTATCATTGAATTGTCTACAACTACAGCTCAATGGGGGAAAAAATTAACGAAAATGAAAAAAAAAACAACACAATAACACCCACAGTTTATTATTAGCAACATCAATATATTTTCCACAATACAGTACAAGACCAAATTCGTTTACTTCTCTTAAAGGAAACGACGTTTGAGCTCTGGCTCCTGCATTTTAATAATAAATAAAATACCAAACAAATGTAAACAGTGGTTTCGTATGCCGCATAATATTTCTGCCCCGGGCGTTGTCTTGCAGCTCACGCGTTTCAAAACTAAACTGTAAACTGTTGTTTTTCTCAGAAAATACCATTCACCTTTATTACAACTGACCTTTCACCTCTAGCCTGTGCTTCGGCTACTGCCCTGCCCTTCATTAACACAAAGTATGCAAGCCTCCTAGAGAGCAGAATGCGAATTTTATGGTCAGGTGGGGCCGCCAAAGGCTGCAGTTCATGTAGAAGTGAGGAATTTTTACGTTTCTGAACAGCCTAAATAAAGATGAGTACCACTTCCCAACTATAAAGCTTTTTAAAGCTGTTCTGTTTCCAATGAAAATATTGACTTTGGGCCTAGAAAAAAAATTAATCGTTTCTACAATCCCTCGACTTCTGTCTCATCACAAAAAAGCGTCGTTTCTTTTCTTCATCGGTGATGTGCTTTTAACACTGTCCACGAATCTGGCCCTATTTTGAAACATTATTCCAAAACAGCCACTGAAATTTGAAAATGAGAAAGTGAACTTCTGTGAGAAAAGAATGGGAAAAAACTGTTTCCTTTTCATCAAAAAGGTAAATTGCTCCATGTTTGTTTAGTCCCATGGAAGATTGTGAGGTTTCGGATGATGTGAAAAAAGATCGATGATATTAAGTGTCGCTCCACGCACGCTACACGGATGTTACCCCTCAAACATCCACCCATCCCGCCTCTTTCCGTTTGCCACAAAATGACGTCAGAGCCGCAAAGCTGTTGTAAGGGGATTTCAGGTGCGTGCGCATCCTGGCACAGTACCCACCGGTAATTTGATTAGCAATGCAAATGTGGATCTTGGACCAGCATGAAGCAGAGACTACTGTGTGGTGCGTGGGAGTTAAACTAGGGGTGAGGTAGATCTAGACGCGAAAACAAACGCACAAGGAGAAATAGGTTCAAGGAAAATAATTTTATTGTTTTGACACTTTGTTCTCACTGATACAAAATGCCCGCGTAGTTTCACAGCATTTAGCTATTTTGTTATTTTCTCCCATCTTCTCGTTCAGCATCGCCGATTAAGGTAAACAGTCTCCTGCCAGGACTGGACATTTGTGGGAAGAGTCGAGTGGTGTGTAATTTCTGTTGAAGAAACGAAAATCACCCGTTGTTGTTTATCTGTCTTCTCGTCTTCTGATGTAATTCCTGCTTCATGGACACCGATAAGTGCTGGGCGAGGTCGTAACATTATGCAAACGCTTCTTCAGTTGTTGGAAATGTTGCGTTGGGTACGTGGAGATAACGCTGGTTTTCCGTGTCGATGACTAAGCATGAAGTCGCAGAGCTTATTCATTCTGACTTCCTCTGTTGCGAAAGGAAAAGAGATTTTGATGAATTAAATCGATTATGCGTAAGCCAGGTCTTTAGTGCAGTGACAAAATGAGCTTTCTTGGAATATTCGCCAATCTTGGCCTGTTATTCGTACTAGCTAACTTTAAAGTGCTCATTTTCCTGCACATTACTTTTACCACTATCACCTTCTTCTTCGCTCTGTCACTCACTGCCTCTGTTTCTGTCTCTCTCTCCCTCACACAAACACCGGCATAAACAAGCATGCGCGAAGCCACAGACATTTATTATACGAATCGATTACTTTATCAATAAACATACCCATATTAATTTAATTTTTTATTAATGCTTCGAAGCATGGATGTCACACATCGACAAATACATCTGTCCAAGCGTTTTAAGCAGTATGTAGACCGAACCTTTTTACTGCTTCATAGATGAATGATCCACGAAAAATAAAGATTTCTATTTATCAGACTACTGATAATTTCTCGCCAGGTGTTCAAGTTGGTGACGAAAAAATAAAAAAGTCGAAGCCAGTTTTTGAGACGATATACAGCATTCCAAGGCTCCAAGGCTCCAAGGTTCTCGGAAACACTGCCGTCGTTTACTAGTCGTTGGTCTGTTTACAGCGACCTCCCACTGATACTAAGTCTTCGAGCCATGCGGAAGTAACAGACCAAGACTGCTGTTGATGAGGACGACCCGGGTCGAGAAGGGAACAGCAATAAAAACCAAGAGACATCATCCCCTTAACAGATTCAGTGCGTCATCGTTTTTCCTGTGGCCAAGATGCGTGAGCTATAAAATACTGCAAAGAATATTTCTCCCTTGTAAGTTCTTTTCTAAGCATTGTACGTGCACCAACCGAGGCAAGCTGAAATTTCTGATGGCACGCCACGCAATGAATGTACGTAAAATTCTGGAACTTTCTTTTTAGCGCTATGGCGATGATGTAAACATTTATGACATATTAACTTGCATCTCAAGATTCCTGTGATAATTGTGGTAGTAGCTAATCCTGGTAACAGCTAATTTAAACACCGACTACCTGATACTCTTGGAATATAAGACAACGATACATGCTAGACATTATAGTTAATTAATTTAATTTATTGTAGTCCACTAATGAAGCAGTTAATAGATGTTAGACTGTTACTCTTAGTTATTTTATATATCTATATCGGTCCGAATATGTTTGTATCCAATCATCTTTGTCTCTCTCGCATACAAACACACAATTACTCTCATAATCTCTCCTCACACACGCGCGCGCGCACACACACACACACATATATATATATACAAACACAAGTACACATGCATTTCCCACGCATGAACAGATCACACTCTTCCCCGTTTCAATTGTTCTCCGGCTGCTCCTGTTTGCATCCTTCTAGCGTGTCACGTGTACCTTTCATTTGACCTCCGACCATTACACACTGTTCACACTCCCTCTTGTGCATTCTCTGGCGTGTCTGCGAGCGCATCAATGGTTTGTTTGTGTCTACACCTGTGTCGAGACGCTTGCATACCTCGGCTGTTTATCCTCTCCTTCTCTCTTTGATGTTGACCCTCTTTGATGTTTGGGAAGTGTGCTGTATTGGCCAGAGAAATTAATGACAAGAAGCGTTTCTTACGATCTCTTCTCTCCCTTTATTGCCATCCTTCTTTGCATGATCGTTATTTTCACGGTCCTATATTTTAAGCTCCTGATTCGAGTGCTCCACATCAACGAATGCAAACTCCTGGAGATGTAGTTATGAAGCGTGGGTAAGCCGTTGCCCTGGGGCAACGTAGGAAACTCAAGGACGTACGTCTTGTTTTCTAAGCTATAAAATGGTATCCAGACCCGCAGATGTTGTTTTACCAGAAGAATCGTAGTTACAAAGCGGCAGTAAAGATGCCCTGGTGTAAAGAAACATAAAATAGTGTCCGCAAGGTTGAGGCATCGATTTTGTAACTACGAAAATAAAATGCTTTTCCTTGAGATCCTGACTTTGCCCTAGGGAGACGACTTACTCTCTTTTCATAACTGTTGATGTGCACATGCATCCCAATAATTATATGAATATACATGAAGACCAAGAGCCCAGAAAAAACCGCCATTGTATGTATTGTTCTAGGACGATTACTGTTGATTTTCCTGATACTATTTCTGGAATACTCCTAATATTATACATTGACTGCAACATTAACATTCGATTTTAAAATTAAAGCGTTCTGAATAATTTTATAAGAAGATTAGATTAAGATGCAGTACAACAAGACATCGTAGAGATGCCAGTTTTAAACGCTCTCCCGCTATGAAGGAATCTTAGTGTATCTGTATCACGCCCCAACTTTGTCGTACTTTCAATAACTGACTTGTTTTATGGATCACCAGTTGGTCGACCCAAAAGGGCGTTGCAACTGTTGAACGACATGTGCTGTTCACTGTGAACAGTTTCGAAACCTCTTTTCATTCTAGATTGTCCTATACCTTCTCTGTGTTCTGTTGGGAAACTCCATGGGTCCCCCACCCCCACCACGATCCCTTTCACTCGCTTTGTTAGCTATGCAGCCTGGTTGCTCAGGAAACGCATTTGCTAACAAAACAATTTGGGTTGGCTCCGTGAATAATGATAACACGGACATCCGTAGGTTCAGATTTTTATTTTATTTTGGGGGGAGAGAGGCCCGCAGAGCCGGCGCTAGGGTGGGGCGAGCAGGGTGACCGCCCCAGGCCCCGCGCCTGAGGGGGCCCCGCGAAAGGAGTTTCTCTTGTATGGTATATAGTCTACACTTAAGGCTAAAAGCCCCGCACATGACATCCGCCCAGGACCTCGCAGGGTCCCGCGTATTCCTAACGCCGGCTCTGACTGGCCACAAATCGTTATGGTTGCGAATGCATGGTTTAACTGTTTCATGGAATTCTAACAGGTTTAATATTTGCTGCTATGACAACCAATACATAAGAAAACAAGCACGGCTGAGTGAAGTTTATTTACAAGAAATGAAACCCCAGAAATGATAATGAGGAACGTACGCTGAAAAGCAAATAAAACACCAATCTGATAACAAGAAACAAAAACAAACAAAACCACCGATCGGATAACAGGAAACATAAACACCAGTTAGATTAATTTAGAAAGTGTAACTAAGTAACCGCTTGTAAAGCATTAATTGCAAAGATGATTATTTCTTGTTAAAATACAGTCCTAATGACGTTTGTAATGGTCAAATCATAAGCCAATAGATTCTGCAAGGTTCGAAACTCAACTAACTTATGTATATGTTGATAACGTATGATGACTATTCTCTTTTTGCGTTTATTTAAGAATGCAAGGAAGATGAACTAGAAAGAAATGAACCCTGATGGTTACGTGGATGGAAGAAGGTACAGACAAACCGACAGAATAGTCGACTAATCGTATTAAGAAACGGAGGCAATTGTTTTTTAACTTAAAAAAATAGGCAGATCTTTTTTAACATAAAAGTTCATGAATTTATGGCAGTCATTACTCTTTTTGCTAGAAAAATGAAAACAGCTGATTACGTTAATTATTTCGGCGATGCTCCGTGCTGTTTTAGTCGCATTTAGAAAGATCGTTGATGAACCGTTGATGCATATGCTTCCATACAATTTTGCTCCCATTCCCTCCACCCTACTTTAATTAGTAATCATCATCCTGCGTACCTCTTGTTCATTGTCAGTTACCAGCTTTAAGAATGCATACTAACAAGTATCGAAATAAATTGCATAATATGTATGTGATCATCAAGTGAAAAGTGAGACACAATCTTGTTTTCGATTTAGACTTTTTGTTTGCCTTTGATAACCAATAGACGATAGCGTTACTTGTAGCGCCTATCTTGATTTGTTTTGTTATTTTTTTAAATAAGAAATTTTCCATGAATATGCAGATACTTTAAAAGGGGAAGAAATTAATTTACAGATCCTCTTCTCCGCTCTGTTGCTCCTGTACCTAATGCCTGTTGCCGATGTCGCCCGGCTGTTCAAACGCCAGGCAGTTAACAGTAGCGTTACTGCTGTGCCGAATGGAGGCTCACAGACGCCAGCGCCAGCTTCACCATCAGCGGCAGCAACAACTCCCAACACAAACTCCTTATTCAGTGGATTAGAGTTCCCCCCCTATTTTGGAAGGAGTGGCGGTGGCTCCCCTAATTTTAACTTTGACTTTAATCCTTTTTCAAACAGTCGAAACACAAACAGCAACCCGAACTTTCGATCTTTCAACGAGCTCCCGAGTAGAAGTTTCCCTTCTTTTAACAGAGCAAATAATAATAATAATAATAATAATAATAATAATAACAATAATAATCAAAACGTGCCACTGTTAAACTCGTCTACTTCCAACCAAGGCAACACTGTCCCAAATTTCTCTCCTTTTGGCAACAGAAATTCAAACTATCCAAACTACAACGAATTTTCCGATCCTGACTTTCCAGGGTTTGGCAACTCTCCCCCTTCATTTAATAATTATCCATCTTTTTCAAACAGTTTCCCAGAAACTGGAAGAGGAGGAAATCGTAATTTCCCTCAGTTCGACAATTTTCCGGCCAACCCAAACTCTGGTCTATCCATTTTTCCAACCCCAAGGCCTCGCCAATCCCGAAGATTCCCATCTGTCGGGTTACCGACCCCCCCGACTTCTACAGAGTCCAACTCGCCTGCTGCTAGCGTGTGCAACCCTGCCTTTGACCTACCGTTTGGATTCGACCAGATATCAAACGAAACCATTCCAGATAGGTAAGCAGTCTTATAGAATAGTTCTCTCTGCTTTGCCATCCATGATAACATTAAAAAAGGGAAAAGAAATATATTAATGCGGGCCATTCACTGAAAATAGTTGTCAATATTTGTAGCACAGATTATCTGACTATATTAGAAATGTAGCTATGCGAAGCTTGACATTCCAGCTAGCCAGTTGTTCGATGTCGCCCTTCATTTCTATTGACACTTATGCCACTCCATGCAAAGGCTATGTTCAAATGTAAGAAACAAACCAGCTAAAGGTTTGTGCCAAAATATCGGTTTATCAGGAAAGGATCAAGGAAGGAGACTGTCGATGCTTTCAATAAGAGGCGATAAATGATGTCAAAGACCTGCTGTCAGAATGATGAGCTCTTGAAAAAAAATGTATGTGTATGCAAATGTGATAGGAGCAATAAACCTGCAACAAAACGCAGAGTTTCCACTCCTTTTCTTTTTCTTAAGACCACTACTTCTACACAATCTTGAGAAAATGCGCTGGGTGTTGTACAAACCACTGACAAGGAAATGTAAGAAAGAAATGACACCAAAGCAAATGCTGAGCACTAAGAGTGTGAGGGGGGAGCAGAGTTCCTTTACACACTGGGTTAGGCTCCATGCTCAAATGAAACTTTGTTGCAAGACTTTTGAAACATTTAAATCGACATGTACAACCCTGCCAAAATAGCAGTTACCTTTCTCTAATAATGGTGCTGTTTCCCCCCCCCCCAACAAGTTTAATTGCCTGTTTATCTTTTACACACGCACACACACTTGCAAAATTACACCAACTACATGATGACGTGCATGGAGGATGGAGTATGGTAACACTTTTCCTTTCATACAAACCAGATGAAAGTAAAAATGATTGAACTTGCAGCATTTTGCAAGCGATCAACACATCACTGACTAACAACCCACAGGTTGCCGCCATTCTAGATCTACTGGCCAACGCCAACGATCCCACTCCGAACATCTACCCTCAAACAGAGTGAGTAGCCCTTCACTTGCAACATTCTCCTGATGCACTGGAAAACTTCAGCAATATAAACTGTAACCCTGTTTGTAAAATCTTGACAACATCCAAAAATATATACAAATTTTAATATTGTACAGCGTTCGTGCGACAAAGCCAGTTTTGAATGAGAATGTTTGCAAATTATTATTAACAATGGAAAAGTATTTAACATCAATTTTGTAATTTTTATAATCAGTAACAGAAAATGAAATGTTATCTTAGCCCTATTTTAGCTGAAGCGCTATCTTAGATTTTGTCTGCATTGGAAATACATATTATGAGCATTAAGATCTGTATAAATACATTTGAATGGTAGATGAATAAACTGTGAAATAATACATAAATGTAATATTTTCTGTATGTTACAATTGCATTTTCATAGGTGTTTTTGAGCATAGTTAATGGAAGGGGACATAAAGCTTGCAGCTTTTGTTTCTTGCATGGAGGGATTAATTTTACATAATCCTGCCAAAGCTGGATGAGCTATATGCATTTGAAGACTGTTTTGTATTCCAATATCGTTGATCCTTTAAAGGTGCATTGCGTAAAAAATATGAGTTTTAAAATTCGTCTTATAAATTCACCTTATGGACATTATTCCTGGGTGGATGTTGCAACTGGAGTCAAAAAATGTCACTGGACTTCATACTTGTAAAGCTTATTGTTAATCATTAGTTCTTGAATAAAAACTTTGAACTTTGTAATATTACTGCCTAAAAATACAAAAATTCTCCAAAACAAATTTGATGATAGGGTTAAGTAATCATGAAAATGGTATTGTAGAAGTTTGGAATTTTTAATTTTATAAAAGAACTAATGATTAACAGGCATGCTGAATCTCAAGCATTTCTGTCAAGTGTTAGCCAATATACCATAGATTGGGTGGAAGACTGCAAGTGAGTTAACAGATGAATCAGTGAAAAAGAGAAATACTTCTTGCATTTTTTTACACAGTGATTCTTTGCTGCATTTTTTGTGAAAATAAAATATCAACTCTACATATCTGCGCAGGTATACTGAGCAAAGCTGTCCATCTGTATATTACGTGGCCACAAAGTTTAGTCGCTTTCTCTCTAGCTGTTGGATTTTGGGTGGAAAACAACAACAGTTTTTCTACTCCAAGTGTCAGTAAGTTGTCAATTTAAAAATATTTAATACGTATGTTTACACTATAGGTGCAATAGAAAACAAAAACTTTCGGCAGAACTTTGATATGGAGTAATTCGCTATGTCATAGGCCGGTCTGTTATTTTGTCAGAGGTTTAGGGTTAGGGTTAGTGATAGGGTTTGGGGTAGGGTTAGGTTAAGGTTTAGTTTTTTAGCTACATTTGGGCAATTGTGCGGAGCGAGCAGACGACAAATGCCGCGAGCCATTTTTGTTATGGCCGTCACGAGTTACTCTACATCAAAGCTGTGCCAAACTTTCTTAGAACACTTCCAAAGAGATACCTCCATGTGATCCATTTCATGTAACGGGTTAAAATTCTAAGCTCTTGAAAACTATGTGTCAAAAATAAGTAACTGAGATACACTTTGACAAGAAAGGCATAATGCTAAATCTTTAGAACTTCAGTAGGATTAAAACTAAAAATTAAAAGTTCAACGGAATCAAGGATTGTGTACTTAGTAACTAATGCTGAGTAACCAAAAATAAAATGAAACATAAACACTGCAATTAACTATGAAACTGGAAAAAAAATTATATTCATGCATGAATGACCATTTTCGAATATATAAATGTTTAAGTACTTGTCTTAACCCAATCTTGCTACATATAGCTAGCTGCTCAGGTGGTCTGTCAGACTGGTGCACATATGAAAACTATGCATGTACAACACACGCCCAAGTGCTGCCATGTTTTTTGTTTTTCTCTACACAAGATGTCACCAGTGCCTGCCTGAGGCTGGATTTCCTCAGTCCCCAGGCTCCTTCTGCCAGCCCTTCTCTGTATCCTACACGCTACTGGCGTACTGCGAAAACAACTCGGAAGTGACAGTGGAAAGAGTCGCATTTCCTGTCACGTGTCGCTGTCACAACAACACGCCAGGAGTGACGCAAACAGCACAGTTGGCTAACGCAAGCACCCAACCACCCTCTGATGTAGCCACAACCACAGTAGCGGGAGCTGTGACCGAGCAGTCCCCTGCTCCTATTCAGTCAGTGAAGTAAACTCGTTTACGACCTCCTCCAGGCTTGCCTCGTTACTCAGTTCATAATGCTATTCATTGAAATGTATTAAAACGTCTTGCTCCAACCAGTTTTATTTTTCTTAAACTAAAAAAATACTTAGTTAAAAAAAGTCTAATTGCTGAATAGAAAATTCTGGAGGTGTAATAGTGAAGGGTCCTTCCTCCTGTGAAAACTGTAAATTATTGCTGGTTTTTATTCGTTAAAGGCTTGTTAAGAGTTGGGATCTTAAGTATTAAAGACTCTCCTTTACCTGAAAAGACACGATTTCCAAGTGCATAACATCATTAGTGAGATTACTCCTTTTCATAGTCTTGTGACTTTAACTGTTAAAAAAAAAGGAAAGAAAAAAAAACACAATAAGACCTGAAGGCAAAAAATATCTACACATAATAAATGCTATTTATTTCAAGATCTTGGCAGTACCTGAAGGGCTCATTCACAGCATTCTGAGGCAACGCATATGGCGACTTTAAACACTAAACTAAAACCTGACAGCAATGTGCTATGTTACCAACATCATACAATCTATTATTGACTAGATTGTGCAATAGACAACTGAGATAATACCAAAAGAGCAGGCAATTACTGGTGATAGGTTTGGTCTCGTAAACATGATTATTTTAAAATATATTTCTAGTTATTAAATTATGAAGCTTCACACACCTGTTTAGGAAAAAGAAAATTTTACCATTGCAGAAGAACATAACAATCAACAGATTTGCATTCAAATAAAAAAAATGAGGTCCTCAATGATGAAACATTTACACTATTAACAGGCCATATGCTGCTCACATATAATCAAACATTATTCATAAAACTGCTTGCAACTTTCTTTCTTAATGACCTTGTACTTAACGGAAAAGCACAACATTCTTTAATACCAATCAACTGCAGTCACAGCCAGAATTGTTGGTGCATGATTTCTGAAACTCGGCGTACATATA
This sequence comes from Marisa cornuarietis, assembly GCA_004794655.1. Lineage (NCBI taxonomy): Eukaryota > Metazoa > Mollusca > Gastropoda > Architaenioglossa > Ampullariidae > Marisa > Marisa cornuarietis. The sequence goes on from SMMW01000575.1 coordinate 13,449,309, forward strand.
AGGCATTTAATCTTAGGAGGAAAAAAACTTTAAAAACACAAAAGCAGTTGTCTATAAAGGCATCATATCCTTCCATCAAGGCTTGCATATAACAGTACTTAAGCAAATAATTCAGCAGTCTCGCATGTTTTTAAAAAGCCCTGCACATGCACAATTCCTCAACAACATGTGACTCTTCTCACTAGCTGTTCAAAATTAAGCACCTGCTAAGGTCTCCTGTGGTAAGGAGATGCAGGATCATGTTGCTAGATCAGCAAACAAATTTCTTGACAAAGATTTTCTGTCCAGCTGTTCAGGCGACAGGTCTCTGTTAATGCGAATTGCTGATAATGGTGTACTTGTAATTAACCCTCTCTCTATCAGAGGGCTTACAGGAAGAGGGCTGCGACCCGTGATCTGTTGCAAGTCTGACAAACGCTGTTTGTGTTTCAGCTGGGCAGGACTGGGCCAGCTGTAAGTAAAAAAAAATAAAACCATGTATCTATGACAATAACAGTCAGTCGTCAAATAAAGGTAGCTCTTGGAAGCCAGCAACAGTTTTCAGTCTTGATTTGTTATAAATAATTAATAACTGTGATTATTAAATAAGACTAAAATATCCACATACGTTCAAAGAAGAATATGATGAAATCATTCTTGCTATGAGAAAAGCTGCAACCAAAAATTGCTTCAAATGCATTAAATCAATGACAATGACCAACTTTATTTGTCCCAGTGACCAATTTGAATATGGTAAAGTGCTCTAGTCACAAAAGTAAAAGTTAGAAATAAAGGTAAGAAATAAAGTTCGTTGCAAGGTGCAGCATTAAGGATGTCAACAGTGAAAAAAATGAAAAAACAAGTGGACAAGAGATAATCATATCATATCAATCATATCATAATCAGGTTTAGGCTTCAGATCTGATGTCTCACAAAACTCACCTCTGGGATGCTGTCTGCTGACTCGAGGTGACAATGTGTAACCACAGGTGCACATTGGGAAACATTTTTTCATCAACCTTACAGTCAATGGCTCGCAGGACATCTAAGTCAGTCTTAGATGGCTGAAACCTACATTTAAGAAGAAAAGAAGGTAAGGTAAGGGAATAAAAAATGAGCTGAGCCAGACTGACTTTAAATACCACTTAGCTCTCTTGTTTAAAAAAATAAAATCAAGGTGATAAGCACACTGGCACATTTTTTTACATGTGTAGTCATCATATCTGAATAAAACTGAACTGAATAAGCACTACTAAAAATAAATATTTTGAAAATGAAAGGTGATATTAGGAATAAATAAAATAAACGCAATAAGTCAAGCAAATCAAAATCTAATAAGATAAAAATTATCAAACTTCTCAATTATTTTGTATAAATATGCATTCCGTTTGACATACACTGTACACAGATAAAACTGACTTCCAAACTAGGCCATATCTTAAAAAATCTTTGGTAATATATCTATATATATATATAGACACACACACACATTTTATGTATTATTATATACATAAAATTACAAAAAAAAATATATAGTATACTTCACCCAAAATAATAATATTGTAAATACTTGTACAGCACTGACTTTAAATATGAAACGGACAAGAATATTACAAAGAAAGAAATACAGTCAAAAAAAACAAAACAAACATAACTGGTAAATTGAATAACCAATAATGTATAATGTAATGGCTGCAGACTCATATTTATAGATATTTTGAAAGATGAGTTATTAAAAAAATAGCCATCAAATATAAGAGGCACACATTTTCAAACTTAAACAACAGAGGTGAGGTTCTCTTAGTTGCATGCATTATAAATTATTTTGTTCAAAAAGATGTCTTTGCAAATGGACAGCAAATTAATACAAACCCGTAAATATAGCAGGCCTTTCTCTGAAACCTTTTATCTTTCTTTTTCCTGGCAATTCGTGCTGTAGTATGCAATGGGTGTTCTCCTGCACGAGTATCATCTTCAGTTAAAACCTCAACAGTTATGTAAGTTGGACAAGTCAAGGAACACAGATCTTTAAATGCAGCAGTACTCTTAACTATCACCTTCACATCCAAATAAATGTTTTGTAGTGACATCTGAACATCTTCTAAAGAAGTCTTCATATCAGCAAAGCTGTCATCACTGTCTTCTAGACTTGATGGGTCAGGATAGATGATGACATCTGCCAAAAAGCCACTTTCCTTTTGAGACGACTTGATCAAAATATCTAGGGGTGCTTTTCCTGTTAAAGATCCATGGTGCACTTTGCTCAGAACCTTCTGTGGCAGACAAACACAGACATCAACAGACAGAATGCCCCTGTTTAGATTCACAGTTTTTCCATCTGGGCTAAAGACAAGTTTCGATTCCAGCCCTTGCGCTAGCTCTGTCATCTTGGTATTAAATGATTTATCTACATGGCCATTATTTTCTCTTTCATGTTTGTACATGCTGTCTCCACTAGATTTAGCATTATTGCTCTCATCATCCTTACTGCTCTTTCTTTCATCTCCAACCAAGCTAAGACAACTAAATTCTGAAGATCCTTCATCAGATGCTTGTGATGCCTCTGAGAAAACTTGTTCTTCTTCTGTGCTACTCAAGCCATCTCTATAAAACCATGCTTGTGAACCATTTTGTACAGATCTCTCCAGCTCTCGAGAAGAATTTTTCATGCATTTTTCGATTTTACTGTTTTTATTTTCTTTCTGATTGTCAGACAATTGACAAGACTTCTTTATTTGCAGCCTCTGACCAAATCCATATTTATTTCCCTGGTTCTTATCCACAAAATCATTTGGTCCCAGACTGTCTTCAAACACTTCATAGTATACTTCTTCTTTTAAGTCCTTCCGAGCTAGCTTCTGATTTACACAGGATCTCGTGGTGTAAGTTTTCTTTGACTGGTCAAGGAGGCTGTGCTTGACATTTTCATTTTCAACTTCTTCATCGCAGCTATAAAAATGTTCTGATGAATCACTGCTAGATTCTGTTTCACTTGCTTTAAATTCACTGTCTGCATTATCAGCATTTGACATGGCAGCTAAAAGCATGGTAAAAGCTTTCTGCTTTTTAAGGTGAAGCTCAAGTTTCTGAAGACCATCTTGTGATGACAAATTAGCAAAAATCCCCAGAAATGGCCAGTATTCTGTCCATGGCACCTGCAGGTCTCTTGCCAGTTTTCTGAACATAAAACAGGATACTATTACAATTTGGCTCAACACATTACAGTGCACCGCATTATTATTATTAGTCAGCCATGTATACTCAATACATTCCCCACACAAGAAGTTTCATGTTTGTATCCACCCTCCCTCTTATTCTGTCTCTCAGGTCACAAAGACTTCTCAGGGAAAAAATATTATGTAACTTTCAATTAGATAAAAATCAAGAGAGGAAAAGCATGAGATGTAAACACTCTAGCAAGCAATATGAAAAAAATGTCGCAGAAATAAAACAATCCCCATTCGCAAAATGTCACACCTGCCAATTCTTTCGTAACCCTTTTCTGCATCTGTTCTTCGTGCGCTGATTTCAGCCTGACCGAGAGACTTCCTTAGGCATCTTGAATTGGTCCAATGCTTATGAAAATCTTGAGCCTTATTAATATAATTGTAAAACGTTAGGGAAGGGAGACAAATGTAGTTCAAATATTGCATTACCTTTATTTTTAATAAATGTGGTGAAAAACATCTCATCCGTTCTACTGATATTTACCCACACCCCAAAAATAAACAAACAAAAAACATGTTCACAAAAGCATTTTCTCTGCATCTCCCCCCACCCTCTTTCTCATTTTTTTAAAAATTAAAGAAATTCTACAGATTTAGGCTACAAGTTCATAGACTCCCCATATTATTTTCCCTCTAACATCTCCTTAATATCCACACCCTTATTAGCCATCTCTTAAAGCCTAAGCCTGCAGACATTTTAAACGACATTTTTAAATAAAGAATTTAGCATAAACTCCTGAAAGGTAAACATCAGAAAACAACCATAGTATTTAATACCTTAGTGGGAGACATGGGACCAGCATAGGCATATACAGACAGATGAGGCTCTGTGGCAGGGGGTGCCACAGAGAAGATTGGGTGATATGCATGAAGACCAAGAGGCACCCTGTCCTTGGGTGAGCAGGGCTGACCCACAACTGGGGTTGTAACATTGTCTTGGGACCTCAGTAGTGGCACAAGGCACAGACCTGAGTATTCACACCTCTTCAAAAACTTACATTTATCATTGACATAAAGGCTGTACTGGAGTTTCTAATGAATAAATAGCTAATTTTAGTGTAGCTTTCATCTCTTAGTTTTTAACAGCACAAGTATATATGCGCATGTGTTTGTGAATATGAGCATGACAGAGTGAAAAACTAGCATTTAGTGGTAATGTGAGTAAACACCTGAGCCATATGATATATATATATGATATATATATAGTTTTTCAAAGACCTTATGTAGTATCACAAGCACACCATGATCTAGGTCTAGAACAAATAAACTCTACCAGCTTTGATTGCATGGATAAACACGTATATATATAAGCAACCATAAAAAAGGCAAAAAGTGGATTTATTGCTCCAACAGTCCACTGCTTAAAAATAAATGCAGACATTCTTCATTAAAAAAAGGCTGGTCATTAGAGGAATATGAGCAAACCTTGAAGCAGTTCCCTGATTTCTTCCTTCACCAACGAAGAAGTAGCTGTACTGCTTCGACTGCATATTATCTAAACAAACATGTCCAAAGAAGTAAAAGCAAAATCTTGGTGACATTTGCACACACAATGATTTAAATCAACAAAAATTCTTAAAGACCTCCCTGAAAGATCCAAGATATGCACAGATTAAATATTCTGTAAATTTTAGTGCCTGAAGCTCAAGTATTTTTTTATTATCTAATTTCACTGTTTTGACAATGTCAGATATTGTACCCTAAAAGTTGTGTATTTATGCTTCTACCAATGACAGAACCTTATTTTTTTTCTTGTATTTTCATACACTTCACACATTTAAAACTGATATTTAGGAAACAATTGACTGGAACCCTCCGGGGAAGAGGAGAGTTGGGAGGCCAAAGCAGACATGGAGAAGATCAATAAAGAGTGAGGCAAAGAATGCCGGAACCACATGGGCACAACTGAGGGTGGCTGCCCAGAACCAGGTCCGCTCGCGAGGTGTTGTTGTGGCCCTGTGCTCCTTGAAGAGTAACAAGGAATAAACTAAGCTAATAGGAAACAAAATTTTGACTGTCAACTTAAAGGCACAATATAAAAATCCTATTATTATTTCAACAAATCTCATACAAAAGATATTGGGAGGCTCTGTTGTTTGGTGGTTAGTTCATTTGTCTGTGGAGTAATAATAAAATAATAATGGTGTGAGCTTTTATAGCACGGTATCCCAGCCAAAGCCAGTTGTACGTCACTGGTTCAAAACAGCCTACAGTTGGAAAAATTTCATTGCCCACCCAAAATGGAAAGAGCTGGGCTCCACCTTTTCCATGATGTCTTCTGCACACAGTGAACTACCCACTTTATTTCCTTTTTCAAGCATACTTTTACTCTTTTACAATCATACATCCATGCATATCCAGATTTAAATATACATGCATACTACCCACACATTCTATTAATGACAATACAGTGCAATACGCACATGTTCAGTGTAAATGACATGTAACATTGCCATACAAAAAAGAAAGATGTCTTACATCTTCTGGTTTTTCACCAAACTTGTTCAGCATTTGACAATCTGTAGCAGAGTACATGACTAGTACCCGAACAACTGCAGAATGACCCATCTTGCATGCAATATGAAGAGGTGACTCTCCAGCCTTTGAAATAATGAACACAAATTTTAGTATTCATTATAAATTAAATTCAATCTATCTAAACCTTACAGGTATTGCTAAACAAATAATAATCATGTAAGCAAATACTAGTGTTCACATTCATTTAGCTCTGACACATCTCCACTCTTACAAGTTCTTTGTGCAGTTGAATTAAACAAATGCATCTATATGGAAACTTAATTTCTATGAAACTCTTCTGGCTCATATTTAAAAGAAGAGCTGCCACATTAAAAAAAAAAACAACATCCATAAAATATTGAATTTTAAACAAGCACAAGTACAAAACAAACACAAGGGGACTTTTTAACTTACACCTGCGGTTCTCAACCTGGGGGGCGTGCCCCCCTTGGGGGGCGCAAGCTGCTGAAAAGGGGGCCGCAAAGGCGTTCATTTTCTCATATCTCATATAGGTATTAGTGGCTAAGGGGGGCGCGCGGACGTACCTTTATTTGTCTGGGGGGGGGGGCGTCACAAGTAAAAGGTTGAGAAACGCTGACTTACACCTTTGTCAGGAGAATTGAGGTACAAGTCCACGAGAAAAGAGATGCGCCTGTGGCGGGATTCCTCTGTGTCATATGAATTGCTGTACAATAGTTTGGTGAACTCTTCATTATGAATTGTATCCAGTATAATGTTTGCCACTTCTGCTTGGTTGGCTTTTGCTGCTATGTGTAATGCATTGTATCGCATACCCTCCTGAAGTTAAAAATATTGGTCACTCCTTTTTGTTTTAATAAAACAATTTAGGTGAATCAATGTTTAAACATATAAAACTTTGATTAATAATAATGAAAGTACATTTATTCCTAAGTATCTAGTCATATTATGTTATGGATAACTTCAGCATTCTACAGTTCTTGTGCAGTGCTATTCTGCACTTTCGAAGATAACTGTTTTTTATTTTAATCAGTAAAGTTATTGGGCAAGGCCTTCTTCACTAAATCTGGTAAACATATAATTTCATTATCAAGTATCCCAGCAGAATCTACAACACACAACATTTGTTTAAAACACTAAACTGATGATGCCTTATCTTTAAGCACTGTAACTTAAAAATGTGAAATGTTTCCGTTGAAATAAGAAATAAGCACGCTACTGTTAATTTTATCAATGAATCACCTACATGGAGAATGACAGGTGTGTCTGCACCACTGATCAGATATCGAGGATTGCTCCACAAAGTTGCCCTGATGTTATCAATGTCTCCTTTCTCAATAAGTTTTCGGAACTGCACAAGCTCCTGTATTTTTGGGCCCCTGAACAGACTTTTCTCCACATCAAGTGTCTGGCTAAAAGCTTTGACCTCATCTGACTGCAGGTCAATAAAAGAAAAAAGTTTAAGATTATTTTTATTCTACTATCCTGCTTAATCACAGAAACATACTCTTCACAGGTACCAAAACAATTTCCAGGAAAAATTTTTTTCTTACACGCATACGCATTATATTGCTCTTCCTTATAGCTTTGTAATTCTTTAGTCAAGGTGTGTATTACCAATTTCTTAATACTCACTCCTTTGACCATGAACAGCTACAATAAACAGTATTTTCCCATCCTGATATACAGCACCAGAATAAATATTAATATAAATATATAATTTACAGTAAATGTATAGGGTAACTTTACTAAGCTGATAAAAATATCAGAATATATCTTTTAGGACCTGTATGCTTCTGGTTCTTCAACCAACAACATAGGTTTAGTGTATGCAGTTTACAACAATGTAGAAAAGATACATGATACTATAACCATTCTCTTGATAAAATTAAAATATACACAACAGTAACAGTACCGAAAAAAAAGACCTACGTGCATGCAGTTAACTGTCCGTGGGCAACTTGACCTTTAAGTTTTCCTAATAGTATCTAAACATACTATTTTTAAAATAGTCGGAAGGAAGATGGCATACAGATTACCTTGAGCTTTGTGGAATCCCTGTCTTCTTGTAACGTCCTGGAGCAAAACTGTATTGCGGCTGATTCAGTGTGGAATATATTGAGCCTTGATCCAATACTCTTTTTCATAAATGCTAAGGCTTCGGTCTTCTCTTTGAACATCTGACTTTTCACACCTATGGGATTTAAAGAAAATAAGCATGGTAATCTTACATAAACAATTGCAAAAATGTAGCAAGCATGTCCATAAATTAGAGTGATAATAATCTCACATGACCATTTTACAAGTACAAACTAACTTCTTTACAGTCAAAAATCTTACAAGGTTAAAGACTAAACATATTTTTGCTAAAGATAATAGTAAAGAAATTGTCTTATTCAAGAGTAACCTACTTAGAGAGCAGACAAGTTTTGGAGCAGTCGACTACAAGAACATAGAAATAAAGCATACATATACCAAGACTGAGTTAGGTGTTGAGACAATATTACAGGAGTAAATGAATAATGTTTGTACCACAACAGCCTAATCCATGGACTATGATGGGTCTCCTTCTGTTAGTGCACAAAAGTAATGCTATAATTTACTGCTACTAATATTACTAATATCTACTGTTAACTCCGACTATTATTATTTCTAAGGTTTTAAATTTAACAGTGCACATAGCAAATTATAGCCTACAAAAGAACTGACATTTGCTAAATAAAACAAATCCGTGCAATCAAAGATCACAACAAAATATATGGTTGTAGTTTGTAATTTATTTTAGGATGATCAATTATATTTCACCTTCACCTGTTTCTTTCTCATTACTCGGAACACTGCTTACAACATAAAAGCACGCAGGCTGCGTTTGACTTTCGGCAGATATCTGGCGCTGGTCACCCAGCGACCGTCCTTGGCAAAATGCGGTGGACTGTGTCTCGAAAGCTTCCAATTTTATGTCACTCGTGATAGTCGGCGAGTCCCGTTTTGCTGTTGCGCTGTCCTCGTCCACATCGTATCCCGGATGCTCCATACCAAATATTCTTCTGGCGAGTCGCTTTTCTATAACTCGGCGGGTAGTGGGTGTAATAGGTCCCGTTTTCTCACCATGTTTAGACAGTTCTGTTCTCAGTTCCAGATCATCAAGCGAGCGTAGCCGTTCAACAATTTGCTCCATAATAAATGCTGCAATCAAATATCATGCACTTTACTGCTTTATTTCTCGCGTATAAATTGGTTTGGTAATTATGTACTTCATCTTACAGAAGCATACTCATTTACTAGACGGAAGAAGCATCATTTTTTCCGCCATCTTGTAAGTGCGCGCGCTAACCCGAGATGTCACATCATAAATGATTGGTCGACCGGCTCGACATACAAAGTGTAGCGGTAGCTTCAGTTACCGGCATAAACTTTTGCGAACGCTGCCGTCTGAATAGTTTATTTGTCCTTTCCTTCTGTTTAATAAGCACGATCAGTTAATGTAACCGATGAACATATACTGTTATAGAATTTTATGCATGTAAAAAATAGATTTTAGTGCTTACTCTAGTTCCGTAAATTGTTGACAGATGTAAATAGTTAGAAGCTATTTTTTATGGCATGATTCAGTATGGGAAAGGGATACACCCCCTAACTTGAGAATAACGATCAACATTCTCAGTAAGTTTTAGCACAGAGCCTTAACAGTTGTGACATAAGCGCAAAGTACTGCCACCTAGTAAGTCTACACTTTGTTTCAGATTATTTAACAAAACTGAATAGCTTCTAAATAACTTTTAGCAGAGGCAAATCGAGCGTGAATGAGTTCAAACTTTGTTCAGATTTAGAATATACAGGGATAATCAAAATTATGTTAACATTTAAATGACTAACGCTGTAAATCAGCATCAGACGGTATAAAAAGGTATACATGCCTCGTTGACTAGATTAAATATTACTGTAAACTGCTTTGATTTTATAATATGAATCTGCTAAAACGCTTTAAAACATAGCACTATACTGTATGCACCATTACAAGTATGCAACATATGTAACTAAAAGCTGTCTAAGTCTATTTATTTTTGTTATGTTACCTGTGTTGCAGACAACTCATCTCATGGCAAGAAAAGGGGGATCTGAAATAACCAGCTTAGTTGTGAAAGGCTCCAAAAAGGAGTGATTTAATGAGATGGCCTCTTATGAAAGGTTTGATGACAAGGACATTGCTGGAGATATTGTTCCTATAGGCCAAACAAATATGGGGCCATCTGATGAAGCAAAATTAGGGATCACTAAACCAGCAAATATAAATGAAGGGAGAGTAAATACTCCAGACCAGCAGCAGCATCAATCAGTTTTCTACCTAGCTCCGGAAGGTGCTGGTGATAATAGTCAATACATCACCGATCCAGCTGGTGACCCTTTAGAACCCAAGACAGTTTTGCAGTGAGTTTGTTTTAGATATTTACAACCGTAAATTTATTTTGTTTTCCTAATTAATTGTGACATTACTGTTACACATACACCTAACATATCCTCTCTCATATACAGAAGGACATAACACTTTTGGTCTTTTAGACTGAGCTGGTAGCATTATCACGATGAGCTAGTCTCAGTCAGTAAACAGGGAGCACCTGTGGAAAAAAAATGTGTATGATAGAGGTGAGACTTAAGGCAATGATCTTTGTGATAATCGCTTTATTGCTGTACTGCTAGACCTGTTGAGAGAGAAAGTCATGAGATAGGAAGGGGAGGAAGGAAAAATAAACTTTTTATCAGAGAGAACAGCCAATAAAAGTTTTCAGAGATATAATATAGCTTATAAAAAAAACAAGCATTGTTCGAGTTGGTGGACATAAAAAAAAAAGAAGCAAAATAAGGGTTCAAGATCATTTATAGGGCTTTTTATAGGTTTTAATGTTGGATTCTCTGGTTCACTTCCCTTCTGTAAGCCATAGCTTATCTCCACTTTGAAAGATTGAATTATTTTGGGGTAGTAAAATGTCAGTGCTTTTTAATGTCCCAAATATTGAGAGATGAGACTGCAAATAGCATTATATTGTGCTTTTGTTTGCACAATAGAATAATGAACTTGATAACCCCTCTGGTGTGATTATTAATGATATCTGATTTGTTTTGTTTCCCAGGTCATTGCAGATTCATGTCCGAAGAGTTGTACAGCACATTGCATTCCGACTGGTTACTGTGATTCTGATTATTGTTGACTTCATCTTTGTAGTTGTGGACCTGGCATCATGTGTTGACGCACTTGAAAAAATCTCACACGTCATCATAAGCTATTTCCTTTTAGAAGTTGCATTGAGAATCTTCTGCCTTGGGTATTTCAAACATTGTTTTTATGATAAAATTCCTGCTTGGTGAAAAAAAGACATGCATAAAGAGATATGGAGATATTTTGGACATAGTTTTTCATTACTTTGCAGATATCTGATGAATAAAGCTAAGAGAACTTAAGCTATTAAGTTAAAATAATACATATATTTATGAATGTGTGTATGTGTGTGTGTGTTTGAAACTGAGTGAAGTGAATGCAAGATGATCTTTGCAAAACTCATTGTCTTGCACACATGCATGCAAGCACACATATGCACACACACACACATACACATGCACACACTTGCGTACTGAGAAGAGAGATGAAGCAGGTAAAAGAGTCAGCAAGTTTAATACCTTTCACTGAGCAGATAACGAAGGTGCTGATGCATTTCTCAGACTACTGTGAATTTTGCACTGTTCATTATCTTTCCTTGCTCATCAACAGCTCAACTCTTGCTTTGTTGCTAAAAGAATTATTTATAATATTCTTTGCACATCAAAACAAAGTGTGACAGTACCAATATTTATGCAAATTAAGTAGCATAATCAGATATAAATGAAAAAAAAGACCTACCCTTGTCTACTCCTACACATGCACCTTTACCTTCAAGGAGGTCATGTCCAACCTGTTGCACCCACTCTCTTGTATACAGTCAGTCTAAGAGCATCTGATAATGTGCATCTCTGTACAGTAGAAATATTCATTGGAGAGCGTAGAATATTCCCATTTCTCTGTTTTGATGCTTTGTTACATATATGGTTTACAGGCGTACATTCTTTTACAACTGGCTGGATGTGGCAGACATGCTGATTGTTCTGGTGTCCTTTGTGCTAGACATGATCTTTGCTGGCATTTCAACCCCATGTGAAGATGATGAGAAAAATAATAATGCAGGTTATATCAGGTATGTTTAATGTAACTGTTTTACCTTGTGTATTTATAAGCACTTTTCTTAGGTGTAATTGATATTGTTGTAAAAGTATCTGTGTTTTATTTTGTGTGACATAATAGAGATCCTGTTCTATATATACCAGACCACAGCCAGACTATTTGCAAGTAGATGTTTTCTTTACATAAATATGGTTTCATAACTTTAAATCCCATTTTTAAAAGGTATGTATAATTACCTGGTTTCTCCATTAGCGCTATACTGGTATTATGTTTGATGGGCACACACCAGAAATCACCATCGGTAAGTGATAATTATCAGTTCTCAGTACACTTCTTTCACTTTCTTTAAATTTCTGTCTCTGATTTCCATGTAACACTGCAGTAGATACAAGAAACTTTTTCCCCAATCAATGTACTCATAACTTGTGCTATTTTACTTCCATAAGGGGGTTATGTTGCCAATTCCAAATGAATGCTATTAATATGATCGACTTGCAGCAACTATTAAGGAGAGATAATTGCATGCAGATTTGTTTCCTGTTATTATTTTCCCCATTATCAGCTGTGCTTTATATCCTGTGTTCTGTATGTTCTATATGTAAGTTCATATATAAATTCTGTAATGCCATGTATAAATGCTTCAGATAAAGATCCTCTGTACATACAATTTCTTGTCTTTAAACTCACTTTACAGTAGCCTCATCTTACCTCAGAAAGTTACGCCATGGATTGAAATGTTTACAGATTGCAGACTGTTCTCTTTGCTCTATAAAAATATATTATTTAATGTTGTACAACATCTGAATGCTTGTCTTTTGAAGGCCTAATTAATATTGTTTTGTTTGAGGTATTTAATTACCCCTTGGAACAAATAAAACTGTATAGTATTGTATCATTCATTTCTTGGGCCATTTCTATTCAGCAAAACTACACGAAAACTACAAGTATTCTTTTTTGACAGAACAAAATATTATTTGACTGCTCCTTATTGCCATCTGACTGTCAGTATGATTCAACTGTACACATACATTATGTACATTTATTAATTTTTGTGATTTGCAGTTGGTGTAATTAGTACCCAGCAAACTCATCTTTTACCTCTTAATTACTCTGGTTGATTTAATCGTTGACATTTCAAATGAACTTTTTTTGTTTTGGGCATTTTAAAAACTCATATGCTTATGTCATATGCTGACCCCATCAGAATGTAATAAAATAAAAACAACTTTTCTACATTCTATTTTGCCAACATTTCTTAACATTATTATTGCTGTTAAAAAGCTGTATATCATACTACATTTTTCGCTTTCTTATAGTATTTTACTGACATAAAAGCTATAATAATGTTGCAAGACATTAAGGGATATTTCAACATATTCAAAGCTGATTTTTATTCAAATATTTTTATAATATAAACTTGAAAAATTACAATTTTTTGTGAAAAAAATATGACCATTCAAAATTATTGAACACTTTAAAAGATTGCATAATTATGTGATAAGAATACAGTCAAGTAACTATAAGAGACATTGATCTTATTTCTTCAGGCTTGTTGTCATTGGTCGAGTTGTGCGAATTGTTCGACTGCTTCGATTAATTTACTTGATGATAAACCAGCGAAGACATGTACAGACAGCAACAAGGAGAATAGTGTCACAAAACAAACGACGCTTTCAAACAGATGGTTTTGATCTTGATCTTTGTTACATAACAGGTAATAGTAATACAGTCTTCCAATCTTCCTCTGATCCCCAATCTGGTTATGTCTGTTCTGTGTTCTGTTCTTTTTGTCATCTCTTTTCTCTTTTCTATTAACAAAAGTCTATAACAATTTTTAGCTTTTTTTGGTTACTGGAATAAAATAATACAAACTGTTAAGCTGTGCTTGAGTAACTAGAGTGATATCAGCATTTTCTGTTATTTTGTGCAAGGGTCTCATTGTTTCAATAGTATAAACACTTTTTAAATGGTCAAATTGCTTACTTACTATTGATAAACTGAAAGACATCAATTATAATTTTTTGCTTTTTTTAACTTTAGAAAGAATAATTGCTATGTCCTTTCCATCAACTGGACTGATGGCTTTTTACAGAAACCCTATTGAGGTCAGTTTTATTGGGTGTTTAAATCATTTAACATAAATTCTAAATAGTTTTTCATGGAAAAGTAGTTAGTGGCTCAAGATTTAATGTTGTACAATGTCTTTCCTAGTAAAAATTTCTAAGATAATGATGATTGGTTTGTAGGAATTTTATCTGTGGATAGGAACTGCTAGTGCTTGACATTGATAGAAGTGTTCTAAAGTGACATTAATGCTGGACTACAATAAGTTTTATCAATATTATTTGCAGGAGGTAGCAAGGTTCTTTAACAACAAGCACAGAGGACACTACAGAATATACAATTTATGCAGTAAGCATATTCACTAATGGCAAAAATGATATTGGTAAACGTTAAATGGAAATCAGCTGAATATTGTTTTGTATACATGTGTCAAGGTTTCAAAGTTTTTGAAGATATAATGAAGACATACTATTTGCATGTATGTTTACCATGATAAGTTGATTGGGATCCAAGAGAAATGCATTATATAATTGTCCTATATGTATGTTTTAAACATAATTTTTTTTTACAGGTGAAAGAGACTATGATGAAACTCTTTTTTTCAACAATGTTGCAAGAGTGTACATTGATGATCATAATGTACCAAAACTCAAGTAATTTTTAACATTTTTATAATTTTCTCCTTATATTGGCAAACTATCTCAGATGTCAGGCTGTCAGACATTGTGCATAGATTGTGATCGTGGTGCAGCAGCGATATGACAAAATACAAGAAAAAAAATTGTCCAGTGTAAGAAATAGTAATTAGAATAAAGAAAACCATATTTAGTGTAATAATTTTACACATCACCTGACTTGCCTAATTCTGAAGCAGTTAAAGCTCTGTTTTTATATATAGTTTCATGCAGACTGATGTGCATTGCACATGTTACTTACCCTTTTGCCTGAAATGCTTTATATACTGAAGCTATAGATACAGGACTGAGCTATTGTAAATGTTATGCAAGGCTGGAAGGTAACTTCTTTCTTTCAGAGATATGCTGGATTTCACAGAAAATGTGCGTGAGTGGATGGCTGCAGATCCAAAAAATGTTATTGCGATCCACTGCAAGGGTGGGAAAGGTCGCACAGGAACTATGATCTGTGTGTGGCTCATTGACTCTGGGATTTTTGAGGAGGCACAAGTAAGATATTACAGGTTTATGAATTCTGTCACATTCCTGTCTCTAGAGGTAGAGAAGTAGACTTCATTTAACATAATTTTCTTGAATGCGTTTGCCTATTGCCTTTGCTTCTATGTCTCTGTGCAGAAGAACAACGAAGAAAGGAACATGTATGTGCTTTGTATTCTTTGGGGGGGAAAAAATTAGCTCTGGTGCTGATAACCCAGCAGTAAAATACTTGTCTTCAAGACGGTCATGATTGTGGGTCATTGGTTCAGGTTTCACCTACATCACTTTCTGTATGTGGAATGTGTTTCCAGGTTGGCCTTGCTAATCATGATATGGCCTTAGTTGCTGACTGAGAATTCCACCGTCAGGCTTGGTCATAATGGCAAAGTATTGAAATAGAGGGAGAATGGAGCTGTCAGAACTAACTCCATGCATAGAATGCAACTAGAGGCAAATGTAGCAGACTCTTAAAGTGGAGACTATTACTATGAAGCAAAACTACAGTTTGGAGCAAGGATATACAAAAACAAAGTGGCACATCACTAAGCATGCAACAAAAGTGCAGATCTAACTATTGATGTTAAAATTGAATCACATCCTCAAAGCAAACAAAATAGAGAGGAATGTTATCCTCAAGCTAGCCAGAGGGACATTAGTCTCCAATTTGCAAGCTAGTCAGAAGTAAATTTTTAAAAATATACCATTGAAAAGTTATAGAAAAGTTTTTTTATTATTTTGAGTTTAATTATAGGTTTCCACATTATTTTTTTTTCAGGAAAGTTTACAGTACTTTGGTGACCGAAGAACAGATCTTACCAAAGGTAAAACATTTCAAGGTGTGGAAACTCCTAGTCAGGTATGATCTCTTTTAATCTTATTGCTAGATTTATGTTTCTTTCTCATCTGAATATGTGACTAAGTTGTGGTTGTTCTTTATGTTTTCAGTATTGATTGATTGATTCTTATGATAAACCCACTCTTTTCTTTTTTCAAAACCTTTCTGAAGTCCATTTTTTCTCTTGCTTTAGATCTTACCTTCCTGTACTTGCTAGGATTAGACCGTGTAGATATTCTTGTATTTATGATTCATTTACATATTACTGTGTGTGTATGGGAGAGTGAGTATGCATGCATGAGTCCACATTGAGCTGCTGTTGCAGGTATGGGTGTTTTATAAATACTGCAATTTATTATTATTACTACATGTATTATTCCTTCCCTTGACCCAAAATGGCACCAGACAAACATGACAACTTAATTGAAGATGGGCCTGATTGTTCTGTTCTGAATGTTTTTATTGTCTGAAAGAACCAGATGTACACTAATGTACGGTCAGGAAAATTTACTGTGTGAAAGCCACTGTTGACTGTAAGTATGAGTCTGTTCCTGATACACCTCTTGAATCGCCATATGCACCACATGGTCAGTCAAACATGACAAAGAGCAAGAGAGGTAAGCACGCTGGCTTTATGGTTCACTTTCGCAACCACTCTAGCCGACCTCCACTGCATCCCATGTTTCTCTCCAATGTCTCTAGCAAACAAGAAAGATGAGCCGTTCCTTTTACTTAAATTTTATTGAGACTTCGGAGAATGCCCAGTGTTCTGCTTCTCCAAAACCTGACTTAACATCAGCATACCTGATTTGGCTTTTCAACCACCTGGCTTCTCACTCCATCCTGCCAGTCGTTTGCCTGAGCTCTCTGACAACAATGAGGGAGGTAGTATGTGCTTCTGTCTGTGGTGTTCGGTCCATGCTTTAGTGACCTTGAAACAATAACTCTCGATTGCAGACCATTTTATTTGGTGAGGGAGTTTAGCTCCCTTGTGCTAGGGAACATGTATATCCACCTGAAGGCTCATGCGACAACGACAGTTGAGACTCACCCCAAAACTGTAAGTGACATTGAAGACGAGTTCCCAAACCGTCTCATACTGGTGGTGGGGGACTTCAATCATACTAATCTGTTGACTGAGCTCTCATGGTACAGACAACAAATGAATTTTAAGACTAAAGCAGAGGTAATTCTAGGCTGCGGCCTTGCGGGATTCCCGCAAAATTTCGCCGAGGGGCGCATAGTCTGAAAGTCAGCGCGACCATGCGCCCGCAAAAATACCGTGGCTGGCGCACTTTTGAACACGCGATGCGGCACTTCAAAAGTAATTTGTTGTCATTCTTCGCGCTGGTTTGAAACCGACCCACTAGAATCGATGCTAATGACTGGACAGTTTTCAAACTGACCAGTTGTTGTCTATCTGATGCAACCAGCTCCAAATTTCGCGCCAGGAAGTAAATTGTTGACGCGCCCATAGCGAAAACATTTGGGACGGGAGAGATCAAAGGGTATTGGAAGCAAGCGAGTTGAAAACGAAGTGAACGTGACTGTCAACACTGACTTTTCGTTCACGACCAGAGCAGCTGAAGATGCCCCGGAAATTAGAAATCGACAAGGACAGGAAGAAACAGAAACTCCTCTGATTATTTCGCACACATTGGTGGAACTGAAAATGTAGACAACGAATCGAAAGATGGCGATCGATGGCGAAATAGACAAATTGAGACCGCTCGTAAAAAAACCACGCATCCGGTCAGTGTGAATGGCTAAAGAAAGGCGCTAATGAACGAGGACGAAGGCATGAGATGTAAAATTGCCTAAAACAATCAGAATAACGCGTTTACAAGCCCCGGATGTGTTAAGTACCGAACGAGGACGCTGCAGAGACATTCGGACTATCGACTACAGACACTCTTTGGAGGCATGAAATTCTTCAGTTCTTATTTATTTCTGTCCTCATGACCTTTTTGGAACTTAAAATTATGCCGGCGGTATTATGTAACACTTAAAAACAACGTGTTGCGAACTTGATACAACATCACAGGACATATAGAAGCTATCAGGGTTGCTTTTGCGACAATCTGTGCAAGAACATTAATGGCAGGTTCCCAAAAGATGCAGGGGATGTTGCCTCAGGATTTTGAGTTCTTTCCATGCGCCCCATCTTTTTTCCTGCCTGCAGAAGACAGAACACCCTATGGAGACAAATAATTAAATATCTAAACAGATTTCTTTGGAAAACCAGCACAAGTGGGCAGAAAATTCAGTAAAATCTTGCTTGACAAAGCAGCATGTTTAGAGGAATGGATTGTGGTCAAAGAAACTGTAACGCAGAATGCATATTGGAGAGATTCCACTAGCTGTTTAAACTGTTATTTGATTTTCACAGGGAATCATTTTCCAATTTGCTGGTTCTTGGAAAGCTGTGCCTCCTTATGCTATCCCACAATGCAGGCTGTGAGAGTGGGCTTCAGCCATCAAAACCTAATAAAGTCTTCTCGTAGAAGTTGCCTCGAGGAGAGACATTCAAACCCCTGCACTAATGAGACAAATGAAAAGTGTCTAAACATTAGCTCATACCTCAATGAGATAGACACAAAGACTAATTGGTTGCAAATTTAGGATGCTATGATCATATTGATGATGATGAAAGATAATTTATCGATATAATAGAAAAAGATATCTATGTGATTAATCTTCAATTTCTTGTGATATAATAAAATTTCTTTTGATTAATAAAGTATTTTGTTGTACACCAAATATTTATCGGAAAAAGCAGTGAAAATGTGTTTGTTTCGAGGGGCCCCTTGTTTCATTTGAAGGCCCCCGTTTTTTCAATCGAGAGGGCCCCAGGGCCCCTCTTTCTGAAATCCTAGAATTACCTCTGCTAAAGGGCTACACTTGATCACTACGATTGCATGTTCAAAGGTCAAACGCCACCCTTCTCTCAGTTGCTTCAGCCATGCCATGGTGTATCTGTTGCCCTCCTGCCACCAGCATCTCAAATCAGCCAAGCCACAGCTAAGGGCTGTCAGGTGCTGGAACAAATAAGCTACAAGGATGTCTTGCCTGAAGTGACTGTGAGGCATTGATAGCCCCCTGTGCTGACATGTCCAGACAGACCTAGTCATATTGGAATCCCAGACACTTAATACCCGACACTTAATCTCCTAGACTTTTAATCCCTAGCCACTTAATCCCCAGACACTTAATCCTCAAAATGAAATTTCAACTCAAAAAATTATGAAGTGAATGAAAAATTTAATTCAAATTCAAAGAATTATTTTCATGTAAACATCAAAATAAGTTTGACAATTAAAATAATATTTAACTGCAACATCTATAACATTAGTTAAAGTTCATGTGAGCTATTAAATTAATCAATGTTCTTAAACAATATGATATGAAAAGTGTTGTTAATCAATATGACAGGCAAGTAATGATCAGAGGTACAGAAGATGATCCATTGCCTCATATCGCTGTACAATGTATCTGGAGGGAATAAAGCTGAAGCATAGTTATCCCCTCTACCGCACAGTCTGCGACCACGTACATACGTATACTCGAAGTAGGATGGAAGTTCTGGCATGCGATCATGTTGTGGCATTGACTTTGCAAGCATTTCGAAAGAATCAACAATGCCATCTTCACGTACATAGGCAAGTGCTGGGAGGCATCTGACCATTCCACGTAGCTCGTCGTTTTTGTCATAGTCACTTCTCATACCTAATTCAGTGACTCTTTGTAATACCGCTTGACTTAAGTGAAAGTAACGTCCCGTTACTCTACACGACTGAAACTTCTCTCGAAAAGTGGTCATTGCGATTGTTACGTCTCATTAGAGTTACCACGCGACACATTTCTCTTACAGTTATGATATTTCAAGTTCACAAAATAGCAGTTCAACGATGAATAAAAATATTCTTATTAACTCAGTAGAGGCATAAACCCTCTGACTCCGCAGAGCCAGTTTCGTGGCTTTACCAGCTTACTCCGCAACCAATCAGAAAATTTGTTTTATGAAAAGGTCATTTCTCTTTAGTTTGGAGCCATCTTGAGTGTTGTGTCGTGATTTGGGGGCATTTTTGAGGATTAAGTGTCTGGGGATTAAGTGGCTAGGGATTAAATGTCTAGGGGATTAAGTGGCGGGGATTAAATGTCTGGGGATTAAGTGACCGGTCACCTCATATTGTACATCACTTTCGGTGAGGAGGGAGGCAGAAAATTGGTGTTTTACGCTGAGTCAGCAACTAAGGCTATATCATGGCAAGGCAGCCAACTTTCTATGAGGAGCATTCTAACATGCCACGCCAAGTCCAAGATGATGCAACCTTCCGGCAGGCTTAGTATGATCATCAGAAAGCCATGTGGAGAGAAAGTGCAATCTGGCATCTGTGAATGTGGGTGTGTATGACTACTATTTTTTGAAAAGTTGTGACCATCATCAAAACAGGTTCATCATGCAATGTCCCTTGGCAAATGACTTTTTTTTTAATCCTATGCAGCCTGTCTGTCAGTTGATCTGTTTGCACTTTCCTCTAATCTGCCCTTTTTTTCTGTTAGTGGAGATTGGAGCTGGGAAGAGGGTAGTCAAAGCCAGTTCGATACTTCCAAACATTTTATATTTCTTTTTTCCAAACAATTGCAGAGCCGTTATGTGGGTTACTATGAGAAGTTGAAGAACGAGTATAACCGACAGCTTCCACCAAGAAAAGTTCTAAAAATCCAATCTCTTAGGATTGAAAGCATCGGGAGTAAGTTGCATATAATTTTTTTTTATGTTGAGGATTTTGATTAGGGTCATCTTGATATTCTCTTAACAACCTCTTCTACGTGGAATATTTCACACACCACTGAAATTTTGTGTGTTCTTTAACATGTATACATCTTTTTAGTTTGTAATTTTATACACACATTGAAAACATGTATAACCACAGTGAAAGACAACATATATATCAATATCATGAATTTACAGCACATTTATATATATATATAGATTAAATTTTTATGTGCAAGTTACTAATTTAAGGAGGGAATAGTGATGGTACTTATTTCTTTTTCTGACTTTATAATTTGTAGACAAGTGCCTGTAAAAAGGGGGGGGGAATATGAATTGAGAGAGAAACATGAAGGAGAGAAAATCATATGAAAACCTTATTTCTTCTGCTTGCAGATGTTGGGCATGGCGATGGCTCAGACTTCAGGATGGAACTCAGACAAGACGGGCTTCTTATTTATGAATGTAATCTTGGCACACAGGTTAACTGCAAGGTCTGCTTCAAGAATTATGTGTTTTGCTCGCCCTATATGATACCCTTATTTCATTCAAATAAATATTGAGCATGACATTTCAAATGACAGGTTGTCTTTTTTTCTCAGAAATAATTTTTTCCCCAATTTAACTGCATTTTGGTATTTAACATTCTTGACCATGGTGACAGTTCTCAGTTTTTAGTAATTTTTGATGCATGGTGAAAAGATAAAAAAATTTAAAACATAGAGACAGTGAAGCGAGGAATTTCAGTGCGCATTGGTCAGTGCTGTTTTTATTAATTATTGTCGGTATTTGCAAGTTTGTCGTTTACATTAAAAATATTTAAACCATAAATTTGGTTTGCCCCAAAACTGTTCTTCCCTCTCATTTCTTGAGAATCTTTTTTTGTTTAAATGTATTTTCTGTTCACCATATCTTAAAAATATTAGTAATTATAATTTTTATATTGTGCAAGGTTCTAGCTAGAAGCTACTCTCTGCATGCATACACACACTAAACTTGTTGATCTGTTTTTGGAAAAGATGAGCTTTAAAGTATTTTTTGAAGGTTGTCTATATGTGTCTATATATGGCAAAAGTGTACTGGCAGGGAATTCCAAAGTGTAAGTCCAGCTAATCCAAAAATCGTTTGCCGAAGTGGGAGGGGAGGACTGCTTATTGTATTTACAAGTTATAACTGTGAGATAAACTTATCATGCAACTGTAATGCAGGTGATCAAGTATACTGACACTGACAGCATTGCGATGGAGCTGGAGAACTGCCCCAACATAGAGGGAGATATCAAGATCATGTTCCACACTACTAATGTATGAGATTGACACATGCATGCTCTCTCTGTGGTTTGACATATGACATGCATTACATATATATTATATGTAACCTATGATTTGTTCCATACATGCCAATATAGCACAAATATATCACTGGAAAAACATGTCAGACATTTTTTTTTAAAATGGGCATTATAGTACATTAGGGTGTAATTTTGCAACATCAGTCGATGTCTGGTGCTGATGGCGGTGTCTAGGTTTTGCTGGTGTCTAGTTCTGCTGATCTTTTAACGTTAAACCATTTTAATGGTTTTGAAAAACTGTATGTATCACTGTATTGTGTACTGAGGGCTGCATTTCCTTTCATTTGCAATTAAACACACGCACACACAAAATCCATCATACCACAAAAATTCTGTTAAATGTTAAAATAAACTGAACATTTGTCATATATATTTATATGTCACCCTTGTTGATTCTGTTGGCTTTGTTACATTGATTTTGCACTTTTAATTGTCTTTTAACACATACACTTTTATTCACCACACCTAATATACATGTCATTACAAAACATACTTTAAATTTTTAAGAAGATCCAAACAGATCAATATTGTGTATAAATACTGGTTGTATTTTATTTTTTTGTCTCTGTCATGTTATCTTCATTTTACACAGAAACAAATCCCAAAGGATTATGACAACTGTCCTTTCTACTTCTGGTTTTACACGTCATTCATTAATGACAACAGGTAAGATGGCCATGTACTAGTCCCTTTAAAATAGTTCAGTGTCTTGACCACTCACACTATGTAGAACCCTGCAAAAAAAAAAAAAAAAAACTAAAAAACTGAAATCATTGATAGCTGAGATAACAAAAACAAAAATTTGGTAACATCTTATAGTATATGTAACCTGCTACAGGTCAAAGAGACAGGGAGATAGAATCTGTGTACATCCTGTAACAGGCAGTCCTAGTAAAAGCTGACAGTTATGTATTCTGCAGCCTATATAAAAAGGTGGTTGAGTAATAGCAAAAGAAGGGTGAAATTGTTACATTAAAAAATTCAGTTTCAGAAAACATTAAGCTTGGAAGAAATACAATATAACTTCATTTTTGT
The DNA here is from genome assembly GCA_004794655.1 of Marisa cornuarietis. Lineage (NCBI taxonomy): Eukaryota > Metazoa > Mollusca > Gastropoda > Architaenioglossa > Ampullariidae > Marisa > Marisa cornuarietis. Next base: position 13,472,456 of record SMMW01000575.1, read on the forward strand.
TTCCTCACCTACATTGCCTACCACAGGTTGTATCTTTCACGAGATGAACTTGACAACCCCCACAAGAAGAAGCGACATCATCTGTACAAAGACAGCTTTGCTGTTGAACTAAAGTTTGAAGAAGTCAAGGATGACCTGTGATCCTGAAACTGAAGCTACTCATTATTTAAGTCTCTGATTTGTAAAAAAAAAAAAAAAAAAAAGTTGTGATTCTTGAACTGGAGAGAAAAGTATATTTTATTGAGTGCATATGATCAGTAGAGATCCTGTATGTCATCGCAAGAAGAGAGCACATTCCTTACTACACCAAGATGATATACTGAATGGATTTCTAACTTTTTCAGTTATTGATATACTCAACATTGTTCAGAGTTGAAGTTTTTACAGGTATTTGAATTTTTGTGAGTTAATATTAAGCATAAATGAACTGCAACATTTTATACTTGGTTTGCATCATGATTTTTATATTTTTTATTAATGTTAGAGAAGGTCATGCAGTTTTTGCTAAACACTTCATATCTGCACATTCCGTTTTTCTTTTACGACCTTACACCTATTGCTAAAACTTTTTATCTGCACATTTTGTTTCCTTTGCATGACGTTTCAATATTTGCTAAAATACTTTTTATTTGCACACAGCCTCAGAACTACTGCTAAAGCTCTATTTATCTACTCACTCTGTTTCCTTTGCCTTTGCCATAAAATGCAAAAAAAAAAAAAAAGAATATAATGACCGTCTGGTAAGCAGGTGGTCTTCTCAGTGTTGATTCTTTGTATAGAATAAGTCTAAATCTAAAACAAATATTTTAACTGTGCAATATTTGACTTTTTTTTTTTTACAAATGTGACATCTAAATGGTGATATTATTTTCTGTCATCTTTTTGCTGACAACGATTAAAACACCAATATTACCTATAATATCAAGGCAAACCCTAAATTCATTCTTACTAAGGGCATGTTGTGAATATGACGTTTAAACATTTATGTGCAGTAGTTATTTTTATCCAGGAAATATTGAAAAGTGAGTTTTGATGGAGGCTGTATTTCCTGAATGGTTGAAAATAAGCAAATTATGCAGCTCGAGATTCTTGATACCAAGGGGAAGTACTCTTTCCTTCCCTGTGTTATGGCATCGCATTCCCTTTCCCACCTCATCTCACTAGCAAGTCTTGTGAGTATTTTATGAAGATTATGGAAGCAATATTCTGCACCTCTCCTTTTCTTTCACTGCACATTTGGCCATATTTGTAATACTCAAGCTGCTAATGTATTGATATTTCATGTATCAATGTTTAAACATATCTCTTGAACACTTGAGCATGTAATATATTTATTCATATTGCCTTATTCATGCACTTTGTGCTGTATCTTTTTTCCAAAAGAGCCTCCTGTGTTTACATAAAATATGTGGAGTAGATCAGTTATAAAAAAGTTGTTTAAATCAGCAGTCATTCCATGAATCTGCTCAGTTTATTTAAAGTCAAGAAAAAAGTTTTTGAGGTTCTGACTTTGTTTTGGTGTGTTAGGATTTTTTACAATAACATACTACCTGATGTGTAACTACAGCGTCCTAAATGCTCCAAACTGAGCACCTTGGTTAAACTTTAATTCATTATCTCTATTCTCAAGGCTTATACTCATGAAATTCATTCTCTGGGTAGACTTAAGTGCCTTGTGCCACCTGTATCACAACATGTGTCTTTGCTGATGTTGGGTTGGTAAGAAAGCAATAATGTCAAAGGCCTAGGTTTCTGAATTCACTGTCTGTTCATTGCTTTTGTTATAGATATATTCTGCAGTATTGTGCTTACTAAATATTTTTTGTCTTCATACTCATTTTTAAAAAGGGAAGGCCATGTAAGGGATACATGCAATTGCTTAAGAGGCTAGTGAGTTACTATTGTGTGTATTAGAACTGTTATTTTAAACAGTATATATACCTGTATTACAATTTTCAGATTCTAGTCCAATCAAGCCAAATAAATGTTTGGCGCCATATGCAATTTTGTAATATATCACTTAACTTTGTAATAGGGTTTTCATTTCCTGGACATGTAAACATTTTTCTTGCAGCCGAAGCTATCAGTTTGATGAGCATCCACTTCAGGTGATTTGTAAGTCAAAGAACAGTATTGCCTTGATTTGGTGTCGTTATGTTTGTATTCTAATAATTGAAGTCTTGTCAGTGAAATTATCATCACATTAGTGAAAATGGCATTCACAGCCAGAAATGGCATGGCGTCAGTACTGAGGAGTTTGCTGGCTCATATCTTGAACAGCAAGTATGCAAATAACTATAAATGCTTAATACGTGAGATATACATTGTTATTAATGGCCAAAGATTCTTTCCCAGTTGTTTTTGTCATTAAAAATTATTATAGTTTTTTATGAAAAACATAAATCAATGTGTTGGTTTTATTTTAACTCAATTTTCGTTGTGCAAGACAGCTGACTTGCTGAATGCGATATTTTTCTGGTTTTTAAGAATTTGTTAAGTAGTTCATGGGATAGACAGAGTGCTATCATTGTGCTTCTGCTACTTCAGCAAGATTGGTGTGCTGTGAATTGAATATGCGGTTATTGCTAATGTGGACGGCTGCTAGAAATGTCTTTTAACCTCCCAAAAAAGCTGAGAACATTATACAAACATCACAAGCCAAGAGCACTAAGCTGAATGCAGCACTCAGTTTACGGACACGTGAGACTGCAGACGATTTCTGAAGCATCCGTCAGGAGCCTGAAGCACGTTTTGGCCAGTGCACCTCATACTGTAGGTATAGAACTGGTCGAGCTATCCAAATCCTGATCTTGGATGTGCCACGCCCATTTCCGGCTTGTCCCTGAAAGTATTCCTGGCGATGTGAAGAGGTAAATCCTGCGTGATTTCAAAAGATTACACTCTACGTAATCGCATCAAAATGATTATTGTCGTAGATTGACCAGACCTCTTCAAGGTAGCTAATCTTCCTGATAGCGCAGGGGAAAATAAAGGATAGGCAGATTAAGACTTTCGAGTGCTTTCGCTGTAAACTTCCAAGTGCTCTCCAGGCCCTCCAAAGTCCTAATACACTGGGACCATTGGCGGGGCTGGCTGAGGCTGTGTAGGTGGGATGTGGCAGAGATCAGAAGACGGTGAGAAAAAGATAACCGATCGAGTTCCTCTGAGAAATCCTCACCTCCTCGCCCATGTATCAAAAGGCGTACCCTAGTTCTGAAGAGAACTAAAACAACCGGCAAACCGCAGAGTTCATAAAGGGTTTATTAGGCCAGTGTTCATGGGCTGAATGTGATGTGTAGCTCTAAAGACTCGTGCGTTTGAAGGAATTTTTAGTATCCTTGTATGACGTGCCTTAGTTACTTAAGAAAATGTTTTTAAAGTTTTCTTGACAGGTATAAAAAGACGACTTTCTATTTTTAAAAAAGTAAAATAAGATAATGAAAAAAATACAGCTGCCGTGAGACAGCATTTTGTGCGTCTCAGCGCTCACCCAACACATGCGTTTTGGCAGAGAAAACGTGTAGCGTAAGTGAATGCCCCCAAACAGTTCTTTAATTTATAATGATAAATGTTTATTTTGTTCATTATTATTCCGATTTCCTCCGATTTCAAATTAAAATGGCAACTTGCGTGTTGTGGCTTTTATCAGAGAAGCAGGGTCCATGTCTTGTTGAGACATGATCTAATATTAACAAAACAGTTATCAAAATAAAGTTTCATCCGTCTATTGTAGTCGAGCACAGGATTGTTTTTATGTATTTCAGGCATGCAGTAGTGAATCATGGATGTGCTGTGCGTGAGTGTAAGAAAGTGGAAGAATGTATATGTGCGTATACGCGCAGTTCACGCCCATCCGATCGAGTGTTGTCGTGCTTGTAGGACCTTCAAATGTGAAGTGACGCGATGCATATTTCAATAGAATCCAGTGTTTTCAGTTAAGTGTTAGCCATGGTACATGAGCCTGCAGGCATGACACGTCACACTGTGCACACGCAACGTGAGTGTGACGTGCTTTGATTCCTCCACGCTGGTGGGTTTGAGCCGATAAATCACATTTTTTCTGTAAACATCTATGTCTCCAGAAAGGTGCGTCTAGATATCGCCGACCCTGTTTGGAATTTTACAATTGCTTTTTTTTTTTGTTCTGTTTTTTTTTTTTTTTTTTACAAAGCTTATGTCATGAAAACCAAACAAGCCAAACTTCACTCGATCGAATCATTCTGGAATCAGCTGTTCTTTTTCATGCTTTTCTCTAGAAATTAAAAAATAAGTATATTTCTACAGTTAAAATAAATCACAGGAGATAGGTTTTTGATTAACAACAATATGATGAAGAGAAGCGAAGGAAGGCGCATACAGGGAGAATATCGTTCTTTCCCTCTCTCTATAAATATATATGTGTGCTATAATTTGAAAATTAAGTTGATATTAAATTTTGGCAAAATATTTATAGAGTAAAAGTTGTGGGCTCAGCTGAGCTGAAATGCCGCTTGTAAGTGTGTACACTGTATTCATGTGATAAATGGAAGATGGACACTTATGTCGCAAAAAGAAGTGCAACCTCTTTAACCTTTCATGGAAATTGTTTACCATAGCTATGGATACGGGTATTGCACAGTTACGGCTCGAGACAGTTTTTGGTACTGCCTTGTAATCAGCTAGAGAGGACGAGATCGGGCCCGTGACATAGATGATGATTGGTTCAAGGGATGGACTGAATTAGGTTAGATTTAAGGGGCGCCTGTGTAAGCCTGGAATCTAGCTGACGAAGAACTCTATGCGATGTGTCGAAAGGGTTATAATGTAAAAAGAACACTGATATTTTAGTCTGGTAGGGTTTGTTTGATTTTATAGGCACGTGCTTGTGTGTGCGCATAGGTGTGTCCGTGTACTTTTCCTTCAAATCGAGGGCGGCCCGGTGGCGCAGCGGTAAGCGCCTGTCACCAATACAGGTGAAGGTTGGCTGTCCTGGGTTCAGCTCTCGTCTGGGGCACGCTGTTCTTTCTCTGCATGTGGTATCTTTTTACAGAGCTGGCTTCCTTGCCGTGACGTAGCCTTAGTTGCTGGCTCAGTGTAAAACAGCTATTCCCCTCCCCCACCAACTCCTTCGCATCGAGGATACGTCAGAAAAATATTGGTGACGAAGCAAAATTCTCGACTTTAGTCATGATGTCTCTCACCAATTTAATTAAATTTTCCTTCATGAATTGAATATGAATTAATTTTGTTAACCTTTATTATGAGCCTTACAGATGTAATTTAAGGGTCTTTTTTTAAACTAAGAAAGGCAGTCTAAATAAGCATTTCTTCGTGCTTCACTACTCATTGCTGTTGCTTAGGATAACAAGAGAGACATTTTTTTCTCAAGGTTTCTTGGTTAATATGAACAATATTTTATGGTAGATCTTTCACCCACAGGAGAAAAAGTTTCAAATGTTAAGACCTTAATCTTCCGGTCGGATGACTGGCAGTCGTGGGGACAAATATAGAACTCCTTCATGTGTTTGCCGCTAGAACGATGCTGCACGCGCAGAAGTAAAATTGCATGTCAGACGCGCACTTTAAGTGAAAAATTGCGTTAAGGGCGATTTTACTCTATTACGAAGGCGCCGGGCTAAATTTGCCGCCGAACTAGGAAAAGTGGGTTAGTTCCCTTGTCCCTTGACCTGCTTCTCATTAGTCTCCTCCTCTCAATGCAGTGGCTCAACTCTCGCCACGCTATTGGCATTACAGAGTTTATCATTGGAATAAATTGCATCGGCGTTTGCTTGGCATATCAACTACTTGTCGGCAATTAGCTTATGTGGTTCTCTTCAACTTTGCAATTAAATGCAACTCCTCCTACTCCTTCTCCTCCTCGTCCTCCTCCTCATCATCACCACCATCCCCACCACCACCATCATCATCAGGCGGGGAAATAGGGGAAGAAAGTAAAGAACACAAAAGAATTTAAAAATTAAATACTGCACAGACGTTAAAAGGACCTCCTGAGGTTCATTTGGAATTAACGGCTCGTTTCTAGTCTTTGTAATTTGACAGCTTTGTGGATAGTCAGCCGGGATGCTTACTGTACTGCCTGTCCCTCTGTGTGTAGTGGGATCCAGTTTCTTCGGCATTTGCCCAGACGCTCCATGTCACCGCCGGCATTCTGGGATCTTACTGGCACGGATGTCGTCTGCAGAGAAGCAGTCATTTCTCTCTGATTGTGTTTGATCTCTCGAACTGAAGGTGATCGGGCGCAAAGATTGAAGGAGGACAGTAATCGCTTCAGAGGAGACAGGTTGGCAGCTAAAGACATCCGGGCTTTGTTTGGCCACCGGGCGGGACCTCATTTGTTTAGACCTGACAAGTTGCTTCCTTCTTCTGCCGTCGTTTATTTGTTTTGAATTACAGAGGGGTTGGCGTTTGTGATGTGTTTTGAAAGGTAGTCAATATACTTGCAGATTTCGTGCTGTTTGCTAAGCGTCTCGGTCGAAGATGGTTAACCCCCCATCACCATCACCACCACCACCTCCAGTCCTAGTCTCTCGTCAGAGCTCGGGTATGCCACTCATTGAATGCCGACAGTCCGGACAGTCTGTCAACGGATGAAAAGTGACGTCAACGCCGGTAACATTCCTTTCTCACAATAATCTTTTGTCCTTGCTAAGACAGTGTACACAAGAAGACGTGACAGATAATGTCGGTGTTCTAATATTTGTTATTAAACTTGGTCATAAAATTCTGCGGTCATAACGAAATTTTATTACCGTGATGCCGTTTCCACGACCCTTCTAAACGTTGAGAGCCCATATTGTGACCCATTACACAACTTCACTCATTGTCCTTTTTCTGGATTCACGTTTTGAAAATAACATTTAAAAAAACGTTTTCATTGTGATGAACATGAAAAAATGAAAATCTTGCAGCCACAAGAACAGCTCTGCAGAGAATATTGTCTGTAACATTTTAACACATGACTTAAGCGATGGACATCTACTTCCTTCCATTAAATGTAGAATTTCATTTTTCAGATTTCTTTTATCTATTATTTACAACCTTAACTTTGGATTTACAACGATTTAGACTAACACAATTAAGGATCATGCAAGTGATTGGAATACATATCTAGATGATCCAACTCTTTCATCGTCTGAACCTTGGCTTTTCCATTAAGTCGATACCAAAAGATCCTAAAAAAACAATTATTTCATTTTACTTAGATTCAAAGGTTTCCTTCATTTCCTGGCTGTGTTGAATGAAAGATTATAGTTGAAATTCGATATCTTGTAACAAAAAGTTGATCTATTTTCGACCGACAGTCAGTTAGTGTTAGACTGCTTGATGCGTTTGCCGTAATGGAACAGTGTGAGGAGAGTTTTAACAACACACCACGCACAGGATGGACATTAGCTCGCAATCAAATTATTGCAGTTTGCATCCTTGTCCAGTCCTCGTTAGACCAACTCATCTAAGAAACATCATCCTCTCCATCAGTCCGATATTACGGCGCGGTGGCTTGCTAAAGAGAAGACACACTAAAAGCCAAGAAGATGGGTTTTTCTCATTGACAGTATTCAATGTAAAAGGTTTTGATGTGATCTCGAACAATAGAAAAAGCTGTTAATAAACTGTCATCCATGCAAATTTGAGAGGAACAACACTCTTAAAAAGCATTAAAAATGTAGCCAGTAGGAGTCCATCGATCGTTAATTATACATTTTGGAAGACTAAGGGGTTGTCAGATTTATTTGGGGGGGGGGCCTATGTATTTGGAGATTTTGCGAAAATGTGTTAATGGAAGCCACATCGTTAATGAAAATATGCCCGTCACCTCGATGATATTATGGTATTGAAACTTAGAACTTCAGAGTTCACGTAACTGAAAGAAACAAAGAAAATGCAACTGACGTAAAGAAAATATGAAGGAGAACTTTAACAGTTTCGCCATTGACAAAATACCCTTTCCCCCGAAAAACAACAACAAAACTGACAGACTCGAAAGCAGTCTTGACCTAAGTGCAGTAGAAATTCACTGGGCTTACTCCAGTGTTTCCACAATATTTTCATAGTATTCATCATGCACGTGGACTTTTTTTAAAATAAAAGAATGTGAGAGAACAGAATCAGAACGCATACGTGCCAGTATAATAAACAATCAAATTGTGCAACATGACATAGACTAATATGAAGCTGGTAGACAGCAAAAACATAAACAAAGATTTGCATTGCAGAATTAAATATTAGCTTAAGTCTTTCCCGTGTAACTGCTTTTTCGCCTTTTTTATTCTAGAGAATTCTTTGTTTCTTTTTATCCTGTTGTATCAATGATTCGTGCGCCCTCTTTTAGAATTAGTTTATGGTCTAGAGTCAATTTCGTTAGAGTTAGTAAGTGTGTCTGGCTTTGGGTTAAGATTAGGTATCTGGGGTTTGACAGGGATTTAGTAAGGGCGTGTATTCCGTTCTTGCAAAAGACAGGTGGATTTCTTCGTATACTTACTTGCACGGAGAAGATAACTGATTATTATAACTATTGACAGTAACAGATGACGTATGGTTAAACTCTTTTCACTTTAGTTTGCTGAGAGACGTAGTCTTCTCTCCATCACGAACAGAATTAATTCCGCCTCCAGCAAAACCGTTTTGTACTGGTGTACAAGTTCATGAGGTTCATGTTTGGAAGTCCGAGAGAAACTAGCACAAAAGACTGAAATGTACTCGAGAAAGGAAAACATCAAAAGGAAAGAGCTCGCTTACAAAGTGACTGCATTTTTGTTACACGCACAAACCGAAACAAAGCTGACTGCTGTTACCACTAGTGAGACCACTAGTGGTTCTTACCTTACCGAAAAATGTTGCGCAGGAAACCAGTGGTTTAAATTTAGCCTCTGAAAATTATTTTTATTATTTCTAAAATTACAAAGGCACTTAAACACGCGGTCTTTCAAATGCACTGTTTGTGCATGACTATTAATTACTCAAACGACATGATGCATTTACAAGACAAACTTGAAGTCTGAGTATCAATTATTTATTACACAATTCCCTAAGTTAGGAAGACCAAATCATTTAAGCGATTACGATGCTGTCCCGTCTGAATTATTTCCTCATTGTGCTTTAGTACAGAAAACAAATGAGAATGCATCAAGCCTTTGATGAATAACGTATGAGATGAAGAAATATCAACGATTACATAATACATCACAGTTTCTATGTAAGGAAATTTCGATGATACATCTAAATGTAAAATAAAGCGTTGTAATAAATCCAACGAGTTATAGAAACTTCATTTAATCACTGTACAGCTAGAATGATACAAGAACAATGTCTTCTTTTTAAATCAAATATGCAAATAGTTATAAGTGTTTTGAATGACACACAAATTAATCTAAGATTTCACTGACATATTTACAGACACAAAGTAAGGTCAGATGTAACGACAGGAAAGACAGCAGGCTTGCCACTGAATCATTAGCTAAATCATTAAAGTGATCGTCATCGGCTTAAAACAATACTGGGAAACAAGCCTGATTTAGCATCGTAAACATTACAGTGAGATACAGAGCTAGAAATGAATGTAGCTATTAGCTACTCACACTTTGGAAGTCGAAAAAGATATTTATGTACACGTATGAGTCCTCTCTAGCAACACAAAATGAGAGATACATGGGAGGAAGAAAAACATGGCTGTCGAAAAGTTTTAGTAATCGAACAAATGAAGTCAATGTCGCCTGCGATGTCTACGTTACTGTTCACCCTGGAATATCTGATCAGTTTATTTATCTCACCTATCTAGCCATCAAACAAAAACAATGCTGCAGATTCAAAGTATGAAAATAGAAAAGCATAGGAGAGCTGTTAACCTTTTATCAGGACAAATTTATTTTATCGAGGTCTTGAAATGGTAATTTAAATTAATTCACTTCTCGCTCTTTCTGTACAGACAGTGGGTGGGTAGGGGAAGGGGAAGGGGCTATGAGTCAATGAAGTCCCGGTATGCGGATCTTATGCTAACGACACTGTTAAATACCTTGTATCGTACTGAAGCATCTCTTGCTAATACAAACTTAAACGTATTTATATTTACTCAGCAGTATTCGTGAATAGTTTAAAACAACTTTTCTTATGTGTGCGTCCCCGTGCTGTCAAATACAAAAGAAAATGAAGTCCAAATGCGTGACTCGGGTTTCACGCATGACGTCATGCTTAACTGCTTGAAAAGAGGTATCGGGTACTATCCTATTAAAGAGATAGGGGTATGGAGAGACAGAACAGAAGGAAGCGTGGCATGGGGAATGGAGCTATGTGTCTTTAATGAACCGGGTGACAAAGATATTTTAGATTCTTTTTTTTTTAGGAGGGTAGTGGTTAAAACTAGGCCCGGGAGATAGGGCAAATGGCATCATTAGTAACGCATTTGTTTCGCAAAATTTCATTATTCCACAGCATTACGCGTGTTTTGGAAGAATTGAGTACATATTGCGCAATATGAACGTGATGAAAACGCAGTTTGCAGGTCGTGCGAGGTTCAGGGGCCAGTTGCATGACACATTTCTAATTTTAAACACTTTTAGGCTTTAACTCTTTTTAGAAAGGCATAACACATTTTCAGAACTTTTTAAAAAATTTGAAAACACTTTTTCGTTTCCGTCAGCACATTTTTTGCGAAGCGTCTAAATGGCATATGAGCGATTTTTGAAGAATTTATTTCCCTTTTTAAAACAGTTTTAGGGTGTAGAAACATGTGCAGCTAGCCCCAGAGCTCTAGTCTTAAAGAAGCATAAATAATTAAATAACAGGCTCTTACTTTGGTTTTGGATTCAGGATATAGTTATGTTTAGTTTTTTTTTTTTAAATGCAAATTTCTTGTTCAACCCAGAAGCATCTACGTCATGTACAATTAGACAAGTTTTCATAGACCATCACATGGTATTATCTTAGTGACTTTGGTAGTGTCACATTTCCAACTTTCCAAAAGTTGTTGTGTCCCGTGTGCAGTAAATGTTCCTCCATGCGCAAATAATTTTGTCTTAAAAAATGTTATCCCCAAACAGGCCTCATACCGGAACTCAATGAAATGTAAGCGGAAGTGTGACAGTGACGTAGATTCGTCTGCTTTCTTTATAAATATGCACGTCCATGGCTTCTTCAAATGCGAAGTTTTAATCAGAAAACTGTGGTGCACTGCAACCACTAACAAATTAATATGAAGAGGAACGTAACCACAAACTCGACAGTTTCTGGTAACTGCCTTAATTCTTTTTGTTTACATTTCACTGAAACCGTAGCGTGTCTTTGCAATTTATTAATGTAGATGTCGGAAAATATTTACCAGCTTGATAATGTGTGGATGATATATAGGAAAGATGCGGATCACAGGTCGCAGTACCAGACTACTGCGATCAGTATCCAAGTAGCATTAATGGTCATACCATTAAAAAAAAACAGGATACAACAACGATATAGCTGTGTGACAAAAGCTGCTGAAATAAGTCGAGATAGTGATAGGAAAAACACTTTACAGTTATGTACATGACTGTATGCCAATGTTCCACAACCTTGCAAAGAAGACATTATGAAATTACTTTGTGCACAGAGGCTCTCGGTGTTGCAGACGACCATTTTGCAAAATCGGCTATTTACCGGCACTACCTCGTTTGCACGTTTTGGAATGTCAATGCTCGTCAAAGTACTCTTGGAAACAAGCATGAGAAGCTATTTATACATATTTCAATTTCATCTTCACGTTGACAGAATGCAGCTCGGATGCAGAAAACTTTAACTCGGATGTATCCCAGGCCAGACGGCTGGGTGAACACGAGACAGCAGAGTACCAAGACAAACAGGATGACGTCGTATCAGAATGTAATGAAAAGGTAGGTGAACATGTATTTTTTCCCTTTGTCTAAAAATAAACACTCTTTGACCAAAGAATAGTGTCAGTGTACACGAAAGGTACCAAATCAGTTTTATTAACAATTCGTAAGGCTCTTCATTTCTCACTTAACGCTTAAAAAGGAATCCTACTAGTTGTGTGCTTCCGAAGGAAAATAAAAACAGGCTCACAATTGTCGTAATACACGACAAAGCCAGATAATGTAGCCTTTTATTATCGTTCTTTTGTAACCTATAATTTGGTGCAAATTTCACTTCTACAAACATTGACAGTTAACTTTGAAATACAGCTTGTGATATACCGTCCTGTTACTTGCGATATTTTTAGTGCATGCACTAATGCTGTCAGAACTAACACATCGCGAATGTATTTCTATTTCAAGTCTCCACAACTTTAGATTTTGTACAGTATATTATACACTAAACTGCTCTGACTAAAAACTTTTCACATTTCGTCGTACTACAATCCAGCAGGAGACAACACTCAGCTACACATTAGCCTTAGTGCTCATCAACAAACCGGTCATTGAATTAGTCAATCGACCATGCAGTCAACATACATCAAAACCATATCTGCTATGTACAAGTTGAATGTTACGTATTTTATACATTTGAGACTACTCAAAGCATAACTAAGAAACACAAAATGTTGACACAAATGGTGGCGGTGGCGGTGGCGGTATACAAAAATCAAGATTTAAAGATGGTAAGAAGAATGAGGCTACAAAAATTACGAAAAGACGAGGATCGAAGAACTTTGGGATGCGCTGGATGTAAACGTCACGTCAGGAGATAAACAGCCCAGTAGCTGGCGTTGAAGACGACGAAAAGTAAAGGAAAGACAAGTCTGGCATATTTGTCAATGGTATTGACATCCTGAACCCTTGGAATCTTCACCTTGATTGACTTAGCCTTTTGTTTGAAGTTAGACAGAAGTCTCCTTCGTCGAGGGGGAATATTTGTAGGTGTATTTGTCCTTCGCCTGACTGCGTTGCTAGGGAGATAACCACGTGACACATACGTCGTTCTGGGAGGAGCAGGCGTTATCCGCACATTACTCTGATCAGTAGAGCTGTCTCCATCAGGTTCCATATTGAAGCTTTGGCTGTTGCGTATCCCCATCATCGGAGACAACCGAATTTCCCTCATTTCCACGGCTTCCACAGAGTTGTTCTGCAAAAACAAGATAAAACACCGCAGACATCAATAAGTGAAGAAATGGACTGGCCTTTTTTTCTTCACAAATAAAAGTGTGGAGCTCCATGTTACAACGGTACTCAGTATAGCAAATATAATTATTACTGGCAATCTGTTATAGTTTCTGTGATAATCACACATCTGTACACTGCCACAGCAGCAGTAACTACGATACCTTCTGTTATCACTATCGTTATTGTTGCACCTGCCGTTGTTGCGACTGGGAAGAAAGAAAATAAATAATACCGATGAACTGGTGAATTTCTACACAGCTTACAAAAGAAGTCTTCCATCAAATTAATAATGACTGTAAAAATGCTTTGAGCATAAGTTTCTTATTTAGCAAATGAATCGGTCGATATAACAGGGCCACTTCTGACTCGAATAAGCATATTTGTAAGATGCTCTTTGAAACGGTAGAGCATGACTCTGAACCAGACAGTTGACCATATAGAGGTAAGATATGATTTTGCAGTTAAAAAGCAAGATGGTGTTTCTGGGAGGTTATGGATACCTGTTTTTCTAGCTTTCCCAACAATCTCATGCCTTCTTAAAGAAGTAATTATTTCCCTCTAATATATTACCACGTTTCAATTAGATAAAATAATCCATTACTGTTTCCTTGGCTTTTTCATGGTTCATATTAATAAGTCTGCAGTGTATTTTATTATAAGTTCTGTTAGTTGTAGCAGCGGTAATATAGTAATACAAGCTTTACTGTAACAACGCTTAACGCAGAAGGCGAAGACTAAAATTCTGTTAGAAGTTTAAGGAAGCAGTCGGCTTCTTTACAATTGCGATCTCTCTATCCACCGAACCCCAACCTCTACACTATATACCCCCACGAATCTCCTTTACCATATTTGTTTATGCCTCCCTTTTTCCCACCCCGTCTCATGTCAAAGACACAGAAACACTGCAATTGTTGCCTCTCCCACCTCTAGTCCCGACCTTGGGTTTAGATGTGAGGCACTTAGCGTCCTCCCGGACTGGCTATTTGTATTCGTAGTCCTATGATAAGTCATATGTAAAGAGCCAGCTGTCTTTGTCAGACGTTTTCGATTTCTTCCTTTTGTTGGTGAAGCATATCGACAGGCGACCAGAAGTAAAGCAGAAATTTGCGTGACATAATTACCGATAATGATAGGAAAGAAATCCCAAAGCACTGACCGTTAACGGAGCATCAGTATTGCTTTACCCTTTTGGCATGAGTAAAAATTGATTTCAGCAACCTCTGGACTAAATTCAACACGAAACACTTTCATTGTAATCACCACGAGACTGGCTGTTATAATGCAATACAAACAGAAGTTAGGTCTATTGTTATCAGACAATACCACTTTGTATATCTCAAGGTCTTTATGGAACGAAACGGTTTAGCAAAGAAAGTGAATTATAAATAAATAAGGGTCTTTTTTTCTCATTCTACTGTATTTCGGAGACCATATTTCTTGAGTTAAGCTCACAGAATTGTACGGATTCCAAGACACCTTTGTGAATTTTCGGGTAAAATATTAAGAGAGTTAGGAACGCGGGGGATGCTTGAATGAATGGCTGCTCTATAGTGATAATATCAGCACCTATGAAAACTTAATCAGACCCTAAATCGCGAAAGTGCATGATTTATCAATATTATACACAATTTTGACTATGACTACGAGTGGGTCATACAGGTACGAGGTATAAAAATATTTCTGTTAGGAAACATCTCTTTTGGACTATTTTCATCAATAATATAGTTATACTGCGCTTGTTGAAGAGTAGTCAAGGTTTTTCTTTGATTAGTAAATGGCAAGATCAGCTATGAAGTCGCAAACGTGTTTCTCCCACGTTGCCGTTTCATCCATTGCAACTAAGAGACCTGGAACTTTCCCGGTGCAAAGATAAAGAATGCGGTTCTTTTCGTTTTCTGTCCATTTAAAACAACTTTATAAGAAAAGAGAGTAAGAAGGCAGACGGCTGCCCCCGAGGGAGGCTCAGGCAGTCTGGCAACCAGAGACACAGCTAAATATGTAGACAGAAAAGACTTAAGGTTCTTAAGCAGGCAAAAAGGGAATAGAGATGCAGAAATTAAAATAAAAGAGGAGTACGAACGGAGGTTGGAAAAAGAGCTTAGCGGCGATGAGGCACGAAAGGTGTTCCTGGTTTCTTTTTAAATGGCTAAATAAACTGCAGTTGTCTCAAAGCGCAATGAAGAAATGTTGCAAGAAACATCTCCACGCTCTTCTTCGTTGAAAATAGTATTTTTCAGATGCTAGTCGTAGGTTAATTAAACTCAAGTGTCACTTAGTGCTGTCCCTTTTCTTAAAACACATTCACGAAGAAGGGTAAAAGGAGAACTTGACCTTTAAATTCCGCGTTAGACATTTGAAGATGCTAAAAGCATTTGTTTCTTTTCTCACGCCTTCAGCTCACGAATCCTTCGTCTTTGTCCAGTTTATGAGTAGAATATTTCTGAACATTTGGTTAATCATGAAACCCCTCCCTGTGAAGAAAATGAAATGCAAACTGTATTGCACTAAGAAGAGAACAAATTCTTTTCGCCAGTGTATAGCGTTCCTGCTGGCACATTCGTCCCATCCCAAGTCCTTTTCTCCGACAAATTACTTTAACTGTTGCGTTAAATGAATGCGGTCCAATCATTTCAAGGAGGACCCACCTTCTCTCCTACCCAGGAAAGCTTAAAATTACTTCTCTAAAGAAAAGAACGAGATGCTTTGAATAAGGTCTTCATAGTTCACAGCTCACTACAACAGCTAAGGAGAAAGTGCATAAAAGTCCTAAGCCAGTCAACATCTGAAATTGATATTTTGATAATCAAAACGTCTTCAATGTGGAATTCGTCTTCTTCCGGGACAATGTTCAGTGAAGGATGCCTCTCGAAACTCTGGTGATCTCATTTCAACAACGCTAACTATCAAATTTTATTCACGAGCGTGCAAAGGGCCAGTGTTTGCTCTCGATCCCATGAGAATGAAAGAGACTGAAAGAAAATTTCTAGCAATGAAAGCAGACTGCGGAGAAAAATATGGCAATTCTCAGACCCCCTACAAACTGCGTTTCTAAGACTTTGAAGGAGGAAAAAGGCATTGATTGGCCAAAAAAACTTGAAACTTCTATTGTGCAACCATCCAACAGGAAAAATGTCCTGGACTTCCGTAAGAAGCGGATGCATTGAAAAAGAATATAGAGAAAATCTTCGGTAAGCGCGCACGAAAGTTTGGAGGGTTATCCTGTTCTTCAGAACTACTCAGCAAGAAATGGATCCAGCAGCAAGAAAGAAAGCTTCCTCACTTCAAGTCACTTCATCGGACACTCAGCTGTAGGTGTCCACCACAGAAAAGAGCCAAGTGACATGATGGGTGGTGTCTGAAGGTAAACGTACTATTTCTACCCATGTTTCAAGAGCAAGCAATTCAATGACTTTTTACTGCAAGTATCGGCCTCTTTCAGAGTATTAGAGAACCCACCCATCCTCTTTCTTCGATAGCAGCAAGTATTTGGTGTCCATTCGTTCCTATGGCTGAGAAGTCAAGTTAAAAACGATAATAAACGATTTTCCGGCGTCATAGATATCTCCTCATTTCCTTCTTGAAGCCATTAAGAAAGAAAAGACTTCCGTACAAAGTTAATCCCAGGTTGATTCTTTGTGTTGGCTGAAGCACATTAACAATCTGTACCGATGACAAATTTCCACTTGGACCAGCAGTTTCGAGATCACCTCAAGTTTTATTCAGAGTGTCCTCATAATCATTGATTTTTCACATTCAGCAGAAAGGTCAGTGATCTTTAATGCTTGAGAGAAGAACATGAAAGGAGGGCCATAACCTTAGATGAGAATGAATATGAATCACAGACCTTCCTGTCACGACTCTCTTCTTCTTTCTCCCTCGCTTTTTCTTTCGTATGTTCTTTTTCTCTCATTGACACCTTTGAAGGAGTTTTGGGATGCCGTGAGCTGCTATTATGCTGCATCATCTCATCATTTCATCATAAAATCCTCTGATGCTTTTAGCCCCGTCGTTCTACAGCGTAATTCACCTTTTGTCTGCCCGTCAGTCCTTCAGTCCATCCGCCAGCCTGTCAGTTCCCTATAGGTAGCCCGATTAGACCACGCCCGAGTCTATAATATAGACTATACTATACCTTCTGAATTTATATTCTTTAATTTAAAAATCTAGACATTTACAAAAAGAAATTAACAACAGGTGTAGTATGATACTGCAGAATGTTATGTTTTAAGTTTTAACTTTAATGAGATCGACAAATTCATCAAAATTCTAACAAGAACACTCCCAATAACTTAGTGCTAAATTACATTTCAGGCTGTAGGCAGTTTCTATTCATGACCGGTCGGCTCTTTCAGACATCGAATATTTTTCTCCGTGTGTCTGGTTTTCTTCTTATTGTTGTTCCTCCCTCTGTCTAAGCTGCTTCGTGTCTTTTCGTCAGCTATTTTTTCAGCACCCCTGCCCCTCTTATGATCACTCTACTCTTCATTTTAAAGAGTGGGCATGATTTGTATTTCTTTAGCGTCCACGAAGGTGTTAAACCAATAAGACTGAAGAGTTTTGCAGCAAATGGTGTCTTCTTCGAGAAATCCTGACTCAGAATGTGCTTTCAGATCAACAGGTTTTTGTAAATTACATTCGAGCATGAAGCTACAGGGATTACATAATTTAATTTAGAAGCAATGCATCTGTGCGTTTTGAGGGAAACAAAGCGACAAATGAGATTTCAATGCACTGGAGTTATCCGGCACGTATGTGGTGCAGAGCTGTTTATTTTCAAGTGAATTGTTGTAAACCTCTCGTTTAATTATTTATTTTTATCTTAACATGTATTGGCTCAAAGTCCACACTGAAAATATTTCAACTCACAGAAATAAAGATATCACTAGGTAACGCCTGAGACAAAATTTATTAAACATAGTAGGAATATCTTCGATAAATTGTGAGTTTGACTGTGTCATGTAAGAAAAAACGCACATAGGTGTTTGGGTCTTGGCGTCAAGATTTTTTTTCGTTTGAGGTCTGTGACCTCCCAAGCTAATAAAAAAAAGCCTAGGCGAAAAAATGAAATGCAGATAAACAGATGGAAAAAGAGAGAGAAAAGTCATAATGGCATTTCTTTCAGAATTTTTAAACTGTTCAATTTTTCTAGCCTTCCTCTTTCTTTTATCCTCTACCCCTTTATTCCCACTGACTTATGCACTGGATTCTTATCGGTATGCCATTCTGAGGCATAAAAATATGTAGTGTGAAGCCCTGCATCGTCAGTGACAGAAGGGGGAAGGTAATCAGGCGTTAAACGGGAGGCAAAGCAATGTCCTCTTCCCATCCAAATTCAGTGCATGTCATCGATTACCAATCATCGAAACTCCAACAACGCAAATGCCTTCTCTCTCTGCATTCTTGTCTTCTTTTTCTACTTTTTGTAACCTCACTTCAGTTTTTTTTCCCCGAACACCGAGTTCTTTTCAGTTTCAGCTGATCATCAAGCACAGTGGTGCTTCAATTTTTGCTATTCAGGGAATCAGGCCTGCGCACGATCACGTCTTAATCTAGGCCCAGTCTAGGAGAATTTAGGCTTCTGTGGCGCGCGAAGCCGACTCGAGAAGGCCGCGTATTCTTCTGTGAATGCGTATCTGCAATTTCCAAGACTGAAGGTCTAAAGAGAATCTAGCTGTGTTTCTGCTCTCCTTCCATTTTCCCCGTTTATAGAGAAAGGAGACGCAGATACACGCACGTGGGAGAGTTGGAAGGGGAGGGGAGAGAGAGAGAACTATAGAAATAACAGGGTGCGCAACTGTTAACAAAGAAAAAGAATCAAAGTGGGCAAAGCTACTTTTCAGTGAGTGAAAATCCCTTTGACTTTCCAATGGAGAGGTATTTAACTACTAGAATAATATTTTGTAATAGGCAGTTTGGCACAACAGGCACCTGATGAAGATACAAATCCATGCTTTCGTTCTCAGACCTTGGCCAATAACACCAGTTCTGGTCTATTCAAGCACCTCGATGCATTAGGACGGTTGATGGTACTTTACCGACTATGTTAAAATTCATAATACCTAACCCTGACATCGGAACTAAGCCAATCTTGGCCTAAATCATTAATCTAAACCTAATAAAGTATCCAGCTGAGAGGATGACTACCCTTCTAACAAAATGTGACACCATAGAAATATAGTAAATAAGCCAGCTTGTATAGTCGGGAAAAGGAATGTGGGTTTTTCACGTTATAATCTTAATCAATAAAAGAGCACTTTTCACTTTAATGGACCTTGAAATTAAAAAAGCTACTAAACTCTATAAAAACCATAAAACAAACAATATTTTATATTATTTATTCTCTAGATAAAGAATATATGGAAGAAATACTTGAAGAACGTTGTGACTGGTCACAAAGTAATAGTTGCTAAGCTGATACAATTTCATCTTTTAATTTTACCAGACTTATCGTTTCTCTGATATAATGAAAATAAATACAAAAATCTAGACACACGTATAGACAAAAGTACTTTCGTGAGATCTGCATTTTCTAATCTGGCTGTAGATGTCGTCGGCGTAATTCTCGGTTAGACGCTCTGCTAAGACGTTGATGAAGAACCAAGCTCTGTGTTCTGGAGCATGATTTAAAAGGGTGGCTGATTTCCCTTGAGGGCCGTGATAAGGAGAGCTGATGACAGTGGATGCAAACTACTCCAACAGGAAATTTTACAGCCAAGACGTCTCTAACGAAACAATGGGGTCACTTTTTTCTCTCGCCGATACAAGTATATGTACACTTTGGGAGAAGAACGGATTTTTGCACAATTGAAGTTAAAAAATATGTTATTTATATTAAACATTTCGTTCGTTTCCATGATTCGTTCATGAAGAGAAACAGCAGTGTGGTTTACAGATAGCTGTATTTCTGCAAAACAAAATTTCTGACAGACCAGACCTCAGGCTGTGTTCTAGAGTACGTTGTTTTCTAGCGTATGCCGATTTACCTGAGTGCGGAGAAGTTGAAGCCTCTTCACACGCTTTTTTAGAGAAAGTTACGGGAAGCGGGAGAACGAATAAAGCTTGTAAGAAGAAATCACTAAATAATGTTTTGAAAAGTCATATTTTAGAGAAGACTGAATTCACTAAGCCTATGGTGTACACAAAAGCTTGCAAATGTGCAAAGAAGAGATATGCTATCCTGAGCTCTTGTTTTGGCGACTCGTATGGCGACTACTACAGATGCTTCGCTGCTATACGAGTCAATGGACGATGACTTGTTGACATAGCAAATGCATTTTTTTCGTTAACTGACGCATTGTGTGTGTGTGTGTGTGTGTGTGTGTGTGTGTGTGTGTGTGTGTGTGTGTGTGTGTGTGTGGGTGCTCGTGCGTGCCTGTGTGATTCGCTGGCTAAAATAGATCGTGCAAGGGTGTGTTTTCTCGAAGCGCTGATCTAGCCCTGTGAACCAATCCGCCAAGGTATTGTGCGTAGGTCACACGGTTCAGCATTTCACTTTACAATCAATCAAAAGAAACTAGTTCTCTTTTCGTGCTCTTCGAGAACTCAAAGATCTCATTGTGCAGAATAGATAGCTGACTGCAATCAGATACCGTTCTCTAAAGAAAAAAGAAATCAAATTTATTGTCTTTAATAAGACAAAGTATATCGGCTTCACGAACTATTAAAGGAATATTATCATATATGGAGGCTATTTTTTCAAATTTGTGTATGATGTCTCATTTTTCTAATGTCAATATTGAGCGTAACATAGATTGGAGGTAGAACAGAAACGTGATATGGATTGTGGACCGACACACAATTCAAGTACTTCAACAGATTCCTTATTGTGATGTCCGTATTGATTTCAGTGAGAAGTTACAGAGCCCACCAGGGAAAAACCACGTTCGATTACCCTCGTGTTCAACCACCTCCTTCCACCCGAGTAGGTCCTTTGCATCAGTTTGGACGCGCAAAACGCCCTGAAGACTTGTCCAGACTAGGACTAGTCCAAGTTATTGTCTAGACTCTTTCTCATTATGGGAACTTGCATCAAGTAGTTTCAAAGTAATATATGTTAACTCCATTGCATTTAAAAGCTCCGTACTTTCTATTTATAACTTTTGAAAGGGTAAAGGTGAATAAGTTGCTGACAATCCGAGACGCATGCTCGTGCTTTCTTCTGAATAAGGCCTCGCTAATTTTAGGGGTTTCTTTCTTCACATACATTTTTTTATTGGAGTCCACAAAAGCGGTTATGCAATTTACACAAATGAAAAGTATTCATGGTAGACAATAAGTAATTGTATCGTATATTTGTGTAAACATAATGTGATAGAGTATGCCTCCTCAATCTTTAAAAGTGCCCTAAAACATTTGTTGAGTTCTCAGCGAGACAGGCGTCCTTTGGCAAACAAAGGTTAGATGACTTTGAGGTGAAATCAGTTAGTGGATCCTTAGTCAGATTAATAATCACAGACCGACGATTTTAGGGACTGGAAAGGGCATCCCAGCATCGAAATAGAAACAAAACCATACATCAATTGAATGGTGCTATATTTAGAAACATTAGCGAGGTCTTTTTCTTGTGGAAAGGAGGGACGCTTTCCTTGCTGATGATACCTAGTCAGGGCGAATACACTAAACGCTCGTTTCTTCCACAGAAATGGTGACAAGTTTTTCCAGTCGGCGAAAATACATAAGAAGTGTAAAAAAGAAAGAAAATTAAGGATTGAGATGTTGATGAGATTATTTACTAACCTTTTGTGTATCGATTTATTATGTTTAGAGAATTGTTACCGTAATATGATACGGACCTACTCAATAAAGATCTATCAGTCGCTTTATACTAAATTCCCTACAGCTCAAGGGAGTGTATTTCATCTAGGAGCTCTTCAGGAACCCTAGACGAGCAGACTCAATAGAAATCAAGAATTCATGCATATTTAATTAAGAAAATTGTGTGACGTCAGTCACTAGAACATTTCTCTCTAGATCGTTCTAAGGGAATCTTACATTTTTAAGGCAAAAACCTAATTTCTTTTTTTCCTTACTTCTATTTTTAAAAGGGACGCAATCAATATTCATGCATGAAGATCAGGTCACAATTGTTCCTGCCGACTTGTGGGTGTTGTAAAATACCCGTTCCCTTTCTGCTTAAGTATGCAAGCCGGAAAGCTAGAACCACCTGCGTTAATGAACCTGATTTTTATCACCCTCTAAATTTTACGTGCAATTACTCTACATTTGTTACAAGTGCAAAGACGAGTAGCATGACAAAAATTATAGTTCTCTCTATTCTTATGTCTGAACTGTTTGTGGCTTTGCAAGCGTGTTTTCTTTATTTTGTTTCTTTTTTAAATGACCTAATTTTCATGAGAACGAGAATGTTTTATTTTCAGGATTTTTGTCTTTCTGTCACTTTCTTTTTCATGGCTTCTTCAACTTCGTCTTTTATTTTCCCACTCCATGTCAAGTTTGCTGTTGGATGATTTTAACAGCGTATCTGCCTCGTCTTTCTGCCTGTTCATAGATAACTGGGGAATGCAAACACGCGCATAACGTGAAATAAAACGAAACATGTATCAAATCTTTAAACCAAGAGGCTGATAGATGAACAAGAGAGCGAGTGACTGCCAGCAAACAAGCAATGGAAAGCAATAAAGTGCTGCTATGTAGTTATACAAATACACAAGTAATGGGTACTTGTATTTGACAACGCGTTGTCTCCTTATTGTTGCACGCCATGGAACAATGAGTAAAACCGATTCGCTCTACACAGCCTCTCTCTCTTCCCAGTCGATGCTATTTTCAAAGGATAATATTTTCATCGATGTATTAAGCTTGTGGCCACTGTTGGAATATTAAAATATTACAAAATATTTGACTTTCGATGGGAGCACACCAACATGTGACCAGCCTGGTGAAGAGCGCTCACCGACAGTAGCCCTCCACTGCCCTTTCTGCCCAGGTTTGATAGATGATGAAACATATGTTTTGTGTGTATGTCCTGTTTATGCAAGTCTGAGAGAAAAATATTGTAAGACATTGAAGAAAGGAGCACATGTACTCATCCCGTTCTCATCTAGCACCAATGAGTCGGTAATTAGACAGTTGGGTCTTTTCGTATTTCTGATGTTAGAAAAACGTCGGTCGATAATGAGTTGATAATGTACTTATATTATTATACTCATGGATGTCATCTCCCCCTTGGAAATGGCTTATGGCCTACCCAATAAACAGGTTCTTCTTCTTCTCTTCCCAGTCTATCTCTTTCTCTCCTCTGCCTTTCTGCCTGCCCGACCATTTCCCTCTAAATGTGTCAGTGGTGTGCATCTCTCATTTTCCATCATTCAGAGTATGTAAAATTTTCATCCGCTCACAAATGTTGATGAACTATTTATTCTTTACTTTTATATAATTAAAAATGGCTTAAATGTATCCTAATTCATTTTTTGCAGGAATACGTTATAGTAAAACCGAGTATACACTGTACTTACCTGAGCGAACATTGTTAATGTTGTAACATTACACGTTTCTCCCAGAAAAAAACAACTTACCAAGGTTTCTGTGTGCTCTTCGCATCTGCTTTTTCGTATGGACGTGGCTCGTTCTTTAAGCTTCTTAGCCTTGCGCTTAGCTCGCGCTCCCCAGTACGTGTAGTTGACAGCGGCATACTCCAGGAGAGCCGCAAAGACGAAAACAAAGCACATGACGAGGTAAATGTCGATGGCTTTTATGTAGGAGATACGTGGCAAAGACGACCGAACGCCGTTGCTGATTGTTGTCATCGTCAACACCGTTGTGATTCCTGTAAAATTAAGTTCGTTACGAAGAGGTTCACTTGTGACAACACTGTATCCGTCTCTGACTTTCCTTCTGTTTTTGTCTGTCTGTTTTCTGTCTAAACTTCTCATTTTCTTTTTATAGTTGTGTCTGTATCACATTTTCTGTCTTGTTTTCTTTTTCTCTCCACCCCTTACTCATGGATCGTGTAATTTATTTCCAAAATGACAAAAATGAGCGCCTAGATAAACATATTTTGATTAAAACATTCATTTAAAAAACAGGACTGAGGTCGGTAGGAAATTTTTTCCAAGAATTGTTTTCACGGATTACTGATAATGCTTTGTCCTAACTCAGGCTGTTCTCATCCATTATGGTCCGGTGGTGATACGGTTGTCACCAGTACAGCGAGAACAGGCTGCCCCGGGTTCAGATCTCGTCTCGGGTACGCTGTTCCTTCGATGCACTTTTTTTACAGAGCCGGGTGCTTGGCCGTGATATAGCAGAAGTCACTGAGGGCGTAAAACATAATGAAGAAGCTTTATGCCGGATCAGTCGAGGCCCGGATCAGCATTGACTGCGCACCCTATCGGCAGGCTCCAGGGTGGGGATAAAAAATGAACTACTGGAACAAAAGAAGATTGAAAGTTGAGAGAAGGAATATTCATTGGTACGTGGAATGCCCGCACATTACACCAATGCGGCAAAGTGAAGCAACTCACCCATAAATTAGAATGGTACCGGTATGACACTGTGGAATACTGAATACTGGAAGTGGCGGAGGCCAGACGGCCGGGATTTGTAGAGACAGCAGCTGCTGAGAACCATAACTCTGATACAGTGGTGTGGCGTGGGTTTCCTCGTGCATCGGGAAGTGGTCTCAGCTGTCATCAGCTGTACGCCCATATCCAGCACGCAGCAATACCAATACTATGACATATTCAGGCGCTGACATCGGCAGCGATATGACCTTGTCTTAACAAGCCTGGAGCTGAAGCTGAGGGTGAAAAGCTGCTCAAACATCAGACTTCGCTTTAATTTAAAGAAGCTGCAGACATAAACGCTGCGAAAATATTCAAGGCCAAAAGTTTGAAGTGAATTCGCCCCATTGAAATTGGACCTGCGCAACATCTGGCTGAAGACTAATATACTTTAGAATAACCAGACTAAAACCAGAAAATCTGCAGACATACTGGTCCTTTGGGATGACGTCGAAAGGGCGGTACGCAATCTGAAGGGAGGAACGTAACCTGGCGTCGACAACGTCCCGGCTAAGCCGCTAAAGCAGAGTGGGTATGAAACAACAAATCTATGACAGAGTTTGGAAATATAAAGAATGGCCAAAAGAATGGACTCTGTTACTAGTCATACGTCTACAAAAAAAGTGCAAGAATTACAGAACAACACGCATAATCAATTTGCTAGCAGAGCGGTGTCAAAGGCTGGCTTTAGACCAGTCGGGAGTACAGTTGAGCAGATCTTCAACTATCGCATCCTGATCGAAAAGTATCTTCAACATCAGAGAAGTGCAAGACCTTACCAACAGACTGACAGACAGTTTAATATGTAATGGAGACTAGCACTAACAAGAGTAAAGTCGTTGTGACTGGTGACCCCAAAGCAGATATTTTCATGAACGGAACACGGCTCAAATAGGTAAACAGCTAAATACTTGGGAGAAACCCTCTCCAAAGCCATCATGTCCACAGCAGATATTCACATCATGATCGCGAAAGCAGCAGCGGCAATAACCAGGCTGGACAAGGTCTAGTGCACCCATAACATCAGGTTTACTACTAAGTACAATCTGTAGATGTCCACGTAGCACAGCTTCGTCTTTACAGATGTGGAGTCCCCGATAGGAAGAGGAAATCCAGGCATTCGACACCAAGTGCCTGAGAATGCTGCTTTGGATCTCGTAAAGGGTATACAAGTCCAATGACTTTGTATAAAACAAGGTCACCACACTTGTTGTTCACCAGAAGCCCCTACATGGCAATAGTCAAGCAGATTAAGTTGGTCTGTTATGACCATGTGACCCGGCACAACACTCTGCCGAAGAAATATTTTTCACGTGCAGTAAATATGTCATGCTTGAAACTTTCGTTTGCTGCGCAAAATAGTTGACAATTTCTTTCATATGCAGTAAACTGTCAGTGTCTTAATGGTGCATTTTGTGATGTATTTGAAAAAATTGAACCCCAATCCTTTCCTTCTGTCGCTTTCTAACAGTCTTGAAAAGTCAGGTACTATGTGCTTGTTAAAGTACGCTCCAAACCCTCTCGTCAAATACAAAGAGGCTTCCATTACCATGTAGTATCGTTGCGCAGCTATAGACCTAGAGCCAGTTGCACAACACATTTCTAAACCTTAAAACTGTTATAAAGAAGCAAAATCTCTTCTTAGCCATTTTGATGCGTTGCAGAAGAACATACAAAAAATTGTACTGACAGGATGGAAAGTCAGACTTAAACAACTTTATCTTACTTAAAGCAGTTTCAGTTTTAAAAATTCTAAAATTGTGGTGTGCACTTTAAACTAATTATCTAAATAGAGTTAAGACCTAAAAGTGTTTAAATTAGAAATGTGTTGTGAAACTAGCCCCAGACAGTTTTGCTTCTGTAGACACGGTAGACTACTTATAGTTTACTTCCTTTGTGTTCACTACATTTGTCCGTTTGCCCTTTTAAACTCTGTAAACTTACTTATATACAAAAAGACTTTTAAGAGATATATTGGCATTGCAAAGTTTTTATAAACGATTATAGATAAATACACAAAATCAACAACGCTATTCTTCCAGCACCGAACTGAAACCGCAATTCGAACAAAGTTGGCACTTTTATGAATTCATTCTGTAACCTGCTCCAAAGATATGGCGGACGTTAAATTGTCCTGTGATGGAAAATTTTTAGATTAATTAAGCAGCAGAGCGAGAAACCCATAGCTAGAAAACAGGCGAGTTCATCTTCGAAGTCCAGCTTTTACAACTTAAAGCATCGTTGTAGAAGAGATGCACTCACAGAAATAGTGTTTCTTTCATGCCTAGTGAACTTTTTCGCGGCTTTTGTGCTGATTGTCTCACGCACTTGCACGGCAGTCCCGGTCAGATGATAATGATGCATCGACGATGTGTGCTAAAGTCAGGCGCAGGGAAAACACGCATGTTGCAGTCTCTGTGCTGCTAAAACAATCAGCTTCGAACGTTCAAGCTGTTTTCGGGGAATCGTAATTTTAAAAAGTCTATAATTTATAAGACTGGGACTGTTGCGCGCCTCACTGTATTATTGTATGTCTGTATGTAATACGAAAACTATTGTTATCTCTAAACTGTCATACAATGAATCGCTGAAACGTCAGATCGGTTGAAGGAAACAGCTGCTAGCAGAATAGAATCAACGTTTCATGTTATTAGTATTTTATCACTTATTTTCTGCTCGTTATTATCAGTTTCACTTACATTATAACTGCAAGTAAGAGCGAGCACACAACTAAGAGTGCTGTATATGAAACCTCATTTCAGCTACCATTCCCTTATATGTCACAGTGAGAAAAAAGTAAATCTTTTGCCAAGTTAGAATCATGTTCCCTTGCAGGCAGCGAACATCGCATTTTGCCCTTTCGTCTTCACTCTCCAGGGCTTCTTTGACAGGGCCACGCTGATGTCGCTCTCTCTCTCGTCGTTGTCACTTTCACTTTCTAAAATCAATACTCAAATATGTTGCGAATAGCCCTTTCCTCAAGGCATGACATTTTCGCTAGGTCATATAACCAAGCTCTGTGGTAATAAAATTTACCACAAAATATTCTCTTTTAGAAAGAGTCATGTAAAGATTGATTATTTCTTTCACATTTTCATATTAAACATTTCACTATTGCTGTACAAGATAACGGCGCATAAGAGCGCGCGAGCACATATATATATATATATATCACAACAAAATCTGCGAAAGAATAATTTTAACAAAAGTTAGTTTTGTAATGCAAAAAAAGACCGAGAAGAGCTTACGGCAACAGCATCAAGCAACCGACTCTATCCACAGAGGACAAACGAGTTCTTGAAAGAAACATAACGTTAATGGTATGAATAGGAGACGCTATGGTCTAAAGAGAAAATCCGCCTAAAACGTGGCAAGTCGTCTCTACAGTGAGTGAATAAAAGAATGTTAAAGACACGAGAAAGAACAAATTCTCAGAAATCCTGAGACAGCCGTAAGTCTAAGCCAAGCTGGCGATCCGACAATCGCTTATTGAAAAGTTCTGGGACATCGTCGAGCCTTCTGCCACTTGACTGAGGCCAAGAGGAAAATCTGAACGGCCGAAGGTAGAACTAAATGGCTTTACTGACACTACATGTCAGCATTAAATCTGTTTAATAAGGCAGACCCTACGTTAAGGCAGCTGCAACATTTCCGAAATGCGAAGATGATGTGTTTGCGGAGTAAACTCTGAAGAAGATTGCCTGCACACTTGACAGTGTTCCAGTTTAGGGTGCAGGAGTTGATAAAGTGGCCACGGTTCAAAGTGCACGACTCTTAATTCCAGGCCCAGTGCATCTGCAATATTTTGTCGAAGAGAAGAGACGCTTTCATGGCCTGAAAATTGGATTTTGAATGGTGCGGGTGTAACGAACTTCCTGTTGAGAGACAACACAGGAAGGGAATGCAAAATATGCTAGGAACAAATAAGCATCTGAAAGGAAAAAGGAAGAATCTAAAAAGGGAGAAAAATAGCAAAGGAACAAAAGACTCGAAACATTGTCTAATAAATTCTTTCCTCTGAAGACCATTCTTTTCGTAGAGCGAGTATTTTCTCGGACTTGTTCTCTAGGTTATGAAAGGTTTTTGTGCTGTGGATTTTTATCATATAAAGAATGAATGTATTTTTTTTTTAAATCATTAATAACTTCATCAACGTACGATTTATATAATCTGATAATACTCAGTAACCTTTGACACTTGGGTAAAAGGTATCATACATCAAGCACAGTACATTTAGGCAGAAGAGACCTACCAAGCGCCACTCGCGCTGATGTAGCTTCATGGTTAATCCAAAATGAAACCCACGACAGCATGACTATAAGAATGGAAGGCAGGTAGGTCTGAAAGATGAAATATCCAATGTTTCGCTGGAGTTTAAAGGTTAGGGATAATCTTTGGTAGTCACCTGCAACAACAAGAATCCCAAACATGCATTTAAGTGCATGGAATGTAGGCGTGAACCATACGATGACAAATGCTAAAATACAGTAAGAAACGCAACTGCAATCTATTTGATAAATGAAATGCTGTAATACACCCATTCTCACCAGCGTCCAAGCCTTATAAACACAAAACAAGTTTTGTGTCAAAATATAAGCTGCCCTACCTGTTAAAAGTTGTTCTATTTTATTCTTTGTTTCATAATCAGATACAGAAAACTGGGGTAAAGAGACATCATCAACACCAGTCACTGCATCTCTGTCGTTCAACCAGTAGAGAACTATGTCATCCATGGTATAGCCATCTGCAACAATTCAGAACTATGTCATACATGGTACATTCATCTAAGACAAAGCAGATAACTGGATGGGTATACGAACTGACTGAATGACTGATCGATTGATTGGTCGATTGATTGACTGATAGAAAACTGTACTATCCACCATGGTGTTATTCGTTGACGCTTGGATCCGTGGATAATATTTGTCCTTTTTCACATGGAAAATTTATAAAATATTTTTGTTACAGTCTCTCTTCTCCAGAAGGATAACATATTGCATTGATGGCTGATGGCTTCGGCGCTCTCACTCCCTGTAGCTTTGACAGCGTTACCATATATTATCCACGCAATTTGTGTTGTCATGGTTTTTCTGTGGATCATGATGTTTATAGGGTTGTGTCTAGAGAACGAAAGGAGGGGTTATTCGCCCAGAGTTTGGGAATTATGCATCTGGTACTAAGCTCAGTTCCTTTGAAACCATTTGCAAACACCAGCAGACATTAATATGTATAAAAGAAACGCGCTTTGAATACGAAAATACTTGGTTAGTACGTTTAGTATCTGTGTGTGTTAGTGTGTGTGTGTGTGTGTGTGTGTGTGTGTGTGTGTGTGTGTGTGTGTGTGTGTGTGTGTGTGTGTGTGTGAGTATGAATGCAGGAAAGCGTCCAGGCATATGAGTTTTGATGTTATATGATCCACGAACCCTGTACCCTTATTCCAAAAGCCGCCGTCATTCCGATTTTTTCTGTCCTGTCAGTGTTTCTGTTAGCCATTAACAGCTTCTAGAAAATAAATGAAAGCTGAAGAGACGCAGATAAAATCTAAAGCCGTCAAAGTCGTTTATTACAAAATCCTCAGCGATGTAGGAACTAGAATCCTTTCCCAGGCAAAGACCCTGTGGTGAGATGACAAGAACAAAACCTTGCAATAAACCATAAACATTGATATCTTAAAGATAGTTACTAGTTAATTTGTGCGAATCAAAGTCACAATGAATATGAAACTAGAAAGTATTTTTACATACCAACTGTTCTTCTATCCACTTTATGAGAATACCTCCCAGCACTATGCATTATATTCTAACAGGAAAACAATTTTTTCACAGGTAGACCCTGGGCTTAAGCACAGATAAGAAGGAAAAATCTACCACTAATTAGACTGTGTGACCAAAAGATAATGCTACACGAGCATCCCTATTATATTTGGCTTGTGAATAAATTTATGAAATGTGCACAATACAGAAAAGATTATTTTTAATCCTAGTGTATTGTTATGTATTTATAAAGTCTAATGATGTGCAGGTAAAGAGACAGCTGGCTTATTTCAAGACACGAATATAACCCAAAAAAATCGTCTTGTTTCTTTGCCTTGCTCCCCTATTCAAGAGTTTCAGCAAGCGCGCGATTGCGAGTATTGAGCATAAATGAAAACAAACGACAAAACGAGGCCATAAACTCACCCATGAACGCGCGCGCACTCACGCATATGCTGACAGTGACATGAACGCGCAAGCACGCGGACACAGAAAGACGAACGAACAAGCAGGTAATAACAGACGCAGACAGGGTGAGAATTTGAATGCTTGCAAGCGTGAGGGTAGGCTTTTCAAGTAGCTAGAACGCGCACGACTTCTTGAATGCGTTACCATAGCAGCCACCGACTGCTTGTAAGCTGCTTCTTGGAGTAATTCTTACACTGAGCGATGACAATGCGCAAGGAACTGAGACTCGCCAGTGCTTTCCCCGATACTTTCTGTGCCGAAAATCACTGCAGACTTCACAGGCTCATTACAAATCTGTTGCTGTGTGATCGATACATGTCAGGAGAACGAATGTGGGCACCAGCTGTTTCCTAACTACGGATGATGGCCTCTCATGCAACCTCGCGGAAGAGAACGTGGACTCTGGAAGAAACTTCCACTGAGATTTGTACAGCACGCTTAAAGATTTAAGGAATGTTGGGCAAGAAAAGAGCTAGGCGGGGCTAGATAGCTAGCAAGTACAAAGAAAACACACTGAGCAAAAACGATGCAGTAGAATTGAAGTAGAATGATAAAGTTGAAAAAATGTATGTCTGATGCCGACCATATACTGACTGACTGATGCCACTATGAATGCGGTTTACTGTAAGCTACCTTCAACTCAAGGATCTACCTTCAAAGAGATATAATTCAAGCTGAGACGGGAACTGAACCCATGACGCAAAAATCATAAGTGTTTTATTTTGGGGATAATGGACCATGTATTGTATATCCACGCTGTTTGATGCATGTAATTTGTTTCAGTAAAAGTTATACACATAAATGTACATTTATTTAAAGTGTGAGTGTAGCTTGTGGAACAGTATGCGTATTTCCAATTAACTGAAATAGTTTTAAGAAAGAAAAATATATATTAAAAATAGAAATGGATTTACTTTATTGATCACAGAGAGCATTTAGAGGCAGCTGTATATGGAAGCACATCAACAAAACAACAATACCACAGCATATTCATATCTGTTGCACCAAATCGACTCTCATACATCCATGCTACAGGCTTACGCAGGAGCTACATTCATCCCCACATGGTAACGTTCAGATATGGAACGGCCAAAACAAAAAGGACGTTTTTAATTTGTTGCTTTGAATGTACACAGGATTGGTGGCTCGATGGAAGTTGAAAAAAAATTCTCCTGACAGTTCATTCCTGTCATCACGAAGAATTTCAGACACTTTCAGATGTGTCTGCCTGTTGTATAGAGTCTGAAGAGCCCTCTGCCCAGCTCCATTAACTTGGGAGCAGGTGAATACAACGCGCTGTAGGCTGCTCTTGTCCTTCCCTGATAAACTGTTGTAAAAACGGATAAACGAGAAGGCCAGCACGCTGTCCGTGTGGGATCTATGAAATAGCTGAAGAAATCTCTGGGAGAGAGAGAAAGACCATCTTCCGGAGAAAAAAGAGGTGCTGTTGAGCCTTCTTCCTGACAGCTTAAGTGTTGGAATTCCATGGAATTCTCCTATCAAAGATGGTGCCAAGGTTTTTAAAAGTAGGGACAATTTTCATCTCCTTGTCATAGATGACACTTACTTGAAATCAAAGACAGTCTTTGGTCTTACATTAAATTCTAAGAAATTGTCGTCGCACCAGGCAATACATTCAGTCAAGGCTACACCATGGGTGTCTACTGGCCCGCTAAGAAGAGAGCGGTGGAGCGTCATCCGAGAACTTGACAAAATTCTGACCCTCGTGGCTACTGCTGCAGCTGTTTGTGTATACAATAAAAGCTGGAATAAAACACAGCTTTGGGGCGAGTCAGTGAGCGCTGTGATGGAGTCAGAAAAAGTTCCATTGACAAATACTCGTTGCCGTTTAATCAACCAGAACGTTAATGTTTCATTACATTAGCTGATGGTCAATGGAAAACTCGTCGAGGAGTCTTCTAGCTATGATATATGGTTGGATGGTGTTTAAAGCTGATGAGATATCAGCAAACAACTCGTTCATGGGCATATGGATTCTCTAGGTGTTTGAACAAAGTACGGATGATAAACAGATGTGGCATTATCAACACTTCGTTTGGACCATTGTGCAAATTGCAGGAGGTCAAGATATTTGTTAGTGGCATTTAGAATACGTGCTTTGATGATTGTCTCCAATACTTTCATGACCAGCAATGTCAAGTCCACCGGTATAAATTCATTGAGATGCTGAGCTAAAGCTTTCTTCAGAACTTGGACAATGGTAGACAATTTCCAAGCAACAATGGTCGAGAGTGATATAAAGCGCTGAAATAGTTGGAAAATGCTTCCAAGTTTTTGCTCGCAGAAACGTAATGCTTTGCCAAAAATACCATAAGCCTTCCATATCTTTATGAATAATTAAGCAAACGGGTATTAGTAATTTTTCTGCTTATAATTATTTCAACATGGGTCTCTTTGCACTCTTACTTCCAGAAAGAACAAAATGACAAGGATAAGATTTGCAAGACTGGCGTCAAACAAATGGTTAGGAATCTCGCGTATGTCGAACTCGCATTGCTTAGTTATTTGGCCTTCGGTAAAGCTTTATGGGTGGGTTTAGTCAAGGCTGACAACTTGTTATAGCCTAGTGCAAATTTCCACTAAAGATCAATGGAAAAGTGATTGCGGGGTAATGAGTGGGGACGTACTTTGTTGAAATTTATTTCCCCTTTCATAAGATTTAGAGCACAACCGGAGCCAAATATAAGAGATCTACCAGCCGCCATAGCTGAGTCAACCCTGTTTCGATTCGGTGATCGAGGGGTTTTGAAGAAAGTGAACGTCAGATTTGTCATGGATGTCTTGACGTGCAGAGCAGGAAAGTCCCGTTTCAATCATCTTAAATGCCTGGGTTTTTTCATCTTTGCCCTTTACAAACCTCACAGTGTCTCAATCCATTTTGTTCTGTATTTTATTAAAACCTTTGAATGCTTCTACACAGCAGGATAAACCTCAAATGAATAAGTCAACTTGTGACAAATTTAGTCTTTTTCTTTTTTGGAATTTAGTACCTAAGAAACAGAGACAAAAAGGATACCAAAACATGCTGATAGCGTGACAACATACAATTTTTCTTCAGACATATGAAAGATACTTTTATGTGGAGAGAGATTACGAATAAGCATTTTATAGTCAAAACATTGTTTACTACCACTCCTTAATTTGTCGCCTCAGGGAAGATATCCACTTGAAAGGAGTTGATATTTCGGATATTCAAACATTAAATCAAAAACTGTGCCCTGATGTCACGCCTGTAAAAGAAATTTCGCTCGACTCTTGTAACAGTATTGAAGAAATAAGCGGTATGTTCTTTAATTTTGTTAATTTTATCCTTATTTAAAAACCTACAAAATCATCACCCGAACCCAGGACTCAACAAAACTTGTAAAATACCACACACCAAAACATTTGACAGAAATGTTTCGGCATTGAGTTGCCACATCTGTCTGCCTATTTCTAATTGTGTAAAGTTCCAACTAAATTAAACTGTTAAGTGCAAATAGCTCTCAATGTCTGCGTTGTGTACTTAGTTTGGTCTGTAATATGTACAGAACAAAGATCAAAAAGGTCTTCTTAAAGGCTGCAGCGTCACGTGACGCTTCATTGCACGTGTCGGTTGGTGTCGCAGTGAATAAAATGGCAGTCACCGTGACAATGAAAATTGGGTGTCACGGGTTCGTATCTGGGCTCCAACATACCTTTCTCTGGATGCGACACGATACATTTAAAGTGGGCTTTCTCCGGTTGCCTCAGTCCCCTGTGTGTTCATGACAATCCATTTTATGTCTGCTGTAAGAGGTGTGTGCTCGTGCGCCTATGTGTAAAGTGATTTAAGTTGAGCTTGGCGAAAGGAACTATGTAAGCGCGGTGTATTATGATAATTATGATTATGATGATTATTATGATTATTATGATGATGATTATTATTAAAAAAGTATAAACCATCCCACGAATCTGATTAAGAAAAACAACTTGAAGAACATGTATATGAACTATCGATCTAAGATACAGTCTATTCATATATATATATATATATAACCTTTATCTCTCTCTCTCTCTCTTAAGTTACAAAACAACTTTCCGGATAATAAAGTAGAAATAAAAATCATCCCGAGACTGTAAATGTTGTGTCAGTGAAGACTTAGTAGACAATCTTCATTATTCTGTCGAACGTTATACCCGCCCTTATTACATAAAATAAATAATAGGTTCTAAACTAACCAGCTTTATATTAAGGCTACTCAAAAGTATATCCTCAAAATTCAGCCTTTATTTTTGTCATATATATATATTGGAGTGACTATGATAAATATAGAAAGAGAAAAAAGGAGCAAGACAGCAGTGAGAACTAACAATGTGATATGAGCACAATGTTGGATGATGAGAACTTCCGTTAGAAATAAGGGACGAATGAAGAAGGAACATGAGATTTTATTATTGTGATAGAAGATATTTCACTGATGCGAAGATGATAACTAATGATGGTGGTGGATAATGACAGCCATTGTTGGCAACGAATGAGAAGAAGGTGATAGAGGAGATGAGAGAGTAGGAATTGATTATGATGATAAAAGATGTGTAACTGAAATCATGAAAACCAATGGCGGTGGTTGAGACTGAGAGATAAGTTATAAGCAAGGATAGAGAAAAAATGAGTATGAATACTTGATATGAGATTGTACTGTTCATGTCGTTCTCATTATACACTTCATACCCGTATCGGGCGGAGGAAAGAATAGGAATCTCTTGAGAGAGAGAGAGAGAAAGAAAGACAAAGAGCAGGAAAGAGGGCGCCATAAAACTAGACTGGTCACATATGATATCAATTCACTTCTCTTGATCAACCTTTCATTATCTGACCCTGCTAAGCCTTGCCCACTTAAAAAATATAGAAGCTTGTTAAAAAATCGGAGATAACAATCTGTACTCACGTATACATTGGGGAAGCCGGTTTGGTGAGCTTCGTGTGAATTAGAGACATCTGTCATCTACCTGATTCGCATTTAAACAAGTGGTTAGTGTATTCGATCCACTTAAAAAAAACCCGCAATCGAATTCAGAAGCTCAAAAATTCATCGATCACGCGTACCTGTGGGAAATAAGCGACCACTAAATGATTATCTTTATACCTGTGAGTGAGTGAGTGAGTGAGTGAGTGAGTGAGTGAGTGAGTGAGTGAGTGAGTGAGTGAGTGAGTGAAAAATTAACGACCCGTTAAATTAATATTCAGACATTAGACAGCCTGTTTCACAGTGTACCATCATCTCAGATATTTTTGTCACGTTTTTATATAGCATAGCAAATATAATATTTATTAAAGAAGTTTTTACAGAAGAAATACGATTTTTCTCATAATTGTTTAATAAATTCTGTTCCGACATCAGAAATGCTCAGTTAATGATTGACATTTCGCTAGATATCAAGCTATTAGGCACCATCCCCTTTAAGCCAGCTTTTCTTTGAATATTGCATTATGTACAAACAGGGCCAGAGGAGGCATGATTCAACAGCTTTGTCCTTAACATTCGTGTGCCGGACTCTGAATGATGCGTTTTCGGGATTCCTGGAGCAGTTTAGCTAAATGTCTCAAGTTATAGCTTAAGCATTCGCACATAAGAACTTTGCACTTTTCTGGCCTTACACAGAACTGGTACACAGAAGATAAAGTGCTCGCATTTTTCGTGCAAAAGGAAGGCAGACTTTTTTTTCAAATTTAGAATCAGTCCTCTCTCAGTGTCTGCTTCCTCTCTGTTTACACAAGCTTCCACTTTTTTCAAAATCAACAAAGGCGAAACCATGCGAAGGCACCCTGAATTATGGGATTGTTGCTTGCAATCTAAACAAGCCCTGACACAACAATGAGATAGTCGACGCTTAGCAATTTCTCATTCTTTCAATGAGAGGACAAGGCAGATAAAATGTTCAGTAATCTTTAAAGATGTTTGGCGATTTAGCTCAAAACACAGTCTCATTTCCTGCAAACGATTCTGAATAAAATGACGCAGCTTGTAGTGTTTTCTTTAAAACTTATTCCTTTTCACTGCTTTTTTAGCAGTTACCTTTTTCATAAAAAGAAACATTTTTAGTGATTTTAGTGGTGTCTGCCTATAAAACGTGCTTTATTTTCTAGAATCCTCTTGGTAATTCAGTTTTAGGACTATTTATCTGAAATAATGTCAGACGCTAGTACTACTATTATTTAATGTAACTATAGTGATGTAGTACTACAGCAATAACAGTAGAATTTAAAACCCCTTCTCTGAACTTGAAACAATAAAACAGTAAGAAGAAAGATGAATGAAATTTTAAATAAAAACTGAAGAAATCATGCAGGGCCACGAGAAGAAAAGTGTATATACTTATCTCTCCCCCACCTGTGTGTGTGTTGTAAAGAGACTTCCACACCTCTTCATTAAGCCAAATCTTTGACTTGTTTCAGGAGCGAACTTGTACATAAAATAACACCAATAATATCTGTTATGACGGTATATTTTAGATATTGGCAGTTTCACATGTCTTTAATAATGTTCAAGTTTGCTTTCTGCTTCAAATACTTGATACAGGTAGCTAGAAATTTGTTTTATAGTTGTTTTCGAGCTATAAAGAAAGACTCACGTGATTTCATTGGTGCCCTGAAAATAATATTTTCATATTATGGCTTCGTAGGTTCTAACACATGAAACTCTGATCGATATCTGTAATAGGCAGCACGATCAAACAACACATCTTCAGTTTCACGCTCACCTCAAGGGCACATTAACTGGCTGATCCACAACGTTTGTCTTGCAAAGAAAGAATGAGAGAGGATCGGTCATTTACTAAAGATACTGAGGAAGAAATCGTTCCTAAACCAATCTCGAATACCTGCGGCGCTGACAACAAAACGAAGAGCCGAGGAACGAAATACCAAATATTAAAAGTCCCTAATAAGAAAGCAAGCAATTTCTAAACTTTCCAATATGTGACACAAGAAAGAGAGCATCTTAAGTGACGGTCGCTGCTCGTCTGGTCAGCATGTCAGGCAGTCAGGTCGGGGAAGGCTGTGAAGGCCACAGAAACACAACGCAGCAGTCTTGTTGTCAGTGCGAGTTCGATCCGAATTAGTGCAGCAGTCGCAGAACTTGTGTAATGTGATGCCTTCGACATGAAGAAAACACATTATCATAAAACTGTTTTCTTCGTACAGAAGTCTGAAATAGGTTAACGTAGGTTTGTTTCTAGCCTTTAACAGACAACAGATACTTTTATATATTTATATATGCTCCTGGAGTTCAAGGTTGATGTAAACACCAGCTCTGCGTGTTGAAGGGGGAAAAGGGTAGTCATGTCTCAATCGCTCTCAATTTGCATATGAACAGATGCAATCATAACGAAAGTGCTGTGTTTCTTTTTATTTCGCTAATGGCTTTCGCATCAACGCGTTTAATTGCTTCATTTATATTCCTCTTAGATGTAAGTAGTTTTCACTGAATACGATGACAAATGTCTCTTTATATCGTTTGCATTTTTCTCTCGTTCACCATGTGCTCTTCGTGAGCGTTTGAGACATATTTAATGATTTATTCAATTGTTAAGCTATATTTATTTAATTAAGACATAATCAAATTTGTAATGAACTACATGTGCCTTTCCCCACACACATGCAGGCATGAATGCTCGCTCAAACCTACACATCTACGCATACACGAACGGAAACGCGCGCACACACGCATAAAGGAGGGCAAAAGCACCACGCACGCATGCACACACTATAACAATACTAGTCCTTATAATAAGCCATACATGCAATTTGATTATGTGTGCACTAAATATATTTAAAGAAGTAAACACGTTTATGCTGGTGTGCTTGCAAAGTCCACTGTGCACACATTGAAAACACAGGAAGTAAGAGCACTCGCCCCTAAGCAATCGCTTACACTAATGCGAGAATGAGCACGCCTTTACGGCCAGGGGCAAAACTGAAAACATTCCCATAAACATGGGCACGTGCGAGATGCGGGTGTTTGCCTGCACTCCATTTAAATAAGCTGCACCAGTTTCTCTCATAGTCCATGCTCAGTTCCCTCCACCCACCGGAACGATGTAGCGTTATCTTTAGCAAAAGCATAAATACTAAGCGTATCGATTTTTCCCCCACATGAGCGAATCCTTTTTTTTAGAGGGGGAGGGGCAAGCCAACAGCATTAGGGAGGAAAACAGCAAGGCGTTGTACGCTACTTCTGAACAGACTTTTCGGTTTGTAATCCAGTGCTTGAGAACTGCGTTGTCCTTAGAACACAGTTCGCTGAATGTCATTAAGAAGACCTTTAAACCGAACACACGTTCTTGTTCATGTGACCATACCGTGACTGGCATTGTTTGCAAGACAGATACATAAACATTACCAAAAAATTCACATATATGACACAGATATTCAGATCTTTTAGGCAGATCATGCTGTCTTCTCTATTTAACAAAAGAACTATTGGTGACAGGGTTTTCAAGCAGTAAGATCATTTGACAGATAAGCCTTTCAAAATCGACGTTGAAGAAGACAAAATGGACACAAACGCAAATGACCAAATATCACTAACTGATCCATTTCTGCATTCTTTATTTAGGTTGAAATGTTAATATCACTAATATTTAGCTTGAGGACTTCAGAGATGATCCCTTTGGTTTGGGTAGCCAGTCTTACTAATTCTCGTATTACTAGCAGACATATACATATGTACATCTACAAAAAAACACAAACGTGAGCACAAATAAACAAAATGCGAGCACGCACACTAATTCACCCACCCACTCTATTTTGCACATTCGCACATCTCACACTCACAAATTATGCATATGCACGCACGTCGTCTGCAAAGTCACACCCACACTGCTAAAAGAAAAACAAAACTTCAGCTTCAGAGCACGCGAAGAGTTGCTGTACTTAGCAAAGGAGGAGACACAATACACGCAGGCATAGATAATATTTGCAGCGTACACCGTTAGATACCACATACAAAACAGGGAGCACCTTGCGTTGTGAGTCCTTGAGAAAACTTATCAGAATATCTCGGCAAAACCTGGAGGGAGACAAATGAAAAGTATTCGGATATCAATAACACTTTTCACCTCCCTTTCTCTTTCCATCATTCTCACCCCATCCCTGTTTCCCTCTTTCCTTTATCTGTCTTTTACTCATAATGGCTCTAAATATACACAGACGCACACGCACACGAGGAAAGAGTGAAAAATTGTGTATCTAGTGGGGCAAAAGGATGATCCAGTGATGGAATCTTACGATCGATAATACCTTCTTAAAGTATAAAAAGAAACTCTTACAAACTGATCAATAGACACGTCATGCATTGGTAAATTAATAAAATGCAATAAATGTCCAACTGCACATCCTGAGAAAGCTATTTTTACACGACTGCTTCGCTAAGAATTCATCGTAAAATATCTAAAAAAAATATATCTGGTGGACGTTTTATCTTCTCCCCACCCCCAAAAATGTGGCCGAGTGTCGTTCTTTTTGTTGTTCGTGCTACACCAAGTTCGTTTACACGTGATGGTCGCTTAATCATATGGTTTTAGCGAATCCAGGTTCTATCTGTGGTCTTCGCAGCATCTCAAGCGAAAGGTTGGCAGCTTGGGAACGGTTTGACATTGATTTTATTTCGCATTCCATGATTGCTCCAGTGAGTCAGATTCCGTTAAAATCTGCTGTGTGAAACTGCGGCACTGTTTCTCAGGCTCTGTGTGGGGAAAGTGGGGAAGGGGACAAAGCGGATGTGTTCGGTGGAGGGGGGAATGATGGTGATGGCGAGGCACAGACGTTATACAAAGAGAATGGAAACTGAGACAAGTGAAGAATAGTCTGAAATGGGAGAATTGCAGGATAAAAAATTAATTTGTGGAAAGATAAAAAAGCACAAGAAAAACAAATAGAAGGGAGGAAACTAAAAGGGTAAAGAAATGCGACCATGCACATTGTCAATGATTCCGTTGTTATTTCCTCGGATGGCGAGCAAAAGTCATGATAGTCGCTTTGCTAGATGATATGATCACAAACCATAATAAATAATGTTTTTACCTCTATCAGTGGATGGCTTGAATAAGTGCAGTCGAGACTTACACGAGTGTTTAGAACATCGTGTCACGTTATTACGAGATGTAGACTTTCATTTTGAAAAGTTTGTGAAAAGCACAGGGCAGGGGCAGAAATAGCTGCGTATCACAAATCTTGCACAGTAATAGCTGACAGGTAGAAATCGACCGCACTCATTTCGAAGCTGTCACTAGTACGTTTTAAGAGCTTTGCGTTTCTTGTTTTATTTTCGAAAGAACATTTACCAGTTAGCACGAAAGATTACTAAAAAGAAGGCGAAGGAAAAGAAAAGAGAAAAGAGCGTGTGTGAAATTAAATGCATGAGCAACATTTGTGTGTGTGTGTGTGTGTGTGTGAATAAAGTCTTCTCCAGAAATCAAATGAATATATTTGCTACTAAAAGTCTACGACCTCATTCAGATACTTTTGTGCCTATTGTGTCTTGATTTATACAATAAACTAATGACTATTGCCCAGGTTTATTAAATAAAATTTGTATGATATTCTACAATCATAGAAATATAGCTATTATAGAGCTAATTTGCTCTATATCATGTTAGCTCATGAGTGCACAAAAGCTAAATAAGCACATACTCACAGCTCTCTATTTCGACCGTGCATTCTTGGTGGTCAAGAGGGTAATTATGTAAGTCCATCATACAGGCAAGCGTGGTTGTAAATCTGGCAATACAAGAAATGTCAATATGAGATATTTCTTGCTTTCTTTCTGAGCCAACGTCTAACTACCACTGTCAGAACCCTTTCCTCATCTGAATCAGCTGATTCTACATTGGTAGATCAGATAAAGTTATGTGTGATTTTTACGCAGAATTTACCAATCTAACTGAATATGCAGCTCAGAGTAAGGGTTAGACGCTAACGCTAAGGACAGACGCTAATAATAATTTGATTAAGAATGCGCCTCTAAAGTTACAGCAATAGGGTATATGAAACAGCAGGGCTTGTGTACACAGATCTTCAGCGCATGCACGCAGGTACAGATACACCCATGCATACATGAACAGACGGCAGAAGACATGCACAGGTGAGCCCAAGAAAAGGAATGGAAGCATAAAGAAGGGACGAAAAGAGAAACACACACACACACACACACACACACACACACACACACAGACACACACACACACACACAGACACACACACACAATAAGCGATATGAAAACTGGAAAAAAAGATCTGGACATAAAATGGGTGAGAAGATACGAAGATAAGAATCACTCATATTATTTCTTCTTGTCTCAGATGATGCATGTCTGACTTTTAATGCACATTAAGCCACAAATTTTCTTGATTGTGTATGCAAGTCCCATCTGTTTCATTTGTTGGCTGGTATTTGAAATGTTATTCAGTGTTTCCCTGTAAACTACACTAACATTGAAGGTGAAGAAGCAACTCTTTACTGGGTAAAAATCTGAATACGTATCCTTCTAGATAAATAAACTCTTACCTCATTCCATAAACGAGCGAACCATTGGCATAGAGACGAACCATTTTATTAACTTCTGTGACGTCATGAAGAAACGAGCTTTTGTCATTGGCCAAAAAGGTATCAGGAACCCAAATTCTTTCAGCGAAGTCATAGGTCAAGGTCATGCTTTCATTTTCATTCTCTGAAAATTCAAGCCGCTCGTCTCGCCAGTACTGATTTAGGTACATCGTTATTGTGTAGTCCTGTCAAACAAAAGACAGTCATAAGACGATAAGTAAGCAAGGAGGTAATGAAGAATAAAAGCAAAACTGAATAATGGAAAAAGTAAACCTTGTACAGAAGTTTTAATAATCACGTATACACAATCTGCATATAGATGTGAGTTTAATGCACAGAATTGAAATTTTT
Organism: Marisa cornuarietis; assembly: GCA_004794655.1. Taxonomy (NCBI): domain Eukaryota; kingdom Metazoa; phylum Mollusca; class Gastropoda; order Architaenioglossa; family Ampullariidae; genus Marisa; species Marisa cornuarietis. The sequence goes on from SMMW01000575.1 coordinate 13,515,223, forward strand.
TAAACGAATATTCAAAATACATATTTAGTAAAAGGAAACAAAGAATGAATGAAGTACATTGTATATTGTACAAAATACTCGGAGACTCGCGTCTTTCAACTGGTCATAAATCACTTAGAAGACATTATGTCCACCATAAATCAGTAAAAGAGTAATATCATATTAAGACGAATGTTAATTATTTAAGTGATCATATCTGTTGAATAAAATTAACTAGGACCACATTTCTACATCCGTTTCTCTAATTTGTCTAAGACTATATTTAGTCCCATCTATGATTAAAGACCCAAAACGTACAAAAACTCCAAATCAGGAAAGGTCAGCGATCCCGTCTCATGTAAGTATAATGCGAATAAAAAACTAGTGATTATGGGTAAGCATTTGACTTTCATTGAAGATATTTTTGGATCACAAAGAAACACGCTAAGACACACTATTGTCCTTCAACCTTAACGTGCAGTTTAATCTTCTCGCTTTTCGTAATATTTAGCACAAAAAAACTGTGAGATTACTGAATCTTGAAAATTAAATAATTTTGGCTTCTTTTCTAAAGAGCAAACAGGTCTGCTAGAAAAAGAAATACTCTGGGTTCTTTTGCAGTCTTGAAATCATGCGCACCAATTTACAGAAACGGCTTTAGTCGTTGCAGAAAATAAAATCCGTAAGAACGATTTTAAACGCGCCTAGATATTCACCTCACTTGTTAACCTTTTAATTACTGCGAACCGGGAAACTAGATTTTACCCAGATTTCTTCTCTCGTGTGTCGGACACCCAATCGTGGCAGTTTAGACTGAGCCAGAGTCAGCCATCCCTCTTTACGTTTCGCCGGCATGGAAGAAGACGGGAAACGGTTCGTATAAACAAAATGGGGCAAAAAAAAAAGGGAACCGCAAATGAATAAAAAAAAATCGATCTGACGGTGTTTATCTTGCTCACAGTGTACAGACACGGCGAACCGAATGAGAAGCGCTGAAAAACACGTGTTCTTGTTGGTCTTTTCCTTTAAGGTTTCCTTCGTATATGTTTTAAAAGATTTGCAAGAGAAATTTTGAGATCACAAGGCTGTCTGTAGCTACCGCCTGGTGTGGTCACGACGTCTGTGCAAACAATTAAATGCTTTTTGATTAGCTTAATAGTTCGGCTGTGGTGTGCATCATAAAGATTTCGGCTGTGGGCTACAAGGACTAATGCTTGGAGTTACACGTATCATTGGGTAGCTACGGCTGAATAGAAATGAGGAGATGCGGGTCAGTGGGTCAGACTTCTTTTGATTTTTCAAGAAAGCAAGAGAACAGAGCAAGTGGGGAAGATGTTAGTCTGAAAGAGAAGTTGTCTACTGTGAATGAGCAAACAGTAAACTGTCAGTACTTTTTCTCCGCATTCCAACACAAACATCCCCACACCCACGCACATGAATTTGAAGATAAAGCACACTTTATGGTAATGCAATAACAACACGAATACGGGGTTTGTGAGATGAAAGGTACATTTGTGTGTGATAAAGAAATCTGTCCGGGCTAACATCCATTATTATTTATTATGCTTTTGTTTTCAGACCCATACTATGTACATTTATATACATACATACACTGTTATAGACAAAGGCGCAAGTACATTTTCACCTTATTCGTGTGTATTAGCAAAAATTATATTATCGGCAGCTAATAGCATCAGCAAACTGTGAATGAAACAGTGACGAACTTAGACAGCCGAATTCTCAGGAGCACACACATTTCTGGAGACAAGCGAAATGAAACTCGGAGCACCCAAGGGTAATGACGCGAAAAAATGTATCAGAAAATTTAGTTTGGAGAACCAAACAGACTCCCGAGCGTAAAATATAGTCATGTTCTGATAGGGACGGTGGCAACATTTTACCAGCTGATCGAAAGCCAGTTTCCTAATTTTCCCAAAATTCGTGAAAGCTAGTGGGGAAGTAAAATTGTAAATCACGAAAAATCACAAAGTCTGATCCGGCCCTTATAAAATGCCCCTTGCATCATGTCTGCAGCAGCGGATCAGGCAGTCAGTCCTCTGTTTATCTTTACTTTTCAACAAACTTTACAAACCGGAACAAGCTTCTCTGAAGATTATTTTTTTGTCACACTATTTTATAAGCTTGAGCAGATAAAGCACATGAGCTAATTAAAAAATTACGATTACGTTTTTAGCCACAGGGTCCCTCTAATCAAAACGAATGAAGCAACAAATCTGGAAGCGAATATACTGTAGTAGAAACATTATTATTCTTCTGTCTCCTAGAGAACTGAATATGATAAGCCGCGCGGTCCTGTGATCGTGAATACCCGGTTGAGTGAAGGCTACCTCAGACATTTTTGTTGGCAGGCAACAAAGCGGCTTGGTCCTGTAGCAGATCTTTGAGATCGGTAGATCTGTAGATGTTTTAATTCTACTACTACAGCTAATATTAATAATAATAAAGGTTATTGTTATAGCGCCATATCCCAGCCCTATGAGCAGGCTCCTGGTGCTTAACAAATGATACTACTACTACTAATTATAATAATAAGTGTAGTGCTGTCTGAATAATAACTGAACAAATACAGTATTGAATTGTCCAACAAGTCTGTGAAATTAAAATAAATCCATAAATTATGGGAAAAAATAAATCTTGAAGAAGAAGATAGAGGACCAGATTTGTCTGAGGGGCCTGGTGATACAGTTTACCGTCGAAGATTTAGAGTTAAGATCTGCAATTGTTTGTCATCGGAAAAGTCGTTAGAAACAACTGGTAAAGAATGTTGAGGATAAACCTGCGCAGGTCACACAAGCTGTAGACAGGTTTGCTGCCTCGTGTCATAAAGAAGTTTAGCCATATTGCACGTGTTTCATCTCGCTGTCAGAAACTGAACTGAGAAGAAAATGGCGTCGTGGAAGGAAGGACTGTTAGTCAAAGGATCAGCTAAAGCCGTAGAGGCAAAACAAGATGTCACAATCGAGAAACACAGTGCAGCATATCACTAGGATCGCGACAGATCAAACAATAAATTCCAACATAAAAATTAATTTTAAAAAAAATCCAGACATCTAGAGGATTTTGACTTCTGGTAACTAGACTAATAAAGGCTCAAGAGGCAGGTTGGTTTCCAAGGTTGTATCTATAAATTGTATACATTCAGTCTATAGTTCAAGTTCCTGACATACAAACATTTATGAACTGTGCATATATTTGTGAAAAGAAAAAGTAGTAAGCAAATAGAGAAGAAATGATTAATAGAAAGAACGGTGCTTTTAATAAAGCGACAGAAGTCTGCAAACCACATAAAGGCGTATTGGAATGTCTGTAATGACTGATTTGACAGGCTTGAGTGTTTAAATTGAACACGCGTCTGGCATACAACCAGTAGTAAAGCATAGATAATGTGTTAATTAGGGGACTATGTGTATAGTTTTGACCTTTTGTAAACGGTGATTTTTGTAGACGGGTATCTTGAGAATGGAAAGGGGTCGTTCTCTATATAGTCTGTGAAAGATTATCTTGCAGAAGTTATTTAGAATTTCAATCTTATATATTTTTAAACCGACCAAATAAACACTAATTGAGGTGGTCATGGTAGATAATACACTTTAAATGGAAGAATGTAGGAAAGTTCTGGAAATCTGAACCATTCTGGTAGCTCAGAGTACATGGCTTTGATATTCTTGATTAACTGTGGTATTTTACTTAACAAAAGTCATTTTTTTTTAATAACATCTCAGCTTTTCGTTTCTACAAAATACATTATTTCTTCGTGGGTTAAACCTAGGAAGATATATCTAAAAAAACTGAAGGAGGCGAGTAAAATAGATAAGTCACATTTAAGCAGTTTGAGTGGAAGTGTTTCGGTTGTAATCAGATGTGGAAACCTGATGTTGTAGGTGTTATGTTTGTAAAATCTTTTAATCTGTTATATTCGTTAATAAGACTGTGAAACTAATGATCGTAATTTTCTTATTTCATGTTAAAATAATGGTATAATTGCATCTGTTTTATTCTGAAAAGCTGTTACAATAGCAAGTATCCCAGAAACGATGAGCTCATCCAGAAACAAGCACTTCAAGCTTCACTTCATATGGATGAGTGGAAAAAAATATGTTAAAAATGGCGACTAGCCCTTCTATTCCCGGAAGCGCTTGAAAACAAATTATAAGGCTCGAAGTTTGGCCACTGGGCATGACAAAAATGGTCTTGAACAGACTTGTGCCATATAATCTTCAGGAAGCGTGGCGTTCTTTCAATTGTTTGTCAAGAATGACACAGTCTCTGGAACCTCTTGCGAGGCAGCACGCGCCCATCATTGACGAATCGGTCAGTGAATTTGCCATGTCTGCTCCGACCATTTCCTCCATAACCTTACCTCTGATTATCTATCGATCCAAAATGCTTAAAAAGTTATCGAAAGAATGCACGCGTGGTTTACTTAAGGCATAAGGAAGGAAGGGAGTGCTGGGATGGGAATGGGGATGAATGGATAGGGGTGGGGGCGCAGAGAAAGTGTTCAAACTTCTCACAGAAGATCGAAAAATAAACTTAGAGCCACAAGTGCGCCAAGAAATGTTAGTCGTATTGAATGCAAATTTGGTAGAAAAAATTTGATATGTGTACCTAAAATGTATCGAACTTTTTAAATGTATGATATTATTTTAACAAGTGATATCAAATTAATAACTCTAAAATGGTTTCAATACAGAATTACAAAAAAATTATTTTCATTTACATCGTGTTTTCCTTCCAACTAATGATGGAAAATAGAGTCATACGAAATACTTGGTCACGCCTAAAATTAATGTACAGCTCACTCTTTCTTTTGATGGTACTTTGAACCTGGATCCCTGGAAAAGCAGGAAGTGCTTATCTTGTCAGCCACCATTATCATACAATCATTATCGTCAATCCTATTGATTGACAACAAGAAGGACGTTAATAGCTGTGTATTGGTTCATCAGTATCCTCGCTGCGACGTCACCATCAGGCCCTTTTATGTTATGCCTTCACACAGAAAAGGCAGAAATGTCTGGGAAGGAAATTGACGCCGTATGGACCGGAAATAAGCAGGACAGGAGAGATTATACTGCAGGAAATCTACAATACCGAGCCTCCTGTCCTCGATGAATATCGTTTTTGGAGGATTGGGGAGAAGTGAGGCAATAAATCTACTGCAAGAAAACAATGCGTCAATCACAGAGAATTCCAGTGTCGTGTCAGCATGGTCAAGTCAAAAGTCTAGAGCATTTTTTCCAATGACCAGGTAAGGTTCAGTACAATATACTATTTACCAAAATCTAGGTTTATTTCTTCTTTCCTCTCTCGGGATACACAGCTGTAAATATAATTATGCACAGAGAAAGGTTGAACTCGTGACGTCACGTTTGTGCAGTGATATACATGATTATTACATGGTCCCTTTATTTCCTATCGAGTTAAGTCTTTACGGCGTAAACGTATTTATACACAGTCCTTGGACCTGTATTGCTGATCTCTTTCTGTGCATGGAGAAAGAGTGGGGGTTAAGACATTTCAAGGCATGCTAACTTTTAAGTATGGATACCAATCTCTGTTCTCCCGTAATGAAAAATGCGGCTGGGAATGCTCGCTTTTTAAAGAAATATTTACCTAGTTTTGTGTGACATTGCCTTAACACAACAGCCGAGTAATACTAAGGCTCAAAAGTAATACATTATTCAACAGGGTCTCTTCCCGTGGACATGTTTGAGAAGATCTAATATATATATATATAGAAATACTTTTTGTAACATGTCGTAAGTATAGAACTCACTGGAGAATAAATCTCACGGGAGTTTTCACTGTATTGACAAAAAGAATGAATGGTTACTAACAAACATAGAGTGTGAAATAGGTGGCGGTAAATGTCCTTTCTGATAATTTGCAATCTCCTGTACTTGTACCTATGATATAATTCAGTTTTATGAGTTAGTCTTTTTTTGTCAGTCATGTTAATGACGAGTAAAGATACCACTCAGATTCCATTCAGAAACTTCAAACATTAGGAAAATAGGCTTTGTGATATTTATGGAAGAGATTTGGTAGACCCTACCCAATATTTCTGGCTGGCAACTAAACTGTGATAAACAGTGTTTTGATCCTACGATATCGTCCCCAATGCTACATTCATATGTACGGGATGTGAATCCCCTCCCGCTACCTCTCTCTTACATTGGCTCTTAACATCTATGTTTTCTCTAAAACTCACTAAGCATGGAACGAGAAGAGCTCCTCTCTTCCTAATTTCTTTATTCGCTTCCTTCTCATCTACCTTTTTTTCCTTGTTTTTACACTTTTTGTTTGTTTGCTTTGTCAACATATCAACGATAACTACATTACACCCTTAAGCTTTACTCTCCAGTTGTGCACTTGCAAACTGTTTCATAAATCCTGATGTAGATTCGATAAAAGCGACTGGCGCAGATTTGTTTGCATTAAGAGACCGAAATCATAGGAAACTAATATTACACAGACTGCAATAAAAATCTGAAAAACGGCTCAAGAGTATTGAACCACACAACACATTCAGTTGCTGCCTATGAAAAGACTCCACCCCTGTAATTAGAAATTTCTGAGACAGCGCTCTTGCCAAACACACTTTCCAAAATTGAGCGAAAAATCCTGCAAAACCGAAATCAGATTCAGACTTAAAATGTCGATCTCGGAAGGAAGAGCGAGACAATCGAATTCGAATTCTTTAAATTGCATTCGAGTGTCCTGGCTAGCACTTTTTTGCTTGACGATGAACCGGCGTTATTTGAGCGGAACCAGATGACAGGAAGAGTATGCACTTTTGATAAGAGAAAAAGGAGGCAGCAAAGTTGTCCTCTTTAGCAGCGTTATTTCAAAGTGCACGTGAAAATCACAAGTAGCTGGTGAATACCATGTGTGCCTGTGCATTTATGTGCACATGCAAGCCAGATCGGACTGTCTAAGCATGTGTTTGATTTTGTTTTGCATACGATCGTGCGTGGGCGTGCATGTGTAAAAATAAGAACATGTTAAAAGATTCTTTCATGCACAGATTTTATGATCTTAGCAAGCAACGTCATGTGTTTCATTTCAACGTAAACCCCGAGACTGACGGGTACACCCTCGACAAATCGTTCCTTAATTTTCCTGGCGCTGGTTGCACAACATGTTTCTAAACCTTAAAACTGTTCTAAAGAAGCAAAATCTCTACTCTGCTATTTAGATGCATTGCACAAGAACATACCAAAAAATTGTACTGACAGGACGGAAAGTCAGAATTAAACAACTTTATCTTAAAGCAGTTTTAGTTTTTAAAAAATTTTAACTTGTGGTGTGCACTTTAATTATCTAAAAAGATTTAAAACCTAAAAGTGTTTAAAATTAGACATGTGTTGTGCAACTGGCCCCTGAATGTTTCTGAACGTTTCCAATGATGTACACTGGTCTGGTTAGTAATGCTTTTATTCTTGCTTCATTTACTCCCATTATACGCTGTTTGTGTGGGAATGTAATCTAATGTGGGCATGGCAAACACTGTCAGATCTGTCATGTGCCCATGTCTAAGTACACGATGGCTCTAAGATACTTGAAGTACTTTCTGAGAGGCTGTAGTTTCGGTCTTATCGTACCTAACAAGCTAATTCTGAAGAAATCATGCAGGCTTCATATATAGATGTGTTGATCCTTCTCAGCTTAATTAGATTTGCTTCTAGTCTGGACTTTTTAGGCGACTGAAAGCATTTATGAAGGATGAGAGCAACATTGCTGAAGATTATTTTGAAAACCGATAATAAAATAAGTATGTTAAAAAAGTATGTTAATGTAAATCTGTTGGTTTTTCTGCGTGTCTGAATACATGCAGACAGATCACTGTGGTACGTGCCAGTGAGAATGTCTGGCTGTCCTTTTGCCCTTTTTGTTTATCTTTTGTATTTTTTATCCATTCCCTGTTTGTGTCTATCACCGTGGCCATTTCGCGTCGTGTCTGCGTTGTATAATAATAGACTTAAAGGATCGATCATTCATAGTATACATCTGTGTATTTCTGGTTTATGGGTCTTAATAAAAGTCTTTCATGTAATAACATTTTAGAAGGAAACAAACGACATTTACCAACAATCTTCTCATATAAGGTACACAACTTAATATGTATTAGTTTGCCATCCTTTCCTGTTCTTCTGCTCATGTTATTTAAATACTAGCCAGGGTACCCTGCTTGCCCAACCTGCCTTTAGCTGCTATCAGCTGCTGGGGTTTGTTTTCAGCGTTTTATCTATGACTTAATTTTACCAGTCAATCGTATTCATGCACAGCCTTAGCGTATAGCTAAATTGTGAAACACATGTACTCTTAATGTCCACTAACGTGACGAGATGTACGTTTCCAGTTAAAGAGGAAAAGGAAATTAATTACTTCTTTAATTCTCCCTTTCACTCTCTCCTTGCGACTTTGAACTGCGACTTTGGCTTCTCTCTCTCTCAATTGCTTTCATTGTGTGCGCGTGTGTGTATATATATATATGAGTGAGTGAGTGAGTGAGTGAGTGAGTGAGTGAGTGAGTGAGTGAGTGAGTGAGTGAGTGAGTGAGTGAGATAAACTTGTATTGTGTAGCAGCGGTACGTTACAATTTTAGTACTGTTTTGATAGCATCTTAAACTCAGGAAATAAAGACCAGTAATATGCATGCTCTGAAGCAGCTTATACCAATCAAACATTACCTATGACCTTTGCGTAATCGACAAGAATATTACCGCCAATGTACATCCACCAACACTGCTTATTTTAAAAGATAGCAGCAGCACTATTTTTAAAGATAAAGAACATAAACAAGTTATGCAATGAGAAACATTTCGCACAAATACAAGCATGTGCATCTGACGTTCGTAAAAGAAAAGAAAGTAAGCGAAGCACCAATAAGCTCAGAAAAAGACAAAAAAGGAGAGTTCTGTTTAATTTCTACGTTATTTACGGTTTTCATCGTCATTCTGCTCTCAAATATCGATTCTAATTGCGCATGCCTGGACAATAAAAACAATACAAACAGCGATGAAGGAAACCTTCTAGCAACGAAGTTCTTTTTTGCACAGGCTAAACCAGTCTTTGTATACAGCACTATTTTAAGCCGCAAATAAGCCTAGTTTGGTAATTTGTTTATTGCGATACTTTATAAGCGTTCCAATGGGTCTTTCCGAAAGATGTTTTCCAGAAGGCCGCCCTCTCTCTCATTTGTTAAAAACAAAGCCGTTTCCTCCTATAACGAAGAAGGTACAAGGCTTCTGTCTTTTATCGTACTTTCGTCATCCTTTGCACCATACTATAGGACACTGCATATACAAAAATCAGTATTCCATCGTGGTTGTCGCTTAAAGTGCAGCTGTACTTGTACAGGAAAGGGTTTTTTCTCATTTGTGTTAAATCATTGTTGTAGGGTTGTAATCGTTTGCTTTTTTGTAAAAAGAGTTTGAGCATTTATACATAATATATTAACTAGAAACATAAATATGTAAATAAAATTTTCAAAAGATGTGAGTTGTGATTAGGGCTATAGAAAAAGAAAACAGAATGCATTTTAACTTGAAAAGTAAAGGTGTCATGTTTCTGTTGACGAAAATATATAACAGTTGAGCAACAGTATGGTGAATAAAAAAAACCTGTTTAAGTTGTTTTTGGGGAAACGTGGTTGGCTTAGCTATATACCATATAGATATACTTTATTATTAAAGGAAGTGACACTAATGTAATTGTGTTTGTGATGTATGTTCTTTAATAAATTATTTCTTATCCGCTCATACCGGTAATGTTCTTCAACTTCATACAAAAACACTGATATGTCACTGTAAAACATACACCGACATATCACTGTAGAACTAGGTGTGGTTTCTATGTAGGGAAATAGGCGCTAGAGGAAACTTTTCAGTAGTCTACGAATTAAGTGTAAAAAGTGCACTAATCTTCGTGGATCATCTAAAGTGTGAGCAAAGCCTCTTTGTTGCTATCGATCGCAACAAGTCGAGTACGTTTTTAAATACTACGACCAGTGGTGTGCATCTCAGGCAGGATGCAAAAATTATTTCTGGTAAATGGTCCCGTAGGATGTGATGAATGAGTTTTCTCTGAAGAAAACTTTCTGCGCAGACGTAAGAAAGAGTCTCAAAAACAAACTACTTGCGTTTTGGCGTATTCTGAATCAGACAGACCCCTAGAGCCTCAGACTTTGTCCAGAGTGTCTATGTGACCTACAGTAGACTTGTCATTAAAGATGATGACCAAAAAGGCGCAAGCAATGAGATAGAGTGCGTGATAAGAAGGTAGAGAGAAAAAGAAGAAAGAAAAAAAGGAAAAGAACATGAAAACGATGTTGCTGTTGCAGTAAGGCTACTGAAGTCAAAGTCACGGCCAAATCACGAGAAAACAAATCTTTCAGTCTGTTTTTTGTTATCCCCTCTCAAGCATATTTCCGCCAAAAACGCAGCAGCCGTAGCTACACGAAAACAAACTCTTGTTTTTAGTTCGGCTGTCACTCACGTGTCTAGCACCTCATTACCGTTTTTGTTTGTTTCGCCCCAGAATGTAGGCCGTCACAAGGAGCGCGAGACGAGTACTATGACACGCTGATGTTCCAGCACAAACCGGAAGCACTTACCACAGTCGTGATTATCGAGCTGCCCCCCTTTCTTCTGTCAGTAATGAATGCTCTTTAGAGAGCATCGGAATGTCCCTTAAAATATTGAAAATAAACAGACAAAGCAGTGGTTCACTTGGTTTAAAAACGACATTATTGCCGATGCAGCTCCTCACTGCGTTTCAGTTTTCGATTTCTAGAAGACAAACTTTGAAAAATGGGAACAGAGGAAACAGCTGAGAAAAGGTGGATGATCAATCATAACAGCCTTGTATTTTTCTTAAGATAGAATTAACTTTATGTTATTTCTATATCTTTTAATGTGTAAATAACAGCAGAGAGCCTGAATGTAGAAAATCCCCACAAGGAAACGTCAAAGTGCACTACTCAGAATTTATTTACAGAGGTCAAAGGTTTTACTAGCGAATGGTACAAAAGATAATGAACACTTTTCTAAGTTTCACGAAAGAATGTTAAAGCATATTGTAGGTACCGGTGATTGACAAGACATAGCGCACATTTCAACAGCTCCGCTAGGTCTGTGGTGTTTCCTTGCTCGACGATTGATGGACCCAGTCTGGGGTGGAAATAACGTGTTTAAATAAGAATGATACCTCACGTTTGTTGAACCTTTCACCAGATGATTTTTTCATGGATCACAGGTTTTGAAACATGGTAACTCCTAGTGATAACGCACAGCTCTTTGACATGCAGTTAAACTAATTTTAGCATTATCTTTCACACAGGCAAGTCTACTGCCTTTGAAACTCGTCATTTTCTAAGGTCAACATAGCCATTGTTTCTTCGTTGTTTTCTGGGGAGTAAAAAGGTGTAATCTATCTTGAAGGGAAGTCTAAGAGTTCTAAATTCACTTTGCATCAAAGAATTTTGATTATCGGAATATCTTTTAGTCGAGTGCAAAACTTTATGCTCACCTGTACTCTCTTTTACACCTGGCTCTTCACTCTAAATGTGTGCGTGCGTTTGTTAATGTGTGATCATATTAATGTTTGTGAGCAAAAAAAGCAAACTGAAAATTAAATTATAATCAAATCATTATGTGACCTACAGTAGACTGTTAATGAACATGGAACACCTTTCATTTTGTTTAGGTATCAAATTTAACAGATCCAAAGAAACATAACACTGAATAGAAGTGGAAGATGGCTTTAGCAGGTAGGTGTCAGGCTTTCTGTTACTTGTTTTGTTCAAAAGATAGGTTCACGTGCACATAACGTCCGAAATAAATGCAGCTGAACCTCGTAGTGCACGGTATGCGATACTCCAACACATTAAAACTTCCAAAAAGGTATTGAATTTTATGACAATCAGCACTTGGATGTTTCTTGGCGCATTCTAGATTGTATTCTATAAGACAATACTAGCTACATCTGTGATAAGTGAATACTTGAGCAGGTAGCGTGGGGCAGAGATGACGCTACCCGTCTTTCGGCTCTTTCTAGTTCCTTTTTTTGTCTTCTTCTTTGCCGTCAACGATGACATGTAGAAAGCTGACCTTGCAGACGGAGCCTTGCTGGCCGTCTCGTTTCTGATGCATCCGGACGGCCTTACGTTCGTGAAGAGGACAAGCATCTTTCACGGAAATGTCCGAGAAACAGACCTGCTGCCCTAATCCTTTTCCTGCCTGTACACCGTGGTGACTGTTATGTACACCGTAATCTTTGTAGTGTGGATCTATCATAATACCCTTGACTGGCAACCAAAAGAAAGGTGCGTGTCTGGCAGGGAATTAAAAGGGACTTGTATGTCAATGCAATAAACGTCCACAAGATATGCGCAGGTACATTAAATTTTGTGAACCTCCAACTCAATTCTGTGAGACCAAGAAAATAATTTTAAGACGCCAGCTAGCCAAGAAATATTCTAAAAGTCAAATAATCTTTTTTGTTAGCTTCAGATCTTGTTTAGTGAAACCAATTTAAATTGGCTAATCCAATAGAGTTTAGTCGAAGAAACACCACGCCATGTTGTTTCCTTCGCTTAAACGAGTCACAGCAGACTGCCACTAGGTAATTTCCTGTTAGCATTAGGAACATCCGCAACAGACTTCTTCGAGTTATGGAGTAGCCTTGGAAGACATTTAAGAGCCCTCCTAACACTGTGAGGAAAGCAAGGGTGCCCGTCTCTAGGACCGTGTGTATCCTCATTTGTATCAGGGTTTTGAATCGCACATGGCGATAACAAACAACCTTATTATTGAAGGAACACAGCAACAACAGCAGCAATACCACCACCAGTCACAGCAAAAGAAATACTAAAAGGGGAGATAAGCTCAAAAAAGGAGCAGCAAAATATCTTGAAAGGGCCTGAATTTACTACAAAATTCCGCGTTCAAGACCTTTCTTGAATCTTTTGTAGTACCTGAAAAGATATCCATCGCCCGTGCCACATCTGTGTTCTTATCATCAAGCTTTTATTTGGGGATTAAAAACAACAGTTTTACTACTATTAATTTTGTGAATAACAATCAGCATGAACTGGTGTTCAAATTTCCTAACAACCCTAGCTTCGAACCGTTTTAACTCCATTCATTGGGACAACACACTTTTAAGTTATCAGAACTACATTTCAGTAAATTCATGGAGCACTTTGGTGCTAATGAAATCTTATCCAGTTCTAATCTACAAAACAATAGTTTATATTAAAAAAAGAATCACATCATTTACACAGATCACTGCAACTGCAGTGCGCTGGAGAAAATGACCACAGACCTAAAAGCAGGATGGACGACAGGGTAACCAGTGTAGAAAGTTTGCTGAAAAAAGTTGGACCTAGAAAGGAAAGTATAAGCACACGGGGCAACCGAGGAAGGCTGCAGAGCACTTTTGCGGAGAGTTTTTTTATTCTATAAAAAGGAAAACGCGTGTAGGCTAGTTTCCAGGGATAGAATAAAACTAGCATCCATCACGAATCACACCAGCTCCAGCGGAGACGATCCCACAGCTCGTTCTAAATCTTTACAGGGCCGCGCAGTCGACACACTCCTTGCTATGTCATGTGATCAAGCTGAGCCCAGGAAGTATTTTCGTCACAACGACTTTTTTTGAACGGGAAGGTGGAGGAGCGAAGCATGACCGATGTTTTTCAGTTCAGGCCTGCTGTCTTCAGAAGCTACTGGCATAGTTCAGGGTTATACAAAAGTTCAAACCCCAGTGATATATTTTAATTTTCAAATTTGACACAGACTTAGACGAAAGATAACCTAGTTTTTGACAGAAGTCGCGATTTTAATGAGACCTCGTATAATATTAATTTATGTTTATTCTTGTGTGATTTGTTTCTAGGTGCTGGGTATGAACACGTATACATATATATTATAATGTGTGTGCCGTTAAAACCTTAGTATATGTTGTTTATGTACAGCGCTGTGAACCATGACGGAACAACGCGCTTTAATAACCGATCATCATCATCATCAGTTGTAGTAGTAGTACTAGTAGTAGTAGTAGTACACGTTTACTGTTTACGTGACAAAAAGATATATATATATATAAAGAGAGAGAGAAATAAGCGTCTTTTTAATTTTCTTTTTCGACAAGGCCTCACATCATCAACAGCCAGTACTGAAACTTAAGAAATGTTCTTGGTCTCAGTTTCAACAAATTGATAAATTTGCTCAACGCCAAGGAAAATAACGTGATAAAGCAAACTTTCCCTATACTGCCTATAATCGTCACCTCCATTTTGGAGAGCAGATCTTTACTGATGAAAATCAACTTCACGTATGAGCCACAGTTGTCTTGTTAGCTACCACCTTTGGAAACTCCCCGAGGTTCGTGTGGTAGAGCCGCGCTAAGAGACCGCCGCCTGATGATAACTTATTTGACCTGATAAAGCAAACTGGACGAAGGATGAGGCTAGGAAGCGACCATCCATCACAGCATTGGCTGGGCCGTCTTTGCACGCTGGGCTGCAGTGCTTCGGTAGACCATGGTACGTGCAAATTAGGAGATAGAAGCCAAGTAAGCCAAACAGTTGCCCTCACCAAGCACGCAGGTCCGACAACTCAGTGCCCGACTTTAATCAAGTAAAGGCCGGTCTGGTTATCGGCACTGACGGCGACGGCGAGCTGATAATTACCCAGCTTCTTTCTTTCGATGTTTGAAGCAGCAGTACCTGCCAGTAGTTAATCCAAAAGACTGTGAAAGCATTGGCAGACTTCTCTCTCGTTAATCTCTGTCGGGTCACGAAGTTCACACGCCCACTTCGAAAGAATAATAAAGCGAGAGAAAGAGAGAAGTTGAAAGGCCAGCGTTCATAAGGCATCCAAGAGGTCGTTTAGTAAACCCGAACAGCAACATGTTTTTTTCTTGTTGATTTTATTTCTGTTTTTTTTCTCGTTATCGGAGTCCTCACCGAGAACAGTTGCATATGAAGGGATTAGGTGCTTATTTCTCCTGACCAGAGTGTTGCATGCCTTTTGCGTTTACAGTGCGAAAACATAGTTCTGATGTCCGTAATATGTGCATTCCTATTCAAATATTCTCTTTATTATCACGGAAAAGCTAGGGTTAGTGGTGTAGGTTAAGATTTAAAGGAGAACGATAACTGTGGGCGTGCGTCATGCATTAGTTTGTCTAGAATGTCCGGGAAGCTGGCTGATAATGGAAGCAGTGACATAAAAGAGAACGAGGCCAAATGCCAACAAAGTTCCAATTTTGTTTCTGAACAGGACATAAACTGTCCTAAACTGACCATTTAACCTAAGATAATGAATTGATATTAGTAGTCAGTTGAAGGTCAGAAAAGTGTCAGTGTCTTGCGCATATGTTTCTTCCAACACCCTTACAGGAAGCCGTTTATGACCAGCTTGAGCATTAGTCTCACGTCAAAGGCTGAGTTGTTGCTTGTATCTATGGTGTTACAGTGCTTTTGCTGGCGCCTTGACAGAACTTGGTATCTCTCTGATCAGATCTCAAGAAAGTACAAGACCGGTAAAACTTTCGACAAAAAGGACTTTGCCAAAATTCTTATTAATTGATGCTGTCGAGATAATGACAAAAATGCATTAGCTAATAATGAAAAAAATATTTAGTTAATAAATTAAGCTGATTTATAAATTTGCAAGGTGAAATCGTCTATCTCCAATTTAAACAACTAGCAATTGTACCTTGCATTGTCCGATCTGATTTCTCATGCGACGGCTTCCAAATGTGATTATATTGTCAACGTTTTACTTCATTTGAGTATAGCCTTTGCATTTCAGTAACATGCGTGGCTTCGGTATGCCAAAGTAGTGAAACACTTTCTGCACGAATCTGATGCGCGTGTGATAATGTCCTGACGCTGCTTTAATTTCTCTGTGATTTCGATGCGTGTTCTGCGTGTCCTTTCTTCACTGGCGAATACTGATAGCTCAGCTTTGCTTCCTTGTGATCATTTATATCACAGACCACTGACCAAACACAATCTATAGCCTTCCCTTCAACAAAAAGAGTTCTAAGATAAGGAAATTTCTCTTCTTCTCTCTATCTTTCCCCTTCTTTCTCTAACTGGGTAACCGATGAAACAAAGTAGACATCAAAGACCTGAAAATATGAAGTCACTGTTAGTGAAGCCAAAATTTGCCGCGTTAAATTTATTGAAACCACCGGTAACACATAACGTGGAACACCTTTACAATGAAGTAAGAAAGGTGAAAACACATTTGCTTAATAGCCTTAAAAAGGCACCTCTACCACGTCCGAAATAGAATAGGAATTCAAGAGCGTATATATGTTTTGTAGAGTAGAAAAAATTATCCATATGGTTAAATTATTTCTAAAATCCGAAAAGTAACCATTTTAGTAGGCATAACAAAATGTGTACACGTGTGTGGGAAAGCATGTGAGTGTGCTTGTTTTAGAGGCGGTAGAAAGCTAGATATCCTGAGTTGCGTAAATGTCTACGATAACGACAGTGTGTTCTTGGCGCGAAGAGACGTACTAGAGCAAAAGCACATGGAGTTTGGCAAGGCGTAGAGCTGGTATCATCTCGCCGTTCATTTTTCGGTCGTGTATAGCTAGTTAATGTTTTCTCTCTCTCTCTTCTTCTCTGTCTCTCAGTCTCTAGAATTTTCCCTCGAATGAAGTCTCCCTGATGGCACGGCTGGAGTGAAATACTAGTCAATATTAGTCTTAATTAGCCCCTTTGATATTTGTGAGCTTATGTGTGATTGTTTGTGTGTGTGTGTGTGTGCGTGCGAGTGAGTGAGTGAATGTGTGTGTGTGTGTTTTTGTGTGCGCGCGCACACACACATGTGTCAGGGAGTGAGTAAGAGACAGGTAGCAGGGAGGCGAACATGGAGGAATAGACGCGCAGACATAGATAGCTGAATTATTCGTCGTTATTGTAATTTTTACATGGTCTTTGATTTATTCCTACAGTCTAAATAAACGTCGATACACAATTACCCCACCTGAGTTTAAAAATACATTCTACGCCACTTTAAACGCAGTTTTAAAAATTAATTTACGCCTGTAATAACTGTCGTTCTAACTTGAGACTCAGGCTTAACTAATCTCTCATGGCTGGTCAGAACTAGCCATGCTTACAAACCTCTAACATTAAAAGCAGGACTGGTCCGCGCCGTGCTGACCCATTTCTATGTCCTTCGGCATATATCAGTGTATATCTTCTTTTAGTTTTTGTGATATTGTGATCAGTAAGTCTAACCTACTCAAAATATGACAACAACGTATGTAAACATATATTTTTAAAACTTAGAATGAGACATTCTCTCCGAAAAAAAGAATGACATCAGCAAATAAAAGTGTTCTGTAGAATGCCTATAAAACAGTGACTATTAAACGAATGAAAGGGCTGTCATTCTAAGATGTCTTCTTTGCCTGTTCAGTCCTGCTGTTTTGGAGGCGATGGGGGCTTACAAAGCCTGACCTGGCTCTCGCCTGCCATGCTTTTCCACGCAGTGTTTGCCAAAAGTCCCGCTAGTCATCGCCTGTGGGAGATAAACGCACAGAGGACCAGACGTAAAGTCTGTAACCAGCTATTATAATGGAAGACTGTCGACGAGATAAAATATCCCTTGACTGTGCACGAAGCCATTGCGCTGTGTATGGAACCTGGGACGTCCTCAGATCAATAGATGGAGCTGTAATTCGTGCAGATCGAAGGGATTCATCGAGGATAAAGTTGTAGATATTTTTTTTATGAATTCAAGGAATCTACTTGGGGTGGTGGCGAGGTCACCTTTATCGAGGCCCTCTTTGTTCTCCCTACTTCCCGTTTCGTTCACGGGCTATAAATCTGGCTTTGTCGATTTTTTCCGATCGCAGATATAATGATACGATGCCCGTTTGAATGATACCATTTGACACAGTGACCTTTCATCGGGCAGTGACGTTTTACTGCAAGCAGATACGGCCGCTGCCCTCCTAAAGTCACTAATAATATGACACTATCAGACCACTGTAAACACCATTTTGACAAAAAGTAAATTTCCTTCTTCAGAAGCAATGAAAAACACGATAACGGGAAAAAACGAGTGATCATAGGAATATCGTTTCCCTGAATCTAAGACCTCCAGCTTTAATGCAGAAACATATACTAAGACAAAGTTGTGCCCAGTCAGCCCCTCAGAAAGCTAATAATATTTACGAATGAGGTAAGAAACTGAGTTCTGTTCACAACTGTAGCAAAGGGCTTTTGCTAGTTTTAAACGGAAGTCTATAAAACAATACCTTGCAAAATATTAAATATAAATAATCAATGACTACAAAAAACACAGGTTGTGAGCTTTACCTTTAAAGTTGTATTAATGTGTAGTCTTTCTATTTTAAGGCTAACTGCTAATTCGTGCTCGTGAATTCTCGTCGGTATTGAAGCGGCTGTGTTGGTGCAGGAGTGTGTGTGCGGGCGCGTGTGGATATATAAATGTGTGTGTGTGTGTCACGGACGGGGGACATGGTATGCAGACGAAGTAAATGAGTCAGCACGGTGCGGACCAGCCGAGCAGGACGTGTTGAATGAGTAACAGCGGCAACATGAATGATTATCCCTTTTACAAATAGTTTGGAATATCCTAGAAAGGGATAGTGGTATAATGTAATTAACCATTTTTTTTAGTTCCCATCGAGACACGGCAGGTGTCAAGACACTACGTGCGGGAAGTTGAGGCTGTTTTCAAGCAACATTTTCTTATGTACAACCCTTTTTAGCTCCTTTTATAAATTGTTAATAGGCACAGAAACTAAGCCTAGGAAGATATGTAAACTGTGAAGGCTTCGTCAGGCGAGCGAACTTGGACGGCTTTAATACTAGTGCCCCAAAGTCGGCGTTGCTGAGAGTGCAGTCGCCCGTACACCACTGGCGGCGTCTTTTTTTCTATTCGTTGGAGATATATGTGCATTAGAATTCAGAGAACATCAGTCGCCCGTGACTGCGGCTGTTGTGCGAGTACAGCATACGATGTGATCGGTGCAGATCTACACTTATACTAGTACTGTATTCAGAGTTGTGAGAATTTTCCCATTGGTACTATCAGCCCCGCCGTTTAATTGTAATGAGTAGCTCTTCGGTGTGAGTGTGATATTATTGTTTCCTTCTCGTTATTATGTTTCTTTTCTAAACAGCTATGACATTCCTTTCCTAAGAACAAAATGGCCTGAAAGAGATAAAAGTTGTCTTTGTCCAGGAACAAAAGAACGTACAGTTAGCTGTCAAGGCGATTGAGTGAATGTTGAGCGCGCACGTGAGTAATAGTGTGAGAGAGATATAATGTTTGTTCGTGTGCACACTAATAAAGTTTTGCAAGTTTTCTTTGTAGCTGGCGGTTTTCGAGCTATGAGGAATTAAGCTGAATTGTATTTGTAAAAATATTCAAATCTACCCAGTTTGGGAAATTTAAACGATAATGTTCAACGTACATTATTATTATTATTGCATTAGCAGTTAATGAAAGGACGTGAAAAATTTAAGTCTAAAAAAGTCCTGTAGGCTCGAGTGGAGCGATACAAGGTGCCCTTAACACGCACACTTCGTCCTTCCCTTGGCCTCTTCTACGTGTAGTAATACCCCGAGTAGCTGTGGTCGGCAAGGATAAATGGGTTCACTGTAGTGACAGCTCATATTGGCTTAGCTCTAGTCACGTGCCTTGATTTTTGGCGCGAGGGCCTCTTTCTCGACGCACAATCTTCCTTATGAGGTACTATACAACAGCACGTTTTGCTGTGACGACTCTATACTTCGTGGCTGACCAGGAAGAGTAGAGCCAGGAGAACGAGGGTTCCACACTCTCCACCGCTGCCCGGGAAAATGAGCGCTACAGGCTCTTATCTTAGCGGATGGATTTGCGAATGCCGAATATTGAAATGTCAGCTTTGTCTATCAGTAATGGAAAGAAATTGGATGCACGGTTTTTCCTCGCGTCAGAAAAGTTGAGAAGACATAATGATCATCTGGATCGCCTGAAGGATTGATATTCAGACGTAGGAGTAAAGGGGTCTTTTACTGTGGTTACTGCTGTCTTGTCAACAACAAAACCCAGGCCTTGATCTAGATCTTATGGTTTTATTGCAATGTCTTATGCAAAATTCTAGTGTTTAACATGATACGATCACAATAGGATGGAAGAGCAGACAACCGTTTATGTCAGGTCAGACATGGTACAAGAATTAGGAAACGCTGATGGAGTTCACGAAAGTGTCCTGTGGGAAGCTTCGGCAAAACATTAAAAACCAATTTTTGAGCTTTCACAAAACTTTATGTCACATCTTATTGGGTTTCAAATGCTTTAATGGGTAAACACACACACACACACACACACACACACACACACACACACACACACACACACACACACACACAATGTACAACCATGTCAAGCCTAGTTTAGTAATTGTATGGACAAAAAATAAAACTTTTCTTTGCCCGACCTGTCAATAGCTTGAGCACAATCAATCATCCCCCTGATAAATGTAACTGGTAATAGGCAGCTAATTCATGGGAAATTCCGCCCAGCCAGCTCCCGAATTCGCTTTGACTTATAAAACCTGCAATACCCAAGCGATGCTAGAACCTACAAGGCCCTAGTTCGCCACCCTACACATGGTGGACTGTGATGTAAACATCCTCTCTGAAAATATCAGAAAGGCGCAACTTTCAGAAGGTAGAGAGGCAGAAAAGGAAGAAACAACCCTGGATCACAAATTATTTAGTAGATTTGATCTTTGACAAAAAAGAGCATTTAGAGAGAGAAGAAGCCACGAAGGAGCTACCAAGTAGAGATTTGTAAACAGTGACATCATGAAAGGGATGAAGGCAGCCAGCTAAAAAGAACTGGATCAAGGAGACATGATATAGTAAAGATGAGGAAATCGCATGAGGCGACAGCATAATGGCCTATCAGCTACTCATGATCCTCATAAAGACAGATCAGAGAAAGACTTCAGTCGTCGAAAACAGCAATTTCCCCAAACCTTTTCATAGTGCAGTACGCTGAATATTGTAACGACCTCGACAGCTTTTAACTGAGGACAGATACCAACGTCCTCAAAGCAATTAGACTCCAAAGCAAACCCGCAGACCCACCAGTCTTACAGGAAAAGGTTTAGACAAATGTGTGTAGTTTGAAGGGAGGGAAACTGCTTTACGCTAACAACGTCCAAGATAAGGTGCTCAATCAGGAGTGGAAAAAAATGTATTTACTGTCTTGTACCAAAGAAAGCGCGAATGCCGAAATTGTGGAACGAATGAACGCAATCATTTGTGACACTTCCTTTAAAAGAAACACCCATCAGTATCAAACTACAGAACCATAAACCTAATCAACTATCCAAACAAGCTGATGATAAAAGTGCTACAAAATTGCAGCAACACCACTGATGAACCAAGGAAATGCTAGCAGTAGAACAGGATTGCCACAAGCCAGGTGGGAAGAAATTTGAGCAGATTTTCAACTGCCGCATTCTGATAGAAAAACACCAGCAAGATCTCTTCAATTATTTTCTCTACCTTACAGAGACAGTTGACTGTAGTACAATGATCTGTGTGATGTGATAAAGAATCAACAGCTTGGAAGCCATCGTTTCAAAAGAGGGCAGATGCACGGCAGCATTCACTTCAGGATGGCAAACAACGACAGCAGCAATGGCCGGGCTTAGCAGTATTTGGAGCGGCAATAGTATCATGCTTGCTACGAAGTACATGGTGTACAAATCCGTCATGACTATCATCCTGCTCTGTGGATTCAAGGCATGGTCTCACCTTGCTGATACCGAGAGAAGAATATAGGCATTCAAGAATAATACTGTAAAAAAAGCTCCAAATCTACACGGAACGCAAACACCTAAACCTACTTTGTGCTAAGCACGGTGTCCGCTCTTGTGGGTTACCGGGAGCCTAGGCTACAGGGGAGAGGCGCAAGCTGGTCTGGTTTGGTTGTATGACTCGGCACGGTCTCTTTAAGAATGTCCTCCTGGGTACCTTGAAAGGTGGTCAACGGAGAGGAGAACAGAGAAAACTTTGGCTAGTTAACATAAAAGAATGAGTTGGCCATACAATGCACGACTGGCTTAAGACTAAGTGGCGAACCTTGTCAGTCGCTGCATTGATCGAGCTGCTCCCCCAACGACCAATATACCGGCGGACCAGCACAACCGCTTCAGCTAGTATTAGAGAAGAGATGATGACGACGATGATGATGAAAAAGAAGACATGGGAGGAATCCCCCTGACCGATTTAGTTTTTTTCCTTGTTCTACATTTATAGAATGCATCCAAAGATTTCATCCTAGGACTTTGCGACATACATTTACAAGTTTTTTACGCACATTTTTGTTCCTTGCACTCAGACCCCTATACCAAGACGACGCAGCCTATCACTTATTCGATGAAGACTGTGTACAATGTTCTCAAAATCATCTCATTTACACAACGTGGTCTAAGTTTTTAAAGAAGGAGGACACTCGGCTAATTTTCTATTGTTGACTGATACTAGGAACGTAGTGTTTGCATCACACTTGCTGTCAACAGACACTCTTCCAACCTTTCTATCACCAATTATTAGGTATGCAATAGTCGAAAGATTTTTTCTAAAAATCTACAATCCTTTCTTTACTTTTGTCCAATATTTATACTTAGATAATTATTTCTGCACAACATTACTTCAATAATATTAATAACTGGACAGCTGAAAGCAAAAAATATGTTATCTGCTGTGAGGAGCTATACATTTTTGGAATAGGTGTTGATAGAGCCTACAGTTCTTAAACGTAAGATCGTAAAATCATGCAATCATGCATTGTTCAGCCACTAGGCTTTGGTTGGCCCACTTCTGGAAACAATCATTCTTACAAACTAATGCTGACTCAAGAGACATATCGAGATAAAAGCTTCTTGGTAAAATCTTTCCCCATTGCATCCGACAAACGTCAACCCAAAATAACAACAAAAAGGAATTTTAAAGTAGAAAGAACACAGATTAATTATTTCACTGCATGAAAAGAATCATTATTAATTATATAATCTCGCCAACGCAAATGTTAATATATTTACAATAAAAAAAATAGTTGTTACTTACCATTAGAACAATGTATGTGTTATCGAGGAGCTCATAGTTTAATTTTTGTTCAGAGTAATTTTTATTAATTTTTTTTGTTAACATTTTTCTGCAAGAAGCTTAGAGGGATTCAAAATTACAATTCTAAATTTAGCCATACCTAAGGGTTCTGAAATGAAAAAGCCACAGTGTTAACGAACACCATATTTGCGTTTCAACATGGGTCAGCGCGTTTAAGACAAGTCATTCTGGAAACTCAGAGAACTAAGTTGCGATCAATTTCCCGTCCTGGGTTCAGAAAACCAGGAAGCCTTTCTTCGATGCCCCGGCCATCAAGCAGCTGTCTAGCAGTTGTGATGGTGAACATGCTACTTCACTCACTTAAACTAACATTCGAAAGGGCCTATCAGTTTTTTTCGGTGACTGAGAATAAGTTTTGGCTGCGCTCTCTTGGGGTAAAGTCGTAACGGTTTCGGACACGATTTCAGAGCAAGCAATTGAGAAGCCATAGAAGAGACAGGAAAAAAATGGTTTAAAATACGTCTATAATTTTTATTGTATTTTATACTTACATCTAAAACATCACAAAATTTATGTTGAACCAAATTTTCTTTAAGAGTAATGGGACCCAGAAAAGACACTTATTCAGAGAGCGGTCTTATATGTCATCTGTAATACTATTTCTTAAGCTTTGCTTATCCTGTGAGTGCCTTCACCAGCCTGTTTGGATAACAAACATAGAGACTTTTGTGGGGAGCTTTGGTTAAACATTTCAAATCATGAAGCATTAAACATGATAAAGATGCAATAAAGAATCAGAGAAGTGTATACTTACCATGTTGACCTCCGATATACTGTCAAAGCTTGCAAGGATAACTTCGATTCCTATTTCCAATGGAGCACCTTTAATAATAATAAAAAAATACTTTATGTATTGATGAATGCCTTACATGTTAACTTTATATGAGTGTGACCCACTCGTCCATTTGTTTAATGTTACCCATCTTTCCTTTCATCACTTTCTTCCTCACATAAAATTACAGACAAAATATAATGCCCTTTCTGAAATGTTTTGCAAATTTGTTTTCGCTGTCTGAAATTTATGCAGAACCAGATTATTTTAGCAGTAGTAAAATGTGATGTCAGCTGATAAAACTTCCGGCGCAGCACAAGTGTAATGCAAACAAAGAATCACTTATAACTACATTCGCATCTTTTGCAGTGACTAAAGAGGAGTTTGGAGAAAAACAGGCGTAGAAGTCGAACATTAAAATTAGACTTTGTAAATTTTGTGCAAGTGGCTTCTCGTTGTCTGTAGTGGAACGTGCAGACACGTTAACGGTCCACCTGATGCGCCAGAAATGCTGCTTTTATTTATTTCAGTCTGTCGCAGTAACGTGTTTTCACAGAGTAAAATCAAAAGCTGAGTAGACCCTACTATGGCCTGTGTTTGAACCCCATTCTACACGGTCCGAAACCATTTTATGGGCTGACACAAACGCACGCCCACCTCGTTTCTCTTTTCGTAAACAGTCTTTTATCACGCCGAGGTTTGGTGAGTACACATAGTTTGCTCTCTTCCTCTGATTATAGAATGTGTTTGTCATTTATTTCGAGGTTTGGTCCTTACCGATGATAAGCTTTTTTCGTCAAAGCCAATATATTTGTGGGCGTTTCCAATCGAATTTTCAGAGCAAACATCATTCACAGATAAAACTTTAAGTTATATAATATGTAAAATATTCCATTAAATGTTAAATATTTATCTGAAATGCATTAGAATGAATATGAGCGGTTAGTTGGAAAGAGGAAAGCTTTGAGTCTTATTTCTTCCGCGACAAAAGCTTTCTTGACCAATCCTAGGAAAGTCAATACCGACATATTTTATATTTTCTGAAGAGTATCTCGAGTATCTTTTTACAAAAGAGAGTACAAAATAAAACAAATTAAAATGGAAGAAGCAAGACGACAGAAGTCTTAAAATTAAGAACAGCAGGAATTTCTGATTTTTTATGACATGCAGAAAACTGTTATGACACTCTTTTTTCTACGCTCATTACAAGATAGACAAAATCTATAGGCTTATAATAAGAAGACATTCCCTCTATTATCCTTCTAACCATACATACATCAGGCAGAGATAAAAAGACGCCTGTAGACAGCCAGGAGGCAAGGAAGGTTCTCTTCTGTTTTTATTTCCTTTATTATTATCAGTATCACAGCTATTACTTTGAGGTGCAAGTTCTTACTAAGATGTTCAAAAATGTCCAGTACGTCAGCAATTACTTTAACACGCGTGCTGACAACTTTTGAGAAGATTTACTATGAAGAACTACGGTAGCTGTTTGAACAGAAACCTTTGAAGACACTGTGGTGGCTATTAAGCAGCGGGATGAGCCGCAGGCAATTTGAGATGGGGAAAGTCAGCGAATAAAAGCAGTGTGCGAAAATTAAGCTTCCAGATGCAATCGAGAAAAGTAAATAAAGCTTCTAGATGTGGTTAATTTTAAAATTTTCTTGACCTTCTTAAACAAGCTCACCCGCAAGAGAAGTCTGAAAATAGTACATTTACTCATACATTCCAGAAACCTGCTTCTGCTATCGTACCTCGCTAGCAACAGGAGTGAATTGTTAAGAATGATATTTTTCTGAAACAGATCTGCGATGTCTTGTGGCAGGTCTTGTTTGTAAGACCACCCACAGAATCGATCCCCGTTACACAGCACTAGGAATCGACAGACTGATAAATCTCTGAGACTAAAACATCGCCACGAAAAGCAAATAAAGATCCTCCTTACTATTAGCCATGAAGGGAAATGCTCGACTCATCATCCTGAAGTTTTGAGTTTTGTTTTGGATCCATCATCGATTTGAACATTCGAACAAATCGGAGTGAGGTCAGGACCCTCTGAGAAAGCACAAGCTGTGTATGAAATCAAACATTTTCTTACAAGGAGAAGACGCCTGGGGTCAGATACAGCCAAAAGAAAAACAGAATGTCTGCATTAATTAAGCAAGCTGAATCGAAATGACAACACAGTATTCCTCTTTTCCTCTTCTGCTGCTGCTGCTGTAAACTGATCACAACTATCACTAATTATTGTAAGTTTCTTCAACTCCTGACGGTTCCGTCTCTGATATGAAAGATGGCTATCAAAGAATACATAATATAAGAAGGGAGTTATTTCATTAAGATTTGTTAAGGGTAGGAGTGGCCCAATAACGTGGAAATGCATAAGACGAGAAACGCCAAGTGTTGTATACTGAGCGAGAGAAGAGTGTATCGCACGAAAGACACCATAGGTTGCGATCTGTTATCCTCTCTCACTCTTACATAAAAAATACAATCCTACATTTCTCTCTCCTTTCTCTCCCGCGAGCAGCAAACAACATGATGAATCAAGGTGGAGTGACAGAATTTAGGGAAAGACAGCTTTTACGGCGAGTGGCTAGCTTGTTAGCTTTCTATTGGCGTGAGTGGGTGGGTGGATAGGCGTGGTAGGCTAGTAGGCCACGTATGGTGGGCTGGTATGTTGGCTGGCTGACGTACTGAGTGACTGGCTGACTCCTTGACATGCCACGCTATACAAAGTCGATGCGTATTCACTTCCTGTCTCGTCCAGCAGACGAAATAAGAGATAGGAGGCACCCGGTAACTTAATTCTCTGATCGCGCAGGCTGGGAAACCCAGGCGGCCTCTGCCTATCAGGAAGGGTGTCAAAGGAAAACCTGAAGTGCAAACATTCGTAGTCTGAAGTGTGCTCTTGACATCTAGTCCCAAGCGTCAGAAATGCTCCCAGTCTGTTCCATTTCGACATAACTTCCGAAGCCTCCGGGATTCTTTGCATTTTCGTCCAAGCTTGTACAGCCTGCTTGGCCAGCACGTGGGCAATGGCCAGGCCCAGTGGCCGACACAGGAGAATACACGCCCTCCTCCACAGCGTCTGCGGTTGGAGCAGAACGTGCCTATGGAAATGACGTCTGCCTTTTCTCTATAAACTTTAGGAAAGGGCACAATGATGAATCCACAACTAAACTCAATGCTTGGTCAACAGGAGGAAGGAAAGGGTAGGGAGGTCGATCGAAGACGATGACTGCCACCGAAAGCATCCAGTATTAGAGCTGACAAAGTATTTTAAGTCACTTCAGCGTGATAGAACATCCTGCACGTGACTTTCAAACTACAAGAAATTATAATGGAAATTGTTGTTTTAACTGAATAAAACTCCAGAGGTGGTAGGTAAAACGCGACTTCCACGTCCTCATCAGATACAGCTGTTCAGGTTCGTCGTCAATGGCGTCAACAATAAGAGTGCAGACACATTAGCCTTTGCAGCTTTAGCATTTGCACGTAGCATTACCGTCACGTGGTCGTCAGTAACAAAAACACAGTTCGTATTTTCTTTAGGAAAAAAACACAATACCGTAACTAACGCTTCGAAAACAATTCCTGATATAAAAGATGTTACAATACGTTTACATACTTAATTTTCGCTTAGCACACACATTTTAAGGTTACACTTTCTGGATATCCTATGGACAATGGACCTTTAGGTAAATATGCATTTTAGTGCTGTCATGATGCATAACACAAATTTTTATACAGCTTAAGGCAATGCCAAGACCCTGAAAGTGACAGCAAACAAATTGATTAATCTTAATCTGTCAGTACATTTTTTAACATTTAGAGAAATATCAAAATAATATGTGCCTATCATCTCCCCTCCATACCCACTTGGTTTTACACATCACTCAAACTATCAATCAAAGAAGGAAACTAAAAACAAGCACTCGCACGTGAATACAGGCGTAGATTGTTTCCCCTGATGAAACAGCTGTAAAATGAGAACATGACTCTCTGGAGCAGGCATGTCAAGCTGATGGTCCCCCGAGGCCCACATGAGTCCAGTTTGTGTTGTGGTGAGGGTCTCACACGATAACTAATTGAAGTCAATAATTATTGCAGAATACTTTTAATACTTAAACGTAGAAACATACAATGTGCATACAAGTGGTTTAGCAGCTAGTCACATTCAAAAATGCAGTAGTTTAAAAAAAAAACAAGATTTTAAACGGCAACTTATAATTGTATGCAATAGCAACAAATACATTGTACAAAATTTACCACAGTTTAAAATGAACGTTCATTTACGACTACTTTTAGTGTTTTGTCCTGAGGCTTGACACCTCGTTTTAATGACAATTTTTGCTATGTCTGGCGGAAATGTCTGTGCAGTTCCGACTTTCATCAAAGCTAAGAGTTGTTGATCTTGTTCTCTTAAAAGTGTTTGTTGATTTCCATGAAGGAAAATAACTGTTTACACATAGGTAGAACCGAAAATTGTCGTTCCCCTTGTGGAAAACTTCCTGAAGTTTTTAAACTTTTCGGAAAAGTATGAAAATAACCTTTATAACAGATTTTGCGAATCGCTCGCTACAGTGTCTTTGTGCTGGCCACATGTGCTTGCAAAGGGCCGCGTGTTTGCCTGCTTTAGAGAGTTAAGGTAGGTAAGCAAATGGGCACCACTCTCGTGAAAGCTTCCCCGACAAAAATGCGATTCTTACACCTTACTTTCCTATGACTGAAAGGTTAAATGACTACATTTTATCACGTCTTGTAGTCGCCTGTCATAAATTAGTAAAGACAAAAGTTCACCGATCATGTTTTATACATTCCTGCACAGAAGGTGTGACCTCTAAAAACTTGGAGTTTCCAGTCATTGTCAGATAATCAAGCAGTTTCAGATTCGCGAGAAAAGAAACTAGGCCCGCGAGCTGTGCAAATCAGTCGACATCCTGAGAACCATCTCAGTAACTCTCTCTTCGTCACACTGAGCCTTGGTCAATGTCGAGTTGATCCACAATCCTCTAAAGACGTCTCTAAGACAGCGGCTCCCCGCACACGCAGAAGCGAAACGATTTCCTTTTCATCGTCTATTTGAGCTTGGTGTTAAGCAGAACCAGTACTGGGTCGGTTTCAACCAGCAGTAAACAGGTCTGGTCAATGGTCAGCGAAATCGTCTACCACGGGTTTGCTCTCGCTGTCTCGGGTCATCAAGATTAAGAGTAAACAGTCGGAAATAGGTTCAACACAAGGAACTCGAGCCGGTCATCAGCACCTTCGTGAACTAGAAAGTCTGAACATGATCCAAACTGTGGAATCTTCCATCAGAAAAACTCAATGGCCCAAACCCAGTGCAGCCACCTTTGCACAGAAAGCAATACTCTCGTCGATTGGTTTGGCTTTCGATGTCCTTTCTAGGACAAGAGCTCTTGCTAATGAGTTATTTGCGTATGCTTTTGATTCTCTGTTGCTCTCTTTTAGCAAAATCTTTACTGATTTCTTTTTAGTAAAAAGACAGTGCACGACGAAATCCATCTGTTCTTAAGTCTTTATTTCAAAATGTTCAGCTACTTATTGTTAGATAAAAGTCCGGTATAATATTATGCACAAAGCAAAATTTTTCAGCAGTACCAATGTTTATCACATCTCAAAATTGAATACAGTGAGAATGATTTAGCAAAATCAACTGTCTTTACATATTTAAAGTGCTTTTGCTAGTTTTTTTTTTTAAAAGAACTATTTTAAGCTGGAAAAAATGACAAAATATATTTTTACGTGGCTTTTTAGATACGTAGGTTCAATTATCTTTTGAATCCATCTTGTTTGTTTATACTACAGTAAATAGTGAGACAGTTTTGTATATTGGAAATAATTAAGTGTTCTTCATATCGCATGCTAATATATGTTTTCAGAAATTAAATGAATTACTTTGATATGTCATAAATGTGCGTGTACACATTTCAACGATTAATCATCCTGGATGCTTTGTGCAGTTTGAAAACACTTTGATAATTTTTTCATACGTAACCCTTATGGGAGTGTGGCCTCTTTCAAGACTGTAGTAATTCCAGTGACCAGACCAGCCAGCAGAACAGAGAAGCCAGGAAACAGTCTTGAGTAGTCGCAGCACTCAAAAATCCTTTAGTCTAGAAGCCAGTGTTTGGGACCGGAAAGAGCTTGCCACAAGCTAACTCCTGTGCCCAGTCTTGAGATGGGGGTTAAGTCTGCTTACTTTCACCTTCTGTTCACAAAGTCACTAATGGATAGACATAGTGGCAGTCGACGATCCCAGATGAACTAAACTCTAACCTTTGATTTTGGCAACGTTCACCACTTTTTTTTCGTAGAAAGATAACTGACAGACTGCTCTTGTTTGTTTGATGATTTATAAAAGTTAAAAGCGATGTCAGTGGCAAGCGATGTAGACATTTGCCTCTGTTTCTTTCACAGCATCATTAGCTCACAGTCACACCGAGGACGCTTTTGTAATGTGCTGACAAGAATGGCGTCCGCCTTGTCATCATTGAGTTAAAAACATCTTCTACAATGTCTGATGAAGTCAGCGAAACAGATTGTTTCAAATTGCTCTAAACGTCTACAATAACAACTTCATTTTCAATCAAAAGATGTTTATTACAACTTTCCTTTACATTTTATGCCGATTTTCAGACGAGCAACCATCTTTTTACTGGACTTAATTAAACGACATGAATCTGATTAGAGATGTCCACTTTTAGCTTTATAGATACCGTCTTGGGAAACTGTGTTTATTTCCTTATGTTTTCGTTATCTTGAGGTGGCCCTGTTGAACAACGGTTAGCGCCTATTACCAATACATTTAGGGATGGCTGCCCTGGGTTCAGATCTCGTTTATGGCACGCTATTCTACTGTGAATGTGGCATCTGTTTACAGGGGCTGGCTGCTTTGCCATGATATGGCCTTATTTGCTGGCTCGGCGTAAAACACAAATTCTCCCCCTCTCCTTGTTTCATGTTGAGGGTGTTTCATAATATCTATGACGTGTGGCTTTTTCAAGTTGGCGAAACTGCCGAGATAAAACCTCAGATGACAGTACTGTGGTAAAGCATTTGATCCCTTAATAATGAATGGATTCAGGGAGTGCGGGTCATCCTCTCAAGAATTCTGAAAAGTTGATTCCTTGTGGACACTGTGACACTCGTTAGCAGTGGAAACGCGTGTTTGGCTGGACTGGCACTGCGTGTTAACGCGTTTTCCTGTAGTCTGCGCCCATACTTGGACAAAAAGTCTAAGAACTAGGGCCGCACTGCATGTTTTGTCAGAGACAGCGAAATCAGGTGACTACCTGGAGCGAGGAAATATTTTTTGACGTTCTTAAATGACAGATGAAACAAGCAAGGAAAAAAAAGACGAGCGATGACGAACAAATAAACCTGCATATACAATGACATAAGAAAAACAACAAAACTTCACGAACTAATAGCTGTAACGCAAACTCGTGTTAAAAATCACTTATTAAGAAAATCTGTCCGACAGTTTTACTCCAAATCTGGTGGGATCTGGTTGCATTTCTTCCCCTCTTCCAACGACTTTGAATTTCCCACGTTTCCTCGCCTTCTGTGTTTCACTTTGTCAGTTAACTAGCGTTGAAATGATATAGAATGAAACCGATCGTGTAGCGGTTTCCTCAGTTGCTTAAATTATTTATGTTATGCGTACTCGGGAGCCGTATTGAGACATCTTGACAGCGCTTCATCTGTTTTATTTTTTCGGAACGGCATTAGCGGTTACAGTTTGAAGTGTGGTTAATAATCTCATAACTTTCGCCCGTCCCCTTCCTCCATCTCCCCTTCTTCTTCTCCTCCTCCGCACGCACACACAAAATACACTGACATATTCATTTTCCCATTCCATAAGGTGAAGAAACATAAAAATGTTAAGTTTTGAGAGCAGTATAAGCTCTGCATCGCACGTCGGACTACCCCCAAGGACTCGTATGTAGACAGGTCTGCCGTTCCCATGTTGCAAAGACGAACAGTCCTTAGGCAGAGGCAGAAAGAAGGCTGCAAGGAAGCAAAATTCTGACACGTGCATTTTCGTGACAGAACGCAAAGCTGTTGTTAAGAGCAACTAAAAACGTTGGAAGTCCATCTTCTCGACGTGCACTACGCTCGGACAGCCTGGCACTGCCTTACCAGTTACCAGGTCAATGCATTCCAGAAACAGCCACCAGGAAATTATCCATAAGAAAAAAATAAATATTCGAGTCCAGCTGAAACAGTTTCGCGACCGAACTCGTCTTCTCTCAGTGCAAACTTTAGTCAACACGCAAGGGGTCATCACTCTAGGATACTATGCAGCAAGCGGTGGGGTGACAAATGACGACTTGTATCTGCATTCTTTGTATTCATGTCGTAGCTGGTCATTTTTGTAAGACACTCCTTTATTGGACCTGGGCACGCCTGTGCGGTGTGTGAGACTTCTTCTCGCGCTGTGATGAATGGTGGGTTACGCCTCTGGGTGAGGATTCAGTATAACACGAACTGCTTCTTCCAGCTGCCTTTCGCATCTCTCTGAATCACCAATGCTTCTTGATGAACACTTCTCTTGTTCTTTCACATCATCCCGAGTTAGTTTTTATTCGAATGGATAAAGGACGAATGCAATTTGCTGATGCCTCGTTAAAGGGTATTATAAGTTATGTTATTTTAGGTCTTTACTCTGGACTCCTTGGTCGATCCTGGTTCTGCGGGCACGTCTTCAGAAACATTCAGATGCGACTTATTGACGATTTACAAGAACCGTTTTGTTTGTTAAAAGTTTCTCCTTTTCGCACAATCTCACGCCTTTGTCAGCAGTCTGTTTTCTTTTAATGTTGCACTCCTGTACAGGTTTGAAATGAGTGGCTGCGATTTAAACCTTGTCCACGTGAAATAATGAATCGCACATTTTTCTTCCCACTCACCTCCTTCCTTCAAACACCTGAAATATTACTAGTTACTTTTAAATTTAATGTCTCTATTGATAGCATTATTATTAAGATCGATAACGTAAATAATTCATTACATCAGTAGACAAAAGTTATCCTTTCCTAAATGACTAGAGTAATAAAAAGGTAGAGGATATTGTAGTATATTACTTGAACTAAGTGAGAAACATACAAAATATAAAATAAGTTTAGCAAATGATAAATAACACTGAGGAGGAGAAAGGCGATGTTGTGTTTTTTTCAGATATGATTGCTGTATATAGTTGTCTGATTTCAGCAAAAATTGCCTCGAAAAGATGTTTTTCACATTTTAATCCAAAAGGAGCATAACTTTACTGATTGCTTAGAAATAACCCCAAACCTAGGTCGAGGTAGAGCGTGCAAGCTGTCGATTTTCAGATAACCTAACGTAATCAAGCTGTCCGTTACATTCACTTTTCACAAAGAAGAAGAAGAAACACTTATAATGAAAGGTTGTACTGTCTTGGCACCTTCTCGATATTTGTAGAGCCAGCTCTTTTCTTCACCTATACTGCCTGTTGCTCCACCCTCCCACCCCAAGAAATCTAAATCAAGTTTTCATCTCGTTTGACCCAGGTTCTTCCATTAAATCTGGATAGGTGGCGTGAAAATTGCACCTGACATCTAACCGGAGCTCGCCAACTCGACAAGGGAGACCACTCCAATCGATGCCAGTGTTAGGGGGAGAGAACGGATGTCTGTTACGTTGATACGTTTGTGCCCTTACTCTGATTTTAGCTCTCAAGAAGAAAGAAATCTTTAAACCATTAACTTAAGCCCAGAATGCGGGGGTGTATAAACTTAGCAAACAAATGGGCTTAAATTTAAAAAATGAATAATGATAATGAAGTTATACAAGATTATTCAACCAGTATGATGAATAATAGTTTTCACCTTCAAAAGAAACACACTTTAGATGTATTCTGATTTTGGAGCGCCCGGTAATGTAGAGGCTAAATCAATCACTTTATCACCACTCCAGTGAAAGGGCCCCGGGTTCGTATCTCCTCTTGGGCCACTCGTAGTTTGTCACACTTGTTCGCAGGACGGGCCGTCGGTGGTTTTCTCCGGGTCCTCTCCCCTCAGAGTGCGAACTTCCCTCCAAATGAAAGCACTTTCCCGCCAAACCAACCAACTCCAATTTTTTTGCGAAACTAACCTTAAAACTGCTAGCGACATGACTGAAAAGGCTGTGCTACAGCGTCTTATGTTTGTTCCCGCTTATGTTTTCCACAGCTATTGCTTAGTTATTTCCGCAAGCTGTTGTATGTTGTACATAAATTATTGAGATACTAAGACACAAATAATAAAAGGTATGTTACCTAATAAATGTCTTTATACTTTGTATGGTTTGCCTGATAACCTTTAGACTATATGCACAAGTAAATTTGAATATGGGAGGGGTAGTATGGGATGGATATAAAACCGTAAGTAATAACTTTTTTTTCAAAGACAACATATGAAGTAAGATTCCTGCGACAATTATTAATGATCTATTTCATCGGTGGTCCTCATTGCAGATATTTTTAGTCCGATCCCATTACTGCCAAAGAGCCAATTTCCATACAGAAAGAAAAGCAGACCTCTGCCAGAGCGGCTGAGATGGCAATGGTGCTTGTAAAACGGACGACCAAACATAGCATTTTGATAAGAAGACAGTAATTAATGCATTTGTTAAGAATGAAAGTAGTGTACCAGTATCATGAGCATTTCTACATAGTGAACTTACCTCCAAAGCTTGGTCGTAAGCGAATGTCGTAATCTTTCAGCAATTTATCAATCGTGATTGAAACGTTTTTGAACTGAGATGCATTTTGGGCTCTGAAAAAAAGAAAACCAGTTTGAATGGTTTGCAGATATTTCGGCAAGGCTTTCTATAACGTGTTGTTACAAAATGCAGACTGATGTCACGCATGAGATCAATAGTGGTGGCCACGACCCTGGTGGGGAGGAAAATGTTGATATAAAATGTGATTCTGTTAAGAGAAATATTTCGAGTTTTTCGGCTTTAAAAAGCCATCGAACACTCCTGCGCACAATACATAAATAAAACCAGGCGTGGGAAACTATACAAAGTTGACAAAGTATTTTATCAAGTGAGAGGTTACACGTTTGCCATAACACCTGTCCTCCCGTCCTCCTCGCATAGGACAATATGTACACGAACTTTATGGTAGAAACAAAACATAATAACAGAATATTTAAACATATTTAAACATACTGATCACAACGCTTCCCCAACAAACATATT
The DNA here is from genome assembly GCA_004794655.1 of Marisa cornuarietis. Lineage (NCBI taxonomy): Eukaryota > Metazoa > Mollusca > Gastropoda > Architaenioglossa > Ampullariidae > Marisa > Marisa cornuarietis. The sequence continues at coordinate 13,550,424 of SMMW01000575.1, forward strand.
TCACAAACATTCACGTATGCATGCATGCATATCTTTACACCTACAAGTCAAGAGGCACAACAATGGCTCCTTGAAATTTACTGCTTTGCCTTCCTAGAGACAGCAACTTGGACGTTGTGATTCTGAGACTGCGTGATGCATCATCTTAGGGAACCTAGAAAGGGTTCGGGGGTTCTTAGCTTCACTGAAATTGCTTTCCTGATAGCATCAATTGTGGTCGGCGTTCCCTTATGAAGGTGACTCCTACAGTCAAGGAAAAAGGGGCTACTGGTATCGCCTTGAGTGGTAATCTTTTTAAGCTGGGAAAGAGTAGTCTTAGTCTCGTAACTTAGTGGCATAAAAGAGGCAGCTGAGAACACTAAAGCTTCAATGGCACTCACTTTTTTCCGATTTTTTTTTTTTTTTTTTTTTTTTTTTGCTTTTACTTCTGGGAAAAGCGTGAGGCATTTAATACAAAATCTCTGAATCGAGGAAAAACACTACAGACAACGATCAATTTATGAATGTAAATACATTTTTATGGCTTTACTTTATTTGATAATGAGTTTTAATAGGCCCGAAAAGGTTCACATAGTGTTGGACACAACCAATTTTAGAACGCAGTAGTTAATCACCCAGATTTGCTTATGGTGATACTGGCTTTGGTTGTAGGTGCAACTGTTGGTGCAGAGGTCGTCAGTTTTTAAAAAGATTTCTATGATACCACAACAATATTGCAGAGTATTATCAAAGCTGACAGGTAAAGTTTTAGGCACATGAAAATAAAGAAAAACATATCTTCACACCTCAGTACTTGAGAGTGAAGTGTCACATTCAAGACATAAAGTGAGTTTTGGGGATTATGTCGAAAGCAGAGAAAATTAAAGAGCATGGCGTTAGAAATAAGGGATATTACATACCAGGCTTGTGTCTTGATATCCTCGCTGAGCCTGTAACTAGCACTCGTTATGTTTCGTAACTTTTCCAAGTTTTAATTGCCTACTGGGATTGTATGTCACATGATGTACGTCAGCACCTACAATATTCTACATGTTGTACGTAGGTGTGAATTACTTATGTTTTCTGTTTTCCACGAAAATTTGCTCATGTAAAGAGTAAAGGTCTTTGTGCGTCTACTAATGGATAACTGTCAAAATGACTAGCTCGCTTGCTTGATTTTCTACATTTGCCTCTACCTGAGAGTAAATAATTCGCTAGAAAAAATACAGAGGGAGGAGAGAAAAAGAAGGCAGATCACACAAATAAGCAAACAGGCAAATCGACAAAAGAGGGAAAGAGATGCAGATAGAGAGACAAAGGTAAGACAAATAATGCATGCAATGAAGGACTGGAAGGGTCTGTTTGTAAAAGAAAGCCATAATATTAAAGTCTCAACTCACCCGACTGACATAACTGTTGTCACCCAGGCTATGGAAAGAACTATTACGGTTCCAGCCATGACATCTCTTGTCAGAAGTGTTAACATCCGAGAAGGAATCACACACGCTGCTGAAACGGTGGTCCTAAAGACATCACAGTCTGCCGAAGATGAAAGCAGGAGAGGATAATTGATGGCAAAGGTGGTGTGTGTAAGGCTCTGGGTAGGGGTGGGGTGGAGGCGAGAAATACACTGGGCTGGACGAAACTAGGTTGACGAGTGATGCCCTTCACAGTCAATTTGTCAAAGACATTCTATAGGGAGGAGGGGGGAGCGCGATGGTACCAGGTTTCTGCAGCTGACGTGCGTCAAGTGCGTGTCGCTTCACGACGACGGTGGTGGAAGTCGTGCAGCATCTAACCGGTGATTTCAATACGGGCCCAAAAATCAGTGAGATCACGCTTGCGCTCACCCCTCGCAGGCATAAGGGATTGGGGGGAGGAGTGAGGAGGTAAGTGAGGATAGGAGTTTCTCCAGCCTAACGCCCGCCGCTCTTCTTTCTGGGGGCTCGTAGACGCGGGGAGAAGACACTGCGGCTTACGAATTCTGACGCTCAACGCTGCTGCGACTTCGCCGCCGCTTTTGTTGTTGTTGCTGCTGCTGCTACTTCTACTGCTGCTGCTGCTGCTACTGCTGTGGGTCTCGCTCGAAGCTGGCGGTGGTCCCACACAGGCTGGCCAGTTAAGATGTGAGGGACAGCCACCGACGGCATTCTCGTGTTTCCCGGTGCCCGTCTTGCCTTGCGGCTTTCGCAGAAAGAAAGGTGTTGGCTGCGCCGAGTAAGGAAGCTAGCCGAAAAGACAGTTTGGTACTGAATTGATTCCGTACAAGTGTTCGCCACAGTTACTGGCATCGACCAGCGGCGTGCCCCGTTGCCGGGCTGTTGTCCCTTGAATGGATACCAGGCTGGCGGTGCTAGTAGATTTAAGTCAGTCGTGGAGAGGGAGATGTAAAAGGCCACGAAGGGCGCTCAATGACGGAGAAAAGTGTTCTTTAAAGATAAAAGAGAGATGGAACAGGATCGAGGTCTGCGACTTTGGGATCTACAACACCCCTCTTATGTGAGGTGGAAATGAGTCCTTTCACCCACAAAGCTAAAGTGGGCTTACAAGGAGAACAAATTGAGTTACACTGACCTTGCGTGGTGGTGGGGTCAAACTAGAAGACGGGAACGAAGACAGAGCAGAAAAAATATCTTTAAAATATAATGAAAATCATGATATTGATTCAACTGATCAATGCTGTCACGTTTTCCCTTTTAATGTTTATAATTAACAGGGTGCCATCTGCAACTTTAAAAGGTCTATCACAAAATGCTGAGCAAAACGTAATAATAATACAAATAAAAATGCGCCACCGGGTGTTAAAGGGATTTTTTTTATATCTTGAGATTGAAAGCTTTTGCTGAGAGAGATATGATCAAGGCAACTATACGATATCCCACATCTAACAGGCTTATGGAAATGGTAGCAACATTGCCTGACATTTGACTAAATTCTAGCATTCCCTAGTACTGCTTGGAACTTGCTGTATCTAAGGTGTAGATGGCTCTTTCATAAACTCAGAATCACCTATTTTGACACTAACATATTTTTTCTTTGTTTTACCCAGCATCTCCACTGATCATTACTGATTATTAGCACAAGACGCTAAGTTACGATCTAAGTATCTTCATCAAAACAGACTGCATGCATTGTATGCAGATAATTTTTGCAATATTTAAGTTAAATGTTTACATGTTAAATCTCATCGTTAGTCGATCCACAATATTATCCACAATAAATTTGTTCAAATAGCTCTGCATACCGTTGCATTACAGTAAACCTATACTACATTTTGAAGCCGTTTGAATGCATATCCCTTTCTACCGGGCTCGATAGTAAAGCAAGTGCTTCTTAAGATCAAAAGAAATCTTGGCCGCTTTTGTCGGTAAACTTCAAACTGGATCTCGGAATAGAAGACGCCAATGAAAAAAGCTCCTGAGATCGTGCCCCCACACACACCCCGGGCGAGATTTTCCGGTTTGATGTCGTTTGACAGATGGTGTCTCGATCTCTGAGATGGAGTTACGCAACGATGATCTGATGAATACTTGTCTTGTTCAGAAGTATTCTTTGTCTGTTCGTCCGTGCGTATGTTTGTATGTCTGCCAATCTGCACCAGCGGAGAACAGAGAGAGAGAGGGAGAGGAGGAGGAGGAAAGTTGCTTTGTCGGGAAGTTTCGAAAGGTCATGCGATTTTCCGTTTGACGAGCTTCTGGCGATCGGGCTTGGGCTTCTGCGTCTGGAAAGGGAGTGAACCTCTGCCGCTCTCTCGCAGAAGTGTAATTCTGCACCAGGCTTGGCCACACGCACGGTCATCCGTTGCAAGAAACCCACACAAGTCTGAAGCAGAAGTTTAACTGGCATCAGAAATTCGAAAAACACTTTTAAGGTTTGAGAGCAATTTTGGCATCTCAGTGTTTTTAAAAATACGACTTGAGATCCAAGAGAATTTATAGTAGACGTGTGGGAGTATGTGAGCTAGTCACTGTTGAACTTCAATCAATTGTTAGATCAATTTAAAGGCTCACCCGCGTCCAACATGAAATAAACTAGAATTTGCTGCTGTTAGTTTATTCCAAAATCCGCAGTGAATTATTAATTAATTCTCTAAGAAAAGCACAGCATGGATTGACATCAATTTAAACTTTTGACGTCCGTGAAGGTCACAGCCAATCCGATGGCATCAAGCACATGGTAATGAGGCATTGCACATAATATTCGTGAAGTCACAAGAAATAGGGTTCTGAGCTCTTTCCAAGACCCAGATGATGGCTTCAATATTCAAGTGATTGCACCACGTGAATAGTACAGAAATTTTTACTTAGATTCTGGGAATTCGTTTTTTTAATTAACTCAATTAAATGATTTTTTTTTTACTAGGGCGTTTCGATCGCTCTAGTTTCCCCCTTCCTGTTCTTTTTCTTTTCTTTCTTTGTCTGTTCCTTTAATTGTGTGTGAGGGGGGAGGGAGAGGTGTGCGCGCGTGTGTGTATGTGTGTTTGTGTGTGGTGGGGTGGGGGGAGACAGCGCAGCCTAGTGGTTAGTGTGTTTTATTGCAGCACAAAGTCACAAGTTGAAGACATATTCTGTCCTTTAACTTAAATAGTTCGCCCTGCTCACCAAGCTACTAGTCTGCAGGAATGGGTAGTGGATGTCTGAGTTATCAGGAAAGATAAATTCAGCAGAGCGAAAAACAGAGATAGAGGGTTGGGCTTCGTCCTCAATATGACACGGTCAGCCACGTTTACGTCCTTCCCCTCCTCCTTCAACCTTTCTCTCTCTCTCTCTCTCTTTCTCACACACTCACACATACACACCTTTAAATATGTTTTATTGAAGTGTACCCCTCGATACACGCTTACTTTTATGTAAATTATGCTATTTTTTAATTTCACACACTACCTTTAAAGAGACAAGGTGTCCAAAATACCCTTGTGGAAATATAACTTTGTTATATAAAATAGTAAATATCTTCTATATAACATATCTGATATCTACATATGTCACAAATTATGTGCAATGTATATCATACATTATAAATAAAAAATTACTTTTATAATAAATTGTAAGACCTAGTCACGAAATAAATCTACAATCAACAACACCTGAACGTTTCAAAGTTTTGCCACAATCCACATTTTACTCTTACATGTTACTACAATTATATATATACAAGAATTATTCCCCCCTCTGTTCTCTAGATGCACGCCTGCAAACATCACTACACACAGAAATAGATCAAACTTTAGGATTAGACATGGATATACTTATGTTGTGAAGGCTTCAGTCGATGAGACAGCTGGAACTATATGTTAATCAGGCGTATCTGTGTACAAACATGATGCCACGAGTTTAACCTTTGTGCGCGGCGTGTATTTCGAATACGGAAGCAGGTATTTACCTAGAGTTCGAAAAGGGGTATCTTACATCGAGCTTAACCCAGTTCTTAGAAGAAAAATTGCACGCCTACGAGACATTCAATGTTTGTGTTCATGTCATTGACAGACCACATTGCAAGCTACTGCTCAGTAATTGCTTGGACTCCTACTTTCGTCAAGGGAGTAAGATTTCAGCGATTAGGAACTTATTCTGACTTGAACACACTAAAAAGTCCAGTGGGATTAGATCATGTCACCGTGTTGGCCAAATTAAATGACCTTTCTCCAAATGCGCGTTTCGCATATTTTATCTGTTGGCTGACGTCACTAGCACGTGTATACTCTCGTTTACTTTTATGTGAAAGTAATTGGGTGTGCATAGAGTTTTGGTTTTTGCAAATGTCAATCCAAAAACACACAGACCACACTTCATAGCTTTAGTAAACTTTTGCATGTTTATTTTGTATGTATTTTGTACGTAAAATGTATTTGCATCTCACTACAGTTTTATTTTCATTTCATAAATGCCCTGTTAAGAAGAAGTTGTTACGTGCTTTCACCTTTCAAATATAGATGTGAAAAAGGTTGTGAAGTATTATCGTAGGCCGATTTCAACGAACTTTGACATTTCCTTCTTCTAAGATTGGGCTAAGCCCATCGTAACAGCTGGTTAATATCCAGTATAAGTGTCTACGTCAATTTTCCATTCAGCCGTGATGAAAAGATTCACCCAGCACATGGCTTTTCATTACAACAATAAGGAGATTTAATGAGAAAAGATCTTCGTTCTAGTTTCAACCTAATAACAAATCGTATATAAATATACAATTCTTATTTTCCTTTTCAGCATGAAAGACAGACACAAAAGTAAAACGCTTCCACACAGTATAAATCAGGGCCAGTAGAAAAACTTTGGCATTATTTTATAAATCGTCTTGTTTTTAATGCAGCTATTTCCCCAGATGACGACGGCATGTTTATTATGAAACAAAGTCGTTTCCGAACAAGACCTAGGCAGGGAGATGCAGATAAAGAGGCTGCTGATGACAGATTCACTGCACAGGCTAGGGATTCTATGAAGACTAAAAAGCACGGGTGCATAACTCTGAATTTCAAGCCACATAACTCTTATACTTCATTTGGCTTAGACATTAGAGATATGCTAATTTCTAACTTTGACAGACAGACAGACAGACAGACAGACAGACAGACAGACAGACAGACAGACAGAGAGGCACTCATTCATGGAGATTGACAAAGAAAATATGGCCATTTTTAGAAATGACCGTCCTGAACTTCACTTTATTTATAGTCTAAGCTATCCCATTTACAAATTAATATTATCTTTCATTCTTGTAGTTTTCTTTGCTGCTGGTCACTGTTAATAAGCAATTTTCAGTTAATATAACCATTTAAATTTTACTGCAGTAGACTTAGTCTTTTGGTATCTACCTGGCAATTTTTATTCATGCTTGTTGCATTTTTAATGCTTTGATGTGTATATCATATGTATTTATGTGCATATGATAATATGCTGCTTTGTGCATTTTCCTAGTTGAAAGGAGTCGATTACATTTTTAGTAAAACATTTGGTCAGATTAAAAAAATTCTTTCTTTACTTCTCGTACTCTCTCTCTCTCTTTATATCTCACTCACTAATACGTAAAGGGCAGAGGAGGGAGAAGGAAAAAAGTAGGAGTTTGACAGGCAATTGTGGGTGTCAAAATTATTTCACTGACCAGTTACTTTTTCAGGTTATACGTAGCACTACTAACAGACTTCTTATATCCCCTTCTCGCCTGCAACCCTTTTTAATTCACCTGACAGCCGAAGAACGTTCGATCCTATCCACATTTTTAATGCTCGTTCACCTTCTCGCTTGATCGGGTAATTTCCCACAGGAAAATCGCGAAGCCAGCATAAATTCACTCTTTTCCTGCAGAGGGAAAAAGTTCTCCTTGTGTTTATTCCCCGTCAGAGTGCGATTTGCACCGTCATTACAGCGAATAAATTCTCTGCGGTCTCCTGCACGGTGAAGCTGAAGCGCTGTTAAGACGAGGGGCGAAACTTGCGCAGTTATCACACAAGATGCACTTCCGCTTAATAGACTCTTCTGTGACAGACATCGTAAGCAGCGTTACCCACACGATTCTTTATGTCAGGGCCATTCATTCATTCACTCCCTTCACCAGTACTAACTTTTGCTTCTCAGCCCGTTGAGGTCATTGAGAAGTGGGGGTGGGGGCAGAAAAAGGGGGAATTCTGATACACGCAGCGGCTGATCACCGAAGCCTGTGTTAAGAGTATGTTATGGTCAGTCCATTTCTGGTGTTGGCAAGCCAGTTCTCTCTCTCTCCCCCACCCCTCTGCGTCGGCCTTACTCCAAGGACAGTCTAAGTGTTTTACTCGGTCATATGACCATACCAGACAAGCTTGCGCCATTCCTTTGTTACCAAAAGAGACACTGGGTTGCCCACCAGGGATCAGATTCTGAAGTCCTATGTAAAAAATTCATTAATATTTCTCAGACACTTGCCCTCAAATAGCCTGATTTTTTTAAATTTCCAGGCAGTTTTAAGTCTCGCATTCGTCGGGTTGTAATGGTTCTATTAGGGAGTATTGTACAGTCGGTACTTGGTACAAACTTAATGCTATTCTCATGCTAAATCCACACTTGCCAAGGCTGCTGTGGCTGAGGCAACCCTGAAGTCAATTTGTGCCGTGACTTTGGGTCTGACTCGGCTGTGAGACATGAATGTTTCGCGCGTTTCTGTAGGTTTCTTTGTCATTGCTACTACATCATTAAATTATATATATTATATATAGCTTTATATATTAGATATACTTTGATGTTGTAATTAAGTTACGATTACGGCATGCAATAACTTCAAGCAGGGAAAACTTTCATGCATAAACTTCTGGAATGGTTTGTACTCTGCAGATATCACTGTTCGTCTTTTACTCATAGACGCCCTAATAAATTATAATAATAAACAAACCTGATAAAGTTTATTTAATGTAAGTTACACTATAAATAAAAACATTGCAAGCTTAAGGGAGAAATTAAATTTATTAGGAATGCATCTTTCACTCTAATAGACATTGACGATGACTAAACTCTCTGTTTCCAATAGCTCACTGTTTATCTAATTTAAAGCTTGACGTTAGCTCATGAGCTTAAATTTGTTTTGCTGTTGTATGTGACAGATAAAGTAGAGGACTGAGGAGGCTGCATGTTGTACGTTGATACTGTTTTAGACGAATTTTCTAGTTCTATTACATACCCCAGCATATATGTCACCTAGAGCATAGAATTAAAATGCGGGTTGCAAATGTCACCGTCGAAAATTAAATCAGATAATAAATGCAGAATATCGACTGGCTTGGGACGAAGTTCAAATATATCTATGTTTGTGCAAACTTGCTTGATGTGGTCCGCAAATTGAGTCTCAGAACAATACCGAAAAGAAGAGACTGCTGGGTGTTTGCCTGTATGCGTAGGCTGGCTGTTGTTGACAGGAGGAGGATTAGATACGTGGGTTCTGTGGATTCGTTGAAGCAAAGCTGTTGTTGCAGGTGCAAAGAAAAGTTCCCTCGGTTTCTTGCTCTAATTATTTGGTCACGTTGGCAATCATGGAAGCCGCTCCTGGTCCGCATTGTCCAGACACGCTTGTTCAGGCCGACCTGGACTCTGTACAGTACCTGTCTGGCAGAAAGACTTGTGTGTTTGGGGAAGTCTTTGAAATGGTCATTCAGCATTCTCTGGGTTCTCTGGCTCTGTAGAATCTCCCTCCTAAACAGCTGCCGTGATATCTGGAAGCTCTAGACCAGAAGCTAAAGCACGAGGCAAACCTTATGTAAGCTGCCAGGGGAAAGATGCTTTATAGATGTGACTATCGAGTTTGGTCACATACTCCAGTCCGTGCTAGTAAGCAAAAACTTATCAACACTTTAATTTTAAGTATTTGTGTGTTGTAGGGCCTGTCTTTAGACTCTGCTCATACGGTGAGGTGGCGGGGTTGAGGTGGGGAGCAAGCATGTGTAAAGTAAGGAAAAGGCGTGGAGACATGAACAAACTGCAACGCATTGATGTAGTCCTATTGGGACACATGAGACTGATGTAGTCCTTTTGGGACACAGGAGGCTGATGTAGTCCTAATGGGACACAAGAGACTGATGTAGTCCTATTGGGACACAGGAGACTAATGTAGTCCTATTGCGACACAGGAGACATAGATGTCGCTCTACTGCATAAACCACACGCTGCAATCTCACGACCCGTGATCTACTGTTTCTTTAAAGCCTCAATAGCACTTTTTCACTCAAAAGTTTTACTTTTTTCATGTACAAAGGTTCTATTTACCTTTAATTTATAAAGTTTTTATCATCAAAAATCAACCGTCGTCGTAAAAAACAAAAAAGTATGCTGATGTCCATATTTTTTGAGTAAAACGTTTTTATTACGTACTTTTTTCTAGCTATCAGCAACAGCTACATGGTTCACATACATGTAGCATTCTAAAGAAAAAAATAGTAAAAGGATAAGGTATTGACTCTGTGCACAATTGGTCGTACAAAAATTGGTGTCGTGCAGCCACATTAGTAGTTTTTTTTAAACAGTTAAGAGCATTTCTAGAATTGTTGTGAAACAAACGCCATTCATCTGTCAACCAAACCAATAATCGTGCGGTCGATGATACTGTATTTGAGCAATAATTTACACCCGTCCATATAAAGGTAAGCCGTGATCGTGCGCGTGTGTAACTTTTTTTCTTTTGGCGCCTTTATCCGAAGTCAAGATCACAATTATACTGTAAATAAGAAGTGGTTGGGCTGTTGATTCTAATTTATTTTGGGTTATGAGTAGTGTATTTCAGATGATCTTTATCCCATTTAGCTTGTTGATCGAGTGGCTTAAGGCAAGATACAGTTATAAATGGCATCACACCATCCACATCTTCATTATGCTCGTTGTGGCGCCATACGAATGCCTGATACTGAAGATGAAAGTGTTTCTTTAGCTTCAAAATGTGCAAACCGTGTAACCCCAAAAATCCTTTTACTCCATCTTTGTAATGAATTGTAGTTCTATTAATCATGGTGTAAAGGGATTGAAGATTTGGGGGTTTTCTGTCAGTGATAAATTATTTCTACCAAATAGAGATGAACGTTGTACTGAGCTGAGCTTCCAACCGTGACTTTATTTTACTCACTCATTACAGCGTTTGTAACATTTTAAACAAATAGTCTATTTACACTAATTTATGATATTTGCGTCTGGCTGGGTTGAAAAAGAAATGTCCGTTAGGATTTTTTCCTTATGAGTCACCCCTATGAGAAATGGAATTTGGTTTTTGGTTTAAGTGTATAATTTTGTCCCTTGCGTTTCACTCCCCCACCCCCAGTGGGCTTATATTTCCGCCTAGAGTTTCCACACTATGTGTTTGATGTACTTTTCAGATATATTTTAACCTATATGAAAGCTCAATGCTGCAAGAAGGGTGTTTCATGTTGTCCTGTCGAAAATCCTTCGTCCAGGAAGGTAATAAAGTACAACATGGACAGCCAAAAAACAAACAAACAAACCAATCGGTTTGCTGATATTGAAAGATTAACATATGTCCTGACTGAGTGTATCAGTTAATGACGTTAGTCTGCGACAAACGCATAAACTCTTGCAATATTTGTATAAAAAACAGATGCGCCAACATTTTCTCTTCTCTCTCTCGGGATGGATATCCTAGAGAGACAATCTTTTCCCCTCACCCAAAAATGTGATCTGGTTAAGGTTATTAAATAGTTGTAATTACATTTGTGCATACGAAAACTCGTTCTGTAACCTTACCATTATCTGCATATTTGTGAATATGTGTTAACATTTAATTAATGTAGTTACTTTTATTTGTTATCTAACATAAAACAATATTTGCTTATATCATGCGAGTTCAGAGTTTCTGCACACATCCAATGATTTCTAACTGTATGTTTGAAGTAGTAGGTTGTTTCCATTGTTGACCTTCCCTTTAGCAGGGCGCGACCCTACACTGAATATAGAAGTTGCTCACACAGTCACTATCTCAATTAATTGGGAACAATTAAAGTAACGCATTGTAGGAGAGTGCTTGTTTGTACATTTACTTATTCGGGAGAGGTAATAGGTAAGGTAATGGCCGTCCTGTAATTTTTTGTTTGTATGGGAGTGAGGTGTTAGACACCATATTTTCCTCTCGAGCCCAGCTTTTTGTGAGGGCGGTGTCCTCTCCTCCATCTCAGATGGCTTACCTTCCCGAACTTTCTATAGAATCAATTACATGCTCCCAGCAGCTGGCTCCACTGAGGGGTATCAAACCGGCGCGGCTGTCTTTTAACTCGTCATTGTTCTGACCACTCAACTATATACTTCACGAGCAAGTGATGGGCAACTAAAAATGTAAGCTTGTGGAAATTATATGTCCGACTCGTATAATGTCATCTGCACCCCGACACATTGTTATGGCACAAGATTACAGTTGCGTGTGCTTGTTAGATCATATATCTTTTTCACAGGCGCCAGTAGTCGAATTTGCATTTATAAAGGAATGAACCGCAAAACGTACTTTTTGACATGGTATTCCACAACAACAGGTGGTGATTGGAAGAAAAGATGGATGAGGAAGTGTAGCGTTCCTTTCTCCTGTTTCATGCCTACTCGCACTTTAGTACAAGATCGGAGGAACGGTACTTCCTAAGATCTGATGTGGCCAAAAAATGTGAAATATGTCACAAGCTGCTCCAGGCTCCCTGTGGGGAATGCAAATGAAGTGCGTCATGTCCCGCGCTCTGTCTCCAGGGTGCGATAGAGTGGAGACTTTCAACGAAAGTAATCCTACGCTGGTGAAAGTAATTTGGAGGAAACAATGAGGTTTTTTAGTCATATTTTTTAATGCGCGGAGATAAAGAAGTTCTTTTTTTGTTACACCAAAACTAGTCTTCTTATTTTTAATTTTGTTAAATTACAACTGGTGATGTGATGTTTAACAACGGTGAAGACAATGATCGTAGTTTTGAATGTAAGCATGTGGGTCTGACTTACAGTATAGTAGGTAAACAACTGTTGAGTGCCATGTATAGCTAACCAGTATGACTATGCCACCTTCTAAACATAGGGACATTCCTTGGAAGAACACGTGTAACATATACATAGGTTATTCTTCCAGCTCACTTGATTCCTGGCCGTGGTGTGAGTCCGTCTTTTTGTGTTAACGACTGCAGAGGTTTATCAACGTCCTTTTTCATGCTCGATCTTATGCTTCAGCTTTATCTAACGCTTTCTCCCTGCCATCCCTTACATTTGACCTTCTAACCTCCGATATGCTGTGATTCACACCATTTTCATTTTGTTTTCATTCATAAAATCGCCCGTAAACGTGTAAGTCTCCACCCTTTGGAATATTTTCGTTCAGTTAATGTTTAGAAAGCGATGTGCAAGCAGTTAGATCCCCCAACCCTCCGTCTGCGACTTATGGGCACGTTCATGTAGGAAAATAAATGTTTCTACATACCACGCTTTGGGCTCGTTTGTATAAGGCTTCGTGTAGCACATCATGTTAGTTTACTTATTTTCCACTTTTTATTTATTATTTTTATTTTTTTTTCTAACGTATTATTTTAATTATATATCTTATTTATTATTTGAATTATTTCTTATAATGTATTTTTATTATTTTTGCTTATTATTTTAATTATTTCTTGCTTATTTAATATTTTCCTTATTTCTTGCTTTTTATTATTTTCATTATGTGTTGCTTATTTATATTTGTAACCAATTATTTCTCGATTTATTGTTATTGTTTGCTTATACGTATATTTCAAAAAGAAATACTTAGACTCTGTTCATCCTCTAAAAGTTATATGCACATCGTCTTTAAATATTTCAAGCACATTTTGGGGACAACACTGAAGGCTATAACAACTCCAGCCCTAGACCATGTGGAGAAGATTATAGCAGTCATTAAATCAACAAATGCAGTTATCCGTAAATGAAATCGCACTCGAGACAGTTTCTTGAATCTTCGTACGAGAAGTATTTCCCAAGCCAAGAACCATCAATATCTCCATCGTCGTCCCCAGAAAAGAATCAAGCTGTCACTGCTTCTCTCCCTTGAAAAATTTTGGGTGCGCGGAGCGATTGCTGGCGCTCGTGGGATTACACTGTGCTCACAGACTACATCTGCCTCGCGCCGTTTTTGAGGTAGAATAATAATGATGTATGTGGGATGCCCCTCAGGGGACAGCCAGTTATCTACGTGTTGAGAAAGGAAAGTCTAGAAATCTCTTGAATATTGATATGTAAGCGTGCGGCTGTGTCTGACACGAGCTAGATTTATGTAAGTTGTACTCGATAAAGAATACTTTTCGCCATCTTCTAAATATCTCCTGTGAGACTGAAGAGATAATATTTACACACACACACACACACACACACACACACACACACACACACACACACACACACGTGCGTAGACGCGAACACACACACAGGCCAGAGGCGGTTAAATGTACCTACACAGACAAAATTTCAAACACACGAACACACACATGATACTCAGGCTTGAAACAATGTAAACAAGGAAATAAAAGATTTCATTTGTCTCACCATCTACGTACATCTAAACCCAATTTTGCACATGCGTAAACACATACACTCATACAAAACATGTGCGTCCATAATAAAAGACATACCCTCATGACATTGGCATAGTCAAGGAGTCAAGGAGTCAAGTACACGGTCTGGTAAACAGCTCTACAGATCCACGCAATGCACTCTTTTAGGCAGGGGTAATGAAAAGAGAACCTTTGCATTATAATTACAGGACAAACCCTGGGAAATTGATATGACTGCGCTTTCAGGACAGACTCGGTTTGGAGAAGAAATTAAAGAACCTAAAGACAAGCAAAAGTGTTTGTGCGCAGTCTCCTGTTCTCATTCAGTATAATGGTGCTTGTCATTTATCTTTCTTTCTTTTTTATTTGTTCTTTCTTTTCGTTTTATTACGCTCTCTGTTTCCTCTTTTTTTTTTTTACTTCTCTCTCGTTGTTCAGTTTTGGCATCTTCTCTGTCATCTCAGCCGTCTTGTCTTCGCCCATCCTTTGACTCGTCGTAGTGATCGATTTTCATTCTACATTTCATTAAAGTCATTTAAGTGTTAAATACCTACTTGGTTAACGTGAGACCTACTGGTATTATAGATGTACTAATACGATTTAGACTAGCTGTTACAAACATAAAGTGTCATAGAAAGCGTTAGTATACTGTCGATTTAAAAGTTCCCCATTGCAGTTACGAAGAAACTAAGTTACATTTTGCATGTTCCCAAGATGTAAAGGTCCACGCCAGTTGCAAATGACTGAAAAACGCTTTGAGAATACTTCTCAGTTTTGTTTATCAACTTTTATGCTAGTAATTGCACAAAATTAATTCAAAATGTTGACTACTTTCTTCATAAAACATTACGGGGTAGGGAGAATAAATAATTTTTAAACGTATACTGATGATAACTTTGTTAACAACGATACTTAATTTGTTACTATGTACGGTGTCAATTTAATGAGTACAGAGCATTGCGATTATCTTCTCTTTTTCTTTAATTATGCAGTTGAGCATGTATTTGATTTCCCCCTCATCCTCTCCCCTAACATCAGTGATGGGCACGAGCCTACCAAATTAAATTTTCATTGTTAATGTCCTTGTCAGGGTGCTTGTCATTCTCTCCCTCTCTCTACTCCTTTCCTTCATTCTAGATGTCGTGTCTATTTTCTCCTATCTCCTGGATGTTTTCAGTCGTTGACAGGCATTCCACTTATTGGTTTAGAAAAGTTCCAACCATTACTTGTACATTTTAATGTCTGGATTCAACATTACTCCTACAGACGAACCTATCTCACTGGCTATATGTATCTTATTGTATTTTGTATTGAGTATTGGGTGTCCTGCGCCCCTTTTGTCTGAAATGTTTTTTTTTACCCTTCCTGACAGCAATTAAAGGCTTGACTTGGTTGTAGCGAATCTTATGGATGGATGAATAATGTTCTATAAAAAAAACATGAGGAATGTTGTGTCTCGCGCCACTAAAAGCTTTAATTACATACCTAAAACTATTTTGTTAAGCTGACGAAAAGTGTCGTCGTTTTTAAAACAAATTTTATTCCAGTTCTTTTTTTCTAGAAGTAATTATTGCACTGAATGGAGTTCATGTGACTATCTTGCGGTTCCTTCTAATGTACCTGTTGTCTCTGATGTTTCTAATGTTTTCAGTGACTTTCGCCTTATTGTTGCCCATCATTACATTTCTTTGACATATTCTGTCTTGTTTTACTCTAAGGCGCATAGCTCATACTCCTATAAGAACATGATTTTACGCTATGTATATAAAAATGTATTTATTATTACTATACTTTTTCCATTTTGCAATATTTCACCTTCCTCGTAGACCCCTAATTTTTCAAACATCAAATAATTATTAAAATTAAAAAATTAAAACAAAAATTGAAAATATTACAACAAAAAGGAACTGACTTACAAATTAATTTATTCATGTAGTGGTTATGGGAAATGTTTCCTATTTGTGGTAATAAGAATCTAGCAATAAACACACATAAGACTACTTTAATAATTTTCATTCGTATAATTCCCCTGTTTGAACAGTGATGCTGAGAGCAGAATACATTTTGATGTATTCCTTATCAATAAAGTGGGTGGTATTTGTTATTCATAGGTGCAAGGTCGCAACACAGCAGTGGGGAATTAAGTCGTAAGAAGGAAATAAGTCGTGAGGCTTAGTCAGGCGTTAATAAAGTGCTCCAAATGCAGCTTTGCGACCGTCTGGTATCGTCCCGGCCTGCAGAAATGCAGAGCACGATTTTGCAATGAAATTGTGTCGCCTTAATTGGCTAGCAGCTGGTTCTCTCACGAATCAATGCAGTAGCTTGAGACAGATTTTGTGGAGTGAAAGATGTGATAGGAAAAAATGCTTGCTGGAAAACACTCCCTCGTCAAAATAATTCCTCTGAGTCTTTTAATGTCCTCTTCATGTCCTAAAGATTTTACGGTAACTTATGCAAAGTTATGTTGAATTAGATTAAACCGATCAGCAAAATTCAGTTTGTTGAACCTTTGAAAATGGTCTTTCTCAAAGCAAAATCCTTGAAACCAGTAAATTAAAAACAAATACTTGGAAATTGTGTGCCTTTAGTTTTGGTTTAAAAGTTATTCCGGCAGCCAATTCTTTTTATATTTAGCTTCCAGAACGTTCAAAATAAACAAGTCGTGCAAAAGGTCGCAGGGAAGTTGACAAATGTCTTTCAATTTCTGGCTATTGTGCGAGCTGCAATGTAAGTAATCTCCCCCTTTCACAGACCTGTCCTTCGTCACACGAACAGGCAATACGAGTGTGGCGCCAAGAAAATTATTTAATTACATATTTATCACAGAAGATTTGACAACCCATTACCGCTATTGTTCACGCTCTTCCCTCTGTGCCTCTTCGCGCTTCTCCCACCCGCAATGGGCACCAACTCCAGTGGTGGAGGGAAAATGCCACGCTTGTAACTCACAGCACGCGTTAGCCCGGCGAGATCATGAGAAGAGGGAGGAGGGGGAACCAAGGATAATTGAAAGTAGGCAAGAGATCAAAGTCGTGGCTAGCCAAGACTCCGCAACACTGCAGCTTGATGCCGTAATTGAGACTCATTGCCACTAGTAAAGAAATGCGGAGACAAACAGCATCAAAACCATATGCCTCAAAGGAGCGGAATGTTTGTGATCTTAAGTTCCCAGCTTGTCCCATCGATCTCGGTCCTTCGCACGCGTTCGCCCTGATCCACTTGCGTTGATTTTGAATGAGGTCCACATCCGTTTACAATCTTCAAAGTTTCAGATTACTCGTGCGAGTACATAAATTATATGTACACGGATGAAGAAAGCGGTTACACAGACTCCATTTCATACTCCCTCCCTCTTTCTCTTTTCTCTCAGACAGACAGGCAGACAGGCAGACTGAGACAGACAGACAGACAGACAGACAGACAGACCGGAAAAGATCTCTTAAAAATACAGTACTACATCTCTCCATACGCTGTATTTAGCAGACTGGTTTGTGTTTAACTCTGGAAATGTCTACTTTGGTCATTTAGAACGTAGCCACGTGCAATAAAACATGATATAAAACAAACAATAGGCAAGCGCTCAAATTTTAGTCGCCGAAAATAATAACTGATCGCAAAAGGCACTTGATATTGCAAACTTCTCCCTTTTATTCATCCTTACAGTGAGCTCAATGCGCTGTAAAAAAATATTTCAACACCAAGATAAAAAAATGAATAAATAAAGGTAGGATCGTCTTGTAGAATAAAAGAACAATGAATGGCCATAGTTGTCCATTCATCCTTGTATTGTTGTTTTACACCCCAAGAATTCAGAGGTATAGTTTTAAATCTGCATTTCATGAAAGGAAAGTCATTATAAGGTAACGACATTATAAAGACCATAAGTATGTAGCGGACTGTGTACTTTACGCTGAAAAAGAAAAGTGTCCACACACAGTATACATAACAATGTCAAATGTAAAAACCGTACAAAGCTGAAATACACATCAGTAGAAACGTAGTCTTTAAGCAGTACGTTCCAAAGACAGCATGCAGTGAATGACAAATGAGCCATGAACCACACAAACGTCCGCTGATCAAGAAAGGTCGAAAGAAACTAAAGCCTGGGAAACCACATCGATTGCGAAATATTCCCGTGAAAAAGGAACTGACCCTACTGAGGAACTAAACTGTAGGTTATTCACTATGTTTCTGGAACGACATACGGAGATTTTTCTCCCGTCTCCTTAAACTCTTGCTGATAAATGAAGCAGTATCCATTGGTGCTCTTTGGGCAAGATGCCTCCAATCACCGGTCTGACCCATCTTCAGACCAGAGACCTTCGTAACCACCAATCGACTTCTGCAACAGTCGACTGAGCAATCCTTTTATACATCCTTTGCGCGGTCTGTATAATGGCATAACCACTGCAACTGTAACAACCAATGTTCGCTGTTATGTAAAGCCCCTTGTCACCATTCTCCCTCCTAATTCTTCGTCTTTCTTCTCTTTCTTTCTTTGCCTACCGTCTCAATCAACCGCTGGTTTTGGAACAACACTTCAACCATCCGTGTCTAGCACCTGTCACGGTCATTGCTATGTAGCGTTGTTCATCTTCTTTCAAGCATAAATATAGGCTGATTTTTTAAACTTTTTTGTTTACTATGCCTGAAGCGACAATCTCCATTTGGAGAAGTTGGTTAAGAATTTAAAAAAGCAAACTCTTTTGCAGTTCCTGTTGTTTTCAATGACAAAACTCGTCTTTCTTTGAGAGCAAAGTTGAATGTGAAATGGAAGGCCACTCTAATCTTGTAGTAACCCTTTTTTCCTCCCACGGCCAGAAACTGGTTCGTGCTGGGTAGCGTACACCCGGGGCTACATTGGGGAACACTAACATCCCAGTCATTTTACGAGCTATCACTTTTCTGGTCCCTGTGATTTCCTTTCATCTCATTGTCACACAGCATGATGTAGAATGTTAGGCATGCTAAAGCTGTTGAAGTTGTCATCTTGCAGGCATGCATGCATGACTACCTATCCTTAAAACGCGTCATATAATATGAATACTTGGTATGTGGATATGTGAACGTTCGTCATTTAGATCGTTACCACACGAAATCAGACACAATGTAAATCATGCTTTCATTCTAAATATATCCACTAGTTATATTTCATACTGCACGTCATAATTTTGATGTGTGATGTCTAATATTTATACTGGATAATGAGAAAGTTAACGAAGATCTAGCATTTGAATGCTTTTTCTTCTCAGTATTATCGCGATTGAATGACAGTCTATGGTAGAAGTCAGCTATTTTTATCTGCTTTGTTCTCTGCAAACTAATACAAAACTCCTGAGCTGAATAGTATTGCCCACTTTTATGATGCCAGTCGCAGAATTGGTACTAAGTGTGTCCTGAATGAAGCATTACCATAAAGTCCAACTCTTTTCTTAGTCATTGCATAAATGAGATTTAGACTTGCTGTCTTCAAGAATAGAGGATTTCCATTGATTTCGCTGGACTCTGATAATAAATCAGCGAGAGACGATATTTCCCTCCAAGGGATCATTTTGCGAAGTGTCCCCAAAGCCTTTCTTGTTGATTCGCGTCCGGAAGCCGGAGATCTCCCATCTAGGTTTTCTCCACTTGCCGCTTGGTCCGTATCCTAGCTCTCATCTGACATATTTTGACGGCTCATTGCCACGAAATAGAGCCCCAGTATCTGGCAGATAAATTCATCACTGTAACTGGCCTCATTACCTTTCTTTTAATAGATTTTTATTCTCCTATTCCCAGCAAATTGTGGCAAAACAAACACGGCAAAACTCTCTGTAAAATCTTTTTTGCGCAAGGCAAATTTTTAAGGACCGGAGAGTTCAGTCTGACTCAGTGTTTCCTGCCATTACCATTTTCACAGTCCCTCATCATACACACTGCCTCGTCTGTTAAAAGCTCGTAGAGCTTTCGTGTCTCCTGTTCGTTTCTGCCAAAGGTTACGTATTATAACACGAAACGTGCTCCCTGAATTCTGGTACACGCACACGCGCGCGCACGCGTACTACTTTTACTACTACAGTTCGTTTTATTATCGCGAAACTGCTTCCAGATCACTTGATGACTAACTATTAGAGCAACCTTTACCGGGTTTTCTGCTGTTACCACGTCCCACATCATCAATACCATCATAAATTTAGTCGACGCTGTTGCTCTGTGGACCTTACACGCCTGCGCCTGCAGAAAATAGCTTCGAGACAGCGTTCATTCCAACAGTTTGGTAACAAACGGAGTGGAAAGAGTCATACATCATCTTTCTGTCAGCTGTATCCCGTTAATAGTATGAATAGTAACTCACCAAGTAAAAATGCTCCCATTTTGTTTCGCGGGTCTGTTACTGACTTCCCACTGGAGACACACGGATAATATTTAAAATTTATTGAATTTTTTTAAATGTTGGGTGTTGAGCTGTAATTCGAACACTAAAGCTTAAGATTAGATTATTTGATCTCTAACAATTTCTAACACTCAACGAATTAGGGAAAAATCAAATAAACTGGTCGAGACAACCGGTGTATAATTAAAAGAAACAATCAGCTCAGTAATTAGCCTATTGCCTAACAGATTTTTTAAAAACTTAAAAGAAGTTTTCGACAAATCGAAAGTTTGAGGTAAAGAAGACACTCTGCATCGAACCAGCTCCGCCTGCCTCGCTCATGCTCTTACGATAATCTTTTTTTAAACCTCAATCCCCTGAAGAGATGTTCCCTTACGCTTTGTTTTTATCGAAATCTGCCTAATAGGGCTCCTCACTGCATGATATGTCATTCTCTATACAGCGTCTGACACTGACAAACAAAGCAAAAGAAACTAGTTGGTAACAAGCTGAGCCCAAGAGGAAGGTAACGTCGATTTTAACATAACAGCCTGTCAAGTACAATTTTCTCAAACTTCTTTTCTTCAGAAAGTTTGTTCTCAATGCCAGGAATTCAGTGTCAGTAGAGCAAACATGTTGCCCTTTGAATATGGTTATTGGAATGTTGAGAAAACTAGTTACTAAATTAATGAGACGTTATGATAATAAGGAGAATGTTCAGCTAAAGTGCACTAAGGGGATAACATGACAAATATGTCTTGTTTATAGTTTTTCCTGCTAAACTGCATACTTTAATTGTCAACAAGGTAATGTTTAGCACTGAAGTAAGAGAGTAACGATTAGAAAAGAATAAAAAGATGTCGATTGTCTAATAGTTCTTGTTTAAGTCTTGAGTCTCTGTATTGGCTAGATATTCGCCAATATACTCTCTTTCCACTTTAAATACTTTTTGAGCTTATTTATCTTTCCTCTGTCTTAGTCTTAACGTGCATTGCTTTCTTATCACAATTTCTACGTTTGATTGTTTCGTTTTTAAAAAAAACATATTTGTGGGCGTCCTCTGTCCTATTTTCCTCGCTGGTTTCTGAGTTTCGTGTCTCTTTTCCGTTTTTGCTCAGTCGTCCATTCATCCACCTATCTCTCCGTTTCCTTATAAATTCAGTATTTCGTGCTTTCTCTTCGCTGCATTCACTTGGCCCTACGCGTCCCCGCCTACCCATGTCCTGTCAATACTGTCCTTTGATCTGTAAACGAGACGGTTGACCAGAGAGGGCAGTGCTACCAAACCGTGTCTGCACGGTGTACTAGCTAATGCATTAATTCGACTCTAAGGAATCTCGCTACAAAACGCTCAATGGTACAGAAATACTATCTAAGGAGAGTGAGGGGAAAGATTTTCTGACAGTGTCCAAAAACGTTCAGGAATCAATAATATTTTGGTGAATAACTGCACGAGACTTGCTCGAGGTCTAATTGCACATACTACCTCAAACATTTTTTGTGGTTCCAACAAAAGCAGCACGCACTAATATTTACTATAGCAGGACCTCAAAATACAGAAACTTTCAGCCAGCAAATTCCTTACAGTGAGTAAACATTGGATGATCCATTAGACATTATCCTGCGAGCCGTTATTCTTCCCTCTTGACGGTTTTGGGGTCGCAACGTGGCCAGGCGATTGCAGGAAAAAGTAACTAGTTAAACAGTCTTCTGTTTGTAGCGGTGATCTCCCCCGCGACTGGAGCGTGCGAGCTACTGGACAAAGAAATGGAAAGAACTTTCATCTCTAATACAGCAAGTAATCAGGCAACGAGATGCCAGGACCAAACATTGATTGGCTGCCTCTTGTCATCTATAACGCGATAAAATGAGGGGCCGGGTTAGAGGTTTATAGTGTTTGCAGTTTGTAGCATAGCCCCTGCAAACAAGAGCTGAATGCAGTAGTCTCTTTTTCAGTACAGATGAATAGATACTGAAAACGAAACATATTATGGCAACTCCTTCTTTCACTCTGTCAAGTGTTTAAAAGCGACATTTTTTACGGTACCTCACTATTCCTCTCAGAGACTGTCTCGTCTCCCTTTATGTCTCTAAAAAAATTTGTATGCAGTGCCTGCGAGTGACACATATCATAGAATACATTAATCTGTTGCAAATACTATTAACTTTTTTAATCAAGTCATAAATACTTTTTATTGATTAGATTTCCAAATTTCAAATCCAGATACCACTGCACAGCAAATATTACAATGGAGAACCTTAAACGCTGCTGCGCTCCCCCCTCTCCTCTTTATCTCCGCTTCCACCCACACCACTACCACCGAAACTGAACTGACAAACTGCCGCATAGTTTATTGCCTTTTTTGTCTGCAAAGTTCAGGCAGTTATTATTTATTTTTCCTTGAGTAATACCAGTTGAAGTCATCCCTGGCCGAAATGGTATATTTCCCAGATTGCGACAGGGACTGCATAAGGTGATGACGACCCATTTATACCGAGGGTTCAATTTCTGGCAGTGTAGTAAGTTTTTGATCAACTAAATGCTTGCTTCCGTCTTTAGAAATCCTCGCTGGCTTAGTGGTCTATCTCTGCAAGTGTGACCTCTTTTTGACTACAGTGCTCTTCCCTGTATGAAAGAGATGGGCATTGCTGGCAGCCAGAAGTTTGCAGAAAACTGAGAGCAGCTTTAAGATTTATGATCTCATAAGCCAAAGGAGTTGTCTTGTTTATATCAGAATATCCGTTATTTCGATAGAAGACGCTAACATAAATTTTCTACTAATATAGCATCTTTATGATTTAAACGGTTAGGTTCTGAATGCATCCAAACAGGAAATTCTCACTCTTTCACCCACCCTCACATCCACGCACCCACCCACCCGCGCGCGCATAAACACACACAAGCGCGTACGCACATATACTTGTAAAAGCATAGTCATTTACATTCAAACGTCAGTAGACATATATATATATATATACACACACACACAAATGGTGTAGCAGACACAAGACATAAATGTTTTCATAGCTGCTATACATCTATCTGCATGCACATGCATAAACACATGCACGCATGTGCTGCATACATACAAACATTCTTGCTTTCTTATTTACATGTTTAAATGACAAAGTAATAATGACAAATCGTTAAGCACGAATAGCAAACCATGGACTTTCAAACACATTGTGTGATTAGGCAAATAAATGTGTGTGTACTTTTGTGTACATGCAGGGTTTCACGCACATGTGCTACTGTAAGTCTGTCAAAAAAGGAGTTAGAAGAAATAGTAAAAGAGAGTTGTTGCCTTGCTTTGTTATGGAAGCAGCCTCTCAGCTCGTCACCCGAGACTCCAAGTCTTGATTCCAGGATGTAAACAAATCCTCCAAAAGCAAGATGGCGCCAGTGATCGACCGTGGGGCTTTTTTTCTTTTGACGTCGGAGAACTCATTTATGACCGGATATCACTTTCCATACAATGTCAGAAAAAACTCACACTTGTTAAGTGTAACGCTCGTAGTCCAGGTCACTTCTGTTTGGCCAGCAAGGTTACGTAAATATCAACCTCACGACACAGCGGGGTTAATTTGCGAACACCGGAAGTGGTGATCGGATTTAGACCAAATGTCTGGATGTGGTGACGATTCGGCTGTGTGCGCTTTTTAGTGTGATTGTGACACTTTTAATCTTAAACATAGGTATATTCAAATAATTTTAGTGTTATCTTTACTTGTTGCCGATGTTTAAATACTTTGAGGGGTAGTTAACCGAGGGACATAATTGTGTAGTTAAACCATTCCAGAATTGCATGATCACTGTAAACACATCTTCTGTGTGATGCTGGTGTAATAAAATTTATCATGTTAAGTCTCCATTACTTTTCATTCGAAATTTCTAAGACGTTACTCTGCTCCTTCAGTTTTAGTTTTGTCTCGTGTGTTTGTTTCAGGGTTTGTTTAGGAGGTGTGGAGGGTTGCACAATATGAATCAGTCCACTCTCGTCTATAAACTAGACTATAGTTCCACCTATTTAAGTTTTCCCGTATCACAGCTCAATAGATACATTAATAGCGTTCACATACAGACCGCTGGTTCTGAAACGAAGTGCAGTACTGGTGAAATGCATTTCATGATGATACGAAGACTTGCCGCGCCAGACACTGACGTCCCTTCCGTTCCCGGAGTGACACAAATTACACATCGCCAGTAAGCAGTCGTCTCCCTTTTTAAAACGGAAGCCATCCCCAGCCTATAATCTGTAATGTTCAGACAGTTATAAATATTGGATACATTTTCCGTCATTGCTGACAAGGCAGTAATGATCAGTGAGGCATAAATGCCCTACATCGCTTCTTGATTTCATATGCGCTTCGGCCTGACTTCTACACTAAATATGATTCCCAGGCCACTGGGTGTGTAAACGTATCGAGCGCTGAGTCGTCCTATTCAGACATAGACTTTTCGTCCCCGAATTTTTGTTAGGATTCTGCTGCATTTTGAAATTTTGAAAAGAGCGAAAAATACTAGGACCGTACGATGACGCAACGACAGCCATATGTTAATGATATTTTTTTATTGTTGTTGGGCGCAGTCACGTCAAAGAAAACACAAATTTATAATTTTAACAAGTATAATGTGTATAGATGTATAGTTTACAAGAGCATATTTTATCATGCTGTCTTCCACACATAAAGGCACGCATACACAGTCACACCCCTCCCCTCATTTAATAATAAATGTTTATTTATAGCGCACCTTATCCCACCAACAAGAGCGGGATCAAGGCACTTACATACATGACGTCGCTCGAGTACGCACTTATAAGTCAGGGCCAGATGCGTCTTACAGACTCACACATATGCACGCACGCACGCACACGCACACACACACACACACACACACACACACACACACACACACGCGCGGTAAATGCTCATTCCTGTAAACATTTATCACATTTAGTTAGAGACAGATATGCTGGAACCGAGATACGAGCCCAGAACATCCGATATTCACTGGCATAGTGATAGGCGCAACGCACACACACACACACACACACACACACACACACACACACACACACACACACACACACATGTATAATATAAATGTGCACACTGCAATTTTGTCAGATGGGAAGAGACATCTTAAAATATTGAAGAAAGTACAAAGCAGCCAACACCTGGTTAAAGAGGCGAATCACAAACCTGCCAGGAGCTAGAAAGATGTTTTAGCCTTAACAATAGTCATAACTGAAGAGAAAGAAAGGAAAAGACACCAAAGGTTATAAAGTGAAGTGGGGAGAGTGGGGCTAGAATTGAACAAAACAAGTTGAAAAAAAAATGTCAACGAGGACGAAGATAGAGAAGGAAACGGAGGAATAAAGAGGACAAGCATGCGCTGGCAATAACAAAAATAACCGCAAAAGTGGAAAGCAGGACACCTTGACGCAGACTTCACAGTCTTCTTCTCCTGGAGATCCCGGCAAATGAGGCTAACGATGTTCCCTTCAGACGAACCGCTGTACTCGGCCGTCGGGCACCAATTCGGTGCAGAGACAGTGCGGCCTAAGCCGTCATTCCACCGCACAGACTAGTCTGGACTTTTGGTTATTTAGAGAGAAGCGGCGGGGTTGTTGTTGATGCCGCCAGAAATCAAAGAAAAGCACGGCTGGTGCGCCCCTTCGTCGACGCTGGCCAGCTAGACTTTGGTAATATAATGTTATTCTATGCGTAAAATCAGGTCCTATTTGTGTCGTTCCGAGGCTTCAGGGCTTGAGCGAGAATGAAGTAAATGGACAGAAGTCAGTTGTCAGCGGTGTCGACCAGCAGTAGCGGGTGTACGCAAAAATGGATTTATAAATAAATGAAATATATATCTATATAGGTATGTATCCATTCATGCATGCTATGTGTAAATACATACATGCGTGTTGTATCTGTGTGGAAGTGTATGTGTTTATATATTTCTATGAATGTCTATACATGCGTATATATGTGTGTGTTTTTGTCTTCATGTACGTAAGCGCAAATATTTTTGTATGTTTATTACTGTGTGATCATGCATATGTATGCATCTCTCGTTCTAGTCTCGAGCACTACAGGCAAGTACCTTGCGAGCGTGAGTATGCGCTATACAAATCACGCATTTATTATTATTATTATTAACACAATCATTTGATTCTGACATGGGAATTTTTCTTACATGTTGACAGAGCCTGTAAATTGTCACAAAAGTTTGGAAGTTCAACTTGCTTAATTAAAAATGTACCAGTATTAGCCAATATAGTGTACATGCGCAGTAACCGAATGACACTTCGAGTTACTCTTTCATGGTAATTGGTTTTGATCCTATACACTAAAACGTGAACACTGAAAGCAGATGGAGACAGACAATTAGTGTAAAAAGCATAAAAAACTGATTGGAAAATCTAGATAATAAAACCATT
Source organism: Marisa cornuarietis (assembly GCA_004794655.1). Classification (NCBI taxonomy): domain Eukaryota; kingdom Metazoa; phylum Mollusca; class Gastropoda; order Architaenioglossa; family Ampullariidae; genus Marisa; species Marisa cornuarietis. The sequence goes on from SMMW01000575.1 coordinate 13,577,203, forward strand.
ATAAATCATTTTTCCACAAGATTTTCGTTGAAGCAGTATAAAATCATTTTTTTCGATTTTTTAAAAATTACATTCTGGAAGAAATAATTCAATATTCAGCGTGTCTCTAGAAACTCAAGACAATGCAAGCTAAATAGTTGTCTCTTATTTAGTCTTGCTTACAGCATCATCTTATTTTGTTGTGGGATTTGTAGTTCTTCTGTCGATTTTCTGAACATTAAGAATGAAAAGCCGAGACATGGAGCGTTACATCGTTCGTGAGACGCGCTTGTTTGCAAAGCAGACGACAGCCCTGATGATGTAAGTGTAAAGGTAGGTCAGCTTTAGAGAAAATATGTTGACTCCCGCTCCCATGGTGTTGCAGACTTCATGCCAAGTTGCACTTAGTCTGAGTTTAGGCCGTTTGCTGTGATTAGCTGCGCAAGTGGATTTTTTCCTTTCCCCAGCTTTCTATACCTCATAAGGCCGAGATGCATTAATGTTGTCAGAAGTGACAGAAAAATATCAGCCCTTCAAGGAAATGCGGTACGAATATTGACTCAGTAACGATGGTACAGCCCTCTGGGAACCTTGTTCTTTAAAGAAGAAGTCACGGATCAAAACCCAGCTTGATTTTTTCCTGCGCTTTCTTTCCACACTCAACGGTTCGGCCACTCCTAATGTGGCAGACTCTCCTACCCCCTCCCATGTCTCTCCTTCACCCCCTACTCTTCTCTGTCTCTTTGATCGTCGATCTCTCTCATTTTCATTTTATCTGCTTTGCCCCGTCTCACTCTCTCTCCTCCTCCTCCTCCTCCTCCTCTTGTTACTCTATTTTTCTGCCTTTTCTTTTTCTTTCTCTCTTTCTCTTTCTTTGCCTCCTTGCTTCTCTTTCTTCTGTCACTCCCTCACTCCAAAACCTTCTTAAAGTGGTTTTTGCTGTTATTATATACCCACTGGCTGGTATCATTTATATACTAGTTGTGCGTTGTTACTGAAACAAATTACCAATAATAACTATTTAAATAAATGGTGCTAACAATAAACAATAATTAAAATAGTCTAATGTTGACTACCTTATCTGAAATCTTTTGAGAGACAGAGTCATAAAATTACCAGTAAATACAATTATTTTGTACTATTAAGAAGAACAAAGTAGAAGTCGGTGGTAAGTAAGGCAGTAGTTTAAACCACATAGCTAACTGTTTTATATTTTCACTTTATGTTTTTCTTTTCGATCGATTTTCATCCACATTCCCATCTTCCTTATCATGTAACAAGTCAAAACTCATAAACTATATTTTGCTACGAGATCACAAATTGTTCTTTAAAATCAAGTATTATGCAGGTCCACGTGTGTCCTCACTCTCACTAACTCTGTCGCTTTCTGCAGTTCTCTTTGCTATTTCTGGTCACCCTTGTCGTCCTTAGCGACCAGCAGTTTCGTCTGGAACACGAAACCTGTGAAGCCCTATTTGCTGGTTCTGTTAACTTTTCATTCCCGTTTGTTAAAAATGTCAACTCTCTCGACTGCCCACTCGCGTAGAACAAGGCTCAATTTTCTTTGAAGCCAGCTAAGGCTCCTTTCTCGTTTCCATCGAGATTTGGTCAATGGACAAGGGGAGGAACCATCCACGACTGCTTGTAAAACAAAGGACAGGGTAACTAAACATTAGAAGCGTATGTCAAAAAGGACAGCTTCCGGAGCCAGAAGCGAGAAGGAAGATGTTCGAGAAGCGCCTAGTCATCGACCAAGTGCTTGCTTCCCACACAAGGCATCTTCCTCCCAAGGCGCGGAACCGAGCAAAGGCCGAGGCCAGCCGAGCGTAATAGAGGGAGGTAAGCCCTCGTTGTTGCGAGAGAAAAGCTCTGGGCGAGGGAAGACGTTGTGGTAAGGAGCCACGTTACTGGCCAACGCGGGCCGCGCTGGCGCGGAGGGTAGCAGAACAGCGAGACGTGTAAGCGCGACCAGCGAGAGAGAGAAGGACGTGGCACTTAGTTCTCGCGTCGTCCGCCTCGCAGGGGCCGCTTCAAGCATGGCTGACCACGTCTGTTTTATGATGGCCTTCAGCATCCTGCTCAGGTAAGACAAAATTTTCTTTTTATTCTTTTTTAGCTGTTTCAACAAGAAACGAAAGTTCACGCTTTCGTGGTAAAATATTAGAAATTAGTTGAATCAGGTATTGGCTCGTCAAACGTTGCTTGTTTGAAACTCGTCTTTTGTGCTTGTGCGTGTGTGTGTTTTAAGGCGCATTGTTTTTCATTTCCCATAAACTTAGATATGAAGTTTACGACTTTGCGGTTCACGAACAATGAGAAGAGCGCATAGCCGCTACAAGTGCTCTATGCGTGCCTGTCTCAATGCCTACCTGCCTGCCTGTTTGTTCGCCAGTCTGTCTATGTCTTTGTTTATCTTATGGCTCTCTTCATTTGGGGCGAATGAGTTTGCTCGGTCAATGTCGATGCCGCATTGGAAACTAGATACGCATTGCAGCTAATACCACAGAAGCAGATCTTTCAGAAACTTGTCCGCAGCTTCTCCTCCTCTAACCATTTTTCCTAAATCTATGATAATTCAAAACTGTTAAGTATACAGACCTGCTAAGTGGGGCACCCGGTAGTTAAATGGTTAAAACAGTCGCTTGTCACGACTGCAGTGAGAAACGCTGGCTTCAGATCTCATCTCAGGGCACTCTCTGTACGTGACACCTGTCCGCAGGGCTGGGCGTCGGGGGTTTTCACCGGGTACTCAGGTTTCCTCCCCTCTCCCTTCTCCCCCAGTAGTACGAAATTACTTCAAGGTGGAAGCACTTTCCTACAAATAAACCCACAACCTGCTCATTTTTTTCTTTTATGTGTGTGTGTGTGTGTGTGTGTGTGAGAGAGAGAGAGAGAGAGTTGCTATTTATATTCGTGTTCATGTCTTCATTTCATTGTTTCATTTTATTTCTTTTTCCTTTATCTCGCTCCTTCTGTCTCTTCCTGCAATAATGTTGCATTTTTTTCATTAACTCTTTCTCTGCAGCAGACTATTTTTATAATGATTAATCTATAATTAATGTAGTTATACAACAATAAGGTTATATCTACGTAATAGCTATTTTAGTGTCCAGGATTGAAAGAGAACTTGTGCTCTCAGTAACGCATTGAATTCTGTCAGAATGATCTTGATGATTACAGATGATAGATGTGTTATCGACGATAGGTAGCTAATTGTTCGCATTGGATTTTGTATTTTGTGAACATATTGATTGCTTTATAAGCACAATATGTCATATAATAAAGTACTTTAGTTTTCATAAAATATCTATGATTGTTTTATTCCGACAACACACACACACACACACACACACACACACACACACACACACACACACACACACATACACTTGGATAGATGTGTACATAAAAAGAGAATGATTTAGGTATTTTATTGATATTAAATTTACTAGGTTTAACAGGATTTTAGACAGCATATTAGCATGTTTTTAACAATGATATTCACTTTGAAGAAGGTGAAAAAGTAGAGTTTAGTGATAATATTTACATCAGTTTGCAACAGAAGCTCAACATACTGTTTGTAAAAGACTGAGCACCATAGAAACACAAGTAACACACACGAAATTTTTAATAAATGTAATAAGATGTTTATTAAACGTGCAAGAACGATGCTTTCCGGTGAGTGGAGGGCCTGGAGACCACCTAACGATTTTTGTTTGCCTGAAACAGTTCATCAGCCTGAAATACAACGTTAACCTCTTTGCTAAGTGGTTCGTGTAAAACTGTAATGATGTACCTGACTGACTTCATAATTCACCGAGTGAAGCATTAACTGGCTGCTTCTCTCTCTCTCTCTCTCTTTCTCCTTGTGGGTGTGTTTGCGTGCGTGCGCTGGATACTTATAATTTATGATAACATCGAATGAACAATTACCGGACTGATGGATTGTGTGAAAGGAACTGAAAAAAGCGTCACAAATATTTCCAGGAAAGTACTTTTTAAAAATGGTTTTGATAAAGAGCATTCACCGATAGTCCTCTACTCATAAATACACTATATAGAAACCAGAGCATCTGAACATTCTTCAGCTTATATACTTTGAAATAAAACAATGAAAACTATGGGTTACGAATGCTTCTTTTTCGTAGGGATACAGATCTTGTAACTTATGTATGTATATATCTCTCTCCATACATTTTGAATGGATAGATTTGTATTAAGGCTGTTCATTCATGCAAACGTCTATCGGTCTATTAATCTATTTGTCAGTCTAGTTATCTCTCGATCAATCTATCAATCTATTTATCTCTATCAATTTTTTATCTCTCGATCAATCTATTTATCTATCAATCTAATTATCTGTTTTTGTGTGTGTGCGTTCACGTGTTTGAATTCATGATTAAATACTTTTTATATAGTTCAGATCGATGAGAGAGTTTGAGCGCGTTTTTCTCTCTCCCTCTGTGTGTGTGTGTGTGTGTGTGTGTGTGTGTGTGTGTGTGTGTGTGTGTGTGTGTGTGTGTGTGTGTGTGAATGCGCTGGTTACTCATAATTTATGATAATATTCAATTACGATTACCGGACTGATGGATGGTGTGCAAGAAACTGAAAAAAACAGTTTCACAAATATTTCCAGGAAAGTACTTTTTAAAAATGGTTCTGATAAAGAGCATTTACCGATAGTCCTCTACTCATAAATACACTATACACAAGCAGGAGCATCTGAACATTCTTTAGCTTTAAAAAAACTAAAAAAATGAGAACTGTGGGTTACGAATGCTTTTTTCCCCCGTAAGGATAAAGATCTTGTAACTTTTGTATGTATATGTCTCTCATACATTATGAATGGATGGATTTGTATTAAGTCTATCATTCATGCAAACATCTATCGGTCTCTCTATTAATCTATTTATCTGTCAGTCTAGTTATCTCTCGATCAGTCTATCAATCTATTTATCTCTATCAATTTTTTTATCTCTCGATCGGTCTATCTTTCAGTCTAATTACCTGTTTTTGTGTGAACGCGTTCACGTGTTTGAATGCATGATTACTTACTTTTTGAGTGGTTCAGATCGATGAGTTTGTGTGTGTGTGTGTGTGTGTTTGTGTGCGTGCGTGCGTGCGTGCGTGCGTGTGCTAAAGACAAATGATGAAGGCAGGGTGTTGTATACAGTGACAACAAAAATTAAAATGAGCTAAGGATGAAAAAAATCTGCTGAAGGTTAATTTCACTTTTCACGGAACAACCTGCTCCCGTGATGACCCCGATAAAACTATACATCAAAGCCACGTTTCGATGGCCGTTCTTTTGTCAGCTTGTCGCCATGCCCGTGTTTGCCCTTAGTAGCGGCCGGAGCTGAGCCGCACGAATCAGCCATTACGAGCACATTATTTTTTAAGAGTCCAAGCTACTGAAGCAGTGATGTATTGCCTCATGCAAAATTGCTGTCGTAAAACGAGGCAAACAGTTCATCAGCTACCAGCCATCCTTGCTAAGTCCTCTTGAACTCGCTTAAGGAAATTTCAAAGGAGTGGACTTAGGAGTGCACAAAACAGAAACGCTTTGAGTTATTTAAGGAGGGTTGTTAACGCCTTTCGTGATTGTCCGGGAGGAAATGTGTTTCTAAGAAACGTAGGGGCCATCTCAGAGAGGTTGGCTGGGGATTGGAGCTTGTATCCATGGTAATGTATGTACGTGAACGATCTCTTTCTTTCTGACTTTTCTCTTTGCTTTTTTCAGTAGGACATCTAGATCGTGATCTGTAGCCCATACAAAGTGCTTTTCACAACACCAGATCATAGAACTTCGAATATTGAAAAGAATAAGTAGCACAATTTATACTTCCGTGAAAAATATTATTTTGGCTTTCTAGCTTTTAATATGACTGTGATGACTTACAAAGTCAAAACTGTTTGTTCCTTACAACCTATTTTAGATGTCTTTTTGTATTTTTTTAAAGTTAAAATGCAGGTGTTACTCTTATGCATCTTGAAAACTACATTCGTGTTACTATAAAAGTTACAATCTATCGAATGTAGGCGATGTGCTAATATTGTGTTTAATTTAAAATCTCTCACTCTTTAAATAAAATGTCACGAAAGTAAAATAAGTTCTTGACATTTTGCTGTTGTTGCTTTCGTTTCATTAACTACACTAGCTAAAACTAGGATGCCCCGATGAAGCAAGCGTGTAGTTTTTTTTCTACATGTGAAAATCAAATGTTTACAGTTTACTTGGGAAAGTATCCAAGCCTGTTACACGTCTGGTGGCTGTATGCATTTAGAACTTGTCTGAGAATGGTACGCGAAACACGGGAGCTACCCTTTAAGTGATTGCCATGTCATGCAAGCGGGAAAAGAGCGCTCGTGACTGGGAGACCCTGCAAACCCCACTTTCATTAACTTAAGCCCTTCTTGGATCCTTCCCAGGTCGCATCGGGGCACGCGCCTTAAATGCTTCGTAATCGTTCTACCGGCATGCACTGCGCTTTGACGTGGCTATCGCGAGACTTCGCGTGACCTGAACGCTGGCGAGATTTGTGTTTACATATTGCTAAAATTACATATATACACGTCCCTGCTGGATGAAGTCAGATACTGTGGCTATCGATTGAAGGCATGATTAGTTTCAGGGCTGTGGTGGACGCGGCCTGTCCCGTTCTGTTTTCTCAGTTTGTTTTGGTCAACATTTCTTCAGGACGGTGGTCAATCTTCTGCGATCATGGACATAGTGATGCATGAGTTTTTTGTAGTGATCTCCCTGTTTGAAGAAGCCATGGACGATCCTCATTTTCTCGTTCAAACACAGAGATGCTATAGAAGAATCCTGAAATGTATTTTTGCACAGAAAAGGGGTAAAAAAAAAAGATGCTAGAATATACATATGTTTCAAATTAAAATCTATGTTTTCCTTGGAGCTTTTAATTACTTCATTTTAAACCTTTCTGAAAGCAACATCAAAGATAAGAATAAAATTTTCTCGCATTGTGATGTGGTTGCTGCTCGTTATGATTAGAACGGGTGTATGAAACAGTTTGTATTTAAATACGAATCAGAAGGATGTTTCAATAGTTTTATTTGAAAGATTAGTCGAGATAAATTTTACACTTTTTTTACAGCTTCATCGATTCATTGTCTTAACAATTTGGCACTTCCGTTTTACTCTCTAAACTTTAGAGGAAACTATATGTAATTTTTACTACGATTCTTGTCAGCTGCCATTGACAGTCATATTTAGAAGGTAATTCCTTTCGTGACAGCATAGATTTTAACATCTATAAGTAATCGGTAGCTTGTACATCGCGACTACTTATTACTTTATATCGGCCATTAATCGAAATAAACAAGATTTTCTTAACAGACCGATAGTCTTCAGACACTTTGAAAATCCAGCAATCGATGTTCAAAAGCAAGATACTGAAAAACGTAGTGTTTCAAAATAGCAACATGAAATAAAACATTGCCTTTTGGGGTGTGGAAACAGGAAAAAGGAGCGAGTTCCTTTTAGTGGAGACGAATAAGGAGATTCAAGGATCAGCTGCCTAGAGCCTGGCAGGAAGAGATAATCTGGAAACTTGATTCTATTTATCAGAGACTCGGCAAGTCACCATTAGTTGGACGACCGAGACAAATCTCCTGTCACTTCCGGTTTGCGAACTCGGTCTGTCGATGTGCTTTAACGCATCACTAGTGTCTTCATGTCAGCGCATGTTCAAAGCCTTTTAAACTAATTTTGATTACGAAGTAAGAAATTTGTTTCACAAAATTATTCTATGCATATTCAATAGGAATTTTAAAGCCTTCCTTTTTTGTAGTTCATGGCAGCCTTTTTTTCCTTTACTCTTTTCCCTTTTCGTTTTCATTTTGTTCGTCACATCGTGCATTTGTTTTAGTTCTCTTCTTCTGTCAATATTTTTAGTTAGTTCTTTTCCATTTTTCCTCTGAGGATAAATATAGATGCATAAAGATACTTTTATTGTAGTCGTCGTCATCATCATCAACAACAACAGCAGCAACGTCTACCATGACACTATAATATAGGAAAGGAACTTAAAATACACAGCAAACCAGGAATAAATCCTTTCATTAAAAGTCTTCTCCGAATGTTTGCTCAACACGTCATTAACTTATTTACAAGGCTGTCTTCTGTCAAACGTTGCTAATGTCATAACCCAGTGTATAATGACAATTGCGTCTGTCGTAGGGAATGGTGACACCACATTGCATCACTATACAACTTCTTGAAGTGCGCTGATAGATTGGGTCAGTGGGGTTAGAGGGGGAGGGGCGATGGTTGTCGGTTCAGCATGATGTCAGAATTAATATGATCATCAGATAGATGATGTTTATGCTCTTTCTTTTGCCTTCATGTCGTATGAAGTTTTATTCTGTAGTAGCATGTCGATGAGGTCGTGACCAGGTTTTTCATACTGCTACCGGCTGTTACCTATTAGAATAATTCTCGCTAAAATGCGGGCTAGAGTCCATTAGTGGAGATGAAAGTATGACGATTTAGGTTTCCTGCATAATTTCCGCTCTAGAGAGTCGCTGAAAGGGTGAGGTAATAAAAAGGGCAACCAGTATTAAGACTGATGTAGAAAGCTTTCTGAAAATGGTTAATAAAAGCTCACATTGCCTGAGTCTTGATACAGCTCACATGTTGGACTGCAGTGCGTATTTCACTATTGCCTTCTTTCCATAGTCAGTCTTCCTGAATCCATACGCCTTTGACTTTTGCAAAATCTGCTTGAGAGCGCAGATCGACCTTGCCGTGAAGACCTGCAGAAAAACAAAAAGCGGCAAGCTTAGCATTGCACTTCCTGATCATGTTTGGCAGTTTTCAGGGAATAGATATTCCCACAAGTTTTCACTCATGCTGAGCGTGCCTCGCACAATAACATGAATTTTAAAGAAGTTTCGACAGGCTTAAAGATAAAACTAGCGCAAGGCAGACTGAAACGTCTCGCATGAAGGTGTCTTAGCTGTTGGCAATGGCATGAAAGAAAGTGGACCCCTTACGAGGTGTCGTTGCAGAATCTACCGACGTAATTCATCGGGGACTTCAGCTCTCGCCTGGTCCTCGCCGGAAATTTTTCATTATTGCCGCACGCCAGGACACGGAGCCTGTCCCCCCAGCCTATCACGGTCCTCAGGCCGCGCGTGATATACGCGCTTAATATTCTCCTGCAAGCCACGATACGGCTTCCCTCAAGCCTGCGCGCCATGTACCTTCTCGTTTTGCCAATCTTGCATACGGTGTCGTCAGAAGAACGTGAGAGAACCATGCTCAGTACATTGCACTAAAGAAATGTCTTCAGCAAGAAACTCGTGGCTGGAGAACTTTGTTTTTTTTTAGATGGCTTGTGAACCTGGACGCTGTCGCAAATTTTAACTTCTCGGGACAGTTACTTTTTCCGATAATACCCTTTTAGAGATCATGCGGTGCCAGTTTGTCTTCTCGCCTTAAAGCTTGCTGGAAAGTAGTATTTGTTGAGTTTGGATATTTCTCTTCTCGCCGAGCCTATAATAACGTATCTCTATAGATATAGTCAGCGTCGACCATAAATAAATGCATGCGTGTCCGAATCATATTTAAAGTTTATTTAACAGAGAGTGCGATCATCTCATTTAAGTTAAAATAATAATTTTACATTTGGGAAAAGTCGAGTTGCGGCTAGGCATTGATTTATTTCTTAGCCTCATTTTACAAGTATTTGTGCTGATACTTCTGACTTTCTATTCAATACTTATTCAGTCTACGATGTAAACTGGTCTGGTTGAGGCATAGCTTGAAATTTTGATAAGTATTTGTCTTCAAATCCTGAACATCTTGAATCTTTGATAAGTATGCGTCTTGAAAATTTGAGAAACCACTGGTCTTCGCTGTTGCACATGTTCACGTGCTTTGCACTCTGTCTGTAAATTTTCCACCAGCACTCAGCACATTATCATAAGTCTCCGCTCATCATGCAAGCGTTAATCGAATCAAAGTTGAACATTTTTTAAATTGTAAAATGCCATGGCTGTGCTGTACAGCATTTTCAAATAATTAACTTATATGATTAAATTTGGTTTTCAATCAATTTTTTCTAGCCTTCCCCATGCTCCGCGCTTATTATTGAGCGTTGCAGAAGGTTTTTGCTGTATGGATACCTCCCCCAACCCCAAAATAAAAAAATATCACTGGTGGGAGACTAACTCAATAGCAATATTTTGCAATGCGTGTTACAGACCTATAAACATTGCACAATCGTATGAAAAAAGATCCTTCAGGCATTCCAGATGGCGCGCGTCAAAGAGTGATGGTGCTCTCCGATCTGTTTTACATTTTCTGTCTGCGCTCATGCTGCTTCTTTTTTGTGGAGTTGAAAAGAAAAAAAAAGAAGACACTAACAGTCTACAACAGCCTGACGTGTACCATTTCTTTCTTTCTTTCTTTCTTTCTTTCTTTCTTTCTTTCTTTCTTTCTTTCTTTCTTTCTTTCTTTCTTTCTTTCTTTCTTTCTTTCTTCATTGTGTTTATTGTAGACTTGTTCTTTAGTTTTTTAATAGTTATTGTATTTAGATAATATTGATTTGCTGATGGAGCTCTATTACTGTATGTCTACTTTGTGATTTGGTGCCAAGGGAAACGTTACGTTGAGAGTACCATGGGGTCAATTTGACCCGTTGGAAGAAAACATACTATATCACCAGAATGTAAACGCTGCATGTGTGAGCTTCTGATTATTTCACATCACTGTAGGCATAACTTTTACTTCTAGCATTGGTTGCACGCCCATTTGCCGACAAACTTATTGCACTCATTACAGATGAATTAAGTTTTCTTGTCCTCAGAGAGTTTTTATCGTTTGTATTTTTTATGTTGTTCAGTGTTTGGAACATTATCAGTAAAAATAACAAATGCGATCCTTGAAAACAGAGAACAACAAAAAACAACATAGCATGAAGGATACTATGGGGTCCATTTGATCCCAAACTGGAACAAAGCAAATAAAAAATAAGCAATACGACACTGAAACTAGCGAACGTAATTAACATACTTAGGAAGGCCTTACGAAAAAATACGCGAAAGATCATTTATTATGATAGTTAAAAAATAAACCATGGGCCAAGGAGGGCTTGGGTTACAGAAACCCCATGGTACCACAGTAGGCAGAATTATGTTTTTAATTTGCCCTAGAAGGAAGATTATAGAACAGCGCTCTTTTTCTCACACATATTTATGAGGTGTGGAATTTGATAATGCTGAATTGTACAATGTTGGGATTCAAATTATACTGCATATGTAAACGTTATAATTCTCACATTTTAAGAAAACGGAATAAATGGAAACAGAAAATGAAAAAGAAACAAAATGAAAAGTTTATATTTTTAAAATGTTTAGTACAATCCAATGCTTTTAAAAAAAATTCTAGATTGACCCAGCAAAACATTCTATTCTCACGTTTCCCCATCTTCTTTCGTCTTGTGTGTCTTTTTAACGACGTCTGTAGTTCAAAAAACTGCTGCTGCGAAAGTTTTGTCTTCTTCCGCCCAGGACAGTGATCTTCTTTATCCTTGGAGGTTTGACTCTACCCTTTGCCACTTCACACAATTTTTCTCCGCTTTTTTCTTTGCCCTCTGATCTAATTGCCTCTCTTCTTCAGCCTGCAGGATGATAAAACCGTAAATTGGGTAATCAAGGGGGAGGTGCACAGTTTGACCAGGGACTTCCTCGGCACTTGAGCGTCTAGAATTGAATTCTAGTCTTGCCTACGTCCATTAACTCTTTGGGTCTCAGAGCTGGATAACCTCGTATTGCTCGTCTTCTGGGGAATGGAGGACACTTCAGTCTTGTGGCGATGTGATTTCAGCACCTGTCTGCTGCAGATTCAAGTGTCTTTTTAAAGAGCAGAAGTAGACTTAGTCGGGGAGAACATTATTGTCTGACAGTGCTGCTGACATCGCACTCGCATGTTTGGTATTGTAGAGAGTCAGCATCAAACAACAGAAGACACATCCACGAACACACGAGCACAGACTCGTGAGCACGTTCAAGTACACACAAGCGCTCGCGTAACTGGGAAGAATTGGATTTCCCTCCTGAACAGATCCGTTTGCACGAGATTTAAGGGTCCCTGACAGTTGACGGTTATTGATGTTAAGTGATGATGCATTCTGTTGCGCCCTAAATCTCGTTATTGCCGTATTCGCAACATGGAAGGACAGCAATGCTCTTCTTTATCACCGCATATTATCTGTTGACTCTCTCTTTCAATCGCTTCATCATTTCATTCCTCCCTTTCTCCCTTTCTTTCTCTAACTCTCACTGTCTCTTCTCCTCTTTCTCTCACACACAGACATAAACGTCTGTGCGCACGTACACAAACGTGCATGCACACTTCAATACTCATTCTCAAGTGCGCAAAGATCATGCACTTGTAAATACAGATATAAATTATGCTCTTCTTTATCACATCATATTATTTGTTGACCCTCTCTTTCAATTGCTTCATACTTTTCTTCCTTTGCTTGCACAGCTGCCAATTCATTCTTTTATGCTAACAGATCATGTACACGTATACACACGCGCTTAAACATGAGTTGTCCGGTCCTAAATTTACCTTTTCCTGGTTTCTCAGATTTTCTTTGTCTTTCTCTCTCTCTTTCTCTCTCTCTCTTTCTCTCTCTCTCTCTCTCTGCGAAAACAAAGCCCTCGGATCTTACACACGTGCTCAGAGATGTCAGGAAAACGAGATGTAATATAACTATCATAAATGTCCTGTTTCTGGTGGTGTTCACAAAACAAGACGGCTAACGTTCTTTGTTAACCCAAGAGAACCAGTTTCAAACACAAGAAAGGAAATCCACTGACTAGCTTCAAGTTCGTGATCCGCGTGCTCCTGACGAAACTTGAAGCCCTGGTATGGCGAGACAGAAGAACATGCAGCTCAACCTTCTGGCTCCAGCCACGTGATTTCCCCTATCGCATCGAACACGTACAGAAACACTGACATGGCGGCAACGTGCTACCGCCCGGAACAGAAGCCAAGAAATCTTAATCTTCTTATTGGAAGAGGTCAATAAGAGGTCGCCTGGCAATGCTGTTTCGTGCTCACAGTAGTCTTCTGAAAAATTTGTTTGCGAATCCCACGACTTGGTTTGGGGTGTAAAGATGTCAACGGTGTCTTTGTACCCGGTGATTTGTGTGCACCCGTATCACTTTCTGTAGGCGACGAAGACATACAATAGTACCTTCGATCTTTATTTCAAGCGTGTCGGGACGTTTTTACAGGATGAATTTGTTATTGCTCTACTTAGCGATTTTGGTGAAAAAGGTGTTTTTCCGACATTATAAGCAACATAAAAAGGCTAGACCGCATTGTTTATAAATATGTAACACTCAACTTCAAGAACCACGCGACCCTGTTATAAAAAAATGAACTAACGTACAATCATTTGTTCTCAGTGAAGATTACAGAGTACCGGCAGACACAAAGCATCTGCGCAAGCAAAGACATAGTGTTTTGAAACGAATTCCGAGGCATCTGCTTCTTACAATTTTTAATTCATTATGTCTTGGCATTGTTTCCGCTACACGATCACAAATCTATTTCTCTCGCTTCTTAATATCCTTGTTCTTGATTGCGCCACCCCTACTATTTATGGTCCACGTACCCACAATGCATTCCGTTGTAATTAAGACTTAATGTGACTTAATGACTGGACTATATTCTTCTTTAGTTTAGTCTGCACAATTAGAATGCCAGAAAATATGCTCATTTACTGTATACTAAAGTAAATGACAAATGATGTAACTCCTGCTCAAAGTCTGTATGTAAAGGGCCCATTAGACAGATAATTTTACAAAACAAGAACAATAACTGTGTGGTCAGATTAAAACATCATGGAGGGGCAAGGCATTCATCTTATGCACTGACTTCACTCTTGACATATAAACATGCGCTTCTTTCGATGGAGAGTGTCATTCAACTCCTCTCACAAATCAATGTTACAGTAATGAAAATGTCTCATCTATAGACTCAATGATCGAGCAGTCGATTCGTTGTAAACATCTCCTAACATCATCGCTTTATAACAGGACAGTGATTCAGAAGTGAGGTTCGTTTGGTGCAGTTCTGACAATGGCTCGCGTATTGTCGGCTGTCTGCGCTTTCCTTTCAGTGAAACTTTTGGGTAAAGTCTGTGACTTCTTAGAGAGGTTAAAACAGCATACAGACGGTTGTAAACGGGTTGGTCACAAGAAAGTAGCACCCGGAAATCCCCCCGGGCGTTGATGTGGCTGTCAGGAAAAGGGCAAAGATCTGTCTTCGGTTAGAGTTGTCTCCTGCTAGTCTCCCAGATTTCGTCTGGTCAGCAAAGGACGAGCGCATCACATCGACCTCGGTGTCGGCTAATGTTGCAGGGCGTGACAAGTGTGTTGTGCCTTCGGTTTGACTTAACGAACCTTTCCAACACTTCCTCGAGCTCTCCTGTTCCGCTTGGCTTATTTTGTAGTCATTACAGGCCATCTCACAGGCAGGCAATCAAGAAAATAAAAAGAAAATCTTTCCTTCCATTAGGAAAAACTTTTGCAAGAGACGTTCCATTATTTGATGATGATGTCCATTTGTAATGCGCAGGTATCCATTCAGAAGAATGCTCATTGCGCAGCAAAAACAAAACTAAAAAAAAAAAAAAAAAAAAAAAGTAAATAAATAAATAAAACACCAGGAAAGTAAAAAGAGACAGAACTGTTGCTTGGTTGTTTAAGTCCATCTTAAATAAACAGATGGGTCTTCAGTCCTTTTGGAAACGTGGTTGGTGAGATGATGGTAGACAGTGACGATGGAAGAGCATTCCACAGCTTAGGTGCCGCGTTTTTGAAGGCCCTGGCTCCAGTGCGCTTCTTGTTTGTGTCTTCTGGTAAGGAGGAACTATCTCTTGCAAATAGGAGCAGTTTTAAACATGCAGGACTGTGCAATCTAAAGCACTGTGTGGTCAATGCGCTAGTGAAGGCTCTGTAGGATCGGGGTGATGTGCTCAGTGGACGACTTTGCACGGGTGACAATCCTGGCGGCTGTATTTTGAACTCTTTGGAGTCGATCCAACTGCGCAGCAGGTATACCCCACAATGCAGTTTTACAGTAGTCTAATATTGATATGATGGTAGCCACAGCAAGTGAGTTGGCAGCAGCTTGAGTCAGCATGGGCCGTAGTCTACCTAAAGTCCTCAAAAAGTAGTAGGATTTCTTACGCAAGTTCCAGAATCTACTTATGCAGGTGCAAACATGACATTACAAAATAATACTAAATCTAGTTTATCAAGAGCTTTATTCAAAAATAGAACCTCAACAAGCTTATTAAAGAACAACACAGCGCTCAGCGAAAAATAGCTGGAAATGGAACCTAAAGTATCACAAAAACTTTTCCCGGTGGTATGTTATAACGTAAAGTTACAAGAAATATTATATCAATGTTTTTCTCTTAATCACACCTGGATTTGTCGAGAAAACAGGAAGTGACGAAATGGGAGTATTTCTAAAAATAGCGTCATCCGCATGAGCTGAATTTGAAGAGAAAACATGCAATCCTGGGTAAAAGAGAACAGACCAGAACACAATGTTCGTTTCAACATTCAGATGTTTGTAATCAGAAAAATCCAAAGAAAATGGAACAAATGCTAGTGGATGAACTTTGTCCAATGATCTGTATACTTGTACAGATCTCTGCATTGTTCAAACATGCCGTGCGAACTTCGTCCCCACACGATAGTCAAGAATTTGCTGAAAACATTTCAAAATCGATTGTTTTTATATCGATAAATGTTCATGCGAATTTTATAATGTTAAATTTTTAATGGTAAAAACGTCATTATCAACAGTCAGTTTTAAGTATGAAATGAAAATGCAATGCTGGAAATTAACAATCTTTCAAACAAAAAAAATGACAGGAGTTTCTCTTAGACAAAAGCACGTGTGAAATGTGTTTATATTTTTAAACAATAATATGCCTGGAAAAAGTAACTCAAATGCGTCCACTTAGTAAAAGAAAATGAATAATACAATGTAGACTGCAATAACCATGATTCTTGCCCATTAAATTTTGATCTGGAGAAGATTTACTTACCAGTCTAATGAGCGAATTCAGATTGGACCTTTTAATTTTTTTTTAACTTCAGTCCAAGCGTTTAAATAAATTGTAAATATGTTGGCTGTATTCCAAAATCAGCCGTTTTATTTTCTATGCAAAGAAATCACCTCTTGAACATGACAACCTGAGGGATGTTTCTTCATTTGATCGAAGACATGCATCGCTTTGCCACGCTCTCTGTTAGAAATACTACTTACGTGCAACAGAACTCTTCAGTACAGGAAAGCAATTTTCTCCTGCTTTTCTAGTGGCGGGTGAGAACGCCGATGTTTGAATGCTTATATCCTTAAAATAAAGCATAATTATGTACTCATCTTTTGGGAATTATTATTTTAAAAAGAGCTTAACCTGATCATAAAGAAAAAATGTTGCACTCGGATTAGCCTTTAAAAGCTCTGTTCAAGCTCCTATTTCAATCCGCAAACTCGAGCAACAATTTAAAATACACATAAAATTGTGATAGTGTCCAGCTGAAAGAAAATTTTGCTTGAAGGGTTGAAGGAGGCACGTCACAAGTGACATGTTCTTTAAATGACAATAATCCTTTAGATCATAAAACGATGATAATGAAAACTAAGAAATATGAAAGAGAAGCAGAAAATTATGATTAAGCAACTTAACTCTCTTCTGAAAGAGTAATATTATTGAATAAGAGAAAAATATCTTTGATAATGAGTTAAATAAAGAAGTTCTCTTTTCAGAATCAGAACATTGAAACAGAAGCAAGGAAAGTAAACAAAAACCACGGAAGAACGTTTATTAGCCACACATTAGCAAGAAGCTTTTTTTAATTTCTAATTAATTATTACGTCAATTTAAAAAAATTTAAAGTTTTGTGATGCTTATGCAATGCTGAACAGTATCATAATTTCCTTTTTGTTCAAAGGTTATGAAATAGCTGCTAAAGACCCAATGTAAGAAAAATCTTCTATTTTGTGTGTCTTTATAATGATCATTATTTATGGGTGAAGAGATAAGAAGAACTCATTAGTTTTGTGTCAGTATAAAGCAAGTTCTGTTCAGATCGATGATCACTTACACTGAGAGTATTTTTTCAGTAAAATCTTATCTTTAAGAACAGAGACACTTGTGTTTAGGAACTGACAGAAAAAGATCGATGATTATGTGTCCTTTTACCATTCTGTTTGACAACAATATCAAGCTTACTACTTACTTCAAAAGATTAAGCAGCACATTTTGGTCCGTTTAGCCATCCCTCAGTTTTAAACTGCTGTTTATCTACTTTATCTAATTATGTCTGGCCGTATCAGTGGCAATAAAACTTTCTTGACTACTTTTGTTACCAAACCTTTTTTTTTTCTCATTATTTATTGCTTCGTTATAAAATGAAGACAGCAATATCATCATTCAAAATGGATTTATAAGGCAGAAAAATGGAGCATTTCTTTTAATAATAATTTTACTTGCATGTCAGTATCGCTACTTTTTTTATCGATTTCTCATTGTTATGTAGTGCGCTGACTTGCAGACGACGTTTTCTTCGTCGTTGTTTACAATGCGTTGCTTCGTGGATTAGCTGTGTCACGTGCGCTGTGTCTGCGATTTCTCATATTAAAAACAGATAACATGCGTTATCCCGTTTGCTGACTTGAAATCTGGTCTGTGCATTTTCTCATGTTCTGAAACCTCGGATGTCGAAGTCCCGGTATTTATCCAAAGACCAACAATTTTGTTTATATTTTCCCGCTTCCTGCACTAAACCCTTGATTAAGGAAAAGAGAGATAATTTAAGTGTTTGGTGAAGCAAGGAGGTGTGTGTGTGTGTGTGTGTGTGTGTGTGTGTGTGTGTGTGTGTGTGTGTGTGTGTGTGTGTGTGTGTGTGTGTGTTGTAATAGCCGCTGACTGGTTCAGAGAAAAGGGGCGTAAATGATTCACAGGTGCCTCACACATAAGAAAAGAACTACGATAAGCGTTAATTCTCTTTTTGTTCAATCCCTGTTATTGGGCCAGCTTTTTATATTTTATGCACACGCTGTCTAATTTACTCGTAATACTGACAGAGAGCAACGCAGTTGTGTCATTATAAGAACAAAAATCGGCTTACAATCAATATATCCGAGCAAAGGAATACTATCTCAATTGCTATAGTTAGTGTGACGCAAAGAAGCAAATTTAGCACTCGAAACCTCTTTATTTTAGTATATTGTTAAAGAAGATGACTGTCACTTTTAGTTTATTTGTACAGCTGATTACAACAACGTGGGTAGGACGTAACCGATAAAAAAAGAAAATCTCCTTATCAATGAAAAAAAAACTATAATTAAAAAAAACATACCTCTGGAGATCGCAAGGTAATTATTCAGGACGAGGGCAGTAGGAGAGTGAGTGCGCAACGCGAAATAGGCGCAAATGGAAGAGCTTGTTTGCGACATACTTACTACCGCCTTCACTCCACGGGACCTCTGTGTGTCATGCGCTACTTCTTAGGAAACGGTGAAAGCAGCGAGAGATTACTCCCAAGAGGCTTTCATGGGGAAGCTTACTAGAGAGAGAGAGAGAAACAGGCAGAAAAAGACACAATGAAATCTACAACATCCTGCTTCTATGATATCTATCAATGCTACAAAATGATGCTCTGTGACTTGAACAAGCGACTGCACCGACTCCAACCAAGAAAAATCAGGAGAGTGCATACTAAGACTTTAATGGACTTCTCCATCGTCCATCAAGATTGGGATTTTTCTTAAGGCCACAGCGCAGATTTTGAGACTCGTTTCCATGACAACGTGATGGGACAATAAAAAATAAAGAGCGGAGAGAGAGAGGAGGGGTGAGAAATGAGTAAGAGGGAGAAGGAGAAGCCATTGTCAATTAACAAGACTGTCGAGTCAAGGGAACATGGGCACTGTGGTATTCTTGGAGTCTGTAATTCGATGCCCGCTGTTTTATGGCAGCCAATTAGTACTCGTCGGCGTTGTGTAGTACGCTTTATTGCTGTGCTAATCATCGCTTTCCTCTGGGAAAGTAGTGAGGAAATGTGTCGTGGAGAACGTAAAAAATTTATACACCTACCAAGACAAGGGGACATTTGAACTATCTCGCTCGTGCAAAAATGGTTAATGTGTATCCCAGGGGTGATGGATGCTTGTCCACGCATGTATGCGTGGATAACTGCGTGCGCGCGCGCGCGCGCGCGTGTGTGTGTGTGTGTGTGCGCGCGCGCGCTTATATGCATAATGTGATGTTTGTTAAATTCACTGCCCTAATTCAATCAGCTCATAATTTTGTTTGCTTTTTCTCTTTGCTTACATAAACGGACTTAAACATAAACAACCAAGCAACACTTGTGTCTTTATTTTTTACTTTCCTGGTGTTTATCTATTTATTTACTTTTTTTTCTTATTTTTTATTTATTTTGTTTTTGCTGCGCAATGAGCATTCTTCCGAATGGATACCTGCACGTTACAAATGGACATCATCACCATCATCATCATCATCATGCTTTATTTAGTTTTTTTAGTTAATTATGTGTTTGCTTCACTCACTGTTTCTTTTATTTTATCGAAAAATTTGTACCTAACAAATCTTACATGAGACAACGTTATTTGCAACAGAATGATCCATACTTTTCAACTAAGTTGATTGAATTCTATTATTTCAATATATGTTAATGTGTTTATAATTGCACACGTTCAGGTCTGTTAAAATAGTTAATGAAAAGGAGATTTTAAGGGCAGAGCTTTCACCGTCTAGCAGGAAAGAATAGATTCGATCCGGTGGAGGAGGGTAGGGGTACTTGTCTGGCCAGATGAAAGCAATTAGCGAAGAATCACTACCTTGGCACCGGGCACCGCCTGTTTTCTTCATCTCCCTCCCTCTGATCGAACCATTTTTCCCCGCCGTAAGCTCTAAGCACACTTTAGAGTCTGGAAGATGACTCAGACATTCAAAGACAATCGGTATGAAAACATTATCATATCTTTGAATAAAGCCGAATTCTTTGTATTTGGCTATTTTTTTCACTGCTACAACATTGGTTTGTGATCGACGGTGATGAAAATTTCGGGCAGAAACAAGCTTGATGTCAGAAATTATCGAAGCCGTCAGCTGGAAAACACACTATTTTGTATTCATATTGAATCCGTCTTTCATCCATAAAATGACCCTGTTAACATTTCCGGCTTTTGCGTAATTCGTTCGTAACAGCTTGCAACAGCCGGATGAATTGCAAGCAAGCTTCCACCAAGGAGTCTGTGAACCAAGAGTAGATGGGTTAGGCTGAGCGTAATGTTCTTGGATGACTTTCTTTATGCTGTCGTTTCCTCGCGATCGACAAACTAATCGTGTGGAATTTTAAGTAAGGAGAGAGTCTCGATGCGTGTTTTAGTACCCATCTAAATATCATTTTCCGGTAAGCTCCTCAGTCTAGTTGCAGCAATATGATTACCAACTGGTTTGCACATATCAGATGTCGAGACCGAGAATGAAGGTTAATATATCAATGCATACTACTAATAAAAAATAACAATTATAAGCTAAAGATCTATAATCATTTCATGGACAATAATAAAACATGTAAGTGGAATGATTTGATACTAACTAAAATGGACAAACATTCAGAAAACTAAACGCTAGAATCAAGCAACCAAATACAGATTTAGAACATATTTTAAATTACCTTGTGTTTTCTGTTTCTCTATTTCTCAATTTGAACAACACCTTTCGTTTAAAGGTCGAGGAGAGCGCAACATTATTTCTTTACGATCGGGTTAAGTTCGTTTTAAAATAATAATTCCCAAAATATGAGTGCATAATTATCCTTAATTTTAAAGATACAAGCCTTCAAACCTCGCAATTCTCACCTGAAACTGTACTGAAGATCGAAGTATTTGTAACAGCAAGTGTGGATGTCTACAAGTCAAATGAAGAAACATCGCTCAGGTTGTCGTGTTCAGGAAGCGATTTTTTGCCCAAAAAATGGATCAGCTGAATTTGGAATACAGCCCTATAGATTGAAACTTTATTTAAAAGCTTCGAATAAAGTTAAAAAAATAATTAAATGGTCCAAACTGAATTCATTCAACAGCCTGGTAAGTCAATCAGATCAAAATTTAATGGGCAAAAATAGACTGCTGCTAAGGATTTTTTTACAATTAAAAATATAATGATAGTTTGAAACATGTTTATCGATGTAAAAACTTATTTCTTCCTCATTTAGCTGCATGCAAAATTTTCTATTTACTTACTGATACTCGCACGTGTTCCCATTAAAGCTCCCTATAATATGTTTATCATCCTCAAGCCTTTTTTATTCCCTTTTTAACTGTTTCGATCACTCACATCAATGGTGCCCTCACACTGTCAATTGTTTTGAGCATTATGCTGGATACAGATACGACTGACGATGATGTGTTTGTGACTGTCACACGATGTTACTTGTAGACCAGACGGTGTAGAAACCGTCGATGTTGCAGATCTGGTGCTTGATCTACCAGCAGTCGTAGTTGGTTTTAACATCTCGTGCTTTTGTATAGTAAGCACTGCTGTAGGAATAAGATTCCTTCGTTTTACTGAAAGTCCAAGACATGCTTGTACTGTATAAGTGACTGGATAACAATCAATTTTGAAATGTTTTGAGCACATTCTTGAGTACGGAGTGGGGACGAAGTTTGCATGGCACGTTTGAACAAAGTGAATCCACCTGCGTTTGATCCATTATCTTTAAGATTTCCTTCATAAGTACAAACTAACTCCATCTGAGTGTCGAAGAGAACATTCAGCAACAGCACAATCTGTCCTGTTCAGTTTTACCGAGGATTGCATCTTTTCTCTTCGACTTACGCTAGTGCAGACAACGCTATTTTTAGAAATACGTTCTTTTTTTCACTTCCTGTTTTCTCGACAAATCCAGGTGTGCTAAAGAGAAAAATATTAATATAAAATCTATCATGCCTCTTTGTCATAAAATACCACTGGAATATGTTTTTTGATACTTTGTGCTCTGTTTCCAGCGATTTTTCCTCAGCAATCTACTTGACCTTTAACAAGTGAGGCGTTGATTCCCAATCTTGGTTACATTCGTTTGTTTGTTGCAGGTTCGGTCAAGGTGTTTTGTCCAATCATGCGGCGGTCTCCAAGGTGCTGGATGAGATTCTGGTTAACTACAACAAAGAAATGAGGCCGGGTATAGCTGGTATGCATGTGTCCTTCGTTTAAAGTTAGGTAAATGATAATAGTTTGGTAAAAGATGAATGTTATTTCAACACACTAAACAGCTTCGTGAGGGGCATTTCATGTTCCCCAAATGTAGCGGAAATGGAATTAAACAGCGCCGTACTGTATTTAAACGTGTTATATTAGCGGAAAGTAATGAGAAGCGCTGATATTGCATTGTTTCTTTCACTCGAGTTAAATAATTAAATGGCAGAGAAATAAAAAGCTTTCAATTGGACAGATTGCGATACAGAGTTTACACACACACACACACACACACACACACACACACACACACACACACACGCACGCACGCACGCACACACACACACACACAAAATCTGATCATACTCGGATGTAAAAAAAGATTACCTTTTAGTGTTAAAATATCGTAAACAGTCCCAGCCATCTATACAGTAAAGAATGGCAAAAAAAGTTTTGGAATTAATCCTTCTCATTTTTGTATTATTGTAAACAATTTTTCAATCTCCTATAACAGTAAAACACAATAAAGACTGTTACAGACGTCGCTCGGAAACTGGTCCACCTATTACTGGACCTCCCTTAAAATAGCTACCAAAGCTATGATTGTTTTTAATTTTTATCCTACAGTGTAAGAAAAGAGAAAATGTCATTCTCGGGTGTAATTTCAAGCATTTTTAGGAAATGAAATTAAACCATTCTAAAATATTAAAAATGTTTCTTATTTCACAAAATGACCCTGTTAACATTTCCGGCTTTTGCGTAATTTGTTCGTAACAGCTTGCAACAGCGGGATGAATCGCAAGCAAGCTTCCACCAAGGAGTCTGTGAACCAAGAGTAGATGGGTTAGGCTGAGCGTAATGTTCTTGGATGACTTTCTTTACGCTGTCGTTTCTTCGCGATCGACAAGCTTGTCGTGTAGTATTTACATAAATCAAATGAACTGAAATATACATTTTTAACAAAATTTTTAGTTTGGACTCAGACTGGATTATTTTAATGTTCATAATGAAGCTAGCCTTACGACTGTCTAAGTATTTGATATCTCCCAAAAATATCTGTAAGTATTAAGTTTTGAAGGAAGGTGTGCGACTTATTTCCATCCCCTCTCTCTCTCTCTCTCTTTACGTCTATGTATAAAGAGATATATGTAGAGTTACCTGCCCTTGTCGCATCATGTGCTTGATGGGGCAGCTCTACAAATTATATGTATTTTCACTGTGATTGACTGATCTTTCTCTCATGTGCTCTACATCTTCTGCTTCCTTATTTGAAAACATCTACTCTGGAATGTTTGTGGATTGCTCGCTCGTGGAAGAAGGACGTTTTCAAAGTTTTCTTTGCTGGACTTTCTTCTGCCTACTACACCATGTGCTCCAACATGGCTACCGAACCTCTCTGCCGGCCTTTGCTTCGACACTCTCAACGCACCAGACAGGACGACGCAGCCACCCCAGCGCGTTCCCATACAAGAAAATTACCTACGGTAGGCACGAACTTATATCACTGAGGTTTAAGACTTCTGATCGCTCATTAGCGCTTTGCACCGTGCTTCGTACTTTGAACATTCATAGCCACTGTGACATTTCTCGAAAGAAAAAAAAACGCCGCCCGTTCCGTGGCGGTCGTCGGCGACACCAGCATCGCCGTGATCAAAGTGAACCAGTTGACATAACCACCAGTAACACCAGCCGGAAACACGACCGACCAACTGGGTCAAATAACTTTACATCTCGGCGACCAAACCAACATGATCGCCTGAAATCAGTAGTCACCCAAGTTTCCCGCACACGACAACTGAACACTCGCCTCCATGTTGGGCTTTTCAACGCTCAGTCGGTATCGTCCGCACAACAGTCACTGAAGCGAGTTGAAATAGTAGAATTTGTGACAGACCGCCACCTTGATATTTTCATCATCACCGAGACGTGGCTTAAACAGCGAGGTGACGAGAGCGTGTGTGTCGATCTTACTCCAGTGGGCTACTGCCTGAAATCTTTCCCCCGCCCTACACGTGGTGGTGGTATTGCTATAATCTACAGATCATCACTTGCCAAGTACCTGTCTTTTACTACTGCCGTATCGTTCCCTCACACGTCTTTTGAATTTGTACAAGTCTCCTCTTCGGCTCCTCATTGCTCGATGCACCTGCTCTGCATCTACAGACCTCCTCCTAGTGCAAGGAACAAACTTACAGCCTCTACATTTTTCTCGGAATTCCATGATCTCTTGGATTATAGCAATACACTAATTGGACCCGCCATACTCCTCGGAGATGTGAATGTGCACTTCGACAACAGTGCTCACCCTGACACTGTCAAAATGTCTGAAATGCTGCACACCTTTCGTCTCGTACAGTCCGTGTCGCAGCCAACACACAAAGAGATCACATCCTGGACTGGGTCATACATCGACCTGATGACCACTTAGTCCAGTCAGTTGATGTTTCCCACGATCTCTCATCTGACCACTACTGTGTACTGATCGAACCTGATCACAAATGCCCATCATCGGCGCCAGTTTTCAGACCCACTCGGTCATTACAAAATGTGGATAGACTAGCATTCAAAGCACAGCTGCAGATGGAGCTCCTCCAACCACCCTCTGCCGAGCAACTTGACTGTGTTTTACGTCGAGTAGTTGATGACCACGCCCCTGTGTCTCGACGTCTGATGCGCCAGTCTAAATGTGCGCCTTGGCATTCACAGATCCGCGTTGAACTCCGTGACCTGAAGCGCACGCGCCGGCGAGCTGAACGTCTTTGCCGGAAGACTGGACTCGCCATCCACAAAGAAATTTACAATGCTGCAAAGCGAAGCGTGGCAAAATGCATTTATGAGGCTAAAACATCATACCTTCAGGGCCAAATAATTAATTGCACCTCCTCCAAAAAGCTTTTTGCCATTTGCAATAAAATGACTGGATCTAAGACAGCAACACCACTGCCTACTGCCTACTGCCTACCCTGCTTCACTGCTGCCGCAAGTTTTTAGTGATTATTTCACCAGCAAGATATCGGACATTCGATCATCATTAGACTCGGCGTCGGCGCTTGACAGCATCTCCTGTGATGTCCTCCCAGGATGTTCCATGACCAAGTTCCTACCAGTCTCTGAGACCGATGTAAAAGCGGTTATCCTAAAAGCTAAAGCAACAACCTGCGAGTTAGATCCGATGCCCACGAGCCTTCTGCTCGAGTGCCTAGATACTCTACTTCCTGCCATCACACATATTGTAAATGTCAGCCTGTCGTCAGGTGTTTTCCCATCTCTGTTCAAGAATGCGGTGGTGAGGCCACTTCTAAAGAAATCCACGCTTGATGTCAATGTGCTAAACAACTACCGCCCAGTCTCCAACTTGTCTTTTCTCTCTAAGATCATAGAGAAAATAGTTTTGACACAGCTCTGGGCCTATTTACAAGACCACCATCTTCTTCCACAAGCTCAGTCGGCATATAGACCTTTCCACAGCACTGAGACCACTCTTATTAAAGTAACAACAGACATATTATCTGCTCTTGACAGTGGTGATGTTTCTCCATTAACCCTACTGGACCTGTCTGCTGCATTTGACACTATAGACCACTCTCTGCTTCTTCACAGACTCCACACCCTCTACGGGATTTCTGGACCTGCCCTCTCATGGTTCAACTCCTATCTCACTGATAGGACCCAGACTGTGGTAGTCGATGGTCAGACATCTCGCCCTGCTTCACTTTTCTGTGGCGTTCCCCAAGGCTCAGTACTTGGCCCAGTCCTGTTCATCCTGTATACTAAACCACTTTCATCTTGCATCCGGTCTCACCAGGTGTCTCATCAGTCCTATGCAGATGACACGCAGCTTTACTGTTCTATTCCACTGGCTGAGTCTCACTCTGCTATTAGCTCTCTAGAAGCTTGTATTAGTGATGTCAAGGGCTGGATGGTGAAAAACAAGCTTAAACTAAATGATGATAAAACGGAAGCCCTCTTGTGCCATAGAAGAAGACATCAACCTTCACTAGTCAGTCTGCCCAATCACATCAAGGTGGGCGACAGCAACATCACCTTCACGTCATCCGTTAGGAATCTGGGATTTATTGTCACCGCAGACATGACCCTTGATCAACATGTTACAGCTGTCTGTCAGTCTGCCTACTATGAGCTCCGTAAGATCAGTGCCATCCGTCACTTTCTCTCTACACGTGCCACCAACACTCTTGTCTGTGCGTTTGTTCTTTCACGACTTGACTACTGCAACTCCTTGCTGGCAGGCTGCCCCTCATCCCTCATTCAGAAACTCCAGAGAGTACAGAACTCCGCTGCACGTCTGGTACTTAGAGCAAGGAAACGGGACCATGTCACACCTCTCCTTCGTTTTCTACACTGGCTACCCGTCCGTTCTCGCATCCAGTACAAACTGTCTGTGCTGTGTTTTAATTTCTTTGCTGGCTCCTGTCCTGACTATTTCTCTGAACTTCTCATCCCTTACTCTCCGGCCAGACAACTCCGCTCTTCCTCTGACAACCGTACTCTGACTGTTCCTGTCACCAGAACAACAACATATGGTCACAGGACTTTTGGCTACTGTGCTGCAAAACAATGGAACTCTCTTCCTCTCCATATCCGCCACCTTCCTACAATTGAATCCTTCAAATCTGCACTGAAAACGCACCTCTTCCTTGAGCACTACTCCTAGTCCACAATGCTAGTCCTTACCCCCCCCTTCCCTCTTGCTACTTTACCCATCACTATTTTTCTCTGTTCCTGTTACTTTATGCCTTTTGTTATCTGTTTTTGTCAGTACTGTCGTTTTCTTTCGTCCCCTGTGTTCTGTATCTACTTAGTCCACGTCTCTTCCCCGTTTTAAGCGCTAAGAGCATACTCTCTACGAGTGTGAATATGCGCTATAAAAATCTTCACTATTATTATTATTATATGTGTTGTGTGTATGTGTACGTGAGAGAGAGAAAGAGAGATGAAATGTCTATACCTCACACTGAGATAAAGAAAGGGAGAAATGGTAAAATTTTTTCTCGTGCAAGAAACCAGTACCAGCCACATTTGTTTGGTACTTTTCGGAAATTTTCTAAAAGCAAAAGCTCAGTTTGGCATGCGCCCTTTTATAAAAGCTGATAATCTTTTAAAACTAAAATAAATAAAATAGCATCTTTGTCGAAATGCTTACTCTTCTGTGATGTTGCTTGCGAAGCTTTTTTGTGATCAGCGCAGACATTCTTGTCTTCACTTCCGTTAAGCACTCACTCCAAGTCAGATTACATCAGGCCCGTCTAGTCAGAAAAATTACAGAGGACAGCCTTTCCATTCGTCTCGCCTTGTAACGTGTCGACCGGAAATGATATTTGTACGTCCAGATTGACCGCCTCACGTGACCACAAACACACGCTCCCTGCTCAGATAAATGTCAGCTCTCTGGACAAGATTTGTGGCAAAGCACGAAGCTACTAAACTGACAAAATAACCAGCAATCTTGGCTGGACAGATCAGCAAAATCTATTAATGCCTGAGTTCCCCTGTCCTCACGCTAAAAAAAGCGAAGTTTTCAGCAGTATCTATTGGTCCCCTCGCTGAGCCTGGATTTCTTGCTACTGAAGTAATTCAGACAGGCAAATCTTCTGAGGTAAGAAAAAAAAAGCGGGGAGTCTCTATCTAAGCAGATTTTTCTGCTGATCTTCTATACATAATTTTTGATTTCAGACGGTCAATGAAGTCTGCCCAGCATTTTCGCCTATTTTGTGCGGGCATCGATCTTGAGCGAAAAAAAGCAGTGCATTATTTGATTCTAGGTTAAGTATTCTTGCCAGACATACAGACGGAGAAGCAGACAGACAAATAGGGAAAGCGGAGGCAGCCAGGCGGGCAGACAAACACGAAGGAACGCTTACTTAGTAACAGAGACCCCAGGAACTTGACTGTATTTATCCATTACATTTTACTAAACACTTTTTTACCTAAAGGTATACGCTATAGAATACAATGCGTAAAAGCAATGAGTAATCCACAAGTGCAATGACAGATGATGGTGCAACGTTTCTCTCCTCCTCCCACCCACTAATTTCCTGAACATTGCTTTGTGCGCATGTCTTTTAATCTTGTGACACCCTTCCCTTTTTCTTAGTTTGCTTATTTTATCATCAGATATTAAAGATTCATTATACAGAAAGTGCCATTGGTATTTGTCTAAAATACTGCGTAGAGATGTATGCCGTGAGTATTAGTAATTTTTAGTAGTTTGTTATGTGATTGTATTTCTGGAAAACTTTAGGTGTTTCTTATTTTATAATTTAACTTGTTTTAACTTGTACGAAATACTAGGTAATGTTTAACTGCCTCTTAACGAGTTTCGAAAGAACTGTCGTACAGAATTAAGTATAATTTTTCACAAATTCTTTGATAATTGAACATTTTTGACTGGAATTGCGAAGGGAAAGCATCTTAGTTTATTGTATTTTCGAATATACGCTTTGCTGCATCTACAGAGAGTCATAACACCGAGTATCTGATAACGGTTTTTGAAGACCCGGTCGATCAGCTCAATTTTTTTGGTTAATGTCTTCGAGGGACAATCCTATGGTTCAACCCAGCTCCGAAAATAGAGACACGATGTAATGATGGGTACGCTAAAAAGAGATGATTGGCCATATTTTTGCCGGAAATCATCTCTAGGGCGCAGCTGTCCAATCACAGATGGCCATAAACAAGCGAGGACGTTCGACCATTTACAAGCCTAGTTCCAGAGCCCTTAGCTACCCCTCACCGATGCCTGCCAGATACACACTCCCGCACAGCATTCAAGCTGCGAGAGTAAAGAAGTTCCTTTGCTGGAAGGTGACAAAAGAACCCATTCCCAGCTCCAGAAAAGATCCAGGCTAGAGCATTTACAAAAGAAAGAGTTTCCTACAGAGACCAGGTCTTGAGGTTCAAGAAGTGTCGACGTGCTGGGCAGAGGGAAAAGTCCTTATTTCCCATCTCCACTTCGGTGACGGGCTAGTGTCTCTCGGGTGCGGGTAATTCTCGAACACATCCGGGGATGTCAGTTATACATGCAATTCTCTTTTTATCTTCATCACACGTTCTTCCATCCAACCATCCATCTGCCCATCATTAGGTTCTTCCCTACTACATTTATCCTTTATTTCTTTTTATCCTTGGCTCTTTTTTATTATTTAGCTCGTTTTAATTGCTTGTTTGTTTCTCTCAAAACGCGCGGATAAATTTCTATGTGCACTCCATGTTGACAAATAGGAGGAAGCGAAACATAAGCAAGAGGCATTCAGGAAATTGTTTTGTCCCGTTCTTTTCTCATGAAGCAAATGAGGAGAGAAAGAATGTTACTAGAAAAAAAGGAAAAAATGGAAATCGATCAGCGCATGGGTGTATGAAGGAACTAATCATCTATTTTTACTATCGAAACGTTGAGTTTGATTCTTTTTCTCGGACTGTTGCTTGAAGTAATAATCCATTTTCTTTGGTGCCCCAAGACGAATTTGCAGTTTAGACTTCAAATCCGACAAATCTGTTATGCTGTTTGTAATTTATGTGCACTCTTACTCTTTCTTCGTTGTCTCGTGCTAGCCAGCTCTTCAAGAGTCAAAAGTGAGCTCAGTTCATTAGGGTAGCAAGATTATATGTTCGACCACAGACTCTTTATCGTCGTCACTCTTGATAATAACCTTGCAGACAATCAGGACCGCTGTCGCCTCCATCCTATGTGCTCGAATTTCCTGTCGCATATAAAGTTGAGGCACATTTAATTTCAAGGAGGAGCCGCAAATTCGCCGAAGCCCTATCCCTACGTGTTAAGCCCTCGATGTCAGGGATCCTTGCTTTAGTAGGCGGTCCAGATTCTCGGAGCACCCTAGGAGCGCGGACTTGACACGCGGGCGGTCAAAGGCTTCATTTTCCTGTCCATTGTCTGACCACCGGCACGTGGCGGCTGGCACGCGGCCTAAGGAGGTCGCGAGAAGATTGAGGTGCCAGCCCCTTTGTGCACCGGCCTCCAGTCTCCAGGGAGAAGCCTCGCGCTGAGGATATTGGCTACCAGGGTTGTTAGGAGTATTTATGTTCTAATGTTCTTGAAAACTTAACACTGTTTTTTCTAACTTCTAATATGTTTGTTTTCGTTCACAAGTAAGTCATTCAATTAATAAATCGCTTGAAGATGAAAAAAGTTAAAACAGAACTTTTTGCGCGCGCGCGCGTGCATGTGTGTGTGTGTGTGTGTGTGTGTGTGTGTGTGTGTGTGTGTGTATGTGTGTGTGTGTGTGTGTGTGTGTGTGAGAGAGAGAGAGAGAGAGAGACCATTAATTACTGCATGATTATCTCATGATGAACAAGTTTATAGAATTGTCTCCTTTTACAGGCGAAGCGGTTTACGTGGACACCAACATGCTAATAAAGAGCATGGGGCCTATATCGGAGAACGATATGGTGAGTTCCGTATTATTTCTCGTGAACTCTTTTTTGTCCAGCAAAATAAAAGATGGGAAAAAATAAAATATTCTACTCAAGCGTTGAACGAATTGTCAGCCTGTAAAAAGCACCTACTATTTTATAAATACTGGCATATTTAATGTTTCAGACAGAGTATTCCACACGCAGGGTTGACTCTTAATCCATCAGTCGATCGTGTTCATTGAATCTCATTCTGAATGACTAAGCAAAGTGTGATTCGCTTTCCGTTTCGCATCTACGATCAAAGAAATCGACCTGATCGAGGCTTAGAATGAAATTAACAAAACAAAGATTGTAACGAAAAACATGGATAAAATATTATCTTTGGTATAACAAGTTGTTAGTTAGCTCCTAAATATTTTAAAACAGTGCTACTATTTTGTAAGGAATATTTATCCATACTCCATTTATTTTCCTGGCTTTATTCCCAGGCGAGGAGCATTGCAGCACAACTGGTGTCAAATCTCCCCCGGTACCCTCACCTTCCCCCCCCCCTTTAATCGCTTGTTCCTCCCTCCCCTGTAGTCCACTTAACTATGCAACTGCAAGGCTAGTCACAAACCCGGTTCCTCAATATCCTTTCAACGATTCGCGCTAATGTTTAGCATTCATGTAGAAATATCGAACCCTGACTCCAGACAGTATACAGAGGAGGCACTACTAAAGGACCCTGCCTTATCTTCAGTCGGTGGCTGTCTGCGGAAAGTAGCGATCTGTTGGTAGAGACCGTTAGTAACAAGCAGACTAATATGTTATCAAGATCCCCCTCCTCTCTCCTATAAACCGATGGAGATAACTGCTTATAATATGTGTTATACAATACTAATGGAGCCAAAAATTCTTGTCATATAAATGTTACACAGTATTAGCGGGGTCAGATTCTTTTCATATAAATGTTATATAGTGCTAGTGGAGGTACAGATTCTTGTAATATACATAGTATAAAGTACAGAGAAGTGGAGTTGAATATTCTTGTCATTTAAACGTTATACAAGTAATTTAAGTACTAATGGACTTTCATATTCTGGTTTTATGAATACAGTACTAGTAGAGTCACAGATTCTTCCTCTGTCCACTCTTCTCACCAAACGTGTACGTCCCCACTGACCAGGAGGTGAAACAAATCAAAGTGAACATGCAAGCATACATAACAGTAACATGCATGGATGTAGTCATAAGGACGTAGATGCATGCACAAGTGCTTGAATGGTTGTTCTAGTCCACAAATCAGCAAGTTGCAACCATATTTAACGGAAATCCACGATTACTCTGTCAAATAAGAGCAAACAACGAAAGATTAAATTCTTAGTTTTAACGGAAGTCTCTGGAGCTCTAGATTTAAAGACATCCAGTGCCGTTCCTTTTAGTGCATCATTATGCAATATTCCCAATTGATGTAAAAAGTGTCGCCCCTTATCTGTGATTTTCTTCAAAAGATTAGGAAGTTAAATTTACCTTTGAATTTAGAGTCGCCACAGGATGTGTGCAACTGCAGAAATCGGAGAGAAATCAAAACGCGATCACGGAAATGCTTACTTCTTCTGCTCCTGCAGTGCTGCACATTTCGTGTGCCAAGTCCTTCCATGTGCAGTTGCTGCTGCCTGCCTTGTCGTGTAATTCACGTGATAGGTGTCGTCAGTACGACACTGGTCCCTCGCCTCTCCTCTCTGCCATAATTGACGACCATTTTATACTCTTTTCACAGCTGTAGACAACTCTTCCTGCTGTGTAAATATTGTGGAAGATTTAGTAAGAATTTTTTTCGACGGTTTACACGAAAAGACATTTCTTCTGTTTCCAGTCTGTTCCACAGGCCCGCCATTGCCATCACTAGCTAGGAAAGCATGTGCCGCGCAGCTTGACATGATGGGTGCTTGTTCTCTTTTGTTTTAGTTTTTTTCCTTTAGATATGAGAAGCTTTAGCCACTTTTTAAGGTCATCTTGGTTTGGATGTGTATGTGTTTGAGAGAGAGAGAGAGAAAGAAAAAACATGATGAGCTGACTGGTTTCAAATGTGTGGCGTTGAACGTACTCACGAAAGTGCTAAACGCATTCTCGAGTGCCAACAAGCACACCAAAAAATGTCACACGTACACAAACGCGCGTCCGCATACACACAATCATACACACAAATATATAGCAGACATGCAGTCAATTTATGCCTCAAACACACATGTATGAACGCACACGTGCACGCATGCACATATATGCACACATGCAGGAACACCGTCACGTTAATATCCTCCACCGAGTTCGCAACCTGGAGGGGACACAGCCGAAGACTGTCATCATTGGAAATAGTAAACGTGCCAATCTGGCGTCCGCCCCTCCCGTGCAAATTGGCCTGTGCTGCCCCCTTCGGGGAGGATCATAGACAAACAGACGAGAATCGATATGGCGAGAGACGTGATCTGGCTGCCCAATTCAGCAGCTCACCCCGCCTTTCTTTTCTAAACGTTTAGGTCCCGCTTAGCTTGATTGTGAATAAACGCTTCGTCTGCGAGGATGTTTTAGGGAGAACGGCAAGGCAAGCGTGCACAGTTTCATCTGGCTATATAGCCTCGGCACAGCTCTCGTGTCTGTCTCCTGTTCGCATGTCTGCCTTCTACCGCTTGCGACAAAAGCCGATCAGAGATAAACAGAAAAACAATGCTGACAGGCAAACAAACTGACTGACCGACGCACTCGTGTGCTTGCTCCCCAGGTTTCATCAATCTTTTTCGGCCGCAAACATGTTACCGAAATGAAATAGGAAATTTGTGGTTGCTGAAGACGAAAGACACCAAAAATTAAGCACTCTTTGTGTTTATGGACACGAGGAAACAAGCTAAACTATATTCTCAATGTTTGTCTGAGGCATGCACATGTATTGATGTTTATCTGTGAATTGGGGGATGTTTAACCACAAATATGGGACAAATGAAAGAGTTTTGTAGAATCTAAATTGGAATTTTTGTGGTTTTCGTCATCGCAGAAACGTAACTCAGAGAAAGTATTATATATATTTATATATTGCAGCAAGTAATTGAATATTTGATATTTTAAAAAGAGTTGGGGAGAGAAACGAATGGCTTTTAACGCGACATATCTAAGCGCGTCATATGGTAATCTAAACGGTGTCCTTGTAACACTGGCCTACATTTATGTCTACTAAACAGTCATACTCCATGCAAGTTTACTTCCGGCAAAGGTGGCGCGATGATCGCCTGCAGTTTTACCTCCCAAACGTCACACAGTTCACTCTTAGCAACCGCTTCATGAACCACATATGGAAGCCAACCACCTACTTTCTCAACGGGCGCCGATCCAAGCTGCACAACATCACGGTACCCAACCAGTTTCTGCGTCTTCATTCCAATGGTAACATCTACATGTCGAAAAGGTGAGCAGTGCCCTTATAAGGTAACTCCCATATTAATGCTCCTTTATTATCATTTCCCGTTAGCTTTAGCACAGTTTTAAACGGACTGCTTTTGTTAACATTCTGTAATCTTTTAATTAATTTTCAA
Source organism: Marisa cornuarietis (assembly GCA_004794655.1). Taxonomy (NCBI): domain Eukaryota; kingdom Metazoa; phylum Mollusca; class Gastropoda; order Architaenioglossa; family Ampullariidae; genus Marisa; species Marisa cornuarietis. The sequence continues at coordinate 13,611,434 of SMMW01000575.1, forward strand.
GAACTCTAAATTTTTTTGAATTCTGAATACAAATTTGTATGTTAAATTAAGGTTTACGGGTTTACGGGGCGTTCAATTGGGCGTAGCTAGCGGTGACCTCTAGGTCATAGTCCACAGCACGATGTATCCGGTAAAATGTTTGGTGGAGTCGGGTGACAGTGGATGAGAGTATTGTGAGGTATGTCTGTTCCACCCTCCATCCAGATTCAGGGGTGAACTGTCAAAAACCGTGGAGTCTGTAAATCAGTAGCACAAATGCACCAGTTAAAGTGTTGTGCGAAGAGAGCGTTGATAATGGAGGTGGATTGTCCCCTTCCAGCCCTGTGAATCTAGAAGGGGAAGCGTACTGAAAGAGGTTCGGGGGGTGGACATCACGTGTCTTTTTGGAACCAATTAGAGCGCTAAACTATTGTTTGCATACCTGTCTCCCCTGTTACTGTCGGGTCTGCCTGTCTGAGACACGGATATAGACATACATATTATAGACTGCAGCTGCGATTACGATTTATAAATCCTAACGGAACGACCTCTTTCGTGCCGCAAAGTAATGTGCCGCAACTCGTAAAAGCTCCTACAACTGAAGTGCATATTCAGCCGTCACACACATGTCTATCGCCATCTTGTCAGGGAATTCGCGTTCCTGTCTGGTCGTTTGAAGGGAGGGAAAGAGAGACACCCAATCGACCGCGCCTTCTGATCACGGGCGATGGTTGTTTTGTCCTGTGAAGAGAGGTTGTCACGCGCATGTCTCGCGCAGACGTTCTTGCCCTGACGTTCCTGCGAACATCGTCTCCGAAAGCACGCTGGCTTTTGGGAGGAAATTCTTATATATTTCCAAAGTAACCAACAGTGCTTTTTCGGAATACTTTTACGAAGAATGAAAATGTGTTTTGCTGAGATGTTGTCGTTGCTATCGTCGGTGTTATTTATCTGTACTAAGAGTAAAACTTTACCCAATTATTTTATCCTTCTGCTGTTTCTCCTCTTCTTACAACTATTACTAGCACACTGACGATGTCACTGACACCATGACTATGTCTGAGACGAATCCCATTATGTTCTGTCGTGCAAATAAACAAACGCAGTCACCATGCGCCAAAAACAAATCTACGGAAGCCATGAAAATCTACATCTTCGTTTCTTGTGATGGAGACACAGATACTCCCTGTTCCTGGTTTCTTCTGACAATGAACGCTGTCTGGTCTAAGCACGCAAATCGTCTTCGCTCTTTCATTACACGCGACAGGACACCTCGTCCTCAGGTGAAGCTCGCTGAACACGCAAAGGATTCTTTAACCTGAAATTATTAGGCTCCGTTATTCGATTTTCAGGAGGGAATCAAGATCCAGCCTAAACAAAGTGGATAGTTTGGAAGGCTACTGGGTAAAGGGACAACTCTGCAACAGTGTCCTCTTTGAGATGCATCTTCATACGTGTTTACTTGCACAAGAAGCGAAAATTTAGCAAGGCCGGGGGTACCACGATGGGAAGCTTATTTCTGCGAGCGGGTGAGAAGGGACAAAAATCGAAGTCGAGTACTCAGTGTAATGAAGGAAGCCCCCATGTACGCTGAGGCGGCGACAGTTTTCATTCGTGGCTCTGCATACGAACCTGACGTAATCTGCCTGGTCCGGAAAGAGATTTCGTCAGTGTGTAATGAAACTTGCTACTTGGCATTCTCTTGCAAAATCGGGCTCGATACCAAATGAGGTTTGCTTCCAGCAGTGAGATCGACAGATTAGCGGAGAACGCCCTGATCGCTGGTAGATGATAACACAGTGTAGATGTGGGTTTGAATGGTTTTGACAAACGTTGCCCTTCAATCAGCGTTTGGAAGGATTAGTGGCTTCGACAAGATGAAATAAACAGCATGTTAGTTACAGCTTTATCAACAAAAACTCATAAAAATAATGACCAGAAAAGGGAGTAAATGAATGTTTAATCCAGAAAGTGGGAAGTTCATTAAGAATATTATTATTGAGCCTGGCTTTCAAATTAGTTGTCCTAAATGTTGTTGTGATGATGATGATGATGATGATGATGATGATGATGATGATGATGATGATGATGATGATGATGATGATGATGATGATGATGAATACAGATTTAATGTTTCAGATAATGTGCATTCTTTGATCATCCGTTTATTTGGATCATGAGGACGTGATGTTGCAGTAGAGTGAACTTGTAAGGTCCACAAATTAGGAAAATTGTTTAATAATCTTGGTCAGTTTACAGAATGTGCAGATATTTCTAATTCTTTCTCATTCGCGGCGAGTAGCGCGACCTTTGACGTGGGCTGGTCAAATCCTGGGAGGACGGAAAATCTTCCCGCCTGCCACATGCCGAGTGTCGTAGAATGTCGCTCGGCGTGAGGCGGGCGTTAAATCTTTCCTTCTCACACAGGAAATGAGCAGGATAGCAAAGACAGCGGCACTTCTACGTCGAGAAGAAGGAAAATACGGAGAAGGAGGAAGTTCCTTCAAATCGATGAAGTGAATTTAACAGAAGAAAGGAACCCCAAGGCGCTGTGTAACGATTTAGAGATTAGAAACATGAGGACAGAGAGAGGGTGGCCTGCGCAAGCATGGGAATACGAAGGAACGGATTGTGATTTGCTGAAAAAAGGTTAAAGCAGAAAAGAACAGTGCGGGAACAAAGAAACTATGCGAATTGGCAAAAGTGCGCAGCGAGAGAGTAAGGGTTTCTAAAGAAGAATAGTTTAATTAATCTATGAACTTTGGTAAAATATACGGAACTGAAACTGCTTGAGCCAAATAAAGATTATGGACAGAATTCATACAACGGGTGATCACAGAGGGCAACAATGTTACACACATGTGGAACATGAGTTATCTTCTTTCGTTCAGGCAATCTTGGCAGACGGCACAATTTGTATCAGCTGAATGAGACATGATTAAGAACATTTTCAAATGCATTGAATTCTGAGAATCAAGTCTAAATAAAGAACTGCTCTGGGATTGAGTTTGGTTGAGTCCCTCGCGCTGGTGGTAGAGGCTATGAGAATCTAGAGCAGACTTTATGGCTGGTCATGCACCCCAAACAATCAAGCTTACACCATTTTTTGTTGCCAGAAAAGTTGGGGTGTAGGGCGTATAACGACTTTGTTCCATTTATTGTAGTTGTGTTTTGTGCCTGATGAAGGAAATCGTCTCCATGGACATGAAATCAAAGATGGTTGGGTGGGAAAACGCAGAAACAAAAGTAGGGTAAAAGGAATGTTGAAAAGGAGCAGAAAAAGAATGCGCAATAAACAAGGCTATGGTAAACGCCATTTAAAACGTAAAAGCAGATCAGTCGGCCGGCGGAGACAATCCTAATGAAGCAAGTGTATCGTGATAATTGAAACTGCTTTGTTTTCCGGGGATAAATAGCAAATTACTTTAAAACGTATGAAATTTTAGACCTGACTGCTTTTCAGATAATATGTATTGCGCTATTTTCAAGTAATTTTCTGATTTGCTAAGCAGAATTCAATTGAAGACATTCAAAAATAAAAATATTTTAATAGACGGTAGAGTAAGTAACTACTGTATTGTAAAACAGATACGCAAGTTTGGAAGAATATGAAAAATTAGATCAATGAAATAATGTGAAAGAGCTCCGAGTTTTGAGTGCCACTAAAATTACCAGGAGGACCAATATTCTTGCCTGCAATAATCACGTAAGTCTTTTCAGAGCCAAGTGGCTAACGTTTGAGAATGGGAAGTCAATTTAGCCTATGATTTTGCACGCGAACATGATAAGACCCTTTTCGACTTTATTTCAAAATTTATGTTTTCATCCGTGGACAAACTTCGACCTGTAGCCGCTACGAGCGAATAACATGCTTGCTGTTCTCAAATGAAACACTCAGAAATAGAAATAACCCCTTGAGACCAAAACATAAAACTTCCTTCTGGTTAAATAAACTTTCTCGATCCCAAAATAAAAATTACAATATAAAGTTATTTTCAAGATGATAGCCATGTGTATGATTACGTAAAGAAATGTGAAAGAAGGTGTAGAAGTTGCACATTATTTATGAGATGATGAATGAATTTTATAAAAACTGTATAAGATTTTTAGAGGTGTTAGGGTCAAAGGTTGACCCTTTCTTCTTTTTCTCCTTCATTCATATACTCTTCTTTTGCTGTTATTCACAAGTTCGAGTTCGTATTGACACGGTTCTATGAAACAAACAGGAGAAAAAACTGTTTCTCTTCGTGTGGGAATTTTTCTTGCTTTATGATAGAGCAAACTGCATTTTCACAAGTTAATCACGTAAATGAACTCGAATGTCGTGAGAGCTTTCAAAAGCTGAAGAGAATGAGAAAAAAATGCTGTAATGAGATTGTATTGCCAATGAAGATAATATAAAGATAACCGCAAATGCTACGATAATTTTGCTGTCACGAAAAGGAGTAAAGCCTATTTATGGTAAACAAAAACATGCACAAATTGTGTGTTGAGTGTATTTACTAATTCATGCGGTTCTTCGGGATAAACATAGTCATAACGCTGGTAAAGATTTAAGGAACCTAAGTGCAAACAATTTCATGGCGGGCTAGGATGAGGTTATTGTTGCTCGGAAAACGGATTTGCTCGACTGCACAGCTGACGAACACGTAATGACCAGAGGCCGAGAACAGGAGCGTAAAAATGTTTGAACGACAGCAGTGTGTATGAAAAAGGGTCTATTCACGCTTTCCCGGCAAATCGGGCTTCTTCGCCCGCAGAAGAAATTGTTTGCCTCGAGAACCCGGTGACGCGTAAAAAAATTTGATGCGCGCTGAAGCAGAAACTGGCTGCAGTTTGTTTAGTGTCTTTTGACCGGCACAGGGAATGACACATTGACACGTGGCAGGATTTGTGGCATGCCTTTCATTTTTGTCTCTAAACGGAAAGAGTAGTGTGTTTGGAGGTTAGTCAGGGCATGAGGAAATGAATCGATGGGTGAGCTTATTCCTCTTATGGCTTAGACTGGGCATGCTTTCTGCACAGATACATTTTAACCAGCCTCGTGTTCCTGAAATGAATACCTGAACGAACGCCTCTCTCTCTCTCTTATATCTTCGATTCCTCCCTCTCTTCTTTCTTGTTGTGTTCACTTTCTCTCTCTTGTCTCTCTTTCTGTATCTGTCTGCCTTTCACGTAAAGCGTATAATATGCTGGTTGAGCTTCATAATAGAGGGAAAGCGTGTTGGGTGTCTGAAGTGCGTGTGCCTCAAGGTGTGCAAAACGATGGCGAATTTCTCGATGTCTTGCTGACTGACATAAACAAGACTGGCATCGTCGTGTTACAGAGAGCCCTAGGTTTAATGTGTATGCGAATTTTAAGTCGAAACTGCAGGTGGAACCTCATTTATACTGTGTCAGCAACAAGGCTTTGAGAGACGATCTAATTAGAGTTCGAATATGAATATCTTGTCTAGAAGTCCACAAATACATATATACAACAGTCCTACGCCAAATTTGAAATGCCATCTTTGCCGTACCTCACAAGACGATGAAAAACACCTACTTTTCCAATGCACTCAGCTTAAAGACTTATGATGCTGATTCCTGCCTTTAAAATATTCAACTTGCCAATCTGTCTTTACCTTGTCAGCCTTGATCAATAACACACCATTATTACCTGCCTAGCCAGATATATTTACCCCTGTTATAAACGACGTAAAAACTATGTCAGTAGCTAAGCGAAGAAATATATTTTCATATCGTTATTGCTATTTTCTTTTGATGCAATTGTTTATGCAAACTTATATTAACAGTTTTTATTTGAATTGTAATATTTTATCCTTAAAACTGTGAGAGCTGCGCTTACTTCCCACGCCGTTGAGGCCACACGGCCTAAGCAATAAATTTCATTCGTCCTTTTTGTATTTGTTTGCGTCTTCTTTCTTTCTCTCTCCTTCTCTCCCGTTCACGTATATATATATATGCACTTAACATACTATATCAGCTCGCTTTCGCATGTATGCTGTTACAAATTATGTTTTGAATGGATTTTTCAAACGTCTGAACAACAGCCTGTCAAAAATAAGAAACAGCTGCAGAGAGCTTGCCATCTGCATCTTCACTTGGAAATCTGATTTAAATCTAGGTATGGATTTGCTACACTGAGAAAGAGACAAGTGTTTCTTTGTCTTGTTGAGCTCTGTGGAGGGTGAACAAAATAAACCAATCTCCTAGAGAGGTTTACTACCTTTTTTTAAGGTAGCTTCTTCTCCCGAAAACGTTGAAAGCTAATTGCGACATCGACATTCAGGTCGATTTTCAGATGCCTTGCAAATTAGGATGTTAATTCTTCGGATGCTTAGGACAATCACACGACAAACCGAGACGCTGCTGAAGAACCTTCACATGCCGCAGTTTAGTCTTTTTTTTTCTTCTTTTGTATCGGAAAGAGACGTGGACCAGCTAGATTATCGATTCTTAGGAAGGTTTTCGTCGTCAGAGTGCAAAATTAGAGAAAAATTACAGGGAAACGTCACGTGATTTTTACGTCTAAATCTAGGTCCACTCTATCAGAACGCGAGAAATTGTTCCGTAAAAAATAGAGAAGTCTTAGTTTGATGAGAAGAAAGAATAAATCTAAGTGGGAGCCAAGAAAGTTCTAAAAAATGACACAATGTAGAGGATGGCAGCCAGCACGAACAAACTGGAAGACGTCACATGGGACAAACACGTGCACGGCGATGTCAAGGCGTCTCTGCGTGCGAATCCCTAGAATTCTAAGCCTTTATTTTGTTTTATATAAGAACTACAAGAACATTTTTCCTTTTTCCAAATATGTAACCTTTTTTGTCTTTGTGAAGCCTTCCTAGTCTACAAAAGGCAGCCTTTTGCTTTACACGTCTTGTGAAGTTCTTTTTCATGTTTTTCGACCCTTGTTCCTGCTACGTCTTGAGGATTCATGTAATATTTGAAGTTTATGGAGCTTACGTAGTCTTGTCCGTGACATCACGTTCATGCAAAATCCCGCCTTTTTTAAAAGTCGTTAGTTATTATCTACATGTTAACTGTCAGTTGGTCTTTTATAACCAACAGTTAACACATGTACAGTATAATAATAATAATAATAATAATAATAATAATAATAATAATAAATAACAACCTGATAATGATGCGTGGTCGAGCAAATGAATGTACGTTGCGAGAGGTGAGTAGCTTCCAGCTAGAACCTGGTTTAATATAACGGTTGCCTAGAGTTTATTCTTTGCTGATTTCAACGCGTTTTAATTATTTTTCCTCTGGATACTAGTGTTTCCTTTCCAAGTCACTTCTAACCTATCCTACGTTACTTCAAGTGCCAACGAATCAGAATATTCCCTATGCATATCACAAAGTAATGCTTAAACACATACTTGTCTCTGCCGAATGACTACCATACATAGCACAATCGAGTCAACGAGAAACTCATTTTAAAACTTTACATCACTGCATTGAAGCTTATTTAGTGGTCATATAAGCCCCTTGACCTCCAGTGATCATAGTTACTTCATGCGTCATGTTGTGATACAGTCTACAGTGATTTACACGAAGCAGTCACGTGACTTCCCAAAGACTGTGGCTATTTAAACAGATAAAAATAACACTTCCTTCAAAATCACAACAAATAAGTTTAATGCGAAGACATTTGAGTCGCGAAATTTTACAGTCTGCAGCCTCAGCTCCTGTCCTATCCCCAGTCTCAGTCCCTCCGACTTACAACAGGGTTCAAAGCAAATGGTAATGCAACATCTTGCGATTAATAACGGCTTTAAGCTTCTCTAGAAGAATGGATGTTTTGACAGCTCACGGTCAGGGCGATTGATATGAATTCAATGCGAGAACTTAAGCGCAGACCCACGCTGTGTCGATCTGGCTCAGTCGACAGTGAAATCCATGGGATTTTCTAATCCGAATACTTCTAAACCGAATTAAAATCTTATTAATCTCTCGCAACCTCTCTAGGTCGAAATGCTCCGAATTTTATTTGCAGCTTCAGAAAAAAACTGCAGCAAACAGGGGGGAAAATTTGCCTGTCTAACCGTGTTTTAAGGATGGAGTTTTTTAACATCCGAAATTGTGGCTTAGCGCAGATATTTCAAAATTCTTTAGTCATGCAGCATTCTAAAAGAAATAAACATTTTTTCAGAAACAATAATTAGTTCCTGGTGTCGTGGCCTCAAATGGACTGCTCATATGACTGACATTCAAATATGCGGTTAAATGTGCCGAAGAGTGTGAAGTACGTCCATGGCTCATTGTCCCTTCTAGCAGTGGCGGCGGCGGAAATAAGACGATATAATTCATACACGTTGCAGTTAATTCGTTTAATGAAACAACTCACTTTTTGTATCATACTCCAGATTCAAAGAAATAGCCATGTGATTATACTTTATGCCTTCGTGGATGCGTGCGAATGTGTGTGTCTTTCTCACTCTCTCCACTGTCCACAGGGAGTCACACAAGAATGTTTTCGTTAAGCCTCCTACCGCTCTCTTTTTTTCATTAATGAGCTAGCGATGTAAGTGTCTATTAAAGGCAAGTACGTTATACAAATAGTTCCAAATACAATAGAAATTTTCTTGTTACTTTCTGCGGACAACATAGTATTATTCTGCAGTACTTTAATAGGCTTACATAACCAATTAAATAATCTACACAAAGAAGCTTACAGAGTTCAGTTCACAGCAAATCTAGAGAAAATTAATGTCATCGTCTTCAGAATAGGTGGCCACTTATCAGTAACAAAAACATGATTCTATGGAAGCGATACGATACCTGTGACAAATTTATACAAATATTTAGGAATGATATAATGCCAAATTATTTACAATGTTTTCATTTTTTGAAGCCAATGGCAAACTCATTTTAAAACTGTTTAGGTTTATGTATCATTTTCTTTGTCCCCATCAGGATGAATTCAAACAAAAAACAATGCTAATGTCATGTGTGTCTCTTTCTCTCCTTCTATACCTGCCATTACCCTTCTACAACTCTTTCCCGGCGGTCCTCAAAGAGGGCACGCTATATAAGACAGCTGTTGTAAAGAGATGAATGACAAAGTTTGTTTCCTCTGTCAAGGCTGACCGTGCACGCTCGCTGTCCAATGCGCTTGTCCCGCTATCCCATGGACTCGGCTTTATGTCCCCTTTACGTCGGTAGCTGTGAGTATACCTTTCATCCCACCTGTGTCACACAGCCCTGACTTTTCCTTTTCCTTTAACTTTGATTCCTATTCGTGTCCAGTCTTTCTTCAAGTTTTGAAAGTAGTTTTTTTTCATCTCAATTGGCGGTAGCAAAATCCTTTATTGTCTATCAATAAATAGGAAGATATATATTTTCCTGTCAGAATTAGAGCGCTCAATCTTTTCTTAGGAGTTTATGTTGGCTGTAAAAATAGACTTTCTCTACTGGCTAAAGAAACCAGTGATCACTTTAGAATATTTTTTTAAAAAGAAAAGCCAGCACGACAAGTAAAATGCTGTAAGCAACAGGAGTCATGGTGGCAAAAGACGGATTTTTCAGAGATTTACAGCTTTCTTCATCTAAAGATGTTCCTATGAGCTTACGTCATTGTTTGGTCCTCTGATAGTCGGCTACACTACCAAAGACATCGTGTACCGCTGGCTGAAAGACGCTCCGGCTGTCGATGTTGACTCAGGGGTCATGTTGTCCCAGTTTGAGATCGGAGAGATAGAGGTGAAAAATATCACCAGGATGAACAGATTGGGTAACTTCCTCGCTCCTTTTCTTTCTCCTTCATCACTTGATTTACTTTCTCACTACTAGGTGTCAGATCTGCGCTGGTCACACGTACGTGTGTGCTTGCGTGATCACTCGTGTGTGTGTGTGTGTGTGTGTGTGTGTGTGTGTGTGTGTGTGTGTGTGTGTGTGTGTCCGTTGTGCATGTATTCATGTGTGCTGTGACGTTTCAACACAATGTTTTATAAGGTCTTATGCCGTTCAGTTCTAGGTTTTCTTCATAACCATGGGCCAGTTGCACAACACGTTTCTAAACCTTAAAACTGTTCTAAAGAAGCAAAATCTCTTCTTAGCCATTTTGATGCATTGCACAAGAACATACAAAATATTGTACTGACAGGACGGAAAGTCAGACTGAAACAACTTTGTCTTACTTAAAGCAGTTTTAGTTTTAAAAATTCTAAAATTAAGATGTGCACTTTAAAGTATTTATCTAAAAAGAGTTAAGGCCTAAAAGTGTTTAAAATTAGAAATGTGTTGTGCAACTGGCCCCATAACTTTAAGTAAAACTTCTGAATCCTTGCAGGTGAGATCTCCATCCTAAGCGTGTACATCCATCTGAACCGCGCTGTTGGTTACTTCCTGCTGCAGACCTACGTCCCCAGCTACCTCATCGTCTGCCTCTCGTGGGTGTCCTTCTGGATCAACAGGGACGCCGCGCCGGCTAGAGTTCTCCTTGGTATATCTTCGTCATAGATGCACGTGGAATTCATTGCTGACACACACACACACACACACACACACACACACACACACACACACTCACTCACTCACTCACTCACTCACTCACTCTCTGTCTCTCTCATCTCTCTCTTTTTATGTCGTTTTTTTTCTCTCTCTCTCTCTCTCTCTTTCTCTGTCTGTCTCTTGGCCTGTTAAGAGGTCCCATGGCAAATGGCAAAACGATAAAGGGCGTCCTCTAATCTTTGTTACCTTACTTTCCTTAAGACTCTGTGGAGTTGGGTACCCATTTCTGACAGCTGTGTCGACTGGGGTAAGGTTGCTGCGCTACATGAGTATCGAACAAGCGCTCCTCTGCGAGCTCTCTAAACACTCAATTACCCGCTTCCGCAAAGGTACATCTGTTTCGATATGTGTATAGACAATGGCGAATTCTAGAAAGTGCATTCCTTTACATAGAATTTGGTTGACATTCATGTATACAGAGGTCTTGCAAATGTTGGGACATGCATGGCCAGAGACAGCGATACGCACAGAAATCTAACTTCATTCGTCCGCTCGTGGTTCGTTTTCTCAAGGCTCTTTAGAAGTGTCATGATACCTCACAGTTCCCTTTCATGATGAGCATATCACAGTTCACCAGTCAGGAGGTGTCTTGGTATTGCACAGAACCCTAGTCTTAATGCGTCTTGGCTCGTCGTATTGTCTCCCAGTAACGTCTTCGTGGTTTACATCTAAGGCGCCTCTATATTTGTTGGCCTCTTCATTTGTAGTGTTTGGGAGAATACCTTGACATCTCTGAGGAACCTTTTCAGGCAGTAGATATAAAAATGACGCCTTACCTCGTAAATTCTGTAATTCAGGCACCAGTTTCAATAATTTAGACATGCCTCTGTCTCTAATACACTCTCACTCTTGCATCCCCTTAGACAACAGGAATTCTTGGTGATTGGGCTATCTGAAGGACAGTATGTTCTATTTAGTGGCTCTGAGCACCTTTGGAAAGAGAGATTGTTTATAAAGCAATAGGGAACATCAATACATGGAGAAACTCCCAACGGGTAGACCTGTGGCCGAACAGGTGTCAAGTTCGGACAGTAAGACCCGAGACAGAGATCTGAACCCCGAACTTTCACAGTATGTTGAGTTTCTGTTACCGCTGCGCTACCGGAAACCACAGAAGCAGCCATGCTTGAAAGGCTCTGCTGAATAGTGACACTTTTTTTATTAATGTACTGATTAAAATAAGGCCCATAACACGAACAAATCCAGAATGAAACTTTGGCTACAGTATCGTCTGTAACAACTTTCACGAAGGGTGCCGTGTTTGCGCATGCTGCTAAATGTCTATTCATGTCCTGCTAGCTGGTTTGTAAAAAAAGAGTCTTGCTTTTGCTGTGGTAGCTCACAAAGTTCTTTACTGCCAGAGAGACAAATTAGCCACAGCCATTTTTTCTCTATATTTCATCGTGAAGATAGACTGCCAGATCCCGCTGTTCACAACTTACGACATCACTGACATTGCATAGGACTGGTAATGGCACAGCTGTCACTGTCGTGTGCATATATCTTTCTTCGTGCAGTGAAGGTTTTTATGATGCTACACTATTAAATCAGTCTTGTAAGACTTTCCATTGCCCGTTCTGCCCTCCGCTGCTTATCTAAGGATTCTGCAGATATTTTTTCTTCTTTCTTCAAAATTCTTTTTTAATCATCTTTCTACAGCTTTCTCGATATTTTTCATCGGAAAATATATGGAACATTGCCACAAGATGTTATCTGCACTAAGATATTATTAAATTTATATCTTCGTATTTCTTTGATGAAATATATAGCAACAGCTGCATGAGTCACTAGTTTTCACTCGCTTATTTCCAATATTCTACAGCGTGTACCCCAGGTTTTGCAAGCCACAAGAAACAGAACCTTCATTGGGAAGCGGTCATGTCCAGTTTTTTTGACGTTGTTGATGTCAGTGCATATTTACAAATTCGTTTATAAAAACAACTATTCAGAAAAGAGCCTGGCATTTTCCATACGACTATTTCATCGCGGCAAAATAGTATAGCGCTACACTTACATGCCTGTCGCATAGCCAATCATGTGCTGTATGCTGAGAAGAAATAGTGGCTCATTTTTTTATGAAAGTGTTTTTTCTTCATTTTATGTGTGACTCTCCTAAAGCACTGTCTGAAATTTATTCGCGATCCTTTCTCTATTGGTTTTTTTCCGATGTTAGTCATTAAACATTTATACTCATTTCTTTTCATTCTAGTTATACACAAAATAGGAAAAAAGTTTGCTTTTTAACAAAAACTCTTTGCTGCTTGTAGGTAGACATCAGTTTTAGGCAAAAAATTAGATCATGGAGTGAATGCCGCAAATGAATTTCGATTTATACAATGACATTCGTTTGCTGGTGCACCGCTACTGGACGTTCCTAACTTTTCAGCGGAGTTCCGTCTGTCGCTAGTGTCTGTGCAATTCACTGTCTGCGCAATTTCCCACTTAGGTGTCCGATTTGTGCTGGTCATATGATTGATGGTTTTTGGCCCACGCATGGGTCGAAGGCAGAGGCGGAGCTCGGAAAAAAGCCGCATCGGGTCAGAAAGTTAATTGGAACAGCACATCGTTCTGGGCAGGTCATTCATGACATCGCAGCTGGAGAAAGAGGGAAAAAATCCTGAAATTTCTTGGATAAGTCTTCGCAATCACGGAGAAACCAGACGTGGGTTTTAGCGCATGTCCAGCCGGTCTTGCAATTCTTGGCATAAGCTAACTACGACCTTTTAAAATTGCATCAATTTTGTTCGTCTCCTTGATGATATCAACTTTCTAGGCAGACGTTGGTGAAGTTGAAGCGGTTTCTAGTGGTTTCCAATCTGCTGTGTCGTGTTGTTGCCATTAGGTTAATAGACTCAAAATGTCATCCTATAATACAGACGTTTGAGAACGTTTGATAAACTTAAATTCAATATTGTCTTAATCTTCTGAAACCAAAATATGATACCCAGATAATTTATCATCATCATCATCATCATCATCATCATCATCATCATCATCATAATCATCATCATCATCATCATCATCTTCTTCTTCTTCTTCTTCTTTATTATTATTATAATACTAGGGGCGACCACGATTCTTAGCTTGGCAGCCCTGGGGATCACCGTACGAGAAGGCCTACCCCGGGTACCATACGCCACAGCCCTGGATGTGTTCCACAACCTGTGTATGGTGTATTTAATGGCGGCTCTGATAGAGTATGCTGCTGTCAACTACTTCACCAAACTCATGCCCAAAGAAGGTGGCCTGGAAGACGATGAGGACGAGGAGGAAGAGAAGGCGGAAGAAGTGAGTTGTATTCAGTCTGTCAAAGTCACGTTAAGTTTAACGCAAATTGCAGATAGAGCTTGGGTGGAAATAATGTGGGACCATCACGCGGGTGTAAAATACGTGAAGTGACTGGAAAGGAAAAGGATAAAATAAGTGTATTAGATTTAGTGTCAATCGGAGGTGGCTAAAATATGTATGTATGTAAACTCGTGCTCTAGACTACATTTATCCGCTTGTGAACAGGGTCAGTCTACCTTTGTACTGCGAAAGATTTCTTTCCCTTTCTTTTTCCCCACCACCACCAATCCCTTCCCCAGTTATTAGTATCTAGTGTCTGGCTGCAAATTATGTTTTTCTTCACATATCATGTGAGTAGTGACTTATGCCTGCCGTTAAGGTGCGGAAATGACGTCATGAACTGCCTAACATCGTCACGCACATCAGTGGCCCGCCCATTGCCTTGCATCACTGAATAAGTCGCCGCCAGCCGACACTTCAAATTGTCTCCTGCCATCTTCTTTACACCAGACGTCAGTTTACCGTTCTCGAATGGCTCAAATCCCACTTGGTCTGTGCAAACGAACGAACGAGGAGTTCTTGCTTTGGTAGCCAGGGACGGGGATGAAGGTTCGTTGTGGAAGCGAAAGTAAACAGCACAGCCGTGAGAGACTCTGCTAGAAAGGCCTTGTGTAGGATGCTTCCAGCCACATGGCGTGCTATGCCACGATCTTTTGGAAGGCAATACCTCGGCGCTTGGTGAAGATAATTTGGCGTATTCCACGAGAAAAAAACAACTCACTGGTATTGACAATTGATCGGAGGGATAGTGTGTGTGTGTGTGTGGAGGCGAGGTGGGAGGAAAAAGGAACCCGAGGCGAAGGAGAGACAGTAGCGGGTCCATTGTGGCGAGTAATGTGTTTGATTGCTAGCGTGAGAAAATAAAAAGCTACCTGAAAAAGGCACAATATTGTTTAGGCCGAAATCCTGGGCGTGAACGTAACAATGTAAGGAAAAGACGCCCTCAGTAGGACAAGTAAAGGGTGGATTTATTCACATTTAATGTTTTGCGTTTGTAAACAACAAATAGCTGTCTTCGAAGATTCCTCTTTCTGATGCTATAAATGTGAGCATGTGACCAAAACTAGCAAGATAATTGATCCACCACCGTGCACTTGCAGCAGTTTTCATTTTCAGTCAATCAGCTCCTTGACCTCGTAAGACTAGAATTGTTACTAATGTTCTGACGTACTGAGGATAAGAAAGCGACTCTCTATGTACCTCCGTCCGTCAGTCCTCTGATGCTCAGTTGTTTTTTATGTTTAATTGTTCTTTTAAAAGTTCACATCAATGCAGAAGTCAGTCAGTATGTATGTATGTATGTATGTATGTAATTTGCGTCACATACTTTATTCTGTTGTTTATCACCCCTTGAAATGTGTCGAATGCCTTTTCAATAAAATATCAAATTTTTAAAGTCAAATTGTGTCCACTTTTAACTAGTCCTTTACTTTTTTCCCATTTTTCATTATCTTTCCTTTATTTATTCTCGATCTCTTAACTTGACTTACCCGCTTCCCTATTGCCATTCACATTTGCGCCCATTTTAAACATCAAATATAAAATGATAAAAACAGTGGTTATAAATTATAAAATCACATTTAGTATTAAACTGTAATTCATAGAACTGGTTTCTCTATCATTCAAAATGTAAAACACGTGAAATTATATTCAACATTCTTTTACTCAGGTGGCGTCTCTGATGCACGGTTTCCCTATTTCAGTATTCTCATTGCTCCAAGCAGAGGCCTAGTAGGTTTTGTTTGCAGAGTCTAATATCTTCGTGTAGGCTGCCAGTCTCGTTGTAAGAAGTTCAGGAGGTCTGCATAATGAATTTCATCCAGTCACTCAAGGCGAGGACGATATTGACCAGTTATTATCTGAAACCTCTTGATGTCGGACCCTGCGTCCAACCGATATTAGTCGGTGGCGCCGCGAACGTCGGGCTAACAAAAGCCTATTGCTACTCAACATTTAATGCTAATCAGACGATTAAATATTTGTGGGTGGGTCACATGCTTCTGCCGGTACACAGCATTATAAAGTCAAACATCTGCGTGAACATTATGCAGCAGCTGATTCGGTCTTGGTGGCAAACAAATAAAATGTATATTTCATCTTAGGTTTGTGTTGTTTATAAGTGCTTACTGATCTGTCACATGACAGGAATTTGCTCGTCTTTTCTAGTATGATGTGTGCAGTTGTTATCTTCCTGCGATGATGCAGATCATACACGTCAAACACCGATGTAGGTCCTCGTGCGCGTGTAACTTAATGAATGAGGCTTGCCGTTAAAAGTAGTACCCTCGTTTGAAAGATTAAACCCTACATCACGACGCCCTGAAGGCTATGGGGTAGGGGGAAAACAGAACTTTAAAATCAAAGCTTTCAGAGAAACGCGTTGACAAACGTGTTCAGTTTTTGTATCCCAGTCATACAGGATACAAACACAATAAACATTGTGTGCACGTTTGTTTAAAGTACTATGTTACACACCTAGCTCAGAGCATGGTACTTAGCAGAGTCTGTAAACAGCGTCATTTGCTGATCGAAGACATGGATGATGTCGGTCTCACTTTAAATCCCAACCGTGCTGTTAATCAAGCATGGGCTTTATGTTCACTAGAGCATTGGAGGCCATATTCAAATTGGTAGACAGACCGTGTCGTGGATGGGGGGAAGCATCGCGTAGTTCTGATTCGGTCCTTCACATCAGCATTTGTTTTTAATGTAATGAACAAACCTTCAAAGCTAAAGAAGGACATTTAAAACGGTGCATATTTCTATGCACTCTTAGAAACATATGCCTGCGTTTATGCACCTCACGCGCGCGCGCGCACGCACGCACGCACACACACACACACACACATCAGTGTGTAGGTACATCACTGTTTACTTGATTACCTGTGAATTCGCTTGCAAGCGATGGAGATGACTGCATGTTGTTTCATACGGTGTTAAATTAAAAAGACATGGGTTTTCTTTAGTTGAACTAATATTTGTTGTAGCGAAATTTCCCTCACCTTTTGATGTTACTGCAGGTTAGTGGACCACCGCCTTTGAAGGTTGTCCTCGCAGACCAAGAGAAGGAGCGTGAGCGAGAGACCCTGCTGGAGGACAAGAGCGAGGTGATTGATGCGGAGGATCCGTCAATTTCCTACACACAAGACTGTCCCAGACTCTTTTGGAGGTGCTTTATTGGGAATTTCGAGTACCGCCTGAAGGTAGGAGTTCTAAACCTCTGCTCCATGTGCATGTTTTTAATCTTATGGCGTTCGGTACCAAAACGATAAGCAGTGAAGCTCCTAAGGCATATGTAACCTTTGGTAACAGCAAAACGCTAAGAGCTGAATTGTATTCAGGCATGGAGTGTTAAGTGCAACTTCTATTCACGTACACTTAGCTTGTTGTGTGCATGCTCTATCGAAACATCTTGAATTACTTGAAAGGAACAATAAACTATTCACCAAACACGACCCCAACACATATATCAAACCAGGGGCATACTACCTGAGGTTTTTGATCTACAAACTAACAGGGTTTTTTTTCCTTTTACCCTAATCCTGGATTTTCTTTACGCTTAAGATAGTTTACGTTAACAAGTACTTGCTAGATAGCAAGTGTATTTATCAGCTTTACATTGTCACTAAGCTTGCAAGAATCATCCTGACTTACGCTGACTGCTCCTAATATTAAAACAGTCTATACAATGAAACACTTCCATTCTGGGGAAGAAACAGGGCCTCTTTCTTTGCCATGATCTAACTTTAGTTGCTGGCTCAGTGTAAGTTCCTCTTCTATGTGGGGAAGAAACGGGCTGCGCACTGATGTGATTTGCTGTTCTGTTCACAGCGCGTCATGGCCGCAGACCCAGAAGCCGGTAATAGCGTCAGCAACATCGACATGGTGTCCAGATACGCATTTCCGCTGACCTTCATCATCATCAACATGCTTTACTGGTTCCTCTATCTGTACAATGACTCCGACGACTTCTTTGATACAGAATACATTGTTGCTTGAGTGAAGTCCTAACAGGACCAGCTGCCTTCTTACATTAAACACTACAGCAAAGTAGGCTACTCTTTCCTAATCTTGTGACATCACTGTCATTCCTGCTGATTACTACTTATGTTGTCGAATATGATGTCCGCATATGTGTTATTACTTTATCACACTTTAACCCACTTGCCTTCCCCCTCCGCCAAAGAAACAGCTTTAACAGTTGCACCTTCACTCTTACACTTTTAAGGGGTTTTTCTAAATGAAAGAAGTCACTTTTACTTTAGTGTTACAAGAAACCTGTACATAATAAATATGCTTGTAAGAATAATACAGATGTTTTCCTTGCAGAAAGTCTTTGGGCATGTTTTTCTTGTTTGGAGACACGTGTGTGTGTGTGTGTGTGTGTGTGTGTGCGTGCGTGCGTGCGTGCGTGCGTGTGCGTGCGTAAGTATACCTCTATTACTTTACGCTTATTTGTTTTCGCTCCATTATACCACGAACTTGTATTAATACACGTCCATGATTATATACAGGAATGATAAAAGAAATTAAGAACTATGTTTTTAAAAAAATACATAAAAAACATTACAATCATAATTATGTAAAGGTATAACATCAAGTTTGTTTTGAATTCGCGATGAGTCTTGCTAGGGATTTAAATTCATAGTTTCCAGACATCCCCTACTGACATCTAAGACTTCTTCTTTACGACGATGACAGAGATGATAAGAAAGTGGTCAGGAATCTTAGAAAGACGTTATGTTAAATATAACGAATGCATTTCGTCAATTATTCAGCGCATGCGCAGTACGCGCAAGTCGGTGGTTAAAGCGGATGTAGGGGTCAGCCATTCAGTTGCTTTTACCGAGACACATGAGCGTAAAGAGAAGGGGCGAAAAAGATCATTGCTGTGTTATAAATTGCTGCAACAGTAAATTAAAAAATGGAGGAAAAAAGTTAATATTATCTGCTTTCCAGATAGTAAATGCCTGAAAACTCGTCAGACAAAAATTGGGGTTGTGTTGTACGCGATACGAAGAGAGAACTTTGTGCTGACAGCAAACTCAACAGTATGGGGTCGACATTTAAGATTTTCACACAAATAACCTGCGTTTATCAGCTAGATCCCAGCATTACATCGTGGGTATAAAAGTGAGAGTACACAAGCGTCACCGCGACGAGCAAAACAACTGCTTACAGTGTCCGCTCGAACTTCTTTGCAAGACCTGGAGAAAAGTGATGTGAAAGATGTGCGCTGCAGCGTCAGACATTGATTCCGAAATAACAGCGAGAGGAGGGAACGTGATATACATTAGTAAATGTATTAATAATAAATATCTATAATCTGTCACACAATTAATATTGTTTTGGTACAGGAACAAAAATACGCAGAGTTATGTTTGCTTACTGCCTTTAAATTTTACTGTAATATGCTTGCCAAATCCCATATATATATATATATATAGAAAGAGAGCAATAAATAAGAAATACTTTTCGTGACAGCTTTGACGAAGTACCCTGCTACACCTCCCCTCAAACACACACACATAGGGGAAACAGAATTTATTTTCTAGGCATTATACGAGCCTGTCCGCATACCATTTAAATAAATAAAATATATTGTGCAAAACACACTGAAATAATCGTTGTTCTTTTAAACTTGCTATTTATTAAAAGCCCATACAACTATTAAATTAGGTTTATAGTTGTGCTGATCAATAAGTATGCTGCTCATGGATCAGCTACTTTGGTTGAAATGAGTGAAAACGACTCCACCCCTTCTATCTAGTGCTCCGTGTTCGGGAAGACAGGTGTTGATAACAGCGCCCGACATTTGTTGTCTCCGCCAGCGTACAGCTAGCGGTGGAAGAGCGAGATACAGGCAAACCGTGCAGGACTCTTTCACGCATTAAGCAGACTAAGTCACGCTTTGCTTTCACCAGTTTGCTTTGTTTCCTCTATCCACTACCTAAGATTACTACTTCGGCAATACCAGGCAACTATGAAAATGGCTACGAGCTTCTCTTTGATTTAAATCGCTCTTTCTCCATGTTAACGAAGCTGAAATCGTGAAGCTCTCAGAAGACGCCCACAGTGAAAGAACACTACAAACCACGTAAGCTCCCCCGTCCAGTCCGACTAGCGCTCCGCAATAAGAAAGCTGCTAAATGCTGACTGGATGCTACCCTAGGTCACTGACCATGACTAAATACCCTCATTGACCTCCTTTGTCAGTACGAGACAAAATACTAAAGTGTTATGAGACTGGCCGCCTTATTGGATCGAAATAATCAGTAAATGGTAGGCCAACCTGGATGGGAACCGAGTTCAAAGATTGTCAACAATGGACAGAAGTGACTGTTGTATGACATGTCCTTATAAGATGCCTTCAGTTCGAGTTTCGTGCTGTCCTTAGAATGACGTCATGCTCAGATTTACTGAAGAAAGATTTCTTGTGGATACATGACGACGCGTCCTTGCTATCAATCGCTAACAAAATCCCTTTGCCATTCCACGTTCCTGATGAGGTTTCTAATACATTTTAGCTCCAGTACATTTGGTGGTAAGTTTAAAGGTCATTCGAACGCTTATTAAACCTAATTTCTTTACACCATCATTAGCCCAGTGCAAGCCGTGGTTCTAGCGATATCCTTAAATCAGAAGTGGATTTGAATCGGGGTTAAAACATCACCTGACTTCTGTCAAAACTATCCCTGAACAGCTAAAAATCTTTCTTTTCCCATTTTGAACTCCTTTCATTCCTACCCGTCCTTTCTTCCTCCTTCTTCTTTAGCTCGTTCTCTCTTTTTCTCTGTGTGACGGTTAGAGGCACTCAGACACGTTTCTCTCTCTCCCTTTCCAATTCTTGCCACACTCATTTTTAGCTATTCCTGACTTCTTGACGTCTTCGATACCCTTCTGCCTCTCGTCAGTTCCCTCCCCTTTCTGCGACAGCTTTTCAGCAAGGAGACCAGAGTACCGGCAGGCAGCACGTGTCGCTGCAGTGTTGTTTCGCTCCCGGAGATGAGCTAGCAAGTGATCCCCCGGCTTCCGATTTTGGCGAGTAAAGGGCTCCGGATGAACGGCGACAAACAGCGAGGGACACGCAATTCTAATGGCCCTTGTCACTGCTTTTAGGGCCACATAAAAAGGGAGTCCCTTCTTCGACAACAGACTGCTTCCGTCGCTTAAGTATTCCATTCTCTTCAATTTGAGTCCAGACCCAGCTTGGGCAGACCAAGTCATACTGAGGAACGCAAGTTAGCTTCCTTTCTAACAGAGAAGTAGGTGAAAAAGGATAAAGAAGCGAGAAGAAGTAGGAAAAGGATAAGATAAAACTTTATTTGTCCCGGAGGGCAATTTGGGGGCAATTCGATAACCAAACATAAAAACCATCACAACACATTAGTATGTACCAAACAGACTTTCACATTCATGTTTCATTCATTCACACTCAGAACCATTCAAAAGACGCACGGCCGAAAAAACAAAGGACAGCCTCAGTCTGTTGGTCCTGCACGCAGGTATACAAAATCGGCGGCCCGATGGGAGCTGGACAATTTCTCTCGACAGGACATGCCTGTCATCACGAAATACCAATAGAAGAGAATTTCAGCGATATATCTAAGACTACTCTGGAATCCAGATCAGATGTGTACCTTTGTCAACATTGTCTGATTTATATACACTTATTGAAAACTAGTGTATGTTTAGCTAGCATGGTTTGTCTACAAATATTGTTGGTTACCTGGTTTATTTAACAAACTTGTTCCAAACCGGCTTAACCTTTTAGCTAAGCTTGGTTATTTTGCTATCATTATAAAATGACACAACAAGACAACAACGTGTACTATACCTCGTATAGCAAAAACCCAGGTATAAACTTAAAAAGTTTACTTCGTTCATATCATGTTTAGTGGTGGGATTTTTTTTTAAGTTTACGTAAAGTTTTAATCACCCAGCATGTACGTTTAATATAACATATGACCGCACAATGCTTGCAAGCAAGGGGATTACTATCTAAAGGGTTGAAAATAAAGGAACACATATAAACCCTCCAGTTATCAGAATATGCAAATGTTCCGTCTTTGGTGTGTTCCGTTTACTTCCGTGCACTCAGCAGGATACCTCAAGCACGAAACTAGAAAATTTGTAGGGTAAATAAGCAACAGCTTGGCCCTCAACTTCCTACCCCCTATTAGCCACCAAGCCTCAGAAACGTCTTTCAAATGCAAAACTTCTTTGGCAACGTAATATACTTGAAGCCCTGGCAATGCAGACAACGCGTCACTGTTCTCAGAGGACGCCTAAATGTCAAGCGATTTTTTGACCCTCATTCTGCATAGCCTTTCTCTACAAAGACACTTTCTTCCAACGCATATTGGTTTTAATTATGACCCGAGACGGATAAGGAAAGTACTCAGCAGCATCTGAGGGGGTGGGGTGAGTGGAAACAGAGTTTGCCCGATTTCCTCCACCTACAAAGATACGATTCAGCGTTTGGAGTCATCAAAATGCTCTTTAACACGTCGCTTAAATGATAGAGATGTCACATGGATATTCTTTTAACCTAGATAACGCTTCAAACTAATGTTTGAGTGTGAAGCCGTTTCCATCAATCATGTCTGGATTTAGAAGACCAAGCACTTAAAGACTCGATTATGTTAAGAATCTTGACAGTGACATCGACATTAGTTTGTGCTAAAGATCCTGGCTAGTAAAAAAAACAAAACAAAAAAAAACACTCGTCTTCATCACTGAGTCATATAACTGGTTGGATGAGAAAGAGTGCGGCTGCATGAGCGCTTGTGGGGTGGGAGAGTTCAGTGTGGAGTATGTTTGCAAATATGAGAGTGCGCGTGCATCACAAGTGTACGTACTTGATCGAGCGAAAGTGCTAATGACAGAGTGGGTAGGGGTGGAGAGGGTAAGATAATCTGAAGGACAGAAAAAAGGAAAAATAAATGGATTCAGCTGTCCTGCACTACACTGCGTGCTTCATGAATCAATCTCATTAAAATACAGACATCGTTTTCGTGCACAGTAAGATTTGTTGCCTCACAACAACAACAAACTCAAAAGCTCTAAAACTACTTTTCACTTCACCTGTTTGTATGCTAGGTAAAGTAATTTAGGCACTCGTTCCTTTTGTGAAAGTCTGACTGCTACAGATTTCTCCGCTTTTACAAGCGGTAGCTGGCACAAAGGTCAATCCACTCCCGACATGATCTAGCTGCGAAATAAGCGCGACAATATGTATGGAAATGTGAGGCGAATTAAGTGCAAGTTCCTCGCGCCTCATAATCAGCGCCTCCGTCATCCCTTGGTCATCTCGTTAGACCGAGTGTCGCCCGTCGCGTGGGAGGAGCTCGGCTAAGCCTCCACGCCGAACGACGCATCGTATCTCGAAGGGTACTTGATCATGTACCGGCTGGCCGACCGTACGAGAAAGTAACTCTTCTTTGCATTTCAATACAGTTCTTCATCAGTCCCCCTTTTTCTCGTTTCCGACCATTCGGAAAATTATTTCCTGTTTCGCGGAGGTGAGTGTGCGGCGTGGGAAAAGGGTCAAACGGGGAGGACAGTGTGGGTAAAGGCCACTTTTTCCCCAGAGTGTTGTGTCGGTCACATGAGAATTATTTTGGTTCTAATTAACAATACACAGCTGCGTGTGATCTTATTTGGTGGTTAGCTAAAGCATGTGTTCTCGCTTTCTCGCTCGCTCTGTGCGATAAAAAGGGGAGATTGGTATTTTCTGAGGAAATGTTGCTGCCCAGTAGCAAATATAGTCTGTAAATGTGTGTGCTGGTTTGTTTGGGTGTGTGTGTGTGTGTGAGAGAGAGAGAGAGAGATTACGAGCTTAAAGATGTATTAGTGTTTGAGCATACACTCATACACATCGAGGACTTAATACGTATTCATTGCGCGCATTTCCTAGTGTACAGAAACAAATTTAAATTTGCATCCATGCCAGGTTTTTCAACATTGTTCTATTTCTTTATTCTTTTTATTCTACTTTTGTGGCTTTGTTTTCTTTTTTACGTTGATTCTAATATAACAGACTATATTAAAAAAATCATGCGAATGTATTAAACTTGGTGAAGTAATACGTAATAATAGCATTCATATAAACTGACAATCTCTGTAAGGTAATCACATTGCTACTATAGCAGTTCCATTGTCTAGCTATGTCGGTGAACCGTGAGATAGCAAACGCCTGATGAGACAAGTTATAGTTGGTGTGAGCAGTAATGACCTGACCTGCGTCTGTAGTTGAGCATAATGTAATGGAAATAATCGAAGTCGCGTTCTGGTACTTGCTGCTCACACCGGGGACTAAACACACTGTCGCTGGACTTAAGCCAATGACAGATTTGCATCCGTCGACTGCTTAGTGCGAGGTCACAGTCACACAGCGCCATTTCAGAGGCCCATTGGTTCCATTCCATGTGCAGAACCAAGCACCAAACTGCGTGTAAACTGTGCGTAGACCAAGCTAATGGAGCTGAAAGCAATGCCTCTATGCTCATGATGACAACGCATCTAAGAAGCTGGGCTACAGAGCAACATTATCATTGTGACAGAGGGGCGAGCTTGATTTTTTAAGTGATGACAGCCGCACCGTAAAGTGTTATCAACATAATTTCATCATCTTGTGAGTACATGGAACAGCAGGCAGCCACGTTTGTTTTTACAATCTGGCTTTAGAGGAGCAGCTTTCGTGCATGAAACCTTAGCAGCGAGGACTCTCGGGAGCCACGCCTTGTCCCGAGACTAGAGCGCAGTCTGCAAACATTACTGGGGCTGGATGCTAATACCTACGCTGTGGTGCAGACGTTTCAGAAAGATAAGAAAGCCATGGGCGGCTGCTTAGATCTAGTCTGTTTTTAAATGAGAAGTTTCACACACACACACACACACACACACACACACACACACACACACACACACACACATTTTATTATTAACGTGAGGACACAGCTGATGACCGTGTTTTTCACTACCCTCTCCACCAAAAATATATTACAAAAGACAAACATTAATTACCACAACAAAAGCATTTATTTTCAAAGCAGATAATTTAACTATCTTGCTCGATTGCTTACGTGTATTCCGTCTCATCGTAATTTAGTGTCAAATCTTCTTACATCTATTTACTGATCCTTTAAACTAGACTCTCCAACGTCTGTATTGGGCAAGCCATCTTCCTGCTAGAACTTTTTAGCGCTCTTGTTTCGAATGCGATTTAATATTGAGATCTTCTTGTCCCTGTATTGGGACCGGTCATTTACCATTAGACACGATTATCCGCGGGATGTCATTTCGTGTTGCTCTGTGAGACGGTTCTTGCTGTGTTTCTGAAGCTGTCCTTTTAAAAGAAACTGGCTCCTAATCGTCTTATTTCGGTTCTGATGCATGAACCGACATAAAAGCTGAAGGATATTTTTTTTCTTCCCGAGTCCTCCTCAGTCTGTAACAACAACAAAAATTAAAAAACAAAACAAAATCTTGCCATGCTGGTCAAAGCTTTTGGGTGCCAGGGAGGCAGTCTTATATTATTATCTCTTATCCGGTTGAGGTTTCGTTGAAAAGGCGGCTAGACTGAGGCTAGACATGTTTCCCGGATCACATCACAAACACGAAAACGTCACACATTGACTATCCATAACATTTCTTTCGTTTTTGACACTTCGCCTTTCTCTGCTTCAGATGTCTAGTAAGCTCGTTTGGTTTCTCGATGAAGTTCAAGGAGGAGCTTTCTTCAAAGGGAGATAAATACGCTGTATCTGAAGTTCCAATGCTTTTTGTTCGAGATGTTATGTGATGCTCGCTGGTGGTCATGAAGGCTGGCTAAGAATGGCGCCTTCAACAACAACGTCGATGCAGCCTGTACGTCTCCATGAATTTATCAGTTGATAAATTCGGGTTTTTTTCTTATATTTAATTATTATTTGTAAGCTATGTTTTTTATTGCGCACTTTTTTTCTTCATTCCCTGTCAGTCAGGCCTTAAAATTTCTACACGTGCCTCCAGTTAGACTGGGTTAGTCGCTTTTTCGTTCTTTAGAAGTCTCCACACACGAAATTATTTCTTAAACTTTAAAAGAAAAAAGATAATCCTTTATTTGATCCTCCCTCTCTTTCCCCCCTTGTTAATTGATACTTGTACGTGTATACGTTAGCACTTAATTAAACACATACCTTAAAAAACATTCGTTAATAGCTCTGAAATGTTTGTGCCAGTAATTGTAACTACACATTACAAAATAGATAAAAATGCGTCTTTCGTAAAATTTGTGATCAGTCGTGGATCGTGTTCAGGCAGCAACGTATCTAACGTGTGGTTAGCCTTTAGTTCCGTTTCTGCACATTTGAACTTCGTAAAATTAACCCTTTTGACACTTCAGCTGACAGTAAACTTTTGAGCTTCTAGCAATGTTTATTACTCTTCAGTGCTTGCACAGATTTTTCTTTCGTTTTTTTTAGTGGGGGGGGGGGGAAACGGTCGTTCCTTTGTGTTTCCTGCTTTTCGTATGACAAAGATTATTAACAAATACTTATTTTGGTACATTTGTTACTCCACACCAAGCGAAAATTACTAACTGCTGAAATACCTTGAAAAACCCAGGCGGCGATCTAGTCTCACTTTTTGCATTCGCATTGACTTCCACGTTTATCTCTACTAACACAAGCGTGAACTTTGTCAACATCTAGAAATATGCGTTTTGATTTTAAAGCCTGGAAGATTACTTTTCTCCGCTGCACTCGAGTAGACGCTAAACGAAACGCATAATAAAAAGGACTGGCCTCGGTCACAATGACCCTTCCGGAGGAAAAAAAAATGTGGTGACGTCTCGAAGACGTTTTGCTAGTCAACAACTCGATTCATTACACGCCGCTAGCGCTGGGGAAGGGAGATGTCAAGATGTTTAACAGCGACACGGCAGCTCGCTTGTCTCTCTTCACTTCTAAGACTGCCGAGATGGAAGTTACCGACAGGTCGGTAGAAAGACTGCAAGACAAAGTGAAGACAGGGAGATACAGACAGCAAAAGAAGGGAAGCAGGAGTAAGACGTGAGAGGGTAGAATAGGTTGTAAACAGGAAATCTGGTTGACTGACAGACTAAGCCGTGAAATAACCGAAGCAAAATAAATATTCATACAGTGTGGCTGCCCTATGGCCCATGGAGAGTGACGCTGAAAGCATTACGAAAGAAAAAAGTAACCATGCAACTAGGTCATTTCGTTACAAGACAGACAGAAGTAAAAAAAACAGAAAGAGAAACGCTTTTTAGTAATTAGAGACAGAAAAAATATTGAGACAAATACAGAAACAGAGAGAGAGAGAAGAGGAAAGTAACAAATGGGTTTTAACTTTGAATCCTGGGAGACAAAGAAAAAAATTAGAACTGGATCAGTAGACGAGAAGATAACTTGAGTGCGAGCTTTTTTTATTTTCTAGTGGAAAAACAATGTGTTAGAACTGCTCCGAAGTGAATATGCACGCGGAATGTTGCCAGCCGGTATGTCAAACTTCATACCCTGCACGTTACATCACGGGCAGCAGTCTTTGCATACGTCACAAACCGTGGAGTCTCGCAAAGAGACCGGTTGGTATCTGACAGTAGCTTTGTTTTCTGCAAAATAATCAAGCATGAACAGTCTTTCTTCTCTGTCGCGACCGTCTGCGGACGCAAAGAAAAATACGATCTCTTATCACTGTTTCTCTTTTCTCTGTTGCCTTATGTTTGTCCTGACTGTCACAAGAAGAGAGAATTATTTGATTTGTGATGGAGAGTTAGTCTAGGCACCTGACTTTTTCAGTCTTACCTGGTTCGTAGTAATCACGTGTGATGACGAAGGCGGGTTGACACTGAGCAACTTTCTCCTGCCGGTCGAACATCATCGTGTAGCACAGCGAGTTTCTAGTGATCTGTTGAACGTAATTTGCGTTGAGGAAGAGGATGTTGGGGGCTTTCAAGCGAGATTAGACTTCAGGATTCTAGTAACCAAATCGCTGGATCTTGTCTCCTAAACGTGTTGTTTATCCAGTTAAATTGAATCAATAGAAAAAAATAGTTGTGCATACTTTTTACTTCCAGGCTCATGAAGTAAATAAAGTATCATAAGTGACGGGCAATTCCGTAAAACTCAACTGAGTGCATTGTATTCAGCAAACTGAAGGGACCGCGGTATACGGTAAAGGCAACCAAGATGGAAAATTTCGACGCCATGCTTACGGTGTCAAAGTAGACATCAAGAAAGCGTCCTCTCTGCTCCACATATTTTAGACCAGCCACGTTGCCAACACTGCTCATGTCAGGTGCAAAGCCTGACGGAATTCCAACTTCCTGTACGACCATGCCACTACTTGCGTTCAGCAGCCATCTGCATGGGAGGAGTAAAAAAACATCAAAGTTTAAAAACATCAAATTAAATTTATCGTTTCCGATTATACCCATGGCAAATCTTGGTCTGGGTGAGTGTTCTTTAAAGAACTAGTGGGGAGAATATTTTGATTGTGTAAAACTCAGTGTAAGATATTATCTACCCCAAATGTGAGTGAACACTACCCTTTCTTTTGTTAGATAAACGCCTACAAACATCACCATACACCGAAAGAGGTCAAAATTGTGACCAACTTTGTAGTAGACTAATTAACTTTTGGCTCTCCTACTGACTGAGGCTATTCCAATGTAAACATACCCATGAACAATTCTGTCCACTGACTTCTGTCCTGTTGACCTTTTTACCCAATCAATGCACCCACTAGTCCTTTAAAGAATCAGGAGGGAGTCTCCCCTCAGTCAAAATACAATGGAGAGAAAGTGTAGTTTACCGTGTACAGATCATGAGCTTGAAGCTATTGAGATAGTCGTCCAGTAAGACTGTGGACACACCAAAAGCTGGTTTTCCAAACTCAGATTCGGAATTAAAGAAGAAATCAAACTGAAAAAGATTTTTCGAATCATTTCTCGTAAAATTGCATGGTGCTTTTTCTGGCTGCTTTGACTAATTGTAATGAAGACTATCTAAACTAACCTTATAAGGCTGCTCTCTCGCTTTCTATCTCTATTTTTCTCATTTCACTCCTCTTCATTCTCTCTCAAAACAAAATCTAAGGATAAAAATGCAGAAGACAAATCTACTTCGCCACGTTCGAAGTATTTGTCAACCGCTCAAGAAGTGCAAAAATGTTGGAGCAGAAGCAACAAGACAACCACGTGGTTTCTTAAACTAACTTATCAGAAACTGAAACCTAAAAAGACCTTTGAAAAGGACTCGCTATTTATGTGATAAAAAATCATAAGCTTCGAATTAAAATTATGTATGCTTTGTGTCACTTTGCCTTTGACTCTCGCATTATCACACACATATGTACAGATTAGATAGATAGATAGATAGATAGATAGATAGATAGATAGATAGATAGATAGATAGATAGATAGATAGATAGATAGATAGATAGATAGATAGATAGATAGATAGATAGATAGATAGATAGATAGATAGATAGATAGACGCCCCAAAAATACAGCCAGCCAAAGACACGTCTCGTAAAAAATACTATTAAGGCACTTTGATAGAAGAGAAGCTGTCTCTTCTCTATTTTTATTATCTCAACACACGTCTCCAGCAACTAAACCAAGGTGTCATAACTCTTAAACAGTCTCGGTGTTAATTTAGCAAGGAGATGGAGCCAAATGAAACACCGCCTTGCAAACATGCAGCATGTATAATACTTGTATTAATGTGGCAAATAAAATATGTAACTATATTTTATACATACAAAACTTACTTCAGCTACAGCTACGCCAAGTCCTGTCGCTTGGAAAGAGACTTCCGATGGAATAAACGAAAGCTGTAAAAAAGACGAAGACCAAGTGTTCGGTTACCAGACTAGTCTGAGCAGCGATCATTGTAACTTACTTGATATAAAATTAAGAGACGGGGATAATTGCGTCGTGACTCAAACATTCCACACAGATATCAGAAACATTCTGATGCCATTTGTTGTTGCCGATTTTCCTCCTGTTGGTGTGCATGGTTAGAAATCATGCACCCAGAGTATTCCTCTGGTTTCTTTTTCTTGGTTCTTACATAAAGCCTAAATAAATACACGCTTCTTGATACTTGTTTCCAGACGTGCTAGTTTGCTAACAGCTCGCACGCACGCACACACACACACACACACACTCACACTCTCTCTCTCTCTCACACACACACACACACACACACACACACACACACACACATGTTCTAACCTCTGAAGACTGCAATACAAGGGCGTTGGAGAGGCTGACGTTGAAATGGGATGTCGACTGCTCCGCTCTGACTTCGATATGCAGGTCATCACCAGATGGTGCTGTCGATGCTAAGAACTCGGACATGGCTTGCAGGGCAACAATGGTGTCCTATTCAAATTTATCCACGTAAAGTCAGCTTGCAACATGAAAACACTTTTAACAAAGCTAAAACTTAATAAAAAACAAAAATTTTAAAATTTAGCTTCTTCGGATGAGAACTGCAACATTGTTTTTCAATTGCTGGCTCTTTTCCTTTAAAAAAAATGCTGGATGTTTCAGTGTAATTACTAGCTCCCATGCCCTATTTTTCACAATGACCGTATCATAGAAACACGTTCTTGCTGCTTAATAGCAGGAGGGAACATAGTAACTACAATCAGATATGTAGCAGGCAACAGGGAAAAGATAAGGGGAGAGGAAGAACGAAGGCCGATCAGGCAAACACAGCAATGGACTGGATAATTAGTTTCATTCGTCGTGGATATTTTCTGGAGAAAAGTATCAGGGAATTATCATGCAAATTATTAAAGAAATCAAAGTCATTTTCGTTCTATAACCATCAAACTTTTGAGGTAAGACAAAAACCACGTCTAGTCTAGAACCTCAGATACATTTACTTTACTGCACTGAATTTATGGTTTCTTCCGAGGGAAATATATCGTAAAAGGAAGCCAGCTTGGAGATATAGAACTCTCTTCTGGTTATCTATTCATGGATTTTGATGCAAAAAGATTCTAAATTACCTTGGCCCCGTCACAGGGAGTCATCATTGCAAGAAATAAATTACAGTAATAGAATATCAAAGAAATTGGAACGGACAAAATATCTCTCTCCCTTTCCATATCCGCCACTTTCCTACAATTGAATCCTTCAAATCTGCACTGAAAACGCACCTCTTCCTTGAGTATTACTCCTAACACAGTCCACACAATGCTCGTCCTTTTTTTTACCCTCCCCCCTTACGCTGTTGCTACTTTTCTATCCATCTTCCTCTGCAGAATCACTATATTCTCAGTTCTTATTATTAAATGCCTTTTTGTGTTTTCTATATTTTTCTTCTATTCCTCGTCAGTAGTATTGTTTATTCTTCCGTCCTTCGTATTCTATGTAGTCCATCTCATACCTGTTTTATGTGCTAAGAGCATGATCTTTATGAGTGTGAGTATGCGTTATAAAAATCTTCATTTATTATTAAATATTATTATAAATCTTCATTTATTATACAAGGTCTAAAAACACCAAAGCTACAAAACCTACTAGTTCAGAAATTAGACGAGACTTTTCCTTCTTTTATTTCCAAAATACTAAGAGAAATCAATATTTATTTCGACTCGACTGTAAAGCTGAAGAACAGTCACATGTCTTCTATCATAGCATGACCGCTTTCAGATAGAAATTGTAGCACAAACATTTATACTTTGTCTTAAATTCAAATTTTTTTCTGATACATACAAATACAATTTACATTCGAATTAATGAATGAGTTATCACGGTCAAAGCTATAAGTCTCGTAAAGTTTTCTGCGGAATGGGAATTTCTTGCATCAAAATGTCTTTTCCTATTTCAAAGATAATACATTGAGTAGCTCGTTAACACGCCTTGCTGCATCCAATCCTACGTTTTACAAAAAATGGAGACTTATTTGATTACATATTTTTACCTTTTATTGCTGAGGAGATCAAATTTTTTGTTCTATTTTCGTTCAGGGAAAAAATATACAAATTTTGTTAATTTGATTTGATAGCAGACAATGGAATTTGTGACAACGTGACGAAAAAGGCCTTCTGGGGCTGCAGTGTAAATCATGTTCCTACATCTAGAATCTGTGTAATTTATCAAAACAAATGAATAGAATGTCTGAGCAGTAGTCATGATTCAGTCGCGATTTTTATGCAAGTCACCAGCAAAGTTCCAGTCACCTACTTGTGTCGAAACGAAGCCACCATTTGGATTCCTTTGACGAGTCAGCCAGTGAAGAATACCCATTCCTTCCCTGGTGAGACCTTTAGCCGCGTAAGCAAGCAAAGTATACGATGTAACTTGAATTTCAATCGGACGAGCACGAACCACACTTGGTTGCCAATAACGTCCAGCATCGGTCTGGTTGGTCTGATCTGACTTCCAGAAAGTCATGCCGTCTGTTGAGAAAGCGTTAGTACTACGTGGTTACTGCTGGCATTATCTTACTAATAATTACATAATACAGTTTGACATTCAATTCTGCTTGATTTTTACAGATTTAAAGTGACGTGAATTTAACAAACAAGAGAATAATTCTACGCAGTCGTGAAGACAGCAACAGAACAACATCGGTCATAAAGAACAAATGCCTTCTCACAACCAGAGCAAAATCATTCAAAAAAATCTTGCAGAAATAGATGTAGATATAGATATTATAGATATATAGGTATGGATATATAGATGTATATATAAGTATTATAAATATAATAGATGAATATATCTATTTGATGTTGATATGGATATTAAAGATACACATATAGATATAGATGCATCAGGAAATTTGTTCATCCACAGGTATGCAAAATGCCTCAACCTAGAAACAGCAATAAAAGCTCTTACGCAAAAACTTGTGTAAGTAAAGCGCCAGAAACCAAACACACGAAACATGCAGATACCCTCACAGAGAAACAAACTACTCGCTATAAGAGAAATTTTGAGAACTGTGTGTCTTGAAACTTCATGTTTCAAGCAGAACAAGAACCTCACCCTCTGTGATCAAGCCAGCTCTCAGTTCCGCCAAGGCCGCATCAGCGACCACACTGTGGGCCTTGAGCAGCGCCAGTGTCGTCACTGCCCGGGAAAGGGCATCGGATATTGTCCAGTGATTGAGTTCCAGGAAATCCAGTGCGTTCTGCGTGGAATTCTCGTAAATAGCCCTTTGCTCCTAGGAACAAATCAAAGATTTGTGTACGATTTGGTTCAGTGTGATTAACCGATAAGCCAGTTTCTAATTGTTAAGACTGTGTATGTCATGCGTTTTATTCTAAAAATAGATTATAGGCTCAAAAGGGAGAGGGGGGATAATTAGACGATATGTGCAGGGGTCGTTAAAATACTAGGAATGAAAGAAAAACCTGCTTTTATTGCATCGAACCAAAATACACAATTCTGATAAGAATAATAGCTTTCTGTTTTCCTTTTTTTGTAAATCAAGCCTTAACAATTTCCCCATAAGACATAATCAAATACATTTTTTACAAGCATAACTTCAGTACTCATGTTATAGTTTTCAAAAATAGGGGTCCGGATAGCCTAATGATTAGGGCAAGAACATTAGAAGCTAAAGTCCTGCATACAAGCTGGTTTAATAATTATGAGAAGCAGGATACTTCCCTCAGTTGACTCAGTTATGGAGCGAGTCCTAAATTGATAGAAGGGGTGGGAAAGATAGGGCAAAGATATCACGAGGAGATAAGCCCCACCCTCACAAAAGCTGGCCCTGCGATAAGTGAGATCTTTAACGCCTCATCTGCCCTGTAGCTGTAGCGTCCCGGGACTGCTTTTATCTTTTCTTTAAAAAATAACAGTCTTCGTAAAGACAGATGGGGGTAGAAGAAAACTTTCATGCAGAGCTCATTCAGCTATTTATCCGATCATTTACCTTAGTTTCGGGAATGTCTGAATTTTCCATTAAAGCTAGAAGAACAAAGGCAGTCAGTCCAGGTGAGTGACCATCCAATTTCTGAAGAAGAAAAACAGTTAAAGAGATGTTTATTAGAGGTTTGGATTTTGATGCGTGGAGAAATGACCAGAGTGTACGCGTCTATCAACACGCTTACTAACGTACGCACACTTAAAGTCAGACACATTGTAACACACGCTGACTAACAGAAACACGTTCACTGACACGCATGCCCCATTAAATCCATGAGCAAACAAAAACATTTTCCGCAGCATGTGCCCAGCGAGCGAGTGACGAGAACACCAAGCAGCATTACCATCTGTGGGTCAACAAGATGGCCAAACTCATTAAAGGAGCCGTCTGCATTCTGGTGCTCCAAAAGCCAGTCCATTGTTTTCTGTAGCACTGCTCGGTCCACATAAATTTCCGAGCGTGCTTCGTGGAACACTCGAAGCACGAAGGCTGTCAGCCTGAAACAACGATAATGTCTCGAAAAATCTTACATTACGAGCAGCTACTGCACAGCTCAAGGGCAAATCTTTGTTTTTCTTTCTCTCTCTCTCTGCCTAACGGTCATGTGATAGTCACCAGTACAGTGCTTCGAATGTTTCTGGTTCAGATCTCACTCATGCTGTTTGTTGTTTTGTGGATGTTGTGGCCCCTGTTTACATGGACGGTTGTTTTGCTGTTATATATCTTAGTTGCTGGTTTGTCTTAAGGCATCTATACCTTTAAAAACCCTATTCCCGTCTTAAAACACCGAAGCTCTTCCCCTCTACCCATCTTACATATATATATATACTTATTAGTAATTCAGGAATATGTAAAGTCTCCAGATATACTGGGCTTAATATATCATTCGAGACGATTGCGAAAAACCCTACGATGTTAAGCGTACGTCATTGTGTGTGTGTGTGTGTGTGTTTTGTTTTGTTTTGTTTTCGCAACAGGGAAAACGCTGTGCTGTCTGCTTTGTATTTTAGTGTTTACTGTCAGTGATACAACACTCTTTGCCAAGTCTCGGATTTTTGCTCCTGCCCCTCTCCATGTACCGTTTCATTGACCATTGTCCATCCTGACCTACCAGGTGCTGCCTGCGTTATCCCGTTCACCAAACGCGCTGAATCCACCGTCTTTCCACTGGTATGTTAACTCTGTCTGATAGCCTGAAAAGTCGTATGATGCACTAATAACTTGACTTTTCGCTTGAGTCTATGACCTGGTAGTTTAATAACAGACAACAACTGTCAGAAAAGTACAGGTTATAATCACTTTAGTCTTCAAAATGAGACTGTAACTTCTTAAAAGTAAGAGTGTGATGTATTGAAAAAAACACAAAATCGCGCTCAAAACATGCTCTGTAGCTAATGATTAAGCTTTCTACTAATCATCTAGTACCTCGGTCCTGTAAACCTGTTAGAAGCTACCATCTACCTGTAGGACCACAGCTGACACGTACTCAGTTTCTTTCATTTCATTTCTCTCTCTCTCTATGTGAGTGATCGAGAGAGAGAGAGAGAGAGAGAAAAGAGCTTTCCATTATACCAAACATGGCCAGCAGTTTTATCGCCATTTGCCTGTACGTTTCAGGAACCTCTGACCTATTTCGAGGAGATTCTTTATCCTCTTCTCAAGTGTTGCTGTCATCTTTCCAGTCTGTCGAAGGTATCGGGCTATATAAAGATCGGGTGCCATGCCGATCATGTTCTGCTCGCCGCAGCCAGTGGGCATGCGCAAAAGATTTTCCAGGCCATCCATGCTCGGTCCAAGTATGTCGCCTTCACACACACACACACACACACACACACACACACACACACACACACACACACACACACACACATACACACACACACATATATATATATATTCATTTACACAGACACGCACATATATAGAAAGATCACGTTACATATACTTTGGAAGGCCAATAAATCCCTTTAGTGTACACAGATGTAGTAAAGCATCTACATATACGAAGACAATTGTCTGTCTGTCTGTCTGTCTGTCTGTCTGTCTGTCTGTCTGTCTGTCTGTCTGTCTGTCTGTTTGTTTGTTTGTCTGTCTGCCTGTCGTTTTCTCCCTTTACTCATTCTCCTGCGGTTCATTCACAAGGTACAATCATGGACATACATCCTGTCTTTCTCTATCCACTTCATTTTCAGTGTAAAAACACATATGACTGCACTCAAATTATCCACCTTCAGAACGATACATGTCTAGATACCAATAAACTATAGAAAAGTATCTGTGTTTTCTTTTCTCTCTCTCTCTCTCTCTCTCTCTCTCAATCGCTTCAACTTCTTCACCAAAATGAGACCACTATCATGTATCGGTTACCGGTGACCTTGATGCGTGACCTTGACGACCCTTGGACTACGTCGTCAGGGAGAGAGACAGGGAATGTTTGGCTGTATGTTCCCAAGTTGCTAGGGTCGAGACTGATGAGCACTGGGATACTGAGCTCGTTCGGCACGCCCTCTGCCTACACAACATGACAACGCCTGTCTTACACACTTGAGGGCCTGTCTCCCATTCTTCACCACCTGCTAGAGAACACTCTCTAGAAAATGTCTCAACATCTTCATCCCATATCTCATTCTTCACAGCTGTCCCACAGTTCAGTACTTGAATCACATAAATAATCTGCTATACGCTAACGGGGTCGTTTGAATATCACTGGTTCCACTCTTTTCAAGTTTTAAGCGTCGATGTATTTACATTTACAAATTCCTGAAGCGATGAATGATACTAGTAAAGTTCGGATTGTCATACTGTCTAACAGTCTTTTGTTTATCCGATATTCACTTCTTGTTACAAGAATAAATCAAGCCAGTACATTTTACGTTATTGTACACCTATACGTTACTATTATCTTTACCATGGTTTGCTCCTATTATTCGTTTTTTTTTCTAAGTCTGCAGATATTTGATCGAGAAAGAATTAAAAGACCTCATTTTAGGAGTTTCTCACCTGCACCACAAGCTGCCTACGTTCACCGTCCGCCGCAAGTGTGGACCTGACCGACACTTCGATGTCGATGATGCCTACTGATGAAGGGATGATGGAGAAATACACCACGGCTTGCTCGTTTGACTTCACCTTTAGAACATCGTCATTAGAGTTAGGTACATCTAAAGTTGACTTCGTCTCTACTTAGTTGACATTAAAAGTTTGCTGCCAACGTCGTTTTAATAGATTCAGATCTCTTGATCATGTTTGTGGTAGATATCATGTCAGATATGACAAAGCTGTACGATTGCTTCGCAATATGATTGAAAAATATCAGTGTTTTTCACGCTACTTTCAGGTTACACCAATTGAAAAAATCTTTTTAGCGCTAAATGCACTTTAGGCTATTTTATTTTTACTTCTAGAGACTTTTGCCAAACGGGCGCTTCCATTGACAGGAGTAAATATATTTTAAAATATATTTTAACTATGTCCCATTATGTCCTATTAAACACACATTTGATATAAATTTGAACACATTTGCATATCAACACGTATTTGTATTTAGACCATGCGTCCTTTTGGGTACATATTTCCAGACTTCAAACCCCACTTTTTGTTTTGGTAACAGAAAAGTGTGCAGGAGTGGAATACCATTGACTTAAAGGGTATCTCCAGTCAGCTACTTAAATCAGCAACAAACCAAAATGGCTCCTGAGGGGATTGCCTGTCGATCTTCTGTAATTTGTGCGATGGACTTGCTTACATTAAATTTAATTCCGTTGATTGCATATCGGACGTGTGATCCCAGACCCTTTGCCTGCTGTCAGTGATGATCAAGGCTGGTGGTTGGTGCTAATTAGGCAGCAGAGGTATTTTTTAAACTCACTGACAAAGTAAGTTAAGTGAGAGAGTGAGATCGCGTGTTAAATTCCTCGGAATCCACAATGACTTTTTCGCGTGAACACTCACAAAGACTGTGCGCTGCTGGTCTTCGTTAGACAGGGACTCGCTCTTGTCAGGCCCAATGATGATGCTGGTGTAGTCGTGGGAACCAGGCAGACTCACCAGCACCTGGACATGGAACAATTAGCTTTAAGTCCTCTCGCGCACTCACTCGTGCACGAACAAGAACGTAAGCGCATATAAGCAGACAAGCGTTGCATAACTACTATTGTCACAGAAGAAACGGCCAAACCATTACACTTTTTTTACGGATTTCCACAATTTGTGCATTAATCTCACTCAAAGGAAGTGTCATATCAACTTCAGTGCTGAAGAATAAAAACATAAAATCAGCTTACATTTTTTTCTGTAGATGGACTATTTTTTAACACAGATTCTTTTCGTTACTTTTTTTTTTCTTCTGTTCTTTCTCTCTTGTCTAATTTACCGCTAGGTCCAAGAGGAGGTAATTGAAGACGCTGGCCTCCACAACGACGTGCTCTCCCCTTACAACTGAAGCAGGCAGATTCAGACCGACAAAAAACGACCGAAATACTGTCAGCTGCAATGAGAAAACACATCCGACATCAGTAAGCCTGCATTTACTTTCTCAGTCCTCAGAATGATATTTTTGAGAAGAACCAAAGTAACCATTCCAAAATGAATGAATCAATTTACTGCAAGATATCTTCCCACAAATCATTTAGTTTTCTAGATACAAGCCGGCACAGAAATTGATCAAACCTGTGAAGTCGTTCAAACACATTCTTTCAGCTTCCACTGGTT
The DNA here is from genome assembly GCA_004794655.1 of Marisa cornuarietis. Classification (NCBI taxonomy): domain Eukaryota; kingdom Metazoa; phylum Mollusca; class Gastropoda; order Architaenioglossa; family Ampullariidae; genus Marisa; species Marisa cornuarietis. Next base: position 13,649,899 of record SMMW01000575.1, read on the forward strand.
CGGCCCTAAACGACATTTGCTACTTATGACAGCAACGAACTCGTGGTTTTTCAGCCTTTCTCCTCCTTTTGATTTTCTTCTATCTGGTCGAGAGTATTCCCACTCAGAATTTTATAATTAGCATCATGCAAAGAGGACATATGCACTGGATATGATAAAGAGGAAAAATTAATTTTTTATGCTTTTAAAACCATAAAATCCAGCTAGGAAGTAAAGAAACAATTTTTAGTTGACTTGGTGACAAAGTGTGTCATCTGTTGACATAAAAGTAACATCAACTGTTGGAGTATGAACCTTGCTTGCCGAAGGCGTCATGCCAAGACCAGTTTGAAGGTTGGTGGCAAACGCTGTGATCACCCAGGAGGTAATTGTGTCCGGCACCGTAGTTGGAATCGTAACCGAGCCACTATCACTGCCGGATAGAAGACAGACGGGTTAAGAAGTGTGGCAAAAGTAACCTGCATTGACAGTTTAAAAATGTGGTTATAGCTGCTTCTGTATCTCGACTGTAAGAATTGATTTAGGCTTGTCTTAATGTCACTTTGTACAGGAAGTTCTCATTTAGATAAAGTTAATCGACAAGTCAGCAACATGGTTACCAACATTAGTGTCACACACACACACACACACACACACACACACACACACACACGCACACGCACACGCACACGCACACACACACACACACACACACTGGAAATAACACGATTTGTAACAGCAATACAAACAGCTTTGACAGTTTGAATCTCATTTTTTTTAGTCTGGTTGAACTATTGTTTCACGATTTTAAACAATGCTTTATATCTCTTTGCATAGAAAATGGTCGGCAGAACTACTCACTTTACTGATCGGCTGAGCCACAGAAACGTTTCTGGGAAAAGGCTGCGAACTCGCTGAACTTCCGCAAGCCCTTCACCCGAAGGCATATTGGCTGGTAGACGGTAGTAACCAGGTTGTATAGTTAAATACCAACAAACTGCAGCTTACATTAGACTAAATTGGAGTACGGGTATTGACTACTCTTGGATTTTACATTCAAAATTTCTCGACAAAAGTGATTTCATATATAAGGAGATAGGGCTGCCGGTATTACACTAAGGAACCTTTTACCAAAATAGAGAAAAATGTTACTTCAAAATGAAACATAACTGACGTTGTTGGCCTGTGAAGCCAGGAGCTGAAACATGCAAAAAAGTGAAAGAAAATACACATATCGTGGTATATGTTCAAGATATTTCAATTTGAATGATTTGAAAAGCTATGTTAATCTTTTAGACTGGGAGGTAGAACAAAACGAAAAAGCACAACAAATCAATGGTGGTGGTGGTGGTGGTGGTGGTGGTGGTGGGGGTGGTGGTGGTGGTGGTCTAAAAATAGTCTGTCATTTAACAAGACAACAAGAAAGGGTAAAGTAAAATATACATTTGAAGCAATGAGTTGGTCTACTTATAAACATAAATAGTGATTCTAGCTGCTCTGTCTACATTTCAAGGATATTTTGTCAAGCATCTGACACAAAAGACTACTTCTCCCATCATCTGCCACTGTGCGACGAGTGTGAAGCTTCGAGTACTATTTGGGTCTGTCTGTCTGTCTGTCTGTCTGTCTGTCTGTCTGTCTGTCTGTCTGTCTGTCACCATATTTTGTTTTCTTGTCTTTTCTTTTGTATACTTACGGTACATCATGCCTGGTGCCGGGGTCATATCTGAAAAGACAGCAAAGAAGACTATCAGCTTAATACTCTCTCAGCTAAGAAGCTATGACAAAATGTGGACATGCCTTAGACAAATGTGACATTTCTGACCATGCCAACCATTTATGAGTCGGTGTACATCAGTCGTCAGATCTTACATCCATGATCTTGTCGATTACCTGTGCATCAATGTAGATCAGTAACGTTAATTAACTTGTACGGAAAATTTTGACAACTTACTGGGGCCGTTAGGATAACCAACAGGAACTGAAACAGAATAATGTTACACGCTGTGAAAAAAGCATTAGCTCTTATTTGCCATTCTATTCACAAAGTGTTTCTTAAAAAAAATCAAAAAGTCATTGAATAAAGCCTTATTGACTTATTCACAGTTAGCGCAGTCTTTTCCATTTTCTCTTTCCCTCACTCACAGGTGAGCACGCATTATACACACAGAAGGGAACTCAGGGAGCAATTCATACGATTCTTCCTCTTTACTTTCCAGTTTCTATGCAAACTCTAGCAGTAAAAGTGATGATGATGATGATGATGGTCAACTTACTCGTCAGCGCTAAGACTTTAGCTGAAACAAACAAACAATCGATTACAACAATGAGAAAAAGCGGTTAAAAACATAAAACAGAGAAGCATAAACATTTTGCTGTCACAAAAACACGTTGTCAACAATTCATAAACTTGCCATACAGTGTGCGCGAGGTAAAAGTATTTGTAGACCTGAATGACACGTTGAGTAAGCAATCACTGAGGAGATTCCTTCACTGAATTTCTAGTGTAAGAGAAGTAAACATTAGTCTTGCTTTATTTGTGTGTGCATGCTAACGCGTGTAATGGCTGGCGTACTGTCTATTCCAGTAGAACCTTCGTAGGTGTAAAGTTGGTCCTCTTTACCACTTTCTGAGACTTCATTAATACTTACGTCCATATATTGAAGGATCGTCTGGAACAGATTCAAAAGGAAAGGTTATGAAAGGTGGCTGCTGTTCTGTCAAAAGACTTGTTAACGTAGCTGTTGCCACTCTCCCTCTCAGATTCACTTCGCAACAAACACCTTTTGTATCCTTAACCTTGTTTTCCATAATTTCTCTTCTGACCCGTGGCCAGACCCTGCACCTACATTCCTCCTTCCTTTATCTTTCTCATCATAATGCAGTTCTGTCCTTAGTGCTATGGATCTGTAATTGTTTTTTTTATACAAAAATGGTTAACAAAATTAAAGCCTTTCTAGTGTTTTTTTCATTGCGCTAAAACAGAATCCCACAAATGCACGAGAGATTGCTCCTTTCAGTAGGAGTAATTTCAGCGCCCATATGTCTTTAATAAGGGGACTAGTCATCCGGTCGCTCGGCCACCCAGCGAAACTTACCTGTCTCTACATATCTGTCTTCGGTAGCTCGAAGATCTGCATCTGAGAACACTTCAACTCCGACGTCCTGTCCAAATGTAGGCATAATATTAAACATTTTGTTACTTTGATTTGATTCAGGGATATGGCTGTAGTAACAGACGTATAGCCAGAAATGATGATGAGGAGGAGGAAGAATAGGAGGAGGAGGAGGACGAGAACGAGAAGCAGAATGAGGAGGATGAGAAGAAACTAAACCTCAGAACATTTTTTAGAGAATATAAAGTGACAAGCACGAACAACGCTTTTATCTTCACCATCAATGTGCTTATGATGTTCTTCTGACTGAGAGAAAGAGCGAAGTCCGAATCTTTTGGCGTTTTTCCTACGTCATATCTCGACACAACTCCGACAGCCTGAAAACACATATGTATCTGTACAATTACAGGTATCTCCGTGTGTCCTTGAGCGCCACGCGCGCGCGCGTATGTGTGTGTGTGTGTGTGCGCGCGTGCGCATCTTTAGTTTGTTATACAAGGTAGTAACTAAATAAAGTATTCTAGAGCACCCTAAAGCATTTTCAAACCGAACGACATCAAAGCGTTCACGGATTGAATGGGTTCTAATAAGTAGCGTGTGGTACGTTATTTCAACGAATAATCAGACTATTCACTGTTCTCTAAATAATATTGTTTCTAGAATTTGTCGGCTAGAAGCGTATACCTGATCTGGAGTGACGTCATTTCCTGTTTTTAAAAGAAGCACGCTTTGATCGACGGCGAGAATGTGGACAATTGACCCAGGGTCAGCAGTGGCGTATACATTTATATCTTGATGAGGCTCAGTTCTGTTGTTGCTGAACCCGAGGGTCACCTGCACATGATGCACGAAACACGTGGTAGATTTTAAAATGAGACCAGACATATGAGCAAAGGTGAACCGAAAAAATGACAAATTTTGTTTCGCTTCTTGGTGCATAATAATGAACTCCTACGTGACTTTAGCCCTCACTTGTTGAAGTTTTTAAAACTTTTCATGAACAACGTACGTTAAAACTGATTAACATAAATCAACAAAGAAATTTATTTTAGATCAGAAAATTACATGAACATATTCGTTTGCCTAAAAAAAATGTTAGAGATCGTTGTGACATTTCTGGCCCCATCTGTAAGAACGACAACTCCGATAGGTATCTATTAAACCAACTAGATTTTACCTGCGCTGAACTTTACCTCGTTTTCAAAAACGCCGTCAACGTTAAAAGCGATGCTGTCGGCTACTATTTCCAGGTCGTGGCGGACGTAGTAGGCCATCATGTGAATGGTGGGCGATGCCTGAGGTGTCAGACGTATTGACAAGACAATGGCATTTTGACCTCTCGTGTCCACTGTCTTCGCTTCGTAAACGGTGCCTCGTGACAGAACCTAGAAAAACATCGTTGTCCAGGGTCATCGGGCAAGAAGGATCATCATATAAGTCAAGGGGGGTGTTTACGGCCTGCTTAGCTCAGTCCTTAGGGTTTATAGACAGCAGCTGGTATTTGTTTTTTGTAAACTCTCTAAACACATCCATAATTCCAATTTCAAAATTGTCAAATAACGTTTTCCACTTGTAAAAATAAGTGTCTTGTTCAAAATTATTATTTAGAAGGTAAGAAAACCATAGACGTGTTAACCTGCACTATGTTCAACATATTTAAATTTAAACTCTAAAAATAAATTACCTCTTCGGTTATAAATAACTACACAAATATGAACTCTTAATTTCAATATGAACTCTTTTTTTAATAGCAACAAAGTATTTAAATAGTAATTTAGTAAGGAAATATCAAATTGATATTTTAATTTGTTTATTCCATATTTAAATATGCATCACAGTCGAATTTCTTTGAAAGATCACTAACGTTAACACACTCGATAAAACAGCTACTAACTAACATTAACACACCTGATAAAACAGCTTATCCATGGGCTCTGTCGCCTTCGCCTCAACGAGTGCTGCCTGTCCGCTCTATGAAACAAGAATGTCTTTGGTAGCGAAATGCAGGCATTATCCACATGCTTTTGTTTTTGTATTTATTTGGTAATTAATCATTACAATGTCTATTATCTCTACAACTTTTTATAGGATTAGAACCAATATATTTTTTAATGTTTTCAGTTTGTGATCAAGATGTGATAAAATGTGTGCTGACGGACGCATGCTGGCGCTAGAATATGAGAGAATAATCATTTTACAACTGACCAAGCATAAATTTGTATTTAGTTCCTTATTTTTTAAATATCATCTTTGTCATGAGGTACCTTTATGTGGTACAGGGAAATCTCCTACAATTAAAGTCTAGACTGAAATTGTAGATGCGTCAACTGCCAGAGAAGCATTAAGTAATTGAAAGAGCCTTGTGTAGAGGATTTTGAATGGCACTTCTGAGAAAACGGCCTTGTGGCCAGAGAGAGAGCCAGACATGAACAGCGGCGCACGTCGCACGTGGGGAAGTCTCTTGATCGGGAAAGAGCAGAGCTGGGGGCTCATGAAGCATGTGGCGAGATTTTTAAATGACCGACGTATAAACATCGTACATCCCTGCAGCAATATAATATAAAAAAATCCAATAGTGCTGAATTTGGTTTCCTTTCAGTTTGGTTTCCTGTCAGAAAACCACACGTGATCCACACAGATTCTTGGTGACAAAAGTAAAACGCGTGTCACCACTTAATCCCTCTGATGAAGTGTTGATAAAATGTATGATTCATCAGTACACAAATTTCGTATCTATTAAAAACAAATGGTCCCTCAGCTTTTTTTAAAGTAAATGTGTTACCCTTAAGTTCTTGTCGAGAAGGATGAGCTGCAAGTAGTTTTTGCTGGCCGAGTACATCTTGTCGATAGTTTTAGTTGCGCTCAGGCCTTTGAAGTCCACCTGGCACGTATCGCAGAACAAGAATTCATGTCACCCAGTGTACTAAACACGTGCATGTACATGCAAAAAAGATGTTTGGAAACTTAGTAATTCGTTCTTAGTATGCCATTAAAAATGTAAGAATATTGTCTAAAAAAAACTAAATGGTTTTTGTTGATTTGGGTGTGATAATCCCTTACCCCGACGACAAGCCGGCACAAGAAAAAAATGTTTACAATGCTGAGTGCATGTGATTTTTTTTTTTTTTGTATTGCGACGAGTGACACCTCCTCGCTAACTATGAGCTGAAAAGTCATTTTCCTGATCAGAGGCAAGATCCGCAACACAATGGTAGGTTCTAGCTAAATGTCTAACGCGAAACAGTCACCTAAAACACTTATAAAATAAGTACTAGTTTAGCTGATAAATGTGCATCTGACCCCAGATATGTTGATCATGACGAACTGTGAGCATGTTTTGCGTGGTAAACGGTTTGCATGTTTACCGGCACAACCTGTGTGCGTGTTTCCCGCAATGTGAGATGTCTATATTTGAATTTAGAGCTGTTTGCATGTTAACAGTGACTATGTACCTATACACCGGGACGAGCTGTGTTTATACGCTGTATGTTTACCGTAAAAAGCTGTGTGTGTGTGTGTGTGTGTGTGTGTGTGTGTGTGTGTGTGTGTGTGTGTGTTTACTATGGCGAGTTGTGTGCAGGCTTACCGTGACGCTGAGGCTACTTGCGTTGACGGGAATGTCCAGGTCGATCTTGACCACTCCTGAGGGCGGTACGGTCACCGTCTGGACGGGTAGCGGGTAGGTGCCGTAGAAGGAGGACGTCCCGAACAGGTAGCTGTTGTTTACGTGCATAGAGTAAGTAGCCGTCGTGAACACGGTGATGGTGCTATAGCCGGACACCGGTGAGTCGTCTTGCATGGAACACTTGGCCTAAACAGGGAACAGTGTCGGCTGACTACCACCGCGACATCCGGAGAAGATGGGAACCAAATTTTTATTTCTACCGATATAATAGCGTTAATACGTTCAGCTGTTCTAAGCTTGAACAGATGATTAGAGTGTAGCGTTGGCTAGGTACATCTAATAAAAAATGCGAAATATAATTTTAAAGAACATGCTCTTACTTTAAATGTTTTGTACGTGGTACTGATTTCTAAAAAAAAAACAAACAAACAAAAATCTTTAAAATCTCTTTTAGTTAGGTATTTAATGTTAAGATTATTTACTGAGTCCAGATGACTTATTAAGGAGTTGCAGACAAAATAATGGGGTCAGTGAAAAATGCATAATTTATAAACAATAAGGACGAAACTGAATATCGCGATACTGATTATGCGTCTTTTTTTCTGGAAACAACAAACTTACAAAGATGCTGAAGGGTAGGCCTGGTTTGAAGACGCTGGGTGTGTTATCTGTTATGGAAACTTTGTAAGGTGTGTCGTAGAATGTGATCTCTGCTGTCCCTCGAAGTCGCACATCTGTCAGAGCTTCTTTCACAAATGCTGTTACCTACATATATGAAAATTTGATACCTATACACATCACATACTGGTACCTACACACATGACACGCCTCTACCTATTCAGCAAACTAAACTCTTGTATCTACAGACATGACCCACTGCCACCTACACACCAACGACACGCAGTAATCTTTTCACAGTCGCTGTAACATACACTACACTGAAGGCAAATGTTCATTTCCATAAAAAACAACTTTACTTCCAAGATATTTTGTACATCATCTAAACCCTTTAATGGTCATCTTCTTTTTAATGGTTCATGAAACAGAAATATGTAAGCTATCTGTTCCTTTATGAACTGCTGGTAATTCTTTCTTTCCTTAGGGCTAACTTCACTCCCACTCTGACGGGCTTATAGCAAACAAATTATTGAAAAAACAATTTATGATTTCCTACTAGGGTGACTATCTTTACAAATTTTATGCTTTCTGATTAGTGAGTCCCAGAAACTGCCTCTCAAATCTAGCTATGTTAGCTGGATGCTATTGCAGGTTTTACTTTTTAATTTCTTATTAAAGGGAAATAAATGTGGAAATCACTTTTTAATATAGCATTGCTTCCCTTTATCTTGGACTATTTCAAAGAGCATAGACTGCTAGGAGGGACATGACTAAGCCTGCAGTGATCTTACCTTTACTTTCGCGCCACTTCTAATGCCGACTACCCGACTAATGTCTGCCCTGGGGACAGAGAAGCTAGCCTCTCCATCAATCTGTTAACAAGAAAGGAAAAATAACAAGAAAAAAGAACAAAAATTGCATTTGAACTCATTAACTGACCTCATGTATTACATCATCGAATTATACCCACGCTTGTTTTTTTCTGCATAAAGATGTATGTGTTTGCAGGAGAGGAGTTTTATATACGTGTGTCTGACACTATACGAAGTTGCTCTTCACTTATCACTCAACCTGTGTCTCAAACATTTACAACTCTTTTCTTTTTATGGTCTAATTTTCAGTCGAAGTACAAATAATTAGTTTTAACTTTTTAAAAAGTTACTTCCACACTTACGTCAAAAACCAACTGCACGAAGGGAGGCTCGCGACCACAAGAGCCGAAAGCACTGGTTGAAGACACATGCAGCTCCACCAACCCCTTCACAGGCTGTCCGAAGGTGTATCTGGCATAAGGTTCACAGATGTAACTACACCATAGATCTCGTATTCATTGTTATTTTCCAACCCTCTAAAGAGTCAGGAACCCATTTCCGACAGCTGAGTCGGATGCGGAAAGCTTGCTGCGCCACACGGGTATCGAACCTGGGCGCCTCTTGGTTCAGACGCCAGTGTTCTATGCACTCTCTCCGCTTCCCCATTCATTAAGGTACATACACAATAATTCAATGCACAAATTAAAATTAATGGCATTCGCCAACACTTTTCATTCTTATATGCACTTCTGAGGATGGGGAGCTTCTGGCGGTCAAATGCACCATGTGTTAAGTCTCAGATAATTTGTCAACATCATCAAAAGGTTTAAGACAAGTTGTCGACAGCATCTAAGGACGCACACAGTCTGCCAACATCATGCAATGTTTCAGAAAGTATATCAACATCGCCCAAGATATGAAACAGAATCTCAACCCCATTCAAGGTCGCTCACAGTCTGTGAACATCATCCAAGCTCAAAAAGGGTATACAACATCATCCAAGCTCTCAGACGGTATACAACATCATCCAATCTCTCAGACAGTATACAACATCATCCAAGCTCTCAGATGGTATACAACATCATCCAAGCTCTCAGACGGTATACAACATCATCCAAGCTCAAAGAAACTATGTCATTATCATCCAAGATCACAGATCCTACAGCACTCACTTGGATTTTACTTTCCCCTGCATGGCTGCATCTGTCGTGAGCAGGTAGGAAGGCAGCTCTACCTTGACCTCGAATCTGGGCAGTGCTGAGCCGCAAAAAATCAGCAGGAACAGATAGCAAAAGAACCGACGAGAACCAAACAGAATTGTCTGTGTACTGTTATCAATGTAAAGGCTGTCATGTGCAAAAAGCAGTATCATCCTAATATACTGTATTATATCCAAGCATTATTACCACCAGCAGACAGTAGAAGTGTGTTTAGAATATTACGATTACTCACTATCAACACCATCTACAATTCATAGTTCCGTGATATTAAATTCCTGATCCTTTACTTTAACTGCAGGTAGTAATGACCCATGAAACAAATGCGACCACATGTTAACGAAGTTTGAGAGTTAAGAGAGCGAAGGTGTAAGTGGTATAACCAGAAATGTTAAACTTTAATCAGCCTCTGAATCTGGATACATCACCAAATGCTTGTGGCTATGGACATTTAAGGTATCTGCTTGCCCCTTACATTTTTATTCGTTACATTAGTCTTTCTTATTTTTCAAGTGATACGTAGTTGTAAAGATGATTTACATCAAACCTTGTTAATATCATTTGTAGTCCACACACGCAACAAAATATATTATTTTTATACTTAAGCTCCTACTCTGAACAATTCTGACGACTAAAATTATTTGTTAGCTTCAGGTGTGAAACAAATGTATTTGCTCTTGTGCTCAGATTCCGAAAGTCCGGCTGGTTTTGTCGATTATTAACAGTCATAAAAGACACATTTACTCATCAGATAGGAAAGAAGCTCCGCATTCTAAGGAATTAGAAGTATCTCGTCACTCCCTTCCCAGCTGCTGCTTTATAGATAATGTCTACATCATCGCGAGCTCTAAGCATTCTGTAAACATGCTTTCTTTCTTTCACTGTTGTAGCGCTCACTGCTACAGTATAGCCACTTACTGTAATCGTATACGGTGAAGGACTTTGATAAGTGGGTAGATCGGGATGTCTGAAATTGTGTAAGCTGTATTAATAACATCATGTTAAATACTAAATACCACAAAACGTTTTACACATGCATAACAACATTCACTCCGCTTATAAAAACATTCTAGTTGTACGGCCCTATGTGCGTGAGTGAGTAATTGTGTGTGTGTGCGTTTTGGTATGAAGAAACCGGCAAAGGTCGTCTCTTGACTTTTTATTATGTTGGTTGGCGAGTGAAGTGCTAGAGATCACACTTTTCTAGGGGCCAGAGTCTTCTTTCCGCTGTTTCACCTTGCCCCTCTCAGTCAGCCATTCCCAACAACTGGGACGACTTGCTCGCTTCGCCAAACGGTTCTCGAACTCACGCGGCTCCTAGGCTGGGAGGACACTGCTCAAACTACTCGGCTATCTGATCTTTGTGTCCATCTGTGTGTGAATGTATGTACGCGCGCGTGTGTGTGCATCCATGTTTATACTTAAGTATTTTCATGCACGTCCACGTGCTTAAGGGCAGGTATGTGTATAAGCGCAATGGCTACAAATTTTTACTCACTAGATATACACGACTGTTTTCTCTGATATTAGTTTTCAATCAAATAAACAGCTTCTGATTGAAGTCTCTACAGAAAAACATATTTAATACCAGACCTTTTTTTACTTTTAATCTCTCAACAGGACAAGAGTTCAAAACTGAAATATGGTATAAAATGTTAGTAATCCTACCTGAATTTCAGCGAAAATAGTCCAGTCTCCATTAAGCGGTTTGTCTGCCAGTTGCAAGCTACCTTCCACTACCCCTTGTGGTCCATTTGCATCCGTCAGACGCTGAATTTTGTTGCCATTAGGATCCTGGAATTTAGGAGAATATAACGTCTGTTCTTCAAGCTTCCGCGACAAACTGGCGCTATGTGAGAAGCAGCCTCAAAGATCTACCCATCTACTTCACGAACAATATCTAAACTCTCCAATAAATGTATATTATAAAAAGTTTATGTTTATAACACGTTTACACGTGATAAGGAGCTCCTCCATAATTGCACCTGGTACAACATTTCACAACATTTGTATAAAAACTATATTTCCGTAATTCTTCAGCATCACAAGACTTTTCCAAATAATAAGGAAACGTGAATCGCTTGCCCTAATTTCGATCTGGAACATGCCCGTGTACATACGTAGATCCGGGTACACTGCAAACACCCTGTAGTGAACTGAAATAAAGATCGTATTAATTATGCTGTTTTCTGACAGTAAAACAAAGAAATATATTTAAAATGGGTTATTATTTCATCACAATTTGCTTTCGATGTATGAATATGTCATGCATACACCAAAAATCTCTATAAGAGGATGTCACGCCTGAAGAACTTTCTGAAGTCATCTCTAAAGAAATTACTGAGGTCAGCGCTAATGAAAACAATAATGTTATTTTTTCATGACGTCCCTTTGCAGGGTGACATAGGTAAGTTGCTGGCTCACCCAGCTGTCCAGGCTTATAAATAGCCTTGTCCGTCTGCACGAAGATGTTGAGCGTGTCCAGTTTGACCGACAGCTCGCTTTCTATAAAATGTGTCCACGGGCCCAGAGAAGGTTGAGGGTTGTGGTAGGGGAAGAATGTGCACTCGTCACAGCCGACAACCCACTGGTAGCTCCCGTCGACCACGTTTGCTGGAACCTAGAAGTCAAGCAGTTTGCGCGTCTTTCGTAGAAATCATATTTTATACTGTCTACTTACAAAAGCACTACTCGTTACTGGGCTACCTTATTTGAGACTTACATATTTGTAATGTTTTTAATGTTTAAAGAATTTTATAAATGAGTTTCGAATTCTGATCAGTTATCTTTTTCGTGAACTTGGTCAATTTTATTAACTACATGTACTTAGCATCTTTTTGTCAATGTCGAAGCATAATATATTAATAAATTTCCAAATAACTTTTTAGAGCTCAAATTCTTATAGCCCATTGTGTTAGGTTCTGGTTCTTTCGTCAGCTTAGCGTTGTTCTATACTTTTCATTATGTTGGTTTCCTGCTACCTTTACCGATATATGTGTTTGTTCTTTGCTAGAGGTGATGAATTTTTTTCTGCGAAGGTCATTGCACAAAGAATATATTTCGAGCCTGTTCGACAAGTTTTCCGCCTTATCGGGGACTATTCTCGCTTCAAGGCTTCTAAACTATATCATGATTTAAGCTATAAGTGTAGTTATAAATGTAAGATGACAATCGTGTAAGAGAAGCATTTGTAACATTATCACTAAGCACACGGAATAACACCGTTTGATAAAGGGAACTCATTTTTTGTATTTCTTACTCTTCTCTATATACGCACTCCCGATTTCTCTTTTTGTAATTTTTCTTTTACTATCGCTGTGTTCTTAGAGTGCGATTAATTTATAGCAGCGTCTTATATTTACCGCTCGCTGCTTTTGTGATGAATTCGCTGCTATATAATTTATCGCCTCATAAATAATTAAGATACTGGACTTTCAACTTCATGAACTCCGTGTGTCTGCAAAATTGCTGGACACGCGGAATTGACCGAAGCGGCCTAAAGTTAACTCCTTCTGTGAAGACCTTCGCAGAAAACAACTTCCCACGTATTTCTCAAGGATCAATCAGTAGCTGATGCTCGTGCCGAAAAAAAATAGTAAAAGTGTGATTGCAATCTTTGTAGCCATAAGAAGCCGAGCAGACAATTAATGAGGAAAAACTGTCCTGCCAGGAAATTTATACAAAGAACATGACTTACAGGCAGGTGGATGAAGCCAGGCTGACCTGTGAAAGGGTAAGATAACAAACTTTTTGTAAACAAACAGCGAACAACAGGAAAGTCAACAGTACTATTTGATAATTTTAAGATAATATCTTTCAAATCAATGCCCCATGCAAGATATGTCTCATTCTGTATGTGTGTATGTCTGTCCTCTCTGCCTCTCGGCGGTGGTGCAACGGTTAGCGCCTGTCACCGATACAGTGAGGATTGGCTGTCCTGGGTTCAGATCTCGTCTTAGACACACTGTTCTTTCTCTGCATGTAGCATCTGTTTACAGGGCTAGCTGCTTTACCGTGATATGGCATTTCTCTTTCTATATGTCAATAGTTCAGTACCCCTTGGAGGGGGAACAATAATAAAGAATCTTGAACTTTAAATCTTGTCAGCAAATTCGTTTATCCGCGTTTTTGTACATACGCTTAAATAAACCCTACAAATCCTCCTGTTAATTGTTCACTACCTTTGACAATCTGCACATGGTCTGAGACGATGGGATAGTACTGAAAATCTTTGATCACGTAATTGTACGTCCTAAGGAGTATCTGTGCATCCAGGCGAAGAGTTTTGTCGACAAATGACTCAAACATCAAGGTGAATGTGAAGCCAGGGAGTGCAGTTTTTGGAGCCACGAGTAGGTAAGATCCACTATAGAGGAAGAGGAAAAATCACATTTCAGCTGAGTAACAGGTTATGAGTTTTCAATAGACGGATGTTTTAATGAGACACTAACTAATCTCCTCAGATCATCACGGGTCTTTTGAAATAGCATCTTCAGTATTACTCTTTCAGAGAAGAACAAACGTGTATCAAAGAATAATGATGATAGTTAACGACTGATTTACTCACATAGATACACCGTGAATGCATAATTGCTCACAAGCCAGTGCTCGCAAACACACACACACACACACACACACACACACACACACACACACACACGCACGCACATGTACAAACATACACAAACACAAGCGCGCGCGATCTTTCAGTCAGTTACTAAACCACATGAACTATTTTAACACCATCCATCAAAACTTACCTGACGTACGATCTCAGGTTTGGTGCTTGGGCAGGTGTCGGGGCTGGTGACGAGGCAGGTATCGGGACAGGTGTCGGGGCAAGTAGTGTGTCCAGCCTTGGAGTACGAAAGATGACGGGATCTGTTGTTGTTATGTAGGGGTTCAGCGATGGAAAGGTCTGGCCCTGAAGTCCAGACACCGTCGAAGGATTTGCATATGTAAGCGATGCCATGGGTCCCGAGAGCAGAACAAGCACTATCCACTGCATGCTGGACCGATTCTGAAGCGATCTTTTGCTCCGTCGTCCAGCTAAGTACAACATTTGAAAAGAAAAAATATGCTGATATCTAAATTTGTTCAAATGCTCCTTGTTTGAATGTTTGTCTTGTTTTGTTGCTTTTTTTTTTTTGTTTAGCATGAAGGTAGCTATGATCACAAATAAGCTTTTTCTGACTACAGTGTAAAAAAGTAATGAAGTTCGAAAAAGTAGTTAGTTTCTCAGGTGAACTATATTTTTAAAAATTATCGAAAGACAATGACTTTTTCTGTGAAATTGTCTTGTTTCAGAAAGTGCGAGAGAAATCAGAGAATTACCATGTTAATAAGAATTGGTTTTCTAACCTATTTCAGTTGTGTGTTTCCTGCTGCAGTCTTCTAGATGATATGTGTGAACCAAAAGTCATAAGCAGTATGACATGTACAGCTGCCAAAACTGATAAAGTCTTCAAAGCACTGTATCCTGTTCCATTAAATAGTCTGTGAACTTTTTACTCCATTCTTGCGAAGCATCAGCTGGTTCCGTTCTGTTCAATAAACGCAACTATATGTCGCTAGGCGAAGTAGAGAGCTGTATCGAGACAAGTTCGTATCGCGAGTATTAATGTTTGTATAGATATTATAACACGATTATACGATTCCTGAATTAGATGAGACGTTACGTTGTGCTCCCTATAAAACATCATTGTCCTCGAAATGCTGCAAGAATAAAAGATTCTGCGGGTGCGAGCTTGTTTTAATTTGCGTATGGCTGTGAGCAATATGAGTCTATCTTGAACATGCATGTACAGTTTATCTGATGTTATCTTAAATCTGATTGAGAGACAATTCTGGTTACATACTGCAGGGCTTTTTCGTTGGGCTTAAGCTGTACCGGAATGAAAAAGGGCTTATCATAATCATTGTACATAGAAGTTAAAACTAGATTGACCTGATTTGTGCAGTTATCATATTCTTCTTCTTCTTCTTCTTGGTACTTTTCGCCCCCAGTGGAGCATAGGGCCGCAACTACACCACGCCAGCGGACTTGGTTCTGGGCCTCCCTCCACAGTTGGGTCAATGTCATTCCAGCTGCCTCCACCTCGCCGTGGACCGATCTTCTCCACCTCTGTCTGGATCTCCCAACCCTGCGCCTCCCCTATGGGTTCCAGTCCAGAGATTTGTCTTGTTAAATTTTCGGCCGGCTTTCGCAGGGTGTGAGTGATCCAGCCCCACTTTCGCTTCTTGATGTCTTGGCTGGCAAGTTTTTAGCTGGCTCTCTCCCACAAGACTGTATTGGAGATCTTCTCGGACCCGATGTTGAGGATGTGGCGCAGACATCTGTTGATGAATGAATCTTGTTGTTGATGGTGTTTGTCACACGCCATGTCTCAGACCCATATAGGACTGACTTTATGTGTGTATGGAAAATGCGAATCTTGGTGTGCTGAGATAATGCCTTGGAGTTCCAGATGGGTTGTAGGATGTGTAATGCATGCCTGGCTTTATTTATTCTGCTTCTTACGTCTTCATCTGCACCTCCATCTTTGCTGACTATGCTGCCTAGGTAGGTGAAGCGGTCAGTCTCTGTAATACATTCCCCGTGTAGTTGAAGTGGGGCTTCTTGCTTGCTTTTGACTCGCATTACCTCTGTCTTCTTGATGTTGATTGTCAGGCCGGTCGTCGCTGCTTCTTCTAAGAGCTGAGTGAGCTTTGTCTGTGCATGTTGTTGCTTGTGGGACAACAGGCTGATGTCGTCCGCAAAGTCGAGATCCTCACGTTGCTAGGCAAAGGTCCATTGAATGCCTGTGTTGCTGTTAGAGGTCGTTCTTCTCATGATCCACCCTAATACGATCAGGAGGATTGTCGGCGAGAGCATACAACGTTGCCTTACTCCAGTCCTCACTGCGAAGGGGTCAGTCAGCTTCCCATTGTGGATCACCTGGCATGTCGAGTCCTCATACAGCTGCTGGATGATGGCAATGAACTTTGGTGGAAATCCGCATCAACTTCCAGATGGTCTCTATATCTACGGAGTCAAATGCCTTCTCAAAATCCACAAATGTCATGTGAGTGGGGACTGCCATTCGATGGACTGTTCAATAATGATTTTCAGAGTAGTGATATGGTCTGTGCATAAACTACCCTGCCGAAAACCTGACTGTTCTTGCCTCAGTCTCTTGTCTAGGGCATTCTTCAGTCTGCCCAGGATGATTCTGGTCAGCAACTTGCTGGGAATGGACAGTAGGGTAATCCCACGCCCAACCAATCCTCCTCCTTCATTCGGGCTTGGGACCGGCAGGTTACCTGGGGGGAAGGGGGTCAAACTAACACGTTTATTATCTCTTTTTGTTCGTACATTATTCGGGATTCATTTTAGGACTCTTGTTGTATGACTAAATAATTTCTACTCCAGACTTTTTGTGCCGACATGGGTCTCTCTCTCTCACACACACACACACACACACACAAACTTAATTCGCATGCAACCTTGTGTACACAGAGAGGCAAGAAATAATGTATATTATTTTATATGTTTATAGATCTATATTTTGTCTATTATGAGCCATGCTCTTAACCACTGCGTCGAAGAAATAAATAAGATGGCGAAACTGGCCCTGTACACGTAAGCAGGAACAAACTTCTTTTCTTTGTGTGACATTCTGATGCTGCAGAGTGTTTTATGGCGTTGACTTACAAGTGCGAACAAAATCACCAAACATATACTAGTGTATGATACAGAATTCCTCGAAACCTGTTTTTCCTGGCTGATGATAGGTTGTGTGGTGCTTTTACCATAGATTATTGCCGGTGCAAGGTCGGATGTGTTGGTGGAGTCTCTACACAATTCCAGCAACCCCTTCATTCGAGGTGCAAGGATACAATCTTTTGAACCCAGGCAGCTGATACTTACACTTTATGGAAAATGACAAAAAATGATTGTATGAGATTTTGTATCGCACTTTTACGCGTTAAAGTGCTTATTGGATCTTGTCCAAATCAATAGAAGCTACAACTAAAAAGTTTCTCTATGTAGTCCCTTTTGTCGGTTTTGGTCATCCTCTTTGTTTATTTCTGTATGACCTGAAAACACTGTATAAAATCAATAAACAGCTAAACAACAGGTTCAAAAACAGTGAAATGCAAAGTGAAAGACATGAACGGACATGTCGAGGGAGAGGCAGTAATATTACAGCGCTGGAGGGAACATTTTGAGTCAGTTCTGAACAGACCAGACCCCCCTCAGATCGCACACATCCAGCCAGCAGATACAGACCTTGACATCTGCACAGACCCGCCAAGCCTGGAAGAAGTGACAGCAGCAATCAAGACAATGAAAAGCGGCAAAACACCAGGGGCAGATGGAATAACAGCAGAGACGTTGAAAGCAGATGTGAATGTGACAGCTCCCATGTTGACTGAAATCTTTAGGCAAGTTTGGGAATCAGGACAGATCCCCCATGCGTGGAAGACAAAGCTCATCTTCAAGTTACCCAAGAAAGGAGATCTTGGAGACTGCAATAACTGGAGGGGTATAACACTTCTTTCCCTCACCAGCAAGGGCTTCAGCAAGATTTTTTTGTCAAGACTGGCGGCAACCGTTGAGAAAGACATCCGGCCTCAGCAAGCAGGATTTCGCCCTGGGCGATCCTGCTCTGAACTAATTTTCATTTTGCGTCAGATTCTGGAGCAGAGCAACGAGTGGAACACACCTCTGTACATCAACTTCATCGACCTGGAGAAGGCTTTTGACAGCATCCACCGCGAGTCCTTATGGAAGATCCTGATAGGCATTACGGAGTCCCTGCAAAACTTGTCCAGGTCGTTGCAATGCTGTACAGCGATTTCAAATCTCAGGTGGTCTGTGACACGGAGCTCACAGCCCCCTTCAACGTCAGTACTGGGGTGAAGCAGGGCTGCATTCTGTCGCCGTTCCTCTTCATCCTGGCCATGGACTGGATCATGAAGAATTCCACCGACAGAGAGAGGAGAGGGATCAAATGGACCATGACTATGACAGCAACAACAGTGCTGGAAGACTTGGACTTTGCTGATGACATTGCCCTGTTGTCACACCGCCACCATGACATGCAGGAGAAAACAAATGCCTTCTCAGAAACAGCTGGAAACCTTGGTTTGAAGGTCAGCGCAAAGAAAACAAAAAGTATGAAAGTGAACACCAGAGTCCAAGAAAACATCAAACTAAATGGAGAAGAGATTGAGGAAGTTGATAGTTTTACCTATCTTGGGTCCAAGATGTCAAACACTGGGGATGCGGAGGTGGAGATTCGAGCCCGCCTGGCGAAAGCCAGCCAGGCCTTCGCTTCAATCGGGACCACATGGAAGGCAAAAAACATCAGTCAGATGAGAATCTTCAAGTCAAATGTGATCTGCACCTTCCTTTATGGACCAGAATAATGGAAGATGACCAAAAACATCGGTAACAGGCTTGAGGTCTTCCAAAACAGATCCCTCAGGCGCATACTTAACATCTTTTGGCAAAACACCATCACCAATGAAGAATTCCACCGAAGAACTGAAACCGAGTCCATCACCACGCAAGTTCAACGAAAGCTTTGGCGATGGATTGAACATGCTTCGCCAGCAGACAGCAGACCTCTCCAGAATCGCACTACGATGGACTCCAGACGGCCGAAGAAAACGAAGCCACCCAAAAGAAACCTGGAGAAGAACAGTGGAAAGGGAGATGAAAGGAAACATGGGGTCGCCTGGAGCGAGTTTCAGCCGATCGACATCAGTGGCGGGCTCTGGTTGAGGCCTTATGTGCAACTAGCACGAAGTGGATTGATAGATTGATTGACAACTAAAAAAGTCACGCAAATGTGTTTCTTTACTTGGAGCTTCTATTTGGACAACAAAAACAAAAATGAGCGATTAGTTAAAGGAAATGTATGGGGAATACAAATTTGTAGTTGCTTCTAGCACAAGCTGTCACTGTAAGTACCATGCCTTCAACTAAGATAGAAGGATAGAAAGTTTTGCAGCAAAATCAAGCAAAAGAAATCTGCATGACCTTCGGATCAGAAAGACCGTCAGACAGATAAGCACAGGTCACCTTATGCACCACTGCACATGGACAATTAGTGCGCGATACGCAGCAGCACAATGACTGAGCATTTGAACAACAGTACAGTACAAAAAATGGCTGTAAATGGTGACAGGTGCTATTCGCCCAATTATGAACTTCGAGGATATATAGTTTACTGATAGCTAACAGATGGTACACCAAGGACAAAGTTTGGTTTTTGTTAGAGTGGGTTGGGAAACAAGGCAAGAGTTAGGAAAGTATGATAAGAAGAAGCGTGCAGGTGTCAAGCAAGTGTAAACACCTATGATTACCCCAGCACCTTTATGTGGAGACAATTCAAGAACATAAAAGGAATAACAAAAACGAATCAAAACTTTCATTCCGAACTTTTATTTATTTGTAAAAGAAGCAAGTGCACTTATATTTGTCTTAATCATAAAAATTTATTCCCCGGTTCATCAAAGGGATTTCTTTATCAATAAAGATTATCGTTATATAAGAATTCCTTGAGTAGTTATAAAAGTTCATCAAGGAGCTGCAGTTCAAATCAACACTAAATGTATGACAGTTCTTGTCAGACAATAAAATTTGTCAAAGAATCTACAAAAAAGGGTACAATGTAGACGAATACAATCTGAAACCTGAAGAAACAAATATACAGCAGTAAAATTACTTATTAAATAATGAATGTAAAAAAAATCAAAATCTTGTTAAATGTATATTTAAGATGATGATTTATATACCGCCATTTTCCAACAGACTCAAAACGCATTAAAATAATAGCAGTAGCTTTCCTGAACTCCACCTTAGCTCGTGTCAGGACTAATAATAGTTGAATGTGGTTTTTCATAGTCCGTGAGGATCAAGTAAAATGCAAATAGGCATCTATCTATATCTATATCCATATATATGTGTCTGCTTGCACATGTTTTAGTATCTATGGTAACTCTGAAATGTGTGGGTATTTAAAAGAAAGGGAGTGAGGGATAGAGAGAGAAAGGTTGAAAGAGAAATAGTGTGTGTGTGTTTACATATATGAAGGGAATAATTTTTGGGGGTGTATAAATAATAGTACAAGTAGTTGCATCTGCAAGTGTGGGTGTGATTAGCATTTGTGGAGTAAGAGGCAGCCATCCTCAAGTCAAATTTGAAGTGTAATTTCACTTGGCAAATAAACCATTTTCTTCTTATTATTAAGAGACCACATGAGAAGATGAGCTGTACAGGCAAATCAAGTCACAGTCCAGTGAAGAAACGAAACAAGATAGGGTGGTGATGTGACATAATAGCACACAATGCCGCGATGGCCACTTCCTCTTAGGAAGAATGCAAGCATCAAGCCAGGTGGAGATCAGCGTAAAGAAAAAGATGCACAAGAAAGTCACCTTCAACCATTAGCAAAAAGGAAATCACCCCAATAATAACTGACTGCAGCTCTAAATATAAGCCTTTGTTGTTCAATCGTTTCATCAAGGCATCCAAGCAGAGAAATTTAAGCAGGGCTGGACCATTTCATCGTTAAAACAAGTGTTTACAAAACTGTTGAAGTGAATCCAACAAATCACAGACTTGCATCATATCACATGCATTTTTGTTTATGTTGACATTTAAAACTCAGCACACAGTCCTGGTACCATCAGATTTTTTACCCTCTTTCATGATGGTAACAGATCACATTTTTGTGGATAAGAGACAAAAAACTTAAGTGGGCAAGCAGAATCTGAAGGTTTCAAAACGGGATTCCACAATCACAAGAAACGTGCCTTACATCAACATTAACATCAGCAAGTGTCTTAGGCAGTATATTTACCTCTTCCATAACCCAGTCGATTCATCACATCAAATCTGGCTAGACACTTTTAACTTCTATAGCAATTTCAAAACATTATAATAAAGAAAGTTGTCAGATACAAGCAATAGAAATATTAAAAAATATATTATTTCATTAACATTAGATGCTGCATTCTTTAAGATATTGTAACATTCATAATGATTTATAAGATTTGTAATGATTAAATCTCCTATTTCTAACATTCACTTTTTTTTTTCTTTCATTCAGTTATCTGGCAATGACTTTCATGTTTGTTAGTGTTCTCTGACCATGCCATAGAATTCATGACCGTGCCTCAAACTTTACCCACAAGCCATCTACTGCCATCATGCGTCCAGTCTTGCTCAGTTTTGGAGGGTACTGTAAAAAGAGACAAAAATCTGTGCAAATTAAGAAGACATTCAATAATTTTTACATGCATAAAATAATTTCATATTTAAAACAAACAAATTTCATTGCTGTGAGAAAATAATGTACGATGAAGTAACACAAAACAGAAAAATATTTAAATTCACTATTAAGAATCATCTTGCTTCAAGCTTCAATGAGTAAAAGACTAAATCATTCTGCCCAGTGAGGCATGGCACCAAGTATGGACAGAATCATCCACTGACTGCCACAATTAAAAGCCGTTTGCAGAACTAGTCTTTGGATTTATGGTCAGCTGCCATGCCATATTTCACACACAAGGTATTATTTCACACAAAAGCAAGGCATTATTTCACAAAAAAGTACGGCATTTAAAAGAAAACAACCAAACTGAAGATCTTTAAAAAGTGGACAGCACAGCTAAAAAAAGGGCAAGAAGTACATGTATCACTTTTTATCCTGCATCATGACAGTCAAGGTTCTCTTCTGGTTTTATCATCATAAAAGAATACTTACATTTACATTAGATGCTGCATTCTTTAAGATATTGTAACATTCATAATGATTTATAAGATTTGTAATGATTAAATCTCCTATTTCTAACATTCACTTTTTTTTTCTTTCATTCAGTTATCTGGCAATGACTTTCATGTTTGTTAGTGTTCCAGTAAAAATGTAAGTATTCTTTTATGATGATAAAACCAGAAGAGAACCTTGTGAAAACTCACCACAGACTTTTCACACAAGACAGGAGTAAAGTTCTGCAAAATGGAGGCTATGGCCATTTTAATCTCCAGTTGTGCAAAGCGCATCCCTATGCAGTTGCGAGGTCCCATGCCAAACGGCAGAAAGCTGAAGGGATGTCGTGATGCCTTCGCTTCTGGACTATGCCTAGAAACAAATTTGTTTTTTCACCATCATCATCATCACCATATACTCATGCTCTTAAATTCTCAAATCTTAACAAATAAGCAGAATACACATAACTTTTTTTCTATGTCACAGCCATCACAAGCCTTTATACATGTTACGTATCAAGTTCACCATTCTGAAAGGACTAAGGTAATGCAGACAAAACTTGCCCTTTGCATCAACTTTGTGTACTGCCAACCTAGTTACAGTAATAATAACAATGAAGCAGACTTTTTACAGACAATCAATGCTGTCAGAATCCAGTTCCAAGAATCTAGCATATTATTACAGGGAACTCACCTTTCTGGATCAAAGTTGAGAGGGTCAGGCCAGATGTCAGGGTCACGATGAATAACATAGACTGGAATGTTGACAGTCATTCCCTTGGGAATGTGGATTCCCCTGATCACCACATCTTGGCTGGCATCTCTGTTTACACTGCAAAGAAAATGTCTACAATAATTAAAAATCTAATTATTGACTTAAAATATTCTATATTTAATCAGATTTAAGAGGTTTGTTTGCTTTTAACAAGTGATTTGTCCTTGACTGGAGAAAACAAAAGTGTGTTATAAAGATTGAGATTACTAATAGCCTGTTTGAGGTGAGTGGTCCTACTTTTTAACATATGAGGCTTGCTGGTATAAGACAACGATAAACACATCTATCCAGTGACCAGTCCACATGAACTAAAAGTTTATTACTGGTTCACAAATAAAGACAAAAGCTCAAAAGTCACCATTGTAGCTATTTTGCTTCGTCTGGAATTACCGCTCACTTCATGCAGAATTTCAAAGAACATGAAAGACCTCAAAACCACACAACATTTGTGCATGGGCTGGTAAAAAGAAATGTTCATGTAAGAGTCAAATGGATGTGATAACAGCAGCACAGATGGGTTGACTGAATACACGCTATTATGCATCACCCCTTGAACTGTATTTATTAACAGAATTTTTTTCCAAAGGTTTGGGTTACCTACTGTTCAGTGACAAATTACTAGCAATGAACAGTAATATTTTTGCATTATTTAATTGATGACTTATAAGTTACCATTAAAACACCATGATGGTTAATAAGAATAGAGCTATGGAACAGGTTATCTATATAAAAAAAGACAAATTAAGCAACCCCTATACTCCCTATTCCAAATTTGCATTAGTGCGTAAAGATTCTACAGAAGGTTAAAGATAGAAATCCTGATTTAAACTCACATGAATCCAGGTGGAAAAAGTCTCAAGGCCTCATTTATACACATTTCCAAGTATGTCAGCTCTGAGGCAGATGTATAGTCAGCAGACTTCTGTGGAAAGAGAAATTAGGCACTTCTTAGAGAACATCACATCTTCATTCTGAAGAACAGCCTTTTCTTCAGATGCACCTTCTAAATTCATGTGAAACATTTAAATTCCAGGCATGAACATTTTATCTCAAAGTTTTTAATTATGTAATAGGAATCTGCCATGTAATATTGATGACTGAATTTCACCTTTTGAAAGAATAAGAAGCTGAGTTTTATTATGCCCATGGCTCCCCATCTTAAATTTAAAATTGAATTGGTAGTGTTAAAAAGAAATGCCTACTTTCTCAAGTTTTGCATCCACTTCTTGCTGCACCCTCAGCATGTGTTCTGGATGGGCAGCAAGACAGAAGAGTGTGAAGGACAAGGTAGTTGCAACAGTCTCATATCCAGCCAACAGAAACAAGAATGCATTGGATGCCATCTCCTCCTCTGTGAGACCTGCAACTCCACATTAGTAATGAACCATATTAACAGCAATATGAATTTCAAGCACTGAACGTATGCAGTCAGACAAAAACTATCTGGTGCTGACATACTTATGAAGCATAGTTAAAAAAAAATCAGGAAAAACTGATCCAAGAAAAACACAGTATGAAGGTTCTGGATACCAAATTTCCAGCTACTCTTTCAAGATCCAACGAGTACTTGTCAGAAAGAAGGACATAGAACATTAATACATAAACCATGTATACAGCAGCATAAAATGTATTATGAAGAATCATTTATAAAATGGCAAGAGATTCTTAATGGGTAAGATATCAGGCCTTAAATTTTAAAGATGTTAAATGGCAACTATATCAAATTACGGATGACAATTTTTTCAAGGCATCACTCATCACCTTTCCGTGTCCAATCTGTGGAGGTTTTGAGCTGATTTCCATGGTCAATCTCAGCATCAATAGGACTTTCTTTATCTTTTTTAGCCTCTAACTCTGCTTCCACAAGCAAACGTAAAAAGTCATCATGTTTCTGCAAACAAAATTCAGCATCAATGATCAATAGCTAAAATTGTCATCCCCTCTGCCTGACACTGGCAAAAAGTCAATCTCAATCATGAGACTTTGTGTTAAGATAAATAGCTTTCCTTAAATTAGATAGCAATGACAGAAAGGATTTCAATTTTCAGCTGTTCAACTTCTTCGTGTGCCCACTGTAGATATGCATATTTAGAAAGAGGTTAAGTTAGTCCCGCAGCCTTTTCGTTCTTAGGGAGCAAGATGTTTTAGACCACACTTTTCTTGAGGAGAGGTTTCTTGAGAGGATGGTGTCACTGCCTTTCCCTCCCCAGCCCTGTATGGTGTCAATAAGCCATTCAAGAGCTATGTCCATAGGGGAAGTATCCAACCAGCTTGTGTGTGTCATCACCAGGTGCTCTAATCACTCTATTATCTGCTTATCCCTAGATAGGATATGCAGAAATTACTACCTCAGTTTCCTGGCGGCACTCCTTCAGAGTGCTGTCAATGAAACTGGAGAAGAAGTCCAAAGAAGCCTGTGGGACAGCGCTAAATCCAATCTTGTCAAGTAGGGAAAGGATGCGTGGCCAAATAACTAAAACCAGAAATTAAATGATATTAAACATGTATCACCATATGCACTGTGCATGGAGAGACCTGCAGAAAATATGCATGTGGCTGGGAATATCACCAAGAGAAAGGGGATAAAACTAACCAGACTACTATCAAGGGAAATGTATAATTATGGGGAAGTGTGCACTCATAAGGAACGTAGGTGTGTGTGTGTTTGTGTGAATTAATCAACATTTATTCACCTAAAATATATGCATGAGTTTGCATGTGATATAAATGGTATCAGATTAAATGATGTATAGATTTGTTCATCTATGTTACTTATAAGAAAGAAAAAGACCAGCCAAAATTTTACAAGACAATGCTGCTCGACCTGCATTAAGGCAAAATATCTTTGTTTTTGGAATTTTAGAATCCAAAGTTCGAATTGTTTTAAACAATAAAAGTGTTCCTCCCCATTTCAGATCTAAGATTAGCATTATCACATAGTGTATCAATGCACCTACAAAATAAAATGACAACAAGTAATCTGGGCTTAATGATATTTCTCCCATGTGTTACAAATGGTTCTTTGGGGTTATGAAGGGAGTCCACTTGTATGCCAAACGCAGCCCCAGCGATCACATCCATGCAGTAAGCACCACTCAACCTGTTCAACATAAGTTATATCAAGCTAGAACTCATGTTTCCATAACATCCTGCCTTACTTAGAAATATTATTTCATCAAAAATATTAATGGTAATGTAGGTTTGTAATATTAAAAATGCCACATTGCCAAACCAGTAAATGCTTACTATATATGATAAACTTTACTCATTCACGAGAAGTTTCCAAGCTGCAAGACAACAAACAAAAGATGGAAAATGGATTAGCTATCTATCCAAAGCATGTTAGTGTTCATAAAAATTTTCTAATGAAATAGTCAGGATAACTGCATGCAGTATTTTTTGCTTGCAGAAAACATTCAAATGGGGATGTTCAATTAAAGTTAGTTTGCTTTACTTTTCAGGTCATCATTTCAACACTATTGCCACCCATCCCCTCTAGCACTATGTCTTCAAGAAAAGCAGCATATGTTTTGACCTGCATGGTGAACCATCAGCAGTTCACTGCCCCTATGCCCACAAGGTAGGTTGTTGGATCTTTACTATTTAAAAACGCTGATCTACAGAAGGATGACAACTCACTCCTTCAGTTCCACAGGTTCTCCAGATTCTGCCTTCATCTTCAGCAGTTTTATCAGACTCTCATCGACTCTTTGCACAGCTGGCATCATCTACATATTTATCATGAATATGTGTCATTGTCTACACACTGCTCATCTACCAATTGATCATACAGCAACAACACTCCAAGTGTATTTTAGAGATAAAGATTTTCTGCATACAGTTTTAAAATTATAATGATTTTCTCTGTGCAATCACTTCACTAATCGTTGTGACTAGATACACAAAACAAGGTTTAAATCTGCATTGATTGTTGTAAAATGATTTTAAAAACCTCAATGAAAGATTTCTGCACATAACTCTACACTTTGCACAAGTATCAAGAATCAAAGAAATCAAAGTTGTCTTTTTTTTACATTATTTTTCTTCTACCTGAAGTATCTGTTAATTAAAATTCTGGATTTTATAGACTCTAATTATCTATGAAAATTTCATAAATACCAAGACTAACACATTTTGCCTAAACTAAAAGTTAGAGGGCATAAATAAGAGTGATGAAAAAGATTTTACCTACACCACAAGCTGATACCTTTCCATTTCTCACAGAGTGTTTTTAGTTAAGGCAGTTTATAAAAAAGCCTATTAATATATAAGTTAAAAGGCACAACATGTGCATGGTTTCACCTTATATTTTGTTAATTAAAGGTGATAAACTCCACTCTCCTATTTTTTACAAACTTCTTCAGAATATTTGCACGCTTAATATTAGTTCTATTTGCTAACATCTATAGTAGTCAGCTATATTTCTTATATTTTAACAGCATTTTATATGTCTACTAGGCATCTGCATCCAGTTAGCATCGCCCCAGACTATTATGTTTTTTTTAATCCCTTCCCAGTGTCTCATATTTGTCAAGTAATCCTGCCATTGTTATTGCCATTTCACTTTGCTATGTCTTCATTCTTTCAAACTAATTTTACCTAAGTCTTTGCATCTTAGTCACATCAAATTTTCTGGCATCTCCATAGAAATTGCTAAAAATGCTCAAACAGTATCATATTAGAAAAGTGTTATATTGATTATTTTAAAATTGAGGTACAGCACCCCATCGACAGGTATCGATCAAGGGACAAATGATTTCCACCACTGTGCTCTCATTATCCATATAATTACTACAAAAATGTACAGTGAAATTTCCAGGACTGGTAATGTACAAACCTTTTTCAGTTTGCCAGAGCTGAAAGTAGGTGACAAAGTATTGCGAACATGCTTCCAATGGTCGCCAGTGAGGCGAGTAAGCACAGCATCAAAAGGTTTGAAGCTAAAAAACCTCGCTTTCTGTGGAATTTAACATGTGATGTTATTATATGATATTGCTAGGAAGAAAGGTGTGCAAAAGGTTTGTAAAATGTATCAACAATGATGGTGAAATGAAATGTGTGTATTTTGATATTTATGAAATAACTTTGGAATAACAGTAAATGAAGGACAAAGAAACTTAAAAAATACTAATTTCCCATTTTAAAAACTCGTTTTTACAAATATTTTGTATAAAATACTTTGTCTTAACACTGAGCATGGGATCTTTTCTATCTCTCTCTTTCTCATTTACTCACTCTCTCTCTCTCTCACACACACACACACACAGCATGCAAATGAAGATAAAATAATACTTGCACATGTGCACTTTACTTGTTTATCATCTAATCTTAAAGAAATTTCTAAACCATACTAAAGACAATTACCTGTCTGTCAGGAAATGAGTTGAACTTTTTTACCATTATGTCTCGAATTATGTCCAAATCTGAAATCATAAGACTTGGTGTGGTCTGAGTAAATGTCCTTTCCAACCAAAAGAATAAAACCAAAAGGTGGTGAGTATTCATACATAACAATATCAATTAGGAGAAATCCATTTATAATAATATCAATCAGGAGAAAATCCACACACACACAAAAATTAGAAAGGCACAGATATTTGGATTATGTCTGTGAGATAAAGTTTAAGTCTTTATCACTCAGTCTTCATATTAGCTAAGCAATTAAGAGAGGCAAATGAATTACCCATAGATGTTTCCATACTGTCTCTTGTAACTCTCCAAACTGTCAAATATACCCTACCAAGAGAAGGAAATACTGTAGTAGATTAGTCTAAGGATAATGCTACTTTTAGCAAGAATTAGGGAAATGTTTATTCCCTCCCAGTGACCCACCTGCACTTTCTGTAAACAATGAGTACAGAAAGATACGTCAGGCAACATGATTCTTATTCATGATACCATACAGTAATTAAGCTTATGAAAAGCATCTGTTTTTCAAATTCTGCTCAAATAAATAAATCCAAATCTAATGGTAAAGCTGATGGTACTGGATAATTTTGTCAAAGGAAAACAACAGTATTTGGAAAATGAGTTAAATAAAAATGCAATACTTTACATTTGCAAATGCGGAAATTGTTGTGCCAAGCAAAGGAATAGGGGGTGGCCCTGGTATTCCCTGCTTTTTAAATGTGTCATACACTTGACACTTTTTTCTGTTGGCATAAACAGAATAAAAAATAATCACACACACACACACAACATCATGTTCCATTTAATGCTCTATAAAAATATTTTCTTAACTCTAATATTCTTTACTTCTCTAATTCTGCAATTAGCTTTAATGAAAATGTAATGATAAAAATATGATTGCATGTTAAGGTCTGTTAAAACTTACTAAACAGCTTTTGCTTTCTTTTCCACTGTTATTTTTCATGTTTATTTTTCAGCAGCATGCTTTATTATACTAATTTAACTCACCTCATCCAAATGACAAAAAGTATAACAGCGCCAACTGCGAGCCATCCTCTTGTAGACAGTATGTTTATCAAATCCATCCAGGTTACTGCAGCCATGATCATTTGCACATCGAAATGCTTAAAATATTGTTGGCACTCTAATACTTGTCTTGAACAATATTTGATCAATCATAATATATAGTGGTGATAGCAGATGCGGAGCTGAGCTGTAAGCATATATATATAGTATAAAGTCTTAAAGATAACAATGGCTGATAAGTACAACTGAATTTAATCCCACATAAGGTTAATAATATTATGTTTTTCGCATATTCATTCATCGCTGTAATTAATGTTAACGATTCATTGACTCGTTTTAACCTCGATAGCAAGTCATAATTACCGTTACCCGTAAGGAATCGAAATCAAATGAATGGTGCGAAATACAGCAAGTCTAATTGAACTTACAGTCAAATATATGCATTTAAGTCCTTGAAAATTAATTAACGTACCATGTAAATTTACAAATGACTATATATAGCTAGTGTACAGCCTGTGTATACTTACTGTTATATAGGTATAACGGGTCTTGTTACACTTCGACCAGCTCAAGTCCCACTCTAAGATAGCTGAAGAAGGTTTTCAACAAGACGTATGATCGACTTGACTGCTATATTTGTTTGCTCTGAAATGCACTTTGTAAGAACAGGTCTGCAGTTCAAAGTACTCTAAAAAGTTCGTCTTTGCTATAGTGGTTAGTGACTACACCAATGTATAGTGAAATCACGAACTTGTATTACACGTCGTGGTGACATAGACTAGACGAATTTCGAGACGGGAGTCGCCTATCTTTTACAAGTCATGTGCACTGACTAATTATTGGCAGTTAACTGGGAATTTCAGTTGGAAATGAAAAGATGACGCGTAATACCGTCAGATGCTAAATAAATAAATAGACGTGACCTCTATAAGTGTATATCACATGATCTAATTCATCTAAAAATGTCAGAGCAAGCGGAAGGGGAGGCTCGATAACTCAGTGGTAAACGTTCGCTTGACTCTGCATGGCAAACATAGATCCCGGGTACAATCTGGGCTGGCCGGTTCCCTACCCTTCCCTAATTCCAGCTCCCCTTTTAGCCCAGCTTCCCTACATGGACCCATCGATCATCACCAGCCGTTCTGTCTAGTGCGAAATCACTACAGGACAAATATATTAAATTTCTGTCAGAAACAGTCGCGGTTCACGTATTGTGGGGGCGGAGCTATGGTCACATGATCGTTTTTGTCCAATGGTAGTGTCATTCTGTCCGCTTGCTTTTGGCGCGTAAAACAAAAGTCGTCTGCTCTGGCAGGTGCCTAGCCCTTTAAGTAAGGACCGTAAGGATTGGACGCATAAAGCTTTAGTCATTTTGACATATTTAGGGGTGAAAGGACGTGTAGTTTGTTTGAAACCGATGTTCCGCATAGTTTTTGAGATACAGCATGGGAAAAAATGTGTCCGTATGGTCGGCAAAGGGAAAAGTATCGTAAATAAGGCGAGGTATGGGCTCTATCAATATTTTTATTATCTGAATAGCGATCGAACATTATGGAACATCAGAAATGATATAGCACTGTGATGACAACAAAGATCCATCTTTTATGCATGTAATTTATGAATGGTACTTCTCAAAGCATGCAGTTGCGTGATGTTGTGTAGCACAAGTGAACACGGCATACATCACACATATTGTCAGTCCTGTTTTCGATTTTGTCCAAACTTATGCTCAGGTCGTGGAGTCAGCATGATCTTTTTGCTGCTTTGAACAAGTCCTGATGGAATACTTTTCTTCCTGTTTGTGTAATTTCCAACGAGCGCTCTTGCTATCGTTTGTCTGTACTCAAGCTGTGATATCTCCTTGTATTCAGGACTGAATTCCTGATACATCTGCGTATAAATACAGTGAGCATTGTTCACCGCTATGTCCAATAAATTGAAAAATATTCGCAAGTAGTACTTCAGCTTTGACCTTTGATCAATTTATTACTTCCTATATGATCATTTTCTGGTCCATGAGATCGACGCCACCCATAAATTTATTGTAAGCAACGACAATTTCAGGACAGGGCACAACAGATCTGTTGTCCATCCACTTGACACGGGTAACATCATTTGCTGACAATATGTGACTTTCTCCACGTTTCATATCATTGTCTTTCTTGAGATTTTTCGGCATGTGTTTCCTATCAGAACACACAGATCTGCACAAGTATATTTTCTTTTCCTATACCTTTATTTGCAATGGTGGATTGAAGAAGTTATCAGTGTAAACATCGCAACACACATGCTCAAGTGGTTTAGTCAGCATAACTTTCATTCCCTTTCCAAGTTCATACTCGTTTTCAGTTGTTTTTCCTGTGTACAAGGAATCGATGATGATGATGATGATGATGATGATGATGATGATGATGATGATGATGATGATGATGATGATGATGATGATGATGATGATGATTGATTGATGATGATGATGATGATGATGATTGATGATTGATTGATTGATTGATTGATTGATGATGATGATGATGATGATGATGATGATGATGATGATGATGATGATGATGATGATGATGATGATGATGATGATGATGATTGATGATGATGATGTCGTTTTATAATGCGCCAGTTTCCGCATCGCAGAGATACACTCAATGCGCAGTGATCCCAACAGCCACCAGATTGCAGGTCAAATGATCAAGTTCAAACAACAAAATGCACATGATGAGATAAAAAAAAAACAAGTCCATTTGAAACAAGTGGGTCTTCAGTTTCTTTCTTGAAAGTTTCAAGACTCTCAGACTCCTTGGTCGAGAGGGGAAGCGAGTTCCACAGAAGGATTGATACATTTGAGAAGGATTTGAAACCCATTGTCTTTTTGTGTTCCCTATCTGAATAGATACATGTAACTGCATAGTCTTCGAATCACACCTGCACCACATCTTGAATCCCCATTTTATTGGTTTGTTTTTTATGTATTGCTTCATTATGTTGTGTCCCTTGAATTTTATTATGTGTTCATCCGCTGACTGTTGTTTGCTTTGGTTTTGTGCATTTTGGAAGCATCGATTGAAAAGAGTGATCAGATGCCGAACTTTGAAAGCCCTATCAAAGTCGGGATCTGTTCTCGAAAGCATCTCTTCATTGTTTGCCAAGTATAAGGCATTCCTTATAACTTAAAAGCGATTCCGAATCCTCGTGACACATCGTGACCAACGTGACACCTGTAGATCAGGTTCAGTGGACCAGTAGTCTCTCATATGATACAATGAGACGCAGCAGTTTTTTTTATACAACCATATGATATCCCATTACAAAATTTATTCCCAAGAACGCACGGATTTCTTGCGCATCAGTTTGGAAAGGAATCCCCTTCTTGTACAATTTATTTTGCTCAACAACAGCAGCTATCAAGTCATCAAAATCACAGGATTGTTTAAATATATCAAAGGCATTGGGTTTTTCATTTCGGTCAGCATCTATTGCTGTATCTATTGCAAAAACACGAAAGATAAAGAAACAACATAAATTTTCTCTTGTGGTCTGTCGGGACATATATGTTCCACGGCAAAAAAATCAACAAATTTTGAAAACCAGCAAAATGATTCTGAAACGAAATTTTAATAGATTACATTAGTGACATCCCAGAGCAAAACCAGTGGCAGTTTGTCCTCTTGGCACATTGTTTTATTTAAAAAAACAAATTTCAGTTTTGTGGATGGTCTTCAAATTGAAAATTTCTCTCAATCTGACCACAAAAAAAATAACGCATACATTTAAAACCAGCCTTATTTATATAAAGTCAGTGACCTACTGAGTTGTTTAATACAAATTTGACTGCTCTAAGTTGTTTCAATTGATTTTGGGGTCCATTTAAAAGTATAGGACAAAATTAATATGTCCCTTCGTCCTCAAAGGTTTAAGAAAGGGAACTCATTGCGTGGTGTGTTACACATAGCAGCACAGGAAGTTAGAGAAGGACGGATCCTATAAAGTTGGCAGAGAAAGACCTCTGATGCACTGATTCTATCTCCGCTTTAGCTATTGTTTTCACACCTTTATAGTTTCACCTGCTGCGTCTCATTGTATCTCCCTTACGACTGATACCTCCGGTACCAGTTAAGGGATTCGAAAATGAAGAAGAAGAGAAAACACTGCAAAATAGATTTACAGAAAATATCTTAACAGATCAGAATGCCTAAAACATATAGGACCCATGAACTTCAAGTGTTTTCAGGTGAAGTGCCAAATTATGGGTGGCTATCAATGTAGTCTAAACTTTCAATGATTCCTCGTTTATTCTTCAGCTGCTTGTTTGCATGAAATGAATATGCAGAGAGATATTGGTGTTCGGGTATTCTTTCTCTCGTCTAAGCACACACAGAAACATACACAGATGCGCGCAGAGGGAAGAGGTCTGTACGCTGGTCAATCCACTACATTCTGAATACTAAACATCAAGATTCTTTCAAGTGGGGTTCACACCCGATCAAGGCGGTGTCTGGACCAACAAGCTAAATGAATATCCAAACCCGAACAACGACACCTCTTATTATTATTATTATTATTATTATTATTATTATTATTATTATTATTAAGTGGATAATATATTTTCAACTGCAGAGTAGACTCAATGCACTATAAAATAAGTAAAAAAAAATAAGTAATTTTATTTGAACAGTAATAAAAAGGGAACAATATTTTTCCCTTAGGTGTCGGGATTTTCTTTAATACATATAACTTAAAATATGAAAGTGTGAGGGGAACTCTTTTAATGTTTCTTCTAGTGCTCCTCACATTTTTCTATTTTAAGACAGTAGTAATGTTGTAAGAGGCAATAACTAAGGATGGGCTAAGAGCGTGACTTAAGCACGCTTTTTTTAAACGTGGGAACTCCTGCGCCTTCCCAGGATTTTTCTCCGTGTACTGCGTTTTTCTGGTGCTTTATCTTCGCCTCTCCGTCTTCCTCTGAGACGGCGTCAGGCGCCTTCCGTCTTGTCAGTCTTAATAGTCGTCCTGTGGTGCGGGCAGGAAGAGGGGGGACCTGAGACGAGGACAGCCAGCGCTAGACTTCGGAGGTCAGAGTGATAGGGGTTCGAGGGGGAGCAAAGAAGAAAAAAAAAACTATAACAGTTCTCCCCTTTATATGTAATTTGCCCCGTTAAAGGCATCAAAAGAAAGAAAACAACTCATTACCATTTTCCTTTTGTACCACGCCGCAGTGTTTGTGCGTGTGTGCGTGTACTTTTTGTGCTCCCGCTGCTGTCGGGTGGCTTTGTCTGACGGTGGAGTCAGCTTGTCCCTTGAGTCTTATTTTCCTTTTTCTTGCGTGGGGTACTTCCCCATTTTCCATTTTTGTTTAAAAAATTAAATTTAGTTTTTATGTGTTAATAAATGTCTTTGCATTGTTCATTTTCTTTTGGTCTTGCTTTTTAGCGGTTTGACTGACCGTCGTAGTCCTCAGCCGAGTGAGAGACAGAGTGTTCTGAAGTGTGAGTGTGTATCCGGCGACACCCAAGGCGTTACGTGACAGTAGGCAGACCACGTGAGTTTAAGTAAACAACACAAAGCACAGCTGTCTGATCACCACGTCTTTATTAAATTCAACGAACGTTCTAACCCTTTCTTGGGTAACCGTAGCCGTAGCCATAGCCGGCACCATAGCCAGCGCCGTAGCCAGGATAATAACCGCCATAGCCGGCTCCGTAGCCAGGATAATAGCCACCATAGCCGCCATAGCCAACACCGTAGCCAACACCTCCGTAACCCTGCAAAACATGTGATGAAGCTTGTGGTTATCTACCATCTTTGGCTGTTGTATAGTTCTTCCCCCATGCAGTTTAAGTAGACCTTCAGGACTATCTCAAATTGAATTTAAGAAAAAGTTTCTTTTCAAAAATCTTGTAAATTTGGTTCACGTGCATAGAAATCTAGACGGATAGATTGACGTAGAAAGAAAGAAAGAAACAAACAAACAAACAAACAAACACACAAACAAACAAAGAGATGAAAGGAAAAAGCAAGATTATACGAATAAAAAAAACAAACAAGAAGAGGAAACTTACGATTCCGCCATATGGGTAGCCGTAACCGCCATATCCAAGACCACGTCCTCCAAGCAGGTAACCTCCCATGGCGCTAGCCATGAGGGCGCAGAGAAGGAGAGCGATGACAGTCTTCTGCAAGACAATTGACAGATACTGACAGTGGATTATAGATAAATGATCAATGGTAATGACAGTCACTGCTCAAAATCGTATTGCAGTGGCACATTTCGTAGGGACAAAGTTTATTCTTAGAGCTTAGTTACGATTTTGGGTGGTGGTGGGGGGTAAGGGTGAGTTCTCCTCTCTATGTCTGTCACTTAAACACAAAGAGCTGACCTCGCTACTGCTGCCCGGCTTCAGGACTGGGCGTCGAGTAAAACGAAACTGAATTGGGAAACCTTCATCTAAAGCGAAGTCGAAACGAGGCGATGTCTCAGCAAGTCCATGACAAGGAACCAGACGTTACATCGTGCATAAATGGTGAAAGCCACAATCACGTCGGAGTTACGTTATATTACGTTACACATATGTTCCACAAAAAGAATTCTAGGATTATGGTAAACTAGAAACTTCTAAACTCTAAGAAGAGTTTCACCCTTTCTCTTGTGATAATCTGTAATGAGATTGTTGGACTATTTAAGGTGACTAAGACGACGAAATAACGAAGCACGTACCATGTCGAAGTTATGTGCTGATCCTAGAGTCAACGGAAAGCTCGGCGGAGATGGTGTATTCAGGAGCAGTGCGACATGTGCTTAAATACAAGATTCTGCGACAAAAACAATTTTATGTTTACGGCTTTTGTGGACATAAACATCTTCATATTGGCTCATAGAATAAACAAATAACGATTATTGCATGTCTCTCCTGCTTAGGCGGTCGCCGCCTTGCGCATTTGGAGAGTTTTATTTTCTATTTTATGGATTACCCTGGGGCTGTTCAGCCTCAGGGAGGTACAAATCAGCATAAGAAGACGTTAAAAATCAGCATGCTTATGGGTATCCTTATGTTCATAACTGTCGCTTTGTCTTCTCGCGGGTTGCTGTTTGTAACATAAAAGAGAACATGACGGACGAGGGATTAAAGTGGGGAAGTAGATTATTTAACATGGTCTGACTAAATAGTGGGTTCGTTTTTACGTGACCACATAAGAGTATCTTTATTGTCATGCATAGCAAATAAAAGGGTCACCTAAAATGTACCGACTTCACAGGTGGGACTGCACAAGGTTTGTAACCATACAAGCTTATTTTGACTGATTCTGGTGGTCAGTTAAAGGAATGTGAAACCAAGGTCGTGCGTTACTGAGCTATGGCGAGTGGGGATCTCCAAAATTGTACATGATAACCGGGGTAAACGCTTACAAACAAGTAAACAGGTCCCCAGGGCACGAAGCAGAGAAAGACTGCCTCACGCTCCGACTGCAGGTGAGTTGTCTTTAATAAATAACTGGTAGCTGAAATAGTGTTAGCCTAAGTTCTGGATTTATTAAGGAATTTGTAGCTGTGATAGTATTTGCTGAAGTAATTGATTATTAAAAGACATAATCTAAAACAGTGTTTCATCAGTATGACTCATTGTCCCTGTTTCCCTTCTGTCAGCTTGCCCTTTTCTTCCCTTCTGTCAGCTTGCTCTTTTCTTCCCTTCTGTCACTTGTGTTTTTTTTTCCCCGCTCTCTCTCTGGCTTTTTCGGGTGATCGCAGCAGGCAGGGAAAGACCGGTTACAGGCTCCTCATGAATAAGCAACAAATTCGCCGTCTTTGAAGCAAAAGATTGCGGAGTCTATTGTCACTTAATGTGACTGTGTCTGCGGCCTCAGTTATATAACATTCCTTTCGTCGATCTGGTTTCTTTCTTTCTTTCTTTCTTTCTTTCTTTCTTTCTTTCTTTCTTTCTTTCTTTCTTTCTAAGAGAGGGCACATATGTTTGCATGAACTGGGAGTTTCGTAAAGGTAAGGTCCACATAGAGGTGGCTAGGCGTTTTGAGCACGCGGTCAACAACCAGAAGTTCAACGTAAATAGTAGTTTGGAAATATGTAGGTTTATTTGTTTTTATTATTTAATTCATGACAACTTTGTATAGAATCAAAAAGTATTTTAATATATCACAGAGAGTAACAATAATAATTTTGCTGCTCAACAAAATAAGTGCGATGAATGACACCATCAACTTTATTTATATGTAAAGATTAGAAAATTTAGATATCTCTGTGGCATATACAATGCAGCTTTTCCATTCTGCATCAAATACTTCTTTTTTCTTTATTTTTGTAGTTATTTACGTAATGTGTTCTTTTTTATCAATGAACGCTGATGTTAAACTGATTCGATTTTTTTTTTTTGAAGATCCATTTATAATCAAAAATACAAAATAGAATCCCTTTAAATACATTTTTAGAGACTACAGAAATAATTCTGTAAAATTTCTGAGTAAATCATCATTCGTAACTGGGAACAGTTCACAACTACGTTTCCCCATTCTCACCTCTCCACTTCTTTCCTTACATTCATTCAGTCATGACTTTGATGCATTTTTCTTGTCAGAGACATGGTTAAAAGAGATAGGCGATGAACCAGTAATCAAAGACCTTACACCACAGGGCTATACGTTTGCACATAGTCCCAGGAGTGGTAGGAGTGGAGGTGGAGTTGGTGTCTTATTTAAACTACATCTGAAGTTTACAGTGTTGAAGAGACAAACACAGTACAGGTCCTTTGAGTACATAACAGCAAGACTGACATTAGCCAAGCAGACATTAGAGATCATTTGTTTATATAGACCTCCTCCATCTAAATAGAATCAGCTTTCAGATTCTCTGTTTCTTGAGGAGTCAAAGTTGTTATTAGATCCTCCCACAGATGTTGATCAGTTAGCAGAGTTATATAATCAGACTCTATCAGGGCTGCTTGATAAGCATGCTCCTGCAGTTAGCAAAATTGTTTTAGATAGACCAGATTGTGCGTGGTTTTGTGAGGGGGTGAGTGAAGCCAAGAAACAGAGACAGCTGGCAGAGAAAAAGTGGAGGAAGACCAAACTTGAGATTGACAGACAGCTGTATAAGCTAGCCATAAATAAATATGTGTGTGCTGTAAAAAAGGCTAAATCGTTATTCGTGCAGGAGCAGCTAGAGTGGAAATCCCAGAAAGACTTTTGACATTGTGAACAGCCTGCTGGGTAAGAACGGAACTAGTCCGGTTCTTCCTGAGGTGGATGTCAAGTCAGCTGCTGATCAGCTGTCTTCCTTCTTTGTTAATAAGATAAAGGAAATTAGTGCTGGACTTGAGAGTGCAGCTTGTGAGTTGCCAGAGTGTGAGGAAGACTATTCTGTGCCATTTGCTGGTGTTCCGCTCACTTCTTTCACGTCTATTGATGAGAGCTACTTGAGGAAACTTGTAGCAAGATCAACAAAAACTTCATGTGCTGTGGATCCTGTACCAACTAAATTTATTATTCAACTTCTGGACATTCTATTTCCTGTCATTTTGGACATTATTAATGGCAGTTTGAGAGCAGGTTGTGTTCCACGGTGTTTTAAACAGGCTGTTTTCAAGCCCTTGTTGAAAAAGGCAAACCTGGATCTTTCTGACTGTAAAACCTATCGTCCAGTGTCAAATTTATCATATATTTCCAAGCTACTTGAGAGGGTGGTCGCAGAGCAGCTTATGACCCATTTTATTACTCATGGCTGCCTAGATAAATTTCAGTCAGCGTATCGTCCTGGCTTCAGCACAGAAACTGCTCTTCTTCGTGTGACCAATGACATTCTTTGTAGTGTCAACTCTGGCAACTGGCAACTTAGTGCTGTTAGTATTACTCGATCTGAGTAGTGCATTTGACACCATCAACCACCGCCTGCTGCTCCAGAGACTGTCGTCAGAGGCTGGTATCCAGGGCGCTGCGCTGCAGTGGATTGACTCCTATCTTGCCGATAGATCTCAGAGAGTGATTGTCGGCTCTGCAAGCTCTGAGGCAGTTCCTCTGGTGTGTGGCGTACCACAGGGATCCGTTCTGGGTCCATTATTATTTTCTGTATATACTTCACAGCTTGGACAGGTAATCGAACGCTTTCAGATGGGACGACAGTTCTTTGCGGACGATACACAGATTCTAAACAGTTTTCCCCCCGACCCAGCAGTGGCTAGGAATGCGCTTCATTGCCTTGAATCTTGTTGTGTTGCGGTGAAGGCCTGGATGACCAGAAATCGTCTTAAACTCAACGACGACAAGACAGAAGCGTTACTGTGCGGCCCCAGGGCCAGAAGGGAGCAGATCGGCATTAGTGCCGTGCAGGTCGGTGACGCCTCCATAGCCTTTGCTGACTGTGTACGGGACCTCGGGCTGTTTATTGATGCAGAACTCTCCATGTGTAATCATGTTAGTTCTGTTGTGGCAAATTCCTACTACTTTTTGAGGACTTTAGGTAGACTACGGCCCATGCTGACTCAAGCTGCTGCCAACTCACTTGCTGTGGCTTCCATCATATCAAGATTAGACTACTGTAATAGTGCATTGTGGGGTATACCTGCTACGCAGTTGGATCGACTCACAAGAGTTCAAAACGCAGCCGCCAGGATTGTCACCCGTGCAAAGTCGTCCACTGTGCACATCACCTCTATCCTACAGAGTCTTCACTGGCTCCCAGTGAACAAGCGCATTGATCACAAAGTGCTTTCGATTGCACAGTCCTGCATGTTTAAAACTGCTCCTGAATATTTACAAGAGGTAGTTCCTCCTTACCAGCCGTCACGTGGTCTGCGCTCTGGCTCCCAGTCACGCTTCTGTCTCCCTGCAGTGGAAGACACAAACAAGAAGCGCACTGGAGCCAGGGCCTTCAAAAACGCGGCACCTAAACTGTGGAATGCTCTGCCATCGTCATTGTCCACCATCACCTCATAAACCACGTTTCGAAAAAAGACTGAAGACCCATCTGTTTATTTAAGACGGACTTAAACTTAAACAACCAAGCAACACTTGTGTCTTTATTTTTTACTTTCCTGGTGTTTATCTGTTTATTTACTTTTCTTTTTTTTTTTGCTGCGCAATGAGCATTCTTCCGAATGGATACCTGCGCATTACAAATGGACATCATCATCATTCAGTCAAAGCCCACAGAAGCCAAAATATTAAAAAAAGTTTGGAATCTTTAAAGGGGTACTCAAATGTTTTCTTTTTGAGTCGTGTTGGCATTTTTGATAAATAAATTTATATTTTGTGTCACATCTGTTGTTTTGAGTAGCGTGTAGATCACGTGTAAGAGTTGGGACGGCAACATGTTCAAGAAGCTACACATGGAAAATTGTCACTGCAAATACTATATGATATCGTGAAGAACGAAATATGTTAAATATTCCAAACAAACCACAGCAAGGTCAGCAGGCATCAGCAGCTTTTGTCTTCCTTGGTTTATGTTGAGTGTCCACCGCAGGCGAAGTTTCTCGGTAACATGTGATAACTTGGGATAACTATACCGAGAACCTTTGACATCGCAACAACCGCTAGATGAACGTTCTTGTGGAGTTTTCGTGTTTTCAAAGGGCCCAAGGCTCGGATGCTAGTTACAGGCAACATTCGTGACTGCAAACTCGATCAGTATTGTTGTCTTCATGCGTTCGTCATCAACCACTGCGCATGCATGTGAGATTCTTCGAGTCACCAACCAGCAGACTAATGTTTTTGTGCAAAACGGTTTACATTTTACGATTATGCAAGCACATTAACTTGAAAGTTTGAAACAATTAAATGGAATGATTATAACAGATCCTTTACTAGTTAAGGGATGACAGTATTACCGTATTTTAGGTACTTTGTAAATCGTGTCAGTACACCTTTATTTTACCTATACATTATTTGGAAACGGTGTTTAAAATAGATGTGGCCGTGAGTGTCGTGCAGTAGAGTGATGGGCCATGGAGTATGTGGCCAGGCGTGTTTGTTTGGGCCTGGTTAATGCCATGGTGTGACTGGCCTGGCATATGCCATGGAGTATTTTGATTGGGGAATGTGATTTGGAGTATTTGACAAGACAGTATTTTGACCAGAGAGTATATTTTGCCTTGGAGTATTTGACCCTGGTAAATGGGTAGTAGCCACTTACCTAAAAAGGAGGAACTTGCTAACCCAAGAGTAGCAAGACAGGAAGAAGGTGTGGTCGTTCGCCCCCAAGAGGCAGCGCGACTTGTTTCCAGCGTATGTCCCCCTATTGGAGGCGTCTGTGGTTTGAGATATTCGTGGATTTTTATTTTTTTTTTTTTTTGGGGGGGGAGGAATCAGTGGAACATTAGTCTCAAGTGACTTTAATTAACAGTATTGTTAAAAACAGTATCAAGAGTAAATGGTATAAAAGTGATCTTGTGCCGAACCATAAATGCTTGTATTTTCTGTTGACTTTCAAACTGAGGAAAAGAAACTTATGTTTAGGACTGTGTATAATTGGAATCGTTAGATAATAATAAGAATTAACTGTGGGCGTATATTAAGCTATCGTTTTTCTTCATTAACCGTGTATTTTATTGATTAATGTAACGTAATTTTTCCATAATTAAGTTTAGACAGGCCCTACAAAGAGGTAGATTTAAAACACGCAAAGTGTGAGTGTCTTTGAGACATTTGTTGGGCAGTTACTTCAAAGGTGGTGTACAAATGGGGGTCTTGTGAGGCAGGCCAACTTTGTTATTAATCGCTTTTTTTGCTGGAAAATGGCTTTAAATATTTTTTCTTTTAAGATGTAAATTTTTCTTATTCATTTACACCTGCATATTTGGATTGGCTTCACATCAGTCCTATGACGTTATATGATGACTTTAACATATGCTCACATCCTTGTCGGAGCTAAGCTCTTGCAGCAATAAAGAATTAGTCAATCAATCGATCTTTCCCCCCCCTCTCTCTCTCTCTCTCTTTCTCATTTTTACGAGGTATCATATGAATTGATGTCGAAGTCACAGGCACGAAAAAATATACGATGTTTGCAATGTCATAACCTTCCTCAAATTTTCAGCTGGAGCCACTTGTGTCATGCCACCGGTAATGAGTAACGTAAGAATTCAAATAAAAATGTTTTAAAGCAAACTTTACTAACCAAATCCTACGAACTTCCGGTTAAAAAAGGGAATGCTGCCAATATTTTGGTTAGGATAAGACGAATCACGTAGTTTCAGTAATGCACAAAAAGACGCAAACGAGAGAGAAAGAGCGAGAGAGAGCAAGAA
Organism: Marisa cornuarietis; assembly: GCA_004794655.1. NCBI lineage: Eukaryota > Metazoa > Mollusca > Gastropoda > Architaenioglossa > Ampullariidae > Marisa > Marisa cornuarietis. The sequence continues at coordinate 13,692,495 of SMMW01000575.1, forward strand.
AGACTGAGAAAACATTCAAAAGAAGTGAACTGTACTAAGATCCCAGGCATCTTATAGTGTGAGATAGGCTACGTCTGTATGGCCGTTTGAAGTGTTGACCGACCAGTGGGAGATGGGAAGACAAGGGGGCCAGAGAGCAAGCAGAAAGCCTACTCTGTCCAACAGTTTAGTCATGTGGTACCTAACTGGGTACATGTGTCGTGTTTCGCACAACAACTTTTGTATTCTTCCGAAGTGTATTTTACGTTATTATTTATTACAACTAGCACGCCGGGGTAAAGTGTCGATCGTACGTGACTGCGTTTTGGGCAGTATACTTTGTCTTTTCAGTGGCACGCAAAATGTACTCATTAATTGGGAAATGTCAGCCAGTCTAGAAATGTTCCCTACTTTTGTGATGCCCATACTTTATAATCTCTGTCCCATTTGTCAGACACACCTTAGTCACCCGTGGTGTAGCGTAAAACGCAGTGTCGGCTGTACACCATCCTGACGTCAGCCACTATACTTCGCAGCTGCAGCTCCTGAATAGGCGAGATAGGAAAATTTAAGCTCCTTGCTTTGTGCTAGTAAAATAATTTTACTTTACGTTTTTATCCCTTTCAGTTCTTGTGTGATTTAAAAACATTGATACTTCTTAGAGAAACCCTTTATGCAGCTTCTGCTCTACAATAGGCCACCAAACCACCAAAAGAAAAAACAACCTTACAATAAAGAGACTTAGGCAGTTCACATGGGTTCAAAAAACAGAACAAACCACAGCTGTTTGATCACCACGTCTTTATTACATCCAAGAAGCAATATTAGCTACACTCAAAACGAACATTCTAACCCTTTCTTGGGTAGCCGTAGCCGTAGCCGGCACCATAGCCAGCGCCGTAGCCAGGATAATAACCGCCATAGCCAATGCCGGCTCCGTAGCCAGGATAATAGCCACCATAGCCGCCATAGCCAACACCATAGCCAACACCTCCGTAACCCTGCAAGCATAGTGTGACGAAGTTTGGGGTTTCGTCTTGTCTTTGGTGCTTGTATGGTTATTCCGCCATGTAGCTTTAAGTAAACCTGCTGGACTATCTCAAATTAAATTTTTAACAAAATTTTTTAAAGTCTTGGGCGTTTGGTTCCCGTACATAGAAATGCAGATGAATAGATTGACGGATAAGACAGAAAAAAGAATTAAACAAAGAAGGAGCTAAGAGGAGAAAGCAAGATTACACGAATGAAAGAAAAGGAACAAAAATGAAGCGGAAACTTACGATTCCGCCGTATGGGTAGCCGTAACCACCATATCCAATGCCACGTCCTCCAAGCAGGTAACCTCCCATGGCGCTAGCCACGAGGGCGCAGAGAAGGAGAGCGATGACAGTCTTCTGCAAGACGAGTGACAAATACTGACAGTCATGAGGAGTCGAGTGATCAATGATAAATGGTAATGACAGTCACTATTTAAAAGCGTAATAACTTGGCACAATACGCAGGGACAAAATTTATTCTCAGTTAAACAGAGCTCATCTATGATTTGCGAGGTTGGAGGTGAGGGTGAGTTCTCCTCTTTTTGTCTGTCACTTAAACACAAAGAGCTGACCTCACTACTGCTACTCAGCTTCAGGACTGGGCGTCGAGTAAACCTAAGCAGATCTGAATTAGGAACCGTTGATTTTAAGCAAAATCTAAACGAGGATATGGTATTAGCAAGTTCAAGATAATGAATCAACAGTTACATCGTGAATAAATGGGAAAATCCACAATCACGTCAAAGTAGCTATATGTTTGACACACATATTTTCCATATGAGAATAGTAGAAACTTCTTAACTCTAGGAAGACCAGAGTTTCACCCTTTCTCTTGTGATAGCTTGTAATGAAATTATTGGACTGTTTAAGGTTACTAAGACGATGAAAGAACGAAGCACGTACCATGTCGAAGTTATGTGCTGATCCTAGAATAAACAGAAAGCTCGGCGGAGATGATGTGTTCAGGAGCAGTGCGGCAAGTGCTTAAATACAAGATTCTGAGGTGAAAAAAACAATTTTATGTTTACAGCTTTTCAGAACGCAAACATCTTCATATCGGCTCGTAGAATGAACAAATAACGATTACTGCATGACTCTCCTGCTTAGGCCGTCGACGCCTTGCGCATTTGGAGTTTTATTTTCTATTTTATGGATTACAGTGGGGCCGTTCAGCATCAAAGGAGTACAAATCAGCCTTGGAAGACGTAAGAAATCAATATGCTTATGGGTATTCTTGCGTTTATAACTGTCGCTGGGGCTCCTCATGAATGAACAACGAATTCACTGTCTATGAAGCGAAAGCTTTCGACGTCCATTATCACTTAATGTGGCTTTGTCTGTGGCCTCGATTATGGGACGTTCTTTCCGCCCATCCATGTTTAGGATCACAGCAGTGTTTATTCCGATTCTTTTTTACTTGTGTTTTTGCGGGGCTCGTAAACGATTGATGTTTTGTTTTGTTTTTTTAAAAAGGCGCACATGCTAAGGAAGCACGTCATTAGAGTCTTCAGTACATCAGAGTTGGTTTACTGTACGCTAGAAATTTTTAGGCGATTATTTGTGAAAGTGTCTTTAGTACACCGGGAGTTCGTTAATGAAAGGTCTACTTAAATTACAGAGAGATTGTCACTCATTTTAAGTACGCTGTCAATAAGCAGACGTGTAAAAGATCATTTTCTTGGCCTTTTATCAAAAAGTTGACGATAGCAGCGGTGACGGGGACGGTGGCGACGACGACCACGAAACGCGCAGGTCTCCATGAGATTTAGGTATGCTCATTAACCATAACGAGAATCTGGGTAACCATCCAAAGCGAAGGGACAGTAAAAAGACGAAAGGAGAAAGGGATATAGGTTGTGGTTGATAGTCGACAGCTTAGCTGATAAGCAGCTGAGTCTTTAGCCGTTTGTGAAAGACTGATTGATTCTGCATGTTTCAGCACGAGGAATACCTATCCTGACCCCCAGATGTTTGTCGATGTCACTGCAACAGGAAAACAAAAGCATGACTGTGAGGTCGAACGGATACTTTCTATGTGAATACTTTCTTCCTATTTGATAACAGATGAACGAACAGATGGAAAATGGGATTCGGGAGGTTTTTGGTAATGATGGTGGTGTGGTACAGTGGTAGTATAGTCGTTTATTGGTTACCATCGTAGAGCTTCGATGGAAGCTTGCTGTTGTCCTATCACTGCGTAGCCCTTCAACAAAAGATGATTTTTAAAAAAAATCATATGACAATCACAGGGAGACTCAATTGTCGATCGGTTTATTAAATGCATCATTTTTATTGGGATTTGACTTGCTATGAGATTCTTTCACGGTGGTGGAATTTTTAGCTGTATTTTTAAGTTTAGTACTTTTTATGACTTTATTAGATTACCTGTTCTACTGAGAAACACCATTTTAATATATCGTCTTTCCTCATCAGGCGTTCAATATAGTGGAGAATAGGGTAGCACTAAACTATCGATGCATAGCTTTTTATTTTTGTTTCAGTAGCTATGGTTTTCTTGTTGAGACTTTTTTAATGGGATAGAAATGAAACGTGGTGATGAGAAAAGTGGCCGACAACAGAGTAAAATATGCAAGATTAAAACTTTGATGCAAGCACCTTGTAAATGCAAGACCTCTCCCCGCTCTTCCTCTATGTCATGAGTTGGGAACGTCGGACCAGCCAAGGCAACAGCAATCGAAACTCAAAGCTTTTTCATAGCTATATAAATTTATATTAAGTGAATCATGACCATAACGTAAATTTCGATGGACAGATAAGGGAAGTCCATTACAGGATAGGCAGTCATACGAGTACCTGACGGGACAGACACTATGCTTCTCGTGGTTGCCTTTGTCTATATGAACTATTTTATAGACTTAGGAATGCATGTGATCTCCACCCCATGCCTAAGGTAGACTGCTTACGGCTTGATTACTGTTGAAATGTGTAGCGTTCTTCGACTATCCCGGCAATAAGAACAAAATGATCGTCGACATTGCTGTGTACCTCGGTGTACAGTTCAGGCATACAAATGTTCAAAATTATCCTTTCATAGTTTTCCAAATTTTAGCAAATGAAAAAGCTTCAGCTATCAAAATTTGTTTGGTTTTATTAGTGTATTTGTACATTACATGTATTTTTTAGTATGTGCTTGGACATTTTGTAAATGCCATAAGTCAATCCATCAGGATGAGTTATGTGTGTTTACTCTATATTTATGATTATTATTAATGTACTTTCATTGTAAAATCACAAACAGAAAATTGTGCATTAGGAAAAAAGATTGTGCCACTATATACTCTTTGTCCTCTATGAACTTTCTTATTTTAAACATGTATTTTACAGACTCCAAGAAGTTTTTTCGTTATGCTTTTCATAGCAGGAGAGCATATTTCTCGTCCGTCTAGTTACGAAAAGGAAGGTTGTGGTAGCTCAGAGGACGATGAGTGCCAGGCAAGTCGGCGTTGTGCATGTTGCAAAATTGCTAACACACTGGCGAAACTACAGCTTGGCCAAATATAGCATGCTAATTTTTATGTAAATAATTTTGCTCGGTCCACGAATGATGCTATACATTCCAAGATGGCTCTCGGAGGAAATAAGATTTCCCTGTCCTACCTTAAGTCATAGCCATAACAACATAGTGGTATCTCGGCACCAAACCACAATCTGTTATGGCAAGCTTGTCGGCTGTCGATCAGTTCGAGTGATAAACAGTTTATTCATATAAAAATGTAAATGTATTTAATTGGATCCGGCACCCACCTATGTCTTAATATCTTGTGTTTTTCGTAGTATTTTATGGTATGACATATCCAGATAGATGGATGTGCTTCCTTCCATCTGGTTTTTAAATATCAGCACCAAAAATAGCTTATTCGTCTCTTTCATTATTTAAGACCCCTCGTTACTTTTTACTCCTTCCGCTATATCAGCTGTTTTAATGGACTTTTTAAAAATGTTTTTTGATGTTTTAGTCGATATTACCATTCTGTATGTCTAATTCAAGCACACGTATGCCAAAAAGATTTGTTGCGCAGAGACAAATGGCAAAAGAGTCTGACATAATGGCGTCTGACATGAAAGTGCGTATGAAGCAAGGTGTGTAGCTGAATTTCTTCACGCAGAAAAAAATCTACCCATTGACATCGTTGACTGCTGGTGACAGTAAATGTTACCACACCAAGGCAGCGGACGGCGCGTTTAGCCGTGATAACAACGACGTTAAAGACATGGCCATGCACGATCACACTACGAAATGAAGATAATCTTTGAAGACCGTAAAGCACATTGCCAATCTTGACTGGACTTTCTTACTACGCCTACAATAAGCTCCAGATCTGGCGCCCTCTGACTTACATCTGTACAGGCCAATGAAATATGAAGTCCATGGACAATATTTTGCTAGCTACGACGCCGTGATAGTGCCTTAAACAGAGAGTCCATCGCCGCTGATGCAGATTTTCCCAATAGTGGCATGCGGGTTCTTACTCTTTGTTGACGAAAATGAATAGTCAAGGGTGGTGACTACGTCGCAAAATAGTGTTTTTTGCAGCTGAGAGTGTGCTCTATAAAACAGTGTTATTGTGCTCTTTGTATCTATTGTAGTTTCTATGGAACAACTAAGGAACCACCTTCGTACATTAGTTTTCCTTTTTAAGAAAGAGTCGCCTATTCTGGACCTTACATAGATAAGTCTTATAAAAGAATGGTTTTAGTACATATATGTCTCTCGTGATCGTACTGGACTATCTTCAAAACAAATTATCTAAAAGATTGTCTTTTCTACCTAAACGCGGAAGAAATTGAAATGCACGTTTTTAATTTGTCCTAAATTCTAGATAAAATCAGAGAATTTCTAAGAACTGTGGTCACCCCAAAATAGTCTCGACAAAGTAGATTACTTTGTCGTTCTTCTTGCGCTTGTTGGTAACGGTGTTCTTTGCTATCGTTGGATGTATTTGTGACGACAACGAGAACTTGTACAGAGAGCGCATCGATGAGTTTGTGACATGGTGCGATTCTAACTTTCTTGTTTTAAACGCCAGCAAGACCAAAGAAATGTTATTTGATTTTCGAAAGGAAAAAGGGATTGTCCATCCTGTTTACATCAACGATGAAGTTATTGAGATGGTTACAGAGTACAAGTACTTGGGAGTATTGCAAGATAGCAAATTAAACTAGTCAAGTCATGTGGATGCTGTTTTTTAGGAAAACACAGTCAAGATTGTTCTTCTTGCGCAAACTTAGATCTTTTCAGGTTTGCAACAAGATGTTGAGTATGTTTTATCAGAATATCGTGTGTAGTGTGATAGAGTTTGCAGCGGTGTGCTGGGGAGGGAGTGTGTCTATGCGCGACACTGGCAGGCTGAACAAGCTGATAAGGAAAGCGAGCTCGGTTGTAGGTCAGAGTCTTGATCTATTTGAACCTCTTGTTGAGAGAAGGCAGGCCAGGAAGGCTAGAGGTATTTTGCTCGATCCAGACCATCCCCTCCACGGCACACTGATGGAACTACGCATGCAACGTAGTGGAAGATTTGCTATGCCAAGGTGCAGAACAGAACGTTTTCGTCGTTCGTTCATTCCGGCTGCTGTTAGACTTTTTAACAATAGTAGACCTATCGGCTGACTTTGGATTTTATGCATTGAGGATGGCTTTGTAGGTTTTATGATTTTGGTAGTTGTGTGAAATGTTTTAATTTTTTTTAAAAGGTTATGGATGTGTTGTATTGAGAAGGTGTGTGTTAGTATGGGAATGTTGAAGTATGTGTAGTATTTTAGGAATTTGTTAGTTGTACTATTTTTATATATGCTCTTGCTGTCGACTAATGTAACTCCACTGAGGATTAATAAATTTGTCTTGTCTTTTCTTTTCTTGTCTTCTACTTGTTGTTTTTATTCTTAATGTTCTGTTATCATCAATGTTCTTGTTATTGTTATTCTTGATAATTATTATATTATTTTTCCTAAAAAATTAATTGCACGTTCTTAGTTTGTCACAAATGCTAGATAGAGAGAAACAAATTTAATGGTCTCGACAAAGTGTACTACTGCATATTGTCGTTCTTCTTGCGCTTCTTGTTGGTAACGCTGTTCTTCTATTTCTTGTTTTTATTGCTACTGTGTTGCTATCGTTAACGTTCTTGTTATCGTAAATGTTATTGCTATTCTCGATCACTATTTTATTGTTGTCAAATGTTCATGTCAGTTCAGTGTGGCAACTTCAAACAAACGGAGACCAGGGGGAACTTCTTTAGACTGTTTTGCTGACTCTCGTGTCCATGAAATATAATGATACAGAGTGTGGCCCTAACAATAATTTATATTTAAAAAAATTATCGAACTTACAGGTAATTGTATTTCTTCATAAAACACGGAATTCGTAATGTGGAGGCTCATTCGGAATGTGATAAATGCTCAAAAGTACGTTGAAATAAAATTTGAGCTTTTTTAACAAGGTAAAGGGAAGACAACAGAAATGCAGGATACCTGATAGATGCCATGTGGTAACAGTAACGAAGACTGGATGCTTTCTGATAATACAGAGACACTAAAAGCTAGTAAAGGAATCTAAATGGAACCGATCGCAAACCTAAAACAATAATACCGCGACACACTGTTGGGACAAAAAACACTGATTTCCTCATTTAACCCAGAGAAAGTAGGTTAATAGTCTAGTGGACACAGAAAGAGAGTGGGACAGTGCTTGAGAGGTGTACAGATTAGCTTTTGCATTTCTTTTTTATGTAATAATAACGACCAAGTAAACATTTGCTAAAAATTCGACAATGGAAACAATAAAGCTCATCTGATCACTGTGTATTTATTAAATCAGAGTAGACAGGCAACTGCTTTTCACACATTTTAACCCCTTTTGCCATAGCCGCCATAACCGCCATAACCGTACCCGGGTCCGTAGCCAATGCCGCCATAGCCGGCGCCGTAGCCAATGCCGCCATAGCCTGCACCGTAGCCACGGCCGCCATAGCCGGCGCCGTAGCCAAGGCCGCCATAGCCAGCGCCATAGCCAAGACCACCCTGAAACAGAAAATGATGGAGTGCTTTACACAGTCTTACGAAGTCAAACCAAGATAATGCTCGTTTAACATGTGACTTTTTAGCTGCTAGAATGAATGCAATCAGTATAGCTTATCTTTTCTCTGTTCTGTTAAACCCTTCCTTGAAAAACTTGGGAATAGACGAATACCTAAAGGTTAAATATATTATAATAATTATATTGAACGCTCCAAGGTAGTAAATTTATGATTGAACCAAAAATATCCTCCTATTATATTAAAGAGGCTAATGTAGTTAGGTTCCAACAGCTTTTATCCACAAAACGTTTTATAAAAACTAGAAAACTCCTTTACTATAAATGGAAATAAGTGAAGAATTAAGAGGGAGATATGTTGTGTGATTGTGACAGACGATGCGACAATGATGTGAAGAAGCTTATTAATGAAGGTGTTAAATGATGAAGGACATTGTTGGAATTAAAAGAGAAAAACATCATAAACAGAGAGGAAATGAGAGTGTACGACTTGCTTAGAATAACAGAAGGTATAAAAATAAAAAATAATAATTGCTGTTAGTAGTTTAAATTGGTAGAGAGATCTAAGCTAGAATAGTGTGATAGAATGTTTCTAATCGTGTAATTCTCATATTTTCCAGGACCCAATAGGGTGGAGAAAAGAGTAAAGAATCTTGAGCATCAAGCGAAGATTTGGAAAGAAGTAATGAATGAATGAAACAGAAAAGACAATATAACTCACCAAGTTGCCAAGGCCGTAACCGCCATAACCGCCATAACCTCCTCCCAACAGGTAACTTCCCATGGCGCTGGCCACCAGGGCGCAGAGAAGCAGAGCGATGACAGTCTTCTGTAAGACAAGTGACAGATTGTGACATCATGAGCAGTCGTGTACAGACCAGTGGCATAAACAGACACTATAATCAAACTCAGAACATAATAATTGAAAACCTTTGTACACTCAAAGTCACTCTACAATTTAAAACAATAGACAAGGCTGGGTACAGAGGAAGGAGAAAATGACTAGGACATTGTTTGCTATTGTCATTCTACTAGTAGCAATTACCATCAATGAGATCATTTGACAGAAAAAAATCTGAACTCTGTTGTATACAAATTAGACTGATGTATACATTTGCCTTTAAATACGGAACTACGATGAAGTGTAGATAACCTAAATACTTACAAACAAACATAGCGTAGTCACTGTAAACAGGAAACAAGACTTGAGAGTCTAGATTTCCATTTATTCCTTTTAGTTTCCATGTAATATTACAAAATTAAGGAAAGAACGAATAACTTACCATGTTGAGGTTAGACGCTGATCTCAAAGAGAACGAGTAAGTTCGGCAGAGACGGTGTGATCAAGAAGATTGGTGCAGGTTCTTAAATACAAGAGTTTAAGGTAATAAGATTTCATGGCTATGGTTCTTGTGGCCATAAACATTGCTATATCGGCTCATAGAATATAAAACGAGCTTGACACTGCATGATTTAGTTTCTTTATCGCTCCAATGTCATAAATTTGAATTTTACGATAAACTTAATGTTTAGAAGTAAGGGAAGGGTTCTGAGGAAGGAGGGCACGGAGTTGACTTAATCAGTCGTGACGTGACTGGCCCTGTCTTTAACGAGGTAATGTTAAGAAATCAGTGTTTGTTAGCTGTTTCACGCAAATATGTTTACATGTGTCGATCATAAATCTAAAGGAGTGCAAAAAACTCATACTTTATTGAGATAAAATTATTTCGTCCTGGAGTGCCGATTTCTGTAGTGAGTGCTTGTTAATTTCTTTTTTCTTGTCAAGGGCAACCTACTGTTTTAAGGGAAGAAACTACTGCATTCAAAAAAGAAAAACGTTTTCTCTCGCTCTGTTTATTCATTTATTCATTCCTTGTTAGAATGAAGTACCAGAAATCCGTCATGATGTAAACAGAGGAAAGTGAAATACTAAGGTTTAGAGTTAGGTTATCACTAGAGGTAGTATTTAGTGTTATGGTTCTACTCTTTCACCAGGGTTAGGACTTAGAGAGGCTGTGTCACTAGGGTTAGGGCTTAGAGATGGTGTGTCACTAGGGTTAGAGTTATTCTGTCACCAGGGTTTAGGTCTATGCTGTGTCATCAGTGTTTAGGGTCACGCTTTAGGGTTATACTTAGGGTTTAGGGTTAGGCTTCCAGAACATAGAACAGCATACGATGACATGAGTTTTATAGATACTGTGCAGCAAAACAATGGAACTTTATCCGCTTCCATATCCGCCACCTATATCTGCCATTGAATCGTAAAAAAGTGCAATACAGACACACCTTTTCTTTGAGCATTACTACCAGCAACGGTCTACACAATGCTAGTCCCTTAATCCTTAATTACTCGATCGTCTTCCTCTACAGAATCACGATCCCTTACTTCTTGTTTTTCAATTCCCCCTTACGTTGTCTGTGTTTCTCTTTCATTAGTCATCTTTTATCAGCCATAAGTACTGCTGTTTATTTTGCCGTCCTTTAAATGTTCTATATGTCTCGTTCTTGTGTAGCACTCTAGTAGTGTACTTGTTAATTTATATTGTTGTAGAGGGTAGAGGTCAAATGGCTCACAGGACTGTCCCTTTCGTACATAAAAGCCAGCCTTGACCTGTCCCGCTTATTATTGTTACATCGACGGTTACGAAGTCTCCTGACCCACTTGGGAAGGCCATGACCAGACAGTTGTACTATTACTGGGACCATCATGGACGTACACGCACACACTCGCATATACGTAGATACGGCCATCACACGCGTACACACCCGCGCACGTATAATGCACGCGTACCGACATTCACACACAATCGTCGCACGCCTATACGCGTGCGCGCACACACACATGCACACACTTACGCTCTCAAACACAATCACACTTTACACATGAACACACACTTAGCAAGGCTATGAAGTATGTCCTTGGACCCAGGGGGTGGATGGTGGGTTATGCCGCCATGGGGTCAGGGACAGGTCGAAGCTGCGTAACCAGACCATGGGAAGAGAAAGGGATAGCTTCTGGAGAGTTCAACGTGGGGGAGGATAAAGAGTGTAGTTTTGAAACACAATAATTGTTTATTATATCAAAACATACTTGCCGCTATCTAGCCATAGTTGCTGACTTGCCGTAAAACACCAATCCCCCCACCACCACCTCTGAACCAAACATGGATGCCTTAAAGCGCAAGTGCAGAGGACAGGCAATGAAGACAAGAAATAAAAGATTATATGATACAGTAGTATGCTCGGTCTTTTTTGACAGACATGACAATGGTCATCCTTCTTTCTTTACTTGGATGGGCAAGATATGAAGCAATACTTGAGACACACAATAATTGTTTATTATATCAAAAACATATAAAAGTAGCCAAAATGCAAATGACAATTGTTTATTACATTTATGAAGAACCCTGAAGAGCACTTTGCACAAACACATGCCCAAAAAGAATTTGATCATAGAGACCAATTAAACAACTTATTACTATCCTTATTTATAACCTCTTTACAGTTTCATATATTCACTTACAACATAATTACAATAGCAACAGTGTATACCAAATAATGAGTTCATAACATCATATCCTACACAACCCAAACCGCTACCATCTTATATTCACACAGTTACGTAATAAGTGTCACAACTTTCATATTACAAATTAAAATAATCATGCAAGATGTTGTATAGGCTTTCTCCTGTAAAAGGCTCAAGGTAGATCAGCGGGCAAATGCGCTAAACAACACACATAGCTCGATGTAATCGACAGCTACTAAAGAGTGAAAAGAATGAAATTTTAGGAACAAAACATAAATTTTTCATTGAAAAGGACGCATTTTACAAGCTTAACAAAAGAAAGGAACGTAATCAACAATGATTTTTATATCAAAATCTTTTAACTTGAGCTGATGCATCAAATATTTGTGAGATATTGTTACTGCTATCCTACTTTGCTCCAGGACTGAGATCAGTACTTCTCTTGAATTTGCCTCGTCTCGAATGGGAGGTGTGCATATATCTCTATACTGTAATGAATGGCTGGTTTTGGTTGCTGAAAGTCACCACGTGGCTTGTGTATATGAGATTTGTTTTGTCCAGTAGCAACATTCAGTAACAGTGCATACAGTAATAAAATTGGGCCATATATGCCACAATGCTAGTTATTTGTGTAAATTTTGGCCTAACTGTGGTTAAAATGAAAAGAGAATTATGGGGGATAAGGGTTGGTCAGGTATTTCTTTTTGATATGAAAAGGTCAAGTTTAACTGTTATGCTTTTAAATAGAACTTGTTAAAATCATTTTATTTCAGTAAGGTGACAGTTAATAAAAAAAACAAGTGCATGTGTTTACCTGCAATTGCACTCCATGCAAAAATTGTCAATAATAACAACAATCCCAATGAATAACTATAACTTGGAAAGTTATAGAGAAAAACCAACAAGCAATGTAACAAATTCTAGTTACAAGATAATAAGTGCATTTCAGCAAGCAAAACATACACAAAAATTTGCAATCACAACTTTACATATAAAACATCTTTAAGGCACCTACATCACAGAAGAAGCTGGGTGTATGATGTGAATCTGGAAACATCAGCAGACAAAAAGAAATGTGTTAAATGAGCAACAAGAATTGCTGTTGTGAGAAGTAGGAAGACTGTTACTAAATACTTAAAATGTTCCCATCATACAAGACAGTAGTTAAATAATTTTGAATCACTTTAGTGTGTAGTATGATTTGCACTTTTTTTACCACCAGAATTAAAAGTTCACTGCACTGTGCCTTGATAATACAAATGATGAGAAGCACATGTTCAAGATAAAGTGTGTTCCATATCAACACAACAAATTTCATATACACGTTATTCACAGCATTTTTGTTAGCTATATGTAGAAATTTCACAAGAAAGGCGACCGGACATTTGAAAATAACCAAGGTTAAATGTAGTTTGTTAACACTGTTTTGCTCATAATGTACTTCTTAGTAAGGACACATGTTGCTCAGGTAGTAAGTCCACACAAAATGGGACGAGATTAAACCTATAGTTGTGGTGAAAGTCACAGGCATACATAAATCTTGGAGAAGGAAAATACATCATTCATTCACATTTTCTTCATCGTCCGATTATTCCTCCAGATTTTCTTCACCTTGCTGAAGCATGCACATCACTTCTTCAAGTTCCAGCTCCGACAGCTCTTGCACTTCTGTATCGACAGTAGCAGCGTGCCCCTCTTCACCTGGTTCTGAGACTGACTCCGGTATTGTGAAAGCTTCGCTGTGTGTTGTCAACTCTCTGGTGAATAATGTTTCCCCCACACATCAGCATCAGCGTCGGCGCGATCAGAGTGAACCAGTTGGGTCGAATAACTTTACATGTCGGCGACCAAACCAACATGATCGTCTGAGAACAGGAGACTGCCAAGTTTCCCCCACACGACAACTGAACACTCGCCTCCACGTTGGGCTTTTCAACGCCAAGTCGGTATCGTCTGCACAACAGTCACTAAAGCGAGTTGAAATCGCAGAATTTGTCACAGACCACCGCCTTGATATTTTCATTATCACTGAGACGTGGCTTAAACAGCGAGGTGACGAGAGCGTGTGTTGATTTAACTCCAGTGGACTACTGCCTGAAATCTTTCCCCCCGCCCTACACGCGGTGGTGGTATTGCTGTAATCTACAGATCATCACTATAATGACATAAAAGATATTAAAATAATTTTTAATAAAAGATATTAAAATAATTTTATTTCATATGATGCTTAAGGATGATCTATTAATTTGTTCGGGATAAATGGCAAAAAGTAAAAAATTATAATTTGAGCAAATGTATGAGCGTCTCTTTGCGTCATTTTTGGTGAACATCTAATGTATATTGTGATATATTGATAATTTCAAGATAACTGCGATGTTTTATTTTATTTTATTTTTGATCAATCATACATATAGTGATTCAGATTTCTAAAGCCATACCCCAGTTACAACTGTTCACTCAAATATTGTACCATAGATAACAAATTAAATTTTAATGCATGCACAAAACTTATGATGTAATTGTAAAACAATTGCTGCCGTTTATGCAACTTGTAACTTGCATGTGAAAACAGACTAGCCTTTTTATATTATTATTATATATATATATATATATAGTAAACCTTGATTTTGCGATCCTTGATGTAACGATTTCCTCAATATAAAGTTCGTTTTCGGCCGTCGCGGTGAACGCCTCATATTGCTCACGTTTTTCAATACTCAAAAATATGTTCTCTGAAGTATTGTTTTCCTCATTATAACGTTCGTTTTTCCTGGTCCCTGCAGTGCATATCGCATGTAATCTGAATCTGAATTAACATTTCCATTAAGAAAATGATGACTTTCTACGAGATGATTGGGATAAAGTAACCTCTGGAGCATCTAAATTCGACTTCGACGCTTTCGTTACTTGCGACGTGAGCTTGGAAACTTACGGTGTACTTTCTATTTACGAAATATGCGAGGAAGCTGCGGCTGTAACACACAGCGGTGATGGAGTCAATGGCGACGCTGGAAGTGACGACGACGACTATATTCTGAATTAACAGGTCCACCACTGACACTGTCCGAAGCCCTTATAGCGCTGGAAACGTTACGGAAGTTTGCCTTCGGCAAACCTGGGGGCGGCGAAATGTTTGGACACTTGCAATGTGGAAAAGCAGTGGTAACAACGGCGTGAAAGACAAGCCATCCAAAATCTCGATGGCCTTGCACAGCTGTCACATTAAGGAAAAGAAGATCTTTAAAGAACGTGGAGCACATGGCGCCTTCTGACTTCCATCTGTTTGAACCAATGAGAGATTAAACATCTTCCTAGCTACAACGCCGTCATAACACCTGTAAAACAGCGGATCCATCGCAGCTGATTCAGATTTTTACAATAACGGCATGCAGGCTGTTTTTTTCTTGTTGACAAAAATGCATAGGCAAGAGTGGTAGCTATGTCGGAAAATACCTTTTTTGTAGCTGAGAGTGTGCTCTATCATGCAGTGTTATCGTGCGCTTTTTATCTGTTGTAGTTTCTATGGAACATTACATGAGATATTAGTTTCAAAATCACCTTCGTTCATTTGTTTTCCTCTTTAAGAAAGAGTCGTCTGTTCTGAATACCTAACATTGATATGTAATTAAGAAGAAAGGAAATCGTTGGCTAGTTTCAGTACAGCCATGCCTCTCGTGATCGTTGTGGACTAACTGTAGAACAAATTGTCTAAAAGATTGTCTTTTCCACCTAAACACGGAAGAAATTGAAATGCACGTTTTTAATTTGTCCTGGATACTACTAGACAGAGGTAGATGATTCTGAGACCTGTGGTCACCACAAAATGGTCTCGATAAAGCAGATTACTTTGTCGTTCTTCTTGCGCTTGTTGGTACCGGTGTTCTTCTACTTCTTGTTTTTATTATTAATGTTCTTTTATTATTAATGTTCTTGTTATTGTGAATGTTATTGCTATTTTTAATCATTCTTATTTTATTTTTGTTCTAGTCGCTGTTCTCCTCATCGTTGCCGTGTCAGTTCAGTGCGCCAACTTCCTACAAACTGAAACCAGGGTAGACTTATGTAGACTGTCATATTGACTCTCTTGCCGATGAAAAATAATGAAACAAAGTGTGACCCGACAATAGTTTACAAAAGTTATCGAGCTCACAGGTAAATATTTTTCTTCTTAATGTGTAGACTAATTCGGAATGTGATACTTACTTTCAACATTATATTGAAATACAATTTGACGTTTCTGAGCATTATGCGTGTTATATGATATCCGGTAACAGTAACGAAGACTGGGTGCTTTTTAATGTTACAGAGACACTGAAAGCTAGTAAAGGAATCTGAATGGAACCAGTTGCAAACCCATAAAAGAATACCACGACACGCTGTTAGAAAATCCACTGATTTCTTTGTTTAACCCAGAAAAAGTGGTTAATAGTGTAGTTGACTCAGAAAGAGAGGGATAGTGAGGGGAAGGCATACAGGTTAGCCTTTGCTTTGCTTTTTTGACGTACTAATAACGACCAAGTAAAAGCTGTGCCAACATTTGCGTAAAAAACGGACAATGCAAACAATAAAGCTCATCTGATCACCGCGTATTTATTAAGGCAGAATGGATAGGCAACTTCTTTCAAACATTTTAACCCCTTTTGCCATAGCCGCCATAACCGCCATAGCCGTAGCCAGGTCCGTAGCCAATGCCGCCATAGCCGGCGCCGTAGCCAATGCCGCCATAGCCGGCGCCGTAGCCAAGGCCGCCATAGCCGACGCCGTAGCCAACACCACCCTGAAACAGAAAATGATGGTTCTTACACAGTCTTCCCAAGTCAAACCAAGATCGTGTTTGTTTAAATTTTAGCTGCTAGAATAAATTCAATCAATATAGCTCATCTGTTCTGTTTAAGCTATTCTTTAACACCTTTGCTTCAATAGACGTTGCCTAATCATCAAATTTTTAAATATTTCAGGTGAATGTTTCAAAGGAAGGGTGCCCGCAGGCTTAATATATTCAAAGAATGTTTTTGAGCATTTAATGTAAGGTATTTAACTTCAGTTCTTTTTAATCTATTTTTGAAGACCTTTGGTAATCAGAAAAATTTAATTATCACATGTGAATGTTTCAAAAGGTAGACGAATCCTTCCAGATTCAATATACTTAAAAAACTGTGTTGTGCCCTCCAAGATAGTAATTTATGATTTTACTAGAATGACATAAACTCCCATTATATTAAACAGGCAAATGTAGTAAAGTTCCCACACTGTTTATCCCCCCAAAAAACAAGATTTTTATCAAAACTAGCAACTACATTACTATTTTTCAAAATTGGGTAAAGAATTAAATATGATATGGAAAGGTTGTGTGACTGTGACAAACGATTGACATTGTTGAGAAAATGATAATTAATGAAATTAAGGGATATGAAAGACAATGTATGTCATAAATGAGAAAAAAAAGGAAATGAGAGGGTAAGACTTGCTTTTAATGATAGAAGATAGGGGAATGAAATACTAATAATTTAAAATTGGTAAAGAAATTTAAGAATGGAGACTGTTACTAATCGTGTAATTCTCATTACTCTCCATATCTCTATAGGGTGGCGAAAGGAGTAAAGAGTCTTGAGACCTAAAGAGCAGCTTAAAGAGAGAAAAGAAAAATGAAAAAAGAAAAAACAATATAACTCACCAAGCCGCCAAGGCCGTAACCGCCATAACCGCCATAACCTCCTCCCAAGAGAAAACCTCCCATGGCGCTGGCCACCAGGGCGCAGAGAAGCAGAGCGATGGCAGTCTTCTGTAAGACAAGTGACAGAATTTGACATCATGAGCAGTCGTGTATAGGTCACGATTAAAGCGAAATAAACAGACACTATGAGTAGGAACAATTTCACAACAAAAGACGGACAACCGTTTCACATGCAGGGTATGACATTCACAGTAACTGTACAAAGTAGAGCAATTGACAAGGTTGGGTACAGGAGAAGGAAAAAATGTGCAGGACATTATTTGCTATTATCATTCAACTAGTAGCAAAATTTATAATAAAAATCACTTAACAGAAAAAATGTATACAGATTAGACAGGTGTGTACATTTGCCCTTAAATGCGGAACTACGATGAAGTGTAGATGACCTAAATACTTACAAACAAAACATAGCGTAGTCACTGTAAACAGGAAACAAGATTTGAGAGTCAAGACTTTCCATCAATTCTTTTCAGTTTTCTTGTAATGTTACAAAGACAAGAAAATGACGAATAACGTACCATGTTGAGGTTTGGCGCTGATCTCAAAGAGAACGAGAAAGTTCGGCAGAGACGGTGTGATCAAGAAGATTGGTGCAAGTTCTTAAATACAAGATTCTGAGGCAATAAGAGTTCATGTTTATGGTTCTTGTGGCCATAACCATTGCTATATCCCCTCGTAGAATAAATCAGACGCTTGACACTGTATGATTTAGTTTCTTTATCGCTCCATTGTCATACAATTTTAGCTTAACGAGAACTTAATGTTGAAAAATAAGGGAATGGTTATGAGGAAGATTGGCATCGAATTGACTTAATCAGTCGTGACGTGACTAGCCCTGTCTTTGACGAGATGATATTAGGAAATCAATGTTTTTTAGCTGTTGGAAGCAGAGATGTTTGTATGTGTCGTGCGTGCATCCAGAAGAAAACGTAAATCTCACACTTTAGTGAGATTAAAATTCTTACGTCCTGAAGTACCAATTTCTGTAGCGTGTGAGTGCTTGTTAGTTTCTGACGCTAAAATGTTTCTTTTCAAGGGCTATCTACTGTTTAATAATAATAATAATAGTAATAGTAATAATAAATGAAGATTTTTATAGCGCATATTCACACTCATAGAGAGTATGCTCTTAGCGCTTAAAACGGGGAAGAGACGTGGATTAAGTAGATACAGAACACAGGGGACGAAAGAAAACGACAGTACTGACAAAAACAGATAACAAAAGGCATCAAGTAACAGGAACAAAGAAAAATAGTGATGGGTAAAGTAGCAAGAGGGAAGGGGGGTAAGGACTAGCATTGTGGACTAAGAGTAATACTCAAGGAAGAGGTGCGTTTTCAGTGCAGATTTGAAAGATTCAATTGTAGGAAGGTGGCGGATATGGAAAGGAAGAGAGTTCCATTGTTTTGCAGCACAGTAGCCAAAAGTCCTGTGACCATAGGTTGTTGTTCTGGTGACAGGAACAGTCAGAGTACGGTTGTCAGAGGAAGAGCGGAGTTGTCTGGACGGAGAGTAAGGGATGAGAAGTTCAGAGAAATAGTCAGGACAGGAGTCTGCAAAGAAATTAAAACACAGCACAGACAGTTTGTACTGGATGCGAGAACGGACGGATAGCCAATGTAGGAAACGAAGGAGAGGAGTGACATGGTCCCGTTTCCTTGCTCTAAGTACCAGACGTGCAGCGGAGTTCTGTACTCTCTGGAGTTTCTGAATGAGGTAGTCAGGGCAGCCTGCCAGCAAGGAGTTGCAGTAGTCAAGTCGTGAAAGAACAAATGCACAGACAAGAGTGTTGGTGGCACGTGTAGAGAGAAAGTGACGGATGGCACTGATCTTACGGAGCTCATAGTAGGCAGACTGACAGACAGCTGTAACATGTTTATCAAGGGTCATGTCTGCGGTGACAATAAATCCCAGATTCCTAACAGATGACGTGAAGGTGATGTTGCTGTCGCCCACCTTGATGTGATTGGGCAGACTGACTAGTGAAGGTTGATGTCTTAGTGAAGGTTGATGTCTTAAAGGGAATGAACTGTTGCATTCATTTATTTATTCGTTTAGTCATTAATTTATTCGTTGTCAGAGTTAAGTACCAGATGTGGGTTATAATGTCAACAGAGGTAAGTGAAAATAGAGGGGGTTTTTGCCGATGACTGTAGAAAACGTATTTTGTACTGTTAGTGTAAGTATATTTAGACCACCAACGGTCTACCTGTCAAGTTGCCACCGATCCTGTAAATGACCTACAAGGATGTTTGAGATGGAGGACACGCTGGAATGAACAGGACCGCAGTTTTAAAGATTTTTAGCATGTGATAGCTTCCCTGAATCAGTCCAACATGAAAGGATGACCAGGGACATTCCACACGCTTGAAGAGGTAACGTTGCCTCATAGTAAGAAATACCACTTTTAGACTTTGCAAGCTAGCGAGCGGAGGTCCGTCTCAAGAAGACGTAAAAAGCTTTTGTGTGCTGAACTAAGTACCTTCCTAACCGCTAGGGAGTTTTCACCAGCAGGAGACTAGACTTATTGTTATCGCATTGATTTCATGAGAAAGGAACTGTGAATTGTGAACTGGGAACAGTGACCAGTGGAATAAGAACGTTGTGTTAGGCGGGCGACATCGAAGTTGTAAGATTGCAAGTTTCGGACTTAGGTGTAAGTAATTGTTGTATATATTTTATATAGTCCCCTTTGCACATTTCCTTTTATTATATTTTTTCGTTTTACACATATATCTTTATATCTCTTTGCATTAGTAAGCATATAATTTTTATTGCGATGTATTAATAATTTCAAGACATATGTGATGTTTTATTTTATTTAAATTCTTTATAAATCATCTATATATTCATTGAGCTTCCGAAAGCCAACTCCCAGTTACAACTGTTCACTCAAATATTGTAGTATAGGTAATCAATAAACAGTTTAATGAATGCATAAAAATTATAATATAATTGTACCACAATGGCTGTCCTGTGTGCAACTTGTAACTTAAAAATAAAAACGGACTATCCTTTTTAAATAATTATATTATATATAACCTCGATTATATAGATATATAAACCTCGATTTTGCGATCCTTGATGTAAAGATTTCCTTAATATAACATTCGTTTTTGGCCGTCGCGGTGAAAGCCTCATATACCCAAAGCTTTTCAATACCCGATAATATGTTCCTTGAATTGTCATTTTCCTCATTATAACGTTCGTTTTTCCTGGTCCCTCCAGTGCATATCGCATGTAATCTGAATCTGAATTTACATTTTCACTAAGAAAATGATGACGTTCTACGAGATGATTGGGACAAAGTAACCTCTGGAGCATCTGAACTCGACTTCAACGCTTTCGTTACTTGCGATGAGAGCGTGGAAACTTGCGATGTACTTTCTATTGACGAAATATGCGATGAAGCTGCGGCTGTGACACACGGCGGCGATGGAGTCAATGGCGACGCCGGAAGTGACGACGACAACGACTGTATTTTGAATTAACAGGTCCACCACTGACAGTGTCCGAAGCCCTCATAGAGCTGGAAAAGTTACGGAAGTTTGCCTTCGGGGAACCTGAGGGCGGCGAAATTTTCGGACACTTGCAGTGGGGAAAATGTTATGTTGCAAATACAAGTGCAACGCACAAGACAGGCTACCTTGGATGAGCTCGTCCTCAAGGGGAAATAAAGTACTGTATAAAAACATTATGAACGTCTGTGCTCAACTGTTCCACTTTTACAACCTAATATATTTAGAGAGGATTTCGATATGCGGTGCCTATCATACTTTCTCCAGGTTTGAATGGAATCTGAAGCAAATAAAAGAGTTTCCTTGATGTAACGTTTTTCTCGATTTAAAGTCTATTTGTGGCGGTCGCTCGAGAAACGCACAATTTATGTGTTTTACATGCAGTTTTAATGTGAATATTTGTACTGATGTAATATGTTGCAAAATTAAAAAATAATAAAGAATTCATCTAGCGCTGCAACTTATGATAGTTAATTCCGTGCTGTGATAAGTTATGTAGATCATTATTGGTTATTCAAATAGTATAGTCTATAAACGTCTATTAGAATAATTAATTGGTGAAATGTAAATTTAGTTTGAATCTAATCTTCCAGCCAATATCCGTTAAGTTTTGTTGCCCAGAGGCAAATGGCCGCAAAGTGGCAGTCTGACGTTACGGCGTCTGACATAGAAGTGCGTATGAAGCAGTGAAATAAAACTGAATTTTTCATGCGGAAAAAATGTTCCTATTACATTTATCGGCAGCTGCTTAACATTTACGGAAACCAGAAAGCAGATGTTACCACAGTAAAACGGCTCACAGAGCGTTTCATCAGTGGTAACAACGGCTGAAAGACAAGCCATCCAAACTCGATGGCCATGCACAGCTATTACACTAAGGAAATGAAGATCTTTGAAGACCGTGGAGCACATGGCGCCTTCGGACTTCCATCTGTTTGAACCAATGAGAGATGAAACATCCTCCTAGCTACAACGCCGTCATAGCACCTGTAAAACAGCGGATCCATCGCAGCTGATTCAGATTTTTGCAATAACGGCATGCATGCTTTTATTTTTCGTTGACAAAAAATGCATAGCCAAGGGTTGTAATTATGTCGAAAAATACCGTTTTTGTAGCCGAGAGTGTGCTCTATCAAGTAGTGCTATCGTGCGCTTTGTATCTGCTGTAGTTTTTATGGAACATTAAAGGAGATATTATTTGCAAAATCACCGTCTGCTCTGAATACCATACGTTGATATGTAATTAAGAAGAAAGGAAATCATTGGCTAGTTTCAGTACAGCTATGCCTCCCGTGATCGTTTTGGACTATCTTGAGAACAAATTATCTTAAAGATTGTCTTTACCACCTAAACACGGAAGGAATTGAAATGCACGATTGTAATTTGTTCTAAACGCTAGATAGAGGGAGAGAGTTTCTGTGAACTGTTGTCACCACAAAATGGTCTCGACAAAGCAGATTACTTTGTCGTTCTTCTTGCGCTTGTTGGTACCGGTGTTCTTCTACTTCTTGTTTTTATTATTAATGTTCTTTTATTATTAATGTTCTTGTTATTGTGAATGTTATTGCTATTTTTAATCATTCTTATTTTATTTTTGTTCTAGTCGCTGTTCTCCTCCTCGTTGCCGTGTCAGTTCAGTGCGCCAACTTCCTACAAACTGAAACCAGGGTAGACTTATGTAGACTGTCATATTGACTCTCTTGCCGATGAAAAATAATGAAACAAAGTGTGACCCGACAATAGTTTACAAAAGTTATCGAGCTCACAGGTAAATATTTTTCTTCTTAATGTGTAGACTAATTCGGAATGTGATACTTACTTTCAACATTATATTGAAATACAATTTGACGTTTCTGAGCATTATGCGTGTTATATGATATCCGGTAACAGTAACGAAGACTGGGTGCTTTTTAATGTTACAGAGACACTGAAAGCTAGTAAAGGAATCTGAATGGAACCAGTTGCAAACCCATAAAGGAATACCACGACACGCTGTTGGAAAATCCACTGATTTCTTTGTTTAACCCAGAAAAAGTGGTTAATAGTGTAGTTGACTCAGAAAGAGAGGGATAGTGAGGGGAAGGCATACAGGTTAGCCTTTGCTTTGCTTTTTGACGTACTAATAACGACCAAGTAAAAGCTGTGCCAACATTTGCGTAAAAAACGGACAATGCAAACAATAAAGCTCATCTGATCACCGCGTATTTATTAAGGCAGAATGGATAGGCAACTTCTTTCAAACATTTTAACCCCTTTTGCCATAGCCGCCATAACCGCCATAGCCGTAGCCAGGTCCGTAGCCAATGCCGCCATAGCCGGCGCCGTAGCCAATGCCGCCATACCCGGCGCCGTAGCCGAGACCGCCATAACCAAGGCCGGCACCGTAGCCAATGCCACCATAGCCGACGCCGTAGCCACCCTGAAACAGGAAATGATAAAGTGCTTACAAAGTCTTCCCAATTCAATCCAAGGTAGTGTTTGTTTAACATGTGGCTTTTAATGATGATGATGAGGAGGAGGAGGAGGATAATGATGATGATGATGATGATGATGATGATGATGATGATGATGATGATGATGATGATGATGATGATGATGATGATGATGATGATGATGATAATGTCATGTATAATGCGCATGTATGCATTCAAAAGAATGCTCATTGCGCAGCAAAAACAGAAGAGAAGAAAAAATAAAACAACAGTAAAGTAAACACAAAAAAGACAGAAGTGGTGCTTGGTTATTAGCTGTGATAATAGAGCTTATCTTTTTTCTGTTCTGTTATAGCTATTCTTGGACAGCTTGGCTTAAATAGACGTTGCCTATTCATCAAATTTAAGTATTGCAGGTGAATGTTTTTAAAGAAGGGTAGATGTGTGCCTGCAGGCTTAATATATTCAAAGAATTGTGTTGTTCGTTAAATGTAAGTTATCAAACTTCAGTTCTTTTGAACCTATTTTTGAAGACCTTTGGTTATCAGGAAAATTTAAGTATCAAATGTGAATGTTTCAACAAAGACAGGTTGACGAATGCTTGCAGATCAATATATTTAAAAAAAATTGTATTGTGCCCTCCAAAATAGCAATTTATGAATTTACTAACAATATCATACACTCTGTAATAGAGTTTCAAAACCGTTTATCCACCAAACGCTACCCAGCTAGCTATCCAGGAGATAGAGAGGCTGTGTGACTGTGATAGATGATTCGACACTGTTGTGAAAATGATAATAAATGGAGGTGAGGAATGATAAAAGATATTGTTGGTAATAAATGAGGAAATAATTAAAGAGAGAGGAAATGAGATGTTAAAACTTGCTTTTAATAATAGAAGGTAGGAAAATGAAATAACAATAATTTAAAATTGGTAAGGAAATCTAAACAAGAATCGAGTGAGAGAATGTTACTAATCGTGTAATTATCATTATATTCTCCATACACCTACAGGATGGCTAAGGGGGATAGAATCTTAAGCATCAAGAGAAGATCTACAGGGTGGTTTAAATAAAGAAATGAAATGAAACAGAAAAGACAATATAACTCACCAAGCCGCCAAGGCCGTAACCGCCATAACCACCATAACCTCCTCCCAACAGGTAACTTCCCATGGCGCTAGCCACCAGGGCGCAGAGAAGCAGAGCGATGGCAGTCTTCTGTAAGACAAGTAACAGAATGTGACATCATGAGCAGTCGTGTACCGGTCATGATCGAAGCGCCATAAACAGACTCTGTGACTAGGAACAATTTCACAACAAAACACTGACAATCGTTTCACATGCAGGGTATGACATTCACAGTAACTGTACACAGTAGAGCAATTGACAAGCTTAGTTACAGGAGGAGAACATGACTAGGATATTATTTGATATTGTTATTCTACACGTAGCAACAGCCATAATAAACATCATTTGACAGAAAAAAATGTGAACTCCTTTGTATAAACATTAGAGTGGTGCGTACATTTGCCTTTACATGTGGAAGTATTATGGTGTAGATCACCTAAATACTTACAAACAAAACATAGCGTAGTCACTGTAAACAGGAAACAAGATTTGAGAGTCTAGACTTTCCATCTATTCTTTTAAATTTCCATGTAATGTCACAAAGGCAAGAAAACAACGAAGAACGTACCATGTTAAGGTTAGGCGCTGATCTCAGAGAGAACGAGAAAGTCTGGCAGAGACGGTGTGATCAAGAAGATTGGTGCAGGTTCTTAAATACCTGATTTTGAGGCAATAAGATTTCATGTTTATGGTTCTTGTGGCCATAACCATTGCTATATCCCCTCGTAGAATAAATCAGAAGCTTGTCACTGTATGATTTAGTTTCTTTATCGCTCCATTGTCATAAAATTTTAGTTTTACGAGAACTTAATGTTAAGAAGTAAAGCAAGGGTTCTGAGGAAGTAGGGCACCGAATGACTTATTCAGTCGTGACGTGACTAGCCCTCTCTTTAACGAGATAATGTCAAGAAATCAATATTTGTTAACTTTTACATGTGTATCGATTTCTGTAGTGAGTGCTTGTTAATTTCTGACGCTAAAATTTTTCTTGTCGAGGGCTATCTACTGTTTAAATGGAAGGGACTGTTGCATTCAATAGTAAAAAAAAGAGATTTTATTTATTTATTTATTTAATTAATTTATTTATTTATTTATTTATTTATTTATTCGTTCAGTCATTTTTTTATTTGTTGTCAGAATTGAGTACCAGATGTCGGTCATAATGTAAGCGGAAGAAAGTGAAAACTGAGTTTCTTTTTAGCTAATGACTGTAGAAAATGTATTTTTACTGTTAGTGTAGGTTTGTATAGGCCACCATTCCACCAACGGTCTACTTGTCAAGTTGCCACCGATCCTGTCAATTACCCGCAAGGATGTTTGAGGTGAGGGACACGCTGGCCTGAACAGGACCGCTGTTTTGAACGTTTTTAGTACGTGCTAGTTTTCTTGAATCGGTCCAACATGAAAGGATGACCAGGGACACCCCACACGCGAAAAGAGGTAACGTGGCCTCCTAGTAAGAAATATTGACCACTTTTCGATTTTGCAAGCTAGTGAGTGGAAGTCCGATTAAACAGTAATGTTCACTGGCACATTATTTAAAAGTTATTAATGGTATTGAGTTGAATCGTCTTCACATCAGAGTGTTGCATAGAATGCTGTGGACAGCAAAATGAGTCTTAAAGGACAAGAGAAGCGCAACATTTATTTCTTTATGATCGGGTTAAGTTCGTCTTAAAATAATAATTCCCAAAATATGAGTACATAATGATCCTTAATTTTAAAGATATAAGCCTTCAAACATCGGCATTCTCACCTGCAACTAGGAAGGCGGGAAACAAAAACTCTCTTGTACTGGAGGTTCTCTTACGCGATCGAAGTATTTGTAACAGCGAGTGTGCAAGTCTTCCAAGTCAAATGAAGAATCATCGCTCAGGTTGTCGTGTTCAAGAAGCGATTTTGTTTGCCCAAAAAATGAAACATCTGAATTTGGAATACAGCCCTACAGATTGGAACTTTATTTAGAAGCTTCGAATGAAGTTAAAAAATAATTAAATGGTCCAAACTGAATTCATTCAACAGACTGGTAAGTCAATCAGATCAAATTTTAATAGGCAACAATAGTTACAACTGACTGCGGATTTTTTTACAATTAAAAATATAATGATAGTTTGAAACATGTTTATCGATGTAAAAACTTATTTCTTCCTCATTTAGCTGCATGCAACATTTTCTATTTACTTACTGATACTCGCACGTGTTCCCGTTTAAGCTCCTTCTAGTCTGTTTATCACCCTAAATTTTTCCCCCTTTTTTCACCTTTCCCCTTTTTCCCCTGTTTCGATCACGCACATCAGTGGTGCTCTCACACTGTCAGTTGTTTTTAGCATTATGCTGGATAAAGATACCACTGATGATGATGTGTTTGTGACTGTCACACGATGTTACTTGTAGACCAGATAGTGTAGAAACTATCGATGTTGCACATCGGGTGCTTGATCTACCAGCAGTCGTAGTTGGTTTTAACATCTCGTGCTTTTGTGTAGTAAGCACTGCTGTAGGAATAAGATTTCTTCGTTTTAATGAAAGTCCAAGACTTGCTTGTACTGTATAAGTGACTGGATAACAATCGATTTTGAAACGTTTTGAGCAAGTTCATGAGTACGGTGTGGGGACCAAGTTCGCATGGCACGTTTGAACAAAGTTAATCCACTTGTGTTTGCTGCCATTATTTTTAGGATTTCCTTCATAAGTACAAACTAACTCCATCTGATTGTCGGAGAGAACATTCAGCAACAGCACAATGTGTCCCGGTCAGTTTTCTTTTTACTGATGATTGCATCTTTTCTCTTCTACTTCAGCTTGTGCAAACGAAGCTATTTTTAGAAAAACGTTCGTTTCGTCACCTCCTGTTTTCTCGACAAATCCAGGTGTGCTTAAGAGAAAAATATTAATATAAAATCTGTCATGCCTCTTTGTCATAAAATACCACCGGAACATGTTTTTGTGATACTTTGTGCTCTGTTTCCAGCGATTTTTGCTCAGCGATCGACTTGACCTTTAACTCGCACAAAGCAGTTTCGTGCTAGAGGCTCCAGAAGGCGATTGGGGTTAATTTTTTGCAGTTCGACTTTCCTTTAAAAATGGATTCCTTGGCTATTAAACTAACAGGAAAATACACTGCTATGTTAAAATAAAAGTAAGAAATTATCTTAAAATACATTTTAATCGAGGTACTCCACTGCGATCCGTCCCGACTTCCACAGGACAATGGCAAAATTCAAACGCTGTTTCAGTATTAATTCCCTGTTAGAACCCCATGTGTTATATCTTACCAGAAACCCCGGAGTCTGTAGTTTCAGTCTACTTAATGAATGATTCAAATATTAATTAATCAGATTCTTTATCTACTAAAGTTTAGAAGTAAACAAATCTCGTTGTTGATCTCGACGCTATCCAATGGGAGAATCGGATACTGAAATGCTCTTGGTAACAAAACGAAAGGCGCTTAGCGATTGGCTGAAGGGGAAGAAACTCGTTCTTTCCGCCAGGTTTTGT
This sequence comes from Marisa cornuarietis, assembly GCA_004794655.1. Taxonomy (NCBI): domain Eukaryota; kingdom Metazoa; phylum Mollusca; class Gastropoda; order Architaenioglossa; family Ampullariidae; genus Marisa; species Marisa cornuarietis. Next base: position 13,720,403 of record SMMW01000575.1, read on the forward strand.
ACACACGTACTATGTAAAGTTAAAGCATCGCGAACACGTATCGGAGTGACGAAGTATCATTAGCTTTTAATCCATGAAGCCAGGGAAATATTTTGTGCTTTTTATTAAATAAAGGGGAAAGTGTTTATTCAGTGCTGAGTGAATGAACAGTAGATGTGCATGAATTTGGCGTGCAAGTTGTGCTTCTAGAAATTTTTATTTTTGTGTGATCCGCCAATTCTTCAAGTTTTCCGGTATGTCAAAGCATGCAGCTTTGTTCATTCTTTTTTATTTTCTACTCATTTTTGCCATACGAATAGATAATTTTTGAATATTATGCTGTTTCTGTGAGTGTACATGCTAATTAGAATGCAGTAACAGTTTTTTCTATTTACGTTTATTTTACTAACAGGGTACGGCACTAAAAGGCACACAAATATTCATTGTTATGTTCTTTTTGTTACTTAAAATCAAGTAGCATGCTGTATTTTATCCTCATGCAAAATTTAGGACAGTGTGAACAATTAGAAGTACCCATTGCTAAGGGAAAACCTAGTGGAATCGCTGAAAATCTTTTCTCAAAAAGGCCGCCACCGTATTCGCACAATTCAAACCCTTATGATTCACTCAATTTTAGGACTAGAAGAACAACTTTTGTATCAAAAGAAAGATAAGAACGTGTACATTTTAAATATTTGCAATTTGCAAGATCTCAAATTTCCGAGTTAAGACTCATTTATTTAATGTGAAACGAGGATGATTTGTAAATTTGTTCAGGATATCTGGCACAACGTACAAAATTATTATTCGAACAAATGTATGATAACCTCAAGGGTCATTATTAGTGAGCATTAAATATTTACTGCGATGTATTCATAATTTTAAGGCATACGTGGTGGTTTATTTCATTTCTTGATAAATCATTCATATGGTCATTCGGGTTTCGCTAACCATCCCCCAGTTACAACCTTCCATTCAAATATTGTACAAGAGGTAATGAATTGAAATTTTTAATGCATGCATAAAATTATAATACAATTGTAAGACAATTGCTGCCCTATATGCAACTTGTCGTTTACATATGAAAACATACTAGCCATTTTATATAATTATATATTTCATATATGTAATATATATATATATATTCAAACTAAGTTGTTTGGTAATTGTGTGCCTTCTGCTCTATTATACATTGGTTATGTACTTTTATGTGTTATGCGTGCAATGTAAATGTGAATATTTGCACTGATGTAACATGTTGCAATTGAAATAATAATAATAATAATAATAAAGAATCTGTCTAGCGTTGCACCTTAAGACAGTTAATTCCGTACTGTAATAGTTTATGCAACTTATGATTGGTTAATCAAAACAATTAGTCTATGAACAACTATTAGAATAAATAATTGGCGAAACTGAAATAAAGTTTGACTCTTCCTGCCAATATCCGTTAATTTTTGTTGCCCGGAGACAAATGGTCGCAGAGTAGCAGTCTGACATGGAAGTGCGTATGAACCAATGGTGTGTAACTGAATTTCTCCATGCAGAAAAATTGTACACATTGACATTAATCGGCGTGAAAGATAAGTCACGTTCTAGATGGCCATCTGCAGCTGTCACACTACTAAATTAAGAGCGTCTTTTGAGACCGTGGAGCACATTGTCAATCTTGACTGGAGTTTATTACTACACCTACAGTAAACTCCAGATCTGGCGCCTTCTGAGTGCCATCTGTTCGGATTGATGAAGGATGAACTCCTTGAACAGTAAGTCCATCGCCGGTGATGCAGATTTTCCCAATAAGGGCAATAAGGCTCTTAGTTGACGAAAATTAAAGCAAAGGGAGGTAACTATGTCTTGTAGCTGACAGCTTGTCCTATAAAACAGTGTTATACAGCTCTTTGAATCTGTTGTTTTTATGAAACATTTAGTTTTGGAACCACCTTCGATGATTGGTTTTCCTCCTTAAGAAAAAGTCGTCTGTTCTGAATACTTTGCATTGATACGTATTATAAAAGAAAGGAAATAATTTCCTATGCTCAGTTTAGGTATGCGTCTCGTGACTGCAGTGAACTCTCTTTAGAACAAATTATCCAAAAGATTGTCTTTTCTACCTAAACGCGGAAGAAAGTGAAATGCATGGTTTTAATTTGTTCCAACTAGATGGAGAGAGTTTCCAAGAAATGTGGTCACCACAAAATGGTCTCGACAAAGCAGATTTTTTTGTCGTTTTTCGTGCGTTTGTTTGTAACGATATTTTTCTACTTCTTGTTTTTATTATTAATGCTCTGTTATCATTAATGTTGTTGTTACTGTGTATGTTTTTGTTGTTCTTGATCATTATTTTTTTTTTACTTGTCGCTGTCCTCCTCGTTACCATGTCAGTTCAGTGCGGCAACTTCCCACAAACCGAGACCAGGGGGAACTGCGGTAGACTGTTAAGTTGACTCTCTTGCATGTGAAAAATAATAATACAAGTGTGGTTCTGACAACAAATTATCGAGCTGACGTGTTTTCTAAATAATACATGGAGTTCTTAATGTTGAGACTAATTCGGAATGTGATAATTATTTTTAACTTTATGTTGAAATAAAATTTGACAGTTTTAAGTTGAAGGAAAGACAGCAGAAATGCACGATACATGATAGATGATATGCGTTAAAAGAAACGAAGACTGGGTGCTTTCTAATATTGCAGAGACACTGAAAGCTAGTAAAGGAATGCTCAATGGAACCGGTAACGAACCTATAAAAGAGTACTGCGACACAGTGTTGGTATGAACACCGATCTCCTCGTCTAGAGAAAGTCTAGAACACACAGAAAGAGAGGCACAGCTGGGCTATACAGATTATCCTTTGCTTTTCCTTTTTTCACGACCAAGTGAAAGCCATGCCGTCATTTGCTAATAATCGACAAAGAAAACAAAAAAGCTCATCTGATCACCGCGTATTTATTAAGGCAGAATAGAAAGGCAATTTCTTTCAAACATTTTAACCCCTTTTGCCATAGCCACCATAGCCGCCATAGCCGTAGCCAGGTCCGTAGCCAATGCCGCCATAGCCTGCGCCGTAGCCAAGGCCGCCACCGTAGCCAAGGCCGCCATAGCCGACGCCGTAGCCAACACCACCCTGAAACAGAAAATGATGAAGTGCATACACAGTCTTCCCGATTCAAACTAAGATCGTGTTTGTGTAGCAAGTGACTTTTCAACTGCCAGAAAGGATGCATGAATATAGCTTATCTTTTCTCTGTTCTGTTAAAGCTACTTTTGATTACCTTGGCTTAAATAAACGTTTAGTAATCATTAATTTTAAATAGTACAAGTGAATGTTTCAAAAGAAGGGTAGGTGTGCCCGCATGCTCAATATATATTCAAAGAATATTATTGTGCATTTAATGTAGCATAACTAACTCCTCGAATACCTTGGATAAACAGGCAAATTTAAGTATCACATGTAAATGTTTCAGAAAAGAGAGACGAATAGTTACAGGTTCAATATATTTAAATAATTCTATTGAGTCCCCTAAGGTAATAAATTTAAGATCTGACAAAAAGTGGCATACACTCCTATTATATTAATCAAGCTCATATAGTAAAGTTTCAACAGCTTTTATCCACCAAAAAATGTTTTATTGTAACAACCAACTGCATTGCAATTGTTCGAAATAAGTGAAGAATGAAGTGTGAGAGAGGCTGTGTGACTGATAGACGATGCGACACTTGTGTGAAGATGATCATTAATGAAGGTAGTGAATGAAGAAAGATATTGTTAGAGATAAATGAGAAAATAATTAATAGAGAGAGGAAATGAGAGGGTAAGACTTGCTTTTAATGATAGAAGGTAGGAAAATGAAATAATAATAATTTAAAATTGGTAAAGAAATCTAAACAAGAATAGACTGAGAGAATGTTACTAATCGTGTAATTATCATTATACTCTCCATTGGGTGGCGAAAGGAGTACAGAATCTTGAGACCTAGAGGCGGTTTAAAGCGAGCACGGAAAATGAAAAAAGAAAAGACAATATAACTCACCAAGCCGCCAAGGCCGTAACCACCGTAACCGCCATAACCGCCGTAACCGCCATAACCTCCTCCCAAGAGGTAACTTCCCATGGCGCTGGCCACCAGGGCGCAGAGAAGCAGAGCGATGACAATCTTCTGTAAGACAAGTGAAAGAATGTGACATCGTGGGGGGTCGTGTATAGGCCACGATCCCAGCGCCATAGACAATATAAACAAACTCACAACAAAAGACGTACAACCGTTTCGCATGCAGGGTATGACATTCACAGTAACTGTACATATTAGAGCAATTGGTTGGTGACAGGGGAAGGAGAAAATGACTAGAACATTATTTTCTTACCAGTATAGTAGCAGCAACCATAATAAAAATCATTTAATGGAAAAGTATGGGCAATCTTTTGTATACAAATCAGACTGGTGTGTACATTTGCCTAAGATGAAGTGTAGATGACCTAAATACTTAGAAACAAAACATAGCGTAGTCACCGTCAACAGGAAACAAGGTGTACACTTTCCATCTATTGTTTTAAGTTTCCTTGTCTTTGTAACATAGAAAGGAAAGAACGAAGAACTTACCATGTCGAGGTTAAACACTGATCTCAGAGAGAACGAGGAAGTTCGGCAGAGACGGTATGACAAAGAAGATTGGTGCAAGTTCTTAAATACAAGATTTTGAGGCAATAAGATTTCATGTTTATGGTTCTTGTGGCCATAATTATTGCTATATCCGCTCGACGAATAAATAAGGAGCATGACGCTGTATTATTTAGTTTCTTTTTCTGGCCAGTATCGTAAAAGAAACTTAATTACCATCAATAAGAGAAGGCTTGTCAGAAAAAGAGGCACCGAGACGACTTAGTTAGTCATGACATGTCTTGGCACGTCTCTGACAAGGAAGATGTCAAGAATGAACGTACGTTAGCTGTTGCGTGTCGACATCTGAGTGCGTGTTAATCACCGACATCTGGACTTCCAGAGGATTTTTTTTTGAAAGTGTTCTAGTTTAGTACTATCTGTTCTAAGGAAGTAACTTAGTCCCTCAGAAGGGAAAAAAGATACTCCAGACATATATATATATATATATATTCTTTATTTATATTTATGTTTTACATTTAGTCTGAACTGAGTACCCGTCGGTCATATCGTAAACGTAGGAAAGTACACAGATGATGTATTTGATGATGATGTAAAATCTTATTTTTAATTTTTGCTTGTTTATATTTACAATATTTTTAAAAATCCCGTGGCCTGTGGACAGAAATAACAGTATTCGAGGACTTCTCACACCTGGTAGGCGGGTCATACCAGGATGGCACGGGGAGAGAATTAGTCTTCATCTCCACCGCACCAAGGCTAATGCTAATCACTGATCAGGTGTGGTGGGTCTTCCTCTTGTTCGCTTGCTATTTGATTCTTTGTACCTGCGTGCACGACCAAAAGACTGAGGCCGTGTGACTTCTAAATGTTACTGTGTGCAAATGAATGGAGCTGTCAGAAACATGAATGTATGAGTCTGTTTGGTGTATATGAATATGTTGTGGTAATATCTTATAGTATTTTTGTGCTTTTTGATCGAGCTGCCGCGAAATGCCCCCTTTGAAAAATAACGTGCTATCTTAAATGTTATGTCTATAGAGTGTCACATGGCAGGATGAAAATATATATAAAAATATATGAAAATATATCGTCCGTATTTTCTCCCTGCTTGCTCAGTCCAGTTAAAGAACTGTAAGCGAGGCAAAAAATGCACCCATCCCAGTGGAGTAGGAACCGGGGGGGGGCAAGGGGGCAGCCGCCCCCCCCCAAAAAAAAAGATGCTGGGAAGGCAAGAATGTGAACGTTATTCATTGTCAGCATGGAGGTTGCCCCCCCCCCCCAAAGCCGAGCATCTTCCTACGCCACTGCATCCACACCACAGTTACAGTAAAGTAAAAATGGCTTATATATAGTTGATATAGTTTACACAGCGCCATATCCCTGGCTGTATCAGGTGATGTGACGTCAAAATAAGCTCACGACATAGCGGAATGACGTAGGCCGTAGCAGACACAGTGTACTCCACGCCAAATGGTAGCGAGTACATACAGTACACACAGTAAGTATAAACCGTACAGACAGTGCAGAAATACAGTATTGCAATACATACAGTACACAATGCACACCTAGTACACACAGTAAGTACACACAATACACAAAATAACTACATACAGTACAGTATACAGTATTCAAAATACTCATAATACAATACATACAGTAATATAGTACACATAATACATACAATACATACAGTACATGCAGCCCACACAGTACAGAGTACAGTACTCACATAAAGACTACAGTACAGCGCACATACAGTAAGCATAATACACACAATACATTCAGTACATAGTAACACAATACACATATGACGCACAGGACATACATTATGCACTACATGCAGTACACATAATAAACGTAGTACACACAATACATACAACGTACAGTACACACAGTGCACATGGTAATACAATTTACGCAACATACAGTAAACATAATAAACACAGTCATACAGTACATGGTAATACAATACACACAGGAAATACAGGTCATACAGTACACACAATACATGCCATACCCACAACACACACAGTACAAACAGTACTATAGTACATACAGTACACATAGTACATGCATTACATATAGTACATACAGTATACACAATACATACAGTGCATATGGTACATACCGTTCATACATGCAGTACATACAGGACCACAATACACAGAGTACATACAGTACACAATACAGTATTCACATAAGTACACAAGTACAGCACATTCAGCGTATGTACAGTAACATAATACACACAGTACATGCAGTACATAGTAACACAATACATATACAACGCACAGGACATACATCACACAGTACATACAGTACACACAATAAACATAGAACATAGTACCCACCAGATATACAGTACACACAATACATACAACATACAGTACACACAGTGCACACAGTAATACAATTCAAACAGCATACAGTACGCGTAATAAACACAGTCATACATTACATGGTACGTAAAATACACACAGGAAATACAGGCCATACAGTACACACAATACATACCATACCCACAACACACACGGTACAAACAGTACCATAGTAATACATTATAGACAGTATATAAAGTACATATAGAATATACAGTATACACAATACATACAGTGTAGATGGTCCACACCGCTCATACATGCAGTACATACAGGACACACAATACACAGAGTACATACAGTACACACAGTACACAGTACAGTACTCACATTAAGAGACTAGCGGGTAGCGCAAGGAAATCTCTCATATCCTTTGTAGAAACTTGAGATGGGCACAAGAGATTTTCGCTTTCTTTGATGGTTTTTTGCTAAGCTTGAAACCACATACATACAGTAAACATAATACTTAAACTACATACAATAATAATAAATGCAAAAATGTGTAATGCACATACTCAATCTCCTAAGGAGCATGCACTTAGCGCTAATAAACAATTACGAGACATGGGCAACATTTGTGCGACAGGAAAACAAACAAACAAACAAACAACATATGAACTACGAATGAATAAACAATAGTACTGATTATGAATAATAAAAAAATACAGAAAACGCAAAGAGGAACCCAATAACAAGGACTGAGAATATAGTCATTTTATAAGGAAGACGAGCCGGACAGTAGCAATCAGAGAAAAAGGGGGGAAAGGTGTGAAAAAGGACTAGCATTGTGGGAACTGGTTTTAGGAGGAAGTGTGATTTTAGTGCACATTTAAAGGACTCAATTGTGGGAATGTGGCGGATATGGAAAGGGACGTAAGGGAAGACAAGTTTAGGAAAATAGAGCACGAGCCAGCAAAGAAATGAAAACACAGCACAGACAGTTTGTACTGAATGCGAGAACGGACAGGTAGCCAGTGCAGAAAACAAAGGAGAGGAGTAGCGTGGTCCCGTTTCCTTGCTCTAAGAACCAGACGTGCAGCGGAGTTCTGTATTCTCTGGAGTTTGTGAATTCAGGGCAGCCGGCGAGCAAGGAGTTGCAGTAGTCAAGCCGAGAAAGAACATACACACAGACAAGAGTGTTGGTACCGCGCGTAGAGAGAATGTGACGGATAACACTGATCTTACGGAGCTCATAGTAGACAGACTGACAGACACCTGTAACTTGTTTATCATAATAGACAGACTGACAGACAGCTGTAACTTGTTTATCAAGGTTCATGTCTGCAGTGACAATGAATCCCAGATTCCTTAGGGATGAGGCAAAGGGGATGTTGGTTTCGCCCACATAAATGTGACTGGGCAGACTGACGAGCGAAGGTTGATTTCTTCATCTAAAGCATAGGAGGGCTTCCGTTTTATCATCGTTTAGTTTAAGCTTGTTATTTACCATCCAGTTATTGACGACGCTAATACAAGCTTCTAGAGAGCTAATAGCAGAGTGAGACTCAGCCAGTGGAGTGGAGCAGTAAAGCTGCCTGTCGCAATCATATCATTGGTGAGAAACCTGGCAAGATGAAAGGGGTTTCGTGTACAGAATGAACAGAACTAGGCCGAGTCCTAAGCCTTGGGGGACCCCACAGGAAAGTGGAGCAGAGTGAGATGTTTGACCATCAACGAACACAGTCTGCGTCCTATCAATGAGATAGGAGTTGAAGCAAGCTTGTGCAAGGCCAGAAATTCCGTAGATGGTGTGGAGTCTATGAAGGAGTAGAGAGTGGTCGATAGTGTCAAATGCGGCAGACATCTCCAGTAGAGTTAAGATAGAAACATCAACACGGTAAAGGACAGATAATATGTCAGTGGTCACTTTAATTAGAGTAGTTTGGGTACTGCGAAAAGGTCTATATGCTGACTGAGCCTGTGGGGGGAGCTGGTGCTCTTGTAAATAGGCCCAGAGCTGTGTCAAAACTGAACTTATAACGCTGACCATTACGACTAATATCAATCGCACTCTGTGCAGACCAATAATGATAAATGAAAGGTAACAGTGGACGATGAGATACGTATAGGCACACTAAAAAACATAAAGATGAGGTACAAGAGTAGAACGTAAATCAATAGATGAAGGTATGAAGGAATATAGGTACTGTAACAGCGTGAGATGGAGTTATTACATGATGACTAGCATGACAGACAGTATTGCAAGGGAGTTGAGAATAGTAATTCAGGGATAGAACTTTGTAAACGTCTATGTTTTCAGAGAGTGTTTGAATGTAGCCTTGGAGTCCGGGTGGCGAATGTGATGTGGAAGAGAGTTCCACTGCTTAGCAGCACAGAGGGAGAACGTCTGTCCGTATGTGACTGTCTTTGTGGGAGGGAGGGAAAGGATGCGGGAGTCTGATGAAGAGCAAAGGTTTCGGGCAGGGGTGTGGACAGACAAGATTTCAGTAAAGTAGTGAGGGAACAAACCTTTAAAAATCCATAGCATAGAGTTGAGAGCTTGTAGTCTATTCTTTCAATGAGGTACTGTGGACAGCCAGCAAGAAGAGAGTTGCAGTAGTCTAGTTTAGACAGAGTAAATGAGCAGATGAGAATTTTGAGGGTTGAGATGAACAGAGTATGACGAATGGAGCTGATCTTCCAGAGCTCATAGTATGCAGAACGACAGATGTGGGAAACATGCTTATCAAGAGACATGCCAGCAGACATTATGTAACCTATGTCACGTGTTGAAGTAACAAAAGGAAAATCGGCATCGCCTACCCGAACAGAGACAGAAAGTGAAGGGTAACCTCTGGCTCTGCTCTTTGAAAAAATAAAAGCTTCTGTTTTTTCGTCGTTTAGTTGGATATCAGTGTGTGCCTGAGAAGGAGAACAGATTGTATACAGCTGTGTCATCAACAAAGTGTAAACCTAACAAATGGTGAAAATGGATATTATGACAAAAATATTAGCTTTACCTAATTATGATCAATCTTCGAGTCTTCAATATTCAGGACAATGAGAACTCTGCAAATTAGTTACAAAATATTTCGGGAAAGAGGACACTCTAGATGATTTAGCGAGTGACTTTGATGAGTCTGAATGTGACGAACAGTTTTCAGACATCCTTCTTCCAGCTGATAAAGAATTGAAGTACAACGGGTTCAATTTAATCCTTTGGAAAAATGCAGCTTTCTTTGTTTTATCATCATGCAAATTTTAGTCTATTTTGAATCATTAGAAAATCTGTTGTTAAGGAAAAACTCCTGAAAGACTGTTTTAAATCAGTGAACCTGCATTTCTTAAATAGCCGCCACAATGTTTGCGCACTTCATACCTGTCTAACTCGCTTAATTGTTGAGCTAGAAGGACAACCTGCAAGAAAAGGCCAAAACTTGTGGATTTTAAAGGTGGTATATTATGCGAATCTCCACTTTTTTCAGTTAAGATTCATTTTGTGGTGACGAGTTATGTGTGTGTATATATATATCTATATAATGTGTGCTTTTATATTGGCTGGCAGGTAGCATATATTATCTTTTATGTTATAACTTGCTGTCACTAAGACATGTAATTCTGCGCCATCCCGCAGACGTGTACTTCTTAAACACGTGAGGAGCAGGTAGACTAAACAATATAGTTAAGTTCAGTTCCTTCTCTTTCTCCCTCCCTCTCTCTCTCTCTCTCCCTCTTTCCCTATTTCTCAATTTGTTTTCTTTCTCTACATACAGTACGCAACCATTACTACAGATATATATATATATAAACATGTATATGACAGTGTCATTTGTCGGTATAATGCTTATGTAGTATATCATCGCATCCTGATATCGACGAGCACGTACTAATATTCTGAAAGTTGATGTACAACAAATCACGTAGTATATAATTAAACAACACAAAAAAACAAAGCACAAATCTGATCACCACGTATTTATTAAAATGGAGTAAACATAGTACTTTCACTCAAACAAGCATTTTAACCCTTTTTGTGGCCGGGTCCGTAGCCATAGCCGCCATAGCTGCCATAGCCACCATAGCCGCCACCATTCCCGGAGCCATAGCCGCCTCCATAGCCGCCACCGTAGCCGCTGCCATAGCCGCCACCGTAGCCGCTGCCATAGCCGCCACCGTAGCCGTTGCCATAACCGCCACCGTAGCCGCTTCCATAGCCGCCATAGCCGCTGCCATAGCTACCACCACCCTGAAATGTCAAATGATCAGCGTGCTCACAATCCATCCGTTTCCTTACAAAGACTTTAGTGACCACCAGACATGTTGAGTTTCAGGATTACTGTTGGCATAACTGCGTTAATTTTATAAGCTTATTTTTAAACTACTCTAATGATTGAAAACGTCGGATGGGGATGGGAACAGTTTTGAAAAAGAATAACAAAAAGAGAATATAACTCACCACGGCGCCAAGACCCGAACCTCCTCCAAAGAGGTAACCTCCCATGGCACTAGCCATCAAAGCACAGAGAAGGACAGCGATGGCAGTCTTCTGCAAGACGAGTGACAGATTGTGACAATCAAGGACAGTGGTGCACAAATCATGACTACAGTGACAAAGACATTCGTTCGTTAAAAACTAGAAACAAAAGAGAGAGGCTAGCGGGTAGCGCAATAAAATCTCTCATATCCTTTGTGGAAACTAGAGATGGGCACAAGACACTCGCTTTCTTTGATGGGCTTTTGCCAAGCCTAAAATACCCTGATATTGAAGAAATTCACTCATTAATTAATCTTGTCTTTTTCTGTGGTGACGACGATGCTGAAATTGCAGTTGATGCACCAATGATGAACAAGAACATTTGTCTCTTCATATCACACTGTCGATTTTGGGTCACGTAATCAGATCTTTTAAAGAATAGATTTTACATAAATAGTCATTTTGTTTACAGTGTTGACAGCTGGGAGAGACAAAGAAGGAGAGCGAGATCTGGTGAAAACCATTTTGTGATACTAGTCTTCGCATCGTTTAATACCCCTTTCATAAGTTCTCTCTCACAATATTGGTTATAAGGACAGTAACAGAGGTACTTTATTAAAGTGAACATTTTTTACGAGAAACGAATACAAATCTTAGCCTATACGTTGTCATGTTGAATTACATCTCGTCATCCAGCGCTTGATGATAAACGAAGTATTCTGAAAAAAACTCTTTCTTCAAATAAAGTTTATGACTGTACCACGAAGCTATCAGCCTTATTTTCCGGAAGTAATTTAGTTATGATGCAAATAAAAGCTAAAATATCGCTATCACCCATCTCATGAAAGGTAGTTCACTAACGGCATACAACTCGACTCGCCGTTCTCTTCTCTTCAGTCTGTTCAATTAGACTGTACCCCACAGTTCTGTTCAAGCACTTTACGGTGGCTGAAATATTTTAGCCACCTTTCGTAGTTTAGGAAACATGTTTAGTAACCTTCCTTCCGTCTCTTGCGTTTCGTGTATAGTAACATCGGAACGATCTGCATTGTATGACCAATATTATACAAACCGGGTGATCTAGAACGCATTCTATAAAGAAACATTACAAAAGATGAAAGCCTTGCCTTATATAGAGCATGTGCTTTTAAAGTTAACAGTAGTGGGTAAGTGGTCCTTTTGTTTCTATCGTCTCTGTGTAAATAAACTCACATCAAAAGACAGTGACAGCTACTTTACAAGCGGGATAATATGACCAGCACAGTAACTGTACAAATAATAGAGAATGATTATGCTGGTTACAAGCAAAGGAAAAAATTGATGTCATCTTTTCTTAATAGCAACAACCATAATCCAAATACATCGACATACAATATATCTTATTTTCTCTGTATCCAAATCGGTTTTGAAGGTGTGCCTTAGAACCGAATTTCCATCAATACTGATGGCCCATCCGTGTCGCTTACATACAAAATATAGGATAACCACAGTGAACACGAAACTGGCACTAGCAAAGCATAAACAGATTAGAGTTTTAGCTCATTCTTTTGCGTTTTCTTATATTCTAATAAAGCCAAGGAAAGAAGTAAACACCTACCATGTTTCAGTTGTGCGCTTCTCCTAAATCAAACGGAAATCTCGTCGGAGACAGTGTGATCAGACACAATACTACAGGTTCTTAAATACAAAATTTTGAGGTGATAAATATTTCACGTTTATGACTTCCGTGAAAATCAAGCATTCTATATCTGTTTGTAGAATAAACAACGAGACCAAAGAACGCATAATTTCAGTTCATCGGGGTCTTTAGAATTTGAATTTTATGAGAATTTTAACGCTAACCGATGTCAGCGAGGTTGTCAAGGATTGGAGTACAGATCGTGATAAGCTGCTTGTCGTGGTCAGCTTATAATTTTCTGCCATACCATATAATGAAACGCAGTATACTGTTTGTAACATAAGCCCATGGGGTAAGAGGTTACCCAGGAAATAATGTACCGAAAGCTTAAATGTTTATGACCTTGTCCTGTTCCACCAAGTAAACCTCTATGCTGTTCCTATGCTGAGGTTTATGGGAGAATTAGCTCTGTATCTCCCACACCAATCCCTGTTTAACTTCCTTTAGCACTGTTTGACCAAAGTTTCTAAGGACAGTGATTAAACCCCATTTCACTAGAAGAAACAACCTTTAGAAAACGTTCTAAATTTTTGCTAGTTGATTCCATGCTTTCTTATACATCTCACTTCCGGCATAAAGGATCGGCATAGAATGGATCATGCAACTACTTCACGAGGGTTGTCAAGGGTTACACCAAGCAGTACACCTGGTAATGGCTTTAAAATTGATAAATGCCTTCCCTTAATGTTTTTTCAGGTCGTTTGGGACCGAGGTTCGTCAAATATCGTCAGTCTGAACAGGATGTAACAGACGTGTGGGGAGCGACAATGAAATCCAAGTGTATCGAGTGCCCACTTCTACCTGTCTATAGTTACCCTTTTGTGGCATTATATCCCGGAACGAATTTTTTTTTTTTTTGGAAGAAAATGTGCGTACAACTAAAATTTGGTGCTGGGTGGGATATCTATTTCACATGAGAAAACGAAAACGGACGTTTTTCCCTGTCCACTTTAGGACTTTAGTGAATTTATTACATTTATCAGCAAACAACATTTAGCCATTCTTTCACTCCCTTGATCTACGATTACTGTAATATAAAACTAATAGTCAGGTCCTTGGCCTAAGCATTCTTCCCTTCAATCGATAATCGTCGTTAATATGCAAGTACGAAACATGAGGTCAGGGGTGGTCTTGGTGGTCATTTGAACCTAGATTCTACAAAATTCTACCTTTTTTCTTTTTTTCTGCTGTTTTCGGCTCTTTTGGCCATAAACATCTCCGAATTCACTTGTTGAATTAACATCGACCCTGAGTGACCAGCCATGGTCTTTAAAATGTTAGTTTATGAGAATTATAATGCCTAGTAATGTCTTTTAATCTGGGACCCAGATATCTATAATCTGTCGTGATGTGATTAGGTTCTTTAAAATCTGAGTTTATGAAAATCTTACTTTTGCTAAAGTCAGCAATGTTGTCAGTGATTGGGGCTCAAATCGCTACAATCTCTCGTGATGTGGTCAGGTTATTCTGATAACCTCTGGTCAGTTTATATTTCGACTGCCATACCACGTAATGAAATTTAGGGTGACCGGTTGATTCGACTAGGGTCAGTTCGACTAAGTCGCTTCGTCTAGTGGCCGGTTCGCCTATAGGCCGGTTCGACTAAGGTCGGTTCAACTGAGGTCGATTGCACTATCGTCTATCATCATCATCATTCCTTGTTAAACCTTGTTTAAATCCATAATACAGTTTAACTATAAATAATGCACAATATTATCGATTAATAAGTCTAACTGTATGAGAGATGCGCTACGCAGTTATGTAACAACGTCGCTCTGACCGTAACGCTCAATACAACGCTGAACACGTAGTTGAGTACACATGTACATGTACACCTTTTGCCGTCGGACGTTGTGTGCCTGACGTGCTCTGAAGAAATGCAGCTTTCTGCATTGCAATATCTCTGGACAGGCCATCGAAGAACAAGCACAGCGTTGGAGGGTCACAAAGGAACAGCGAGTGTAGAGTGCTACACTAAAGCAAAGAAATAACTAAGCGCACTTCTAGAGTGCTACATTTGTTTTATGGGTTTTTATGTCAATAGTCGCTGATCCGTGACACTTCTACAGTCTGACACGCCATGAATAGCTCCTACAACACAATTACATGGCTGCATCATTTTAATAGCACGTATACTGCAGACATCTGTAGACGAATCGGCACTAGTCGAACCAACCGTTAGACGAAACGACTTAGTCGAACGGACCCTAGTCGAATCGACCTGGAATCGAAATTTAGTACCCTGCTAATAATACAAAGACATGTAGTAGGACAATCTCCGAGAAAGGCAGTCTAAAACACTCTCATCTCTCATTTCATGGTATTCACCTCTCGTAAATAGACAGATTTCTAATGAGTTTAAGCTCATAAACTTCATTAGTGTCTTTAGCTGGGCGTTTCTGTTGACTAGCTAAACATTAAAGTACCTATGAGATTTCGATTATGAACGGGCTCTACGCATGTGTAATTATGGAAAAGATACGAACTCTCCTTCAACCCGTCCCTGGTCATTTGTCAAATCTTATTTGTTAGACAACATTCATTTTACATTATTTTGTTATATGCCTTTGTCTGCTGGTACGTTCAGGCTTTCATAACCTCCTCATGTTAGCTGTTGCGTCTGATTATCCTCTGTACAGACGTTTGAGGAAGAATTAGTACTGAATCTCCTACACCAATGCTCCGTCCGTTGCTGTATGGCCCGTGTGTTTAAGAATAGTGATTTGTTTCTTTTAAATACAACCTAAAAAACTGTTTTAATTGTCTTTAAAAGGTTTGTTTTTGTCAGCTTTCTTGAATTCCCCTCTACGCGAGGCTCTGAACAGAGTGAATATACCCAAATGTCATCACAAACCTACACTTTTTTCTATTATTTGAAAAGAACGCTGCTCATGACTTGTTTTCATTTCCGTCTTTGAATGGTTCTTTAGTTTGTCTCTCTCTGTACGGTGTTTTTTATTTTTCGCTAGCACATTTCTTTATTCGAAACTTTGCAAATACAGTTTCCGTAGTACTTCTTAGATAAGGGTACATTTCTTGACAAAGAGAAACGACAGGCAGAAAAAAGCTCTTGAGCAAAAGAACAAAAAAATCTTTTATTATTTAACTATGGCTGTTTGGTCTTGCAGATGTGCTTTTGCCCTTCAAGAATTGAAAGCTGCGTAAAATGTGCATGGGCAGCTGTTATAGCTTGTGTTTAAAGGCAAATAAACAAGAAGTCTTTGAACTTTGGACACTCCACAACCCTGGCTCAGCAAACCGCTCGCCGCACTCTTTGTCAAGGGGTCATGGAAGCAGATTTTTTTATTTAGACAATGGAATAAGCTGAGTTGAGTGAACAAGTGCATGTTAACAATGAAAGCGTCAAATCTGCCGAACATACTACCACATCATGAATGAACAGATAAAACGCATACGACATGAAAGCAGCTATAAGCACATTTTCATGAACACCCTTTTTCCTTTTCGCCAACAGACCGACACTTGTTATAGTTTCATCTCTTCACAAAATGTGCATATATACAACGAAATTTGAGGTCCAAATACTCATCCAAGAGGATGATATGCAATCCTTTCACTTTGTTTGCGTACATATCGCTCCAGGGCACAAATCTTTTTTCATCTGCAACGTGTCCTCTGCCCACACCACAGACATTCCATGGTCAAATCTCTTTGCTGAGCCAAGCTACACACTACCCACAAGATTTTTTCCCACCGGCACACAGCGTATTGCTTGTATACCTTTTCAAATTTCTCGTGTTGCTTTCAGGCCTCATGCTTGTGACTATAACCATGAATCACGTGTTTGGTTCTACGCTTTTTCGACGAATTTCCGCTCTTTTTGTTAGCTAACTTCACTTTCTCAGTGACTCATAAAACGGGATATAGTTGTCGTGTAAACTTTATTTGCCCTTCCTAAAGTAGAGCAACTGACACAGCATGATCTCAAAGTCCACTTTATCAAAAACCTTGCTGATTCAAATGTGACGAAAATTAACACCGAACTATTACACCAAGTATCAAATCAATAAACCAAGTAACGTTGGATAAGTCCATCATTAACAATATTTATGATATATTCAACAACGGTGAAGAAAAAATAGTTAGAGTGTGATAATAGCATGCAGGATGTTGATTTTTAGTATGACTAATACAATCCTTGCCCGCCATGTTCTCGGCCTATCCGGTGGCGCAACGGTTAGCGTCTGTTACCAATAGAGTGAGGGTTGGCTATCCTGGGTTCTTAAAAATTCCTTTGTGTTTATGAGCTTACTTGTGCATGTGCAAGCTGTCTGTGTGTGTAACATACTAATATAACAATAATAATGTGAGCTTTCATCGCACGGTATCCCAGCCAAAGCCAGGCTCTCCGCACACTACAAACATAGAAATACAACACAGACAAAATTCCTGAGGCTCTTTCTGTGAAGTTAAGACCAAGAAATCGATGAGACAGATTTACAGAAAGTAAATTGAGCAGGACAGATCAATAATCAGAAACGTAGATCAAATTGTCAGGGAAATGTACAGATATCACAAAGCAGAAATTGCAGTAAACTGTGGCGAGCTGATCCCCTCAAGCCTGTTATGCGAAAGAACACCACTCCCCCGATATGTAGCATGTAACAATAGGTATTGTGTGTAGACAATTTAAGTGCCATGAACTCCATCAGGAAGAGCTATGTATGTTCGAAACACTCATGATGATGATGATGATGATGATGATGATGATGATGATGATGATGATGATGATGATGATGATGATGATGATGATGATGATGATGATGATGATGATGATGATGATGATCTATTTTTACAACAGAAGGAATGAGGAAAAAAAGGTTTTGTTACTATACGCTCTGTCTCCTCAAGGAACTTTCTAATTATAAACATATATTTTTGCAGACTCAAAACATTTGTTTCTCTAAATTTTTCACAGGGGCTGAGGTTATTCTTTGCGCACCTAATTACGAAAAGGCAGATTGTGGTAGCTCAGAGGACAGCAGTGCCAGACAGGCTGGGATTTTTCTGTTGCAAAACTACAGCTTGACCAAATAGAGCAGGCTACTTTTTAAGTAGATAATTATGTATGGTCTGTATTTTCTATCACATGATCATGACAATGTTTATTATACAGATTCGGTATCTGTCGTGCATCTACGATAAGGATGCATTATTTTTTACGAGGAGCGAAAATACCTGACAAAATAATAGGCTGATATGAAAGAGATAATAATCTTTTATTTTAGCTATAACCTTTCTAGCCTTGCAAATGTGTTTGTGCGCTCAAAGAATTGACAGCTGCGTTTAGCCTGTGATGTTTAAGGGCAATCAAACAGTAGGCCTCTTAACTTCAGACAGATCAGAACTTTAGGTTAGCAAGCATCTCGCCCATCTTTGTGTCAGTCTGGTATGGGGTGGGGTGGGGTTGCGGACAACGCAATAAGACTGGTGACGTGCACGAGTGCAACTTAAACATGCAAAAGAACATATCGAGCGTGAACATAAAAGTGGATGTCGCACTGAATCAGCTGTAAATGCATTTTCCTCGACGACCCTTTTATAAGTTTTTATTCCATATCCCCAGCAAGCAGGCAACTATTCTATATGCACATATTTTTGAAAATATTAGCTTATTCATACGATGTTTTAGTTCATGGACCGTACTATATTCAAAAACTTCTAGGTTTCAAACACCATTGCTCTATGACACAAATAGTTTTTCATCACAAGCCTGTCTTCTGACCAAAGCACATACATGCTATGGCCAAGTCTCTTCTCTTTGCCAAGCCATAGCACCAGCTAAGAACGCTGCATTAGTGTGTATAGTTTATTAAACATTTCAAAATACAGTTGATCACTAAGAAGACGAAATGTGTCTCTCACGCATAGTCTCTCGTGCATATATATATATATATATATACTCAGCTTACGTTAAACATACCTGTGACATATATATCACACACACACACACACACACACACACACACACACACACACACACACACACACAGAGCAAGAGAGATTGAGAGAGGGTCGTATAAAGGTGGCCAAGAGAACCACTCTATCAGCACTGTTATACAACATTCAATAGCGCTCAGAACTGGCTTTCAACACATTTGGAGAAATATGCAGAAACGTTGAGGTTTGTTTGTCCAAAATATCGACATATTGTCCACTGACTTTAATCCACAGTCGTGACAAGAGCCACAAAAGAATGCCTCTAGCCACAGGAGAAAAGTAAAATCTATACAGCCATGTAGTGACTGTAGGTGATAGGAACTGCGCGGGAGTCTCGCTAGGTTAGTAAAAAGAGTCAGGGTGGGGGCGCAGGGGTTTCTTTTGCCGGGGTGGGTGGTAGTCGCCCCCTCCTCCCGCTGCAAACGAGGCGTCTAGCAGAACACTCATGTTGATTTAGTCTACTGAAATCTAGATCTTCTGTTATGCGAGTTCTGGAACCCTAGTGATGAAAACGTTCTTCTAGAACTCTATCTCTATCCTTTCTTGATGTAAATTTTGCAGTGAACGGTCTTGGTTTACCCTTTAAAGATTTCCCAACTCTAACAGTGTTTGCTGTTTCTCAGCTGGAAGTTTCTAGAAAGAGTGAGTGACCGCTGTATATTGTAAACGGGTGGTCAGTCGTTCACTTCTGGAGGAAACAAGGATGGATGCAGAGACACGTTGTGCGTAGCAAGCAAAAACTGCCTGCAAAGCCCGGTACGAACAGTTTTTTTTCTATTTGTAAAACATTTATCCATTTTTCGAAACTTCGTTTTTCGCAACCCTGATGTACTTCGGTTTTACACCTGTTATGATGTAAATTTATAATGTAGGCACAGTGATTGTGGTGGAGTGCCTGAAGGTAGGCATTCGTCGAGACGAGAAGAACAGTTGGATACAACACAACCCTTCATTGAAAGAAGCAGTCAGCGTGTGTGGTGTGGTTTGTGTTACCCGAATTACAGAAAGACATATTTTCATGTGAAGAAATAAGTGTATTCCTAGACGTCGGAAAGCTGCGAAGCCTCGTCTTTGTGGTACAAATTATGAGTAGCCTTCAAAGGACCTGTTTCTAGAGCGCTTGACTGTGTCTTAAGGACCGTCTATAGCGTAAGACAGTTGGCACTTATGTATAAACTTATTCTACAACAGAACTGTTATTAGACGGTAAAATTGCAACAAAAAAAGAAAAAAAAGAATTTGTGTTCTTATGGGAGTGTGATTAGAACGGAAGAGTGGAAGCTAACGTAGTATATTCTCTTATTAAATATTGACAGGGCCCACAGAAGCAGATCTGTCTTGTGTTTTGTTGAACGTAAAAGCACGTTAACATATGACGCATGTGCGAGTGTGATGTACCCATGCGAGTGGTTTAACACCAACAACCAACAGCCATGCTGCCGAGACATTCGTTGTTAATGGCGCCACCGAACGTAGTGAATTACAGAACAATATCACTCAAACTATTTAGATACTCTGCTCTCTGCAATGATCAAGAATACGTTTTCTTGCAAAAAGTAAAATTCGGCATGCGGCTTAAGTGATCAACTATATAACGTGCCTTGAAAGAAGCTTTGCGTTGCGTCGCCTGGGACTAACAACATGTTTCTATTACCTAGGCTGCAAGCAGCCAAGAAAAAAAGATTTAAAAAAAACGAAAGGAAAGCGGCCAGACTGAGATCATAAAGGAGATTGGTCACAAGAGAAAAAATGCGTAAAAATACAGTAAGTGTGCCTGCTGGTTAGAAAAAGCGATGAACTTTTTCACCATAACCTCACGCAAAAGTTCGACATCCGTAACCACCAAGAAAAGGCGGGGTCTGTGGACTCTTTGGATGATAGGAAAAATAAGGATTGTGAGCTTTTTTCCTATAAAACACAGAAAATCTGAGGATCTGAACTTATCTGCCGTTTTAAAAACAAAAACTGTTAACATCGTGAAAAAAGGGAGGGGTAGAGACCACGGCGTGAACCTCTAGAAATGGGGTGATAGACAAAAAGTCATAAGAGAGGTCACGCGATGGACAGAAATACAAGGCTAGAAAGGAAACTGAATAATGGAGGGAAATAAAGGACAGAAGAAAGACTATAAGATATAGAGCTATGAAAAAAGCTAAGTTAAAGAGCTGGGGTCGTAGTTATGGAGCAAGGGTACGTCAATGCCCTGGGACGATGGTATAGGGAGCTCAAGAAAACGCGTCTTGTCTCCGAAGTTATAAAACGGTGTACACACCCCGCACATGCTGACTTGCCCCTGGAACCATAGTTATAAAGCCTTGGCAAAGACGCCCTTGGGTAAAGAAACGTGAAGTAGTGTCAGTGGGGGTTTAGCCATCGCATTGAAAACAAGACATTTTTCTTTAAAGTCCAGACTTCGTTCTGAGGAAATAAATTATTCTCGCTCTGTACTTATGGTTCAAGGGGAGAAAACAGGTAGACTGACGAAGGGACAAACTGATAGAGAAGATGGACAAACCGAGTAACAAATATTAATCAACGACAGTAACATTAATGACATAAAAATAAGTTGTATGGCGAGAAGACTGACGTACGGATGCAAAGAGTGGCGGATCACACAGAAAAAAATGGGAAATATAATAAGTCTGAATATAGTGATTAATTACTACAGACGTTCACCAGTTTCTGTTGAAAAATTTTAGTTCCCATAAGCCGGACTTAATACCCGCTACTTACTGATGCATTCTATGCAGTTTTGTTGATATAATTAAAGTATTTATGCACCATTGCATATATCCACTTCTAACTTTTTTCCGGAGGGGGAAAAGGTATCAAACAATAAAAGGAAAAAACGTCGACGAAGCAGCGTGCCTACGAGTACCATGCCCCGTCGCCCCAGGAGATGACCCCACCATAGCAGCGTGCAACAGCGGGTTACATCTCTCATCAAAGAAAGTGCATTATGCTAACTAATGTGCATAATGAAGGATAAATCTTCCTAAAACCTTCCCTGCAGCTTTCATTGCCGACCTCCAATATTCAAGGACAAGTCTGTTGTGCTGCTTTTAGACCAGGATGACTATTGTGCCTAAAGAGGTTAATGTCCTGAAGAACATCATACTGTTGAGTCTCGTCAAGGCGGTGACGTTGCTGGTTTCATCGTGTATAGCATGTGAGCTGGATGACACTTCACTGTTTACCTTTTAACGTGGTGACAAGCAGGATGACTGATGCTGCTAGATTGTTTGGGTCTCTACATCAACTCGGACACAAACTAATCACGGAAAGAAGCTGACACAAACAGTACAGCATGTCTGTGCTGTGTTGTGTCTTTGCAGACGTCTGCTCTGACTACTTCTCTCAACTTCTTTTCCCCTGCTTCGTTTGATGACTGCATGCTATCCCTATCACCAGAACATGCATCTAATGTCACAGAATTTTTAGTTACTGTGCTGCAAAGCTTCCATATCCGCCACGCACCCACCATCGAATCTTTCAAACGTGCACTAAAAACACATCTGTTCCATGACCATTATTACTAACAACAATCCACATACTGCTAGTTAACTTTCTAACCCTTTTTTATTTTTTCCTTCTATTAACTAGCCCGCCTGCTTGTCTTCCTCTGACGATTCACGAAACTCTCAATCTTACTGTTTGTTCCCTGATTCCTCTTCCCGTCTTCTATGTTCGTCTTTTATTACATGTCTGCACGGTTGTTTATCCTTCTACCCTTTATATGCCGTCCATGTCTCGTTCTTGTCTCAGGCGCTGAGAGCATACTTCTTCATGGGCGTGATCATGCCTATATAAATCACACATTTATTATTTATTATTACAAATATTATTACAAATATTATTTCTAAATGTGAGCTCTTATACATTTTGTATTGCTTTTGTGTAGAAAAACAATGGAACTCTCTCTCTCTCTCTTTCCATATCCGCCACCTTCCTACAACTGACTCCTTCAAATCTGACAGCAATTTCAACATGAAGCCAACAAGCAGCCAGAGCATAAAGCCAAAGATTACAACGAGACGGCTTTGTCACAGCCACTTCCCCCTCTTCAGCCCGGAGACGCTGTCCGCACGCTGAAGGACAAGAACAGCCCCTGGAAGCCAGCCACCGTGGTCTCTGCAACTCCAGAACCATGATCCTACATTTTCCGAAATCAAGATGGTGCTACATATCGCAGAAACAGGATCATGCTAAAGAAGACTAATGAGCCAGTACTGGAGCCCGATGCCAGCGCCGATCCGTCTGTGACTTCAGATGCAACCAGCGCCGAAGCAACATCTGACCCTGCACCTGAAAGCCAGGCCCAGCCGGTGGTCACCATACGCTATGCCGGGCAAAGCCGATCTTCAGTGCGATTTCCAAATGCGTTGCAAACTTGACGAAAGGTCTTGCATATGACATTGAATTATTGGTTGTTGATTATTATTATTGATTGTTGTTTATAGTTATTGATTTTACATTATGGCAAGCAAAGCCGACCTGCAGTGAGATTTTCAAATATGTTGCAATCCTGACAAAACTTCTTGCATTTAATATTGAATTATTGATTGTTGATTTTAATTATTGATGCTACGTTATATTAATTTGTTGGTAAGAAGAAAGATGTAGCAGTAGTAGGTCAATGTCAGTGTTCAGCTGAGCGCAAGGAGCTTGAAATGCCGGATGTATGATGTAGGAGGGAGAGTGTGAGACGCGATAAGATGGAAGCTAAATCGGAATAAAGACGCTTACTACTACAGACGTTTAAAGGGTTTAACAGCATTAGGTCTGTGGGATCAAGGGAAGCAGCTTCAGCTTTTATATGTGCTAGAAATATAAAACATTAGTGTACACTTAGAATGCATGGCAGAACCTTTTTAACATTAAATAGATGAAATATATGGTTTTTGTACTCATAATGTGATGAAGTTGGAACTGGCATTTATTTTAGCCTTGCAGCATACCGAGCTAACACCAAATCTAATCTAGTTTTTTGTTCACATATACGTTTGTGTGAACTGGCTAGGTAAGTTTTTCTTTTGGGTGGATTTCTTTTTAAGTGGTTAATTTGTAACATTTCATCTCATTATTATCTTGCCATTTCAAATATTCATTTAAAAATTAAAAGGAAATCTTTGTTTTAAAAAAGCTGGATTATTATTTATTTCCCAGGTGAAATTCTAACCCAATTCCTCAGCGAAAATCTCTGGAAATAGAGCTTTATGTATCACAAAAAATTATTCCAGTGGTATTTCATGACGAAGAGGCACGAAAAATATTAATGGTTATTCTTGTAATAAAATCTGGATTTTTCAATAAAACAGTAAGTGACGAAGGGGAAGTATTTTTGAAAATAGGACACAATGTGCTGTTGTTGAATATTCTCTTCGGCACTGAGGGGTTTTTGTCATTTCCTAAAGATACTGGCTACGAATGCCAAGTTACTTTCCTTGGTTTGTACGACAGGACATCCTGTCTTTTTCAAATTTAAGTTCTTTGTGGTAAAGTGAGCAAAACGTGATAGAATACGCAGGTCAATATTCCCCCTGTTTTCTTTCACTTTAATCAGCAAAATCAGCCAAATTACTGTGTATCTTGTAATTTTCCTAAATCTGGATAACATTTATTCACGTTAGGATGATAAAACGTTTACTTGTGTGTATTAATAACTGAAATATTTTTCGTACATACCAAACTCTATTTCCGAAATACGAATCTGAGATGCAGTTTCGGCTGTGCTGATATATTTGAATTTCCTATTTTAAAAAAGTACCAATTCCTAAAGGTTAAACAGTTCATGTCCGCTAAATATGACGTTTAAAACTAATTCAAAATTATAGTTTTGTGACATGTAGTTACTTTTCTATAATGTTTTTGAAAAAATAGCAAAAATCCGGCGATTAATGAAGACATCATGTTTGAAAGGGAGGTGATTTTATTGAGCTAGATTTTGCAAAATGTAGCAGAAACCTGTACAGGACCAAATCGGCGTCATCAACCAACATTTCACTATTTTCAAATAACCAAACGCGGTAACGACTGTTCTGTATTTTACGGTTTTCGTCAGTGACACGCACTTTGTTTCTAATGACTAGTCTCTTTCTCTTCTCTCACACCTTAGATTTCTATATAAACATATCAAGAAGGTAAAAATTCAACAGATGTGCATGTACACACTTGAACGCATGCACAAGCACACAAATATAAATATGCAGGCACTTGCATCCGTACATTTTTTACAGCTGACACTTTGTCGTGAGCCGTCCAAACACATCCACTTATAAATATATGTAGTTTATACATTGTCGCGGATTGTCCATACATATATGTAGCTGTGGTTCCTTTATATTTGAAAAAAGTAATAATCATCATCGTCACTGACGTAATGATCCATGTTTCCTCAGTCAAATAGTCTCATAAGTCATATCTAGGTCGCGGACAAGACATGAACAGTCTTTGGTGAGGTCATTATGTTCCCTGGCAGTGTTCAATATTAATATTTATAGTAATGCTATTGTTATACATGGGACAATTGTCTTGAATATTACGTTACTACTTAGTTTATCAAAGTACTTTGATTTTTTTACTTTTACTAAACGCATCCCTAGCAGTACGGAAAACATACAGGTCCCATAGAAAGTATATGGGACCGATGTCCGTCACCAGGTCCAGGGGACACGTATTTTTGGCTGTTTGTGTTGATACTAAGGAATATCTTTCTTGGTAATGTTTCTTTTCGTCTCACCCATATTAGCGACAAGTTTCCTACCCATACAAGGATATCTTCTGAAAACTACTGACGCATTAGTTTAAGCCCTTATTTACAGTAAAAGATACTTCGTATATGCTTTTTCAAATAGTTTACTGCAGATATTAACGTTCGATGAATTGTTGATCTCATCAGTGACGGTCTCTTTGATCTGCATGTCTGCATTCCATCTCTTCTGGGGTCTTCATACCCCCCTCATCATGCCTAAAGCCGCATCACTTGCGCTTTGTAATTGTTCCAAGTGATAATCCCAACATCCTGTCATGTCCCTTTTGTCCAGGTATCATAGAGTCTGAAATACATGTTATGTTTTTATGTCCAAGATATAGTCCACTAAGAAAGAAATATATACCTAAAACGTACTACCAATATCCATCTGCCTTTCGTCTATCCCTGCTATTAGCAAACACCAGCAGTTATATAGTTAACAAGGTCGCAAACTACATATATGAGGCATTCGAAATACGTAATTTAACTCATATTTGATTATTTGTCTCAATATACTGTGTATGGAACTTACATGTTCTATATATTGCATTGTTTACATTGTATTATGACTGGATTCCCCCTTGAAATGGGCCGAAGGCCTCTTCAATAATAAATAAATCAATCAATCAATCATACCCCCTCAGAACTACATTTTGCTTTGCAGCTTTAGTCACTCTTTAAGTAAGACTTTTCTCAGCGTGCTCCAGAGCAAAATACAAGACCAAACATCGCCCCGTTCCGTTCCTCCTCAAATCAATGCAAGGGAAATCACACAGCAAATTCGTTCTGCTGCGTTGAAGAGTTACCTCCCATAGACAGTTCAAGCGCAGTCGGCAGCAAAAATATTAAAATAAAGATGCTTCGGAAAGAGGCAAAGGAAGCATATTACCAATTTGGTTAGAAGTGGACAAAAGATGTGAACTTGTAAAGCACTCAACAGACATACACATCGCCACACTTCCCTTTACCTATAAGATTTCCAATCTTTCTGAGTGTGTAAATGTTTTGGACTGGGCAATATTAAATTAGTAGTATAGTGAATTTAACTCTAAATGATTGTTAGATTTCAAGGAACGTATTTTTCTGTGCAGTTTTTATCCTTTTCTGGCTCTGTGCTCTTCATATGCTGGTGCGCCGGATCTTGCTGAACTCGAAGAGGGGCGTCAACCGAGAAAAGACTGTCGTGTCCGTGCTCTTATCTTATAATACAAGCTCGTGCTCTTACCTCACAGAGACTTCAAAGAGAACTGTAACGAAAGACTTTTATCTTTAAAGGGAGACTCACGGTTTTAAATGTCTTAATATATATCTGTGAAATAGGTTAATCATTTTTTGTTCAATATTTTTCTGATGTTTTTATTTAGTTGAGATTTTTGTTGTTGTTGTTTTTTTATCTCGACAAAAAATTAACCCCGGAGTTTCAATAGATATAATCAGTCCGAGATTTGCGAACATATTTTACTAAAACACATATGTGTCTGAGAAAATAATTACAGCAAACAGCACACTTCTGGAAAAAGTGAGTCAGCTGTAAGAAAGAAATCGCATTAGCCAAGTTCCTAGCACTTACAAAAACGAGATGCTTGGATATTAAAGAAGACAGGTACCATATAAATTTCTGAGGCTTTTCCTTACTTTAAAAGACATTGTCTCAAGACTGTTTGTCTTGTCTGGATTTCTCACAGACAGGGGTAACTAAATAACACTTATTCCGTACGCGTGCGCATTCTTTCAGTAAAAACCAATCGATTCCAGATCGTAATGTATTCGATACCTGGACAGAGGCCTGCGGACAACATGAAACAAACCCATCAGACAAAGTCTCTTTTATCATACACCTAATACTTACATCGTGATGCAAACTGGCTTATATTTTCGCTTGTTAACTAATATTAAACTTATGTTTACGAAACATGAATGAGCGATTAAGTCCTTCACAATCATACAATGTTTCATCAAGTACTACGCGTAATCACGATGTTCGTTCATCCATCTCTAGACAATGACACATAAAAGTTTTACCTCGATTAGACGATGGTACAACAAATGTGATTTAGAGGCTGCGGATTGATACACGTCTCAAAAGCATGACAATCGATCTCCAAATTCTTGCCAGCAAAGAAAGTTTCCCGTTCCCGTGCTTAGTCAATACGCTAGTCACTGAGAGGTGGAGAATGTTCCTTCAACCCTTCGAACCCGCCTATGGCAGTACAGCCCTTCAGTAGTACAACTACACTACAATGTAAAATAGCATTTAACTAGTTTAGGTCAAGCATGGATTGCTCCGTTCCAGGATTCCATTCTGTTTTGCTGATTTTAATTATTTAAAGCTCAACGTTTTTCATAGCAGCGTTTTTCTAACTTTTAAACTATTTGAGGATAAGACCTTGTCCTTAAATTTGTAAATATTATTCGATGCGTGTATCTCCTCATACGCCAATGTGCAACTAGTATTGCAGTCGCCTATAAACAAAAGTTATTAAATAATCGGACCTGGCGGTCGCAAAGGCTCAAAACTCTAAATGAAAGTATTCGGGTGCTAGACAGTTTCTAAAACACCCAAAATCACTTTGTCAAAAAAACTCAGGCTCTTCTTTTTCAATAAGACTTTAAATTTATTTTTAAAAGTTTGGAGCCTTAAAGCAGGTTTACCACTCTGTACATGCATGTCGTAGACACATACTACATCGTATTATTGAATGAAGCTTTACAATTTTATTGTGCCGTTCAAAGTAGGGAATTTATGATTCAACTGAAAATATTCTACCCTCGTGTTATGTTAAGCAGGCTAAAGAGTTAGGTTATCTATCCAAAAGAGCGGAAATTCGCCGAGAAAGCGTGATTCGTGGTCATAGTCACAGGCATGGGGCCTGAAAGCAACACGAGAAATTTGACATAATGGATACGAGCAAAAAGCTGTGATGATCCTGTGTGCCGGTAGGAAAAATTCTTGTGGGTAGCGAATACCTTGGTTCAGCAAAGAGATTTGGCCATAGAATGTCTACGGTTTAGACAGGAGTCAAGTCGCGGATGAAAAAGGATTTGTTCCGTGGAGCGACATGTACGTAACAAATCTAAAGGATTGCATATCATCATTTTGGATGAGGATTTGGAACACACATTTCCTTAAGAATGTGCATATTTTGTGAAGGGGGGAAACTATAACAACTGTCGGTCTGTTGGCGAAAAGGAATAAAAGGTGCTGAGAAAAATGTGCTTGCAGCTGCTTTAATGCTGTATGCGTTTTATATGTGATAATATGTTCGGCAGCTTTCACACTTTCATTGTTAACATGCACTTGTTCACTCAACTCAGCTTATTCCATTGTCCGCAAAAAAAAAACCCGCCCCCATAATCCCCCGACAAAGAGTGCGGCGAGCGGCTTGCTGAGCCAGAATTGTGGAGTGTCTAAAAATCAAAGACTTCTTGTTTATTTGCCTTTAAACACAAGCTATAACAGCTGCCCATGCAGATTTTACGCGGCTTTTAATTCTTGGAGGGCACAAGCACATCTGCAAGGCCAAACAGCCAAAGATTAAAGAAAAAAGATTAATTTTTTTCGGTGCATAAGAGCCTTTTTTCTGCACGTCTTTTCTTTTTGCTAAGAATTGCACCCTTATCTCAGATGTACGACGGGAACTGTATCTGTAAAGTACCGAATAAAGATGGTTATGCGCTAGCAAAAACTAAAAAAACATTTTAACGAAGACAAGAAAAAACAACTGAAATGAGCAGCTTTCATTCCAGGAGGACAAAATTCTTTTCAACCTATAGACAAAACAGTGGGTTTGTGATGACATTTGCGTATTCAGTCTGTTCAGAGCCTCGCAAAGAGAAGAAATTCAAGAAAGCTGACAACAAACAAAAATGTTCAAAGACTATTAGAACAATTTTTAAAGCTTTTTTTAAAAGAAACAAATCACTATCCTTAAACACACGGGTCGTACAGGAACGGACGGACCACTGGTGTCGGAGGTATAGAACTAATTATCCCTCAAACCTCTGTAGCGAGATTTACCAGACGCAACAGCTGGCATAGGGAGCTCATCAAAGCTGGGAAGCACCAGCAGACAAGCGCGTGTTGCAACATTATATAAAATGAGTGTTGTCTAACAAATATGATTTGACAAATGACCATGGACAGGTTGAAGGAGAGTTCCACAATCACACATGCGTCGGGTCTGTTGATAATCTGAACTTATAGGTTCTTTTATGTGTACCTAGTCAACATAAGCGCCCAGTTAATGACGCTTACGAAGTAAATACGCTTGAACTAATTGGAAACTTTACTATTTACGAGAGTGAAAATACTATAAAATTAGAGCGAAGAGTGTTTTAAGACTGCCTTTCTCGGCGATAGCTATATTAAATGTCCTTGTATTATAACCAGGATAGTTAAGTTCATTACGTGGTATGGCAGTCGAAATATAAACTGGCCAGAAGTGGTCAGAACAACCTGACAACATCACAACAGATTGTAGCGATTTTCGCCCCAATGCTCAACAACATTGCTGACTTTAGCAAACATTAAGATTATTGTAAACTCAGATTTTAAAAAACCCTAATCACATCATGACAAAGTATAGCTCTCTGTGTCCCCATTGTCGACACCCTTGCTGACATCACTAAACATGATAAATCTGATAAAGACAATGGCGACATAAAAAAAAACTTGTCACTCAGGATCGTAGTTTATTCCTCAAGCGAATACGGAGATGTTTATGGCCACAGGAGCCGAAAGGAGCAGAAAAACGTAGACTTTTGTCGAATTTAAATGCAAATGACCCCAAAATCCAGCTCTGACCTCTTGCAGCGTACTTGTATGCTAACACCAATTATCGGTTGGAAGGATTGACGCTCGGACCAAGGACCTTACGCTTAGTCTTGTATTACAGTGATCTTAGATCAAGCGAGTGAAAGGACGGCTAAATGTTGTTTGCTTATAAATGTAACTGAATTCACCAAAGTCCTAATGTGGCTCAAGGAAAACCTGTTTTTGTTTTCTCGTGTGAAATAGATAACCTGCCCAGTGCCAAGCAAATTTCAGCTGCACGCACATTTTTTTCCAACAAAATATATCCGTTCCGGGGCATAAAGATACAAAAAATATAACTATAGACAGGAAGCAGGGGGCATTCGAAACACTCGGATTTCATTGTCGCTCCCCACACGTCTGTTGCATCCTGTTCAGACTGACGACATTTGACGAACCTCGGTCCCAGACGACCTGGAAAACATTAAGGGAAGACATTTATCAATTTTAGAGCCATTGCCATGTGTACTGCTTGGTGTAACCCTTGACAACCCTCGTGAAATAGTTGCATGATCCATTCTATGCCGATCCTTTATGCCGGAAGTGAAATGTTTAAGAAAGCATGAAATCAACTAGCAAAAATGTTTAGAACATTGTGTTCTAAAGGTTGCTTCTTTTTATGAAATGTGGTTTAATCGTGGTGCTTAGAAACTTTGGTCAAGCAGTGCTAAAGGAAGTTGAACAGGAATTGGTGTGGGAGATACAGAGCTAATTCTCCCATAAACCTCCGATGTAAAGCAGCATAGAGGTTTACTTGGGGAAACAGGGCAAAGTCACAAACATTTAAGCTTTCGGTACATTATTTCTTGGGTAACGTCTTACCACATGGGCTTATGTTACAAACAGTATTCTAAATTTCATTATATGGTATGGCAGAAAATTATAAGCTGAGCACGACAACCAGCTTATCACGATCTTTACCCCAATTCTTGACAACCTCGCTGACATCGGCAAACGTTAAGATTCTCGTAAAATTCAAATTCTAAAGACCCCGATGACCTAAAACAAAAAATACGGAAATTATGCGTCCTTTCGGCTCGTTGTTTATTCTACAAGCGGATACAGAATGTTTGAATTTCATAGAAGTCGTAAACTTGAAAATTATCACCTGAAAATCTTGTATTTAAGAACCTGTAGTATTCTGTCTGATCACACTGTCTCCGACGAGATTTCCGTTTGATTGAGGAGAAGCTCACAACTGAAACATGGTAGGTGTTTCCTTTTTTCCTTGGCTTTGTTAGAGTACAAGAAACGCAAAAGAATGGGCTAAAACTCTAATCTACTTCCAATTTGTTAGTGCCAGTTTTTGTTTTTGCTATATTTTTGTATAAGCGACATCTGTGGGCCATCAGTTTTGATGGAAATTCCGGTTTTTAAGGTACACCTACAAAACCGACTTACCTACAGACAAAATAACATATTTTTTATGTGGAGGCATTTGGATTGTGGTTGTTGCTACTAAGAAAAGACAACAGCAAAAGCTCTCCTGTAATTTTCTCCTTTGCTTGTAACCTACATCATCATTCTCTATTATTTGTACAGTTACTGTGATGGTCATATTATACCGCTTATGAAGTAGCTGTCGCTGCCTTTTGATATGAGTTTATTTACGCTGAGACAATAGAAACAAAAGGACCACTTGACCACTACTGTAAATATGCTCTAGATAAGAAAGGCTCTCTTTTCTGGTGTTTCTTAATGCAATGGGTTCTAGATCACCCGGTTTGTATAATATTGGTCATACAACGCAGATCGTTCCGATGTTACTATACACGAAACACAAGAGACTGAAGGAAGGTTACTAAACACGTTTCCTAAACTACGAAAGGTTGCTAAAATTTCTCAGCTACGGTCAGGTGCTTGAACAGAACTGTGGGGTACGGTCTAATTGAACTAACTTTCATGAGACCCATCTCGTTAAAGGTAGTTCAGTGACGAGGATATTTTATGCGCTTTTTGTATCAGTTAAAATTAGGTCCGGAAGATATACCTGATAGCGTCGCTTCATTTAAAACTTCATTTAAAAAAGAGTGTTTTCCAGAATATTTTATGTATCATCCTAATGCCTATAACCTTCACTGGGTGATAAGAAGTAATCGGTATGGCAACCCTTAGACTAAGAATTTCATTCGTTTCTCATAAACAATTCCACTTTATTAAAGTACTCCTGCTACTGTACTCATAATCAACATTGTAAGAGACAACTTATGAAAGCGCTCTTAAACAAAACGAAGACTACCATCAAAATATTCATATTTCTTAATGAAACCTTCAGAAAACAATTAGAACTGCTGTTGTGGAAAATAAAAAGCATTGAAATGGCTGCTTCGCTCTAATCACACGGAAGCCGACAGTATAATACCATAAGACAATTTTTCTTGCTTATCATTGGTGTTGTTGATCTCAGCTGCAGTTTCAATATCGCCATGACCACACAAAAAGGTGTTTACATTTATCACAAGATTAATTAATGAGTAAATTTCTTCGATGTCAGGGAATTTCGTGCTTGGTAAAAGCACGACAAAGAAAGTTTATTGTGCCCATGTAAAGTTTCCACAAAGGATACAAAAGATTTCATTGCACTACTCACTAATCTCTCTTTTTCTTAAGTTTCTAGTTTTTAACCTAGTCTGTGTCCATGTAGTCGTGATGTGTGCACCACTGTCCTTGACTGTCACAATTTGTCACTCGTCTTGCAGAAGACTGCCATCGCTGTCCTTCTCTGTGCTTTGGTGGCTACTGCCATGGGAGGTTACCTCTTCGGAGGAGGTTCGGGCGTTGGCGGCCTGGTGAGTTATATTCTGTTTTTTATTCTCTTTTAAAGCTTCCCCAGCCTTATCTGCCGTTTTCTATCGTTAGAGTAGTTTACAAAATCAGCTTATAAAGTCAACGCAGTTTTGCAAACAGTAACCCTGATACTCAACATGTTTGGTGGTCACTAAAGTCTTGGTAAGGAAACTGATGGATTGTGAGCACGGTTATCATTTGACATTTCAGGGTGGCGCCGGCTATGGTGGTAGCTATGGCAGCGGCTATGGCGGCGGCTATGGCCGCGGGATTGGCGGCGGCTATGGCGGCTATGGCTCTGGGATTGGCGGCTATGGAGGCTATGGCGGCTATGGCCCTGGGACTGGTGGCGGCTATGGGGGCTATGGCGGCTATGGCTCTGGGATTGGCGGCGGCTATGGGGGCTCTGGCGGCTATGGGGGCTCTGGCGGCTATGGTGGCTATGGCTACAACACAAAGGGTTAAAATGCTCATTTGAATTCAACTACTGTCTCTGCTCCAACCTAATAAATACATGATTACATGTCTTTGTTGTTTGGTTTTTTTTTATTACAGACTACCTGATTTGTTGTACGTCACCGTTCAAAAATTATTAGTACCTACTCGTGGATATCAGGAAGCGAGGATATACGACACAAGAATTATACCTGACAAATGGCACTTTCATATATATATATATAGGTGGGGGGGTACGTGTGCGTATGTAGAGAAAGAAAAAATATTGAGAAATAAGGAAAGATACGAAACTGAACAACATTGTTGAGTCCACCGGCTTTAGAATACGTCTGCACACGTCTGCAGAATGGCGCAAAATTGCGTAACTAAGTCCTGTGGCATTTTTGTCTTACCTGAGGTTTTGTTTGTGCGTTTGGAGTGTAGTCTACTGTATGTATTGTGCACTGTGTGTACTGTACTGTGCACTGTGTATTGTACTGTGCACTAAATGTACTGTTTTTGTACTGTATGTACTGTGCGTATTGTATAACGCAAGTGACTACCCACTATTGGTGTCTACTCTGACTGTCCCTCGTCACTTTTCGATTTGCTCCCCGAACCACTTCAGAGAGCGACGACTGCTCCCCCGAGGACACGGATACCGAGATTTGTCCCAGTTCACGTAGCGTCTTCTTCGAATGCTAATACACCAAACTGACACACAGTGGTATGCGCAGGGATAAGTGAAGTCACGTAGAACCGCCGAATGAACAATACCCTGATGCGACACAATCCTCCTGACTCGGATGCTTTGGAGCACGGCAAATGCACAGATGTTCTTTGAGAACGAGAAGTTGTCCTGCCGAACATCTACCTCTCACAGGTAGCCCAAGTACTGGTTGAATAGTCCTTAGTATTACTACGACGACTGCCGGCAGTCACGACGTTTCGTAGTCGCAGATTGACCATTGCGTGAAGATTCTCTGAACAAAGCGTTATGACTTTTTCCCAAGTCTTTGCCCTCCTGGCTTAAAATTTTGGTCTCTAAGGAAAGTCCTGTGGCGCTGAAAAAGTCAACTGTCGACCAAGTTTTTATTACTTTCCTTAAACTTTACACACACACACACACACACACACACACACACACACACACACACACACACACACACACACAGATGCCATAGGGACGAACGCACACAACCAGCATCCTTCAAGTGATAAACTAACAAGCGCAAATAAGAGCAAGACCACACCCCACCTGATCAGTAATTAGCCCTAGCCCCTTCTACAGATGGCGGGAAGGAGAAGAAGACTAATTCTCTTCGCGTGGCATGCTGTCATGACCGGCCAGGTGTGACGAGCCCTTAAAAACTTTTATTTCTGTCCACTAGCCACAGGATAAGTAACTTTTTTTTACTATTTCTAAGATAAACAAACAAAATAAAAATCTGATGTAAAAATAAGATTTTATATCATTTAGAAATTCAAAATTAATATTTGTAATTGTATTTGTAATTCTGTAACCTGATTTATTCAGATAATCGATTGCTGGAGTGTTCTTCTATGCTTAATGAGACTGACGTGTCTCACGTGAGCCACTCTTTGATCTCAACGATGGTAGTAACAGTTTCATGTCTGTATCTTTCAAAGACTTCTCTCTCATTCACCAATCGCGCATAATGATTGCTAGAGACTACATTCACTACATTCTTTTTGCTGCACAAAATTTTATCATCATCATCGTTGTCGTCAAGATTACAAACAAAAAGAGCACTTTCCTCCGTCTACAAAACGACCGACTGGTACTCCATGCGGACTAAATGTAAAAAATAAATATATAGGAAGTATATATATGGAGAATCTGTTTCACTTCTGAGTGACTCAGTTATTTCCCTGAAACAGGCCTAGAACACGTCAGGACCGATTAAGTCGATTCTGTACCCTCTTGCCTGCCAACCCTTCTCTTCTTTCTGATCCTTCTCGTAAAACTCAAATTTCGCGAGACTGGCGAAATAAAGCAACTAGAATCATACAGTGTCAAGATCGTTATTTATTCTACGAGCGGATAAAGCAACGTTTATAGCCACAAGAACCATAAACATGAAATCTTATTACCTCAAAATTTCGTATTTAAGAACCTGCACCACACTTCATGATCACACCGTCTCTGCCGAGCTTTCACGTCCGCTCTTTGACCTGCGTATAACTTCGACATGGTACGTGCTTCGTTCTTTCTTTGTCTTTGTAACATTACAAAGAAACTTAACAGAATAAGTGGAAAGTCTAGACTGACAAATCTTGTATCGCATCCTGTTCACTGTCACTAAGTTATGTTTTATTTGTAGGTGTTTAGGTCATCCGTACTTCATCATAGTTCCAGATGTAAAGGCCTAATACAACAGCCTAAATATTACACAAAAGAGTGCACCTTTCTTATGTCAAATAATTTAGATTATGGCTGTTGCTACTGTTACAATGACAGCAGCAAACAATAACCTAGCCATTTTCTCCTTCCTTTTCTTTCAACTTCGTTAATTGCTCTTATTTGTAGTTACTGTGAACGAGTCATTACCCTGCATTTGAAACAGTTTTCAGTGTATTTTGTTGTTTGTTTATAGTGTCTGTTTATGTCGTTGTGGTCGTGATCTGTACACGACTCCCCATGACATCACAGTCTGTCACTTGTCTTACAGAAGTCTGTCATCGCTCTCCTTCTCTGCGCCCTGGTGGCCAGCGCCATGGGAAGTTACCTCTTGGGAGGAGGTTATGGCGGTTATGGCGGTTACGGCCTTGGAGGATTGGTGAGTTATATTGTCTTCTCCTTTTCATTCTACCATTCTTTCTTTAAACCGCCCTTCAGGTCTTTTCTTGGTGGTCAAAATTCTTTATTCGCCACCCTATAGGGGTATGGAGAATATAATAAGAATTACACGATTCATAACATTTTCTCGCTCTGTTCTTGCTTAGATTTCTCTACCAATTTTAACTACTAGCATAAGTTATTATTATGATTTCATTTTCATACCCTCTATCATTACAAGCAAGTGTTACCCTCTCATTTTCCCTTTCTTTTTTTCTCATTTATTACCAACAATATCTTTTATAATCCACCGCCTTCATTAAATATCATCTTCACACCAGTGTCGCATCGTCTATTACAGTCACACAGCCTCTCTCACTCTTCATTCTTCACGAACGTAATGTAGATGACTAGTTTTGATAAAACTTGTTTTTGGTGGATAGAAGGTGCTGGAACTTTACTACATTCGCCTCTTTATTATAGTACGAGGGTATGATAAATTTAGTTCAATCATAAATTTACTACCTTGGAGGCCTCAGTACAGTTAATATTTCGAACCTGCAAGTATTCGTCCATCTCTCCTTTTTAAAACATTCACATTTGATACATAAATTTGCCTGATTACACAAGGTCTTCAAGTAAATATTTAACAGACTGAAGTTACCCTACATTAAATCCACAACAACATTCTTTGAATACATTAAGCCTGCGGGCACCTGCAATATTCACCTGCATTGCTTAAATTTGATGATTACCCAACGTCTATTTAAGCCAAGGTGTTCAAGAACAGCTTAAACAGAACAGAGAAAAGATGAGCTAGATTGATTGCATCCATTCTCGCAGTTTAAAAGTCACTTGTTAAACGAAAAGAATCTTGGTTTGACTTGGGAAGACTGTGTAAAGCACTCTCTCATTTTCTGTTTCAGGGTGGTGTTGGCTACGGCGCCGGCTATGGCGGCCTTGGCTACGGTGCTGGCTATGGCGGCATTGGCTACGGCGCCGGCTATGGCGGCATTGGCTACGGACCCGGCTACGGCTATGGCGGCTACGGCGGCTATGGCAAAAGGGGTTAAAATGTGTGAAAGTAGTTGCCTGTCTACTCTGATTTAATAAATACACGGTGATCAGATGAAATTTATTATTTGCATTGTTGATTTATTGCAAATGAGGACACAGCTTTTACTTGGTCGCTATTAATACGTGAAAAAAGAAAAGGATAACCTGCATTCCCCCACCACTCTGCCTCTCTGTGTGCACTAGACTATAAACCTACTTTCTCTGGGTTAAAGGAGGACATCTTTCTGTATGCACTAGACTATTAACCCACTTTCTCTGGGTTATTATTTATTATTATTTATTATTAAAGCAGATTTATATAGCGCAATTTTCAACCCCAGAGTCGACTGAATGCGCCTTCCAAAAACAAAACAAAACAAAACAAAACTTTAAAACAGATTGACACAGAAACCATGTTCAAACAAAGACCAAACTTATTAACAAACAATTATACTGAGACATTGCAACAAACAAAAATACAAGGTAGAAAAAGAAAATACCGCACACAAGCATGAACATAACATCTAAAGGATAATATTGAGAGTCATGGTGTGGCGGAGTCTACAGCTGTGAGCTAAACCATTCGACGAATGTCAGCAGACACAGTCACAGTCACAGTGAGTGCAACTCAAGACGCCCAGAGCACGCATGCATGTCTACACGACGACGACGAAGACAAGCAGACAAATGGCTACCCATGTCCGGCGTGCACACAGATTGCTGATAGAGGGAGGCGTCGCCTCAACACAAATGCCGCACAAAAGTTCACAAGACATCAGAAGGTTTCAGTCCACACTGCTGATACACGTTGATCAAGAATCCAAAATGTAGCAAAGCGGTTGGGAGATGAGAAATTGTCAAATGTGCAGTGATGGAAGTGGAGAAGAGAAGATAATATGGCTGTGGAGATCGCTAGTCGACAAAATCCTGCGACGAGTGGCGCGAAGAAATCGTTACAAAGAGGCTGGCTTTCGATGTGACAACAGGTTTCAATCCACGCTGCTGGTGCACGTTGATCTAGAATCCAAAATGTAGCGAAGTGATTCGGAGATGGGAAATTGTCAAATTTGCAGAGATCAGACTGGATAAAACATGACTGTATAGATCTCTAGTCAACAAAATCATGCAACGAATGGCGCAAGAAACCGTTAAGAACAGGCTGGCTTTCGATGGGAACGCAGAAGGCCGTAGGTGGAACCAAAAAGGCCGCAGAAAAGCAACTCATTGAAACAGAAAGACGAAGAAGCATGTGTCCAATAATAAGTACGAAACTCACAAAAAGTCACCTAAGACAACAACAAATACAGAGAGCTAGTCCCCTTAAGCCGGTAAGGCGAAGGGACATCACTGTTTTTGCCTTCTTTCTTTAAACCACCATTCAGGTCTTTTCTTGATGGTCAAGATTCTTTATTCTTTTCCCGACCAGTAGAGAATGTAATAAAAATTATACGCACAATACCATACCATTTTAAATATTTATAATCATTCTCTCTCCCTCTATTCTTACTTAGATCTTTGTACCCATTTCAACTACTACTATCAATGATTATTTTTTCAGTTTCAAATCTTCTATCATAATCAAGTCTTACCCTCTAATTTCTTTTGTCTTTCAATTTCTTTTCTTATTCATTACCGACAAAACATTTTGTCATACGCCATAATCAATAGAGAGTTTGAGATTCGTGACGCGTATGAAAGACGTGTGCGGCAACGGGCAGGGCCCGCCTCTAAGCGTTCCCGTCCCGAGAAAGCGATTGCGATTTAAGCGACTAGAGCGCGAATGCACGGGTAGTAACTGCGTAGACAAATCACAGTCACTAGCTTCCCTTTGTTTTGTACGCCAAGGGTTGCGGTGATCACTACGACAACAATGTCTCGGATTAATCCATTTCTAGCATATTGTTTGGATGATTCTTCGGATGAAGAAATGCTAGAACTGGCGTGAACTTGGATGAAGCCCAAAGCAAAGAAAAACAAGATCAAGTTCGTCTTTAAAGACATCAATCCTGAATCATGTTATGAGCAATTCAGGTTTCATAAAGACCTCCTAAGGCTTTGCGCTTCTCTTCAGATACCTGAGAAAATCGTGGCATCAAATGGCACATGTTCAGGTAATGAGATTATTAAATATTAAAGTGCAAATATTTGGACTTAAGTAGCAAAGCTTACAAAATGTCTATAATTTACTTCTTAAGTAGGACTAGGACTGTATTGTCAATTGTATTTGAGTTAGTTTGTTGGGAAAGTGCTTCCACATAGAGATGACTTTGCACTATAAAGGGAGAGGGAGAGGAAACTTTGAACTTTTATTGATTAGGCCTGAGCCCATTTCAAGGGGAAGGTGAACAACATCTATCAAAGTAACTATACCTATATATATATAAATACTTCAACACGCTGCATTTATGAATATATCTACTCTCTCTGGCAACATCCTCACAACCATCAGAACAAAACATCACAAACTTTGTAGCTATGTGTATCTTACACACACATACATCCACACACTCATTCAGTCCCAACCTCCTACTACTACTCATACTGTATAACTTTCTTTTCTACCAAACAAAGCATATAGACCTATAAGCAACATTGTGATAAGACTAGTTTCCATATTCTCCATCAAGCACACATAACTCACACTCATACATGCACACTCTCAGCATATAATTTTTCTTCTTATAAATGATTTATAAAGAAAACATGCAAATCGCCGTGTCAAATTTGGGTTACTGTCTGCAGTACAAGTCAAACCATATCTTATTTTTGTAATTTCTTGCATGAATAATGGTGTAGAACTTGCAATTTCTAGGCCCTTATTACACTAACTCAATTGATTTGCTGATATTATTTTAAAATTGTTAGTTTTCATTAAACTAGGGATGTCAGTATATGTCTCTCTCACACATGTATGTGAGAGCGTCAATATATTAAATATATATAGCTGTACTTACAATACCTTTACTTTGGTGCAGAATTCTGAACATGGGAATTTTGTTAAATTTCAGGGATTGAAGGATTATGCATAACATTAAAAAGACTGGCATATCCCAATCGCCTGTCCGATATATGCCAAACATTCAGCAGAAGCCCAGATGAAATTTCCAGACTGTTCAGCAAAATGATTGAGCAATTTATATGACACACACCAGCATCATCTGCATCAACTGAACCACATGTGGCTGCAGCAGGCAGATATGAGGAGGATGGCCAAAGCTATATACGACAAGGTTGCTCCTTTAGACCATTGTATTGGCTTCATAGATGGAACTGTCAGGCCAATAACAAGACCTGGATTGTTTCTTCAGGAGGTGTACAATGGACAGAAAAGACAACATGCCTTGAAATTTCAGTCAGTGATTGGCCACGTGTTTGGGTTGTTGACAGGCGAAGACACAACACTTTCCTCCTGAGAGAAAGTGGTTTAATGACCTTAATGGAGAATCACTGTCATGATGAAGATGGTGCACCATTTTATTTATATGGTGATCAGGCTTATCCGCCAAGTCAGCACCTGATTTCACCATTTCGAGGTGCACTCAGGATGAACAACAGTTCAATGCAGAAATGTGCAAGGTTCGTCTTGCAGTAGAATGGGGCTTTGGGAAGGTTATTTCAATTTTCTCTTTTCTTGACTATAAGAAGGGATTAAAAATCTGGCTGCACCCAGTGGGGAAGTATTATATTATTGGAACTTTATTAACTGTCATACCTACCTTTATGGCAGCATCACAACATAAAGTTTTGGGGTAGCTCCCCCTCTTCTTGAAGAGTATCTTCATTGACAACTCTGAATCCCCCCTCCCCCAAACAGCACATGCATACGCATCTTTTGTTTATATTTTAATGTCTGTTTGTTTTGGTTTTGTAAGACACACAAAGCATGTGTAATGAAATATGTTATATAAATACACTATTAATTTCAGTGAGGATGCACAACCAAAGTCACATCTGAAGGATGGCTTTTGATGAGAATACTGTTGAAAAGTAGGAAGAACCACCTGAATTACACCCCAGACTACCTATAGCATTTGCTGTTCACATCTGAAATTATTAACAAGAAAAAACATAAAAAGGCAGGACATCAGTTCACTTACATGCATTTTAATGAATAACTCAGAACAAAAAATTTTTAAGTCATTTTTTGGAAAAGTTTTGAAGTAGCAGCAGAAAAGCATTCCGCTAAGCACTAAACGCTTCAAATTTTTCACGCTTCAGGGCCAGTTCTTGCCTCCTTAGCTTCAGTTCTGCTAGCCTCTCCTCCCTCTTCTTGTCTTTTAATAAGTTCTAACACAAGATCATTAGGTTTTTTCTTCTTTGAAGAAGGCACAGCATCTGCACACAAACAGGTGCATAAATAAATAAGCTGATAATATTTTTTAAAGAGGCATTCTGAAAACTATTCTATGAGCAGCAAAACAAGATTCACACCTACTTGACTAGAACAGCGGTGCGGATAGGAGATTTGCAGTCTGGTTTACAGTTTTTCGCATGAATTGAGTAAGCTAGGAGCAACTGCTGGCCACAAACCATTCATAATTCCTTATGTCAATTCATAGACAACATGTTTGCATGTTATGTTGCATGCGTGCATATGTGTCATTTTTTGTAAAGTGCCATGAGTTTGCCCCCTAAGGGTAGGGATATAGTGCTACTATATAACTTTATTTATATTGTACCAATACCTAGGTGGATAAAAGCAACAATTATTTTTGACTGGGAACATGCTGTTCTCCTTCTGGCCTCACAATGCGCTGTCACGCCACCTTTGTTATTTTTATGTCTATGCATTGTTTGACATGTGCAAGATTAGTCTGCTTACCTTCATTGCTAGATGAAGAAGGTCCAGCAACAGCTTCATTTTGTTTTCTTTTTCATGACTCCATTGCTGCAGCATTACCTCTGCTTTTTTTCTGACTTTTTTGACCCCCTCTCTTCATTTTCTATAGTTTCTTAATTCCTGTAATTTCTAACAGCAGATGATCCCTTTCTGTAAGTTCCTCTTCCACTTCACCTGATCTAAAAATTAAAAGAAATGCAGTAAAGTGGATGATTGCATATTGTAATTACTAAGCACAGATGAGTCTACATTATGACTGACAAGTAGTGAGTTGAAATGCAGTACCTGAAACAGAGTTAGCATTATATGGATTTTGGTGCTATTTTAGCAGCATAAGCCAAATGTCTTTTTTACATTTCCCATAAACTTTCCTTCTGTGTATACAATGAGGTTGGATACAAACTTATTTAGTTTTGATTTTCTTATGGTATACATCCTTCCATTGACATGGCACATTTCCATGAATTCACTGACTTTTTTTTAATCACTTTAACACCATGAAATAAATTTATGTTTTTTTTAAATATGTTTTGCTTGATTGTATACTGCTACTTGTATGTAAGTTTGTGCATGATTGTGAGGAATTGAAGATACATACACATCTTA
Source organism: Marisa cornuarietis (assembly GCA_004794655.1). NCBI lineage: Eukaryota > Metazoa > Mollusca > Gastropoda > Architaenioglossa > Ampullariidae > Marisa > Marisa cornuarietis. The sequence goes on from SMMW01000575.1 coordinate 13,763,524, forward strand.
AGGACTCAGCCACTCTTTTCCGGCCAGCCCCAGATTTATCGAAAGGCTGGTCGAACAAGACCTGCCTCAATCAATGCAGGTCCATTTCCTCTGAGAAACAGATGATTTTTTTTTACCTCTGAAAGCAAAATAAAAATTTGCAAATATTAGTAGTGACCAGGGATAACCAGTACAACTTAATTTCAAAATTGCTCACCATTTCATTCCTAACCACTATAATTACTATG